>JAQSUU010000366.1:6250000-7500000 GCA_038087645.1 Saccharum hybrid cultivar R570 | reverse complement strand
ATAGAATGTGTCCGCCGGCGACGACGCGGGCGCGAACGCCGTGTACTTGAGCTGCGGATGCGCCGCCAGCACCAGGGCGTCCTCCCCGAACACCACCTTGCTGGCGATGTCGCTGCCGTGATCCACCAGGCAGTACGAGAAGGTGTGCCCGTACACGGCGCGGAGCTGAGACGCGAACGACAGCGGGCCCCGGCCGAGGCCCAGCAGCCCCGCCGCGCCGTGGAAGAGGCCGCGGTTCCGGTGCCCGCACCCGAACACCACGCCGTCCACGCGGCGGGACGCGCCCGGGGCCGTGAGGTTGACCGTGAAGGACTCCAGGGCCAGGTCGCCGGTGGTGTTGGACTGGTCCCCGTACCAGTAGTAGTACGGGCAGGGGTCCTCCCCGGGGCGGCGGCACGCCCTCGGCGAGGAGGCCTCGGGCGGCGGCGCCACGAGGCCGCAGCGCTGGTCGCCGCAGGTGACGTTGCGGTAGGAGGAGGACGCGGCGGGGTCGAACACCGGGCCACGCTGCTCGAAGCAGTCCAGGCACGGCGCGCACTGTAGCCAGTTGAGGTCGCTGCCGGTGTCCATGATCATCCGGAAACGCCGCGGTGGCGTGCCGACGTAGACGTCCATCAGGTACTCGCCGGACCCGACCGCCACGCCGGACTCCACCGTCGCCACCATCCGCTCCGACAGCGCCCGCCGCGGAGACGAAGACGCCGGCATCCGGTGCATCGTCTCGATGCGGACGGCATCCTTCTCGGCCAAGTCTAAGAACGACTCTTTCCGTGTCCTGCCCCACTCCGCGGCGCGGTTGTTCATGTGCAGCTTCAGCGACGGGGATGGGCTCGCCGGTTGCTTCTGCTCATCCGACACCTCCTCGGCTGCAACCAGCTTGTTGCTGTCACAGCCGGTGACGGCGGTGGCGGTGTTGAACGGCGGGAACTCGATGCCAAAGAGGGGCGACGACGAGTTGAGCTTCACAATACCAGCTGAAGCCACCACGACTAGCGAGACCAGGAGCAAGGACAGCAGCAGCGACCGCACCGCGAGCTGCGCCATAGCTGAGCAGTGGACCGACGGATTAGTCCTTCATGGAACAGCAGGCGACGGCCGGCGGGGGCGGTGGTGAGAGAGGAGGACGGCGAGGAGGTTGGTGGTGGTTGAATTTGGGGGAAATATATAATAAAGAAACGCAGGTCTGGGAGGTGAAGACGACTGCGGGGGTGGTGCACTGGTGCGTGGGCTTTGAATACAGAGAGGAGGCGATGCGGGGTTGGACTCGATGAATTTTGGGGACAGTGGCCGTGGGAAAACGCGGGTTTGTCCACCGGGAAGACGACCAGAGCTGCCCAACGAACCCCTTTTCCAAGACGTAGTGCTAGCGTGTGTGACGGTGCTTGGCCAGAGCAGACAGGCGGCCCTTTGAGCAGCCCGTCCATGCGGGCAAAGAACCTCCACGACGGGCCAGAGCCGGCGGGGCCCGCGCGCGCCACCGCGCCCGCGGCGTACTCCGTCTTGGCGCTGTTGCCACCGCCGGGGGGCTTCCCCGCGACCCCGGCGTCGTCGGGGCAATGCACGGACACCTCGCGGGCGATGTCGATCCGGTCGCTCCACTTGAGCTTGGCGAGGTTCCGCAGCACCCACTTCGGCGTTGGGGAGGCCGTCAATGGCCCGGAAGCCGGAGAGGGACCCTAATTTCGCAGCTTTTAAACAGGCCACGCCGCGCCGCACGAGGCACGGCACGGCATCTTTCTTTCTTCCCATGGCCGGCCGCGCCCTTGACCGCCTGCCTCGCAACGCAACGAAACTACGCGGCAAAGGAACAGAAACGCAGCGGCCTCGCCCTTCCATTCCATCATTGCTGCGGCAGTTGACTAGTATTTGGGACGGCAACCAGCTGCCATTGGCTGCCCCCCGCTACCATCTGCGGTGCTCGAACAATCAGGATCAGTGACAGGCAATACTACAGGCCTGGCGCCTTGTTTAGTTTGCCTCAAAGTTCAAGTTTTTTCACTCTCTCCATCACATCAATTTTTAACCGCTTGTATGGAGTATTAAATGTAGGTAAAAAAATAACTAATTACACAGTTTAGTTGGAAATCACGAGATGAATCTTTTGAGCCTAGTTGGTCCATGATTGGACAATATTTGCCAAATAAGACGAAAGTGATACTATTCATCGGGTTGAAATTTTCTTCAATCTAAAAAAAAGTGCTGGCTTTGCCGGCCTACTGTAGGCCCTGGCCATCCTTAAAAAAAACATCGGACCTCGGACGCGACGATGCCCACCACCCTTCTAGCTGCTGCACTGTGCCTGTGCGCATGCTCAGCGCTCAGCTTACTCAGTACCGGCTGCCAGCCAGGCCAGCAGTGTTTTTCTCTCATATTAATTCAGCATCAGCCACCAGTCACCAGCTAGCTAGCAGTATTTTTCTCTTACAATAAATTAGTACTAGTCACCAGCCAGCCGAACGAGACCACTTGTTGGGTCAGGAGTCAGGACGCAAAATCACTAACCCTGTCAATGTACCTAGGCCATATTTTGTTTGCAAAAAGTTTTTTAAAAAGCACTGTAGCACTTTTCGTTTGTATTTGACAAACTTTGTCTCATCATGGATTAATTAGGCTTAAAAGATTCGTCTCGACATTTACAGATAAACTGTGCAATTAGTTATTTTTACCTACATTTAATGCTTTATACATGTGCCGGCATATGCGATGTGACGGGAAATCTCGAAAACTTTCTGCATTTTGAAGGGATCTAAACATGGCCCTGCTCTTTTTTTTTGGGGGGGGAGGGAGGATGATGTCGAGGTACGTACTCATGTAGCCGCAGAAAGCACGGCATGCATAAGGCTGGATAACGAGCCAAGCTGGCTCGGCTCGGCTCGTTCTGGCTCGTTTGGATAACGAGCCAGCTCGGCTCGGCTCGTTATCTTAACGAGCCAGAAAGCCAGCTCGGCTCGGCTCGTTATGAGCTCGAGCTGGCTCGTTAGGCTCGCGAGCCAGATATAAAAAATACACAAAATATAATATTTGCATTTATCTAAAGCTTAAAAATATTAATAATATAAAAATAATATATTCAATAACCTTAAATCGAATAAAATATTCATATGAGCTAACATATCATCCATTTGTGAAGTGCAAGACATGAAGTAATATAAAACTAATATAAGTTATGATGACTTTTTCTCTAAAACTACGGCTCGTTTGGCTCGCGAGCGGCTCACGAGCCAGCTCGAGTTGGCTCGTTATAGCTAACGAGCTAAAATTCTGGCTCGGCTCGACTCGTTATCCGAGCCGAGCTGAGCCGAGCCAGCCACGAGTCAAGCGAGTTAACGAGCTTCGAGTTTTTCGTCCAGCCTTAGGCATGCATCTTGTTGTCTGAGACCGCACGAACAGGCAAACGCAAACCATGGGCGCGTCGCGGCGGTGTTATGCAGTGTCTGGCTGCGGTTCGTCATCAACTCATCATGTGAGTTGTGAGACGAAAGCGTGAACCACGACCGTACCTAACGAACTACTCCCTCCGATAGGAAAGAATGCAACTACGCCATTCGTGCCGGTCAAACGAGTTCAATTTTAATCAAATTTATAGTAAACAATATTCTTTAAATAAATTTATTATAAAAATATATCCTATAATGAATTCAATGATACTTATATTGTATTATTAATGTTAGTATTTTTTATATAAATTTAGTCAAAATTTAAACTATTTGACTTTTCGAAAAACGAGAATTGCATTTTTTTATGGGCGGAGGGAGTACAAGAGACTCTTTATATATTTTCTAAGTGCTAAGAATCTTTAAATGGTTATCTAAATATAGCCATTTTTTAGTTTGAATTTTTCGTTAACTAAAAATAGAAGACGAGAATAGCTTCTCTATACTGCACACGAGATACAGAAAAATTATTAGAGAATGAAAAAGATATAGAAATCGATTTTTATGCAGATAACTAGCCAAATAATGATTTAGAAAGTGTGATTTAAAAAGGTTTTTTAGATGTTCTAACTGCTGGGTGCTGTCGGCCACGGCGAGGTAGAAAATGCCATGCGTGACTGTCAAACTCGAAACCCCGTGGCGCCCGGATGCCACCCCACCGACACCGCGCCACGGTTGCGCCCCTCCACGCCGGCAGGCCACATGCCGCAGTCCTAGCCCGCGACGCGTGCGTGCAGTCACGGCCTGTGCCTGCGTGAACTGAAACTCGTGCCCCGACCCCCGAGCACCATGGTTGGTTGCCCGTGGTACTGAGGTCCTGTTTAGTTCCCAAAAAATTTTGCAAAATTTTTCAGATTCCTCGTCATATCGAATCTTTGACACATGCATGAAACATTAAATATAGATAAAAAATAAAACTAATTACACAGTTTAGACAAAATGGACGAGACGAATCTTTTAAGCCTAATTAGACCATGATTGGACAATATTTACCAAATAACAACGAAAACGCTACGGTGCCCATTTTACAAAAAATTTTGCATCTAAACCGGGCCTGAAAAAACCTGACGAATTTTCCACTAATCAACTTCCGAATTCCTCCTCAGTCCTCACAGCGGGAGGAGGGATGTGGGATGGGCGACACGGATCTGAACACTTTTCGGGATAGGCCAGACTCGGTCGGGCCACGCCGCGAAATTGAGCCTCGAGTTGGCTATGGACCGTGGGCGACAAGTGTTTCTCCAAGGCGCCCACTGGGTTGAGTGGTTGTGGCCGCTTCGTCCAGGCCGTGTAATTTAAACGGCTGAGCAATGAGCTCACACGACGGTGTGCCGGTGCAGATGCCGGAGTGCCGGACGTGTTCCTGGTGTGATGACCACCGAACGGACGTCTCGTCTTCGTCCGCCTGGCTCCAGGTCGTTGTTGTCCCGATTCCCGAAGGTATAGTCATCAGTCCCCTAAAAATTGAAAAAACATTGATCTTAACTAAAATTTACCACACGTACCGTCCTGTTTGCTTGGCTGATAAGTTATGACTGAAATTACTATTTACTAATTTGTTGTGAGAGAAAAACACTACTGAATGACTGGCTGATTAGGCTGATAAGCCCAAACGAACATAGCCTTACACCATTTATGACACAAGTCTATACACCCGCCAAAATAAAGAATAGCCTCGCCACCGTGTCCCGCCCAAGGCTCTCTGCCGACAGCTACAGAGCAACACGAATCGACGGCTTCTTGCCGACTGCCCGCCGTCCTGTACGCCTGTACCATGGACCTGGTTCGCTCACGCGATTTGCGGCAAACTTTTCGTTCTCGAGTTTGTTGGAAAGACAAACCCGGCGGTTTGATCCGTGTTAGCAACGAGGCATATCTCCACAACGATCTCCCCTCAACTTACAGGTCACCGATGACGCCAGTCCAATTAAACAGTACTAAAAAAAGGGTCCGAGGCAGCGGTATCAAGAATGCAAAAGAGAAGCAGATGTGACATGGTTCAGAAATCAGAATGCATGCACTACCAGACCTCCTGAATCAACCAGCATATCATCACTGTACCAGATTATCCGAACAAGTGAGCATATAGCACGACTGGGCAAGAAAGGGTCAAGGCCGAATCCTCTTCCTCTGCTCCGTACAGCCATGCCGACAGAAACAGGATACTTGCAATCCGAAGTGTCATTAAACAAAGCTTCCAGAGCAGATGCACACAATCTACACAGGTGCTTGCGATCTAGCAGAATCGCTGGGCTGCACATGGGCACGAACATTCAGCACCGGAAACGAATCAAATTGATACATATTTTACTGCCTGCACACTGAGCCATCATCGACATGAAGATGTCGTTCAGAATCCACGTAGCACACTCACACCAGAGGGCTCAGTCACGTGGTTACTATAGTATCAGCTGCCAGATGTGATCTGTCCAGAAGGGGCACAAGTTATATTGCAAACATGTGTTTGTATATATTGCATTTCATAGAATGGCTATTCACCTGTTTTTGAGGTATAAGCGCATCTGTAAATAAATAAACATGAATATGAAGGTAAGTTTGCCCTCTGCCGTCCCCTATGTTCTTTCAGCATATACTTGTTTATCGTCTTATAGGCATAGACCATTTGTGATTAGAAAATCTGTGCACATGCTATACAAAGCTCACTATACATACAGGCAGAGTAACCTCAAAATGTTGGTTACAGCTGTGGACAAAAACTGTGCAGCACAGGAAAAAAAAACATGCAACACAAAGGGTGGCATTGTTACAGATTAGTAGGTTGATAAAGCATGAACAAATGGCTCAAGACGCAGAATAGACATCTCAACCCAATAAATGAAAAAAATCTATACTATAAAAGAGCGAAGGAATTGAAAAATACACGTTACCTGAAATTTCCTACCCACCCTATGTTTTAGACCTTAGATCATAGATCCAACGCATCTAACCTCCCATCCTAACCTGACAAACGGGCTCAGCCGGAAAACTTTTAATTTTTTACGCGTGTTTATACGTGTGTTTCCTCGTATCGCTATTTTTTTTATACCAAAAAGAATACCCAACCCACCTATACACCCCGCAACTTTCCTCCTGAAAAAAAAATACAATACGGCAAGCGACGGACCCACCCACACGTCGCTACGACTGATGACGTAAGCCGAGCGCCCAGCTCCCCTCTGCGAGCGCGCGACAGGGACCCACACATAATATACACATCCGAAACTAGAGCATCGGGAGGCCAAGAAGCACCACGTCGGTCCTCACCTCGGGCCCGCGTGTCAGTGAGACGCTACTGGGTTAATAATCCCCGCAAGACACCGTTCTTGTTGCAAACACGATTGAGCTAGACAAAGACCGGGGACGATGCAAATATTTCACATGTACAATATAGTAGGCAAAGTGGCAAACTGTCATTTGTGTATTGTATATGGAGAACAACACGCTAGATGAATAAACACATAGACATTAGCTATTTTTATTTACTGCAAACAGATGCATGCGGTATGGTTCTATTGTTATGGATCGATGTTTATAGCGTCAATCTAAATAAGAGATGATTAGTTTATAATTTCATATATAATTTGGACAATGTATTATTAGTCGAAATAAAAAACACGTGCGTGTCGCACGTGCATATTTGCAAGTAACATGATAAACCATTACTTCCTTCATTCCAAATTATAAGACGTTTTGAGTTTTCTAGATACATTGATTTTGCTATGTATTTAGATATACCCTATGTCTAGATACATAGTTAAAGTAACGTATCTAGAAAAGCCAAAACGGCTTTGAATTTGGAGCGGAGGGGGTACATCAGTAGACAAATAGGGAAGATTGCAATATATAATCAAGGTACCACCAATCATAAATCACAATTGCTCTCAGAAATACAGGTACATCTTATTCTCTTGTAGTATCACAGTTACAGATTGAATAACTGGACCAAATAAAGAGTAAAGAGGTCACAAGTTGGGTAAGAAAGATATAGCACTGGACCAGAACACTTGGTTACGCATTGCCGGTTATACCATGTCAGACAATCCACATGAAAATATTGATTCGACTCAACTGTGCAGCGTAAAGATTGAGCCCTGACACAACCAGATGTGCCTAAGCAAGGGTATAGTATTCCCTCTCATGCCGGTCAGAGTCGAGAGCAACAAGGACATAGATTGCATAGATCATTCCAGGGACATAGCCAAGGATTGTGAGCAGCAGGCAGATGCAGAACTCTATCTGTTAAGACACAAGAAAGCTTGCCATCAGTATGTTACAGGGATAGTAAATGTCAATAGAGTTACCAGGATAAAACAGACAATTGTATATAGGCATCACTGCTCCATTCCACTGAGTTTGATGATTCAGATTAGTCAAATTAGTTGTGTGATTTACTCACTCTTCCATCAGGAAAAAAACGTGGCAGCGAAATGAATGTTGTTGACTTGTCCTAGAACAGAGTATCATTGTTACATCAATGTAATAGGCTTGTGAGGACTACTGAAATATCAAACATGAATTTATGCTCTAGTCCTCGATACAGTCTTTTGCAGGAAACCAAACCAGAAGCCAAGCCAACACAAATGGGCAACACAGGAATGAAGCAAAACAGGTACTACACTTTATGCACGGATCTACGAGTACAGGCACAAGATTTCAGAGGCAGCTAATCGTTTGACGCTCCTATACTTTGGAATTCAGATCAAGCAGCGTCCGAATAGCTTGGAATCGAACAATTCGCCTACCGAAACCTAGCCCGAAGCTAGGCAGACAAACTCGCGGGGCAAACAGGTTCTGAAATCAACTAGCTAGAAATCGACGAGCAGGCCCCGGCCAAGAGGCGTGCGCACAGCGAATCGAATCATGGGTTGACAGCGGGTGAGGGGAAGGGGGGCTTACCCTGCAGCAGCCGAATCGGAGGAAGACGCCGAGCGGCGGGAGGATGATGGCGAGGAGGATCTCGAAGAACGTGCAGCAGCGGTCTTCCGCCATCGCGATCTCAGAGCTGATCGGATCGGGATCGGGGTGAATGGTGGTGGAGCGTGGAGCCCCGGGAGGCGGAGATCTCTCCCTCGTCCCTCCCTCTGTGGATTTACTTTGCCGGTAAGGCTCGGGCACGGAGGCGGATCTGCGGGTGGGGTCTCGTGCGCGGCGCGGAAGTCTCCCGTGCGGCGGCACGTGTCTGTCGCTATGCCGCCGGTGGTGCGGGTGCGGGGCTGTGGACATGGGCCACCGCAGGTGGGCTCTGGGCCGTCACGGACCGCGATAGTAGAGTGGACACAATCCTCCTTCCGTCCGTCCTAATCTAACTCGTTTTTCGTGGACATTAACAAAAGCAATGCCAGAGCATTTTGATATTATATTTTCTCGCGAATGAATAAAGAGGAGTAGTACTTCCCCGTACGGATACAGTATTTCAGTTCTGTTCTAAGTTAAACTGTGTTGATCAAGTTTATAAAAAATAATTTTACTACAAAATAATTTAAGTGTACCATAAAAATCATTCCATAGTGCACACATTTGATGCCATAACTGTTGTAAAATCGATCAAAACCTAAAATAATTTAGTTTGGCATAAATATTAAGTGACATTTTTTTGTGATGGGAGGCAGTATAGTTTTTTTTGTGGAAATGAAGAGAAGTAGTAGCATTACTGAATTTTTTTATTAAAAAAAGGAGAGGAAACAGAATCACTAAACCCTTGCACAGCGATAACGGGAAAGGCAATCGCCATCTTTGAAAAAGGCAGCGCATGCACGAGCACCAGCACGAGTTCTGTGCCTAGTAGTTTCTAAAAAAAGTTCTGTGCCTAGTGTACCGTGTACTTGATCTCGTACGTACGGATACTTCCTCTGTCCTTTACCCCTTGCATTGCATGCACAGTATTTTAAACAGCAACTTGTGCACATGAGGCACGCACCGCACTGCACGCTGGAAAGAAATGTTTTACAGCCTCCGCCGCCGCCGGCGTAGCCTTTTCCCCGGACGAGATCCTGCCGAGAGTCCGTCGTACAACACGGCCACATTCCGGGATCATCTTGGGAGGGACCAGCCTAGCTAAACGGAGGCATTAAATGTAGATAAAAAAAATAATTAATTGTACAATTTGTTTGTAATTTGCGAGACGAATCTTTTAAGCCTACTTAAATCATGGTGGGATAATAATTACTAAATACAAACGAAAGTACCAAATACAAACGAAAGTGCTACAGTACTTTTCAGGCAAATTCTTTGCCATCTAAACAAGGCCTAAAGTAACCTCCACATACGCCAACAACATGTTCGCTTGAGTTTTCAGTCGCTTATTTTCAGCCAATCAGCAATATTTTTTTCTCACGACAAATCAGTCAGCGGTACTTTCAGCCGCTTATTTTCAGTCAAGCGAACAGGCTGGAGGACCACGACCTGTCCATACCGGCTCTTCTCCTCACTGTGATCTTGCAGTAAAAAAGGACGCGCATATCACAGAGTAGACCGTTTCTTTTCAGGTTTTCTTTTCTCTCTCATCTATGAGGCTACTGCTTTTTTTATCCCAGTGCATTCTTGACAGTACTCCCTCCGTCCAACAAAAGATACAATTATGGGATGTGTGCCAGTCAAACTGACTCAAGTTTAACTAAATTTATAATAAATAGTATTAATATTTATGTTTCCAAATAAATTTATTATTAAAATATATTTTATAACTAATCTAATGATACTTATTTTGTATTATAAATATTAATATTTTTTTATATAAATTTAATCAAAGTTCAAACTGTTTAACTTCTCGAAAAACAAGAATTACATTTTTTTTTACGGAGGGAGTAGTTTCTCTGCAGCATACAAGACCACTTTTGATACCACTGACATGGAATCTTAGCGGAGCGGCTAGCCAGCGATGACAGGTGGCGTCGCGTGGATACCTTGTTTTTTTTTAGCTGAGCACGGCAGTCGGCAGTCGGCACTCGGTGGCAGGCAACAGCGTCGTGTCGGTCCTGAGTTGCGTGATGGACAGGGACGGAGGTGCAACTGCGACTGTGAGTGGCGCACACATGCCAATGATCTGAGCTCAGCAGAGCGCCGCGTCAAGATTTGTAGCGGGACGGAGGTGCCGACGGCACGAGTGCTGTCAAAGATTCTTTCTTTTGCACTCACTTGTATGGCTATGGCTATGGCGGCCAAGTTGGAGTTAGAGAAGGATACAGGGCCTGTGTTAGGTGGTGAAAGATAATTTTTTAGATGTCACGTTGATGTTTTATGGGATGTCGAGACAAATTTTTGATACTAATTAAAAAACTAATTACATAACTCGTCTAGAAATCGTGAGACGAATTTATTAATCTTAATTAAGTCGTCATTAGCACATGCGTGTACTGTAGCACTTAAGATTAACCATGGACTAATTAGACTTAAAAGATTCGTCTTGTGGTTTATAACCAAACTGTGTAATTAGTTTTTTTCGTCTATATTTAGTACTACATGCATGTGTCAAACATTCGATGTGATAATTCAATCTAAAAAAATTTTGCCAACTAAACCAGGCCACAGTCAGATTACTGCTGTATAATCGCAGCGAGCGGTAGTCGAGCACCACCACCCCAAAGACGTCGATGGAATCTAAATCCCAGCTATCCCATGGAGATTTTGTTGATAGAGTTTGATGCGACGAGTACACCAACTAACTTTATTTGGTCGTTCAACGTGTGTGTGTGTATATATATATATATATATATATATATATATATATATATATATATATATATATATATATATATATATATATATATATATATATATATATATATCACGTACTGTTGGAGATTAGCTGACGTGCTCGCATCCTTAACAGTAATGTACACCTTGTTGCCGTCACCAGAGCGCCACTGACAGGTGCTGATCGCCTGATCGCGCTGTCTGTCCACCAACCGCGTACGACGCCTTCTCCGGGCTGGTTTAGTTCGCGAAAAATCTGGTAAAATGTTACCGTTTATTTGATAATTAGTGTTCAATCATGGTTTAATTAGATTTAAAAAATTCGTCTTGTGAATTTCGTCTAAACTGTGTAATTAGTTTTATTTTTTATCTATATTTAATACTTCATACATGCGTTAAAAGATTTGATGTAACGGACAACCTTAAAAACTTTTGGAAAATAAACAGGCCTTCCGTGTCTCCGGAAAAGAAAGGGCCTGCTGGGCGCTGCAGATGGAATAATGACACCTGTGGGCTGTGGCCTCCGAAAAAGGCGTCGCGATCGAAAGACTCGTTCGGTCGCTGCCGTTGATGCCCCGTCTCGCTGCGCAGTGCAGTGCAGTGGAGCAGAGGGCCTTGCCAGATGCCAATGCCGCCTGGAGGGAAGAAAATTCTCTGCCATGGCATTCGGCGTGTGGTGGTCGGAGCTCCGGCTACCTGGGGGCGGCGAAAAGTCTGACGGCGACGGTGTACAGGTCTTCTGCCCTAACCCCCTGTCCGTGTCCTGTGGTCTGTGGGTTTATCTTGCGGTCCAAATTTCCGCGACCTCACGGCGGTCCAGATTTGCAAGATACGCAGCGGTACGCACACACCAGGAGTGCGGACTCCCGATCACGATCGCAAAGTACCACCACGGATCCGAGGGCACGAGATCTTTTTCCACGTGGTTTCAATGGTTTCCTACTGAACGTCTGACATCATGATCGCTGCAATCGTAGCGATTGTCCTTCTGACTTGTCGAGTACCCTTTCGCGATGTCAATTGATACTTGGAACACACGACGATTTCGTCAGAAATTTCATGTGATACAATCCACAGAGTATAGCACTAACTCTGTTATTGCTTCTTTTTATCTGGACATTTGATTGGGGAAATGATCCAACACACCGATGTGAAGAAATCCACCTTTTAGGTGTTGCCTAAGAGCAAGTATAAACGATTTTATGTAGCATCGTGTAATCTTCAATCGACTTGTTAGTGTATAATGAACTGGAACTCATAATTCTTTGATTTATGAATTGCATAAAAGCAATGTTATGAGTTGTATAGCAAAAACAACTTATACAAATGATGGCACAAAATCTATTTTATAGCTCTGAATTTTAGCTTATGAGACAGCTATTTTGAATAACAATCCCTCTCGCACTTTTATCTCTCTCATCCACATCATTAAAAAAAATCTATGTAGCTTTATATGAGGTAACCTAAGAGACTGCTCATGTGCGCGTAGCAATGTACTTGCTAATTCTGTTTTGCTCCGGCTTCTACCATCCACAAACTGTTTCTTTCGTGTACCAATTTATCTAGCTCATGCTTTTGGTCTTTAACATTTATGTGCGATCACTAGTTAATCCAACAGGTGCTTAAGTAGTAAGTTCTTAGGGTTCTCAAGTAACCTCTAAACGATATATTTTTTCGACCACGAGCGCCTTGTTGTCAAGGGTTATGTCACTTGTCACCTATTACTAAGATAATAACGATTGACGTTTCGTAGTGTCAGCTAATAAATTTGTCTCTATTTTGTTTGGTTCAATGGCCTAGCACTCAGGGATCATTCTGGTTCAGGCGACCGTCTACGTCCAACTTTGTGTGAAAATTTTTGTTCCTGAGCTCAAATGCTCAAAGTTTGTAGCAGGTGTTACAAACGAGGAGTGTGAAAGTGTACAGTGTCTCGTTGAGCAAGAGAGAATCCCATCTCCCCGTACAAAGCTGTGGGAGATCGGGTTAAAGAAAGAAAGAGGGGGCTCTACATATCAAGTCTTGGTAGGGCCCCGATTGCCAACATCGTCATCGATTACATCCCTATAGTGTATTTGTAGTGTCTTATAATTGGGTGGAGAACATGCAGCGATTGTGTCCACATGCCTAGCAACCGTCATCGGGTCATGGGGGCAGTGTCCTCATAGTGGCATGTAATGCATGCCTATTTCCCTTGTGCGATACATGGGCACAAATGTTCCGGGCATGTTGCACCTTGCTCATGATGTGTATGGACCCCATGTTCACGTCTGTGCACGATGCGCCCGGAGGGTAGTTTTCTACAATGGGTTTTGACCCTTCTAATCGAAGGAAACTTAGCTAAGTTCATGTGGGTTCTCCTTGTGTGGTCCCTAGAGGAGCCACTGAGTGGCGTGGGCCTTGTCCCCTGATTTAGTGTCCCCAACTTGCGGCCATTGGGGTCGGGTGTCCACTTAGGCGGTTCACAGCCGGATGCCAGTCAAGTTCGTCCTGGCTGGTAGGTGGACCTAATGACCCAAGTTCCATTGCTTTGATATATCTGGAAACCAAACACGTCTGAGTCCTTAGTCGTGCCGAGTGATGGGTTGAGGGACTCGCTGCGACTATGGTCATCATATCGAGGTAACGAGGGTACTCGTGGAACATGTAATCATCAATAACACATCGAATTTTGAAATAAAATAGAAAAATATAAGCACCGCTCGAATGGATAAAGTTTCACTAGAAAGTCTAACTAGTTGAGCAACAACACATTACATTACAATTACGCGGTGGCACGAGGGTTAGAAAACCGAGGCAGTTGCAAGGAGTTGGCAGTGAAATTTGAAACAATGCAAATGAAAATGGATGGTACTAGTCGCTCGCCGAAGGAAACATACGCATTGCGCGGAGCATAGTCGATGATAGCGAGAGCACTAGCAGAATCAGAAAACTGATGAACAAGAACAATCAAGGGATAATGGGATCGTTGGAAATTGAGTGATATGCTCATCTGGAAAAAGAAAATTCATGCATACGACTATGAATAAGGCTCTGTTCGGTTACAGCGGTATGACACGAGGAACAGTTCCAGCCGTGAAAAGTTTACATAAATTAAGTAACGAATTCGGTCGGAAATCGTTGCGGGGGTCATTCCCCAGGAACCGAACGGACCTAAACGAAAAGTGTACATAATGCAAAAGCTCTCATGCTGTCATGCATCTCAAAATCATCATCTGGATTCTGGAAATATGGCTATGAGATTGAGAGATCATCGGCCCATATGTGGCCATGGCCTGTGGTGGAGGAATGCAATGCTAGAGTGGGACGGGAGGGAGCAGGGAGATAAGTTGGGAGCTGGCGGTGAATAGAAAAACTAGATACGCAATCTTCCCCGTATCTCCCACACGGCCACACCCCGACCCCCCCCTCTCTCTCTCTCTCTCTCTCTCCGGGGGCTGCCGCCCCCACCGCAGACCCAACCGCATCTCCCCCACCCCGGCGCCCCCCACCGCTCTTACAAATACGCGATCCACCCCACCTCGACCGTCTCTTTCTCGCATCGCCGCGCCGCTCCGCTCGGCTCCCTCCCGTCCGTTCGTCGTCGCCTCGCGGTCGCGCCACCGCCGACGCTTCGTCTTCGTCGTCACCCTTGTAAGTCGCTGCCACCTCCTCCCCCGGTCGCGCCCCCCTCCCCTCCGAATCGCTGCCACGCCGCGCCGGGTTCTCCCCACGCGCGGTGGCAATCCGGAGCGGTTCGGTTCCGTTCGGAGGGCGTCCGCGGATCAATCTCGCGCGGCGTCGCGGTGGAAATGGGTGTTGGGTTTGTGCGCACTCTGACGACGGGACCGTGTGATTTTGTTGCGGTGCAGGGTTGCTGCCCGGGCCGGGCGGGAGGAGCAGATGGGGGTGTACCTCAGCACGCCCAAGACGGACAAGCTCTCCGCCGATGGAGAGAACAGCCGCCTCCGGTTCGGCCTTTCCTCCATGCAGGGGTGGCGGACCACCATGGAGGACGCGGTAAGTTGCTTCCGCTTCCCTTCGCGGCTTCCGATTGGGTTGGAATGAGATTGCCTCCACGTTGCTGTTCCGTTCCATGCTGGCACGATTGCGTTGGGCGTGATTTGGGGTGAGATGTGCCTGTGCCTGTGCGAATTTGCAGCCGCGTAGTGTCCGAGGCGCGATCCTGTTATTATGTGTAGATTTGCATGATGAACCAAGTGGCCAATTGTTGTTTCCCACGGTCAACGTAGAATAAACCATGTCGTGATTTGATCGACCAATGGTGTCCCTCCCTATTATAAGCAAAAAGCTCGAGCGGTCTGTCGCATTCGCATTGGGAGCTCACTACTAGTTCTGATGGGTTGATTCTTAGATGATTTATGACGCCAGCTTGTTTACATCACTTTGAATGGATCATTAGCATGTCTACTCTGCTTTTAAAAGCTGATCTCCTGTGCATTGTATTGCAGCATGCTGCGTTGCCAGACCTTGATGACTGCACATCCTTTTTTGGTGTTTATGATGGCCATGGTGGTAAGTGTTTTCCTATTCAGGTTATGATATTGTGTTCATCTGTACTGACCATTGGGTGAATCTGCATTGTTTTGAGCTTTACCGAGGAGTGTGTTTGTTGGATTCACATCATCTATGTTCTCTCACCTGATCCGATTAATAGTTAGATATTGATGCTTAAAATCTATGTATGATTGAAGGTGCTAAATTCAGTATTGCTTCCATGTGTTAGATGCATGGGTGGTAGGATACCACAACAACATTGCTGTGGGCCATGAGGTGTGCTGATCTTCTTTTGCGTGTGCTTATGTCATAGCAACAGTGCATATGTAATCAACCAGTAATGAATGTAGACATCAATGCCTGGCGGAGAAGTGTTATGTGCATGCTTCTTGGAAGCACTTACTATAAGATAGTCATTTGTCTTGTTTCAAGTCTCACAAAGGAATGCTCTATTTGGTTCGTTGAGACATGTAATGAAAATTAATGAGGGGAGGGGACTATTGCACACATGCTGTTTCAGAAATTGCCTGCCTAGATGCTCTGCCTAGCCTGCCTGATTGGTGATTGTGTGCTAGTGTTTCTGCTCACCTAGCATCTTACCTCTTCGTCAAAGCATTGGTCCCTGACAGAAGAAACTTGTATTGCCAATGAAGTTCATTGGTGAGACTGAGCAACCGATGGTTTTCAATATTTAATATTGCAAAATGCTAATGGGCAATATTAACTGTTTGAATAATATCAAATGGACTGGTTAACTACTAGCATTGATTTGGGTGTTATTCTGAAATATAGTTGTCCAAAAAAAAATACTAAGCTCCTAGTGTGGCAGTAATGAATCAAAATATACATATCTTGTTCTAGTGAGTTGCTCTAGCTGAGTAAGCACTGTAAATATCACTTGTCAATGGACACATGTGCCTTTTTTTTTTGGAATTGTTGTCTAGCTATGCTTCATATGAGTAATTGTTCTTCTCTGGTAGAATGATATACTACCCCATTTTACTTCAGGAAAAGGCGTATCGAAATTCTGTGCGAGGCATTTGCATAAACAAGTGCTTATAAATGATGCAAATTCATCCGGTGATTTGGCAGCTTCTGTCCATAAAGCTTTCTTAAGGTGAGTTTCTTGCTTCTCGTTATAGAATGAAGTCAGTTTTGTAAAATTGAAACACTTTTTTGTTGGTTTAGTGAATCTTAATGACATTTGGATCTTTCAGAATGGATGAGATGATGAAAGGGCAGAGGGGTTGGAGAGAACTAACTGAGCTGGGAGATAAGGGAAACAAGATCTCAGGTATGCTAGAGGGCATAATATGGCCTCCCAAGGGTGGTGATTCAGATAAGATAGGGGAAGATTGGGATACTGAGGAGGTAAAACATCTGTTCTGTTTTTTCCATCATGAAACATTACTTTTCTGGTGCGTGAAAATTCCAGCTATTACCTTTTTTGGAGTGGGGCTCTGAGATAGTTTTTAGAATACGCATGTCATGGGTATAAAGCTTTCTCTACGCTTAGAGCTATCTCTTCTAGTTTACTCTCTTCTATTAGATATATTAGATATCCTTAAACTATAAAGGTAAAACGAATTGAATCATTACTGAAGGTACTTGCATCTTAGGTCTAGGTTAGACATCAGTAGATATGGTTCCCACCTTGTCAGCTGGCTATAGTGTTGAACACATCTAATGAGCTTGGGTGACCCAGGAACTGAGATAAGCCCTGCTAATGAGCTTAGGCCATTGGTGGTGACAACTGGCAACTATAGTGTACAACATTTTTGTACCATTATTTCCATGTACCCTATCCAAAGTCCTTTTGTATAATTAAATGATATTACTTTTGTGTACCATTGTTTCTTTCTTTCATTTTTTCGGGTTAAATTCAAGTAAACCCATAGTGTATCTATTTTAACGAAATTACTATATCAGGGTCCAAATTCGAATTTTCCTGGACCAACATCTGGAAGCACAGCCTGTGTGGCTGTCATAAGAAATGATCAGCTAATTGTTGCAAATGCTGGGGATTCCCGGTGTGTCATCTCACGGAAGGGTCAGGTACTTCAGATTTTCTAAACATGGTTTTAGTTCTATTGCCAAACATAGATCATAATACCAGAATATGTTTTGTTTACTCATCTGTTGTGCAGGCTTACAATTTGTCAACAGATCACAAACCAGATCTTGAGGAAGAGAAAGAGAGGATTTTGGGTGCTGGCGGATTTATTGTTGCCGGGCGGGTCAATGCAAGTTTGAACTTATCTAGGGCAATAGGTATTTACTCTTCTTCAGGCAGAAATTGTTGTGTTGTTACACGCAGCCTTATTTATTTATTTTCCTCTAGGTGACATGGAGCTGAAGCAAAATGAACTTCTGCCGGCCGAGAGGCAGATCGTGACAGCTGAACCCGAATTGAAAACAGTGGGTTTTGGTGGTCCCTTTCTATCAGTATTTCTTTTTCTTGAAATCTTGAACAAAACTAAGGGTTGCTTTGGCTTCTGATCAGGTCCAGCTCTCAGAGGATGATGAATTCATTGTTTTAGCTTGTGATGGAATTTGGTACGATTTGTATTTCTCTACTGAATGTAACTTTGTTATAATTCAATTGTTTTCTTCTACTCGTATACGTTTGCATTCATTTTTTTTTACTTTGCGTCATACTAGAATAAACAAACTATCTGCTTGAGGGACAGAATCCTTGAAGAGAGGATGCCACAATTGGCTTCCTCAGTTTTCATGTATTACTCTGGGGAAAAGATAATGAAATCACTCTTTTTGCCATGGCTGTGTATGGAGTGCTACAGGAACAATTCCTAGGACGTTTATCATTCAATAGATCATACAAAACCCTGAATACACCATTATTAACTACCCAATAATGTTCTTCGGGCAAAAGCATCTTATTGACCATGAACCTATTACCTTGAAAATGTTATTCAGCTCAACCAATCCGCTGAGTTTTGGAATTTAGACAGAAGTGAAGCCTAGTGCATTAGCAGCCGCGAACCTTAAGTAAATAGAACACAGTAAACTTGTTATACAGATACTGTTTCAAATAAGTAACATCATGTGTGTATTTAATCTGTATTTGTGATGCCACCCATCTTAAGTTTGTCTCGAGTCATCTTAAGTTACCAGAGAAGTGTTTACTATATAAACTTGGACAAACTAAGGACAACTCAAATCCCCTATTTCAGGGCAGAGGGAGTAACTTGTAAACAGGGTTTGCAGTTGCTGATATGTAACTAAGTAAAATCATAGTTTTAAATCTCCCGCTATAGCTGCCGCTATAGCCCGCTATAGCCTTTTGAGGCAGGGTGCCGCTATTTGTGTTCATGTACAATTTAGCCGCTATATCCCGCTATAGCCCGATATAGCTCCGCTATTAGCTGTTTTAGAGATATACCGCTAAACACCTTAGCCCGCTATTTAAAACATTGAGTAAAATAGAACACCGCCAATTGTCATACAGATACTGTATCAAATAAGTAAACAGCTTGTGTATCTAATCTCTCTTTGTGATGCCATGCATCTAATTTGGATTTTTGCTAATCTCTTGAAAATAGCTTGCACACCAGTGTTTGCAGTTGCTGATATGTAACTGCCAATTTGTAGCATACTTCTAACTGTTGATGCTGTATCCATATATCCATATTGTATACAATTAATGAAATTATAATTGCGGAATGCTTATTTGTTTTGCCTACATTAGCTAGCTAGCTAGACCAATACAAAGCGCGTGTCAAATAAAGCTGCAATCTATAATTTTCTTCGAGTGGGAAATGTTGTGCATTTAGCAGGGTGATATTATTGGACCCCCCCCCCCCCCCCGCCCAAACCCCCACCCACCACCACACACGCGCGCACAAAAAGGAGACTGATGGTACTCTTGAGCTCCATTGCAGTTTGAGTGCATAAGGCATGCTGTGGTACAGTTCCCTGCTGAGACTGTTTGCAGCCACAACAGCTGTGTAGTTCAGCTGAACACGCCCAAGCAGATCCCTTGTCTTTAGGTTAGAAAACTGATAGTTTCGCTACAAGTATCCATGCTGCCAGAGATAATTTTGGCATCAGCATTTTGATTTTAGATTTAATTGGTGAACTTCATTTGTGCTGTCTACTCTGCTTATTGTATTATTGTTATCGACCAATTTTTGATATTACAGGGATTGCATGTCAAGTCAAGAAGTAGTTGATTTTGTACATAAACAGCTAAAGACTGTAAGTGGAGCACATTGCTGTGTTTGATACTTTTATGCTTGAAATCCGTTCGCTCATCCGCCTAATAACTTAACAGGAGGATAAGCTATCCAGTGTGTGTGAGAAGTTGCTCAACCGCTGTGTGGCACCTACATCTGGTGGCGAAGGATGTGATAACATGACCGTTATCGTGGTTCAGTTCAAGAAACCAGCTTCAGCTGTCGCTACTTCTAGCACCGAGCAGTCTGCTGCCACTGCAGAAGAGATGCGGCCCAAGTAAGCTTTCCTTGGACTGAAGCTACTACACTATCAGTGTTTTAAATCTCAGCGTTGTAAAATCCCAAGTTCCTCTTTCAGAATTTGAGCCCTTGCCTTTGTGAACAGCGAGCTCGATGGCCCAGACTACCCCCCGAAGTAGGCGTCAAGTGGCACACCGTGCTGCGGAGCTCTAACCGGTGGATGATAGACAACAAGGATAGTGAGCGATGTATATAAGAAAAGGGATTCTATTCGACTATCTCTTATAGGGTTTGTTCCTTCTTTCTAGTGTTCAGAGCCGTCGCAACCTGTAATACATGGCATGTTGGTTCTTAAACCGGGTTTTGTAAAATGCATTGATGAGTTGTCAGAAGGTTAGCTTAACTTCTCAAAATCTCTTGGCGGTGGCACAAGATTGTTTGAATCAGTAGTAAATTCTTAGCTTAGCATTACTCATGACAAGCAGATTTACTTGCAGAGGAGTTAAAAACACAAATGAAATTGGGGCAAAAGCAAAACAAATAATACTAGGCCCTTGTTTAGTTCCCCCAATTCTTCCTAAATTCCACTATGCAAAAAGAAGATTTCCCGTCACATCAAAATGTCGGCAAATGTATGGAGTACTAAATGTTGATAAAATTAAAAACTAATTGCACAGTTTTGTTGTACTTTGCGAGACGAATATTTTAAGCCTAGTTAGTTAAAATTTGGATAATTTTTACCAAATACAAACAAAATGCTACAGAAATTCTGATACAGTGTTTTTCTTCTCAATTCTCTCATCTAAACGAGGGCCAGAACAATGTTCAGAGAATGCTTGGAATAAAAAGGTCCTAGCAGAAAGCAGCCACTGCAGCTGCGACGACTGCAAGCGTCGCCAGCCACGCGGCGCTCCTGGCCCCAAGAGCCGCCGCGGCGGCCTCTTCCTGTGCACCGGTGCTCCCACGGCTGTTGGAGCCCTTGGAGGTGGCGTTGTGCGGGAGCGGGTGGACGGTGATGGCGACCTTCATGCCCTGCAGGCAGAAGCCGTTGCCGCAGATGAAGTAGTAGCGGCGGGCCTCGGGGAGCGGGATGAAGTCCTTGCCGGAGGTCCAGTTGCCGGCGACCCCGGCCATGGTGCAGTTGTCGTACCCCGTCTCGTTCACCTCGAACACGTTGTGCGTCCCCTTCTGGTACCGGAACGCTGCGCAGCAACACTGCACCGTTAGCAGCAGCATTCAGGGCTCCAATCGGAGCTCAGCAGCTCTGTTCACTAAGGAATGGATCTAATGCGGCAGGGCCAAGAGCTGCTTGTTTGGAGGGCTTACAGATGAGGTCGCCGACGTAGAAGGTCTGGTTGCCGGACCAGAGGGAGTAGTTGATGTTGGGGTTCCACCCATGGTTGGCGCCCACGATGTGGTCCGTGCCGGCGGAGGGACCAAGCGCGAAGCCGGTAAGCACCGCGACGACTAGGAGCCACGGCATTGCGGCTGCGGGCGAGCTCGAGACGGCCGTGGTTGTGTGAGCAGAAGAGCCAAGAGGACTAGAGGTCTTGAGCAGGCAGAGAGAGGAAAGGAGACAGGGCTGCCAGCAGAGCAGCAGCACCAATGAGGAGTGTTTGGTTTGAGGAGTTAAAGTTTAACGAACACTGTAGCACTTTCGTCTTATTTGATAAAAAATTTCTAATCTTGGACTAATTAGGCGTAATAGATTCGTCTCATAAATTACTCATAATTTGTGCCGACATGCATGCAATTAGTCTACATTTAGTACTCCATACATTTGAGGGAATATTAATGTGATGGAAGTTAAACTTTAACCGGTTCAAATCAAACAGGCCCTAATATCGCTAGTGTCAGGCTCGAGGAGTACTCCGTATGGTTTTGCTGCGGAGTGTGGCCCACTTTTTGTTGGGACACCACGGATTTCAGAAGATTTGGCGGGAATTGAGCCCCTTTATACGCGCCATGACTAGTTCCCTGGCCAGGCCCCAGCGAGTCATTGCCTGTTCAAGTCAGATGATACAGTATTTTTCTTTTACGATAAAACAGTGTTAGCCAGCTTATCAGCCACATAGCCAACGCGCCATTCACTCTCAGTCACAGGTAGCAGCTGGAAATCGCCGCAAAGAGGAATGCGGCAGGCATGGCATGCCGAACCTGAGAGAGAAGCAACTCGGTAGGTCGCAGGTTTTCCATCCAATGGTTGGCCAGTTTGGCATGGCTGGCCTGGCTCCGCTCGGCAGCAGAGAGCTGGACCAAACACTCTACTTTAGAA
This sequence comes from Saccharum hybrid cultivar R570, assembly GCA_038087645.1. Taxonomy (NCBI): domain Eukaryota; kingdom Viridiplantae; phylum Streptophyta; class Magnoliopsida; order Poales; family Poaceae; genus Saccharum; species Saccharum hybrid cultivar. Next base: position 7,477,669 of record JAQSUU010000366.1, on the reverse strand, counting down.
AACGAGGAACTGAGCCAAACACTTTAGAGGAACACTTGAGGAAGAGCCATTTTAGGAGCACATGAGGAGATGAGCCATATTTGTGCAAACAAGCCCTTAATTTCATTTCCAGTGGCTGCACCCATGATGGAAGCATAATAGACAGTTTCGTAATCAATTACTGATAAGCAGGCTTTGGAATGGAAGGTAGCATAGTGACCTAATGATAACACTGAACTTATAATGTCAACATCCGATTCACAGCACAACCAATGAGCATTTGATAATCAATTGCTGGAAAAGAGATTGCAAGTTAAAGCGCCAACTCTGATTTCTAAAAACCTGAGGTTACATTCTTGCCAGTTGCCATCAGGGTATTTCATACTGGCTCTGGAGCCTTACAGTAATTCACCAGTACAAGCATACCGGTCATAATGAATTGCATTTATATAGAGCCCCACAAAAAATTTGTCAAAAGGTACAGCCTCATCACAATGTGTTTACCCTTATATTTTTCTCAGTTCCAAATCACTAAAGTGTATAATCTGACAACAACAAAACATAAATCATTCATAAACTAAATCCTAAAAAGTAACATTTTCCTGAAAACCTTAAAAAAGGGGGGTAATTCCCCAATCCACATTAATCATACAATTCTCTTGTCTCCATCATTGAAACGTGCTATTCTGTCATATCGGCACCTAATCGATCTTCACTGACGAGTAAATCAACCTAGTGAACCAGAAGCAGGCGCAGAAACCAATTGTGCCGGTCAGCACAAAGAAGGCATAGGAGGCGAGAAGCATGTAGCCGAAGTACAAGATGCCAGACACCAGCTTAGTAATCTGCAGTTTCGTGAAGAAGTAGAAAGCAGCATACAGGAAGAGATACAGGGCGGAGGATCCTGAGGTAAGGTAAGACCTCCACCACCACATGTAGTCCTCACTGCAGAGCTGGAAATAGCAGAGCACAATTGTGATCTCGGCACAGGTGATGATAAGGATCACAAACACAAGGAAGAGGAAGCCAAAGATGTAATAGAACTGGTGCAGCCAGATGGAGGTGAGGATGAAGAAGAGTTCAATGAAAACTGCTCCAAATGGAAGGACCCCACCAATCAGAATAGTGAAAAGCGGATTCATGTACCAAGCCTGCTCAGGGATCTGCCGTGGAATCTTGTTTGTCTTGACTGGAGCTTCCATGCCAGGTTTCTTGAACCCAAGATAGCTCCCAACAAAGACAAGGGGTACTGAGATGCCAAACCAGAGGAGGACCAAGGCAAACATTGTGGTGAAAGGAACAGCGCCAGATGACTTCTCCCCCCATATAAGAGCATTCAAGATGAAGAAAATAACAAATGCAACTCCTGGAAACAGGAAAGCCGTTTGCAGGGTAATCTTCTTCCACTCTGAACCTTTGAACATCTTGTACAGGCGTGAAGAAGAATAGCCAGCAAGCAGCCCCATCAAAACCCAGACTAGAAGCATTGCAGTCATCAGTCCTCCCCGGTTTGATGGAGAAAGGAAACCCAACACAGCGAAGATCATTGTAACTAGGAGCATGCCAAAGAATTGGACGCCAGTGCCAACATAAACACAGAGTAAGTCAGAGTAGGTTGGAGGACGGAACACGTCCCCATGAACAAGCTTCCAGCCTGTTTCCTCTTGTGCTTCTTCTTGAGATTCAAGCTGATTGTATCTAGAGATATCTCTGTAGAGAGTGCGAAGCATTATCATGGCAACCATGCCAGATAGGAAAATCACGATCATGAGAGAGTTCACGATAGAAAACCAGTGAATCTGATCATCAGTCATCAACAGGTAGGTGTCCCAACGTGACGCCCACTTGATCTCACTCTCCTGAAAAATTAGTGGAGGTTCCATTAAAATCATCACAAATAAACATTCAAAGAGTATGCTACAGCTAAACAAAGCTAAACTAAGCAATTCTTAACCCTAGTCTCGTACCTCAAAACGAACATCATATGTGAATATGATTTCCTTGTCAGTTTCAACTTCCTGAGGATTATCAGAGTTTGTTACAAATTTGCTCGCATGAGGATCACAAGTGCTCAAGCGAGTGTCTACACCATTCCATTTATCGTCAACCTGATGCTTGACACTGGCAAAATATGTACCAAAATACCTTAGGTCCATTCCATAAAGCACAAGAAGAATAAATCCCGCCAAACAAAGTTAGAAGTAAACCTGTGTGGGTTGACCTCAAATCCCACTATTCTAGAAAGTTCCGAATTATCATCCCTGTGATACTTCACTGTAAACGACAAATGGTTGTGGATGAAGTATTTCTCATCCTTAATCTGAAAAAAAGCATTTGTGTATGAGAATTTATTAGTCCAGACAAATAGATAAAGGATTCCAACAAAGAATTAAAGATTGCATGCATAAAGAAAAAGTAAACATTAACTGAGCATAAAGACTTACTCCAGAATACAGGCCTTTGAGACCAACATGATATCCACCTTGATAAGCAATACTGTTCTTATCCTGCCTTGTAACAGGAACAACTAGCGGGAGGTTGTCTAGAATCCTGTGATGCAATTTATATAAGGTATAGGAAATTACTGTGTCAACTGAAGTACAACACTACCCACATAGGTTCATCATAGTCCTTACATGTTCACTCGGTATTCATCCTCTATCTTTTCCTTTAGCTCCTTGGCTTCTTTCTCACCGATCTTTGCTTTGCAGACAATCTGACACATCTTGGGCTCTCCCATTTTGAACTATACCCCAAATAACAAGCAGAAGGAAACATTTTACGTCATGCACATACCCGAGGACAAAACGTCAATTAATCTGTTATGCCATATAAGGTACTAACCACATAAGGAGAGTTCTCAATGCGATCACCACGAAGAACCTCACCAAGATTTTCAGCGCTGTCGACTATGGTATCTGGCTTGCAGAATGGAAGGGAGTAATATGTGTACGGGAGTTGAGTCTTGATAGATGTCAACTTATTCACCTTCACTGGAAGCGGATCACCCTGTGGACAAATTAGAAGAGTGAATAAAATGCTATCATATCAGTAATCACGAAATGACACTACTTTGTTATAGCAGATTAACACAGCGAATGTCATTCCTTTGCCACGAGTGATCCTCTACAAGATACCTTATTACATGATCTAGCACCTCATTTAGGATTTAGGAGTTGATACCAATTTAAACTATGGTGTAGGCCCTGGCACAACTCCAGCACGTGCCTAAGCTGCCTTGCTACGCCATTTTGAGAAGAGAGATAAAAAAAGGGAGAAGCAGGAGCTCCACCAAACGGGAGCTGAAGCAGAAACTACCAAAGTCTAAGCTTCTACTTAACCTTCGGATCAAGGACCATCATCTGGAAGACATATTCGAGGTTATCTTATATGGTGTACAAATACAAAATGGCATGTGTTGACTTTTCCACGCAGGGCACAATTCTGATCACATCAAAATCTAGCGGTTATTTTTCAGATGAGGACAAAGATCACAACAGCAAACCACGATAGGAAGGCTCCAAAATTGCGCGAATTGAGGTGCAACATGTGAATCCCAAGCCCGGCTATGGAACCATGCTAACTGAACCGGATGAACGAATCGGGGACGCTGCACACCACACACGAAACCCTCGAGCTGGATCTGTGGAACCCAGCCCCAGTACCGGCACCACCGTTGACTAGATCCAGCTCCGAACACGAACATAGTTATACACAATCACTCCAAGGTGCACCAAGGGGGGAGGGAAACCGCAGGGACCCAACAAACCTTGGCGAAATCGTTCGGGGCAACGCCAGGGAGGTAGAACCCGGCGGCCGGCGCGGCGACGGCGAGCAGGACCGCGAGCGCCGCGGCCCACCGGAGCATCGCCGGCGTCCGCATCGGTGATGGGGGCGGGAGAATCACCGCCCGGTGGGAGGGTAAAGCTCCCGAGATCTGCGCGGCGAGGGGGTGGGTGGGGTAATGGCTCGCAGGCTCGGCGGGCGTGGCGCGCGAGGTCGGGCGGGTGGGTAGAGACGACGACGCGCGGCGCGCTGCGAGGAGGAAGCTTCGGGTGACGGGTGGATCTTCTGAGGTTTTTATCGGTAAATAGTTTGTTGACGCTTAGGTGGTGTTTGGTGTGACGTGTTAAAGTTTAACAAACACTGTAGTACTTTCGTCTTATTTGACAAAAAGTTTCTAATTTTGGACTAACTAGGCTTAATAGATTCGTCTCATAAATTACTCCTAATCTGTGTCGACATGCATGTAATTAATCTATATTTAGTATTCCATATATCTGAGGGAACATTAATGCGATGGAAATTAAACTTTAACAAAACGTAACCAAACAAGGCCTTAGGTACCTGGTTAAACGTTTAATTGCTCGGATGGTGTCGGTCAGTTTGGTCCTAGTTTGACCTCGTATGCCGTGGCACGTGCGAGGGACGTGGTGCTCGTCTGACGTGACCCGCAGGCCGCAACGAAGGATGATCAGATGATTGATTTGGCAGCACACGTGTACACCGGTACGCGGTACATGGTGGCCTCGTAATTTGATGTTGCAAGTACGGAGTACATATTCTCTAAGCGCTCCTATTATGATTTTTTTTCAAAAAAATGGAACTCGTCAGTTCCGCGGTGGAGATGAACTATATCGGCTCTCCACCAGACAGTATCATTCCACAACAGAGACTAATGATATGTTCTCAGGGTTGACAGTAGAAGAGGAATCATTAACTACCGTGCATAATAGTTCTTCATCTTTAAGTTTCCTCCGGATTAACATTTGTTTTATGCTGTAAAACAAATGAGAAGAGCAATGTTTTTCACACTAACACCTCTTCTCCTTGTTTTTTCCCCTATGTAGCATCTTTATCTAATTATCTAATGCTTACACGGCCGAACTATGCAAGGCGGTTCCTTTGTATTTTTACCCAACTACATCTACACCATAAAAAAACAACCTACCTAGTTTGAAACGAGTATACGACACAACGGATGGTTAACTACGACAATAGTCAGCTAGACACTTGGCACAGGCACAATATTAGCAAATTAAAATGGCTAGGGGTTAGCAGACTTGATAAAAATAAACAATTTCTTAATAAAATATTATTCATCCTTAATTTTAAGCGCATCACTAAATAGATTTGACCGAAAATGGTGCTTAGCAATATATACTCATTGGTCACTGTAGTAGAAATATGTGGAATCAGTCATCTAGTTTACTAGAAGTTTTAGTATAATCTCTTTTCCCTCTTTGTGAAGCAAGGAATGCCTTTAGCCGATCAGAACAAGTTGCTAATCCAGCGATCATCGGTGCCTTTAAGCTTCTCGGTACATATGAGTCCTTTACTTGGATTTATTTTAGACGAGACCAAATAACACAAATATCAGAACCTTGAAACGATTTTTAAGTAGTACTCACTCCATCCAGTAAAGAAGGCAATTCTAGCACAGTATCACGGTTTAGTATCCTAAGTTTAATCAATTATAGATAAAAAAGTATCAATTTATGATATCAAATAAATATCATTAGATTAATCACAAAATGTATTTTCATAATAAATTATTTTAGAGCTGTAAATGTGAATAATATTCACTAGAAATTTGGTCAAACGTGAACCACTTTTGCTGGCACGCAACTCGTAGTTGCATTCTTTTCTGGACAGAGGGAGTACTCCATTTGGAAAAGAATATAATTCTAACACAAAATGTTAAATAAGCATATTTAGATTTGTTATGAGATATCTTTATAGTATACCTATTTGGTTAATAAACATTACTAATATTTATTTATATACTTAATCAAACTTTAAATATTTTAGAATTATGTTTTTTTAGCCAAAGTAGTACTTCCTCCGTCCAAGTTTAATTGCCCATTTGGAGTTTAAAATTTTCCCCGTATTAATCGATCACATAAGCTTGAACCTACGAGACGTTTGCACCAGTAGCCAGTAACCAACGTGGAAACGACGCATGAAATAAAAAAGTTCGGCTTACCTTGTTTAGTTTCTCTTAAAAAAAACTTTACACCCTATCATATCAGATATTTAGACACATGCATGGAGTATTAAATGTAAACTAAAAAAATAACTAAGTGTGCGAGACGAATTTTTTGAGCCTAATTAATCCGTGATTAGACAATGTCGTGCTACAGTAACATGTGCTAATGATGGATTAATTAATCTTAATAAATTCGTTTAACGGTTACAAACGAGTTCTGTAATTAGTTTTTTTATTAGTATCTAAACACCCCTTCCGACATCTTATGAAATATCCGATGTGACACCCCAAAACTTTACACTCCCGGAACTAAATAAGGCCTTAGTATCCGAACATCCCTTCCGACGTCCCATAAAACATCCAATGTGACACCCCAAACTTTATCGCTGAAACTAAGGCCCTATTTGGTTCATGAATGTTAAAGTTTAACTCTCATCACATCAATGTTGCGGTAAATACATGGAGTACTAAATGTAGACTAATTGCATGTATATCGGCACAGATTAGGAGTAATTTACGAGACGAATCTATTAAGCCTAATTAGTCCAAAATTAAAAACTTTTTGTCAAATAAGACGAAAGTGCTACAGTATTTGTTAAACTTTAACACCTCTAACAAACAACAAACAGGCCCTAAACAAAGCCTGCACAATGCCTACGTCAGTTTCTAGAATGAACGCAAGAAAATTAAGGTTGGGTTTAGTTGCACCTGTAAAATTTTTGGAAACACAGTAACACTTCGTTTGTATTTGATAATTAGTGTCTAATCATGAGCTAATTAGATTCGAAAGATTCGTCTCGTGATTTACAATCAAACTATGTAATTAGTTATTTTTTTATCTATATTTAATACATTATACATGTGTCAAAGATTTGATGCGACGGAAAATCTTGTAATTTATTTTCGAAGGAACCGGGCCTCACCAGATTTTCTTGGCTCGCAGTGCGGTCGCTACTCGCTCGTGGTTGCCTACCGGCATCGCACGATGGGACGCACCCGCAGCAGTTGCCCCACTAGCCCACCACCGCGCGCCTGGCCTGACCTCCCCAAAGCGAGAAAATGGCGATTCTGCCACTATGAAAACTGGGTTTCGCAATTTTGCCATTCCACAAGTGGGATTCGCCCGTTTACCATTCTCAAACGATACACACCCGCAAATGACCTGGGAAGGATTTGTGGTCATTGCCTTCCCGTTTTGCCCCTCAACCCACATCGTTCCTTCTCTTTCATGCTCATTCACCGGAGACAGACGACATAGACGAGACGGCCATGGATGGAGCACGAGCAGATGCCGATCTCGGGCTACGGACCACGAGAGGACGAGCAGGGTAGCTCTACGGCACCAGAGTGACGGCGCAAACTCGTCGGTGTGCATCTCGACGGCTGCGACAGGCGACGTGGCCCCTGCCTCCGCCTCCCCGCGCGCCTGCTGCTCCGGCGATGGCGCTGTGGTGGCATCCCAGCCCACCAGGAACGAGTGCGTGACGAAGTGGGCCAGCACCCGCTGGTCCTCGGGGCACAGCCCGCACGACGAGGACAAGGATTGCGGCCAGGAGGAGGCGGAATGCCGCCGTGATGGGGTCCTCGGTGGGCGGATCTTGCTGCCCTTGCCGGGCTTGGGGCACAGAGTCTTCATGGCCGCCGCCGCCGGCCCGGCCTCATCCGCCGGTGCGTACGCAGGCCGAGGGTGCCTGTAACACCCTGGTGTTAGTTAGCCTCATAATGCATTCATAATGCATGATCATGGCATGACATTACCATAAGCATCGTCATTTCATGTGCATCCTTGCTTGAAACATGACCTTGCAATATTGTGGTTTCTATGTGCTTCCTTTATGTTTATGCAATGCCCTAATTCCATCTTGACTCATGCTTTGACTAGTTGACCTTTAGGACCTTCTTTGTTTGACCTTTTAGAAAGTATAACCTAAAGCCTTTGCATGTGAGAGCAACCTTAACAAAGTTTGTGCCAAATTTCATGAGGGACCAAAGTTGTTCAGTGGTCAACTCATGAAAATGCTAGGAACATGCCCTAACATGGCCCACAAGTCAGGTGTAGGGGCTGTTTTTCAGCACTGAAAAATCAGCTAAGTCTGGAATGGATTTCAGTTTCATGTAACCATCTTTGGGAGCTTGTAGTTTGAAAACTAGACCAAACCAGCTCTAACCCATATTGACACTTTTGTAGTACTCATTTAGCTCTACAATATTGTCAATAACACCATCATCTAATTCTCACTGGTTTAGGAATTGTAGAGCAGGGAAATGTCGGGTTTCAGTCATGGTGTAACTGAAACTCCATTTCAGTTTTCATGGTACACCACTTTAGGGCTCTGTAGTTTCGAATCCAGGCCGAACCAGTCCAAGCTCCAATTGACAATTTGGTTGTCCTCACATAGATCTACAAAATTGCTGTTAACACCTAGCGCTAACTCGGCTCGGTTAGGAAGTTGTTGTCAACTCAAATCTCGCTGTCAGGCGTGATCTCGAACTAAACTTTGTTTCAGTGTTTCCAAAGTTCAGAAACTTGAACTTGGGCGTGGCCGACCGAGGGCAGGAATTCGATGCCACGTGGTCTCCACGCGTCGGGGCTGCACCATGCTCGCGCTCGTGAAGGCGCCACGCACCGCGGCCTCCCTTCCTCGCTGCTCATTCCCTCTGCCTCACCTTTCTTCTTCCTCCGCGCAGGCGGAATGCCACCGCTACTGCGCCGACCATAGCTTCTCCTTTCGGCCGCCATTTTCTGATCGAGTTCGACCAATCGTTCCGCCTTGGGTTGCCCTAGCCCGTGCTCCAACTCGCTAGCCTAGCCGAGCCGTAGGTAGGTGGCAAAAACTCTCTTTTGTCACGGTTGCTGCGCTCAGAGCGCCGTCGCGCCTCAACCTCATCGCGGCCGGAGCAATGCCGAACTCCGCCACATGCGCTCCTGCTTGTTCACTCTTGCTTGTGGGTTGTAGAAGCTGTAGCGCTTGTTGTTTTAGATGCTACCGCGTCGGGTCCGTGGGGACAAGCAGCCGCACTGGGCGCGTCCGCCATGGCCGCTGCCGCACCGAGCTTCGATTCTTCATGCTTGCTTATCCGTAGATTGAATTGGTTGGTGTTCCGTGATGCATAGGAGTAGAGCTAGCTGTGGGAGAGATGTTACCGATGATTTTGGCTCGGTAGCGAGCAACGCCGCCACTCCGGCGAGCTTCCGTGGTTACCGTGAGAGCGCCGCTCGTAGCCACGATGTTACAGTTGAATTCGTGCCGTGCTAGTGGGTTCGTTAGCTTTGTCATGTCGCCAGAAGCCTGTAGCTGTGCTTGCCTTGCCTTGCGATGTCCGTTTGCGCCGTCGTCGACGAGCACCGCCCGCCACCATCCGCCCTCGTCGGCGTCGTGCATGGCTCGGTGCGGTAGAGATAGGGGAAATGGGTTGCCTAGATGCGGGTCAAGGTGGGGAACGCAGTCATGCCGTTGGATTCGTCGGAGGGGTCACCGGCGGCGAGGAAATGTCGGCCGGAGCCTCCCCCTGCCTCTGCCTCTATGACTGTAGGGCCCCACCTGTCAGCGTTGCCCTCTTCTCCCTCTCTCTGATTCAGTTTGCTGGGCCGCTGTGGGCCGTTTAACCGGACCAGATTCGGCGCTGGGCAGAGGCCCAGTAGCCTAGTTAGGTTTAGGAAATTGTTTTATTTTTATTTATTTCACAAAATTGATGCTAGATTAAAAAAATTATATCTCTTGATTAATAGATCCAAACAATGTGGTTTCAATTTTGTTGGGTTCCTGGTAATGTCTAGTTTATTTAGAAAATATAATATGGGGGTATGTTGGTTAATAATTTCTGAGGTTTGTAATTAATCTTGTGGTGCATTTTATTTAAACATGTGTTTTAATAATTTTGTTTCTCTCTGTGTATTAGTTCATTTGTCATGAAATTTTTGTGAGATGCTAGTCATGGTATAATGATGCTCTAGTTAAATTTTTGGCCTTGTTGGAGGTCAATTGCTCCAATTATGAAATTCCTTTGTTATAGGTTTATTTAGCACTTATCTTTTTTTATTATTTTGATATCTCCTAATCTACTTGTCAAAATGAAGTGAAATTTTTATGGTAGCCTATGTGAAGCATGAGGCGGCTACTGTAATTTTTGTAGATTTTTATATATAGTTTTACTGTATGTTGCTTTAATCACCTAATTAACTAAATAAATTATAAAATGATATTAAATGATTTATTTAGAAGTTGGCACTATACTTTCTGATGTTCTTTTGGTATGCACAACAAGCGAGTAAACTTGGTTTGGTCCAATTGTGCTTTTGAATCGTCACTAATTATTTAATTCAGTGAATCTGCCATTTCTGGACAGATTTGGTGGTTACGTAAATTAGGTTATGTTAATGGTGTTTTCATGCTTGGTGATCTATAGCAAAGTTGTTGAGGATTTCATGAACTAGTTGCTGGTAAATTTTGGTAGCATTTGTACTTATAGTTTAGAAATGACAGTTGTTCAAAGCTGGGTTCAGTTTTGGAAGTGCTTTCTGTCTTTTAGAACATATTCTGTACATGTGCTATTTTAACTTGGTAAATGATGAAATCATGCTTAGATGTTTATAAATGAAATGTAGACAATTTCATAAGCTTTCTAGAATGTCTTCTTTCAGGTCATTTGGATTGGTAGAACTCCAGTTGTGAGTTTTCTTAGCTACCGTTGATAATATATTGTAAATACTAAATTGCTGGAATCTTGTTATATTTGTGTTTGGTCTTAACCTTGTGGAACCTAGTGATTTCTTAGAGGTGTTCAAACGTGTTAATATCGGAGAGGAAATTTACACCTAATCTTGAAGTGATTTGAATAGAGCACCACATAAGTTGGTTTTGTGCTTATGATGTTGCAATATCATTACATTCATCTTCGCATTATTCATGCACGTCCATAAATCATCATGTCATTTTTGGATGCATACATGAAATTCATTGGATGCATATACATGCAATAGGTGTGCCGAGAATCGTGTTACAAGCGAAGTTTCGCTGGACGTGGAACCTGAAGTTGAAGTCCGTTCAGGAGCCGGAGGTCCAGTCCGACGAAGCCGGAGAAGATGTGGGAACCGTTCTTGAAGCCAAACCTCGATCTCTCTTCTTTCGGTTAAGGCAAGCCCCGGAGCATTATAAGCCTCCTACTTTCAAAGCAATTATCTATCTATACACGTTATATGTATTGTTGCATTACGTGATAGGAGTTGGTTGGAAACCCTTGCTGCATTGATAACACTCCTTGTCCAGCAATTTGAACCTTGAATCCTAAGTAGACAGGATCGTATCTATGCTTAGCCCTGCTAAATTAGACCGGTAGAAGTCGGGTGATTTCCTGTCACCTGCGAGATATAGGGCTTTATCAGGTCACGGTTGGCTATACTTGCTATCGTGGAAGTGAACCACGTGTTAATAAAATGAAATGAGACCGGACGGGATGACGATAGTGAAGCAACAAGGCATGGATGTCTTGGGTGTGGATCTATCCCCGTCTGTGTCGATTAAGGACCGAGACCTGGAGCCTTTCATGTCATTTTGAATGCATGCCTGACATTTAGCTGGCCGGCCTGAGGTTGCCGACCGCGAAGCCTAGTAGCTCAACTCAGGCTGCGAAGTCGAAAAGTGAAAGTCGCCTCGGAAAGGAGCCAGAGGATCAAAGGACAGGTGAGTTAAAAGTCCTGAGCATCCTGGCCACTGGTATCCCCGAGAACGCGGCGCTGTTCGGGCCCACCCTGAGTTGTACCAAAGGTTATCTACGGCTGCCTTTAGCGGGGTTTGCCGGGTGAGTGTCAGGAATACCCCCTCAGCTGAGTTGGAATCGATTCGAGTCGCCGTCTCTCCCGGTTAGTGAGAAACTTGACTGGTTATCTCCAGCGTAGATACACTAATGATTAATGATGGTTCGGAATTGATGATAATGATGATGATAGCCTTATTATACCTGCTATGGTTAATATTGTTTGATCCTAATAAAGTGAGTGCTTTAGTACAGGTGCTAATCTAGTTCTCAGGTTAATGATGATCAAATTGATACTTAAGCATATATTGGTTACTTATCGGTATTAAGCTTTTCTGCAAATGAGTCAAGCTAGCCCACTTTATAAAGCCTTGCATAATCCTTGGTGTCACCTTTGTTTCTGGTTTTTGACGGGTAAGTCTAGCTGAGTACCTTCTCGTACTCAGGGTTTATTCCCACCTGTTGCAGGTAACAGATTCGTACTTGTTGCTGCAAGTATTGTCTTCGCCATGTGGGCGTGAAGACTAGACCATATGGGCATGGTCTCTGTAGTATCTCTTCTGGTATGCTTTTGCAGGATGTGACTATGTACTGACAGTATTTGACTTCAATTGGTTTCAGAAATTATGTTGCTTCCGCTAATCTTTACTTTGGTTTTGTAATTGTACTCCGATGTATGGGATTACTTTTGAACTGTTGTAACAAGTGTTGTGTTATGTTGAATCATTACGATCTGGTTGCTCTCGGTTTGGTTTGAAATCCTTCGCGATTTCGTGGACTACCGGAGTTATATGGGCTCAAGTTTGAGAATTTGATCGTTTCGGCGATTGTTTTTGAACTTGTGCTCTTATAATTTGGACGGTTCCGTTACAGCGCCTGCTGCAGCAGGCTTCGTACGGCGCCGAGCAGCGCCACCGCCATGGCCGTGCACAGGCGAGCCACCGCCATCGCGACGCGGCCGCGCGTGCGTGCAGCTGGGCGCGGAATGGACGGAGGGGAGGTGGCGGCGCCCGTGTCGCGGTCTCTGCTTCCCTCTCCGTCTCCCGTCCGTGAATGACCGTGGTGAAAGAAGACAATGTGGGCTGAGGGGCAAAACGGGAAGGCAGTGGCAACGAATCCTCCCTAGTGCATATTTGCGGGTGTGCATCGTTTGAGAATGACAAACAGACGAATTCCATTTGCACGATAGTAAAATTGCGAAGCCCCGTTTTTCATAATGGCAGAATCGCCATTTTCTCCCCCCAAAGCCGAAGTGGATCTCGGCCAGCGGCCAGCCAGCGAGCCGCCCACCTCCTGCGACCGGACCACTCCCTGCGACTGCGAATATCCCGCCCGCCGCCCAGTCGCCTCCGCAAGCACCGCACCACACCGCACCGCACCGCTGCCGTCCCTCCCTCCCTCCCCAGAAACCCAGCCCAACCCCTCCGCTTCCAGATCCCTCCACCACCTGCCGCCTCAGATCCCGATCCGCCGGCCAGCCGCCTCGGCCGCGGCCATGGCGGCCGATCCCCTGCTCGCGCTCCTCGCGGGCGCGCTGCTAGCCGCAGCGCTCGCGCCGGCTGCGGCGGCCCCGTCGTGCCCGCACACCAACCTGACGGCCAACTTCTCCGCCGACCTCACCATGCTGCAGCACCAGCTCCGCGGCACGGTGCGCCTGGCCGACGACGGCAAGTGCGCGCTCGAGCTCACCCGCTTCGACCTCCTCGCCGCCTCCCCCTCCGCACGCTTCTGGGCCGCCGACGGCCCCGCCATGGCCGACCTCGCCGCCGGCCGCGCCTTCTCGCCGCTCCCGCTCAACAAAACCTTCCGGAACGCCTCCCTCGAGCTCCCCTTCGCCCGCCCGCTCCCGCGCCTCCTCGCTCTCTACGACCCCGACACCTCCTCCGACTTCGGGCACGTCTTCCTCCCCAACGGCACAGGCCCCGATCTCGATACCGCTGCCGAAGCGGCGCCCACCATGTTCGACAACTGCATCCCTCTCTCGGAGACGGAGACCTACCGCCTCCGCTGGACGCTCAATGCGTCCGCTGGCACCGTCGAGATCGGCCTCGAGGCGGCCGTGGGCTCCGAGTACTACATGGCATTCGGGTGGGCGGACCCCAAGGCCAACTCCCCCGCGATGATCCACGCCGATGTCGTTGTTGCCGGCTTCACGGAGGAAGGTACCCCATTTGCCGAGGACTATTACATAAGCGACTACACTGAGTGCACGCTGGGGAAGGAGGACTCGCCCGTGTCTGGGGTTTGCCCAGATAAGGTCTATGAGGACGGGAAGAACGATTCAGTCCTGGTGTATGGCCACCGGCGGGATGGAGTGTCCTTCGTGAGGTATGTGAGGAAGCTTGATGCTGAGGATGCCAAGTATGATGTGCCAGTGGGTGCCACGGAGGAGATGGCGGTGCTTTGGGCCATTGGTAAGCTGCGGCCACCGGACACAATGCGCCCACACTACCTCCCACAGAACCATGGGGGGCCAAGGGACACAACCTTTGGGTTTGCCCGGTTGAATTTGTCGGAGACGGTGGACAATTGCCTTGGACCGTTGGATGCTGACAATAAGGAGGATCAGGAGAGGATCATTGCCGATCGCAAGACACCACTTGTGGTGACATCTGCTCCAGCTGTGCGCTACCCAAACCCACCAAACCCTGACAAGGTGCTTTACATCAACAAGAAGGAGGCGCCGCTGCTAAAGGTTGAGAGGGGTGTGCCAGTCAAGTTCTCAGTGCAGGCTGGGCATGACGTGGCACTCTATATAACTTCAGATCCCATTGGTGGTAATGCTACGCTGCGGAATAAAACGGAGGTCATATATGCTGGCGGGCCTGATGCTCATGGTGTCCTAGCAACTCCAAAAGAGCTTGTTTGGCTGCCTGATCGAAATACGCCTGACCTAGTCTATTACCAGTCACTGTATGACCAGAAGATGGGATGGAAGGTTCAAGTGGTTGATGGAGGCCTTAGTGACATGTATAATAACAGTGTTGTTTTGGATGATCAACAGGTTACTTTGTTTTGGACTCTCTCTGCGGATTATAAATCTATATCTATAGCAGCTCGAGGTGAGAAGAAAAGTGGATATCTTGCTATTGGGTTTGGGAGTGGGATGGTGAATAGCTTCACCTATGTTGCTTGGGTGGGCAATGATGGGGTTGGGCGAGTCAAAACTTATTGGATTGATGGAAAGAGTGCAGCAGGTATCCACCCAACATCTGAGAACATCACATTTGTCCGGTGTAAGTCAGAAAATGGCATTATTACATTTGAATTTACTCGCCCTCTTAACCCTTCTTGTACCGGGAAGGTAGAATGCAAGAACATCATTGATCCAACTACACCACTTAAGGTTGTCTGGGCCATGGGTGCAAGCTGGTCGGGAGATGATCTGACAGACAGTAACATGCATTCAGTCACAAGCAGTCGGCCTATACGTGTTTTGTTGTTGAGAGGTTCAGCTGAGGCAGAACAGGATTTGCGTCCTGTCCTGGCTGTTCATGGGTTTATGATGTTTGTTGCCTGGGGCATCTTGCTTCCTGGTGGAATAATGGCTGCCCGGTATTTGAAGAGCTTGAAAGGAGATGGGTGGTTCCAAATCCATGTCTATCTGCAGTATTCAGGAATTGCTATAATGTTTCTTGGCGTCCTTTTTGCTGCAGCTGAGCTCCGTGGCTTCTTCGTCAGCTCAGTGCATGTTAAGTTTGGTGTGCTGGCCCTATTATTGGCAGTTTTGCAGCCACTAAATGCTAAATTCCGGCCTAGTAAGCCAGCTAATGGGGATGTTCCAACTCGCAATCGAATCCTGTGGGAGTACCTGCATGTTATCACAGGGAGGTCGGCAGTTATTGTAGGAATTGTGGCGCTTTTCACAGGAATGAAGCATCTAGGCCATAGATATGACAGTGAGAATGTAGAGGAGCTCACTTGGGCCTTAATGCTGTGGGTGCTTTCAGTTATCGTTGTTGTGCTGTGCTTGGAATATAAGGAGGTCAAAAGAAGGATCGGTGACAGAAGCACCAGAGGGCACTGGGTATTAGGCAACACTGAGGAAGATGATTCAGTTGATCTTTTGCATCCTGATGGTACAGCCAGGAATTCAGAATCTAGCACGTCTGGCGTAATGGAGGTGCAGCTTGAACCTCTCACTAGATGATGTAGATCAATCTGTCAGATACAAATACACCCGTTCCATATTTTCTTATACGGATGATAGGTCCACCGGCATGGAATTTTCTGGCTCAGGAGACTGATCTGGAATTCTCATGGTTGTTCTATCATAGCAGAATGGTTCCAGGCTAGATAAGATGTTCAAATTCTGTCTTAATTTCGTGCATCACACTGTTTACATTGTATAGTGTACATTTTTGACAATAGACAGGTATAATTTGCCACATTGTCCTAGTGATTCTTTTACTATTGAGATTTATAGAGGAAAAGAATTATTTGAGGTGCTAATTGGAATTAACAGCAGCAATGCGTATTGGGTACCTTTTTTCTTTTCAAGAGAGAATGTCATGATTTCTGTATCATATCCATTGAGAAGTCTTATTTGTTAATCCTGAAACGGGGCAAAAATATGTTGATGTACAGGCTGATTGTTTTCGCTCAGTGTCTCCTGAGATGTAAAATGTAAGTTCCCCATTCTTCTCCACAAGCATTGGAACACTATCATTATGAGTTTGCTGATTGCATGTCAGGCCTGTTAGATGTTGCCAATTAGAGCTCAGTTTCATAATAATGATGATGGCATGCAGTAGTATGCCTTTTGGTGCCACAGATCAGATGTACTCCCTCCGTTTCAAATTATAAGTTATTCTAAGAATCTTGGAAAGTCAAACCATCTCAAGTTTGATTAAAATTATATAGAGAAACCCAAAGATTTATGACATTTAATAGGTATACTATGAAAATATAACTAATAAAGAATCTAATGATACTTAGTTGATATCATAAATGTTATTATCTTATTATATAAATTTGGTCAAACTTAAAAAACTTTTACTCTCCGAGATTTTTGGAATGACTTATAATTTAGGATGAATGGAGCATGTATTGATTCTTTGCAAGCTGCAAAAAGAATATTTCTGCATTCCTCCAGTTTGGCGTGTATTATAGTTGCGCGTGGGTAGCGCCCGGACGTCCGTCCGCAGCCCGACCCTATCTGCCTTCATCTTGACCCCGTCCGCCTTCGTCCTGCCCCAAGCACGCACTTCGCCCTGTCTTTGTGCCCGTGGTCACCCCTGACCCCCTCCTCTCTCTCTCCGCGCGGGTAGTACTCAGGAGCCAGGATGAGCAGCTGAAAGATGAGCAAGCCCCTAGCGTGCCCCGACCGTAGCATCACCCAGTCCGCTCACATCCGGCCGTATAACATAAAACACTTGTAACATGAAAAACATTTAAAACACACACTTGCAATATGTGTGTGAAACACATGAAACATCTAGATTTGCAACTTGCAACGTGAAACCATTTTATGCAACATAAAACTGAAACAAAATGAAACATTTTAGAAATATTGTTGCAACATACGTGAAACATACACAACATCTACATAAAAAAAGATTACAACGGATGTCTGGAAACAGATGAAACATTTTGAACAAACGCTTGCAACATGTTTCTCAAATACTTGCAACATATGCAATGTGTACAACATCCTCGATCTAGTTTTGCAACATCAAGATGAAAATAATTACAACAAACATTTGAAACATAGAGAGAGGGAAGGTCGGGTTAGTCGATTCCAGGCATCGAGGTGGGAGCTGGCGGCGAGCCGTGGCGCGCGAGCACTACCAACACCGGCCACGCTCGTGGGTGCCCTTGACTCGGCCGGGGAAGACCTAAGGCGCCACGACACGTGTGCTCCAGCGGACATGGCGGGGGTCAGCGGCGCGCCCAACGGCGATGGGCGACGGACGTCGGCGAGGGAGCGAGCGACGCAGGTGACTACCACGCAGGTGAGCGTGTACAGGGAGCGAGGGCGCACGGCGCGGCCGGCGATGGGGGAATGGCACAACGCGGCAGCCCGACAAGCGCGTGCTGGGGAAGGAAGCGGACGGATGAGCAACCACGCTACTTTGATGTTGGCAGATAAGCACGAAGAAATAGAGTGTGGGTTCGAGAGGCGGAAGAATGGAGGTTTGTTTTCTTTTGTTTAGGTCGCAGAGTCACGGACGCCCGCCCTCGTGTTGACTCCGGATTCCAGTTCTACTTTTGTGAATCAGGCACAGGCGCACAGCCGATGGCCAAGATTCCACATTCCTGCTGTACTTTGCTAGTAACTAGCTAAGCGCTGTGTGCATTTGCCGCGGAGGCCGGGAGGTGGCGAAGTGGCGGAACCAAAGGACGGAGACGGACGGAGCGCCGTGCCGTGCGCGGTGGTTTCGGTTCCCGCGTCGGTGCGGGCAGGTTGGCGGGTGGCGGCATCGGCCGTCAGCACAGACGGGACACGAGAGCGCCTGAGTCTGCGTGTGGGAAGGGCCTTCCGATGGGTTGGTGGGCCTAAGTCTAAAGCCGACCGCCGAGCCAAGCCAGCTTAATTTTACAAAATTTTTCTGATTCTCCGTCACATCAAATCTTTGACATATACATTAAGCATTAAATATAGATAAAAAATAAAACTAATTACACAGTTTAGACGAAATGAACGAGACGAATCTTTTAAGTCTAATTAGACTATGATTGGACAATATTTGTCAAATAACAACGAAAAGGGCTACGGTGCCGTTTTGCAATTTTTTTTATCTAAACCGGCGCTAGGTTTTTCATGTTGGGGGCAGAACAGCGTCGTCCCACGTGGGCGCGTGGACCACGCCGGCGAAGGCAAGGTGAGCAATGGTTTTTTCTCGTGCGCTGCCGCCCCCTCCTGATTCGTTGCGCGCCCAAACCCGGAGAGGTCAACGAAACGTGGAATGGACGGATGGTTGCATCCCACGCTATTGCAATACAACATTAGTATACAAGGCAAACAAACTCATTAAACGGTCCTATATCAAACAAGACAAGAGCCCTATTCGCTTGGCTGAAAAGTCATAAATAAATGTACTGTTCGCTGATTTGTTGTGAGAGAAAAACACTGTTCGTTGACTGAAAAAGTATGGCTTATAAGACAAGCGAACAAGACCAATATATATACCTAATCTATACTTATATCTAACTATACCTAATTTATATCTATACTATAACAATAACTCAATATTAAAAAAAGGAATTTTCTCTCCTATATAAGTTGTCCATCACTCTTTTTCGATCCGCCTGTCCCTCCACTCTTTGAGTTAGGAATCTTGACCAATTTTACTAAAACATTGATATATGCTGAATTAAGAGTTTGTTTTATTTTCTGTGCTTTGAATTCATGATTCGTACTCATACATAGTACTCCCTCCATACCAAATTATAAGTTATTCGAACTTTTTTGGGAGTCAAAACATCTCAAGTTTGACCAAATTTATATAATAAAATAATAATATTTATGATACCAAATAAATATCATTAGATTCTTCATTAATTATATTTTCATAGCACACCTATTTAATTTCATAAATCTTTGTAATTCTCTATATAGTTTTGGTCAAACTTGAAATGCTTCGACAAGAAAATTGAAATAATTTATAATTTAAAATGGAGGAAGTACATAGTCTGATCCTAAGACAAAACTCCATTGCACCACACAGACATGTATACTAATATATGAATAATATAATATTAAAAATGAGAAAAAATCCCACTCCACATTTTCATCCGTCACTCTTTCCCAGTCTCTCTATCCCTCCACTCTTGTGACCATACTGAGAGTTAGAGATAAAAAGTCTGAGGGGTGTTTGATACCCCTTCTAAACCTTAGTCACGGTCACATCGGATGTTTAGACACTAATTTAGAGTATTAAACATAGACTAATTATAAAACTAATTGCATAGATCAAAACTAATTTACGAGACGAATCTATTAAGCCTAATTAGTCTATGATTTGACAATGTGGTGTTACAGTAAACATGTGCTAACGATGGATTAATTAGGGTTAATAAATTCCTCTCGCAAATTAGTCTTTATCTGTATAATTAGTTTTATAATTAGCTCATGATTAGTCCTCCTAATTAGTATCCGAATGTCCGATGTGACAAAGACTAAGGGAGTGTTTGGTTTGATGTGTTAAAGTTTAACAAACACTGTAGCACTTTCGTCTTATTTGACAAAAAGTTTCCAATCTTGGACTAATTAGGCTTAATAGATTCGTCTCGTAAATTACTCCTAATCTGTGTCGACATGCATGCAATTAGTCTACATTTAGTACTCCATGCATTTGAGGAAACATTGATGTGATGGACTGATGGGAGTTAAACTTTAACGAAACGTAACCAAACATGCCCTAAATTCAAACGCCTCGTTCCTTGTTTACTGTCCCATGCATAACTTATTTATAACCGTACTCGTATATGACTGTACGAGCTAGAACAACGCGCATCTAAACTTAGTATAGAGTTTGATTTTAAACATATTGAAACAGATGATATAAAATGTACGCGTTGTTGCAATGTACGGGCAAAGAATTGATATAAGCCGTAGATTTCTCGAGGAGGCGTACGTGGAGAGGACCCACAAACAGGGTCGTCCGTCCGCGCACGGATATGCGCAGGACCACCAACCCTCTCCATTACAGGCTCTACTAAGAGCCAGAGCTGCCTTCGTCTTCGTCAGGAAGAGAGCGTGGACTTGCAGCTGGTGGAGCTTCCGATTCGCAGCCTCGCAGGGAGTTGCGGGCAGCGGAGCATGGAGAAGGAAGGCGGTGGCCACCGTCACCACGCCATCCGAATCCCATCCCCAGGTCTGATTCCTGACTCCTCTCCTCCCATCCTAGGACAAATGTAGTCTGTTCCCCTCTCTTCTAGGGTTGAATTCTCGTATCACCTTCACCCAGTACAGTTCACGCGTGCCTACCTCCCCAAACCAGGGCTCTGCTCTGCGTCTGCGTGGTTTGGGGCCTCAACTTGATCGTCTCGCTGGTTGCTGTTTCCCTGCACCTGCAGTTTCTAGCGCAACGAGTCTCAAAGATGGATTCTGCAGAATTTTCTAGGCATCTGGCAACCTTTTTCTTTTTCCTTTCATTTTGAGTTCTCTTGATTGGTGCCCTCTAGAACTAGATGTTCTTTTTAGTGGCATGAGAATCGCGATTCGAGTGCACACACCCTTTTTTGGAACCTTTTCTGATTTCAGTCAAACCCACTAAGCGGACCCTGAAACATGTTGTTCCGCAGAAGAATAATTTGTTAATTCTTATGGCCGTACACGGATGATTGGAAGTGATTGGGCATTTTTCCGCACGACCACGTGGAACAACATATATAATAAATATATTCATATGAACAATATGATACTACGTACTATAGTTTTTTCTTTCAGAACCTAAATTCAATCCCTGTTTCTGGGTAGTAACTGGTCACACCAACCTCATTTTGCCCTCAGGCATTCTACCTTCCAATGTATGTACCCATTGTTTTCAATTGTGTTTCAAACTCTTTGCAAGAGGCGAAAGACATCAGTTACCTGAAGTTTGCCAAAATCTCTCAATATCCTACTTCTAAACTGACCAAATCTCAGTCCATATCTTCATTCCTTATCAAACCACACACATCACTGTAAATCGTAGCATTGCTGCCTTGCTGGCCTATACATCTTAGAACCGGTCATCAGTAATTACTAGTAGAACTAATAAATCTCGAGCTTTATTTTCTTTTCATTTTGCATATCACCATGCTGTTCACGGCCAGCGTCTCTGAATTTCCAATTTCCTTTGCTGCGTGTAATAATAAATAATGTAGCAATGGGGGAGGAGACCTCGCAGGCAAATGGCTCAACGACGTCGTCGCTGAGACGGAAAGCAGCCGAGGCGATCGCCACCTCCCTGGAGACGTACCGGAGCAAGCCGTTCTCCTTCTGGCTACTCCTGTTCCTGAGCAGCGGCGCCATGCTCACCGCGTTCCCGGCGTCGAGCCTCCTCTCGCGGCTCTACTACAACGACGGCGGGCAGAGCAAGTGGATCCTGTCGTGGGCGGCCGTCGCCGGCTGGCCGCTGCCCGCGCTGCTCCTGCTGCCGCTCTACGCCCTCGGCAAGGCGTCGCCGACGCCGCTGTCGCTGGCGCTGTGCTTCTGGTACGCGCTCCTCGGCTTCCTCAGCGCCGCCGACAACCTCATGTACGCGTGGGCGTACGCCTACCTCCCGGCGTCCACGGCCTCGCTCGTGGCCGCGTCGTCGCTCGCGTTCTCCGCGCTCTTCGGCCGCGCCATCGCCAAGAACACGCTCAACATGTCCTCGCTCAACGCCGTGGTCGTGATCACGGCGGGCGTGGTGATCGTCGCGCTGGACTCCGGGTCCGACAGACCACCCGGCGTCACGCCCCGGCAGTACGCGCTCGGCTTCGTCCTGGACGTGCTCGGGTCGGCGCTCCACGGCCTCATCTTCGCGCTCTCGGAGCTGGTCTTCGCCAGGGTCCTCGGCAGGCGCTCCTTCCACGTGGTGCTGGAGCAGCAGGCGGCCGTGTCGCTCTGCGCGTTCGCCTTCACCTCCGCGGGTCTCGCCGTCGCCGAGGGCTTCCCGGCGATGCGGCGCGAGGCGGCACGGTTCGCGCACGGTGGCGAGGCCACGTACGCGAACGTGATGGTGTGGACGGCGGTCACGTTCCAGCTGGGCGTCCTCGGCGGCACCGGCGTGCTGTTCCTGGCCTCGACCGTCCTCGCCGGCGTGCTGAACGCTGTCAGGGTGCCCCTCACGAGCATCGCCGCGGTGATCTGGTTCCATGACCCCATGAGCGGGTTCAAGATCTTGGCTCTGGTCATCACCGTGTGGGGGTTCGCGTCCTACATGGTTGGGCACTCCTCTGGAAGAAAAACGTCAACAAGTTGATATCGTACCTTTGAGTAATGTGTTTAGTTGGGGACAGGCAACGGCGAAGTGAGTGAATATCCCATTTTATTTTGGTGTTTGGTTGGAGAAACGGTGAAATAGAATTGTCAGGATGGAATATTATGAATGATAATGATATACAGCAGGCGTCCAAACTGGGACGGACACGCCGAACCCGACCCACCCGTGTCGCACGCTGCCTTCCGCACTCCTCCTTATCCTTCCTCGACCGCTCACTCCCGCAGCGCTCGCGCCCCTCCCATTCTACTGCAGCCCCGTCCGCCCGCCGGGACGGACGCCGCATGCCAACTCGCTGCCGTCATGCCCGCCCGTCGGCGCTCCCTCTCTCCGTCCCTCCCTCCTCCCTCCGCGACCTCCATTGCTACCCCGCGTCCCCAGCGTCCCGGCTCCCGCTCCCCCACTAGAGACGAGAACGACGGTGGCGGCTCCGACGAGGTAGGTCGGTCATTTTCTGGATCTGAGCCTCCTGCTCCTCCTCCTACTTTGGATCTGAGCCCTCCTCCTCCTCTGGATCTGAGGGATGCGGCGGTGGCTAGGGTTCCGACAAACTCTGGATCCTATTCCCTCTTCCCTCCGGTGAGCTCGAAGGTGATGGGCCAGGGGCTGAAGCGGCCTGTACCTCGAACCCATCCCCTTACTGTTTTTGTACGTTCTTGTTGTTTCTCCATGTTGCAAGGGGATTTTTGGGATGTTGCAACAGATGATTTTCAAACGTTGCAATAGGGTGATTCATATGTTGCAGAAAGAGAGTTCTAATGTTGGGATTTGTATTTTTCCCCTAATGTTGAAACATATTATTTTAATTGTTGAAATTACTTTTTTCAAATATTGCAGCACTGAAAGGTGATTTGAGACGTTTCTATTTCCATCTTTCATGGTTGATTTTGCGATGTTGCAATACTACTGTTTGAGATGCTGCAGTACATAATTTTCGATGTTGCTGTACATATTTTTTTGATGTTGCATTACATAGTTTTACGATGTTGCAGTATTTATATTATGATGTTGCACTACATAGTTTACATAATTTGCGATGTTGTACTTGAAAGTGTTTCGTACTCTTAGGATAGGGGCGTGATGGGGGACAGGGGGCGCGGCGCGGATGACGGTGTGTCGGGGGACGGGCCACACACGAGTGGTGTGGGACGGGCCGTCGGAATTTTGGTTCACTCGTATTGTTTCTGAATGGAGTCGTTACTGAAAGTGTTGTCGTGGGAATAATTGATTCTATTCCATGACAATGTGCATGTATACATATGGAGGTCGGGGTGGCTCACAAGCCAACCGCAGAGGCGTACATGCCTCAAATCAAGGGCTGCCTGCTATAATTACATATACTATAATTACAATAGGCTAACACTCCCCCGCAGTCTAATCGGGAGCATCGCTAACATTTAGGCTAGACCGGAACTCCTGAAATAGTGAGGTAGGAAGGCCCTTGGTAAAGACGTCGGCGTACTGTGATGTCATAGGAACATGAAGAACCCGAACGTGATCGAGGGCTACCTAGCCTCGAACAAAATGGAGATCAATCTCAACATGCTTCGTCCGCTGATGCTGCACTGGATTGCTGGAGAGGTATATAGCACTGATGTTGTCACAGTAGACCAGGGTGGCACGGCGAGGTGGGTGGCGAAGCTCAAGAAGCAGCTGATGCAGCCAAGTAGCTTCAACAACACCATTCGCCACATCACGATATTCAGCTTCGGCGCTAGATCTGGAGACAGTGTGCTGACGCTTGGAGGACCAAGACACCAAGTTGTCCCTGAGGAACACTGCATAGCTTGAGGTCGACCGGCGAGTGTCGGGACATCTAGCCCAGTCGGCATCCGTGTACACAACAAGCTTTGCAGGTGAAGATCGGCGCATGGTCAATCCAAGAGATAGTGTCCCCTGCAAGTAACGCAGGATCCGCTTGAGAGCAGCCAGGTGCGCCTCCCGAGGATCATGCATACAGAGGCATATCTACTGAACCGTGAAAGCAATATCTGGACGGGTGAAAGTCAAATACTGCAGAGCGCCAGCAAGACTGCGGTACTGTGTGGAGTCAGCAACAGGAGGTCCATCAGCAGATAATTTGGAGTGGAGATCCACAGGCGTGCTGCAAGGCTTGCACGCACTCATCCCGGCGTGCTCCAAAATATCCTGAGTGTACTGCCGCTGAGAGAGGAACAAACCATCTGTAGAGCGTGTCATAGAGATCCCCAAAAAATGATGTAGCTGGCCCATGTCTGTCATAGCAAATTCACGCTGGAGTGCTGCAATGATATGCTTCAGAAAACCAGCAGAGGATGCGGTGAGAACAATATCATCCACATACAGCAACAAATAGGCCGTGTCTGGTCCACGGCGATATATGAAGAGCGAAGTATCGGACTTTGTTTCAACAAATCCGAGTGACACCAAGTGAGAGGTGAACCTGTGATGCCAAGCACGGGGAGCCTGTTTCAAACCATATAAGGACTTGTTGAGCCGACAGACATAATCTGAGTGAGAAGGATCCACAAAACCAGATGACTGCACACAGTACACTGTCTCAGTAAGAGTGCCATGCAAAAATGCATTCTTCACATCCCGCTGATGAATTGTGGCAGAACCGCCTAAAATAACACACTAACGGAGGTACTTGCCTTCCTCTAGGCACTAAGTACTCCGCCAGCGGCTATTCCGGCCGTTTTTGTCGAGCACACCCAATGGGAGAACTCGAAACCATCCACATTTTCATCTAGGATCCAATAACAAAAACGAGTACAATACTTAGTTTATTCCATACAACATAGTCTTCAGAAATAAGTTATTACAATACTAAGTTCAGAGTGCGGAATTAAAACAGCGGAAATAAATATCTAGCGAGCGAAGCAAAGATCCATCTGAGCCCAACAGACGATCCTCCACACAAAGCCTCAAGCAGCACTTGCAATAGGGGTAAAATAAACACTGAGTACACAATGTACTCGCAAGACTTACCCGACTGAAAATAATTTTCCGACTCCAAGGATCATGATAGGCTTTTTGGGCTACTGGTTCAAATTTGCAGAAAAGCATTACTATTAGTGGATCCTTATTGCAGTTCTTTTATTTGCCATCTTTTAGTTTATCAGCTAACCATCTATGTAAGCACTTATACTATTTTTAAACAAGAGTTGGTCAATACAAATCCATCCTTATTCACCTTTTCTTTTCAGTTCTTACTACGATGCCCGGATCAAGTCATATCGGACCGCTTACGCGGCGATTCGCGAATCAATGCAGCACAGCTGGGTACCCCGAAAAACACACGCCCCGTCCGTATCGAGGTACAAACGGGACCAACCCATTATCCTCCTGTCAAGAGAACCGAGTCCCCGTCCATACTGGGACTCCAAGCCCCACCCTCTCGTGGTGCTTAGACCTCCTAATACCCATATATAATCCTCCTTCAGTTTGTCCGGATGGAGCCGGAACCCATGACAAGAGAATAACAAGTCTTTCTAGCCCCCATCCGCTAGTATATGCTCGGGATAAGGAGATCTGTGACCTGACAACCATCCAAATGCAACGACCGTTCGTTAACCGACTCGGACAGGGAAACAATGTAACCCAGTGATGCCCTGTTGGCCGCAGGCCACCCCTTGTCACATCCACCACTACCAAACCATATCCCTGCCCGGTCACTATTTCACCTGCCTTTATTTCCATGTTAACCATAGTGATAATAATGATCACCTATCGTGAACAACACCATGTTGTTCACGCTAACGAAACCTAAGAATGGCACTACACGGCCTAAACTAGTAAGACTGTTGTGTAGTAATATTTATGCAAGTGGGTTTCAACAGAACTCCTAAAACGTAAATGCACATATAACATAGATATGCTATTATTATTTCAAAATAAAGGTTATGCACCGGGGCTTGCCTTGGGCATCCTAGTGTGCAACAAAGTTAGTGGTTGACGGCTCCGGGGCTCCTTCCTGCACGGGGACCTCCTCCTCGTACACCTCCATGATCTCCTCATACTCCAGCTCCTCTGCAGCCACGTACTCCACTATCTCGTGATCTATATGCAAGAAATGATGACATGACTTAATGCAATGACAACAACAGCTCTTAAAATAACAACTACTACTAAGCTACTAAGCTAGCTCTAATGACTAACGTACCAGGCTGTCTACTATTCTTACTAAGCAAGAGTAAACTGATCCAATTAATCTTTACTCATTAAATTACATACTCTTCATTTATTTCCGATTTAATATTTACTACGGCTAGGAAAACTTAGCTATCACATCTAGTAAGCTATTCAAAGACTACAAAACTACAACAAGCACCTAATAAAACCATGAAGCTACCACAAAAGTTTCAAAGATAAAGCTATTACCCATTTGCCACAAAAAATTCTACAAGATTTATCATATTAATATTAAGCGCTTTTGATTGATTTAATAAACTTTAGCATCACCACAGATAGGTATGATCTAACTATACTAACAGGCAGATAATGATTTTAGGAAGAAGAATCGAGTGATTCGGATATCGTATGGTGGAGATATTGATTGCGTAAAGTAGCTATTAATCATCTCTAGAAAATCAAAGGTGATTAATTAACTCATGACTTGATCCTTCATGACATGCTCATGGTTGTACTGGAGGAGACTTGGTGGTCTTTAATCAAAGAATAATGAAGAAGGATGGCGATGCTAGGGAGACAGAGGAAATACTGGAGGCACTCATGGAATACTCACCGCAGTCGACTGGTGCTTCGGGATTCTCCTGGAGAATGAAGAAAACTTGACTCAGGGAGGAAGAGGTGAATAACAAAGTGGGTGGCTGGCGAGCTCGCGAGCGCGAGACGTCTCCTTTTAAGGACAAGAGACGCATGATAGAGGCAGAGCTCGCACGGGAAGGATGACCGGCGCGCGACAAGCGTGAATCAATTTCTCAGCGTACAGGCGACCGAATTTTGCCTCTGGTGAACAGTAACTTCTACTGGTGAACAATAATTTTGCGCGTTGCAGTGTTTTCTGCGCATGCTACAGTAGATTCCTGCACGCTACAGTGGTTTTTTTTTGCGTGTTCTCTGGTTTGCTGCATTTCTGGTGCTCAGCACAACGTGCTTCAGCGGAGGCAGCGTGACGTGTGGGCAGGGCGGTATTTATTTTGCAGAGCGCGGTGGCTAATTATATATTGACTAACGCGTATGCTGTGCATGGTGTCCGTTGCTGCCGCGGTCGGTCGTCGCCCTGAGCGTGCTGCGCGGGCACGCTCTGCAAGTGATGTGAGCGCGATCAGAGAATTAGAAAGAAAATAAATTGCGAGCGCTGGAGTTGAATCAGGATGACAATAGTTAGTTGAGCTGTGCTGAGGAATATTTAGACAATGAATAAATTAGAGCTAAAAATTGAGAATTAGTGCAACAAAATTTAATTTCTTACTGTGCCATCTACAATAATACATAAACATGATGCTCATGACATGGTTTAGTGATTTGTTAACGCGGTAACACCGAGTGTGTTACATGAATGAGCCAATTCTAAGATAATGCCAGGGAGAGAACAATACGAACTGTCGCAGGCTTAACAATAGGACTGAAAGTCTCATCATAATCCATACCAGGCCGCTGTGTGAAACCCTGAAGGACCCAACGTGCCTTGTAGCGATCAAGAGACCTATCTGCGAGCAATTTGTGTCGATGTATCCACTTGCCAGTCACAACATTGATGCCAGGAGGGAGTGGCACAAGACTCCAGGTGTCATTGGCGAGCAGAGCATCATACTCGGCCTGCATAGTAGCGCGCCAATTGGGGTCTGACAGTGCATCACGAACAGAGCGTGGGAGAGGCGACTTGGGCACAGCGTGGAGGTTGAGGCGATCCACGGGCTGTGCGATGCCAGCCTTGCCTCGTGTGCGCATCGAGTGCGCATTGGTGACCGGCGGGATGGCGACCGGTCGAGTGTTAGCTATACGGCCGGTGCCGCTGGCAACAACCTGGGCGCGAGCACTAGGGGCAGCAGAACCGACAGTACTCGTGGGCACTATGGGGATGGCGCTGCTGGCAGCGGTCTGTGTGGGGTGCACAAGGGCAGCAGCGCCAGTCGACGTGGATGGCGGCGTGAAGGTGGCGCCATGGGCAGTGGTGCTAGACCCAGGGGACCGTGGTCCTGCGCCGGGACTGGGCGGCACAAGGGCGGCCTCGGGCACGGGGTGTGTCACCGAAGGATTTGCGGTACCTGCATGCACAAAACGAGCTCCAGGAACTAAAGCGGTAAGATCATGATCATAAACGAGAAAATCCAGGGCGGAGGGAACCATGGGTGTGTAGACATGTCGGAGAAAGGAAAAGAAGATTCATAAAAAAACGACATGTCTAGAAATGAGAATGCAATTTGACTGAAGCTCGAGACACTTATAGCCTTTGTGTTCCGAGGAGTAGCCGAGGAAAACGCATAAGGAGGAGCGGGGAGCAAGTTTGTGGGGTGCGGTGGAGGACATGTTAGGATAGCAAGCGCACCCAAAAACTTTGAGATGATCATAAGTGGGCTGGGCAGAAAAGAGGGCGCTGTAGGGAGTGGAGGAGGCGAGAGTTTTAGTGGGGAGGCGGTTCACCAGATATGTGCCAGTGTGAAGGGCCTCAACCCAGTAAGTTGGAGGGAGACTCACCTGAAACAAAAGGGAACGCAGAGTGTTATTGATGGTGCGAAGGGAACGCTCGGCTTTACCATTTTGTTGGGAGGTGTATGGACACGACATGCGGAGGGCAACACCGTGGGAGAGGAAGAACGCGCGGGCCGGAGAATTGTCAAATTCATGGCCATTGTCGCACTGAACACTCTTGATGGTGGTGCCAAACTGCGTGCGAACATAAGCGAAAAAGTTAGAAAGAGTGGAAAATGTCTCGGATTTGAGGCGAAGTGGAAAAGTCCAAATGTAGTGAGAACAATCATCAAGAATAACAAGATAATATTTGTATCCTGACGCACTAACAAGAGAAGATGTCCATAAATCACAGTGTATTAAATCAAAATTATGAGGAGCTCGAGAGCTAGATGATCCGAAGGGTAAATGGACATGACGGCCAAGTTGGCACGCATGACAGATATGATCAATATCATCTTTATTACAAGAAATAACACTGGAGCTAATAAGTTTGGACAAAGCTTCACGCCCAAGGTGACCGAGACGGCGATGCTAAAGGGAGGTGGGTGCAGCGATGAGCGCGGAGGTGGTGGTGGAAGGTGCATAGAATAGGTAGAGGTCACTGGAGCTATTGCACCTGGTGATCATGTTCCTGGTTTGCAAATCCTTCACAGAAAGACAAAATGGATCAAACTCAATGGAACAGTTATTGTCTATGGTAAAATGATGAATGGAAATGCGGTTCTTAATAATGTTGGGTGACACCAGGACATTATTAAGAGCAAGGTTACGTTGTGGTAAGGAAAAAAACATGTGATCCAGTGGCTGTGACAGGAAGCAAAGCACCATTTCCCACAATGATAGACGAAGGAGTAATAGAAGAGGGTGGGGAAATGGTGGAGAGTATACCAGCATCCGAGGTCATGTGCGAACCGGTACCTGAATCAGCATACCACTTAGAAGTCGAGGCCGGCAGGTTTAGCATCATGGTGTTGAAGGAGTGCGCCAGGGAGTCCTGGTGCCAAGACCCGTCGTGAGTGGGGTTCTAGGGCGCCGCCTGGTACACTGGTGAGGGCGCCTGGAACATCGGCGGAGTAGCTCCCCCATAGTATGTGCCGTACGGGGGCGGTGGGGGCGCCGTATGCGCCTCCATAGGCGCCGGGAGGAGCACCGAAGCCGCCATAGTGCGGGGTTGCGTGGAACATAGGCTATGGCAGCGGAGGGCGTCCTGACTGATCATATGGCCACATGCACACGGTGCCGGCCCAAGGGTGGGCGAACGACGAGTACACGCCCGTACCGGGAGGGGCGCTGCCCTGTCCAGCAAGGGGCGCACCAGCATAGGGTGCTGGAGGGGCGCCACCAGCAGGTTCGCCGTGGCCACCACGGCCACGACGACGGCCGATGCGCTGGCCACCGGTCGGTGCAGCGGGGCACTGAGGAGGAGGCGCTGGACATGGCGTCGCAACGACGAGGGCGGCCGGTGGGGACGGAGGACGAGCGTCGATCTCCATCTCCTCCAATAGGAGGTGAGTATGGGCTTCAGCGAACGTCGGGAACGGCCTGTGCATCTTGAGGATGGACACCATGTGGCGAAACTTGCCACTGAGGCCGCGGAGGAGCGTGAGTACCATCTGCCGATCGCCGATGGGGTCGCCGAATTCGGCAAGGGAGGCAACCATAGACTCAAGGCAGCGGCAGTAGTCGGTGATGCTCAGGGCCTCCTGGCAGAAGGTACGGAACTGCGTCTCAAGGAGAAGAGCACGAGACTCCTTCTATCCGAGGAATTCATCCTCGAGGTAGCACCACGCGTTGCGGGCGGGACCTTGCCGCATCATCAGCGACTGCTGCAGGTCGCTAGAGACAGTGCCGTAGATCCACGTGAGGACGCAGCAGTCCGCCTGGATCCACGCCGGGCAGGCGGGGAACGCCTCATCCTCGAGGACGTGGCGGGTGAGGGCATACTTGCCAAGGACGGTGAGGAACATGCCGCGCCACTTGGTGTAGGTGTCTGTGGCCTTATCGAGGACGATGGGGATGAGGGCCTTGACGTTGACGACGGCGGTGGCTTGCGCCCAGAGGGCCTCCTACGCCTTCTCGTACTCGTCCAGGGCAGCCGCACGGAGGCGCGCCTACTCGGCCCGGCGTGCCGCGTCGGCGCGGGCAACAACCTCGGCGGCCTCCTTGTCCTTGGCCGCCTAGGTGGCGGTGGCGGTGACTGCGTCATCGTCGACCATGGAGCGATCAGCGGCCGCGCCCGGTGACGATCGTCAACGACGGGGCGGGCGATCAGGAGGCGGGGATCAACGGCCGCACCCGGCGACGGGGCAGCATGGGGCGGGCGAGCGGGAGACTGACGACCACACTCGGCGATCCAAGACGGAGCAGCACGAGGTGGGCGATCGGAGTCAAGCGCCGGCGATGGGATCGCGGCGCGCCCGGCGTAGGAGGCAGGCACGGGGCGGCGATCGGATCGGCGGTGGCGCTGGGGTTGCGGAAGAGTAGCGGATCAGAACCGTTAATGATACCATAAAAGTGTTGTCGTGGGAATAATTGATTCTATTCCATGACAATGTGCATGTATACATATGGAGGCCGGGGCGGCTCACAAGCCAACCGCAGAGGCGTACATGCCTCAAATCAAGGGCTGCCTACTATAATTACATACACTATAATTACAATAGGCTAACAGTTACACTGATTTTAGTCGAGATCGGATGGTTCATGTTACGACAATCAAACGCCCCCGAGGTGTGTCCGGATGCACACTCGCGCCGGACGTTCAGGCGCTAGGATAACCGTATTATGAATCACGGAGTAAATTTTTAGAGAAACTTATTTAGAGATACAAATGTCACTAAGAGCATCTCCAAGAGTTCAAAAACAACCTCTCAATCCCACCTCTTAATCTTTTCACACTCGGGGAAACCGGGCTCCCGCGCGGAAAAATATGTGCACTCGTGTGTCTGCGTATCCTCCTCACGCGAGATTTCTTGGGCAATCTCTTCCTTTGCGTGCCCGTTCATCCGCTTCTCTCCTCTCGCAGCACTACTTCAACAATACTTCTAGCGAAAACAGTATTTTTCTCTTAGAAGAAATCAGCATAAGCATCAGCGGCAACCAAATTTCAGCGAAGCGAATAGGGCCTCTGGATGCGCGTCCGTGCGCCTCTCACCGCTGTCGCCTGGGGGCTACGGTCAAGGTGTGCGGCTGCAGGGCACGCGTGTGGCAGGCGGTGACCTGGTGGCGATGGCGTGCAGCCCACCGACACTATGGCCGAGCGGTGGCGGCTGGTCGCCCACAGTTGCAACAGCCAGGCAAACACGCAGGCACGTCACTGTCGGTCGCCACTGCACAAACCAGTGATCGTGTACTCTGTCCATTTTAAGGAAGTCGTTTTGAGGTTGTCTTAAGTCAAATATTTTAAACTTTGATTACAAATAAATGTTTTTGGGTTGAGTTTGAAAATATGAAGTGACGTAAGTAGATTCATCTTGAAATGTAGTTTTATAAAAATATATATTGACTATATTTTATAGCAAAAAGTAATGGTCATAATTGTTTTTTTAGACCATGTCGATGTCGGACATGAGTCATGGAGGGAGTATATAGCTTTGCATGGCAAGACCATGTCCAACACATCCCCGTCATGTCCATGTTTCTGCTGCTATTCCTTGGTCAGTTTTGAGGCCGGCAGGTGCGTGCTAGGGGCCGGCCACGGCCTGTGAGAGAGATGCAGGCCGCCGGTGGGGATTGGTTGTGGCTCAAATTGCAGGCGGGGCGGGCTCTTACCGCAAGCCGCACGACCGCCCCGCAAACTTTGGCTTCGTGGTTGTTGTGGCCTAGCCACGGTATCTTTGTGGCCCAATGTCGTTTAACCCACGAAGCCCATTGGACAAAACGCAGAGCCCGCAAAGAACCCGCAACGTTGCGTCGCCGTCAACAATCGCACCTCCCGAACCCTATTGCTGTCGCCGTCATTGGGTGTCGCCCTCCTCCGGTCGCCATCTTCCAGTTCTACAACTCTCGTACTGACCTTCGGCGCAGATGGATACGCCGGTTCTGACCGTGGCAGGTGGCGGAAACCTTGCCCTCGGTTCGCGCTTGTCCATGGAAGAGCAAGAGGAGGCAGGAGAGAATGGGGGCCATGAAGCCTCCAAGATCCAAGCACCGGCTTCTACGGGATCGGGGCGGCTGGTGGCGAGTGTGACTTCCTCGTATGGGTAAGGCTTTGCTTGACCCCCTTCCTCGTCGTGCAAAATTAGTTGTCATGAATTTGCACTGAAGCTAAATTTTGTAGCCCGCGTACATTTCGTTGCCAGCTAGTAGTACAACAGATGCTTAGTGATTCATATGTCTAAAATGCTTAGTGGCTCTCTTGACTTTATGGCATAACGCAAAATACGTGATGAAGTAATTGGCCTTCTTGCATCATGCAGAATGCCCACCCGAGTCCTCCCTTGAGGCATTGATTATGTACTAGTACTACTGAAACTCCTTGAGTTTCATTCCTTGATTATGTGTGAATGCAGACTCTTTTTCTGTGTTTTGCGGGCCTGCGGCAAAGCATGAATTGCACAGCAGATGATTACTGATTCAGATATAGCAATGATTCTGGGATGGTTTGCACTTCTCTTTAGCTTCCCCTATTCTGAACTTGTATATGCCTGCATTCTATTCTGTTGTGAATGACCGGCCATTATGTGTGTTTGTTTTTTAGCTACATTTAGCCTACAGATTCCAAATTCTTACCCATTATCAAAATTTGTTTGCCCAACAAGATAATAGGTGTTCACAGGATCTCTGATGCTCGTATGTGCGTATTGCGTACTAGTACTAGCCGTCCATTCTCATCTGTAGAAATCAGTTGATATATGCTTTAACAGTTGTGGACTAGTGCTCCATTCTCTTCTATGTAGAATTACTGATATATGCTCCAGCGTGTGCGTACTAGTAGTCTAGTACTAGTGCTCCATTATCCTCTCTAGAAATCAACGTGTGCTTTATTCTTCAGAAATAAATAATGTGCCTAGTGCCAAAATGTCGGATGATGCATTTGTTAAATCACTTAATTACTTTGGTGATATAGTAGCTAGGAGCGTGTAGCTATATTTGGCGAGTCAACACCTGAGTGAACTTAAATTTACACCATTTTTAGTTGCCCTGTTCATGTTGTTTGTTCTTTATATATACGTTTCAAACATCTTATCCCTAAACAATTAGTCTTTTTTATCAATTTACTGTTGCTTCTCTATTTCCAACTTATCTTGGCCTAACATATTATTGTATTCTACTATTCTATCCAGATGTGCTGGTGTTGAGATGGCGGCTCTACCATCCGAGGTTGTGCGAGAAGAGTTGATTGGCCATAAAGCAGTGGAACAAATGAGTAAGCATGCAACTTCAAGGAGTGTGGATGTGACGAAGTCATTGCTGTTGAAACGGAAGCCATCTGCTCGTAATGCTCCAAAGCCTCCAGTAGAGAAGCAAAAGAAGTCATTTGCTTTGCACGTGCAATTTGTGAGGTCCCCGCTACTGAACAGGGTGCTAGTATCACCAAGGATACGCCACTCTGGAGCCAAACACCTGAGGTCCCCTTCTATGATAAGGGATGGGCCATCATCAACCACATTGGACAGATCACCATATTCAGGGTCATCCGCTGCCCTCATCAACCCGGTGTGTGTGCTGTGTAGCTAAATTGACTAATAACGTTGATTTTGTTCAGTGGATTTTTTTAGCTTAATTAACATTGCACTCATCAATGGAGCAGGAGTTGCACCAGCCTATGGAGGTGCCTCGGGTTTTCACTTCTAACCCACTAACGAAGAGCAAATCTGTGGATCCCAAGATGGAGGGCAACTTCATCCTGCGTTGCTTCCCCTGCAACAAATTGAATCTCAGCTACCAGTGTAAGCAGCCCTTTAAAATGAGTTTATATTCATTTAATCAGTACTACTGTTGATAGGCAACTGCGCCCTGTGCCTTGTCGAACGGAGATTGTAGCTGTGAGAGATCGGTGGTTGGGGCTTGAATGTCGTGCGGCGGCGAGGCGCCGTGGTCGCACGAGAGAGACAGGGAAGCGGCGGTGGAGCTACAGTACCCGCGCGCTACAGTACCGCGGGTACTGTTTACGTCGGCGAGAGAGGCAGGAAGGTGGCGGCTAGGGTTTGGGGGACTCCCGGCTCCCTGAGGGAAGCCGAGTAATATGATACTCTTGCTTAATTCTGTCCACGGGTATTACAACTCCTATATATGACTAATTGTTCTAATAATTATGGAAATTAAACAATTAAAGATAAATATGGGCTTTTAGCCCCCTAGCCCCTGCGCCACCTAGCCACTAGTGGGCCTCCTCCTGGCATACTTGATGCTGGTCATAACATCTCTCCCCGCCTGCACAAATAGCTCGTCCTCGAGCTGGAAGTCAGGAAACTGCTCGCGGAACTCTGGAAGAGACTCCCAAGTGGCGTCGTCATCGGGAAGGCCATGCCACTTGACCAGCAGGCGCCACTCATCGCGACGCTGCTGAGCCTGCAGGATGCGCTCGGGAGCAGGGAGATGCCGGCCGTCGAGGACTAGGGGCAGCTCGCCGGCTGCTGCAGGAGGGTCACCGCGGTGGGGCTTGAGCAACCCCACGTGGAAGACGTCGTGAAGCCGTGCGCCCTTCGGAAGCTGCAGGCG
The DNA here is from genome assembly GCA_038087645.1 of Saccharum hybrid cultivar R570. Lineage (NCBI taxonomy): Eukaryota > Viridiplantae > Streptophyta > Magnoliopsida > Poales > Poaceae > Saccharum > Saccharum hybrid cultivar. Next base: position 7,441,732 of record JAQSUU010000366.1, on the reverse strand, counting down.
GTAGGCGACGGAACCGATGCGTTCCACAACACGGAACGGACCGGCAAACTTCGGACCGAGCTTGCGCTTCGCCCGAGGGTCAAGGGACTGAGCTGTTCGGTGGAGCAGGCGCAGATAGACCCAGTCCCCGACCGCAAACTCCATGTCGCGGTGCCCGGCGTTGTAGTATTTCTTGGACAGCGCCTGGGCCTGGAGAAGGCGCTGATGCACCTCAGCCAAGATCATGTCCCTATCTTGGAGAATCGTCGCGGCAGCCTCGGAACGGGCCGACCCCGGCTGGTATGGCAGGATGGGCGGCGCCGGACGATCGTAGACCACCTCAAATGGCGTGGCGCGCAGGGCCGTGTGGAACGAAGTGTTGTAGCAGTATTCGGCCCAAGATAGCCAATCCACCCATGCGCGCGGACGATCACCTGTGACACAGCGAAGATACATGGCAATAACCTTGTTAACCACCTCGGACTGGCCGTCAGTCTGGGGGTGGAAAGCCGTGCTCATGCGCAGCTTGACGCCGGCGCATCGGAAGAGGTCACGCCAAACATTCCCGGTGAACACCGGGTCCCTGTCGCTGACGATGGAGGAGGGAAACCCGTGCAATCGGACGATGCCGTCGAAGAAGGCACGAGCGACGGACGCGGCAGTGTAGGGGTGGCCGAGCGGGATGAAGTGCGCGTACTTGGAGAAGCGGTCGACCACCGTGAGGATGACGGATTTGCCGCCCACCTTAGGCAGCCCCTCGATGAAGTCCATGGAGATGTCCGCCCACACCTAGGAGGGTACCTCCAGCGGCTGCAACAGGCCGACGGGCTGCAACGTCTCCGTCTTGTTGCGCTGACAGGTACTGCAACGGCGTACCCAGTCCTGAACCAGCGCACGATCGCCCAGGATGTAGAAGTCAGTGCGCAGGCGGTGGAGCGTCTTTTGGACGCCCTCATGGCCGGCCGAGTGAGCCAGCAGCAGCGCCTGGTGGCATAGGTCACCGTGGTCGGGGACGAAGATCCGGCCGCCATGTAGCAGCAGACCACCATCCATGCGCCAAGGAGCAGCCAGCGCCCTATCGGCCAGCTGCTGGAGCAGGTGCTGGGCATCCTCGGCCTCCCTGGTGGCGCGGCACACGTCGTCGAGGAAGGCGAAAGAGGGGCCCGAGAGAGCAGACACCGCTGCACCCTCCGTGCCCTCAGCCTCCCGCTCGGAGTCGCGGCGAGACAAGGCGTCTGCCACGGTGTTGAGGCGGCCGGGACGATACTCCACCGTGAAGTCGAAGCCGAAGAGTTTGCTGATCCACTGATGCTGAGGCACGGTGGACAAGCGCTGATCCAAGAGAAATTTTAAACTGTAGTGGTCAGTGCGAATAAGAAAGTGTTGTCCCCAAAGGTATGGCCGCCAGTGGCGCACGGCCTGCACCAAACCAATGAGATCACGCTCGTAAGCGGCAAGCTTAAGATGTCGAGCCGCGAACGGACGACTGAAGAAAGCGAGAGGTCCCACGCCCTGGTGAAGGACAGCGCCAAACCCCACACCCGAAGCGTCGCAGTCCACCATGAACAGCTTGTCGAAGTCGGGCATCTGGAGCATGGGCCCGGTGGTGAGGGCGCGCTTCAGCGCCTGGAAGGCCTCCCTAGCCTCCGCCTCCCAGTCGAACACGTCTCGTCGCAAGAGACGCGCCAGGGGAGCCGCGATGAGGCCAAACTCCCGGATGAACTTCCGGTAGTAGCCCGCCAAGCCCAGGAAGCCTCGTAGTCCCCGGGCCGAGCGAGGAGGTGGCCATGTCGCGACGGTGGCCACCTTGTCGGCGTCCATGGCGACACCGTCAGCGGAGATGACGTGACCCAAGTAGGCCACGGACATGGCCCCAAACGAGCACTTCAAGCGCTTGAGGTGGAGGTGGTGCGCCTGAAGCTCGTTGAGGACGATTGCGATGTGCTGCAGATGCTCCGCCCACGACGAGCTGTAGATGAGAATATCGTCGAAGAAAACCAGCACAAACCTCCGCAGGTAGGGGCGAAGCACATCATTCATCAGCGCCTGGAATGTCGCAAGCGCGTTGGAAAAGCCCGAACAGCATGACCAGGAACTCGTAGTGGCCATGGTGCGTGCGGAAGGCCGTCTTGGCGACATCGTCGGGATGCATCTGCACCTGGTGGTAGCCCGATCGCAAGTCGAGCTTAGTGAAGAAGCAAGCCCCATGGAGCTCGTCGAGGAGCTCGTCCACCACCGGGATCGGGAACTTGTCCTTGGATGTCTTGGCGTTGAGAGCACGGTAGTCGATGCAGAAACGCCAAGACGCGTCCGCCTTGTGGACCAGCAACACCGGTGCGGAGAACGGCGAGGTGCTTGGCCGGATGATGCCCTGGGCGAGCATGGCCTCACACTGGCGTTCCAGCTCGTCCTTCTGAAGCTGGGGGTAGCGGTACGGCCGGACGGCAACCGGGGCCATGTCGGGCAGCAGGTGGATGCGGTGGTCGTATGGCCTTGCCGGGGGAAGACCGCGCGGCTCGACGAAGACGGCCGCGTGCTGCTCGAGGAGGTGATCCAGCAGGGGCTGCTGGCCGATGGCCGCAGCTGCCGCAGCCTGCTGGGAGGGCTCGGGTGGTTCAGGGCCACCCACGCCCTGCCACTGGATCCGGCGGCCACCTCGCCAGAACGCTATAGTCTTGGCCTCCAAATCCCAAGTGATGGGGCCGAGCGTGCGTAGGTAATCGTAGCCGAGGATGAAGTCGAAGCAGCCCAGGTCGATGCCGGCGCACGTGATCGCGAAGGTCTCCCCCTCGATGGTGATGGGGACGTTCCGGGCGATCCCAGCACAGCGAAGTTTGTCCCCATTGGCCACCATGACGCGGAGGTGTTCCCCGCCATTCGGAGCCAACCCAAGGCGCCGCATCGTCGCCCCACTAAGAAAATTGTGGGTGGAGCCGGTGTTGAGCAATGCTAGCAGGCGTTTCCCCTTGATCATCACCGGGAGCAGCATGGTATCTGACGTCCGAATGCCTGCAAAAGCATGGACGGAGACCGCAAGGACATTAGCGACAGTGGCCACGGGGGCGGCATCGTCCTCCTGCAGAGCTGGGGCGCCCACATCCTCTAATGGCGGCGCGGCTTCCTCGATGATGTCGTCGGCGACCAAGTAGAGGAGGCGCTGGCACACGTGGCCCGGGGTGTACAGCTCGTCGCAATTATAGCAGAGTCCCTGGCGGCGCCGTTCTTGCTGCTCGGCAGGCGTGAGTCGCCGGAAAGCGCGGCCGCCCGGGGCGCCCGCTCCCGCTGCTGGAGGAGGTGCAGCCGGCCTAGCTCCTGGTGCGCGCGGCGCTGGAAGGCCTGCCCGCTGGACCGGTCGGGCGGCGCGTGCAGGAAGCGCCGGAGGAGTCACAGCCGCCCGCCGCTCAAATGCGCGGGCGTAGTACATCGCCGTCTGTAGGTCCTACGGGCGGTGGATCTCGACATCGACCCGGATGTGTTCCGGTAAGCCGCCGACAAAGAGCTCAACCCGCTGGCGCGTAGAGACGTACGGTGCGTGACAGGCGAGCGCTTGGAAGCGGTCAGCGAACTCCTGGACGGTCGTGGCGAACGGCAGTCGCCCGAGCTCAGCCAACAGACTGCCATGAAGCGGCGGCCCAAAGTGAAGGCGACATAAGTCGTGGAAACGCTCCCACGACGGCATGCCTTCGTCGTGCTCCAAGGCGTAGTACCAGGTCTGCGCGCCCCCGCGGAGATGGTAGGACGCAAGCCAGGTACGGTTGGCCGCCGGCGTGCGCTGACCGCGAAAGAACTGGTCGCACTGGTTCAACCAATTCAGCGGATCGACGGTGCCGTCGTATGTCGGAAACTCAAGCTTGTAGAACTTGGCCTGCGGATCATACCAGGTTGATAGGCAACTGCGCCTTGTGCCTTATCGAACGGAGATTGTAGCTGTGAGAGATCGGTGGTTGGGGCTTGAACATCGTGCGGCGGCGAGGCACCGTGGTCGCACGAGAGAGACAGGGAAGCGGCGGTGGAGCTATAGTACCCATGCGCTACAGTGCCGCGGGGTACTGTTCACATCGGCGAGAGAGGCAGGAAGGTGGCAGCTAGGGTTTGGGGGACTCCCGACTCCCTGAGGGAAGCCGAGTAATATGATACTCTTGCTTAATTATGTCCACGGGTATTACAACTCCTATATATGACTAATTGTTCTAATAATTATGGAAATTAAACAATTAAAGATAAATATGGGCTTTTAGCCCCCTAGCCCCTGCGCCACCTAGCCACTAGTGGGCCTCCTCCTGGCATACTTGATGCCGGTCATAACAACTGTTCTGTCCAGTACTACTCTTCTGTCTAGTACTATGTCCAGTACTACTCTTTTGTCCAGTAATTCTTGCTGATAGGTCGGCAGGAATGCACTAAAGCCCCCAACAGAAAAGCGAAGGAAATCCCCTAGGTCGCATGTGCAAATTATGAGGTCACCCCAACTAAAGAGGATCCTATTGTCACCAAGGTTGAGATCTCCTTCTGTGAGAGGCACTGGGTTGCCATCAGATGAAATGAATAGATCACCATCTACAATTTCCTCATCTTCAGCTTCTTCTGATGATACAACAATGGATACTTCCAATTCTCTTGTCCCAGGTTAGATTTAACTTGTGTTTTCTTTGATGTGAACCATTCATTGTCTTTACTCCTGTGATTGCTCATGCCTTAGTTCATAGATTAAAGGAATTTTATGGGATGCTGCTATAATTTAATTCACGCCTAGTTCTTGTTATGTGCCAATCTTTCGCAGCTTGCAGTTTTATATTAATCAGTTATATTGATAAAAATGTTTTATGTATTAGTACTTCACATTTATTGGTCTTTTTCACTTTTGATGTTATCTGAATCCTATCCTGATCAATACTTCCTCACTTATGAAATAGATGTGTCAAGAAAAACTAAAAGGCGCAAACTTAGATCTTCTGTTTGGAAAGAGTTTGAGCCAATTTATGATGGAAATTTAATTGTACAAGCAAAATGCATTCACTGTTTGGTTATCTTTCCTGCAAACCGAGAGACTGGTAGAAGCACTTGTCGTAGGCATTTAGAGACATGCAAAGAACGCATTAGAATGAATGAGAAGGTTGGGAATATGACTACGGGTTCTCTGTCCCCTGATGCAATTACTCTGAAAAACTGGAAGTTTGACCAAGAAGTCTCTCGTGAAGCGATGGTTAACTTCATTGTTCTACAAGAGTTACCATTTAGTTTAGTTGATCATGCACCATTTAGAAGATTCATTGCTACTTTGAACCCACTATTCAGAATAGTCTCTAGAACTACAATTACTGAGGATGTGGTGAGGTCATATGAAGAGAAAAAGATATCCCTTCGAGAAATTATCAAGAATACAAATTCGAAGGTCTGTCTAACATCTTATATGTGGACATCAATACAAAATCTAGGTTATTTATGTGTTACCTGTCATTTCATTGACAATGATTGGAAATTGCAGAAAAGAATTATAAGCTTTGGTATGGTTGCTTCACCACATGATGGTTTCACAATTTTCAGTGCTTTATTGAAAAGCTTACAGGATTGGAAATTAGAGCATAAGCTTTTCAGTATTACACTAGACAATGCAAAGAACAACAACAAAATGGTTGGTTACTTGAAGAAAAATCTTTTGGACAGAAAGCTGGTTGTCGCAAATGGTGATCTTCTCCACATGCGTTGTGCATCACATGTTTTGAACCTTATCGTCCAAGATGGATTTAAGATACTTGACAATGCTATTACTCACATTCGAGACAGTGTTAAGTACATCAAAAGCTCACAAGCTCGTAAGGAGCGATTTGAGGAGATCATTGTTCAAGCTGGTATATCATGTGAGAAGTGTCCTCCTCTAGATGTACCTACTCGTCGGAATTCTACTTACCTAATGCTAAAGTCTGCAGTGGATTATAGAACAACATTTGAAGCTTTAGACTCACAGGATATGAGTTACATAGATAATCCATCAGCTCTAGAATGGGCACTTGCATACATACTTTGTGACATATTCAAGATTTTCTATGATGGCACAAATGCAGTTTCAGGTACACTGTACCCAACAACCAACCTTTATTTCCATGTCCTTTGGAAGGTCAAAGAAAGACTAGAAAAGGAGGCTTCAAACAAAGATTCTTCCATTGCAGCAATGGCAGTCAAGATGAAAGAGAAGTTTCAAAAGTATTGGGACCTATCTCTGCTGCAAATCTGTGTTCCGGTTGTTTTAGATCCCAGGTTTAAGTTCAATTTTGTAGTGTTTCGCTTGGCTGCGTGTTTTGGTGAGAAAGGTCCCATATACACTAAACAAGTGAAGACACAATGAAGAATTTGTTCGCTACATATTCACCAACATTGCCTGATGAAAACAACTCACAGCCAAGACAAATTGATGAGATTGCTAATGACGAAGATGACTGGGCAGATTGGGAACAACACCTTACACAGCAGAGAAGGAGGAAAGCAAAAAATGAGCTTGATGTGTATTACCAACATGATCTTTTCCCTCGGCAAAAGAGCTTTGATGTTCTGCAATGGTGGAAGATGCATTCTGCTAAATACCCTATAATTTCACGTATGGCCAAAGATGTATTTGCAGCACCTGCATCAACTGTAGCCTCTGAAGCTGCATTTTCTACTATAGGCAGAGTTGTTAGTGAGTACAGGAGCCGGCTGACAAGCAAGAATATAGAAGCGCTGGTGTGTCTCCAAGATTGGCTAAGAGCGGAAGGTATGTCTTCTTTCAATTATGCTTAACTAGCCATAAGGGGTCCTACTATTCACCAATTTAGTCAAGATGATCTGATCCAGTATCTAGTTGTTCTGATGTCAAATACTGTTTTTCTAAGTTAGTCTGTGAATATGTTTAGAAATCTCCACATAGTTTAATAATTGTGGATTTGTGGTTGCTATGCTTCGAATGGACAGACCATTATGTAGTCCGCTAATGTTTCAAATTGATTCTGAGCTGATGCTGCTTGACCTTCTTGTAGTACCTGCCATGTGTTAATTAGTTCTGGTTGCATGCAGTTAGGCGTGTCTTCTTTGCTGCTCTGGTCGATCTAGGTTGGATACGATACGATGACTGCACATTTGTCTAGCAAGTTAACTAGCTGCAAGGCCGGCCGGCCAGAGTGGTGCACTGCTCGTATAGGTTGCTGATGTGTATAAGTTTCTAAAAACCATAAGTTTAGTCTATCCAAACAATTCTAAAAACTCTGGTTAGCAGCCATGATCTCATAACAAACTTGTAATCATTCAGACAATTGAGAAGCACCATCTATTGCATTTGCTGCATATAGGAGTACATGATTGATAGTACTATAGATACGACATCTAGCTAGCTAGTGCAGTGAGCTGACAACGCTGATTTAACCAATAAAACCCCAACAATGCATTATGCGTGCGCACTATACCCTGCGGCACTGCTATAAACTAGAACCAGAAACAGCTAGCAGCGGTACAGGGGCTGAGTGAGATCAGTGCTGCTATGGATCACTCACTGTGCTTTGCTTGATCAGATAATGGAGGGGGCACTATTGGGCATTGGCCACTCGACCTGCACAAACCAAAAGCTAGCATTCATGCATGCATTTCAAGAATTCAAGTAAAATAGAGATTGATGGCTGGCTGGCTTCCTTTTTATTATCAATAGCATAGTGCCAGAGTCTATATAGTACTCTAGTACTGAATTAGATCTCTTACTGTTTTGAAACCTATTGATGTTGAAGCAATTTAAGTTGTAAATATCAGCACTTCATTGACCGGAGATGATAGATCAATGAAGTTAATAGACATTTTCATTGAGTTGATACTTAATGGCTAATAGACATTTTCTTATTTCAGACCATTCTAACTTCAAGACAACAGTAGATACAGGTGAAGGAGAGGATCAGTTGGAATAAAAATTACAACTTGTCTGCTAGACTGCTACCTTGTGATGCCTGCACTCTGTAATAACAGACTAAATTCCATTTTGACTGTAAGCGAATTTGCAACCTGCTTGCTGTACGAAAAGTGGTACAAAGCTGTACTCCGTAATAGACATTTTCTCTAGATTGCTATCTTGTCTGCTTGCTGCACTCTGTAAGCGAATTTTGACGTACAAAGCTGATTATTGATATGTACAAAGCTGTCTGCATATGTGCTAGCATATGTGCTTGCGGACGTTAGCGGGCTCGAAACGTTTGTCCGCCAGTCCCATTGGCCGTTCACGGCCATAGCGTTGCAGCTGGCGGACTCCCGCAAAGCCCGCTTTAAAGCTTGGTGGCCAGCTTAGTGGCTGGTGGACGGTCCACGACCCGCCCCGCCTGCAATCTGAGTTGTGGCCAGCGGCGGAGCGTGACCCAGTATCAAGGAGGGGCTAATCCGCTAGCTTACTACTCTACACGGCCGTTGTTTTGTACAGAGTTGCAGACTAACAGTATGATTTTGCACTAGAGAACTGAGTACAAGAAGCTAGCTAGAGTAGGCATCGTAACAAAATAGGTCCCGGTGTGACAGACTTTATCTACTCATCGGTTAGGGACCTAGCTGATCCTTCATAATCTATCAGAGGCAAGCAGGGGCAAGAGCACAGTTTCGCCGCCATCAAGCTCCGCCCCTGGTTGTGGCTGGCTAGCATGTAATTGTTTGGGCCTTTGGTGTTGGGTTTAGGTGGGCCAAAAAAGACAGGACGATGGAAATAGGAGCGCTAGTGTTTGTATCTAGTCTAGTGGTCCAAGAGCCTACGTAGCATCTCAGGTTCTAAGTTCGATTTACTATGAGAGCGAATATTACAGGGTTTAACGACATTATGCGTCCAGTGGTAGACGATGTTCCCGTCGACACCGAGGCGTCTGTTGGTGACTTCATCAATCTTGAGGATTTGTAAGTCCAGTCTTCAAAGATGCTCATAGAGGTATTATTTGGGTGTGCAACCCTAATTGCTCCACAAGTCTGTTTAGTGCTGCTCGGGCTCCGCCGGTAGCTCTGCTGCCGAAGCCGGAGGAGCTGTACCAAACACCGTGTGAGAGGAGAAGGGCTTCTGGGTGTTTTAAAGCTCTATATTTGGTTTTGGTAATTAAGATAACTAGCGGACTAAACTTTTGCTAAGTGTTGTTTAAGCTAGGGTAAGTCCACACCAAGATGGTGAGCAAGGCTTGAAGATGGATGAAGAGTGATCAATATATTAAATTAGAGCAAGCTCACACTTTGAAAAGAAGAAAGAGAAAAACAAAACTCTATGATAACCAAGACAAAGGTATATGTCAGGGATTTTATTTTCCCGGTCAATGCGTAATAGAGTGTGTAGTCGGGTTTAGGATAAAAAGCCATACTGTTAAGAGGGAGCTTAAAATAGCAAACACGGTTATCTAATGCCACTAGTTGATCTACATGCATTTGCATTAGACCTAGCGACGTGATGAGTAGCAAGTAAAAATGTTTTTAAAAACACTATAAAAAAATGCTAACTTAGTGCTTAGATGTTTAGCGAAACACTCTCACCCTCTTCTTTGGTCCTTGGTTTGTCGTTCCCCTATTCCCTCTAACCCACCTAGCTAGGAGTCCAAGGCCTAGCATGGTGTCATAATTTGGAGTTGGAAAACTTTGGTGCCACACCACCCATGTTGTGGTCTGGCCACTTGAGCCCGAGCAGTTGTGCCTCGTGACTCGCTGTGTGTGCTAACGTGACGTTTCTTAACCTCACAACGAGTACTCACAATCTTCATTTAATTCCTCATACATGATCAATCTTTTACACCTAACATGTGTTTATGTCTTGGAATTTATTTGATTTAGTTGAAATAAGTCTGGACCAAACCTAATTATATCTAGGAAATCAATATAGCTAGCTTATTATAATTGGTACACGAGCTGCTAAGGCGACCAACCAACAAATTCTACATCTCGCTCACTACACCACAGCCCTAATATAGCGTCACATGTGTGTCTCTATAGATATACTAATACTATCGAACCGTCGGTCGGTATAGCTAGCCCATGAACTGCGGGTCGCTAAATGTGCCTTTTGCGTTGGACGATCGGTCGCTATAGATGATTGGCTGTAGCATCCAACAATCAGTCGAGATAGGTCAACGAAAAGGACCAACCATCGGTCGTTATACAGGGCCGGGCCTTTTCCAACGTCAGTCCACGGGAAACTGAAAAGGAAAAACAGTTCCATCGCGGGAAAAACGGGCCTTCCCACGGTAAAACTGGGCCTAAATACTGCTAACCCTAGCTTCCTCTCATCTCCCTCAGACAGCCGCCACATTCCCTCTCCGACGTGCGCCCGCCCCATTCCTCCGACGCGCGCCCTCCCCATCCCTCCGACGCGCGCCTGCCCTACATCCTCCGACTCGCGCCCGCCCCATCCCTCCGACGCGCACCCGCCCCATCCTCCACGCAGCGCTCGCCCCATCCTCCGACACGCCGCGCTCGCCCATCCTCGACGCACTGCCAAAAATCCGGCGAGGAAGCGCCCGGCACTCCACGCCACGCCACGCCGCTCGGTGAAGGGAGGCGCAGAGCGCTAGGCCTCGTTTCCAGCCCCACCGCAGCCGGCGCGAGGCGGCGCGGCACGAGCACGACGGTCCGCCGTGTGATTTTGGGGGACAGACAACAGACAAGTTAGGTTCGGTGCTTTTGCTTTGTGGAATCGCGGTTCGAGCAGCGAATGTGGGATCTGTTGCGGGCGTGCGTGGGGAAGGTGGGGTTTGTTTTGGGATTTGGACATTTAGTTGTCTTGTGCTGCGCAGTGAGGCTGGGCGGCGTTACTATTGGTGGTCTCTGGGGGTTGGTGCCGTGTGAATGTGAATCTTGGGGGCAATAGCGAGATCGTGGTGTTCTGGTTTGGGGTCAGGGACTTGCCTTTGTTGATTTTCTGTAAAACGGTGTGAGCTTTCGGGTGCCCTCACTACAGGGAAACCAAGCATTAGTGATAAAATGATGTGACGAAATTTTATTTTATCACTAATTCCCGTACTATTTGTGACAAAACTAATTTTCATCACAGTTATGCCAATTATTAGTGACAAAATATTATTTCGCCACAAGAAACATCTTTTGTGGCAAATTGAGTGACGAAACACTGTTTCCTCACTATTTTAATAAGTTATCTGTGACAAAATAATTTTTTTCTCACTAGTATGACATTTATCAGTGGCAAAATTTTGTGTCCCCACAAGACACACGGTTAGTGAGAGAATATTGTGGCGAAGTTTATTTTTGCCACTAATTCCCATACTATTTGTGACAAAAGTAGGTTTCCTCACTCTTATGTGAGTTATTAGTGACAAAATATTATTTCGCCACAGGAAACATCTTTAGTGACAAATTGAGTGATGAAACATTTTTTGTCATTATTTATCAAGTTATTTGTGGCAAATTGGGTGATGAAACATTTTTTGTCACTGATTATCAAGTTATTTGTGACAAAATACTTTTTCCTCACTAGTTTGCCATTTATCAATGCTAAAAAGATTTTGTATAGCCACGTGACACACCATTAATGAGAAATTCTGAAAGATCATAGTTTTGACACTATTTGCTAGCTTAATTAAAGATAAGGCCCATGCGTCAGCCCCTTGTTAGTATCTCTTTCCTCTAAATTCATTAAACACAAGCACCACACAAAAGCCAAGATGGGTCCACTTGTTCACAAGCCATGGTTAGGCTGATTAGCCTGATTTGTTGGCTTCCTGATCCGTCCAATAATTTAGGCGAAATCTTGCTCTATTTTTCCCTTATTTTTTCATGAACATTTACACCGATGAATGTGCAGGCACCCTGGTTATTTGTTAGGGACATGATTTTGTATTCCGACATACATAAGCACCATTATTAAAATGTAATCCCTCTGTTTTGAACTGTAACTCATTTCAGTTTTATCCTAAGTTAAACTTCTAATTTTGTCCAAGTTCATATATCTTAATTTTGAAGCCAAGCCAAACACCTATGAACATCTCTCGTGGCCACTCTAAAGCAAAACACCATCCTAGGTAACCGTTAGATAGATCAAATAAACCAGTGCACTAAGTGAACAAAAACTAAGGTCCACTTTGGTAGAGTTCTGGCTTTAGCTTCTCCATACATTTTATCAATGAACTATTTTTACTTTAACAACAGTACGACATGCATGGATCATGCCAAAGGCCACCTATGCCATGGCTGGGCCCCCATGCCAAGACGCCAGGAACCGGCACGACTGTGGTGAGGCCATGCATGGGGGCTGGATGGTACTTAGCGGATGCAGGGCGGCGATTTAGGAGGCAAGTGGAGGAAGGCAGGCACATGTGAGCCGAGGGAGTCAGCGTGCGTCGCATGGCTTGAGGAATTAGGCTGACATGTAGCTTCTAGAGTCCAAGCCGTGTGGGTGAGGTGGAGCCATCGCGATCGCACACAACCGCTTTAATCATGACGAGGTGGACGCCCCGAGAGCGCGTGAACCCAGGCTCCTTTGTAGAGGTAAGTTCGTCTTCTCAAAATGAACTAAAACACAAGAGTTGTTTTTTTCGGCTATATGGGACCAAACCACTATAAAAGAGTCAAACTATAGTGTTGACACGTATCCATCCTACTATTCTTACATGATCCACTTTTACATGATGCAATTCACTATTGCGGCCTACCTTTCCGTTGGTACTTAATAGACACATGCAAAATAAGCATCTGATTCACCTTTTCAGCACCAGGTTCAAATAGCATGGTGAAAAAATATTTTTCTAATCACCCATTATACATGATCAGGCGTACATGGAGTCTAAATGTGAAAATTCTTTATTTTAACTAGTGAACATGCACGTGCGACACGCACGTGTCTAGAAAAATTCATACACAAGAGAATAATCTCCATTGATTACATTAGATCATAATAATTAAATAAAAACTTTACCAGCTTATCCCCATGCCGGTCAGAGCAATTTTGTTGGCCCAAGGAGCATCTCCTTGTGCAGGTGATGGCAGAAGGCATGCATCACCCGTCAACCTTGCTCTTCTGCTCCTGATCCAATTCCAATTCCTGTCAATATCATTTGTGCATGACAGTGAACCGAATAAAATAAACTCAACTAAAGATTAACCCATCTAAATCCCTCAACACATGACCCAATCTGATCCTTCCTAGACATAGCAAATCCCAAGAATGAGACACAGTCAACATTAGAGAAGGAAGCCCTCTGTGGTTCACTTCCGCATTGGAGTTTCAGCTGAACTGACAAAAATCGGTAATCATTTTTTCCTCTCCTGAAGAATAAACTAATCAAAGCACGGAATCACAAGGTAGATTTAGTTAAATTAGCACAGCTACCATGTAGCAGACATTGTATATCACTGCTCCATGGCGAGTTTTTTTTTACATTAAATCTCAAGTGAGTAGACTAAAATCGCACACTCACAGGCAAAAACTGAAGGCTAGCAGGAATGGCAGCTCAGGTAGATCTTTTGCCTTGTAAAAATAATGTTTTCCAACCTTGCTAAGACATACTAAGACTCTGGTTTCCTAGTCATAGAAACATACCGAGTTTTGATCAGATGGAATCATGAAGTTGGTGTGTACATTTTTATTATTCTTTGAAACCCCACACATAGCATTTAACAAAGTTCAACAACAATAATAGACAAATAACCTGTTGCATTATCAACCATATTGATAAATAATGTCTAGAATTTTGGATGCAAATGAGCAGATTATTAGTTACCTGGCACAAATCATGGCGAAGTAGACAACAAAACCTGCAGTAGACAAGCATCGAATGGTCAACACTTGATCGTGGCAATCATTCATCAAGAATCAAATCAACTCACTTGCTGCGAGATGTAGATCTGTAGCATAAGTCACTTGCTGCTGAGCCCCGGCATCCTCTGTAGGTCAACCACTGACAACGTCTGCGTCACCCCATTCTATTCGGCCTGCATCGCACACGAATCTCATCCAGTAAAAAAACACAGGTATCATTATACCAAAAGAGGAAGCGAGGGTATTGAGCGTCTAGGCTAGATGGTAGGAGATCACCAAGTCTGGGTGGTCGATGAGGCTGAGCCAACTTGCCATTTGCCAGGATCCTTTTGGTGGCATAAATAGTGTTTCATTTGGCCACTTCCTTTACAGTCTAATCAGAATTCAGAACATCCATCATTGCCTTTAGAATTAGTGTGATTCTATTCACTTTATGTTATAGTATGTGTCCACTAATTTAATCTGGAAGAGTGGAAATTGTCTTCCTGCATGAACATGACCTCACATCATGAGAGTTTAGGACGGAGAAATCGAGAATAAACTAACCAATAACATCTCTATATGCGAAAAATGGATTATGCAGCATACATGTGAGTCCCTAGCAATGTAACGAATTACTGGCACATTCAATTAGTATCCGGCTAAGTGTTGGTCAGGTCAAATGCACATTTACGGATTCAATTAGCTCAACGCGATTGCTCACGCAACAAATGCGCATACACAGACACGGCGCATACCTTCCGAGGACGGCCGCGAGGGTCTTGACGTAGGCCGCGACCATCTCCTCCTCGGAGGGCTTGGGGTCGGTGGGGAACTCCATGACGATGAGCCAGTGCTCGTAGTCACAGCCGTCGAGAAGGATCGTCTCCTTGGGCGGGCGGTTGCTCCAGTTCGGGGACGGGTCGTTCAGCGGCGAGTACCCGGACCCGCCGGACGATGCAGTCCTGGCCCCGCGCGACGCGAGGAGGGCCCACGGGGCGACGTGGGCCTAGGCAGCCGTGGCGGCGAGGGGGCCCAGGCGGCGGGGGAGCGCGCGGGAGGAGGAGAGGAGGAGCGCGGAGAGGCCGCGGCGGGTGGCTGATGCAGCCGCCATGGTTCGGGGCACTCGGTAGGGAGCTCCGATGGAGACGGCGGTGGGGGAGAGGAGATGGTAGCCGGAGAGACCCGGAGTGGGGGATGCGGAGCGGAAACCGACGTTCCTAGGTGTGGGTTGGGTAATTTTTTTTTTGAAAAAAAGCGATACGAGCAACTACACGTATAAACACACGTAAAGAATTAAAAGTTTTTCGGCCGGACCCGTTCGTCAGGTTAGGACGGGAGATTAGATACGTTGGATCTGTAATCTGAGAGTCAAAACATAGGGTGGATAGGATTTTGTCAGGTAACATGGAGTATTTTACAATTCCTTCGCTCTTTTATAGTATAGATAGACTAAACACACCTTCAAGAAAATATTTACCGTTGGAAAATATAATTATTTCTAGAAATATTTGACAAAAAAGGTTATTTCAGAAATGTTACCCGTTTTCACGCTGAATGCACCCTTTCCCTCCTTTTAATTGGTGAAAAAAAATTCCCACCAAATATATCCATTAACCTCCTGTAAAGAGATGCCATTTAGTTTCCCTCCAATTAAATGGTGCATTTTTTTCACTCCCGCCATATTGCATTGGACATCATTATTATATAAATAAAGCAACAAGGAGTCCCTTTCATCTACGAAACAATAGTCCATCCGTGAGAGGAGATAAACAGACAACCATAAGTCCGCAAGGTCAGCACTAGTATATTCTGTCTTTTCCCGTCTAATTTTCTGCCATCTAGCCTCCCATAATTACTCCTTGGTCATATTAGGCAACCATGCCGCTGCAACTTACCTGCCCCAAATTTCAGATCATGCCCCTCTGCACATCCTATCATCGTAGCACCGATCCACACTGCCGCCGTCGCCGCCGCGCCCTCACACCGCTGCAGCTCACACCTCTGCCGATCTAAGAAAATGCGATGTCTCTACTATGCACCGATGCTGCGGCCTTCGATCAGTGAAGATCTATTGTATCTATGCCTATCCTTGACACCAACCCTTACATACTGCTGCGTCAGGGCATCCATGCTTCTTGCCGACTCCAGCATTCATGTTTACCAAATTATTTTTTAGGTTATTTCTTTTGGCAAAATCTCCATTGATTCTATTTCTATTTCATAGGGAAGATGACTCCATGGGCGACTCAATGAACTGTTGCTGAAATGGATAGAGAATTTGATGAGTTGGCCTCTGCTTTATCTGATCTAAGGAAACCTCTGGTATAGGATTCAAACATTCAGTTCCACTAAATATTTTCTCTGCATAAAAAATCAGATGTATTGTAGCATGTTACATCAAGAGAAACTAGGAAAGTAGAATTTTCTGTAGCTCATGTTTAATAGTTCAACGTTTCAATTATCCATTAGTTGTGTGTTGATGTTATAATTGAAACATAGCCACAGATTGGAGGGAGGTCTATTTCTATTGTGGTGTGTTTAGTTAAATAAATTTTACAAAATGGTTTATTCCTACAGGGGAAAGAACAAGCAGGTTACATCCATGTGCCTCTCGAGCTGACAATACATGTGATCATTTGGATTCAGATGTGGCCATCGATAAAAATATTCAAGTAAATGCTGCAGCACTCAACACTGAAGGTGTTTTGCTAATCTGAAATATCTTTCTGTACACTATTGTTTATTTCACTAAATTAGCTACGCTCTCTTTCACTAAATTAGTCAGGCTTTATTATGCTGATCTGATTGTTTATTTATAAAACATAATATTAAGCAATGCATTTTAGAAAATTGCCAAAGTAACTAGGAACTGTTATACTATCAGAAATTTGTTTCCGTACACTACAGAGTAGAAATATGAAATATTACATTTAATTATTGTTGTTCTTTTCCCTAAATTAACTAGACCCTACTAAGAAGAGTGGTAGAAAAGTTACAATCAACGATATACTCTGCAAGAGAAAGACAAAAGGAAAGCATATTGATATAAAATTCCCAAAGAATTTGCAGAAGTGTGTAGAGAACATGCTTGTTTATTTAAAAGTGAGATCACTGATGGCATATGTGCTTTATGAACTAGGATTAGGTGCAGGTAGTGTGATTTTGTATGAAAAAATGTGGCGGTATCATCATGTTCCACTCTTCATGGTTATTGTCCATGGAATATAGTTCTCTGTTGTACCATCGTTTAATTCACTTGCAATGCAAATTTCTAGAAACTGCAAATTGTTTCAATATATAACATGCTATATTTCTAATCATGAATAATACCAGCACAACAGGTTTGCTTGTCATTTGATACAATTCATCATTTGCTAAACCATCCTATTGTTAATGCTTGTTCTTATAAATCATTAGCTGCACTATTTTCATGTCATCTGATATATTAATTATTACTTTTTTGTATCATGCTTTGTAGATCAAACTACACGAAGCTTATGTCACACATCAAGAAAAGATTAATTCTGCACATGTACCAATAGTGGAGCACTTCGCATTAGTTCTAGGTTGAAAGCCAAACCATTCACACGGTGTTGGCATTTGTGCAGGTGCATATCGAGGCTTCTGAACAGTGTGAAGCTGCAGCATGAGCACATGCAGATGCTGCTGAGCAACATGCTGAGGCTGCTGGGCAACGTGCACACGCTTTGGAAGGCCAGGTCTTAACGGTGGTCGAAACAAATGCACAGTTGCAAGAAGAGCAACAATCCCAACTTGATGAGCTTAGTTCTTCGCGTCAAATACAGACGTGAGAGAACAACTTGATCAACAAATGGCTCAAGTTCATTGGATGCATTCATTCTGGTGCTTCGCAGCCTTCATCATATTTGAGTTCAATACCCATAACTGAATCAATTGTTTGAGATTTGAAGTAGTGTGTGAGTTATTTCGAGAGTTCCAAGTGTCATTAAATTTTGTGTATTGATTGATTGCAACATTATCATGGTCAAAGAATTATTGGAGTAAATATTATTGGTCTACATTTGTGAGAATTGTATTGCTCTAGGGTACATCTGTTGAGCAAATTTTGTCATGACAACATGGGTGATAATAATAAACCGTTTGCCACAACATATTATCCACACAATTGAGCCTTATCTTGTGACAAAACTTATTGTAACTAATATTTTCATACAAATGTTATGCTTTTTGTGACGAAATTATTGATACAACATGTCTTATCAGCTCTCACAAAAAATCATATTGTGAGAACAAATATTGACACAAAAATTATATAATGCCTAAGCTTTGGTCACTAGTATATTGTCTCTAGTGATCATATAATTCGTCACTTTTATAATGGTAACTGTGGCGACCAAATTGCCATAAGTAAACTCTAATTGTGTCAATTGTTGTCACCACTGAAAACAATATAAGTGGCAGCATTTTTCATCACTAATGTGCATGTTTTTGTGACAACAAAGGCACCACAAATGGGTACATAATTAGTGGCAACATCATTAGTCACTAATGAGTATGACCATTTGTGGGGAATGAAAAATCAACACTAGAGTATTTGTGAGGCGAGTATTTGTGGCGACTAGTGGCGATTAAAAAAGTCGCCACAAAGGTTGCTTTGTGGCGAAAAAATATGCTTTTGTGATGAAATTTTTCGCCACAAAAACCTTTTGCCGTTGTGGTGCCTGTCAGGCTTGTTTCTGTGAGGTGTTAATTTTGATCCAGTTAGAACATCTTATATAGCAGATAGGTCATCACTGTTTTGCTCTGTTTACCTTGGATGTAGTGGGGTTGTTCATCACTGTCATCTTTGCAGCAGCTGTTCGGATCCGCGACGACAAGTATTGCAGCGTGGGCTTGAGCGGCTGCGAGGTCGAGGTGCCTTGTGATGACATCGACGCCTGCTGCTGCCACCACGACGCCTGCTGTCACGACGACGACCGCTGCGTGGAGAAGAAAGGTTACATTTGGTTGCAATTGTTTCCCTACCTCGTACTGTTGTGTTGTTTGGTTCAACCATTTAAGACTGTAATCAGTTTACATTGGTCTGTCACGACTGTAATCCATGGTTCAACCATTTTCCCTACCTCATGGACAAAAAGAAAATGTTTGCATAATAGAATGGGAAATTTGGGAATGAGATAAAAAGCGGCCAAGTAGCCATAAAAGCTTTGCTAGAGCTGAAATAGAATGATAAATCCTCTTCTTGTACTCAGACCATGTCCTTCTCCTATGCCTGTCTAGTAGGTTTCAGTATTGACCTTGGAGCCTTCTGCAACAAACCAACAAGTAGTGTTCAGTAGATGCTTATTCAACAAAACGAGCAATGGAACAGTGAATCACACAAGGAAAATTAATACCACAAAAGTGTCAGGAGACAATTGGATAAAAAAGTAGCATTAAGCAACCTAATCAATTCACTGTGTACTAGCCATGTCACAACAGGAACTTGCTTGTATCAGGCACCAGTTGCAAGGAAAGGAAGATAAGAAGAGTACTAGTGTCACACTCAGATTCCATTGTCTAAATTGAAAAGTGAAATAAATAGAACCTCTGAACTTTCATCTCATATGTGTAAGCCCTGGAATGAACCAACTGTAACAGAAAGCTTATGATGTTGCCAAGGCCAATATTAGTTGGGCTACAACAACTGATTAGACAGCTAATGTCTCAAATTAAAGGAAATATTTGAGAAAATATATAAAGGAAGCACATCCAGCAGAACTACAGTATGCTATTCTAATGTAACAACATACAAAGCAATAAGGCACCACAATTTAAACAAAACAAGCATCATGTTAGGCATCTACTTCTCATTTAGGACCACAATATATTTGTCATATATAACAACTCAACACATAATTAGTTGTATGTACTGTATGCATTATCCAAGAAAGCGACCTTCTAATCAAAGATCAACATATATCCCAAGATCGACAAAGCATTAGCACATTACATACACAAGTCAAAATAAGGATGTCAGGTCAGCCCACGATTAGTAATGGAACGAGGCCTTTATTAGTCAGCTAATAACTAATTCATAATGACAGTAAGAGCATGCATATGAACTGAAAACGCACGGTTAGAAAAGACAAGGGCCAACATCTCAACGTACTCTAATAAACCATTGGGTATTTATTTCTTGTTGGAGCTCAATAGTTGATGCAATCTTCCATGAAAACAATGTACCGCCAGCCGTCCAGCGGCCCCAACCCAGGCAGGCCCGTCCTGGCCTAAACCAAGGCCCTGTGCCAATGTTTAAAATGGGGCCTCACAGTATAGCAAAATAGAACAATAAAATCCTCTAATGTCTACTTTTTAATGTTTATGCTAACTTGACTTAAATTTTCTAGACCGATCCATGGATTTTTTTTTCTGAGAATGATAAATCCTCTAATCTTTGTATTTTTTACACTTCTGGTAATCTGACATATATTTTCTAGACCAATTTGCAGAACACATAACTAATGACTTGGATCTGAAACACTAGGCATGAAGAAGCACATATATACAAAAGATGAGAAAAAAATAGAGATACACATCAGTTTAATTTGTACTTAGTAGATTTTAGTAGAAAACAGGAAAAGAAAGAAAAATACATTCCTTGCAGCACAGCTTCAGGCAATGTCTCAAATAGGGATGCAATCAAGCTTCGGTCCAGCAGGGGCAGCAGCCCTGCATCGCTTCATGTGTCGGCACCAGCGGTCGGTTGCGGCACACTGGCTTCGCCATCTGCCGTCAGCCACCGAGACACCAATTCGCTAAGACGGGATACAGCCATACAGCCCCCGACGAAGACCAGGAAACGGGATTGGTAGCTATTGCGCTTCCACCACAAGACCTTGACTGAACGATGACAAACCAGCAGCAAACAGACATCCTTTAGATGGTCCTCTCTGTTTCCTCCACGAAACCAGCAATAGGAGATGGAAAAATATCTAAAACTTGATATCCAAGTTCTATAGAGAAAATGTTATATCATCAAGACCAGTATACACTAAATGCATAAAAAAAATAGAAAACAAGGTTGCTATCAGTTGCACGCGCATTTTCTTTTGTGTTTTCTGTATTAATTAAAAAGCAGTGAAAACATCTATAGCATGATATATATATCTTGTGTTCTGCCTTTTACTTTCATGCTATCAGTTGCTATACAAAGTAATAGAAAACTGAAATCCAGACTAGTTTTATTTGGCATAATTGATTTACTGTAGTACCGTGCTCGTGCCCTGTTTGTGCTGCCTGCTACTGCCCCGTTCCAGCAGGAAGCTGCTGCAGCCCCGTCCGCCCAGGAAGCTGCAGCCCCGTCCGTGCAGCCTGCTCTTGCCCCATCTGCGCAGCGTGCTCCTGCCTCCTTTGTGCACAGTGTTGTAGGAAAATCAATTGATCTTCATCGAGAGTGCAGCGCTACTAGTCCCATAAAAAATGTAGCCCCACAAAAGAAGAATAAACGTCCTCGTGTTTCACCTGCCGACCTTGTATTTTTCTTAATATAACCTTGCTTCCAGTTTTAGCAGTTCTACACATTTGGTCATTTTTGTCTAACAAGTGCATATGCCATTTCAGGTTGGAAAGGAGGTCACATTATATGCCTTGTTTCGGCCAGAAGCTGTGGCTAAGGCAAAGTCATTTCAACAAATCCAAACAGTGTACTAGGAGGCCAGCCTCTTGGAAGGCACTATTGTGAAGTTGTTGTGAAGGTTGTGATTAAAAGGAATACAGAGCTACCTCGCCCTTATGGTGATATTGTGACTTTGGCTGATGCTAAGGCAATGCCAATTCAGTGGCCATATGACAGAGTAATAAACTAGACTTGCCTTTGTTTCTTTTATTCATCTATGTGATAAGTGAACAAAGTTTCTAATTAATGATATTTGTAATAGTTGAACGTCAGGGGCATCACATTTATCTAAGTCTACTGCAGGTATATATTTTTCCTGAATTTTACTTTTACCAAGATGCAATTTGTGATGCTAAACAAATCCTGCTATGCATACAACACACTATCAAAAGAATTTGGTACTGCTAGTTCTTATTCAGTATCCATCTCCCATTGAAAGTTTTTTTCACACAAAGTGATGTCAGTCATAGCTAGGAAGAGAACATCAGAGAATTCAGTTTCTTTAAGCTGCACATCAGATGAAAAAAAAATCTAGTGCCTAAATCATATTTTTAATTATCAATATGATGGTAGTATTTCCATGAATATTGAGTTACTTGGTACAGACTATGCTCCGGATTCTAGACATACCAACATGTTCTTAAGAGTGCAAGTGCATATTTTCAATGACAAACTGTGGATCATGTTTGGAGATACTTGTTCAATAAACTACCAAATGGCAAAATATAACTGAATAATCATTTTTTGGTTAACTGAAGATGTCAGCTGCTCTCTGTAGAGAGTTGGCAGTATTCCTATGACTTCATTTTTGGTCGCCACCTTAGAGTTGGCAGTATTCCTGTGAGGACTTTCCACAAACTGATTACAACTTTGTTAGGACAACCAAAACCATGTGATCATTGAGTTTCACACAGGAAATGAAAATGAAAATGTGCGTGATACTGACAGTATTGCCGGCCACTGCAAATCTGCAACGTAGTGGTACCTTGTCTTCTATCTGATCTATCAGGTCATTCCTGTAGGTGGTAGAGTTTGCACAAGAATTCTGGTACTGTGGCGATGGTAGTAGATAAGATACTTACGAAATAGAAAAATAGCAATGTAGAACTAACTACAACATTTTTTCAGCACTTAAAGGAAGTAGATAAAATATATGAGACTCCCCCTTGCTGTTCACTTTCTCTCTTTCTCCCTATACAGTTTACTTTTATTTAAATTTATATACTAATGTGTGCTATGTTGGTCTTGGAGCAGGGGAGGAGAGGCATGCACCCAAAGCTCATTGAAGCGGCTGGAATTGGGGTTAGTGTACACATCTTTGAGCTGTTAAGTTGCTTGTTCAATTGCATATGTGCATATAAGTTCCTGCTGTCATGCAGTCAGTAAGCGCTAACATGTTGAGAACCACTCTTCATTTTTTGGCACTAGTAACCTCGGCAGCCAGTTAGCGCTAACAGGTTGAGAAC
Organism: Saccharum hybrid cultivar R570; assembly: GCA_038087645.1. Taxonomy (NCBI): domain Eukaryota; kingdom Viridiplantae; phylum Streptophyta; class Magnoliopsida; order Poales; family Poaceae; genus Saccharum; species Saccharum hybrid cultivar. The sequence continues at coordinate 7,418,931 of JAQSUU010000366.1, read as the reverse complement.
CTGCTGTCATGCAGCCAGACCCACTAATGAGGTCATTCCTAGATGTGTTACCTGTTCAAAAAAGTAGTCAGCCGATACTCCCATGTGGACAGATTTTAACTTGATCTTTGGATGACTTAAAATTGACAACTGCGAGTCAGCCGATATTCCCATGTGGACTTCAGTACGATTAGCAAGTTTGGCAAACTATAACTTGCATATCAGTTTGACTTTGTACTTCAGTACGATTAGCAATTGGAAGCCATTATCATTAGATTTAATTAAATTGTATAGCCTTGGATTGAATTAATACGTACAAAGGCTCACACATTCAGAAACTTTTTGCAAGCTATTTCCGTAAGTGGTGGACGAGAGGGTCTATTCTATCAGTCGTTGGTTCATTACAATTCATGGGCAAACAATATATTAGCCCAAAGAGCTGCACCTACAGATCATAGTTTTTTTCTGATGGGATTTCTTTTGCTGCTTGTATTCAGGTGGTAAATTGTTTTTTTTATTTATTTCTGTTGCCTCCTAGATCTGTAAGATAGAAGGGAGGGAGTGTGATATTTTTATTTATTTTAGTTCTATAAAACTGGCTGCCAGGTCAATCTAAAAAAACCTGAAATACCACACATTTCTTTGGGAAGTCTGAACCTACGTATGGTTTTATTGCTATTGGATGCTTATGTTCCTACTGGCTTCTTTGCTGTACCGGAACCAGGAAATATTCAAGGGATCCGAGAGCTATAGAGCCACATATATATATGCCAAATTAGACATCACTTGGAACAAAATGGTAGGGTATGGTAGCTGCAGCATAGTTGATTTAATTCAGATGTGCCTTTTGTTCCTATATGCTTGCCGCTAAGAGGGAATTTCCCATCAGTCTTGTACTCTGACTAATTGCTGTCATGTATCTCTGATCCTAATCTCCATCTTGATGCTGCCATGTATTGCTAATTGAATATTCATACTACATTTCAGGTCGTCATGCTCCGAAAAGGTCCTAAGCAGCATACCTGATCGTGTCCACAAGTTAAAAGTGCTCGTCGAAGCTGTGTTTTGTTTTGAACCTATTAGAGATATGACTATGAGCTCACTGTTATTGAAATTTGAGCAGTGACTTTAGGTGTTAGTGAGCTAAGCTTTTGGTCACAGGTGGTGGATGTATGACTTTTGGTCACATGAGGTAGATGTTGTATGACTTTTGGTCACATGTGGTAGATGTAGGGATGCTGATGGCTCGCCCATGCACAAACTTCATGTTTGCGAGCTTCTAATCTATTTTGTACTTATGATATGATGTTGAATCTGACCGATCTTACATTGGGCTACTCATATATGAATGAATCAGTGATCAATGGTTTGTGCCAATATATTTGATGATGTTCCTTGTCTGTATGGTTAATATATCTTGTGACGAATGTGTGTGCATTGATAACATATTAGTTTTAGGTTATTATGTACTGTTGATTAGCAACATATATATTGTCTCTGTGTGAATGGTTCGTGTTGGACTGTTAGCCGCTAAAACTGTTTATAGCCTGAAACTATGTGTCGCTATATATAGCCCCTAAGGCGTCAGACAGTCGGTCGCTAAACACATGTCGGTCGGCATAGGCTATAGCGACTGCACTTTCAGCGGCAGCAAGTAAGTGTCGGCATAGCTCTATACCGACCGATGGAGCGTCGCTATATCGACCTATAGCGACCCACGGTGCGTCGCTGTTCTGGGGCTGTGGTGTAGTGGTTGCAACATACGGACATGCTTGTTAGTTAGAGATTCAAGATAAAGGAACTTTATTTGTGGATATATAAGAAAAAAAATGAAAAAAAAATGACGGAGAGAAATTAAAACCGCTCGAATGGAGCACGTACGGCGACGCACGGTGAGCGGGGTCCCTCCTAGGACGAGAAATCACATGCCTCCCGGAAGTGGCCGGTGGTAATAAGCCATCACATGTTACATCGAAAATGAGCGCATATATATAGTCACTTCTTACTAAGTCAATCAACAACCCAAAACTATGGAAGTTTTTTTGAGGGACAAAACTATGGAAGTTGATTGCCTCGCACATGGTTTTGTCCTTTGGTCGTCTTGCCAAAAGGTACGGACACTACAATGCTGGGATGTACGTATCAAATGCCGCCACCGAGTTTCTCTATGCGAAACTACCAAAGAGATTACGCATGCATGCATACCACCCAGCGAAGACCGAGAGGCCGGGTAGAGTAGAAAAGATAAGCTCGGAGATGCAAATGTTCTTGCTTTGTTACACAGTCATTGCTTTCGGACCATGACACGTCCCTCGGCTCTCCAGTGTACTATAAATCCTCGGCTCTGCTGTTACCGGATCCACTTGAGCCTCGACAAGCTCTGAGCCCAATATTCACTCGAGAGCACCGACTTTTATTGCCTCATTTCAGATCATCTATTCCGTTGCCCTATACAGAGGTAATAAGCAGACATGCATGTAAGCTCACGCCAACCCGAGGTAATTAGTATATTGTATAATGCACATGGTATCATCATGAGTTAAATTTGATATGAAGATGCAGGCGCCGTCTCGGTCTTGTTCGATACAGCTTCTTCTTTGAAAAGCGTCTCTCTCAGAATGAAGTAAAAAAAAAAGAATTTAGAATGAATGCCATCCCTCTCTCATTGGCGCATGTGGATCCAAGTTCCAGGCGTCATGGTCACGTGGGCGGTATATTTTGACCTAGCAACCCGCCGGTCTTTTGAATTGAATTGGTTAACTGGAGCGCCATAAGTTTACTCCGTGATAGTTTAATTACTTCCTTCATTTCAATATGTAAGTCGTTTTGATTTTTCTAGATACAGTGTTTTTATTATATATGTAGATATACAATATGTTTTAAATACACAATAAAACTATAATAAATTTATAAAATCAAAATAACTTATAATTTCAAATAAAAGGATTAGTAGTAAAAGAAAAGGAGAAAAAGCAATTTCATCGGTCCACCCGGCGTGAGCGAAACTACAACTCACCCTGCGAAGTGCGAACCCCACTCATCATCCTTGTTTTCGAAATATTTTAATATACAGATAGTTGTTTAAATACATTACTGGTAATCTTTTGGGAGTAGTACCTTATATTAAGCTCTGAATTAGACAGTATCCCGGGTCGGTTTTTCCGCATGTACACTGATAAGTTTTTTTTGCATAGTATTTTAATAAGGTCTTGTTTGAATGTAGGCCCCCGTTTAGGGCCTCGTTTGAATCGGCCCTGTTTAGCCGGGCTCCTTCGGTTCTGGGCTCTGCGCTACAACACTAGAGGGTACACAAATCATGACTTCACCTGGCTCTACGTATATCCACCACAATCAATGTGTTTGGAGTAGAACTTAGTTTAATTTCCACCCTAGGTCTTGTTTAAATGCACTCGTATCCACCACAATTTACGTGTGTTGTAGTGGATGACAATTCCAACCCAATCCACTCCAATACACATAGATTTAATTTACTTCAACACACGTAGAATGAGGTGGATACGAGTGCATTCAAACGATCTCTAATAGGACAAGTTAAACAAATCGCTAGCTACAAGCGACTTATAAATTTCTAGGAGATCTTATAGACAAAAGAGTGGTATGGAAGATTACAATAGACTTAGCATAGAGTACAATGTAGGCGCTCATAACGCATGCACACAAATTATACCCCTGTGTACTCATATCCACGGAGATCTTATAAAAAAACATTGGTCTGGAAGATTACAATAGACTTACGTAAGTAATGAAGTCACCACAGGTGTCTCGTCGTCAACGAGAACATTGCCTACCACTAAAAGCACGAAGCCGTTAAATCTTGAAATATTCATTCTCACGGGGAGTCGAACCCGGAACCCTAGATGCTACCGAGGCTCATGTAACAACACACCCTTTTGCAGTTTTCCTGACCGTTGTTGGTGCTCTAGCGAGCGCTGGGTTTCCTATTTCTTTCATTTTTCTCTCTTCTTTGTTTCAACCAGGTGAGCTAAACCAGTTGGCCATTCTACCCATTTTCTCTCCGTGTGCTATAACAAAATTTTGTTATACTATCATTTCTAAAATCTTTTAGAATTATACTAAACTTATTTGTAGAGGTATTTAAAAATTTTCAGTAAGTGTTTGTATTTGGATCTTTCTTTTTGAAAACTTAGTCGTTGATTGAGTTGCATTGTTATAAAAAAGTTAAAACATAGGTAGATAGCGTAGTTTCGAAAACACAGCGCCCACGGGAGTTGCCCACTTTTGGCACCGGCGCACTGCGGAATGTGTAGGTCAGAACTTACAGGCAGGGTAAACATTAAACAATGTTTCACCGGAGAAAGCAATCCGAGGATAATAACGAGGAGAGACCGAGATAGAGAGCAAAGGTTTCTTGAGCTGACACATATAACGGAGATTCTCGTGTATGGAACTATAAAATATGTACAACAGTCGTCAATCTGTCATTTTGTTCAGAATTACGTACTCCCTTCGTCTCAAATTAAATGTCTATGATTTTCGTGCTGATCAAACTTTCTTAAATTTAATCAGATTTATAGAAACTATTAATAATATTTATTTCTCTAAATAAGTTTATTATAAAAATAGATACAATGATCTATATATGTTGATATTGATATATACTACAAATATCAATATTTTCTTTATATATATATATATATATATATATATATATATATATATATATATATATATATATATATATATATATATATATATATATATATATATATATATATATATATATATATATATATATATATATATATATATATATATATATATATATATATATAGAGACTTTTTGGGAACGATAACCATACTCAACGGAGGGAGTATTTAAGAGCGCAGACAAGACAGAGTGCCAGCTGAGTCCCCGAGGAGGGTCCGTGAAAACAAATGCTGGAGTATGATTTAAGACAGGGGCCTCGTTTAGATGCCCAAATCGGGTGTTTCCGATTTACTGTGCTACACTGTAGTATTTTTGTTTTTATTTGGTAATAATTGTCCAAACATTGATTAATTAGGCTCAAAATGTTCGTCTCGTAAAGTACAACAAAACTGTGCAATTAGTTTTTTATTTCATTTACATTTAGTACTCCATGCATGTGTCAACGTTTTGATGTGATAGGGAATCTTCTTTTTGCATAGTGAAATTTGGGGTGAATTTGGTGGAACTAAACAAGGCCAGGGACATCTGAACCTGACGTCAATCGCATGCCTATATATAGCCTCGTCGTCGTCGCCGATCGACACGCACGTTTGCACGTACTCCTACAACGATAATAAAACATGGACGCCATGCTTGTTCGCGCCATGGCGTTTCTGATGCTCTCCAGTTGCGCGCTCGTCAGCTACTCCCCGCCGCCAGGCAGCGACTCTCCAGCATCTGATGATCCCGTCGTCCTCGTCGTGCACATGGCAGCGGTGATCACGTTCTTCCTGGCCATCGTTGCCATATATGCCAGGGTCGCCCAGCCTGCCAACGGCGGCGCCCCAGCCGTTCTGGAGACTGCCCTCCTCACTGCAGCAACGATCGCGACGACCGTTTTCTCCCTTCTTATATAGGGTGTGTTCACTTGGCATGCAAACTCAAAATATTTCCTCTTCCACCTATCACATCGAATCTTTGGACGCATGCATGGAGTATTAAATGTAGGTAAAAAAATAACTAATTGTATAGTTTGTCTGTAAATGTCGAGACGAATCTTTTAAGCCTACTTACTTCATGGTTGGATAATATTTGTAAAAAAAAAACGAAAGGTGCTACAGTAACTTTTCACCTTCTTTTCACCAACTAAACACACCCATAGTCACGTGACAAGGGATTACTCGCGCGCTGCCCAGACAAGGGATGTTTTATTGTGAAATGGAGTGTATCTGTGAGAAATGGAGTATATTGTGAGTAACTTCTAACTCGATTGTTCTACCATGCATTATTATATCGGAAATGCTTCCTGCTGTCTACCCGTTCGGACGTCGGTTTCTTGGGCCTGCGGATGCTCCTCTTGATGGGCCGTGACGCCTAACGGTCCAACACACGTATCCGCTCATCCACACGTCCCAAATCGAATTAGCTCGTCTAGCCCAGCACGTCCACAGCAGCGCTGCGACCACGCTCCACCATGACTGTGCCGCAACTGCCCTCCACGGCTCCACCATGATCGTGTTGCTTTGGCATTCTCCATGGCTTCTGGGCGACAGCTAGCCATCTCACCCACCCTCTGTGTCATCACTGTCGCCGCGCAGCCCCCACCTCTCCCTTTGTGCGCCGCCACACAGCTCCACGACCGCGCGCCACCGCGACTGTGCCACCTCGGTGTTCTCCACGGCGCCCAGGCGTCCGCCGGTCATCCCACCCGCCCTCTGCGTCGTCCGTCGCGCCCCTCCACCTTGCCCTCTGTGCGCCGCCGCCTAGCTAGCTCCGCACCACCGGTGAGCTCTGCACTGGTGAACTCCACACGCCGACGAGTCTCCATTCGCCCAAGGAACAAGGAGATGTTGCGCTGAAAGCACATGTTGCAAATGTATGTTTGAAGTGTTTCATGTGTTTTCAGGTGTATGTTGCAAGTGTTTCATATGGATGTTGTAAAAGTAGGTCTGGATGGTGCATATGTTGCAATGACTATACACCTATGTTTCAGGTGTATGTTCCAAATGTTTCATTTGTTTCAGACGTATGTTGCAAATGTTTCATCAGGGTGATGCAAAAGTAGGTCTGGATGTTGCATTTGTTGCAATGGCTACACACGTATGTTGCAAGTGTATGTTTCAAATGTTTGATATGTTTCAACTTCGTTGTTGCATCTACATCGCCATTCCCTCTGCATCGATGAATGTGCTGCGCAATCTTTGCCGTGCCATCCGTCTACACAAGGTCTTCGTGCTACTGTACTCACTAAGCACTGCTCACCGACGCATCCTCTCCCGTACTGCTTCTTCTTCGTCCAACACAACCACGCCGTCAAAATTTGATGCATGGTTGGGGCCATCTACCTTGTACACCCGGTATTGGCAACACCGACGCATGCTTTCGTCCCCGATGTGTTGCTGGGCCTGGCAAATCTAGTCGCGCCTCTGCGCTCAGGCGACTTGACTACATTGACTTCGGCATCGACCGTACCTAGAGATGGCAACGGGTACCCGAAACCCGAGTACCCGATGGGTATTACCCGATAAAGAGGCGGGTATGGGATGAATTTTCTACCCGTGGGTACGTTATTGGACAAAATCCTATACCCATCGGGTATGGCGGGTACGGGTGCGGGTGTATACTACTCATACCCGCATACCCGCGGGTAAGACATACCCGCAAAAATAACTAGCCAACCTCAGTTATTTTAGCGCATATAAGTCATGAATTTGGCCCATTGAGACATTCACTATATTTCTAGTAGATTGCCTTTGTTGTAATGATATTAATAATGTTTGTTAGCGTGTTTGTAACTTGTTGAAAGCTTAAAATGATTTATTTTTGCATGTGACTATTTGATATTTTTAGGTAATTTTCGGGTATGCTATCGGGTACGGGTTACCCGTCGGGTGAGAATTACCCGGCGGGTACGGGTATGGAACTATTTTTTTACCCGCATGTGGGTACGGGTAACCTGACGGGTAAAATTTTGCGGGTGCAGGTACGGGTACGGGTGGGCACTACCCGTCGGGTACGTACCCGTTGCCATCTTGAACCCTACCGTTCCATCCATGTCTGCCTCGATTGCATCGTCGTCTTTCTTCTATGTCCACGTCGGCCCTGACTGCGTCGACTTTGGCATCGCCTCCTCCACGATGATTGCCTCCACTCCGTCATCATCATGGCGCCTCTTGTGCGCTTGCAGCTCCATCGACACGGCAATCTGACAACAACTACGTCGACCTCGTCTACCTCCAGTACGGCTTCTTCGCACACGGCAACTGCGCTCTTCAGTTCAGCTACCTAGACATCGGCACAAAGGGCTATCATCTACATGAGTCCTCGCAAGTTTTCTCTTCGGTTGCAGTGTCTGCACCGCGCCAACTTGTGACTGCAGGGGGATGTCCGTGTCTGCTGTTACTGCAGGGGATTGTTAGACTATATTTAGTGTGTGAGCATGGAGACCGGGCACCATTGGCCAGGAGTGCTTCGACATTGCGCATTTTGATTAATCAATCTAGCGTTCTCCATTCTTCCTCTTTCACAGGGTACATTAGATCATAGATGGCAGCTACACCTGAACTCACAAGGGAGCAAGAGCTAGGAAGTAGGCACTGCATGCACTTATTTCAGTATTTTTGTTAATAATGAAACGAGGTTCCAGTCTCTACATTATTTGACGACATAGGAGTACATAGCACTGACTGCATGCAATTGCTTCCGTATTTGGCCAAGTGAATTGAAGACATAATAAATAGTTCATGTGAGATGTTTCAAGTTTAGTATTTTCAACGAGTTGAAGTACATGTATTCCTAGCTGATCCAGTAACATTTGTGTTCAGAAATTCATTCACCTGTTCTTAGTTGAGTGAGGATCTGCTCACGATGATATTCCAAATGAGAAAGATCTTGGACGACAGCAGTGTAGAAGTTAAAGGTTGAATGCCCTACTATATTTTAGACCTTTGGATTGAACTTTTTTTTTTTGTTTGAAAGATGAAGATACCCTACTTTAAAATCATGGCTCCTTGGAAGATGGACCCAGTCTCCCAGGGACACCTCCCCGCCGTGCGCGCCAACACCGCAGCAGAGGTGAAATTTGAGGCCACCATGTTCGACGGTGCGGCGGAGAGCGCTCCCCGACGACGCGCCCCACTTCCGTTCTGCTGCGTCGAGTCGCTTGAGGACGGGCCACGCCTCCATCTCAGCCTCATCGTCGAGGTCACTCGTGAAATGTCCATGTCCGTTTTCTTGTACTATTTTGGTTCTTTGGCGTGCCCTGCCACTGCATGTTGTAAATTTGCAATGCAGTAAGAATGAAATTTCGGAGTGATTTGTTGGGTGTAGGCTTCGACCTGCTTGAGAACCAGAGCCAGATGGTGTGCGGCTGTATGTAGGCATGCAAGGTGGCTTTGATTGGTTCCGTGTGTCACTAGGGTCTGTTAGTTTGAACTGCTAACTGGATGTTGTGCCATGAGTTGAACTATGTGCGCCCATAGGAAAATTTCATCCCTGTCATACACGCGCGCATCCCTGTCAGCCCGAAAAAATTTAGGAAACACTACTGTAGCAATTTCGTTGTTATTTGACAAATATTATCCAATCATGGACTAACTAGCCTTAAAAGATTGGTCTCATGAATTTTGCCTAAACTATGCAATTAATTTTATTTTTATCTATATTTAATGATTTATGCATGTGTCCAAGATTCGATGTGACGAGGAATCTGAAAAATTTTGCAAAATTTTTTTGCAACTAAATAGGACCATAATTGATTTCATCTTCGCCCAGCTAGCCTTGCCGCAACACAAACATAATTGATTTCATCTTCGCACAGCCATACCGCAAGGCCACCCTTACACCTGTGGAACGACCAGGCTTTGCCCCTCCTGCAGCCTACAAAACATCAATGTGCTGCATCCCATGAGTTTGTGCGACCAAACGCGCGCAATCATGTCCTAACCGGCACTCACACACTCAGATGGGTACCAATACTCACATGCATCATATTCATCTTCTTCTTTCTCCCTACCCATCCACATCCCCACAGTCCCAATCCGCCGCCCCCGCCGTCACCCACGTCACCCACACCCCCACCCCTACCCCCAAATCGATGCAGCCTTGTCCTCCCCTAACCTCTGCCCTCTTGTTTCTTCTCTCCACCTTCTCACAGTGCTTCCCCACTGCCGTCCTAGCCGCTGACGACCGGATCAAGCACCCCATCTCCTCCTAATGCCTATAAAAGAAGAATCAACGGCGCCGCCGTCGCCTCGCTCCTTGTCCGGCGAACCGCCACCACCGCCAAGCCGACCACCCACTCCCCTTCTAAGTTTGGAGGACATTTGAGTCCCCGCCTCCCTCCACACACAAACCCTAACTTCTTGACGGCCATGAGGATGACGACGTGGCTGCCTCATCCAATCCAATCACGCATCAATGCGTGTCCGCGTGTTGGCAACAACTACAGCACACACATCGAATAGATATTGCGATTCTCGCTTCACTAAGGGAGTACCGCCCTCGATGGGCCATCAAGTGTGAGATATTAGCTGCCATCTGAATAGTGTGGTCAGTGTGGAAAGAAAGGAACAACATGGTCTACAGTCGAACATGATCATTAATGGTGTGAAAGATATTGAAATTTATGGATAGTGGTGCTAACGGGATTTAAGTTTTTTATTTAGGTGGTAGATAAGGGATACATGTTTTAGTCAATTACATATTTTTTTTCCAATTTTATTCTGCGTGCAGCGGGTTTCTACTTTATTTGTAGTCTGCTTTAATTTCCTCTTCTTAATTAATTAACACAAAGCCCGTAGTAGGAGTAATATAATCAGGTGATGGATGTTTGAAAAGAAAGGTATTATAAAAGAAATTGCGCTAGATCTTATACCACGGTAATTAGCTAGCCCTCTGAGTAATGAGTTGACCAATGCCTGTTGATAAACAGAGTGGCTGCCAACTTTTATTTGAATCCTGACGATCACGCAATGTTTATGACTTTGTGGTTCTTTTGTCCGGTAACAACAATTGAGCCGATCGCCTTGTTGACGACGAGAAATCCGAGGGACGGCAGAGTTGGCGGGCGGTAAACTAACCCGTATATTACGTAGGAGATGACCTGCGCACCGCAGGCTGTGATGGACAGTGGCGGAGGGAGTGGGGGCTGAGGCTATCCGCACGAGCTCTATATTCATCCTCTATACGTCCTAGTCAGTAAGATTCTCTTATCTATACTTAATTTTTCCACACCCATCCATCATCTATATCATCCTCTATCCATTCTATCCACTGTGGGACTCACTCGTCACTTTATCTAAATATATCTATGTGTGATCTAGTTTTGAAGGATTTATTGAGACGAATTTAATGGTGCAATCGAAATTTAATTTAGATTTTTGGTTTGTGAGTTATAGCATTTTTTTCTTTGTTTATCTAGTGGGGTCCGCCACTGTCCACTATAGAGTAAGCACTGTACTGCTCTAAATATATAGTGAGAGAAATGATAGAGTATCGTTTTAGAGTACCCAGTGCAGCATTTTTTACTCTATATTCATACTCTAAAGCTTTAGAGTATCGAGCATCTCCAACAACTCCTTAAAACAGGTTGCTATTCTTATAACTTTGGCAAAAACACAAAATTCCTTCTCCAACAACTCCTCGAACCAACTTGCTATTTATCCGCACTTGCTATTCACCGGCCTCGCGCGCGGAAGAATACGTGCACGGAAAGGACTTGCTATCCCGATCTCGGGGCCTCGGCGACGCTCCGGGACGGCCTCGGGGCTGGAGCCGAGGGGCGGGGCTGGCTGGAGCGAGGAGGACTGCCGCCAGTGCTGCTGTTCCTCGCCGGCCTGGGGAGGAGGTGTCGCGGCCGCCGGTGAGGCGCCGGCGACGAGCGTCGGCCGCCGTTGTGACAAGATAAGTTAACGGGGCTCTTCGTTCGCTAGCGGGGCTCTTCGTTCGCTTAGCGGGGCTCTTCGTTCGTTTAGCAGGTCTCTTCGTTCGTTAGCGGGCTTCTTCATTTTGGCAAGTGAGTTTTAAGGAGTTGTTGGAGAGATGTCTTTTTTTCACTTGCCAAGTAAATTAGCAACTTGCTAAAACTCAAGATTTACCAAGTGATTTTTTCCAAGTTGTTGGAGATGCTTAGAGTATCCCACTGCGGGTAGTCTGAGGGGGCCTGACACCTCAATGCTCTGCTAATCTCCCTATATAGTATAATTAATTTACGTCTTCAATGCTGTTTTGTCCCCCCTAATTCAGCCCAAACCTCTACTGTACTTGAGGCCCAGTTACTCAGTTAGGAGCAGCCCATTTAGACCTCTCCGACGGCTCCAAAAAAGTCACCGTTGATGTGAAGCGTCGCTGGACCTGCTCGCTCGGCTGCTCGTATTCTACTCGGTGTTTGCCCTTTCAGCTTCCCATCACGGCCTCGCAGCTTGTTTCGTTGTTCCTTCGCTCACTCCTTGAGTCTGGAGACGACGGCACGCCGCCGCTGCCAGATGCTGCCGCTGCCGGACGCAGGACGCAATACGTAAATGAGGTAATGCCGACCTGCTCACCTGCACCTGCTTATCATCTTATCTAATCAATAATCATCATCTACAATTCTCCTTTTCATTTTGCATATAATATGAAGAAGAGAAAGACCATTCATAGTTTTTTTAAGCCGGTTGGTTCAGTCCTAATTGCATTGAAGAAATTAGAAACCGAGGAACAAATGTGAATTTTCCTTTAGTTGAGACTCGTGAAACATGCTAGTATGCTACTGTTATATGTGACTAAAACAAGCCGGCATGGCTACTGGTTCTACTTTGCTTTGTCCATTGCCCCCATATACTCAAATCCTGGCTCGACCCCTGGTGATGGAAATGCTAAACAAATCATTGCGTCCTTTTCAGTGGCCTTGGGGGGCTTGGGTCTTTTGTTTCCGCGCTCGGAGATTTCCATGCATGCTCGGACATATGTATGTTGCCCAATTGTGCCGGGACTCTCGATGCGCTCGACGGCCAAACCTAAGCTGTGCTATGCGCGCGCACTATGGTCACGCAGTGAAAGGGAAGGACGGATTGCATGCATCGCCTGTTTGTTCCACAGTTTGCACTGCCGTCTCGATCCCTCCCGTGTCAAGGCTCAGAGTACCATAAATACATGCTGCCAGACAAACTACGCATCCCTTCCCGTCCCCGGCCTCTCGTCTCCCTCTCCAGGGCATGCTCCGACCCAAGTTTAGTCCATACCCGTTTCTTCAAATAAGGGAACGCGTTGTCGTGGTCCACAGTGTTTTTAGCAACGTCCAATTGCTTCCCGTTGCCATGCATGCATGTGACATGAGGCAGCCATCTAGTTTATGTTAGTTTACCCCAATGGAGATATATAGTACACTCTGAATACGGAGCTAGCTAGCGCCAAAGGTTGTTGTTTCGGTGATTGGGTCAGTATGGAGTGCCCCCACGCTAGGAACAGGGCTGGATCTAGGACCCGGGCTGGGTGGGCTGCAGCCCGGGTCCAGCCTCTACATAGTGCCTCGTATGGTAAAGAGAGAGAAAAAAAGGTCGCAGCCCGAGTCAAGCCTCTATATAGTGCCTCAGTATGGTAAAGAGAGACAAAAAAAGATCTATAAGACAAAATCAGCCTAGTTTAAGTGGTAACTCGTACAAAGGTTCTATATCAGTCTATTGAATTGAATATCTAGCTAATTCCGTGCTCAAGTTTTTCCATGTACAATATGACATGATCAGGTGAGGATTCGTATCAGTCCTGAATCTGCCACTGAGTGAGAACAAGGGAGCAAACGGGCAATCCTCCTGTGTGCCAATGCAACACGCCTTCCTTCGTGTTCGACCGTTGGAGCCAAGTGGAAGAACTGCCCTTGATCTCCTAAGGTAAGGAAGCTATGCACGGGATGCGCGCCATGACATTGTACACGTAACATTCCTTATCCTTACAACAGGCGGAGTAGCCACGCTTGCTCCATGTCTTCGATCGGCCTCTCCTTCCACCGCATGCATGTTCCAGCTTCCAACTTCCAACTTCTCTTGCCCTGTAATAATATTAAAACTGCTCTTTGCAAAGCAAATTTGTAATCGACCCACGGCGTTGGACCGAACGATCGAGCACCTTTGTGGGCTTACAGTGCGAAAGATCCGGCACATATCGGAAATCACACAAACTGTCTAGCATATGAGAACTCGAAGAAATGTGTATATAAAACTTTAAGGCCAGTCTCGTTGGGGTTTTATGACCTAGTTTTCAACACATCGATATTTTGGAAACAATGCAGAAGAGTTTCATTACCATGAAACTCTCTATACCCCCATAAAACTTTCATCATCTCTCTTTATTAATGTAGTGCCATGTCAGCGTATTTAATGCCCATAAAACTTTCATTGAGTGGCCTAAAACACACATTTGAGAAATCTATGGTGCTAAAAGAACGGGGAGAACGGGAGAGAACCCCTTTAATTAATACAAGGGAGATAGAGCGTCGTGTTCTCCCTAGCCCATCCGCCGGATTTCACTAAGCTCTGTACATATGTGTCCTAAGTGACCACGAAAAGGTGAATTATATTATATTTCTTCCATCTCAAAATAAATACACCTCGTTTATCAAAAAGTCAAACTTTTTAAAATTTGACCAAATATGTATAAAAAACTAATATTCATTATGTGTAATTACTAATTAGCATTATTATATAGATTGTGAAATATACTATTATAATATAAACTTATCTGGATATATAAATATTAATACTATTTTTCTATATAACTAGTCAAACTTAAAAGAGCTTGACTTCTCGAAAAGATATTTATTTTTGGGACCGGGCATTTTTTATTTATATTCTTATGCAGAAATAAGATAATAATTTTTCACAGATGCTTAGTATATTATTAGTCCAAGTGTTTGTAAACCATGTCCATAAACTGATAGCCTTGTTTGTGATAGGAGGAAGTAGTATATCTTTTCTCCCCATGTAGAGACAAAACAATGCAATTTCCTCTCTTCCACCCCTTTGGGCCCTGATCGTGGGACACGCCTACATACCACCCTATAAGTGTATATATATATATATATATATATATATATATATATATATATATATATATATATATATATATATATATATATATATATATATATATATATATATATATATATCTCCCGACTAATAAGTGAATAAAGTCGTAATATAAACCCCCATGGACGGCTACTCTGTTCTCGCCGTGGTTCTCGTCAACCTTGCGTTTGGCGAAGCTCTCTGGATGGATCATGTCATGATGGCCACCGGCGAAGCACCGTTCTACGCGATCGCCGCTGTCATGTTCACGTCCATGACGCCGTTCTTCATCAGCGTGGCATCAATCCACGCTAGGGCTGCCGCTGTGTTTCATCCTACTGCTTCAGGAGGCAGATACGTCCGTCTTCAGAGATTCCTTGTCACGACTGCGACAGCTGCGTCCATGGCTGCTGTCGTCGACCGGTGCCTGGCCCTGGCGCGTGTGAATAAGACGAGCACTGCGGACGCACGCACGGACGTCTGAAGCAAAGCCCAGATAAGTACCCCTCTGCTGCTGGTTCTCTCGTCATCTGGAATGGTCCTCTTTTACCTCAACTACTGCTGCGTCTTTCTTTTCTTTTCGGCGGCCAAATTAAATTGATCCAATGCCGGAATCAGTCAGTCAGATTCAGAAGGCATGCATGCATACGTACAGGTCAGAGTGAATTGCGACGACAAGTTGGCCTGCCCGTATGTGTAGTACACTGTAGTGTTGTCTGTTGGTGGTGACGTGCCAATTGTTATGTCTGGCAGCTGGACTTAGCCTGCATAAGCGATCTGTTGTAAGCTGTTTACTATGTGAAGTATTATACATGCATGTCGTATCGTGTGCGTGTTGAGTATTGCGTTGTACTATGCAATTCGCAAAAAAGGAACTATGTTATAGTTTTTCTAGGTACATAGCGCGCATAAGTGAAGTGTCATTTCGTTCTCCTGCTCCTCACTGAGGAAACAGATTGGATTGCATGGTGACCACCAGACTACTCTGGCGATAAACCCTAGCACCCTCTCAGTGTACCTCATGCTCCGGTGCCTTCTGTAGGCAAGCACTGAACTAAAACGGTGCCTACATAAGCATCCAAACAACCTTTTTTCTAACCATTTTTCAAATACACTAAATACCAAATGTTGTCCAACATGACAACAACTCCTTTGGCCCTGAGTTAGTATTTTAAAATATTTTTCAAAGGATTTTTACTTGTATCTCACCACGTCACTAGGTCTAATGCATATGCGAAGTCAGTTCATACCTAGTGGCATTTAGATAACTGATTAGACTTTAGATTTTTCCTCTTAATAATACGACTATCTATCCTAAACCCATCCACACACTCTATTGCGTCTCGGCCGGTCAAAAACAAAATCAAATTAGGTTGCTCTTCATGAAGCAGCAAAGTCGTCAACTCAAGTCCAGGTTACATGGTGGTTCCGCATGACAACACCTTCAAGTTCACGAATATTCGTCAAGGTGGAGATTATTAGAAAATATGTTAATATTTTTTGTATTAAAAGGGTTGCACTGGACTTATGTTGTAATTGTCAATAGAGGGTTAGGTGAAGCTAAGTGTTGGGCACTTGTAACCTGACCTCTCTATTAAAGGGAGAGAGATGAACCTGTAACAAAAGAAGGTGAGAGGCAACACGACCACATAGCAACAGGATCACAGGGAATGTTACCAGCTTTGGCCAGTACCCCGACGACCGGTGTCGTGGTTTCGAAGAGGAGCACCCATAAGCATACTCTAAGGATGTAGAATTCAGCCGAACCTTGATACCAAATCTCAAGTTTCTGGTGTGCTGTGTGATCTCCTATGATCACCGCTTAGGTAGATTCAAGTAATCACTTTGGGATCAGGCATTAGTATCGCAACAATTTACATGAGCGCGTACCACGTGACTCGTGAGTTGTGACAAAAATACAATATTCAGTGTAACCCTTTTGTCATATGCGACATTTTGTTACCATTGTCAATAGACATGTCCACTGGGCCTGTAGCCCAGTGGTTACAAGAGCCTCAGTAGCACCTTAGATCTTGGGCTCGACTCCCCGAAGGAGCAAATTTTTTAAAATTTAACGGCGTTGTGCTTTTAGCGGTAGGCGGACGTTCATGTCGACAGCGAGGCGCCTGTGTTGACTTCGTCAATCTTGAGAATTTGCTGGCCCAATCTTCGAAGATGCTCATAGGGGTAAGCTTTGCATGCGTGTGTTTATAGGGGTGAGTGTGCATGCGTTGTGAGTGTCTGAGTTGTACTGTGTAATCGCAAAAAAAAAGCCATGTCCTTGACTTCACACATGTGTTCGCGTTTTCTACATTTATAATGATATTGTTTTTTTCATTGGTATGCAACGTGGTGACTTTGTTGACTTTGAGATCTACCGAGTCGGTCTTTTTGAAGGGTATGATTTAACGGCGTTATTTTCTTTTCGTGGTAGATGACATGCCCGTCAATCTTTCGGAGATCTGTTGATTCAATCTTTCAAAGGCATGTAATAATTTACAAAAAAAAAAGAATCTTTACGTAGTCAACGTCTTAATCCCGATCACTATTACCGATTAGTAGGGTTTATGTTGAGATGAAGTGAAGTGGTCAACAGAAACTCCCGTATTTCCTACAAGAAAGAGGCCCTTCGCTCGGTGCACCAAGGTCGAGGGTGAAATAACGTTAATTCTTGGTGCACCAAGGAAGAGTTGAGCCATTGCCGTCATGAAGTCTGCATAAGGGGCGGCAATAACGTTTCTCTGTTGCGAGTCTACACGAGGACTCGAGGAGTGCTGTGTGCAGTGTGCTGATGTAAATCTTTTGATGGAAGATATATAACACGGCTAGGGTTTACTTGTTGGCTATATACCTCTGGGGGAACGTTGCTTAGCCCAGTGGTTTAGCAAGCGAACGACGCAGATATCGAGTCTATTGTTTGCATATGCTCTGGATTGCTGCTTCTAAATACATTTTGTACCTGTAGAATTTGTTTACATAGTTTACTAGTGTGATTTACGAAATACACCTCTATAAATCTGGTAGAGTAACATGCATATTTCCAACAAACTCTCCACCCCCTTTATTTCGTTCGAGCAGAGCAGATCTGTTAATTCTCAGGCAAATATAACCTTGTGTGTCCCAGAATGTGTACCTGAGCCTAGGCTAACTTATCATCATTACATTATTGGACGCGTTGAGCATGAGGCAATGATATACTGCTATTTGCCACAGGATTGCACTTTAAAAAAAATATAGGGCTGCAATTTTCTTTGACCCCATATCACGGTAACTAGCAGCCAGGGATAACGTCAGACAATTGGACGCTCTGATCATAACACTTGATATCTGACTCTGGTGGTCTCGGTGAATGATGGTTCTTTTCGACTTTACTCAAACCCAGTGCATGTTGTGATGGACCGCTGCTGCAACTCATTGTAGGCTCTACTCGGGCAGATTTGAACCCTTCCAATTTTTGCCAGATCTATTTAATTAATTCCAAGAAGCTTGCGCTCTGCATCTGAAAGGAAACTACATGCTGAACATGTAAACTCACTCGGTTGCGTAAAGATTTTGGCCCTGTTCGGCTGATTTCATTCATGATTCAAACATGGAGAAACGGATAAAACGAACGGGGCACAGACGCATCAGAAACTCATTTATTTTTGCGCTAGTTTGAGAAGCCATGGCTAGGTGAGGAGCAATAGAAGCGACAGAGCAGGCCGCATCGCCTATGCGCCTAGGCAAAGGAAGCCGGCCGGCCAGCCGATAGGCGACGGGATTTGCTGGTAACAACAAGATGAAAACCTTGAGGATTGCGATGGAATGTATAAACAAACCAGCTGGTCTCCTACATCGACGGTCTCCTTGGGCCTCGGCGCCTCCGTCGTTTGCAGAGATAGATGCTTGGATTTACATATGCCTCCATAAGTTTAGTAAGATTTATTATGCAAATATGTAAAAGCTGGCTAAGGTTATGTAAGTATCTACGTGCGTTTAAGGCGAAGCTACGGCAGTGCGCCGGTCATCATCAACATCGGTCGTCACGAATACATAAGCTCTTCCTCTTGTCCTGACGCTACATACTCCATAGTATGGCCTGTTGCTTTCCTGTCATCGTACATTAAGCGTCTCTGCTCACATAGCCATTTCTCCTATATAAGCCTCGATTTGCCCCAGTCTGAATATCTGATCATGTAGCTAGATCAGGCTGCGACTGCAGCAGCTGCTGCATAGGTGTTCACTGTATGCAAGGAGCGGCTGCTGCAGCAGCTTTCGCTTTATCCACTCTTTTGAATCACTGTAGCGGCAGGCCGGCAGCGTCTAGCGGCAAGTGAGGAACCGGTCATTCCTGTAGATGTGGTGAGAGTTTAAATCACCTTTAGCCACCACTATGCGCTTACTCCGTATTTCCTAGTTAGGCCTCGTTTAGTTCGGTGAATTGGGGAGAAAAACACTGTATCAGAATTCCTGTAGCATTTCGTTTGTATTTAGTAAAAATTATCCAAATTTTGACTAACTAGGCTTAAAATGTTCATCTCGCAAAGTACAACAAAACTGTGCAATTAGTTTTTGATTTCATCAACATTTAGTACTCCATGCATTTACCGACATTTTGATGTGACAGAGAATCTTCTTTTTGCATAGTGAAATTTGGGGAGAATTGGGGGAACTAAACAAGGGCTTATTATGTTCAATCCCTGCGCTGTGCAATGTGCCAATGTGTATGTTTAACCCTTTTCTTCTGTTTTATATAAATTTCTTCAGTAGGGGATTTGCCCCTCTTGTTTCTTCAAAAAATCTAGCCCGCAATGGCCGCCGAACGGGCACAAGCAGTGCTGGGCTAGCCCGACGACGAAACGACGTGGGTCCGTCGTCACATCTATCAGAGACCATCGGTCCGCACCCTGCGGAGGCAAAGCTTCGAACACATGGCGTGCGCCATCCTCCGCCGCGCGCTCTCTCTCACCGCCGGCGGCGCCCACGCGACCCCACGAGTCGCTTCCGCTTCCACTTCCTCCTCGTCCTCCGTCGTCGCGCCTCACTAGATGACCGCCTCCGCTCCGAGATCACCTACCTCGCGGAGTGCCGTCCTCCCTACCAGGTAAGGCAGTAATTCGCTCCCTCCGCCTTCCCCGCTGCCGCGCACGATTGACGCCTCACGTTCTCAGCAAGACCCTCACGGCTTCCTCTTCTTCGTGCAGCCGCCGAGTAGCTTCAAGTCGTTCGCCGTGGAGGACCGCCCCGGGGAGCAGTGGGTGCGCCTCCGGGCCACGCGCGCCAGCGCGGGAGCCGGAGCCGAGGAGGTGAAGGTCGAGGCCACCATGTTCGACGGCGCCGCGGAGCCTGTCCCCGACGACACGCCCCTCTTCCGCCGCGTCGAGTCGCTCGAGCGTGGGCCCCGCCTCCACCTCAGCCTCATTGTTGAGGTCACCCGGGGCGAGCGCGTCCTCGGCTTCATCTGCTCCGCCGGGCCCGACGACCTCGCCGTGGCGGTTAGGGGATCCGTCCTGAAGGTTGTGGAGCCGCACAGCCTTGATGGTCTTGGTGCTTCTGCCGATTCCAGCTTCTGCGGTGGCGCCGGAACCAAAGGCCACGTGTAGAGTAAAAACTGCTGCACTAGGTACTCTAAAATGATATTCTATCATTAAAAACTGCTGCGCCGGAACCAAAGGTTGTGAACCCAGGCATACCCGTTTAGACTACCCGCAGTGGGTACTCTAAAACGATACTCTAAAGCTTTAGAGTATGAATATAGAGTAAAAACTGCTGCACTGGGTACTCTAAAACGATACTCTATCATTTCTCTCACTCTATATTTAGAGTGATACTGTGCTTACTCTATACTCTATAGTGGCGGGCCCCACTAGCTAAACAAAGGGAAAAATGTTATAACTCACAAACCAAATATCCAAATTAAATTTCGATTTCACCATTAAATTCGTCTCAATAAATCCTTCAAATCTATATCACACATGAATATATTTAGATAAAGTGACAAGTGGGTCCCACAGTGGATAGAGTGGATAGAGCATGATATAGAGAATGGATGGGTGCGGGAGAATTAAGTATAGATGAGAGAATCTTGCTGACTAGGACGTATAGAGGATACATATAGAGGTCCATGAGTGGGGGTAGTGTTATAAAGGTTGGGTTCGTGAAAGCTGTGCGTTTGTTATGTGAGGCGCAGGCGCGTCCGTAGGCGGGTATGGTTTTGGGTGAAAGTAGGGGTTGATGGTGACAGGCTCACAGCGAAAGAAAAATTTCCCACGCATTGCCCGCGGGAATTAACAAATACTTGTCATATTACTTTTAATATTAAACTCTCATGAGTTTTTAGATTTTAGTCTTTTGTTTTCTTTTTGTGATTTAATGTTAGTTTAATATTAAACCCAAGGCGTCCTTTTTTTTTCATCTGCCTTCAGTACGATTCTCTTGCTCGCATCAATCAATTCTTCCTCCTTCAGCAATGCAGCTAATTAAGAGATAGCAATGCGGCTAATTAGGAGATACTCTCTTTGTTATTGAATAAATAGATTTTTATAGTTTTTCTTAATTCAAACTTTTTAAACTTTAACTGAATTTCTAGAAAAAACCGTCAAAATTTATGACATCAAATTAGTATCATCAGAGACATCATAGAATATGTTTTCATGATGTGTTCATCATTTTGTCATAGATATTGTTACTTTTTTCTATAAGGTTAGTTAAATTTAAGATTGTTTGACTTGCACGGATTCTATGAATTAATTTATTTGAAGAGAGGCATGAGTATAGAGATCATGGCTAATTAGGAACAAATTGCCTTCCTTCTCTCGCTGGCATCCGCTAATTAGGAAACCAGAAATGCGGCTAATGCTGGATATGGTTATTTGGTATGCCGTTCTTTCGCTTTGATTTCGTACTTTTTTGTTTGGTTTCTCTTTTTTTTTCCTCGCTAAAAGCAAACAGCGTAGCTGCGGCCGTGAGGGCGCCCAACGCCACTGCGGTCATGCTTGGACCTGTACGACGGTCTCGTGCCGGCGCTAGAGTGGACGACGGGATCTGTTGCCGTGGGCGGTACGACGGCGCATAGGAGCTTAGGCACGCGACAGAGTACATGGAGCTGGCATGGCCGGGGCAGAGCTGCCCATGGAGAAGAGCGGCTTCGTTGAGAACTGAGATGGCCGTCGCGCGCGCCGTCCTCTCCACCTCCATTCCAATTCCAAAGACCCAGTGAGAAGCTGCGCGGGCGTGCCGGCCTCCCATTCGCATGCGCTGCTCCTCCACATGTGTACGCCGGCGCAAGGGCACCCTATGGCGTACAGCTTCAGCCGGACAAGGACGGGGATGAGGACAAGAAGGTAATGAGGGAGCACACACCAGAGGTGATCGTGGTGTTCCTCTGGATGTGCTGGGTTTGGCGTGGAGCGCTTCAGCTTCAATGGTGCGCGGGCAACGGAGGAGAGAAGTCGGAGCCCGTCGTGGTGCCCTCCTAACGTGACGCACCTGGTGCTGTCTGCGCTCGTCTGTGCGGCTACATCACCATATATAGATGAGCAGGTGACGTCAGTTCCTTAGTTTTTTAAATGCATGCCATTGGATTTGTGTGGGGAGGGGAAGAGGCAGCAGCCGTACGACCGGTAAACCTTACATTGGTGTGGGATCCGCAACAAAACTGGTGTCCGGTCCGAACTTATTTTTCCTGCCGCTCAACATTTCTCCAGACCACCCCATTTATTCTCCCACCAAACTCAATCCACCCCGAACTGCACGCACCATCACATTAAATCCAAACCAATCCAGGCACTCAAACCACGGTTTCAATCTGAACCAACCCAGGCGCTCAAACTGATCGCTCTGCTGTCTGCTAGAGTACTCATCGGGCATAACGTTCTGCTTGTATCTGCTTCGCTCTGCTGCCTACCTGCCGATTACAGCTATATATGGTGAGTGCAGATAGAAGCAGTTCACATTCATCCCATTTGGTTTTGAACTAAAAATTTTAAAAGTAAGAAAAATAATCATAAGGAGATTACAAGTCATAACATTGCCCTAATCTTAGTTATAACCAGCAAGGATGATAACAAAAGGAGAACTACAGTCTACAGAGTGGATAAACTGCATGGAGAGCTAAGTTATGTAGCTTGATTTTACAGATGCTAATGGATTTTGCTTGGTGATGCCGTGACCAAGGAAGCAGATGCACTTTTAGCAAAAGCGATACTCTTCTCGGCATCTATAAAATAACAAAAACGATATATCCTGTTAGTTTTTGCTTGACACAACTCAGGTTCTGCACAAGTGTGAATATCAATAACAATATACTCTATGCACAAATCACTATTGGTTATGCATACACCCCATAGAACAACGACAAGGTTCTGCTGGGAGTCGGAGATCAAGCTGGGAGTTAAAGCAAGGTTCTGCTGCTACCTACAACTTGTACATACCTACTGCTTGTACATACCTACACCCCATAGCACAACTTGTACAGTAGACATAGGAAATGGTTTGGACACACTAAGTACTAGTCAAAACGTACCTACTACTGGTTCCAGATCTTCATCTAACAAAAGTTTGTTCAGTTTGCCAGAAATAAAATAACAGAACATTTGTTCAAGGTGGCACAACGACAGCTAATAAAAGCTGACAATAATAACAGCACAATATACAGATGGGGTGCTGAGTTGGTGGTCCAGGTTGCTCCCGCTAGATGTCCGCTGCTGCAAGAACAAAGAAGTCCCGAAGCGAGCAGTAGAAATGGGAGGCAAAATCAAGTCAGATGACAGCATCAATCAACAAGGGCGGAAGCAACTTAATTACAAGATGCAAAACTGATTTTAGATCTAATAGTGCAAAATCGATGGGGAAAGAAATCGAAATCAAAGTTGCAGCACCTTGGGGCGTCGGAGGGAGCTGCTGCCTGAGGCCTGGTCGCACTACTGGTTGAGGCCAACCGTGTGGTGGATGGGGGGCAGCAGGCGGCGCTGCTGGTTTTTGGGTGCGGCGGGGCGGTATGGCTGGGTTGCTGGGCACTGGGCAATGATGGCATGCGGTGCAGGTCGCTAAGTCGGTGTGCGGCGATCTGGCGACGTTGGCCACTCCTCCTCCGGCCGCTTCTTGCAGAGGCGGAACCAGGCCTTTTGATTAAGGAGAGCCGGGCAATAAGATGAAACCTCATAAATGTGATAAAATATACAACGTGTATGTCTCAATAGCTTTTTCAGTGCTTTTGTATATGTATTTAGTATTCATAGAAAAAATACACAAGATTATCATTTAAAATAGGTGAAATAATTATTTTTATGACTGTGTAGTTGAAATATTTATAAGTACCAAAAAAAATTTACTGTGGTTTTTTTTTGTGTGGGGGGGGGGGGGGGCACGGCCCCCGCTAGCCACCCCTAGTTCGGCCACTGGCTTCTCTGCGTGCTGGCGACGGTAGCCACATCAACCCGTGTCGCCGCAGAGAGGGTCGGACGGGGGCTAGTACAGCGCGTGGTGTCTTGTTTGGGCTGAAGCCACTAGTGGACTGAAGTTTTTATCTGTTAACAAACATTAACAAACCAGACCGTTCAGACTAAAACCAAACAAAATCGATCCTCTCTAACAGTTAGCCCAAACCTAACCAGCCCACCAGGCTTCTCAGATTATTTCCACCCAATCCAAATGAGCCTAAAAGGAAAACCAGACCATAAAAATTGGGCTTCACCTAAACCATTCAGGTTTAACGACCGGACAGCCATGCGTGCTGCATTCAGCGGATTGAAAAATTAGTAGCAATCTAATGAGTAATGGTTTATATTAGTTAATTACATGGATCGCTGTGGGGTCATATAGAATAGATAGTGGGGTTATCTTTATAAGAGATATAGATATAGATATAGATAATGCACGCGCTTCTCTGCATGGGCAAGGGCTAGTCGCACCATGAACTGTTGTGTAAACTTACAGCTCGTTTGATCGAGGAACCTCACCTAATCTCATTCAACACTGATTTTATTCCCAAAGCATGCATGAAGAAAACGATAAATGTTTCATGTTTGTGACAGTTGAGGAAATTAAACATATATATGCATGCAAAGTATGATTTTGTAGTCACATGACTTTTATTTACAGTTTTAGGATGAATACAAAGCAAACTATAGATACTGTATATTGGTTACTAAATAGTGATACAACAGAAAGAAAACCCTGACTTCAGATTTATCTTTAGTCCTAGTTATAGTTAAACATATTTAATATGGGATACAGTTTGAATTATTAAAGTGATGCAAACAACCTGGACTGTACGTACATAATTTTTTTTAAAGAGGCGGCAAGAGCTTTACCGAGATTTTATTAGACGATGAAAAGAAAAGTAACAGAAATAACAGAGAAACAAAGGACTAGAAACTCCGAGCTACTACGGTGCGCAGGCCGGAAAAGAACAAACAACTTCGCTACCCAAAAACAACTACAAAACAGCACCCACTGAGAAAAAACTAAATAAAAAGAACATCGCTGTCCCTCATCAATTATTTTCCTTTGTCTTCTATCAAACTTGGCACGTCACTTACGCCAGTACCCATGAAGGATCCCCGACACATAGGCACCGAATCTACCATTGTACATACATAATCGGATGTGCATAATGACAATGGATAGGGCTAAGGATCGCACATTCTTTTTCAATAAAACAAAGATCACACATCCTGGAATAAGTATCCCATCTTCAAATACTGATATTTTGTAACTTCCCGACCTC
This sequence comes from Saccharum hybrid cultivar R570, assembly GCA_038087645.1. Taxonomy (NCBI): domain Eukaryota; kingdom Viridiplantae; phylum Streptophyta; class Magnoliopsida; order Poales; family Poaceae; genus Saccharum; species Saccharum hybrid cultivar. The sequence continues at coordinate 7,393,535 of JAQSUU010000366.1, read as the reverse complement.
CTGACTCATTTCTTTCACTGGCTCATTCCCAACAGTTCATGTCACTGAACCCTACAATCTATATGTCTCTACCAAGTTTAACCAAACACTTTTAGCTGAAACTGACAACGTGCATATAGCGAGGCGTTATCTTATTGTAGGAATATAACATAGTAACTGCTATAAGAGCATTGTATGGTAGGGCATTTATCTGATAAGAAGAATGTCTAGGTAGATGAGACAAATAGGGAAAGCCTTTTTGGTTTTTATGAGCTGAGACTCTTAACACACTGTAGCTTCATGTATTATGCTCACAAATTCGTTCTCTGTCTTTCATGTAAATTGTTCATAAACCAAAAGAAAAAAAACAAAATAAATGTTGAAACCATTGCAGAAAAATATATTACAATGGATATAAGTTGAGTAATCATAGAAATACATCTATCTCAACAAAACTCTAATATCTTTAAATGAAAGTATGTGGAAGAGCATTTTTTTTTCAGAAAAGAGCACTTGCAGCCACTGAACTACAATGGCATTCATATGGTACAGGAACTTATGCAGAAAAATAGTGTTTCCTAATCTTACAGAAAAATAGATGAAAAAAAGAATTGGAAGCAGGTACCTCCTACATGTAAATGTACTGGATGAGGTTTGCCTGAAACAATATGTACAGAGTATCAGGTCTGAGAGACCTTAACATGTTTAGAGTTTCGGTTTCAGATCATGAGCCACAGAATAAATGCAATTGTAAATTTAAACCAAGAGCAATCCATATTAAGAAACAACAATTAATGAGTGGGATTTAGAAAGAAAACTAAACATACAGGTACAAAACGGACAAAACAAACCAAACCTATTAGCATGAAGAAATTCAGGATCCAATACCCATGAAAATCTGAGGGAGGAAGAGGAACAGAACTATGGGCCTCCCTCACCTAGAGTAGTTGGGCACTTGGGCGATGCTGCAATGGGCAACGACCTGAAAAAGCGTAGCTTGGTGGCGGAGTGTCTAGGAATACCATGGGTGCTTGATAGGTGGTCACTACTCACTAGGTTCGAGGACTAAAGAAGCTACGAGGGAGGTGTCATGGGAAAGAGGAGACTGAAGAGGAGCGGAGAGCGATGGGCAAGGCAAAGCGGGGAGACTTTATTTTTATTTTTTGAGGAAAACAAAGCGGGAGGACTTGAATTCATTGTGCTGATCGTGGGCTTTCCATCTTGGGCCGAAGGACGGCATCGCCATGGGCTTGGTTGGCTTGAGTGGGCCTGCGCGCCTGAGTGATGTGCTTATAAGCACAACCTCCTGATTTTTTTTGGCTGTTTTTTTGAAAGTTTTTCACAAATATGCACCTAAAGGTATGCTTTCAAAACCTAGACACTCACCTCGGCGCCGGAGTAATTGGCGCCAAGCTTACACGTCTCGGCGCCGGAGTAATTGACGCCTAGGTCTTGGGGCCACGTCGGTGTCGACGCAGAAGTGGCGGTGACCTGGCAGCCACCTCGGCGCCATAGATCTTGGCACCGTGCTCGGCACCAAAGATCTCGGCGCCTAGCCAGCCTTACAGGTAGGTTTGTTCCCTTTCTCTCTTGCTTCCTCCTATTTCCTCTCTTTCTCTCCCATTCACTCTGACCTCTCTCCCACCCGCCGCCACCCGCTGCCGGCGCCACTCCTCCTCGCCTCGAACACCGGTGCCGCACCCCGCCGAGCCCCGCTGCGCTCCACCGCGCCCTACGCCGCGACCCACCTTTCCCCGCCCCGCCCATCCCGCGTGCCGCGCCACGCCACGCTTGACTGCTGCGCCACCCGCATCCAGGCCCTCAAACCCGGATGGCCACGATTGCGCGCCCCTGCTGCGCTGCCCTCCATTGCCTGCTCCACGGGGGCCGTGGGCCGGTAGCGGGCTGCTTGGTGCCGGCCTCCTATGGCCGCCCGCCACCGCCCACTTGGCCGCTCCGGTGGCCATCCGGGAGCACGCGTGGGCACACGACAGCTTCCCCGCTGGCTGCCTCTACCTCCTGTTGACCGGCTGCTTCTCCCCTACACTCAACAAGGTACATTAGTTTGTTAATTTTGTTCTTATTTAACAACAATTACTTAGTTAGTGTGGTAGTGATTTAGATAGGTAGAAAGATATTTAGATAGATACGTAGATTGATGGATAATTTACGTAGTTAGTTAGATTAGATAGTTAGTTAAATAGTTACATAGTTAGTTAGATAGTTACTTTACATAGTTAGTTAGTAGTACTTAGTAGTTACTAGTGAATTGATAGTATCCATTTAGTTAGTTATTACGTGCTAGAGACCTTCTACTTAGTATGTATCATGTAATTTGAACTAAAGGAAATGTGCTTTGTTATGTGTATGAACCAGATGGACAACCTAGTGAGCATATATCATGGAGGCAGCATGAAAAGAGATCACTATGGATATGTTGAGTTTTTTAGATGCAAAGCATGCCTGTGTTATTCAATAAGAAGCCTTCATTTAGTGAGTTGGTTGCAAGGGCTCGGGAGGAGCTACATTGCCATGGAGATGATGATGATGATGATGGCATCACAGTTGAGGGTGTACTTCACCTAGGTTCCCCTCCCAACATCCTAAGGAATATGATCCCGGTTGGGTGTGCGAATCAGTGGGAGAATTATGTGAGATCAGCTATGAAGAGCCAGTTCCAAAGTTTGAATATGGTTGTGCATCAGGTCTCGGGTGGTACTTGATTGCATCCCTCATGGGTTTTCCCCACCAATGGGTTAGTAGGCACACTTTGACCCTCCCATCCTAGAACCAGATATGGATGTGGAGGTTGCACCTACAGTTCCCGATGCTCAATCTGCCTCCAATGAGGTCCATATTTCTGAGCCAGTTGGAGATGATTGTCGGACTCATGATGTTGTGGTAGATCATCCTCAGGAGATCCCTTTGATACAGAATCATCCAAGTAAGTGTCTTATTCACATCCTTCTTTGGAGGTTACCCCCTTTCTTTCATCCATTTTTCTCATTCTTTTCTCGTATTTCTACTTATGTTGCAGGAGACATTCCCAACAATGTGGATGTGCCTCCTGTTGCTACACAAGTGCACTATGGAGATGGATTCTATGCCTCTAATAGTGTTGAAATTATGAATGATTCAGGGCCTTATGAGATCATAAGGGTTATTGATTCTGATGATGATCATTCTGTTGGAGAGTTGATGAAGAGTGACATTAAGATGCTGAGGTGTATCTTCCCCGGCCGTCGTGATCCAAGAGTTCACGAGTTTAGCGATCTTGCTCATTTCGATCAGGCGTGTGCAAGAGGACATGATGATGAGCTGTTAGAAGCTCCTAAGGCAGGCCCTAGCATGGTAATTGAGAAGGGGAGGGTTTTCAAGGACCTCCCTGCATTGAAGAGGTGGTTGCAGCAATTTGCAGTGATACACAAGAGACCTTACAAGGTCCTGCATTCATATGCGGAGCGGCGTTACACAGTTGTGTGCGATAAGGAACAATGCCAATGGAAGGTTTGTGCAAGGAAGCAAATGGTCACTGGAAAGTGAAAGATCACAAAAGTTGTGGGGCCACACACTTGTACTGAACATGAGCTCAAAATGAAGCATCGGTAGTTGACATTTACCCTCATTACCAAGCGGTTGATGGGAATATTGCAGGGAGAACCCAACATGAAGGTTAGGACAATTATAAGGACCATTGAGGTGTTGTGTAACACCCCAGGTGTTTATCACCAATTAAGTAGTGGGTTTAAGCTCAAACACGATAGATTAATGGAGGTGACGATGCCAAAGTCAAACCTATGGAAATAAACCCTAACCTAAACATGGATATTGCATCCTTGCTTACATATAGGCTCAATTAAAAGATATAGGCTTGGGTGTTGCTATCAAAGTATCTTCACATGTCTCACCTCAGTAACTATCTATATTAATCCCTGGAAAAGTTTCATGGGGTTTGGAATCAAAAAGTCACATGAAATGATAAGTTCCATTTCTATTGGAACTTGCATCATTAAGTGAATGGAATTGTAGATCATCAGCCAAACCATGCAAACTTGCCCAAATGACTCTAGACGAACTCTACAACAAAAGTCATGAAGGGTTCATGTTGAGCAAATGTCAAGAAAATGCCTCGATTGGCCTAAAACCCTAGTTTAGGCTTTATCGGGTTGCTACTTTGACCAAAGTGGAAGTCTAAGTTCTGTACCAGTAATGAGGTTTGACCTTAAACAAAAGTTGTAGTTCATCTTGTGTAGAACAAACTTTGTTTAATGGTCAAGAGCTAGTTTGGCCTCTAACCTAGTCAAATAGAGCTCACAAGAATCAACTTAGTGCTGTTTTCAAGGTCTTGAATTTGGCTAAGTCTGGAATTTCAATGTCATTGTGGTTGGCATCTCGCGTTCTCCAAATTTTGCTATGCAACTTGAGTAGGTCCAAATGTAAAAGTTGGAGTTTAGATCTTGGAGTAGGATATACCAAAAGTTGACATTGATTTGACCACTGTTGACCAACTAACTGGAGTAAACACCGAAGTTAGCGTAATCATCGACAATGTCAACTTAGGGTCTAATTACTCCCTAATCCATTGCTCTAATGACAAGGGTCCTTAAACAAGAATTGTAGGGCATCACGAAATGAACAACTTTGTTTCAAGGCCCATGACGAAATTCGGTCCGTAGCTAGCCCAAAATGCTACCCCAATATGACCTCAACGTCACCCACCACGTGTTCGGTTGAAGGCCTCAATGGGCGACGCGCGTCCGAACGTGGCGTACATGCAGAGTCTGCGCTCCACCATGGCCGACACCTGTCCCTGCCTCCTCCTCGCATGTGGTGAACGCTGAGCCGCTCCTAGACACGCCATGCTCCTCACTGCTCACCCTCCTCCGCTCTCTCCCTCGCTCGGCTCCGCCCTGAGCGCGCTGCCGCGACGTCCGCCATGGCCGAGCTCCGGCCGCCCTGCAATTCCTTGTCTCCGGCCTCCCTCCACCCAAACCGGCCGCGCCATCATGTTCCCCATACCACGCCGCCCCTCTGGAGCTCCTCGCCTCGCCGTCTTCGCCCCTGCAGTGAGCCGCCGCCGGAGCACCCGCCGGCGAGCCGTCCGCTGCCGTGGCCACGCCACCACGGGCCTCTTTGGGCCGAGCCAGGGGCACCAGCTAGGGCGTGGTGGTCCCCTGGTGCTCGTGCCGCCCTTAGCCGCCGCCGCTGGTGGCCCCACCTCGCCGGAGCCGCGCGTCCGACCTCCTCCTTGCCGGCGTCGGGAGGTAGAAGAAGGGTCCGGTTCCTCTCTCTCTGTGTGTTCCTTTTCATGGTGAATGACAGGTGGGGCTAGGTAGTCTAACGGGTCCCACATGGCAGTTATGTAGTGATGAATCTGGGGTGTGTTTTCGGGTGCACCTAGCAAATTAAGTTAGGGTTGTTTTATTCCGATTTTGAATTTCAGAATTTGGTTAAATCTTCTAAAATGCATATCTCTTGCTAGATAATTCCAAAAATAGCAAAAGTGGACTTTTTGGAAACCTTGGGAAAAGATCTATGCAGTGGAGTCATAATATGTTACATGTTGTAGATATTTTCTGATGTCTTTATTTAAGCCTTAAAAATGCTCCAAAAATGCTTACCAACTTGAGCAGAGCCATATCTAGAGTTTTAGAACTCCAAAAATGATGATTCTTGTTTTGTTAATTTTGTGATGACATGTACTTGCTAGGAAAAATATTAAACACACTAGTTGTTCACTGTTTTCTTAGGGTTTTGATTAGACCTTGATAAATAAGGAAATCTATATTATTTTGCTTGTCATTTTTATATCTTGAGTTGTGATGCTCCAAATGATGTGAAATTTTTATGGTAGGTTTGTCATGATATGGATGTACTGTGGTATAAATTTCATGGTCATTGCTTATTGTATGGTCTAGTTATTGATTTAACTTGTTTAAGGCTTGATAAATAGCTTATAAATAATATATAAATGATAAAATAGAAAATGTTGTTCCTTTACCTTATTATGATGTTTCTATATCATATTGATTCATAATATGGCCTTGTGTTCACAGAAAATATTGAGTTTTAGGTTTTACTTGCTCTCACATGATTTATCTCATTAGCTATTTGTCTTTTTCTTAGAGGTTGATATACTTGTCCAAATGGATGGAAATTTGGACAGTATACTTTTGGGAGCATTTGTAGACCCCTGTAATTTTGGTAGAATTTATTGAGTATCTTTATGATGTGATCATAATTCCACCTAATGATCTAAATAAATTAAGAAAATGTATTAAAAGAATTTATTTAGTAATTGACACTATGTTTTCTGATGTTCATTAGTCATGTACGAAATGTTGGTAATGTTGGTTTTATCCAATTATATGTTTGCAACATAAGTTAATAATTATTTCTTGCAAATGAGGTTTCTGAACAGATTTGAGAATATTGTTAATTACCCTATGCAAATGAGGTTTTCATGTCTTGTGTGCTATAACAAAGTTGTTGTGAATTTCATGACCTAGCTGCTGTTAAATTTTGGTGGCATTTGGTCAAGTAGTTTTTGAGTTATAGATGTTTAAAGTCCGGTTCCAGATTTGGTTGCTCTCTGTTTGGAGCAGACCAGAGTCTGTAGTTTCATCTTTTCGACCAATTAAACTTGGGAATCAGGCTTAGTGGATATTAAATGAATTGTATACAATTTCATAAGCTTTCCAGAATGTCTTCTTGCAAGTCATTGGGATTTAGGGATCTCTAGTTATCATTGATTTACTGAGCTACTGTATGGATGTCCAGAAAGTGATAGATTTTGGTTGTAGTGCTTTGATTAACTTTGCCATGCTAGTGTATTGAAGTGTGACTCATATCTTTGATGATACTTGGGTGGTACCCTATGATCTTGTGAGACTTGTTTCTTGATTGATGTGCTTGCCCTCTTCTATGTTATGTCTTAATGAGGATTAAGTTAATTAGCTCTAGGGTTTATGTGAACTTTGGTATGCTTGCATGATTATTTTGTTTATTGCATTACTATGTATTCATACACTTGCATCTTGCATCTCATTTAGGTACGCTAGATGCACCACGTGAAGGACGTGTTGTGGAGCCAAACCCGAAGATGGAGTTGGTGGATCCATCCCGAAGGGAAATGCTCGCCAAGCGAATTCATCTGACATACTCTAACTTGAGTCGGATCTCAGGCAAGCCCCGGAGCATTATAAGCCTCCTATCTTCAAAGCAATTAATTCTATATATGTTATAAGTATTGTTGCATTAAGTGATAGGAGTTGGTTGGAAACTCTTGCTGCATTATATCATTCCTTGTCCAGATATCTGAATCCTTGAATCCTACATAGACTAGGATCGAGTAGATGCTTAGCCCTGCTTTAAGCGGTAGAAGTCAGGTGATTTCCTGTCACCTGCGAGATATAGGGATATTCATATATGGCACGGTTGGCTATATTTGCTATCGTGGAATGGAACCATGTGTTAATAAAATGAAATGAGACCGGGCGGGATGACGATAGTAAAGCAACAAGGCATGGAGGTCTTGGGTATGGATCTATCCCCGTCTGAGTCATTTAAGGACCGATTCGCTGTACGTCCTTGAGTCATGTTGAACGCAGTCTAACACTTAGTTGGCCGGATAAGCCGTTCCGACCGCGAAGCCGAGTAATGTGGTTCAGGCCGGGAATCGAATGGTAGGTTGCTTCTTGGAGGAGAGAAAGGATGTGCTTGGGGACATTGGCGTGAGACCAAGGGGGGGTTAGAGTCCCTATCACCTGGTAGAGTGTCGCCCTTGGGGTCGCGACATCATTTGGACCCGCGGCTCCTGAACTGTACCAAAGGTGACCTGAGCAGCCCTCGCCAGGTGTGACTCGGTGAGTGTTAGAAATACCCCTCCAGCTGGATAGGAATTCGATTCGAATCGCCATCGCTCCCGGTTAGTGAGCACTTGACTTGAGCAGCGGCAACGTAGATTCAATTAAATTGAACTGATGGCTAATTGGATCACGATGGAAAGGTTACCTCAATTTATACCTGCTATGGTTAATATTGTTTGCTCCTAAGAAAGTGAGTGCTCTAGTACAGGTTCTAATATAGATGATAGGTTAATGATAATTAACTTGATGCTTAAGCGTTAATGATTGATCATCTATATTAAGCTTTTATGCAAAATGTTGTCAAGCTAGCCCCACTTTATATCAGCCTTGCATGATCCTTGGTGTCACTTTATTTCTAGTTTCTGACGGGTAAGTCTAGCTGAGTACTTTGTCGTACTCAGGGTTTTATCCCCACTTGTTGCAGGTTGTGATGTATCACGGCAGCTGCAAGAGTTGGTTGACTCCTGCCGTAGTGGAGGAGTGTGATCACGGGCATGATCCTTCTTATTTACCTTGTCTTTAATGCTTTTGTTGGAAGTCGACCGTGGTACTGGCATGTATTTGAAATAAGAATAATGTTAGTTTCAAATTACTTTGCTTCCGCTACTTTTGAACTTAAGTTGTAATAACTATGTTGAACTCCGATGTATATTGAATTACTTGTGAAATGGATGTAATATGTGACTTGTTATGTTGAATCACTACGATCTTGGCTTGTATGTTGGTTGGTTTGAAATCCCTCATGATTTCATTGGACTACCGGAGTTATATGGGCTCAAGTGTGAGAATTTGATCACTTTGGTGATTGTTTTTATACTTGTGCTCTTATAATTTGGACGGTTCTGTTACAGCTAGTATCGGAGCAAGATTCAACATTAAACTTGTCGTATGTGTATTTAAAACAAAGGTTTTGTGTTATAAAATCAGTTTTATCAACTTATAGCTATATATAGGTTTGTGAAAACTGAATTCTAAATCTAAGTATGCCAGTGGTCAATTTCCTTATGCCCATATAAGGATTATTAGGTGGCTTATATAAGTACTAACTTGGGGGTTTTTCATTTATGCATCTACGCCCAGGCCAAGGTATGTATGTGTGATAACTCTCCCACACTATGCTACCCGGTGTGTCAGATTAGAGGTAGCCTTCATATATGAAATAGCCATATATGTTGCTAGTTTACTTTTATGCAACATCACACCTACGCTCAGGTAAGTGTGAGTTGTGAGAGCATGACCGTACAACTTGCGGTCTAGGGGAGAGCTAGTTTTGGTTACTGGATTATCTACATGTTACACACATGTATATATGAAGGTACTTAATTGTGGGTGATCGAATGATTCGGGTAGTTTTGGTGCTACATGTACGTATACAGGGGTATATGTATATGGGAGTGCTTAGAATTTTACCTTCCTATTTCATTGTGTGCTATATTTGGGGAAATGTTGGGCTGCAATGAAACTTTTCTGCAGGTACGCTAACCATGAATGCGTAAGTCGAATGTAGCTGGCGACTAGCTATATATCGAAAGAGTGCGTGTTATGCCACCGACATAGAACGTGATTGCCACCTTAGGTTGGCAATCTTGTGAGGACGAATAGGACGAAGCATGCATCTTCATGATTGTTGCCTTATGTATAGCTATGCTCCTCTCACCCTTGTTCTATAGTAAGTAACTTGTGATCAGTGTAGTACGCTATCTTTCTAGTGTGGAGTTAGACATAAATGCCTTATTCCATGTTGCTTGAATAGGGAATGTTTGAAGATAGTGTGTGCTTAGTTTTGTTAGAACTAAGTGTGGTTACATGCCTGAACCTATAGATGTCCTCTAGTTGAGCCAAGTAGTGGATGGGTTGTTCATACAAGCAATTGTAAATGCTTTAGACCTTATTTCAGTAATTATGGATTCTCATGAATGAATTAAATTAGTGTTGGTCTAAGGTAACAATGTTTAGAGCTACTAGAATAACATGTTTGTGTGCTCTCTTGTAAAGTAGAACAAAGGCAAGCTTCGTTTTGCTTGTTGAATATTGGCTGCTAGAACGTTTTCTGTTGCAGTGATGCTTTCGTGGTCATAATGGTGTTTTCTGTAGTTATGGAGAATACCAAAATTATAGCTAACTTACACATCTAGCTTGTCCAAAAATTTCATGACACTAGGCCTTATGGTTTGAGAGTTATGAATTTTAGAAGTTTACTGTCAGGTTTTGCTTATGCTCTGAATAGATCTGAATGTTTGGTTTGTTTGACCTATGTGCATATGGAATCATGTCTTGGAGATAATAGAAGAAGTTTAGTAATTTTTCTAAGCTTTCCAAAGTGTCCTATAGCACTAATTTTGGTGGTCGAAATTTCTAGTTATGAGCTTGCCAAGTGGAATGACAGAATCTGTCCAAATCTAGGCAGAGATGTCTTCTTTGTCTTGTTTGGCCTTGTTAGCCATAGAATCATCTTAATATGATAATAAGAAAGTTATAGACAACTTAATAAACTTTACATAAAGTTCAAGCTCAGCCTTGTTGTGTCCCTAGAACTCTAATTATGCATCTTTGAAGTTCTTGTCAGTTTTCTGTCCATATTGGTACAGATCTGAAACATTAGCAATTTTGCTCATGTTAATCTATGAATTAGCTGTTGGTATGAATAACTAAAGTGTAGTCATCTTCTTAAGCTGTCTGGAAAGTCTAGGATCACCTTTATAGAAGGTCTACAACCTCAGTTATGGTTGAAACAAGTAGTCACTATGCTGCTGTCTAGATTCTGTGCACATGTTAAGTTAGTCACCTTAGCTAGCGTTTGTGTTGAGCTAAACTTGTAGTTAGTTCGTGCTTGAGATAAATGCTTATTTTGGGTGAGCCTTGTGCTTTGTATTGGTTGCTTAAACCCATTCATTTGAATTTTCTCAAATGACTGCTTGATTGTGATGTTGTATGTGTGTTTGTTGGCTAGGTAGTGCCATAGTTGTCACCTCGTTGTCCTCGGTGTGCATGCGAGAGTCCCATAGCTTTATCCTAGAACAACGTTCACATATGTAATTGTATGGTTGTTGTCTTCAATTAGGTTTCTCTCTTAGGAGCCTGAGCCTGTAGACTTGGTGGTTAGCATTTGAATGTTTGTATCCATGCCGTTGCTTGACCAAAAGCCCAAAGTTGAGTTCTCCTATATGTTTGTATAAGCCGTGAATGTTTTCCAACCCTTTTTGTGAAGACCCTTATCGACTGACCAACCAAGTTAACTTTCATCAATGCTAAGTGTGAGTGGAATCAAGCAAAAATCTCGTGCTTAGTCACCTGCGGCAATTGAGCTATGTTCTCTTGTGAGGTGTTTTGATCTACGGATCTCCTCCTCGTTGATTTTAAACCTTGTGACTACCTTTACTTGCTATCCCTCCTTGTATAATGCTTGTTTTTACCACCCAAATTGTGTCACTTGAAATTTCACCTTGGTGGTGTGATCGGTAATGGTGTTATGAGTAGCAGCTAACGGTGCCGCGACGAAACCTAGGGCCTCCTTGTGACCGGCCGGCACATGGTTGTGCTACTAGGCACGCGCTGGTATCGTGGTTTCTAGTCATGACCCATTGCGGAACAATATCAACATGTTATTCTCAGGTGAACTCTTCCTTGGTTATCTCCCCATATCTTATCGTAAGATCCATATCTTAGATTGAAGGTAGTGGAGTTTCCTTCTGAAGTTGCCAAGAGGATAACCTTTGAAGAACAGGTCATCTACATAAACATTAACAGACTGCAATAGGTGGTAGACAAGTGACTCTACTTAGTTGTCAGACTATTGACGAACGTCATCTAGTGAGCAACGTATCTCATTTCTGTTGGATAAGAATCGATTGTCACATTACGCAAGTCTTAACCTTTGTATGCATAATGACCATACCATTGAGATCAACCATCTCTGGTGAGACTCCGTATCTGCTGACTTCGATGGCAACCATCTGCTTTGTATCAACCACTATTATTGTGATCAAGAATGAAGTTTTGGAACTTTTTAGTGTTGAGAGACAACTAATTAGTTACCAATAGGAAGGTTAATCTCTAACTAGGTAACGACTCCTTGGTAGCTACGAAGGCTATGTCTTACAGAGCAATAACCAATAAGAAGTTAATCAACTAGCCAACAACTTGAGAGATACTCTATCTTCTAGAGCCATTGTGAACAAGTCAATTCCGTCTTGGACAATCACACAGATAGTGCAAGGTGTTCTATCAGCTAAAGCAAAGAATTAGAGAAAGCATGACCTAGTTTCAATTAGCATCCTTGTGCCCTTAGGTGCCACAAATGGTTTGTTCATTACTCTATTGGACGATCTCTTAAGTGGTCTTAAGGATCCTGTTGGACACCCTTTCTCTTTGCTTTTATGTTCTCTCATCAATAATTATTGGGACAATCAAGGGTTCTACGAGTAAATTTGCAAATCAAAAGCAATTTGAAAAGTGTCAAATAACAGATTTCCCATCTTAGAGCTGCTATATGACCCTAAAGAGAAAGTCTCATGGTGAAAGGTTGGCCTGACAAAGTTGTTATGCTGCAAGTCAACTCAACTTACAGTACAACTAAGTCACAGGAACATTTTACTCAACCGCTTCGTGGTAGACTACTTCCCGCGGTTTAGTAAATATTACAACTTTTGTTGTCCTTAAGGCCTCGTTACATCTTTCTTTGGTAATAATTTTCTAATAATGACATACTTTGGTACCTTATAAAGGTTTTTACCCAAGAGGTTGCATCTGATTCAACCCCGATAGCTGTTGCCTTTGGATGAGAGAATCTTCTTAAGTAACATTTGATAGAAATACGAAGCCGATAGAGTCAGCTATCACATTCACTGATCCCTCAATGGACACATATAATACAGGGTTGTCGTTAGAGAAAGAGAACTGCACACATGGGACCACAAGTAGTTTTCCTTTAGTTGGTGTCTGAATGTTGGAACCTTTACGACCAACATAGACCCTGTCTATTGGTTAGTCAGTATCCTATAGCCTCAGAGTATATTTGTCGTCTATGATCTCACCCTTTTGGAAGGTTGTACTCAAGCCATTTTGGTAGAGAGCTGCTTTTCAAAATCATGTGAACATAGAGACATTTCAACGAGTATACTTCTGAATATTTCGGTCTAATGTCAAGTTCATATGGACTATGCTGTGTTCACTAAAGAATCAGATACTTGTGAGTGGTTCACTCATGGACCAAATGATCTCCGTACACTGAGAATGCAGCATATGCTATCTTGGATTCCTCCCAAAGTAACAATGCTTCATGGAAGTCAATGAAGGAAATTCTTCATACAAATTTTACCATGTAGAGTAAGTATCAGAAAGTACCTTTGGTCAAATTGTTCACCGATGTTGAAGCTTTGTAGCTGAATGCTATAGCTGATGTTGGGAACTAGATAACGTGTCTCTTTTCCTTAAAAGGTCTTCCATTCCGAATCTCGGGACGCGATTCTTTTAAGGGGGGAGGGCTGTAACACCCCAGGTGTTTATCACCAATTAAGTAGTGGGTTTAAGCTCAAACATGATAGATTAGTGGAGGTGACGATGCCAAAGTCAAACCTATGGAAATAAACCCTAACCTAAACTTGGATATTGCATCCTTGCTTACATATAGGCTCAATTAAAAGATATAGGCTTGGGTGTTGCTATCAAAGTATATTCACATGTCTCACCTCACTAACTATCTATATTAATCCCTGGAAAAGTTTCATGGGGTTTGGAATCAAAAAGTCACATGAAATGATAAGTTCCATTCCTATTGGAACTTGCATCATTAAGTGAATGGAATTGTAGATCATCAGCCAAACCATGCAAACTTTCCCAAATGACTCTAGACAAACTCTACAACAAAAGTCATGAAGGGTTCATGTTGAGCAAATGTCAAGAAAATGCCTCGATTGGCCTAAAACCCTAGTTTAGGCTTTATCGGGTTGCTACTTTGACCAAAGTGGAAGTCTAAGTTGTGTACTAGTAATGAGGTTTGACCTTAAACAAAAGTTGTAGTTCATCTTGTGTAGAACAAACTTTGTTTAATGGTCAAGAGCTAGTTTGGCCTCTAACCTAGTCAAATAGAGCTCACAAGAATCAACTTAGTGCTGTTTTCAAGGTCTCGAATTTGGCTAAGTCTGGAATTTCAATGTCATTGTGGTTGGCATCTCGCGTTCTCCAAATTTTGCTATGCAACTTGAGTAGGTCCAAATGTAAAAGTTGGAGTTTAGATCTTGGAGTAGGATATACCAAAAGTTGACATTGATTTGACCATTGTTGACCAACTAACTGGAGTAAACACCGAAGTTAGCGTAATCATCGACAATGTCAACTTAGGGTCTAATTACTCCCTAATCCATTGCTCCAATGACCAGGGTCCTTAAACAAGAATTGTAGGGCATCACGAAATGAACAACTTTGTTTCAAGGCCCATGACGAAATTCGGTCTGTAGCTAGCCCAAAATGCTACCCCAATATGACCTCAACGTCACCCACCACGTGTTCGGTTGAAGGCCTCAATGGGCGATGCGCGTCCGAACGTGGCGTACATGCAGAGTCTGCGCTCCACCATGGCTGACACCCGTCCCTGCCTCCTCCTCGCATGTGGTGAACGCTGAGTCGCTCCTAGACACGCCATGCTCCTCACTGCTCACCCTCCTCCGCTCTCTCCCTCGCTCGGCTCCGCCCTGAGCGCGCTGCCGCGACGTCCGCCATGGCCGAGCTCCGGCCGCCCCGCAATTCCTTGTCTCCGGCCTCCCTCCACCCAAACCGGCCGTGCCATCATGTTCCCCATACCACGCCGCCCCTCTGGAGCTCCTCGCCTCGCCGTCTTCGCCCCTGCAGTGAGCCGCCGCCGGAGCACCTGCCGGCGAGCCGTCCACTGCCGTGGCCACGCCACCACGGGCCTCTTTGGGCCGAGCCAGGGGCACCAGCTAGGGCGCGGTGGTCCCCTGGTGCTTGTGCCGCCCTTAGCCGCCGCCGCTGGTGGCCCCACCTCGCCAGAGCCGCGCGTCCGACCTCCTCCTTGCCGGCGTCGGGAGGTAGAAGAAGGGTCCGGTTCCTCTCTCTCTGTGTGTTCCTTTTCATGGTGAATGACAGGTGGGGCTAGGTAGTCTAACGGGTCCCACATGGCAGTTATGTAGTGATGAATCTGGGGTGTGTTTTCGGGTGCACCTAGTAAATTAAGTTAGGGTTGTTTTATTCCGATTTTGAATTTCAGAATTTGGTTAAATCTTCTAAAATGCATATCTCTTGCTAGATAATTCCAAAAATAGCAAAAGTGGACTTTTTGGAAACCTTGGGAAAAGATCTATGCAGTGGAGTCATAATATGTTACATGTTGTAGATATTTTCTGATGTCTTTATTTAAGCCTTAAAAATGCTCCAAAAATGCTTACCAACTTGAGCAGAGCCATATCTAGAGTTTTAGAACTCCAAAAATGATGATTCTTATTTTGTTAATTTTGTGATGACATGTACTTGCTAGGAAAAATATTAAACATACTAGTTGTTCACTGTTTTCTTAGGGTTTTGATTAGACCTTGATAAATAAGGAAATCTATATTATTTTGCTTGTCATTTTTATATCTTGAGTTGTGATGCTCCAAATGATGTGAAATTTTTATGGTAGGTTTGTAATGGTATGTATGTACTGTGGTATAAATTTCATGGTCATTGCTTATTGTATGATCTAGTTATTGATTTAACTTGTTTAAGGCTTGATAAATAGCTTATAAATAATATATAAATGATAAAATAGAAAATGTTGTTCCTTTACCTTAGTATAATGTTTCTATATCATATTGATTCATAATATGGCCTTGTGTTCACAGAAAATATTGAGTTTTAGGTTTTACTTGCTCTCACATGATTTATCTCATTAGCTATTTGTCTTTTTCTTAGAGGTTGATATACTTGTCCAAATGGATGGAAATTTGGACAGTATACTTTTGGTAGCATTTGTAGACCCTTGTAATTTTGGTAGAATTTATTGAGTATCTTTATGATGTGGTCATAATTCCACCTAATGATCTAAATAAATTAAGAAAATGTATTAAAAGAATTTATTTAGTAATTGACACTATGTTTAGTCATGTACGAAATGTTGGTAAAGTTGGTTTTATCCAATTATATGTTTGCAACATAAGTTAATAATTATTTCTTGCAAATGAGGTTTCTGAACAGATTTGAGAATATTGTTAATTACCCTATGCAAATGAGGTTTTCATGTCTTGTGTGCTATAACAAAGTTGTTGTGAATTTCATGACCTAGCTGCTGTTAAATTTTGGTGGCATTTGGTCAAGTAGTTTTTGAGTTATAGATGTTTAAAGTCCGGTTCCAGATTTGGTTGCTCTCTGTTTGGAGCAGACCAGAGTCTGTAGTTTCATCTTTTCGACCAATTAAATTTGGGAATCAGGCTTAGTGGATATTAAATGAATTGTAGACAATTTCATAAGCTTTCCAGAATGTCTTCTTGCAAGTCATTGGGATTTAGGGATCTCTAGTTATGATTGATTTACTGAGCTACTGTATGGATGTCCAGAAAGTGATAGATTTTGGTTGTAGTGCTTTGATTAACTTTGCCATGCTAGTGTATTGAAGTGTGACTCATATCTTTGATGATACTTGGGTGGTACCCTATGATCTTGTGAGACTTGTTTCTTGATTGATGTGCTTGCCCTCTTCTATGTTATGTCTTAATGAGGATTAAGTTAATT
The DNA here is from genome assembly GCA_038087645.1 of Saccharum hybrid cultivar R570. Lineage (NCBI taxonomy): Eukaryota > Viridiplantae > Streptophyta > Magnoliopsida > Poales > Poaceae > Saccharum > Saccharum hybrid cultivar. The sequence goes on along the minus strand of JAQSUU010000366.1, from coordinate 7,376,967 downwards.
AGCTCTAGGGTTTATGTGAACTTTGGTATGCTTGCATGATTATTTTGTTTATTGCATTACTATGTATTCATACACTTGCATCTTGCATCTCATTTAGGTACGCTAGATGCACCACATGAAGGACATGTTGTGGAGCCAAACCCGAAGATGGAGTTGGTGGATCCATCCCGAAGGGAAATGCTCGCCAAGCGAATTCATCTGACATACTCTAACTTGAGTCGGATCTCAGGCAAGCCCCGGAGCATTATAAGCCTCCTATCTTCAAAGCAATTAATTCTATATATGTTATAAGTATTGTTGCATTAAGTGATAGGAGTTGGTTGGAAACTCTTGCTGCATTATATCATTCCTTGTCCAGATATCTGAATCCTTGAATCCTACATAGACTAGGATCGAGTAGATGCTTAGCCCTGCTTTAAGCGGTAGAAGTCAGGTGATTTCCTGTCACCTGCGAGATATAGGGATATTCATATATGACACGGTTGGCTATATTTGCTATCGTGGAATGGAACCATGTGTTAATAAAATGAAATGAGACCGGGCGGGATGACGATAGTGAAGCAACAAGGCATGGAGGTCTTGGGTGTGGATCTATCCCCGTCTGAGTCGTTTAAGGACCGATTCGCTGTACGTCCTTGAGTCATGTTGAATGCAGTCTAACACTTAGTTGGCCAGATAAGCCGTTCCGACCGCAAAGCCGAGTAATATGGTTCAGGCCGGGAATCGAATGGTAGGTTGCTTCTTGGAGGAGAGAAAGGATGTGCTTGGGGATATTGGCGTGAGACCAAGGGGGGGTTAGAGTCCCTATCACCTGGCAGAGTGTCGCCCTTGGGGTCGCGACATCATTCAGACCCGCGGCTCCTGAATTGTACCAAAGGTGACCTGAGCAGCCCTCGCCCGGCGTGACTCGGTGAGTGTTAGAAATACCCCTTCAGCTGGATAGGAATTCGATTCAAATCACCGTCGCTCCTGGTTAGTGAGCACTTGACTTGAGCAGCGGCAACGTAGATTCAATTAAATTGAACTGATGGCTAATTGGATCATGATGGAAAGGTTACCTCAATTTATACCTGCTATGGTTAATATTGTTTGCTCCTAATAAAGTGAGTGCTCTAGTACAGGTTCTAATATAGATGATAGGTTAATGATAATTAACTTGATGCTTAAGCGTTAATGATTGATCATCTATATTAAGCTTTTATGCAAAATGTTGTCAAGCTAGCCCCACTTTATATCAGCCTTGCATGATCCTTGGTGTCACTTTATTTCTAGTTTCTGGCGGGTAAGTCTAGCTGAGTACTTTGTCGTACTCAGGGTTTTATCCCCACTTGTTGCAGGTTGTGATGTATCACGGCGGCTGCAAGAGTTGGTTGACTCCTGCCGTAGTGGAGGAGTGTGATCACGGGCATGATCCTTCTTATTTACCTTGTCTTTAATGCTTTTGTTGGAAGTCGACCGTGGTACTGGCATGTATTTGAAATAAGAATAATGTTAGTTTCAAATTACTTTGCTTCCGCTACTTTTGAACTTAAGTTGTAATAACTATGTTGAACTCCGATGTATATTGAATTACTTGTGAAATGGATGTAACATGTGACTTGTTATGTTGAATCACTACGATCTTGGCTTGTATGTTGGTTGGTTTGAAATCCCTCGTGATTTCATTGGACTACCGGAGTTATATGGGCTCAAGTGTGAGAATTTGATCACTTTGGTGATTGTTTTTATACTTGTGCTCTTATAATTTGGACGGTTCTGTTACAGCTAGTATCGGAGCAAGATTCAACATTAAACTTGTCGTATGTGTATTTAAAACAAAGGTTTTGTGTTATAAAATCAGTTTTATCAACTTATAGCTATATATAGGTTTGTGAAAACTGAATTCTAAATCTAAGTATGCCAGTGGTCAATTTCCTTATGCCCATATAAGGATTATTAGGTGGCTTATATAAGTACTAACTTGGGGGTTTTTCATTTATGCATCTACGCCCAGGCCAAGGTATGTATGTGTGATAACTCTCCCACACTATGCTACCCGGTGTGTCAGATTAGAGGTAGCCTTCATATATGAAATAGCCATATATGTTGCTAGTTTACTTTTATGCAACATCACACCTACGCTCAGGTAAGTGTGAGTTGTGAGAGCATGACCGTACAACTTGCGGTCTAGGGGAGAGCTAGTTTTGGTTACTGGATTATCTACATGTTACACACATGTATATATGAAGGTACTTAATTGTGGGTGATCGAATGATTCGGGTAGTTTTGGTGCTACATGTACGTATACAGGGGTATATGTATATGGGAGTGCTTAGAATTTTACCTTCCTATTTCATTGTGTGCTATATTTGGGGAAATGTTGGGCTGCAATGAAACTTTTCTGCAGGTACGCTAACCATGAATGCGTAAGTCGAATGTAGCTGGCGACTAGCTATATATCGAAAGAGTGCGTGTTATGCCACCGACATAGAACGTGATTGCCACCTTAGGTTGGCAATCTTGTGAGGACGAATAGGACAAAGCATGCATCTTCATGATTGTTGCCTTATGTATAGCTATGCTCCTCTCACCCTTGTTCTATAGTAAGTAACTTGTGATCAGTGTAGTACGCTATCTTTCTAGTGTGGAGTTAGACATAAATGCCTTATTCCATGTTGCTTGAATAGGGAATGTTTGAAGATAGTGTGTGCTTAGTTTTGTTAGAACTAAGTGTGGTTACATGCCTGAACCTATAGATGTCCTCTAGTTGAGCCAAGTAGTGGATGGGTTGTTCATACAAGCAATTGTAAATGCTTTAGACCTTATTTCAGTAATTATGGATTCTCATGAATGAATTAAATTAGTGTTGGTCTAAGGTAACAATGTTTAGAGCTACTAGAATAACATGTTTGTGTGCTCTCTTGTAAAGTAGAACAAAGGCAAGCTTCGTTTTGCTTGTTGAATATTGGCTGCTAGAACGTTTTCTGTTGCAGTGATGCTTTCGTGGTCATAATGGTGTTTTCTGTAGTTATGGAGAATACCAAAATTATAGCTAACTTACACATCTAGCTTGTCCAAAAATTTCATGACACTAGGCCTTATGGTTTGAGAGTTATGAATTTTAGAAGTTTACTGTCAGGTTTTGCTTATGCTCTGAATAGATCTGAATGTTTGGTTTGTTTGACCTATGTGCATATGGAATCATGTCTTGGAGATAATAGAAGAAGTTTAGTAATTTTTCTAAGCTTTCCAAAGTGTCCTATAGCACTAATTTTGGTGGTCGAAATTTCTAGTTATGAGCTTGCCAAGTGGAATGACAGAATCTGTCCAAATCTGGGCAGAGATGTCTTCTTTGTCTTGTTTGGCCTTGTTAGCCATAGAATCATCTTAATATGATAATAAGAAAGTTATAGACAACTTAATAAACTTTACATAAAGTTCAAGCTCAGCCTTGTTGTGTCCCTAGAACTCTAATTATGCATCTTTGAAGTTCTTGTCAGTTTTCTGTCCATATTGGTACAGATCTGAAACATTAGCAATTTTGCTCATGTTAATCTATGAATTAGCTGTTGGTATGAATAACTAAAGTGTAGTCATCTTCTTAAGCTGTCTGGAAAGTCTAGGATCACCTTTATAGAAGGTCTACAACCTCAGTTATGGTTGAAACAAGTAGTCACTATGCTGCTGTCTAGATTCTGTGCACATGTTAAGTTAGTCACCTTAGCTAGCGTTTGTGTTGAGCTAAACTTGTAGTTAGTTCGTGCTTGAGATAAATGCTTATTTTGGGTGAGCCTTGTGCTTTGTATTGGTTGCTTAAACCCATTCATTTGAATTTTCTCAAATGACTGCTTGATTGTGATGTTGTATGTGTGTTTGTTGGCTAGGTAGTGCCATAGTTGTCACCTCGTTGTCCTCGGTGTGCATGCGAGAGTCCCATAGCTTTATCCTAGAACAACGTTCACATATGTAATTGTATGGTTGTTGTCTTCAATTAGGTTTCTCTCTTAGGAGCCTGAGCCTGTAGACTTGGTGGTTAGCATTTGAATGTTTGTATCCATGCCGTTGCTTGACCAAAAGCCCAAAGTTGAGTTCTCCTATATGTTTGTATAAGCCGTGAATGTTTTCCAACCCTTTTTGTGAAGACCCTTATCGACTGACCAACCAAGTTAACTTTCATCAATGCTAAGTGTGAGTGGAATCAAGCAAAAATCTCGTGCTTAGTCACCTGCGGCAATTGAGCTATGTTCTCTTGTGAGGTGTTTTGATCTACGGATCTCCTCCTCGTTGATTTTAAACCTTGTGACTACCTTTACTTGCTATCCCTCCTTGTATAATGCTTGTTTTTACCACCCAAATTGTGTCACTTGAAATTTCACCTTGGTGGTGTGATCGGTAATGGTGTTATGAGTAGCAGCTAACGGTGCCGCGACGAAACCTAGGGCCTCCTTGTGACCGGCCGGCACATGGTTGTGCTACTAGGCACGCGCTGGTATCGTGGTTTCTAGTCATGACCCATTGCGGAACAATATCAACATGTTATTCTCAGGTGAACTCTTCCTTGGTTATCTCCCCATATCTTATCGTAAGATCCATATCTTAGATTGAAGGTAGTGGAGTTTCCTTCTGAAGTTGCCAAGAGGATAACCTTTGAAGAACAGGTCATCTACATAAACATTAACAGACTGCAATAGGTGGTAGACAAGTGACTCTACTTAGTTGTCAGACTATTGACGAACGTCATCTAGTGAGCAACGTATCTCATTTCTGTTGGATAAGAATCGATTGTCACATTACGCAAGTCTTAACCTTTGTATGCATAATGACCATACCATTGAGATCAACCATCTCTGGTGAGACTCCGTATCTGCTGACTTCGATGGCAACCATCTGCTTTGTATCAACCACTATTATTGTGATCAAGAATGAAGTTTTGGAACTTTTTAGTGTTGAGAGACAACTAATTAGTTACCAATAGGAAGGTTAATCTCTAACTAGGTAACGACTCCTTGGTAGCTACGAAGGCTATGTCTTACAGAGCAATAACCAATAAGAAGTTAATCAACTAGCCAATAACTTGAGAGATACTCTATCTTCTAGAGCCATTGTGAACAAGTCAATTCCGTCTTGGACAATCACACAGATAGTGCAAGGTGTTCTATCAGCTAAAGCAAAGAATTAGAGAAAGCATGACCTAGTTTCAATTAGCATCCTTGTGCCCTTAGGTGCCACAAATGGTTTGTTCATTACTCTATTGGACGATCTCTTAAGTGGTCTTAAGGATCCTGTTGGACACCCTTTCTCTTTGCTTTTATGTTCTCTCATCAATAATTATTGGGACAATCAAGGGTTCTACGAGTAAATTTGCAAATCAAAAGCAATTTGAAAAGTGTCAAATAACAGATTTCCCATCTTAGAGCTGCTATATGACCCTAAAGAGAAAGTCTCATGGTGAAAGGTTGGCCTGACAAAGTTGTTATGCTGCAAGTCAACTCAACTTACAGTACAACTAAGTCACAGGAACATTTTACTCAACCGCTTCGTGGTAGACTACTTCCCGCGGTTTAGTAAATATTACAACTTTTGTTGTCCTTAAGGCCTCATTACATCTTTCTTTGGTAATAATTTTCTAATAATGACATACTTTGGTACCTTATAAAGGTTTTTACCCAAGAGGTTGCATCTGATTCAACCCCGATAGCTGTTGCCTTTGGATGAGAGAATCTTCTTAAGTAACATTTGATAGAAATACGAAGCCGATAGAGTCAGCTATCACATTCACTGATCCCTCAATGGACACATATAATACAGGGTTGTCGTTAGAGAAAGAGAACTGCACACATGGGACCACAAGTAGTTTTCCTTTAGTTGGTGTCTGAATGTTGGAACCTTTACGACCAACATAGACCCTGTCTATTGGTTAGTCAGTATCCTATAGCCTCAGAGTATATTTGTCGTCTATGATCTCACCCTTTTGGAAGGTTGTACTCAAGCCATTTTGGTAGAGAGCTGCTTTTCAAAATCATGTGAACATAGAGACATTTCAACGAGTATACTTCTGAATATTTCGGTCTAATGTCAAGTTCATATGGACTATGCTGTGTTCACTAAAGAATCAGATACTTGTGAGTGGTTCACTCATGGACCAAATGATCTCCGTACACTGAGAATGCAGTATATGCTATCTTGGATTCCTCCCAAAGTAACAATGCTTCATGGAAGTCAATGAAGGAAATTCTTCATACAAATTTTACCATGTAGAGTAAGTATCAGAAAGTACCTTTGGTCAAATTGTTCACCGATGTTGAAGCTTTGTAGCTGAATGCTATAGCTGATGTTGGGAACTAGATAACGTGTCTCTTTTCCTTAAAAGGTCTTCCATTCCGAATCTCGGGACGCGATTCTTTTAAGGGGGGAGGGCTGTAACACCCCAGGTGTTTATCACCAATTAAGTAGTGGGTTTAAGCTCAAACACGATAGATTAGTGGAGGTGACGATGCCAAAGTCAAACCTATGGAAATAAACCCTAACCTAAACTTGGATATTGCATCCTTGCTTACATATAGGCTCAATTAAAAGATATAGGCTTGGGTGTTGCTATCAAAGTATATTCACATGTCTCACCTCACTAACTATCTATATTAATCCCTGGAAAAGTTTCATGGGGTTTGGAATCAAAAAGTCACATGAAATGATAAGTTCCATTCCTATTGGAACTTGCATCATTAAGTGAATGGAATTGTAGATCATCAGCCAAACCATGCAAACTTTCCCAAATGACTCTAGACAAACTCTACAACAAAAGTCATGAAGGGTTCATGTTGAGCAAATGTCAAGAAAATGCCTCGATTGGCCTAAAACCCTAGTTTAGGCTTTATCGGGTTGCTACTTTGACCAAAGTGGAAGTCTAAGTTGTGTACCAGTAATGAGGTTTGACCTTAAACAAAAGTTGTAGTTCATCTTGTGTAGAACAAACTTTGTTTAATGGTTAAGAGCTAGTTTGGCCTCTAACCTAGTCAAATAGAGCTCACAAGAATCAACTTAGTGCTGTTTTCAAGGTCTCGAATTTGGCTAAGTCTGGAATTTCAATGTCATTGTGGTTGGCATCTCGCGTTCTCCAAATTTTGCTATGCAACTTGAGTAGGTCCAAATGTAAAAGTTGGAGTTTAGATCTTGGAGTAGGATATACCAAAAGTTGACATTGATTTGACCACTGTTGACCAACTAACTGGAGTAAACACCGAAGTTAGCGTAATCATCGACAATGTCAACTTAGGGTCTAATTACTCCCTAATCCATTGCTCCAATGACCAGGGTCCTTAAACAAGAATTGTAGGGCATCACGAAATGAACAACTTTGTTTCAAGGCCCATGACGAAATTCGGTCCGTAGCTAGCCCAAAATGCTACCCCAATATGACCTCAACGTCACCCACCACGTGTTCGGTTGAAGGCCTCAATGGGCGATGCGCGTCCGAACATGGCGTACATGCAGAGTCTGCGCTCCACCATGGCCGACACCCGTCCCTGCCTCCTCCTCGCATGTGGTGAACGTTGAGTCGCTCCTAGACACGCCATGCTCCTCACTGCTCACCCTCCTCCGCTCTCTCCCTCGCTCGGCTCCGACCTGAGCGCGCTGCCGCGACGTCCGCCATGGCCGAGCTCCGGCCGCCCCGCAATTCCTTGTCTCCGGCCTCCCTCCACCCAAACCGGCCGTGCCATCATGTTCCCCATACCACGCCGCCCCTCTGGAGCTCCTCGCCTCGCCGTCTTCGCCCCTGCAGTGAGCCGCCGCCGGAGCACCTGCCGGCGAGCCGTCCGCTGCCGTGGCCACGCCACCACGGGCCTCTTTGGGCCGAGCCAGGGGCACCAGCTAGGGCGCGGTGGTCCCCTGGTGCTTGTGCCGCCCTTAGCCGCCGCCGCTGGTGGCCCCACCTCGCCGGAGCCGCGCGTCCGACCTCCTCCTTGCCGGCGTCGGGAGGTAGAAGAAGGGTCCGGTTCCTCTCTCTCTGTGTGTTCCTTTTCATGGTGAATGACAGGTGGGGCTAGGTAGTCTAATGGGTCCCACATGGCAGTTATGTAGTGATGAATCTGGGGTGTGTTTTCGGGTGCACCTAGTAAATTAAGTTAGGGTTGTTTTATTCCGATTTTGAATTTCAGAATTTGGTTAAATCTTCTAAAATGCATATCTCTTGCTAGATAATTCCAAAAATAGCAAAAGTGGACTTTTTGGAAACCTTGGGAAAAGATCTATGCAGTGGAGTCATAATATGTTACATGTTGTAGATATTTTCTGATGTCTTTATTTAAGCCTTAAAAATGCTCCAAAAATGCTTACCAACTTGAGCAGAGCCATATCTAGAGTTTTAGAACTCCAAAAATGATGATTCTTATTTTGTTAATTTTGTGATGACATGTACTTGCTAGGAAAAATATTAAACATACTAGTTGTTCACTGTTTTCTTAGGGTTTTGATTAGACCTTGATAAATAAGGAAATCTATATTATTTTGCTTGTCATTTTTATATCTTGAGTTGTGATGCTCCAAATGATGTGAAATTTTTATGGTAGGTTTGTAATGGTATGTATGTACTGTGGTATAAATTTCATGGTCATTGCTTATTGTATGATCTAGTTATTGATTTAACTTGTTTAAGGCTTGATAAATAGCTTATAAATAATATATAAATGATAAAATAGAAAATGTTGTTCCTTTACCTTAGTATAATGTTTCTATATCATATTGATTCATAATATGGCCTTGTGTTCACAGAAAATATTGAGTTTTAGGTTTTACTTGCTCTCACATGATTTATCTCATTAGCTATTTGTCTTTTTCTTAGAGGTTGATATACTTGTCCAAATGGATGGAAATTTGGACAGTATACTTTTGGTAGCATTTGTAGACCCTTGTAATTTTGGTAGAATTTATTGAGTATCTTTATGATGTGGTCATAATTCCACCTAATGATCTAAATAAATTAAGAAAATGTATTAAAAGAATTTATTTAGTAATTGACACTATGTTTAGTCATGTACGAAATGTTGGTAAAGTTGGTTTTATCCAATTATATGTTTGCAACATAAGTTAATAATTATTTCTTGCAAATGAGGTTTCTGAACAGATTTGAGAATATTGTTAATTACCCTATGCAAATGAGGTTTTCATGTCTTGTGTGCTATAACAAAGTTGTTGTGAATTTCATGACCTAGCTGCTGTTAAATTTTGGTGGCATTTGGTCAAGTAGTTTTTGAGTTATAGATGTTTAAAGTCCGGTTCCAGATTTGGTTGCTCTCTGTTTGGAGCAGACCAGAGTCTGTAGTTTCATCTTTTCGACCAATTAAATTTGGGAATCAGGCTTAGTGGATATTAAATGAATTGTAGACAATTTCATAAGCTTTCCAGAATGTCTTCTTGCAAGTCATTGGGATTTAGGGATCTCTAGTTATGATTGATTTACTGAGCTACTGTATGGATGTCCAGAAAGTGATAGATTTTGGTTGTAGTGCTTTGATTAACTTTGCCATGCTAGTGTATTGAAGTGTGACTCATATCTTTGATGATACTTGGGTGGTACCCTATGATCTTGTGAGACTTGTTTCTTGATTGATGTGCTTGCCCTCTTCTATGTTATGTCTTAATGAGGATTAAGTTAATTAGCTCTAGGGTTTATGTGAACTTTGGTATGCTTGCATGATTATTTTGTTTATTGCATTACTATGTATTCATACACTTGCATCTTGCATCTCATTTAGGTACGCTAGATGCACCACGTGAAGGACATGTTGTGGAGCCAAACCCGAAGATGGAGTTGGTGGATCCATCCCGAAGGGAAATGCTCGCCAAGCGAATTCATCTGACATACTCTAACTTGAGTCGGATCTCAGGCAAGCCCCGGAGCATTATAAGCCTCCTATCTTCAAAGCAATTAATTCTATATATGTTATAAGTATTGTTGCATTAAGTGATAGGAGTTGGTTGGAAACTCTTGCTGCATTATATCATTCCTTGTCCAGATATCTGAATCCTTGAATCCTACATAGACTAGGATCGAGTAGATGCTTAGCCCTGCTTTAAGCGGTAGAAGTCAGGTGATTTCCTGTCACCTGCGAGATATAGGGATATTCATATATGACACGGTTGGCTATATTTGCTATCGTGGAATGGAACCATGTGTTAATAAAATGAAATGAGACCGGGCGGGATGACGATAGTGAAGCAACAAGGCATGGAGGTCTTGGGTGTGGATCTATCCCCGTCTGAGTCGTTTAAGGACCGATTCGCTGTACGTCCTTGAGTCATGTTGAATGCAGTCTAACACTTAGTTGGCCAGATAAGCCGTTCCGACCGCAAAGCCGAGTAATATGGTTCAGGCCGGGAATCGAATGGTAGGTTGCTTCTTGGAGGAGAGAAAGGATGTGCTTGGGGATATTGGCGTGAGACCAAGGGGGGGTTAGAGTCCCTATCACCTGGCAGAGTGTCGCCCTTGGGGTCGCGACATCATTCAGACCCGCGGCTCCTGAATTGTACCAAAGGTGACCTGAGCAGCCCTCGCCCGGCGTGACTCGGTGAGTGTTAGAAATACCCCTTCAGCTGGATAGGAATTCGATTCAAATCACCGTCGCTCCTGGTTAGTGAGCACTTGACTTGAGCAGCGGCAACGTAGATTCAATTAAATTGAACTGATGGCTAATTGGATCATGATGGAAAGGTTACCTCAATTTATACCTGCTATGGTTAATATTGTTTGCTCCTAATAAAGTGAGTGCTCTAGTACAGGTTCTAATATAGATGATAGGTTAATGATAATTAACTTGATGCTTAAGCGTTAATGATTGATCATCTATATTAAGCTTTTATGCAAAATGTTGTCAAGCTAGCCCCACTTTATATCAGCCTTGCATGATCCTTGGTGTCACTTTATTTCTAGTTTCTGGCGGATAAGTCTAGCTGAGTACTTTGTCGTACTCAGGGTTTTATCCCCACTTGTTGCAGGTTGTGATGTATCACGGCGGCTGCAAGAGTTGGTTGACTCCTGCCGTAGTGGAGGAGTGTGATCACGGGCATGATCCTTCTTATTTACCTTGTCTTTAATGCTTTTGTTGGAAGTCGACCGTGGTACTGGCATGTATTTGAAATAAGAATAATGTTAGTTTCAAATTACTTTGCTTCCGCTACTTTTGAACTTAAGTTGTAATAACTATGTTGAACTCCGATGTATATTGAATTACTTGTGAAATGGATGTAACATGTGACTTGTTATGTTGAATCACTACGATCTTGGCTTGTATGTTGGTTGGTTTGAAATCCCTCGTGATTTCATTGGACTACCGGAGTTATATGGGCTCAAGTGTGAGAATTTGATCACTTCGGTAATTGTTTTTATACTTGTGCTCTTATAATTTGGACGGTTCTGTTACATGTTGTATCAGGGTTATGTGATAACTTATGGTAAAGCTTGGAGGCCTAAGCAGCGTGTGTCAGAGATATGGGCTAGGGGTACCTGCACCACCTGTGTATCTGATCACCACCAAGCTATTGGCCTGGCAGCTGTCAAGGGGAGGCCTGCAAGGGCTGACGCAGTCAACCAATGTGGAGATCAAGGCAAACCGAGATAGGCATATCTAGACGATAGCTATGATCAATCTATTGTAATAAACTAGGAACATGATCTGTTAGCCCAATCGCCCTCTCTGTAACCCTACCTCTCCTGTCTATATAAAGGAGAGCAGGGACCTCAAGCTTGGGATCCGAACTCATCCAATCCTCCGTCGCATGAAACTACATCGTAGCTAGGAGCAGTAGCCCCTGTAATTGAGTATACAAATACAAGAGCAGCAACACCACTAGAGTAGGGTTTAGCGCACACTACGCCCCAAACTAGTATAAATCCTTGTGTCTCATGTACTACCATCTGATTCTGTCTACGCGATCACGTTGCTAGGCATTGCTAGAGCTAAATAATCCGACAGTTGGCATGCCAGGTAGGGGCCTTTCATGTTTAAACTAATATTGTGTTTCAGATGGGAGTTATCTTCAACATCGACAATGAACCAGAGTAGGAGTAGCCAGGCAAGAGGATCACCTTCGGCAAGCTCGACTTCATCTCTGACCAATTCGGGGACCTGTGCCTTTAGGAACCCGAGCCCACCGAAGAAGGAGAGCAGTCCCTCTAGATCCGTGCTTTTGCTGCCGGACTAGAGGAGGCTGTGGACACTAGACCAGATGCCCTTGCGGTCTACCTGAAGCGCTACGCTCATCTTTTCGTCGAAGATGGGCAAGAAGGTGAAATCATCCCCACTTTCCACATCGGCAAAACCACTGATCTCGATTACGCTTCAGATCCGATACCCATACCTCACCACCATGCCTCCCAATCTTCAACAAGATCGGGCCGTGCAACAACAACTCATACCGAGATACTCTCGCGAGCTACGGTGGAACCCACCGAACCTCCCACGGAGGTATACCAGCCACAGAACCCAACGCACCGTGGTAACACCGACGATGCCCTCGATCAACACGATTGGTAGGACGACGCCGACGTATCCGAACTCATCGACCTAGAGGCCTTTAGCCACTTCCTCTATAGCTGTGACTAGCTACTCGAGGACTCAGACTCTGATGGTGATGATGATAAAAAATCATCCCATGCACGTCGGGCATCAACATCAAATCATCACCGGACAAGCAACCAGAACCCGGACGGTCCCCATCGATGAAGCAGTAAGACCCTCCCCTCGATCGGGAAGGATAACAGGGAAGCACGGTCAACTACTTGAGTGTAGTCCCTGAGTCAGGATACTCCTGATCAAAACCATTTGCTGGCATCTAATGGCCGATGGCCACGGGCGAGAGAGGGTCAGCATCCCTCCTTCAACAAGAAGGGAACCTCCATCAGCCGACAGATCGCCAAGCATGACTACCAGAAGGGAGGGCCCATGCAGCCGGTTACACCTCCCCAGTCAAACAAGGCCGAAAACTCCATGAGCCAGCCTACGTACGTAACCACGCGACTACACTAGTCACCCTGCTACGTTCTTGCCCACTGAAAGATCCGATCGCCCCCAACTCCCTCGTCGTCCAAGATCGGAGCCCACGGTGGGTCCCCACTCATCAACAAAGAAGCCACCCAAGAGCACGACGAGCAGTAGAGGGTCATGAGAATGGATCCAATGGTGACTCTTGCCCTGAGGACATGACCCAGCAATAAGGACTCAGAACGCTAGGACGATGGTCGACAGCCACCGGTTATGTCTAACACACCTTTATTGTTCCATACCTTTTCTCGTCGCATTATATTTTGTGAGAATTTACATAAATTCATTCAATGTAAACACATCGACACTTCTTAGGCGCCTCAAGGAGGAAATTCCTGAATTGCTTGGGGGCTGGCTGTATCAAACTTACCTATCTACAAACCACATGTAGTCGTTATGGTCGAAGGTTACACTAGCCTATTGTCATGATCAAGAACTGCAGAGGTCGCCCTACGGGCTGCACGCCTGCCCCTCTTTTCTTCTTCTCATTGATCGAAGTCTCATGAGCTTTGAAATGGTATAAGTGGCTTAGCAAGACCTCGCGTGAACTCCACTAGGACATTGCGCTCTGGTCGAGTAATCCCCAGGTACTTGTCTAAAAGCTTAAACCACCACCAAATGTCAAAGACAAAGAAAGATGAAAAACAAAAAAGCAAGCAGACAATGCCGAACGAAATCTCATTTTAAACAATGTCGCTCCACTTCAAGGCAAGTCAGGTGAACCACCCAAACTTGATTTAAGCTCACCATGGTCCAAAGCTTCACACCCTTCCTAGTATGGGTAAAGCCTTGGTCCACATGGTAAATACATTCGAAGCACCCAGACCCCAAAAGACTCTCGAACTATTTGTGGGTAACGGAACTAACATCGGCGTAGCCACGCTAGCTGATCAGCGCACCACCCTAAAATGTGAATAACCAGATGAGTTGCCTCTGGACAAATCACTCGGGGGCTATGTTGGTATAAATTAAATGCACACAAGTTATAAGGTATCCGCAAGCGCACAGATAAATCTATCTCGTTGTAGCACTTCACCAAGATAATCCCGGTTTTAATATCAAACCCAGAGGAACAGTATGTGAGTGTGTTCTAACTAGCTGGTCTATAAACTTAACCCGAATTCACAATCAATGTCAGACAATAAAAGAGGAATAAAGAAGACTACTAAGGACTATCTAGTTCTAATCTCGATAAACTTTGTCAACTAAAGCTCAATTCATGGGCAATGTCTCCCAAGGAATAAAATCAGAGTTCCTTCAATATGAGCACCAATTGGCCTACCAAATCCTATTGATAGGAGATGGACTCTAAAGGACTCAACGCAGCTGTCACCTACGTGATCTACCACCTTTCGATCAATTAGGGGATATTCACAAGTAACCCTAGTCTAAGCACCACGCTTACACTATGAATACTACTTCAATCAAGGAGCTACCAAGATCAAAGAACTCAAAAGAGAGTTGCAAACTTGAAGAACAATAGAGATAAATTGCTTACTTGAATCAGAAGTTGATTACCAAAGAATCTCAAAAGCAAGCTCTAGAAGAACTTGATCCTGTAGAATACAGCAGAAGAGAGCACCGACAGGCCGAAACTCCTCCAGAACTCTACTCTTGCACTCTATCTCTCTATCTCTTAGTAAGACTAAATCCTATGAAGGACTAATCTTCTCTTGATGGAATAGGAATTAGGGTTTCTGGCTCTGAATCTGACTTGACTTCAGGGGGGTTCTGCCCTTTATTTATAGCCTAGGAGGTTGAATACGAGCCCTTAGATCAAACCGACTTCACGTTGAAAGGTCTAAATTGGCTAGAGAGGGGTGAATAGCCTAAATTAAAACTCTACAAATCACTAGAGTAAAGATTAGTAACACAAAAGGCGATAAAAGCAGTTTGCTCTAGCTCTAAGTGTTAAGCAAGCCACCTAGTTGCAATTCTAGTTATCTAATATCTCTATGGCACACACAAGCTAGGTTGCTACAACTACCACTACCTAGAGTGCTAGCAATAAGAACAAGCACAACTAAACAAGTTAAAACACAAGGTAAAGTTGCGGTAAGTAAACGATGGGAAGATGATTTTATACCGACGTGTAGAGGCAAATGAACCAATGAAGAATACTAATGTGAAGCCAATCACCGGGAGACAATCAATCATAATATCAAGAGAGACACCAAAATTTTCTCTTGAGGTTCACGTGGTTGCCGGCACGCTAGTCCCCGTTGTGTCGACCAACACTACGTGGTTCAGCGGCTAATTGGAAATCCACACCCAATCTCTCCAAGAGCACTACAAGAACCTATCGCTAGTGAGGTAACTCAATGACACGCGCAATATATTAGAGCTACCTTATGGCTCTTAACCGGGGAAGGTGCAAAGCCCCTCACAAGTCGCCAGAGCCGGCCACAAACAACCTCCAACTCATGCCGGACCTTCTCCGCTGCTCCAAGCCGGCGGTGGTGGCAACCATCAAGAGAAACAAGAATCCCATAGCAAAAGAACACCCAAGTGCCAACTAGATGTAAACTCACAAGCAAATGCACTTGAGATCACTCAATCTCACTTTGATTAGGCAATCAAGCAAGGGAGATGAGTGAGAGGGGATGTGCTCAGCTCAAGAAGATGTTAGAGAGTCAAAATGTCCATGTGTTAGCTCCCTAAACTAGCCAAACACATATTTATAAGCATCCCCAAAGAATAGAGCCGTTAGGCACTTTACCCTGTTGCTATCGGGCTGACCGGACGCGCAGGTCAAAACAACCTAATGCGGCCACAGCGTCCGGTCACTCCCCCATGACCTCCCCGATCTTCGCCACATGTCTTCATTCAAATAGCCATAGTTAGATCATAACGGTCAAGAAACAGTACTGCGCGCTGACACAGATCGACCGGACGCACAGGTGTGAGACAGCTGACGCGTGGCCAGCGTCCTGTCATGCGCGCGCTCGTGCTACTGAGTAGTCGATCAGACGCGCCTCTGCCTCACACCGGACGCTCTAGGAATAGCATCTAGTCACTTCTAGTAAGCTATCAGAGATGATTTTTAGTGACCGGACGTGTCCGGTGGGGTGCGATCGGACGCACCTTAGCGTCCGATCAACACTACGCCTTCCATGGCTTCGCTCGCTGCTGATGTCACACCGACCGAACACGCCGGTCTCATGACCGACTAGACACGCCGGTGCACGCGCTTGCTGCTCGTGCTAAGAACTGACCGGACACACCAGGTGCATCTGGTCACCTCGAGATTAGCGTCCGGTCAATGGAAAATATGCATTTCACTTCCCGGAGATAGGGCCCCAAACCCATCTCTACCGCTCAAACTCCATCGCCTTCGCAAATGTGCTAACATCACTAAGTGTACATCACCATGTGCATATGTGTTAGCATTTTCATAATCATTTTTGAGGTGTTAAGTTAGCTCACCACTAGATCTAAATGCATATGCAAATGAATCTTCATCTAGTGGCACTTAAGTGATCAATATCCCTAGAAATTCCCCTCTTTATAGTATGGCTATCGATCCTAAGTGTGATCACACCCTCTATGGTGTCTTGATCACCAAAAGCAAATCCTATCTATACCTTTGCCTTGAGCTCCATAGGATTTTGCCTCTTCTTCTCTCCAAGTAAGCCCTTGATCATATTATGGTCATCACCATTATCACCATGATCACCTAGGCTTCACCACTTGGCAAGGGACTTTATCATTTTATGTCTACACACTTAGCATAATGATTAGTCCCTAGGTTTCATCAATTATCCAAAACCAAACTAAGGTTTTCACACGTATGGCTGAGATGCATCCTTGGAGGCGGTGGAAGAATACTCCAGAAGCTCGTGGTGGCTTCCCACCACAGGAGGCCGGGCGCCACAGGGGTAGGGCCGGGTAGCCCCACCTGGCAGGCTCTTGAGCCCTGCCTCAGTATGGAGTCCTCTGATGTCCTCTAGAACCATCCTATGTATATGCCACAAAATTATCCCGCGATATCTTTTGATATTTAGGTCCTCTTTGGTGGTTTTCTGTGTAAATCTTGCAGAAAATATAAATTCACCAAAACTCATGGAAACTATCAGTAATAACCTCCTACTCTATAGTATTTATCTATTTTGATCATTTATGAAAAAAAGGTTGATGGTTCACGGTATACTTTAACAAAAGCGGCGTCTTCAATGCTTCAAAAGCCCATACATGCTTCAAAAGCGGCGTCTTCAATGCTAGCCTCCATGGTAGCTCGATGACCCATGTGAGCATACATCATGTCCAGCTGGTACGCCCCTTTTTCCTCATCCTTAGGAAAAATGCTCGCTCTTGCCTTCCAGTAAGTGTCCTCCAGCGGATGGGTGTACTCCCAACAGACGTACTCCACAGCTGGGTGCCAATCAGCAAAGTAGGTAGAGAGCATTCCCACAAGTCGATGGTGAGAGACAGCATCTCCTCCAGCCTTATGGTAGATCTTCACAGTCCAACCCATTGGAGGGGGTGGCACATCCTCAGCAGCTGCATCAGGTGGTGGAGACGGGGGTTGCTCTCTTCCATTGGCTTCCTCCTCTTCATCATCTTCAATCTCGATGATCTTAGGATCTTCTTCAGGCTCGGGTTCTTCCTGAGGAGGTGCTGGCACTTGGATTGGTGCTTCAGGGGTCTGCTCATTCTCCTGGGGTACTTCCTCTTGTGGCTCTTCAGGTGCAAGCAAAGCACGAGGTGGGTAGTGTCCTCCAGTGGTGATGCGGGCAGTCTTGCGGCCATGAACCATCTACAGAGTTTTTAGATGTAATTAGAATAGAGGCAAAATTTCGTAATAGAATGAGACATAAGAAGCATAAAAATTTATCAAATAACAAGAGCAAGATAATAAGCATAAAAATAGTGAAAAGAAGATGCTAAATCGACCATTTCTAGCTAGGCTTGTGTCCTACAGTCAACAATAGCTTTGATACCAATTTGTCACACCCATTTAACGACCAAATGGAGTGCATACTCTTATGTGTGCCCAGAGATCAATCACACATAAGTTAACAAATTATAAAAGATGTATCATCACCAATGTTATTACATCACGATTAATAACACATAGTCTTTACAATAATGTAGCAGAAGTAAAATGTAAAACTCTCGTGGTAGCTCCAATCACAGGCACATTGACTGGTTGACTGCAAGTCTAGTAATCTTCAGGGAAGTAGAAGTAGTCACTACTTGCACCATCTGTTACCCATCCGGGATTTTTATCCAAGTAAGAAAAATAAACAAGCGTAAGTACATCTCGTACTCAACAAGTGTAACATGGGGTTCATGAGGCTCAAAGGCATAACATAGGTTTATCAGCATGTAGCTTTTAATTAGCATTATTTCAGTATATCAATAATATCAAAGTGTCTCAATGTAAACAATAAACATATGATCCATGTGAAATGATTAACGAATAGCAAAAACATATTCATTATTAATGATCCACTATTCCATAAGGGTCAAAGGCCACTCGTGACCGTGAGCACGACTGTTATAACAGTTTTACACTCTGCAGTGGTTGTACACTTTCACTGTGAGTCATGTTGCCCATATGCCCGGGTTAATTACTCCCAAAACACTTCCAAGGTGAGCAGACAGGGGAACACTATGAAGTCTTTCGAAGGTTCGTCTAACAAGTTAGGGCCATTAGATTTCACTCGGCAAACAGATGTAGAGCCCCCTTCTAGATGGCACAATAACACGCAGCCTATACACATGAGGACAGAGGCCGCACTATATCCGATTCGTCAAGCCATTCTTACGCCATAAAGGAATACCACTAATAAGCTAGAAAAGGTCCTTCTATATGACTAAAGCCAGAGTCATTTTAGCCCTCACAGTTGTACTGTAAATCCCGGATTTTCGCTTACAGATAAGTCCTTATGGAGAGTAACGAGAGCACCAAAATAACCCCATGCTCTAATACTCTTTAACATTAATAAAAATCATCTTTTAATGTCTATTGCATATTCCATTAGTCAATTTACATGATCATAGTGCATGTTAAGCACTAGCAGTACTAATCCATGCAATATAATAGGTATCAAGGAATAAGATCAACACTAAGTCATCCTTAACAAGGAATATATGCATAATGATATTATTTGCTTAATGTGAATAGGACAACAAGGATAATCCCATGCTATACTTGCCTTGCTCAAACTGGTCTTGGTGATCTTGCTCGTAGAAAAACTCTTGGTCCCCAACGAATTGCTCACCGTTTATACTCGATCAACAATAGCAACAACATTCATCTAGAACAATCATGCATAAACAAACAAGACTATAATTAGAACAGTACACCAATAGTAAGAAAATAAGATAAAAAGTTTTTAAAACGAATCTACAACTTGCTAGGATCACACAGACGCAAAGATCATGAAAAACGGAGCTAAAACGATAAAGTTATGAATTTACAAAGATTTCCTATAGAAAAGTAATTACTTTAATTCAAACTCGAAAATAAAATATCACAAACCTACTGAACAGTTCTACTAACATGTAGATCTCTCAAATATGAACCTAACGCAATTTGAACGGGTCAAATCGGAGTTAAAACGGATAAATTATGACTAAAACAAACTCAGTGGCATAACTGTAAATAGCTGAAAACGTATTTTTGACTTAAATGAGATCAAACTACGCTTTCAAAAGGATAATACGCGATACTAAAATACGCCTTGGACTGCGGGTTACATAATTGAAAACATAGGGACTCTTTAGCAAATCTAACAACCGAAACAGTATCATCTAATATCAGCCGTTAGATTTAAAATAGATGGATCGGATTGAATCGGGAAAGCCGACGGCGGTTCTCTGACCGGAACAGAGCCACAACGGCGACCTCCGTGGCGGCGCCATCGCCGGAGTTCATGAAATCACGATTTACAGCATCACCTCACGAAACAAATATACCGGGATGAAGTATAGATCAAGGCGATCTCACCAAGGTAGAACACGAGGGCGGAGCTGTCCCGAAGTCGATGTGGTGCTCGAGATGGCAGACGGTGGTGGCACGGTAGAGCTCCAAGCTCGCTGTGACGTCTCAGAAGCTCCCTTGACACCGCGAAGGAGTTGGATGGAGACGGAAAGATGTGCGGCCTCGACTTATATAGCCAGGAGAAGCTTCAATTAAGGAAGGAAAGATTTGAGGAAACGGATTCGATCGGTGACGTCGATGGAAAGAAAATCCGTCACCGGCTTGGGGAGGAAGAAGATGCCTGACATGTGGGTCCACGACATCAGCGACACACAGTGAGAGACAGACGCGGCAGCGTGCTCGCGCGGCTTGCTGGGCCATCGGCTGGGCTCGGCCCAAGCGGCGAAGCGACACGCGCGCGCGGGAGGCAAGCAGGCCGCAGGCAGCGGAAGAACGGGCCGCGCTCGGGAGGAGCAACGCGGGCCGCGGAGAAAGAGTTGGGCTGCCGGGCCGAAAGCGAGGAAGGGAAGTAAATTCCTTTTTTTTCTTTTTCCTTTTCAATTATTTCAAAGCATTTTCAAATGATTTTGAATCCTATTTTGAATTTGAATCAAACCACTCAATACAAAAATTCAAATGCAACAGTATGAGTGCACAAACATGTTTCTACCCTTATATTTGATTTTAAGTTAATAAAAATTATTATTACTCCAAATTTGTATGGTCACAAAATTGTATAAAAATCATATTTACCTACTTTTTAATATCCCAAAATTTTAGGGTGTTACAATTTACCTTGAATAACATATCTTAGTTGTTTTGAAGAGTTACTACTCTATGCGATGAAGTGCTTACCACCTTAAATGGTCCTTCCCACTTGGTTCATAGATTTCCATGCCCAAATAATCTAACCCTAGAATTAAAAAGTAATACCTTATCTCCAGGTGCAAATTTCTTCTTCTTGATTCTCTTGTCATGCCATCTTTTAGCTCTCTCTTTATAGATTCTTGAATTGTGATAAGCTTTCTCTCGCCATTCTTCTAATTCAGAGAGTTGCATCTTTCTCTTTTCTCCTGCGGCTTCAAAGTCTATGTTCCATCGCTTGATATCCCAATGAGCTTTGAATTCCTCCACAGGTAGATGGCAAGTCTTTCCATATACCAACTGATATGGTGACATACCCAATGGTGTCTTATAGGACGTACGATAAGCCCAAAGTGCATCGGGTAGTTTATCTTTCCATGCGGTTCCTATTTTATTGACCGTCTTCTGTAAAATATTCTTGATTTGCTTATTTGATGTCTCTGCCTAGCCACTTGTTTGAGGGTGATAGGAGTAGCAACATTGTGACGAATCCCATGTTTCAATAAATAGTGATGGAAATTTCTGTCAGTAAAATGTGTTCCTCCATCACTTATCACCATTCTTGGCACTTCAAATTTTGAGAATATTATCTCATGAAATATTTTCTTGGAGTGTTTGGCATCAGCAGCTCTGCATGGCATGGCTTCAACCCACTTGAAAATATAATCAACTGCCACCAAGATGTACTCACAGTTCTTTGACTTTGGGAATGGTCCTATATAGTCAATTCCCCAGACATCAAAGATCTCAATCTGGAGGTTGTTAGTGAGTGGCATGGCATCACGTGAATTTATATTCCCATGCTTCTGACATGCTCCACATCTCTAGATAAAATCTTTTGTGTCTTTATACATGGTTGGCCAATAGAATCCACTCTGCCAAATCTTTGCATGAGTGCAGAATACCCTATAATGTCCTCCATATGGTGATGAGTGGCATCTTTCAATGATTTGAATGCCTTCCTCTGTCGGTACACATCTTCTGAGTAAGCCATCAGCACAGACTCTGAAGAGGTATGACGGATCTCATATGTGGAGATAACTTTCATAAATGAGCTTCTTCTTATCCTTCCCTGGTGGTATATAACATGTAACCATAAAATTGACAATATTCACGTACCAGGGGTCTGATCTGGAGACCTTGAAGAGCATGTCGTCCCTCATCGAATCATTGATAGATAATTTCTGTGGATTCTCAAATTGCATTCTAGACAAGTGATCGGCAACCGAATTTTCTACTCCATTTTTATCTTTTATTTCTAAATCAAATTCTTGGAGTAGTAAAATCCATCTTATCAATTGAGGTTTATCATCTTTCTTAGTGAGCAAATATTTTAAGGCAGCGTGATCAGTGTAAACAATCACTTTTGCTCCTACTAAGTAAAATCTAAACTTATCAATAGCAAAAATAACAGCTAGGAGTTCTTTTTCAGTTGTTGCATAATTAAGTTGAGCTCCTATCAGAGTTTTGCTAGCATAAGCAATTGCATGATGCTTTCTATCTTTTGTTTGTCCCAAAACTGCCCCCACAGCATAATTATTAGCATCACACATAATTTCAAAAGGTAATGATCAATCAGGGAGTTAGATTATTGGTGCAAAGATGAGTGCTTCTTTAAGAATGTTAAAAAGAATTTAAACATGTATCATCAAATTCAAAAGGAACATCCTTAGCTAACAGGTTTGTCAGTGGTCTAGCATTATATGGAAAATCTTTTATGAATAGGTGATAAAAACCACAATGACCCAAAAAACTTCGGATTCCTTTGCTATTCATAGGTGGAGGTAGTGATTCTATTACTTTAATTTTAGCTTTATCTACCTTAATTTCTCTTTTAGACACTAGGTGTCCTAGCACTATTCTTTCTTTAACCACAAATGACATTTTTCCCAATTAAGGACTAATTGCTTTTCTTCACATCTTTGCAAAACCTTGTCTAAATTTTCAAAACAATCATCAAAAGTTTTTCCATAAACAGAAAAATCATCCATGAAAACTTCCATGATTTCTTCAATTATATCAGAAAATATAGACATCATGCATCTTTGAAAAGAAGCTGGGGCATTACATAATCCAAAAGACATTCTTCTTAAGCATAAGTTCTATATGGACATATAAAAGTGGTTTTGCTTTGATCATTTGGGTGGATTGGAATTTGGTGATATCCTAAATACCCATCAAGAAAATAAAAGAAAGATTGGTTCGCTAATCTCTCTAACATTTTATCAATGAAAGGTAGCGGAAAATGATCTTTCTTAGTTGCCTTGTTAAGTTTCTAGTAATCTATACACATACGCCATCCAGTGATAGTTCTTTGGAGGATTAATTTATTTTTTCTTATTTTTAACAACAGTCATTCCTCCTTTCTTAGGTACAACTTGAACTAGACTTATCCACTCACTATGCGGTACAGGATAGATGATCACGGCATGCAAAAGTTTCAAAACCTCTTTCTTCACTACCTCCCTCATCATGTTATTAAGCCTACGTTGGGGCTCCCTAGAAGGTGTACAATCTAGATCTATAGGGATGCAATGGGTGCAAAGAACAAGACTAATCCCTTTAAGGTCTTGGAGTGAATAGCCAAAAGCAGAACGATGCTTTTCTAAAACAGTTATTAAGCGTAAAGATTCTTCTTAAGAGAGTTTATTACTTATGATCACAGGAGAATCCTGATCATTATTGAGAAAAGCATATCTAAAACCAGAAGACAGGGGTTTAAGTTCAATAGAGGGCTTAGGGGATTCTAGCAATTCATCGAGAGGATCGGGAACAAGATCATCTTCTTTCTCATCAATGAAGGGCTGAGCATCATCTTCTATGTTGGGTTCAATTAGGTCATCAAGAGATGCTACCTTAACCTCTTCTATTGGGTCTGATTCAGGAAGTGGCTCTATCTTAGTATTAAGAGAACGAGTAATAGGCATAGAGAGCTCAAAGTTTTTCCTAAGTTTAATATTCAATTTCCCCGTTTGTCCTTCTTGAATAAGTCTTTCTATTGGTTGCCCTATCAACACATCGAATTCTACCACATAAAAAATATAGAAATTCAACAAGACTCGGGTACCATTAACAAAAATAGGAAGGACACATAGAATTCCTAAACTTGGGACGATGCGTCTTGAAAGACTTTTCAGCAAATTGGTAGTAGGGGCTAATAGCATGTCCTTTAGAAAATCTTGAGCAAATAAAGCAGACATGATATTAACACCTACTATTGGATTATAAAAAAGTATCAAAAGGAGCTTTGTCAAGTTGGCACCGAATAACGATAGAGGGTGAATCTAAACAAATTATCGCAGGTGAAAGCTCTGATTTCTCTAACCACTTGTCGCTCAACACAGATACAAGCTCTTTTGATGTCTTTTTACAGAATTCTTTCTCAGAAGGGTCTATGAATGATGGATTTTTATACTCCTGAGGTTTCTTCATCATATGATATTTCGAGGTATTTCTATAATCATCAAAAAGTTCATCCTTGAATTCAAGCATAAAATCTAAAATTGGAGTTTTCTCCTTCTTCGGTAGTTCAGGATCTAGAATAGCTAAAGCTAGAGGTTGGGATGGTTCAGACAAAATTTTAGGTTCAGCTATTTTGGTTTCTTCCTCTAACAACTTCTCATTCTCCTCAGGAAGGTTATCTACGATTTTCATAAGAATGTCTTTAGCATGTTCAGCAGTGATATGCATGAACGAACCTCATGCAGATGAATTAAGATGTTTTATGGTTTTCTTATTAAGGCCCACAAAGAAGTGTTGGAGAAGAATGGGTTCAGCCAAAGCAAGATTGGGACCAGAATCTACAAGAGTGTTAAATCATTCCCAGGCCTTACCCAAAGGTTCATTTTTCTATTGTTTAAAAGTTAAAAGTTTTGCATGAAGTTTGACAACCTTATAAATGAGAAAGAATTGTAAACAAAAGCTAGAACTTAGGGCTTTCTAATTTCCTTTACTCTTCTTAACATGACGTCTATACCAGTGTTTAGCTTTTTTGATCAAAGAGAAAGGAAAAACCTTCCATCGTAAAGTTTCATAAGACATGCCCTCAATGTGAAGACATGCGCAAATCTGCTCAAACTCACGTAAATGGGAATAGGGGTTTTCATTAACTTCACCAGAAAAAGATTGATCCTTAACCATTGCAATTAATTTCGGACTAAGCTCATAACCAGATGATAGGATGGGTTTAGATGATTCAGCTGGCTTAAGGCTCAGGTCTGTGGGTGCTTCGTATTGGTAAAGAAGAGTATGTTTGGGATCCATAATAAAAAGTAAATAAAAAACTAAAAAGATAAAAGATAAAAGTATAATACAAGATTAAGCTAGACTCAAAGTTAACTCAGCAAACCGTTCTCTAGCAACGGCACCAGAAATGCTTGTTGTTATAAATTAAATGCACATGAGTTATAAGGTATCCGCAAGCGCACAGATAAATCTATCCCGTTGTAGCACTTCACCAAGATAATCCCAGTTTTAATATCGAACCCAAAGGAGCAGTATGTGAGTGTGTTCTAACTAGCTGGTCTATAAACTTAACCTGAATTCACAATCCATGTCAGACAATAAAAGGAGAATAAAGAAGACTACTAAGGACTGTCTAGTTTCAATCTCGATAAATTTTTGTCAACTAAAGCTCAATTCGTGGGTGATGTCTCTTAAGGAATAAAATTAGAGTTCCTTCTCTACGAGCACCAATTGGCCTACCAAATCCTATTGATGGGAGATGAACTGCAAAGGACTCAACATAGCTGTCACATATGCGATCTACCACCTTCCGGTCAATTAGGGGATATTCACAAGTAACCTTAGTCTAAGCACCATGCTTACACTATGAATACTACTTCAATCAAGGAGCTACCAAGATCAAAGCACTCAAAAGAGAGTTACAAACTTAAAGAACAATAGAGACAAATTGCTTACTTGAATCAGAAGTTGATTACCAAAGAATCTCAGAAGCAAGCTCTAGAAGAACTTGATCCCACATAATACTGCAGAAGAGAGCACTGACAGGCTGGAACTCCTATAGAACTCTACTCTTGCACTATATCTCTCTCTATCTCTAACTAAGATTAAATCATATGGAGGACTAATCTTCTCTTGATTGCAGGTCTCGATCCTGATGGAATAGGAATTAGGGGTTCTAGCTCTGAATCTGGCTTGACTTCAGGGGGGGTTCTGCCCTTTATTTATAGCCTAGGAGGTTGAATATGAGCCCTTGGATCAAACTGACTTCACGTATGGCTGAGATGCGTCCTTGAAGGCGGTGGAAGAATACTCCAGAAGCTCGTGGTGGCTTCCCACCATAGGGGGCCGGGTGGCACAGGGGTGGGGCTGGCCAACCCCACATGGCAGGCTCTTGAGCCTTGCCTTAGTGTGGAGTCCTCTGGTGTCCTCTAGAACCTTCCCGTATATACGCCACAAAATTATCACGCGATATCTTTTGATATTTAGGTCCTCTTTAGTGGTTTTCTGTGCAAATCCTGCAAAAAATAAAAATTCACCAAAACTTGTAGAAACTATAAGTAATAAACTCCTACTCTATAGTATTTATCCATTTTGATCATTTATGAAAAAAAGGTTGACGATTCATGGTATACTTTAACTACCGTCAATAGGCTATTTGTGCACGACAATACTTGTCAACAGAATTAGAAAAGGTCTCGGGACGTCGACCACCCTACGGGACCGTGACAATCATGAGGTGACTCTAACCCTTAGGTACATCACACCGGCCCACCTGAGCATTCAGGGGCTACATACTACCACACACGAGCACCACGCGCAGGAAATCCAATTCACAAAGACATCAAATAACTGCAAAGTCCGAACTTTATTATACCTTCTTTTACAAAGGGGTACAGAATCTACTCCTAAAGGGGGCATCCTTAATGACCTACTCTATGTCAACAATGGCGATAATCTCCTCAGCGTAATCGCTGAACTTAGCAATTAGCCGATGAACATTGACGTCGTCAGGAACTTCACCCACCGTCGGGAACCTAGGTGCCACCTCACATAGATCCGTCCTATGACGAAGACGGAGATAAGCCACGGTCAAGGCCCCTACAGCTCCATGGCTAACCCCATGGGCTACCACCTCTCGGATCTATGTCGGGAGGCATCAGAGCCGGTCAGAAACGTCCGTTCCCGCCAGTAGCACCATCGTGACGACGACGATCGCCGTGTTATGAAGCGCCGAGTGACGCTTATCGCTAGATTCCAATAGGGTAGTAGTGAAATGCGCCCAAGCAACCACACTGTCCCATTCGCGGGCAGCCTCCACCAACTACCCGGCCAAATCTTTGCTGGCCCGCCGTAGCTCCGCCACCTCGGCCTGCGCGACAGCTAGTTGCTCCCTAGCTCCTCCACCAACCATCCCCATCTAGATAGGACAAATCCCAAGCAAGGTGGAACCTGACTTACCGGCGAGTTTGGCCTAGGTCGCTGCAGCTGTGGCCTTGGCCTCGCCGGCCTCTCTATTCACGGCGTCAAGCACCGCCCTCACGACTGAGACATACTCCCTCATTCGCCTCTCCTCCTGAGTGACATCGTGAAGGCCTTCGTGCATCATGTTGGCCTCTTGCACCATGGCACGAACACCTCCCCCGTCACTGCCCCGTCCTAATGGGACACATGACGATGATGGGACCTTAGAACAGGATGCGTCATCGAGACCGCCCTGCAGCGAATGACTCCCTCAGATCTCTCCTCATTTTGACAAGGACAAGAAGCAAAATCTACACTTACCCAAGTCACTCCAATGCCTCGCAGAGAAGAACGGGGCCCTAGGACGCACGCTTCTCGGTAGGTCCCTCCTCCGTCTCCACCCTCGCACGCTTATCGCCAACCATGAATGATGGACAAAAGCTCGAGGGACACTACGACAAGCGACGAAAGGTAAGAGTACAAAAGCTTTAGCACAGGCTTACTAACCTTTCTCCACTTCCTCTGTTTTTATAGGCAGGGGATGCACATGGCTAATGGAATTCTGATCTCTTCGAATAGTGCTATAGTTAAGGCCGCACCACGACCCCATGATTTCTAGAGGGACGCCTCCTGAGAGACGTACGTGGGGAAACAGGCCGCTAAAACCAATGCTCTAGTTTCACTGAGAAGGAACCCATCTCCGTAACCGTGAAAACCGTGGGGCCTCATAGCCCGAATTCTGATGCGCCGTCGCCCGAGCCGATGCAGGAGAGTGATCTGACACTCAAATCGAGAACTCAACCCGGCTCACCCCTTTCAGCAGGTGTAAGCGGTAGTGATTCATTCATTACCGACCCTGCCACTTTAGAGTGAAGGGGTATTCGGGAGGGTCACCAGTCTGACTCTAAAACCTGTAGCACTCAGTGTCATGTAAATCTCCCAATACCCAGACGAGCTCAAAGTACCTTATTTTAGTGTATGTGTGCCCCTTCGGGGGAAACCAGAAAACTGGTTAGCCCTTGGCAATAACCAAAGTACGAGCTCCTGAAATCTAGAAAAAGAGTTTGTGATGTGCCCCGCTGGTCTAGCTTTGTCCTGCCGCTTCCTTTCAGTGAAGTGGAAGTTCACTCGTTCTACACGTTATCAGCTCGAAGAGTAACACACGCTACTGCCTGTTGACGGTGGATAATGTCAACATTTTATATATGAATAAATAAGAGAAATGGTTCAAGTACAAGAATATACATAGGTCTAGGGTTTATACTGATAAATTCCATGAGTTTTGGTGAATCTCTATTTTCCACAGGATTATTCCAGAAAATATAGGAAGGGGGACCTAATTGAGAAAAAGGACGAAACTTGATCGTGACAAAGGATACACTAGAAGACTATAGAAGACACCAGAAGGCACGGGAACGAACGGGAGGATAAGACGCCGCTAGGTGGGGCCGGCTGGCCCCACCCTTGTGCCACCCGGCCCCCTGTGAGGGGATTCCTCCACGAGCTTCTGGCGTATTCCTTCACCGCCTCCTAGGATGTATCTCCATCCTACGTCGAAGCCGGTTTGATCAAAGGGCTTACGTTTAACCCTCAGGGCTATATAAGGACCCTCTGCACCCCCTCCCTGAATCATTAAGTCATCAAGCTATTTAGTTGAAGATCAATTCATCTAGAGCCAACCCTAGTTCCTTAGAGTTCCTCTAGATTAGAGCTTAGGCTAATTAGATTAGGTCTAGAGGAAGATCAAGCAACGCTTGGATTTCCGACATTGGCAAGAGCATGGTTTGGTATATCTCCTGTACTTCTATTTCTTTATTTCATTGAGATTATATCGTTACTACTATGTTTATGTCAACATTAAGCTTTATATTATTTATGTCATTGAAAGCAATGTTTATTGTTTGCTCTAGTTTTATATTCGGTGTAGCTAAATTATGGAAACCATGCATAAGATCGTATAGCGCTCACCCTACAGGACCATGGGTGAGTGATAGACATTATGTGAGCGTGGTGCTTAGATATTTGTTTATCTGCGGATGCCCTTATATGCCGGGACATGTGGTAGATCGCGTAGGTGATAACTGCATTGAGTCCTTTGCAGTCTACCCCTGTATATATTAATGTTGATAGAACCCAGTTCCAAAGGAGAGGACTCTGTTTCCAACTTTTCTAAGTTGATGTTCCTTATGTGGCATAATTTGGCTATGATCACTAGGTATAATTAATTAGACTACGCATTTGACATGTTAGTAAGACTACTTAGAAATTATCTTTCTAATATTCTAATTGGACTTAACCTATTGCTTAACTAGAGTACTCTGAGTTACTATTTATTTATCATGATGATTGATCAAGTACTTATCATTTATATATCTTTATTTATTATCTTATGACTTATCCCTATTTTGAGTAGAGTATATGATATTGGTTCATTCTCTCATGCATATTCATAAATTATCAATATTATTGTATTCATAGTCATACCTTCCCAGTGGTAGAATTATAAATCGATAACCTGGTAATACTCTAGGTAAAATGCTACAATAGTATAATTATCTGTCCGCTTGCAGAATTCTTTAAATTCTTATCTTTATATTCTTTTTAGTTACATGAAATAATAGATTCATGTTTAGTGTTATTCTTGTAGTAATGCTAAATAGAACCAACAAACATTTCTAAGTTCCTCATTAAGGATGACAACCTAGTTTAATATTAGAGATGAAGGTTAATTGATAGGTGGCAATAGTATAATTATCTGTCCGCTTGCAGAATTCTTTAAATTCTTATCTTTATATTCTTTTTAGTTACATGAAATAATAGATTCATGTTTAGTGTTATTCTTGTAGTAATGCTAAATAGAACCAACAAACATTTCTAAGTTCCTCATTAAGGATGACAACCTAGTTTAATATTAGAGATGAAGGTTAATTGATAGGTGGCTACTGTAATAGTAACAAATTAATAATTACCATATCATTTCTGGCGCCATTGCTATTAGTAGGAGTAATTCTATTTTTAGTAGTGGTGCTAAGAAATGCTAACATTGCCGACAGCTGCTCATGTGTTCGCTACTCGCCTATGACAATACCCGCACTGGGATACTGCCACATTGGCCTCAGGGCTCAAGACAACATCCTCTCCGTTCGTTGATGAAGCTCACGGTGATTCATATCATGTCGCTCGATGAGTCTCGAAGGAAAATGTGACTCCCTCAGTGATCGATAATGAATGACCTCTAGTGGGCCGTCCTAAAAATCAACTGGCTTAGTGACGCGCGGGCAATGGAGGTGCACCTACCCTATTCTCATTATTGTTCTACTACTAGGACTTAATGATGCGCAACCATTATTTACACGCCAGAATACATCAGGAACCTACTTCTCGAGTACAACGGTATTTTCTACCCTAGCACGGCATCTACGATGTCCTAGAAGCCACGCTTCTGGTTATCGGGAACATCACCCGAACGAGACGTTGACAACATTTCGAGGGCTACGCCTAGGAAACTACGTTTCCTGATATAGGGTGTACCACCCGAGTTAGGCACTTACAACTGCTAGGGAACCACGTTCATTGATGTACGGTGTACCACCACCGCACTCGATGCTTAAAGAAGATTCTCGCTACCTGAGAAATTCTCTTAGTACTCGAACGGCAACATACTAGCTCCTCAATACTTGGGAATATCATGTTGTGCTGCTTATTGCCTCAGCACCCGAGGATACTCACTATGTACTTACAGTATGCAGAACTTACAGGGACACTGCGACGTCCCGAGGTCTTGAAGCTACGTGCTAGCTTATCACTAAGTCCTACGGGGCTACTGTCAGAGATATAGGCCAGGGGTGGCTGCACCGCCCGTGTATCTAATCACCACCAAGCCATCGGCCCGATAGTTGTCAAGAGGAGGCCCACAAGGGCTGACGCGGTCGACCAACATGGAGATCAAGGCAAACTGAGACAGACGTATCTGGACGATAGCTAGGATCAATCTATTGTAACAAACTAGGAACATGATTTGTTAGCCTGATCGCCCTCTCTATAACCCTACCTCTCCTGTCTATATAAAGGAGTGCAGGGACCTCAGGCTCGAGATCGGAACTTATCCAATCCTCCGCCGCACCAACTATATCGTAGCTAGGAGCAACAACCCATGTAATTGAGTATACGAATACAAGAGCAATAGCACCACTAGAGTAGGGTTTAGCGCACACCGTGTCTTGAACCAGTATAAATTCTTGTGTCTCATGTACTACCATCTGATTTTGTCTACGCAATTATGTTGCTAGGTATTGCCGGAGCTAAATAATTCGACAACGTGTGTGGAAGATGATATATGGGGATTGGGAGGATGGGTATGAGCAGCTACCAGTACTTTTCAATGCAATCAAAGCGGTGAATCAAGGCATACATTATGAGTACATCCCAAAACCATACGCATGGAAGGATGGGAGATAGATATTCTTTCGTGCTTTCTGGTGCTTCCCTCAGTGTGTCGAGGCCTTTAGGCATTGCCATCCCGTCTTCTCTATTGATGGTACATTCCTGATTGGCAAGTACTAGGGCACTCTTCTTATAGCCATATCCTGTGACGCAAACAACAAGTTGGTTCCTTTGGTATTTGCTTTGGTTGAGAAGGAGAACAATGACAGTTGGGGATGGTTCTTGAGGCTAGTCCGGATACATGTGGTTGGGCCTAACAGGGAGGTTGGCATCATATTTGCTAGGCACTAGGGCATACTTAGTGCTGTGCGAGAGCAGATAGAGGGGTATGCACCTTTGCACCATCGTTGGTGTACTCGGCACCTTGCCAAGAATCTAGTCAAGAAGGATGGTGTGAAGGATGACTTTGATCTGTTCTAGGAGGCTGCTCGATAGCTTGAGGACAAGTACTTTAAAAAAGGTTAGAGTAGGTTAGAACCACATTAAATGTAGAAGGTAGACAATGGCTCACATGTTGATGAGAGATTTGGAGAAATGGACAAGAGCTCGCGATGTCAGTGGATGGAGGTACGAGTTTCAGTGCAGCAACATGGCCGAGTCATTCAATAAGTTGCTGTTGGGGATAAGTGGTATGCTCGTGAGTGCTATCGTACAATTCACCTTCTATAAGCTTGTTGTGTGGTTCAATGATAGACACACCATTTCATGTGTTGTGCATGTTCAATTATGTACTGCACTACTTCGTTACCTTCCATTTCCAGTACGTGAACTCATTTCAATACCTCCACAATATTGAAATGAATATTATGACCATGATGAATGAAAACATAAACACAATTAAAGGACCAATGCTAGGGCACATTAAATAACACAATGATAATGGAAGTACATACCAACAAACTAAATAACGCAGTACCTTGCCTAAGTATGTCCATACTTAAAGTGCAGTACATGACAACACAATAAAAAGTCCAAAACTAGATAATATTGTTCATGAATAAACCATAGAACTAGCAAGTCATGGAGACTACTGAGTGTAACAAGGCCACTTTTCCTTCCTCAGGGCATCGAGATTCTCCTCCATTGCTGCTTTCGCTCGGTGCGCACGCTCAAGCTTCTTCTCCCTCTCCTCCCTGCACGCAACAACACGCCTCTTTTCCTCATCTTCCTTGTGCTCCTTTTCTGTAGCTCCTCTCCGTGTCTCTTCTCCATCATATCCTTGTCCTCTGCCTCCCACTACAATAGTTTCTGCATCCACTCCTTGTCTTCCTACTTGATCTCAGTGTCGATCCACTGCTCAGAATCACAGAACGGTGGAGGGGTCTGCAATACATTCAAATGTTACACACCAAATAAACTATGCATGACTTCATATGACATAAAAAAATTATTACACAACATCAATTTCTCACCATCTTGTTAATGCGGCGCTGATGAAGTGTAGGCTCAAACGCAAAATTGGCACACACTCAATACCTCTGCCTATACGTGTCCTCTTCATCGAACTTGGCTATCTTGCAAGGATCATCGCAAAAGCACATGAGCACTGGAACACCAGTAGGCAGAGGTAATGGGTCGAAGGCATTCCCGGTCATCCAGTCATAACTACAATTCAACTAATTTCGCTCTAAGAACCGAAAGCAATAAACACTAAATCCTAAACATAGGGTTTCCCATTTGATGCACAACAATGAACCCATAATAAACAAGATGCGCTGAGGTTACCTTGGTTTGCTAGCTTTTCCACGCCTTAGCATCCTACGGTTATATAATACAAATATTAAAAAATGTATAAAAGCCTAAGTAATGACGATTCTTTGGTTGCAAAATACAACCAATATATACTGAATCGATGCGAAAAAAATTAGGAGGGGAGCGAGGATACCTTGCTCTCGAAAATCTATGGATCAAATCCAAGTTTCCAAGGTCCAATATGCCGATTCTTGAGGTAGGGCAAAGTGGGGAGAGCAAAAACTCGAGAGGGAGGAGGAAGAAAAGGAAGAGGCCTCGGCTAGGAAAGGTGGGCGCTGATTTTAAACATTACAATGGCGCCACAGATCTTTGCACCGTGCTCGGCACCAAGATCCCTAGCGTCGAGGTGGCTACCAGGTCACCGCCATGTCTGCAACGACGCCGACGTGGCCCCAAGACCTAGGCACCAATTATTCTAGCATCGAGACATGTAAGCTTGGCGGTGAGGGTCTAGATTTTGAAAGATACCTCCAAGGGCATATTTGTGAAAAACTTTAAAAAAAAGAGCCAAAGAAACAAAAAAATTGGCACAACGTCTCGAAATTGCCCGACTTTGTCTTCCTAATCTTCTAATCTGCACTACATTGAGTCAACTCCGCTGTGAGTCTACTAGAGGACCCTAGGAGGAGTGCTGGTGTAAATCGTTTGATGGAACATAACACGGGTAGGGTTTACTTGATGGCGAGTATATCTCTGGGGGTGGGTACGTGTGCTTAGCCTAGTGTTGTAGCAAGGAAAGAACATAGATATCGAGTCTATTGTTTGCATATGCTCTGTATTGCTGCTTCTAAATATAGTTTACAGGACATATCGTGGTTCACTTATATGTCTGCCTACCTGTAGAATTTGTTTACATAGTTTATTTACTATGATTTATGAAATATGCCTCTAAATAAAATCTGGTAGAATAACAAGCATATTTCCAACAAACTCTGCACCCCTTTATTTTGTTCGAGCGGAGCAGATTTGTTAATTCTCAGGAAAATATAACCTTGTGTAGTTGTGTCCCGGAATGTGTACCTGAGCCTACGCTAACTTATTATCATTATATTATTGGAGACGTTGAGCATGAGATAATGATAAAAACTTTTTTACAGGTTCTTTTCAGGGGAACACACTGGTTATGATTTTGGGCTCAATTGTAGCGCTCGGATGATAGTAAGGAACGAATTCTTGATGCTTGCAAGCTACTCGAATCGAAAGCCATAGAGTTCTTCACATCGCATGGATGGTCCTTCATTTACCGTCTTGAACTTTAGTTCTGAACTGTAATAAGTTTTCATTATGGGTGTGCTACTGTAATATGTTTGGACTAATGCTTCTTCTTCCTAGAAGAAGGCTGAAGCCGGAAATTTTCCATTATCTAAAAAAACATACTCCTATTTGCCACAGAATTGCAATTTTTAAAAAAATAAAAATAGGACTGCAGTTTTGTTTGACCCCATATCACGGTAACTAGCAGCCCGAGAAAATCATAACGTCAGACAATTGGACACTCTGATCGGCTTCTTTTTTTCTCGATCAGCCCTCTCACCCGTTTTTCATTAAGAGGAATTGAGTTTCTTGGAACTGTTACACGAGCGCTCGATAACGGTGGCGAGGAACCATCGTATGTTGATCGCAACAATCCTAGCTGTTGGATTTTGTCTGAAGTATTACATAGTAGACGAGTTGCGTGACCAAATTAGACACACTATAGCCAATGTCGAGAACCTGGCCTGAACCTAGTCCTCCGCCTTATGGACCACCGTCTTGTATATCTCCTAGGCTCCCGCCAAAGCCCTCTGACAAGTCCTGTTGTTCCTCTCCTTCTAAATCGACCATGAGATGAGGAGCATCAAGGAGTCAAACGAAGGTCGTGCGTCGTGGTCGAGTTGATATCACTGCTAAAGCCACCATGCTCCTAGTTCTTCAGTGCACTTAGGCACTAGTGGTCTAGTGTCGTGAGGCCGACCGGAGCTAGCAGCGCAAACTAGAGCTGCCTGGCCACATAGACTTCAAGCCCATCAACCTTGGTCTCGCTTGCTCTTCTCCATTGACTTGGTCCATCGGCGTTAAGCTCTCTACTCGCGCTTCACCGCCTCGACGGTCCGTTGTGTCCCAATCCTTTAGCTTGCCCTTCACCATTGCCTCAGTCCATTAGCATTAAGTTCTCTACTCGCACTTTGCCGCCTCGATGGTCTGTCGTGTCTCGATCCTCTAGCTTGGCCTTCACCATTGCCTTGGTCCATCATTGCAAGCCCTCTACTCACTTCACTGCCTCAATGGTCCGTCATGTCTCGAGTCGTTAGCTTGCCCTTCAATATTTCCTTGCACACGACGCTTCCTAGCCAAGCCTTGCTTTGGTCTTCTCCTTCGTGTTATGCTTGATTTGAGCTTTCCAACATGCTATCATTCATATCCATGTCAACGCCCATCTCGACTTGTGACCTACACCAACTTTCCTTCAAACACTCAAATAGAAAGGTTAGACCACAAGCGTTGTCATTAATTACCAAAACCAAAACAAGGGCCTAGATCTTTCAGGCTCTTCCCAAGACGGTGAGATACCTTGGATCCATAACACAGACAATGCTCATGATATGTATGATAATTAAGTTGTCACGACCGGGTCGTGACATTACTTTTACTTTGACCCACCCAACACAATATACAGTTTTATTATTTTCACCCAAACCAATCAAGCACACCAACTAGTAGAACTCATGAATTTGCTACAAGAACCCATGAGTTTGCATAAAAAGGTATATATATATATATAGAAAGCCTAGGCTCCTAGTAGTTAGGGGAAGCCCTAGTCCAAACTCTAGTTTGTTCCACCGAACCAGCCCCCACCGTCATTTCCAGTGGTCCCCACGTTGTCGCTATCATCTGGATCTGATCGGAAGTACAAATCCCCAATCCGTGTGTTTCAAATTGATTTGAATATCATCTCCCTCCCCCCTCTCATTCTCCCACAGCACCAGAGCTTTAGGTCCCGCGGTGCTCGCCAGGCTCCCCGTGTCACCACCATTCACGAGCGGTGCCAGCGAACCTCACGTGGGCTGCGGCTGCTTCTGTGGCGAGCTCGATGTAGGGTGGGGAGGTGCTCGGGTGGACTGGACCAGCGGCGCGTGACCATCCCCTTCTCAATCGGTGGTGCGCGGTGACCCCCTCCACCACCGGTGGTGTGCGGCCACCCCCTTGAAAGCCCAAGTTTGGTTTTGGTAATTAATGACACCAAGTTGCTAATGCTATTGTATCAAGTGTGACTAAGCTAGGCATAAGCAACATGTGATGGAGGTGGAAATGGCATGGAGAGATGGCCACAAGACCACATGATTTGGTGCATGAAATGATGAGCAAGATCATGAAGTAATGCACATAAAATGATGGACATGATGTTCAAGTGGAGGAGAAGGATCTAAGAGCGCAAGGCAAAGGTATAACCATAGGGTTTTTCTTTTGCCGGTCTAAGATGAGTAGAGAAGTGATTGACCAGGTTTAGGATACATAGCCGACTATCAAGAGGGGAATCACGGTTAGCTCGGGAATCAAGTGCCACTAGATCAATGTCTTGAGCATATGCATTAGGATCTAGTAGAGAGTTAACATAATGCCTTGAAAAATGTTTGTGAAATGCTAACACACATGCACATGGTGGTGTACACTTGGTGGTGTTAGCATATTTGCGAAGGCGGTGGAGTTTGAGCGGTAGAGAGGGGTTTGGGTTCCTCTCTCCCTCCTACCGAGCTTGCGAGGCGGGATTCGGTGCTTTTTGGGGAAGTGAAACACCTATTTTCTACTGCGCCGGAGGCGGAGAAACGGAGGCATAAGTCCAGGGTGGACCTGCGCATCTGGTCAGCTCAAGTCGAGGGCTGAGGCGCAGCGCACCTAGGGTTTGTGACCGGACGCTGGTCTGGCCTGACTAGCGCGTCCAGTCAGTTCACCTGGGCACACAGAAAGGTGCGCAACTGGCGCGTCCGGTCCCTCACGGAACCAGTGCGTCCGGTTGGGAACCCAGAGGAGCAAAGCGTGGCGAGGAGCTGATCGGACGTGCGGCACATCCGGTCACGTGCGACCAGACGCGTCCGATCACGCGGGGAGCTCTCTGGACTCCGATCGGACGCTGTGTGCAGCGCGTCCGGTCATTTGGTGAAGCGCGTCCGGTCATGGCTATGGCTCACTCTGACGCGCACTGTTGCTGATTGTCCTGTAGTGAACCCTGACCGGTGCGTCCGGTCATCATGTTTTTCACTGCGTTGTCCGGTAACAACTACTGCATACCCCTTCACTATAAATAGAAGATGGTCGGGGTTTGGGGGCATCTCTTGCATTCTTGCTGACCTTGAGACATCCTTTGAGCTAGAGAACAACCCTTTCACTCATCTCTTTGCTTGGTTGCACATCTTGAGTGAGATTGAGTGAGATTCAAGTGCATTACTTGAGAGTTGCATTCTAGAGGCACTTGATCTTCGAGTTGCTGCAGATTTCTTGTTACTCTTCCGTGTTTCCCGACGTGATAGATGGCTTGGAGCAGCGGAGGTGATTGAGCTCGCAATTGGAGATTGTTGGAGCCCTCACCAAGTGTTGTAAGGGGTTCTTGATCCTTCCCTGCGGGAGTTCGCAAATGGGTTACCCTAGTGGGGCTCGTGGCTTGGAGGATCCCCATCTTGTGTGCGGTTGTGCGGCGCCCGCCGAGGGCTCGACTCTTGATAGTCAATTAGCTCACGAACTAATAAGTGGGTGTATCGCCACAATGGGGAGTAGCTTGCCGGGAAGCAAGTGAACCTTGGGATAAATTCTTGTATCGTTCTCTTCCCAAGGATTTCTCTTGTATGATTGATTGATTGGTTCTTCTTATCTCTATACGGCGGTATAATCTCTCAAAGCTCTTCTCTCGCGTTACTCCTTGTTTCTAGCTTGTAGTTATTGTTGTGTTTAGTGGATAGCCTTGTACTAGACTTGTGTAGGTGGCTTGCTTAATGTCGGTGTTCGGACCCGAGGGGGTCCTAAACCAACAAGTAAATGCTGCGTGTCTCTTTCCTGGATGGTGATGCAAGGAGAACACACGGGGATTTATCCTGGTTCGGGCAAGAGAAGGCCCTACGTCCAGCGAGGGGGGAGAGGTTTGTATTTCCTTGCACCGAAGTGCTCGTGTAGGGGTTACAAGCATGCGAGAGAGGGCGTCAAGCCCAAGTCTCAAAGAAAGGAAAAAGAGGACAAGGGTGATTGCTTGAGATATCGATCTCTATCTGGCGTCTTGCCTATTGTCTCTTGTCTTTCTTCGTTCGTTCGTTCTCCCTCTCGTCCCCTGGCCTGCCCTTTTATAGGGCGAGAGGAGGCCAGGATGACGGGGAGCCTTGTTGTGATGTTTTGTCGATTCCTGCTGAGCTGACCGTAGCGACGTGCTCTGGGAATGGCCGGCCATCCCTGGACACCATGGCGTCGTGGGAGACGAGACGGCGAGATGACCCGGAGCGCCGTGCCACATCATCCTTCCCTTGCCGCTGAACTGTGCCGAGCGTTGAGGTTGGGTCGAGGCCGGGTCGAGACCGGATGGATAAGGCTGAATCCCCGAGATTGCGGAAAACGGGCCTTGTCTTATCCTCCCTCGAGGGTGATCGATGGTAAACAGTGCGCGGTAAGGTGGGCACAGTGACGGTTTTCACCTCCCATCACGGGATGGGCGGTAAAACAGTGAGATCTGACACGGGCATTGTTCCCACGTCGATCTTGGTCGCAGCCATGCCGGTAGGTGGTAGTAGGTAACCGCATTAAATGCTATGGCTTTTGTCCTGGGTAGGTAAAGAGAAGGAGTCGAGGCGCTCGACCCGGGCTCACGCGAGGCAGAGTTTTTCCCAGTGGGCGGAGCGCCGTCGAGGTACCTTGCTGTACGGGATGGGGCGCGGTCGAGGCGCCCCGTCGAGCGGGCCTCGTACGAGTCGGAGCCGGAGCACGGTCGAGGCGCCCCGTCGAGCGGGCCTCGTACGAGGCGGACCGGATACGCGGTCGAGGCGGGCTGCCTTCTATTGCGGTTTCAGTCGTTTTAGTTTTTTATTAGCGATGGATGTGGGTACCCCCGTACTGTTGGTACCGACAGTAGCCCCCGAGCCTTTAGGTGAGTGTGTGATCACTCTCCCAGAGGTTTGTTTGAACTGGAGTCATAGCGTCGTGATTTTTTCTGGTGGGGGCGCGCGAGCGCACCCGCCGGGTGTAGCCCTCGAGGCCTCAGTGGAGTGTTGAGACTCCTCCGAGGTCTTGTATTCGTTTTATTGGGGAATGATTCGTTGTGGCCAAGCCCCCGAGCCTCGCGTGCACGAGGTCGATCAGAGTCCTAGCCGTCTTTTGCTGTGCGACCCTCACGCTCCTCCTTTAGGAAGGAGGAGGGGTGGGGAACGCCGCACTACCCTCGTTTAGGCGAGTTCCGACGATCTCTGGTGAGCTGCTAGCGGGGGAATTCGAGTGAGAGCCCGTGCCCTAGTCGTTAGGGGTCGGCTAGTGGCCCGGAGGCGCTCTCAAAGATGCCAAGAAGTGGTCGTGTGGATCTCGATTCCCTACGATGGGATTCGAGGGCTCAGCGCCTCCCCCGAGGGGATTCCTACGTCGACCTCCTCCTTTAGCCTCGAATACGTCCTGGGGTGCCTCGAGAGCGTGGCTCAAGCCCTGGCCATGTACGGGCGCACCCTTTGTCATCCCTAACTCTATTACTCGAGGGCAGCTGTCGAACCCTGGTCGAGGGCCAGCTTTCGATCCCTCAAGGTTTAGGTTTCTACGGTCGAGCCCCCGAGCCTCACGCGCACGAGGTCGATCAGAGTCTCGGCCGTCTTTTGCTGTGCGACCCTCACGCTCCTCCTTCAGGAAGGAGGAGGAGGGGTGGGGAACGCCGTACTACCCTCGTTTGGGCGAGTTCCGACGATCTCCGGTGAGCTGCTAGCGGGGGAATTCGAGTGAGAGCCCGTGCCCCAGTCGTTAGGGGTCGGCTAGTGGCCCGGAGGCGCTCTCAAAGATGCCAAGAAGTGGTCGTGTGGATCTCGATTCCCTGCGACAGGATTCGAGGGCTCGGTGCCTCCCCCGAGGGGATTCCTACGTGGACCTCCTCCTTCGGCCTCGAATACGTCCTGGGGTGCCTCGAGAGCATGGCTCGAGCCCTGGCCATGTACGGGCGCACCCTTGGTCATCCCTAACTCTGTTGCTCGAGGGCAGCTGTCGAACCCTGGTCGAGGGCCAGCTTCCGCTCCCTCGAGGCTCATACCGGGCTCGAAGCCCGTTTCCCAGGTGTCTGGGAATATCCATCCACGGATCCCTCCCCCGCCCGTTAGCCGGGCGCGTCTTTTTAGGAGGGGAGGCAAGATCGGCGCGGTAGTGGGCGACGTGGCGTACGGTTACGACGTGGGGGACGGCCACGTACCCAATTCCTGCGAGATGTAAGGAAACGGTTAGGTGGGCACGTTTAATGCGGGAAACTGTTCCTACCTTTTCGCGCGGCCGTTGGGCTTCCGCCTGGGCATATAAAATCAAGGCCTAGGGGTATGCGTTCCCCACCGGTCCCTTGTGCTCCTGCAATCTTCTGCCTCAGACAACCCTTGCCTTATCGCGCTCTCCGCCCGCATCACTGCCGCCACCGCATCCTCTCCGTCCACCCCCCTTTCCGACAGCACCGATGGCAGGAAAGAGACAGATCCTCCCCGCCGACGACTGGGCCGCCTCCTCGGTGACAGAGAGGAGGTTGGAAGA
The DNA here is from genome assembly GCA_038087645.1 of Saccharum hybrid cultivar R570. Lineage (NCBI taxonomy): Eukaryota > Viridiplantae > Streptophyta > Magnoliopsida > Poales > Poaceae > Saccharum > Saccharum hybrid cultivar. The sequence continues at coordinate 7,335,822 of JAQSUU010000366.1, read as the reverse complement.
GTTGGTCGAGGACGGGCTGCTGCGGCCAAGGACGAGCAGGTCGCAGCCAGAGTGGATTGCGCCGCCTCCTGGCCACCGAGAGCCGGTGCCCCCTGAAGGGTACGTGGTGAGCTTTGTCTGCTTCCACGAGCGGGGGTTTGGCGTGCTGGCATCCGTCTTCATGCGCGCGCTCCTCCACTACTATCGGGTGGAGCTTCACCACCTTGCCCCCAACGCCGTTGCGCAGGCCGCCATCTTCGCGGCGGTCTGCGAGGGCTACCTTGGGGTGGAGCCACAGTGGAACCTATGGCTTCACCTTTTTAAGGCCGAGCTCTTCACCAAGAAGGCAGGGGAGAAGGGCGTCCTGTGCGCGGCTCGAGTAGGGAGCTGCGTCCTGCAGGTGAGGTCGAGCCGGGCGGATCTGTACATCCCGGCTCGCCTCATCTCTTTAAACAGCGGGTGGCACGAGGGTTGGTTCTACCTCCGCAACGATGAAAATCAGTTGCCGAGGTACACCGGCCGCGTGCTGACCACTCGAGAGGATCGCTGGACGTACGGAGTGCCGGAAGCCAAGAAGCCGCGCCTGGACCCGCTGCTGGTGGCGCAGCAGCAGCTTCGCCTTTGGGGCTTGACGGCTGCGGCGGTGGACGTGGCCTTCCATCGCCGTAGAGTGATGCCGCTGTGCCGGCGTCGTCTCCGCCTCGACCAGATGACTCCGGAGGCATCTCTGGAGGGGACCCGGATATCCCATGAATCCCTTGCCCTCGAGGAGGTCCTCCGGCGAGCGCGCCGGATGGTTGGGAACTTCAAGGTGGAGGAGGCCAACCGGGTCCCTATGAGACCTACCGAAGGGTTCGAGCCCGTGGTACGTATCTTAGGGCTAGTATGTTTGTTAATTTCATTTATTTTTGGATTTCGCTGATTTGGTCGAGGCCGGTGCGTAGGATTTGTCGGCGCTACGGGAAACGCGTCCGCCAGTCCCAGAGGACCGGCCCACCCGGGAGGCTCGACGCCAGCATGCCTCCAAGAAGAAGCAAACCAAGGAGACGGCCAAGAAGCGGGCAATCCGCAAGGCCAAAGAGGCGGAGGCGTTGAAGAGGCTCCGGCACCAGCAGACCATCGACGGGGTCCCCCTGGCGCCGTCGCCTTTCGAGACGATCTCGGGGGAGGACGACGACAGCAGCGGCGAAGACGACGACGCCCTGTCACGGTATGAGACCGCGACCGGACTAGGGGACCTTCTCGACATTCACCCCCTGTTGGAGCCCATCAGGGGGGCGTCCTCCTCGGTCATCGTGATCGAGGCGTCCGGGGAGGAGGAGAAGACGGAGAAGGAGACGGGCCCCTCGACGGGAGGGGCCGTTTTACCCCGGACCCAGCAAGAGGGGTCAACGGGGACGCCCGCACCAGCCCAGGTCCCACAAGCTTAGGTAGGGGCTGGGACGGCAGTACCGGCGTCGTCATCGGCGGCGGCGGCGGCAGGCGTGAGAACCCGAGGCCAGCTGGCCTCGGAGGCATAGAAGGCGTAGGGTGGTGCGACGGTCAGGGCCCCTAGGAGTGCCCGGCCTGCGGGTGAGGCCGCTGTGAGGCCACAATCGGCCGCCCCGGGGGGCTCGGGTCGCACAGGGTCGAGGCCCTTGGTGCCGATTTCCGGGTAAGCATCTCTGCTCAGTTGTTCTGCCTTTCTCAGGGTCCGTTGGCTGACATTTCTTCTCACTTTGCAGGTTAAAGCGGAAGGCGGAGCCGATGGGGCTTACCCCCGTGAAGTCGCTGCAGGCCAGCGCCGTTGTCCTCAACCGGACGGCGGAGCAGGATGCGGCCTAGGTCCGGCAGGTCAAGGCCGTGAAGGGGCGCCTGCGACAACGGTAGGGGCCAGCGGATGCACGGTGGTTGCTAGCCCTGATCCTGCCGTTGAGGGGTCCGAACCGGCGGAGATGGTGGCGCCTGGTGCCGTCGAGGCGGGGCCCAGGTCGTCGGCGATAGCCGAGGCTGCCGTCGAGGTCGTGACGGGCGAGGCACCCGTCTGCGTCGCGGAGCGGGCGGGTGCTGACATGACCATGGAGGAGGTCGCGTTGGTGTCAGGGCAGGAGGCAGCCCTGGCGAGGGGGTCGCGGCCGCAACAAGACCCATTGGCGGAGCCAGCGGGTACGGTGGAGGGCGAGGCGGTCGAGCCCCTGACCGGAGCACCAGAAGAAGAGGCGCCGGCTTTGGGGGCGCCAACGGTCGAGGCGTGGGTAGCGGAGCCGTCGTCGGTCGAGGCGCCGGCTCCGGAGGCGCCGGTGGTTGAGGGGCTAGTTCCCTTAGGAGGGCGGGCACCCATGACCGTGGACCTTACCCTCGACGACACCCCCCTGGACAAAGGGAAACAAATGATGGGGTCGAGGGGGGCGAAGCCGCGGATCAGGCCGGTGCCTCGACGGCCGTTGGAGAGGCGAAAACCATGGGCGAGGCCGGTCCTTCTGCGGGACCGGGAGACGCCCCGGTTGGGTCGTCGTCGTCATGGCCCGACATCGCCGCGTTGGCAATAGCACGGGCAGAGGCGGAGATACCGAGGTGGGGGGGCGTCCCTCCAGTTCAGGGACGCCGTGAACCCCGACGCCGAGCCCGTCTTCGTCCTAAACGACAAAGACGAAGTGCACCGATGGGAGTACCTCGAGGGTGTTCGCTGGCACCTTGACTGGTTGCTCGGAGTGGCGTCCGAGGCCGTGCGGAGTACGCGGGATGCCACCGAGGTATGATCGACCTGTCGTCTTTCTTTGTGGTTTTCTTGGTGTCTTTTTCCCTTGGCTTTTTAACCTTTTCGGTTTTTTCGGATTGCGTTCAGGAGCTGAAGGAGTACTCCCGCCGCAAGTCACTCTTCATCCGAGATGAGAGTGGCGTGTGGGCCGCGCTGTCTCAGCAATAGGTCCTGGTCGAGGAGGCCCAAAAACGGCTTTCCGATCGGAACGCCGAAATGGCTGAGCTACGCGTCGCGTACACGGTGGTGAAGGAGGAGGCGATGCAGGCTTGGGCGGCCGAGGCTGTGATGCGCACTGGTATGGACAAGGCTCGGGAGGAGGCTGCCTAGGCCCGCAGGGATCTCGAGCCCCTGTCGAGATGGGTGAAGGAGCTCGAGGAGAATGTCTCCCAGGTTAGCCGTCAGCGCGACACCCTCAATGTTGAGGTCGAGCAGGCCACCGCTCGTTCTGATGCTCTGAAGGATGAGGTCACGACGCTGAAGGGAGCCGTCCAAGAGAAGGACGCAACTCTCGAGTCTGCTCGGCAAGAGATCGAGGCACTAAAGGCGACCATCGGTGACAAGGACAGCGCCCTCCTAGGGCTCGAGCGGACTTGCGGGGGGCTTCACGACGAGGTCGTGGGCCTACAGACCCATATCGAGGGTAAGTGCGATTGTTACGGCCATGACGTTGAGGGCCTCGCGTTGGGTGTTAATTTGTTTATCGTGTTTCAGAGCTAGAGAAGGAGAATCGAGAGGCCCAATCTTCTGCCAACTCCTTCCAGAGCCTCCTCGAAGCCGATATCTGGAGGACCCAGCTGCTCCAGGGCGCGATCACCACCGTGTGTGATGGCCTGGGGGTCGAGCCCGATGCCGACACCGGGGAAGATGTTCCGGGGAACTCCTTCGCCCGTCAGATGGTGGCGCTGGGCCACCTTGCCCGGGAGAAGATACGGGACGGCCTCCATCATGGCGTGAAGAGGGCGCTGGCCGTCGTCCGTTCAGGGTTTGTGTTCGACATGAAGCTCGTCGCTGATGGCTTCATCACAGACCCGGATCGGACGGACGAGGAGAACGAGGATGCCTGCCTAGAGCTGATTGAAGCCGCGGAAGAGCCTGGAAGTCGTCTGGCCTCGCTTTTGAAGCCGAGGTGGTTCCACCTGCTGACGATGAGGGCCTATGAGCCAAATCTGGGCATGAAGGCCCATGTAATAAGTTAGTATTTTGAATTTTGGTCATGGTGGCCTCGAAGGCCCTAAATACTCGAAACATAAACCGGTTCGTGGTTAATTTAGTTTTATTTGAGCTTTTCTTCCCTTTATCGCTTGGATTGTGTTCTCGCGTGATTTACTTAGCACGCAGTTGTATCCTTTCGCGTAAGGGAGCGAGTGGAGGTACCGTAGCCTCGGGGGCGTAAGTGATCTCACGGCTCAACTGCCCTCGAGCTTCAGGGTGATGTTGCGGCCTTGTAAATCGTGTGAGAGCCTGATCTAAGCGACAGGGGGTATGTTCTTTTTCAAAGTTAGAAACCGTTATTTAGATCTCCCTAGCATGAAGTCGCACCTCTAAAAGGTGTGAGGGGTGAGTGGAGGTACCGTAGCCTCGGAGGCGTAGGTGATACTCCTGACTCGAGAGCCCTTTCGAACCTTAGGGTGCTCTTGCAGCGAAGTCGATCTAAGAAGCGGTTCTTAAATTTAAAAAAGAGCATAAGTTTTTTCGGGGACTGGGGGGTTCCCCCCTTGTAGCCCCCGAGGGAGGGTCGACTCTAGGAGTCAGAGTCGATCCTTCCTCATTGTGAAACGAGAGTTTGAACATCGCTGTATTCTTTTATTGACGAAAAAGAAATTACAGAGCCTCGAGGCTTTTTAAGGAAAGAAGCGACGTAGCTGTTCATTGTTTCAAGCGTTGGTGAGGATTTCGCCCTTCTCATTGGATAGCTTGTAGGTGCCTGGCTTTAGTACTTCTGCGATGATGTACGGCCCTTCCCATGGTGGCGTGAGCTTGTGCCGTCCCTTGGTGTTCTGGTTCCGCCGTAGCACCAAGTCGCCGACGTTGAGGTCACGCTTGCGGACGTGTCTGTCATGGTAGCGTCGGAGACCCTGCTGGTACCTGGCAGAATGCAACAGAGCCACATCTTGGGCTTCCTCGAGCTGGTCGAGGGCGTCCTGTCTTGTGGCGTCGTTATTTCTTTCGTTGTAGGCTTTCAACCTTGGGGATCCGTATTCTATATCGGTTGGGAGCATAGCCTCGGACCCGTAGACTAAGAAGAACGGAGTGAACCCTGTGGCTCGACTCGGCGTTGTTCTTAGGCTCCATAGGACCGAGGGTAGCTCGGCAGCCCATCTTTTGCCATGCTTATTTAGTTTGTCAAAGATTCTGGGTTTCAGGCCTTGTAGGACCATGCCATTGGCACGTTCCACCTGACCGTTTGTTTTTGGATGGGCCACGGCTGACCAGAGCACTTGGATGTGGTGGCTGTCGCAGAAATCCAAAAACTTTTTGCCAGTGAACTAGGTGCCATTGTCTGTGATGATACAGTTGGGGACCCCAAAGCGATGAATAATGTCGGTGAAGAAGAGTACAGCTTGCTCGGACCTGATGCTGGTGATAGGGCGGGCCTCGATCCACTTGGAGAATTTGTCGATTGCGACAAGAAAGTGGGTGAAGCCGCCAGTTGTCCTTTTCAATGGTCCGACAAGGTCGAGCCCCCAAACGGCAAACGGCCATGTGATGGGGATAGTTTGCAGGGCATGTGCCGGAAGATGGGTTCGTCTCGCATAGTACTGACAACCCTTGCAGGAGTGTACTAGCTTGACAGTGTCGGAGACCACGGTCGGCCAATAGAATCCATGTCGAAAGGTGTTTCTGACGAGGGTTCGAGGCGCTGCGTGGTGACCGCAAGCCCCCGAATGGAGATCGCTGAGCAGGTTCCTGCCTTGCTCATTTGTGATGCATCGTTGGAGGATACCAGTAGGGCTACGGTGGTAGAGCTCTCTGCTGTCGCCCATGATCACAAAGGTTTTGGCCCGGCGTGCGATCCGTCGAGCCTTAGTCTTATCCGAGGGAAGGTCCCCTCGGCTGAGGTAGTCGAGGTACGGGACGCGCCAGTCAGGCTCGAGGTCAGACGGTGGGGTCAAGTCTTCCACCTGCATGGCTTCAGCCCCGGTCGAGGGGGCTTCTGCCTCAGGTGGAGGGTCGAGTGACGTCCCGTCAACCCCTCCGTCTGGCCCGAGGTCGATGGATGGCTGCTGAAGGTCTTTTGTGAAAACGTCTGGTGGAACCGTAGCTCGACTGGATGTGATTTTTGCCAGTTCATCGGCGGCCTCATTATACCTGCGTGCGATGTGGTTGAGCTCGAGGCCGTGAAACTTGTCCTCAAGGCGCCGTACTTCTTGGCAGTAGGCTTCCATCTTGGGGTCACGGCAGCTCGAGCTCTTCATGACCTTATCGATCACGAGTTGGGAGTCACCTCGAACGTCAAGGTGTCGGACCTCGAGATCGACGGCGATTCTTAATCCTGTGACGAGCGCCTCATATTCGGCGACGTTGTTAGACGCAGGAAAATGAAGCCGGATGACGTAGCGCATGTGAACCCCGAGGGGTGAGACGAAGAGCAAGCCCGCGCCTGCTCCTGTTTTCATCAATGACCCATCGAAGTACATGGTCCACAGCTCCGCCTGAATCTGTGCAGGGGGGAGTTGGGTATCGGTCCACTCAGCCAGGAAATCTGCTAACACCTGTGACTTGATAGCTTTTCGCGGCGCATAGGACAAGGTCTCGCCCATGAGTTCGACTGCCCATTTGGCAACCCTACCCGAGGCTTCCCGATTCTGGGCTATCTCTCCCAAGGGGAAAGAAGAAACCACAGTAATCGGGTGACCCTCGAAGTAGTGTCGGAGCTTGTGCCGTGTCAGGATGATGGCATATAGCAGTTTCTGGATCTGTGGGCATCGAATCTTGGTTTCTGAGAGCACCTCGCTAATGAAATAGACCAGCCTCTAGACGAGCAAGGTATGTGCCTCCTCGGCCCGTTCGACAACCAGGGCAGCACTAACTACTTGTGATGTCACGGCGACATAGAGTAGGAGTGGTTCCCCTGGGGTTAGAGGGTCGAGGATTGGTGGGTTAGAAAGTGTGGCCTTGAGTTTTGTGAGAGCCTCTTTAGCCTCAAGGGTCCAGGAAAAGTGCTCCGATTTCTTCAAGAGACGGTACAGAGGGAGTGCTTTTTCGCCGAGGCGCGAAATGAAACGGCTGAATGCCGCCAAGCAACCTGTGACCCTCTGTACGCCCTTTAGATCTCGGATGGGGCCCATCTTGGTTATTGCAGAGATTTTTTCAGGGTTGGCCTCGATGCCACGTTTAGACACGATGAACCCTAAAAGCATACCTCGTGGGACGCTAAAGACGCATTTCTCTGGATTGAGTCTGATGTTCTTTGCCCAGAGGCATTTGAACACGACATCGAGGTCGTTGACCAGGTCGTCGGCTTGTTTGGTTTTGACAACGATGTCGTCGACATAAGCCTCGACGGTCGACCTGATGTGCTTTCCGAAAACGTGTTGCATGCATCGCTGGTACGTAGCCCCTGCGTTCCGGAGACCGAAGGGCATCGTAACGTAGCAATACATGTCGAATGGGGTGATGAATGAAGTCGCAAGCTGGTCGGACTCCTTCATTTTTATTTGGTGGTAGCCGGAGTATGCATCTAAGAATGAGAGAGTTTCACATCCCGCAGTGGAATCAATGATTTGGTCAATGCGTGGCAAAGGAAAGGGAACTTTTGGACATGCTTTATTTAAACCGGTATAGTCTACACACATCCTTCATTTCCCACTCTTTTTCCTAACTAATACAGGATTAGCTAGCCACTCGGGATGATGAACCTCCTTGATGAATCCGGCCTCCAAACAGTTTGTGTATCTCCTCGCCGATGACCCTGCGCTTCTCCTCATCGAAGCGATGCAGGCGTTGCTTCACCAGTTTGGATCCGGCCCGGATCTCCAAGGCGTGCTCGACGACTTCCCTGGGTATGCCCGGCATATCCGAGGGACTCCACGCAAAGATGTCGATGTTTGCGCGGAGAAAGTCGACGAGCACTGCTTCCTATTTAGGATCAAGGGTGGCGCTGATGTTCAGCGCCTTCCCCTTGGGATCAGCGGGGTCGAGGGGTACGAGTTTAACATCTTCTGCGGGCTCGAAGCTGCCGGCATGGCGTTTCAGGTCGGGAATCGCATTGGCGAGGCCGTCGAGGTCTGCAGCCAAGATCACCGACTCCAAAACAGCCTCGCCGTGCTCGACGCACTCGACGTCGCACTCGTAGGCATGCTCATATGAGGGTCCTATAGTGATGACACCGTTTGGGCCTGGCATTTTGAGCTTGAGGTAGGTGTAGTTCAGGATTGCCATGAACCTGGCGTAGCATGGGCGCCCAAGGATAGCGTGGTACGTTCCACGGAATCCGACCACTTCGAAAGTGAGAGTTTTCTTTCTGAAGTTGGCCGGTGTGCCAAAACAAATAGGCAGATCGACCAGTCCGAGGGGTTCTGCCCGTTTCCCTGGCACGACTTCGTGGAAGCCCCCGACGCTAGGTTGGAGGCACGCTCTCTCGACCCCCAGAAGGTCGAGGGTCTGGGAGTAGATGATGTTGAGGCTGCTTTCGCCATCCATGAGCACCTTGGTGAGGCGTGTGTTGGCGATGACGGGGTCAACAACGAGCGGATAGACTCCCGGGTTGGGGACGTAGTCTGGGTGGTCGTCACGGTCGAAAGTGATGGCCACCGCAGACCAATCAAGGAAGCGGGGGACTGCCGTTTGTACGGAGAAGACCTCACGCCGTTCTCGCTTGCGCTGGCGCGCTGAGAGGCGGGTCGAGGGCCCTCCATAGATCATGAAGCAGTCGTGGATCTCGGGGAATCCCCTATCCTTGTCGTCACTCTTAGGGTCCTCGTTCTTGTCGTCCTTCTTGACGCCGGCACCCCCAAAGTACCTGCGAAGCATATGACAGTCTTCGAGGTTATGGTTAGTAAGTCCCTTGTGGTAGGGACACGGTTCTTTGAGCATTTTGTCGAAGATACCCCCGCCGGGGGGGCCTCGAGGTTTCTTGTGCTCGGTAGCAGCGACGAGCTCGTCGGCCAGAGCCTCGAGCTTGCCTTGCTAGCCTTTCTTCTTCTTGCAGTTGTTTCTCTTGGAGCCCCGGGTGGAGCTCATGGGATCATCGACCTTCTGCTCCCCCCTTTCCGGGTCGCCACCAAAGATTGCACCAACCGCCTCCTCGCCGGCGGCGAAGTTGGTGACAATGTCCATTAACCCGTTGGCAGTGAGCGGAGTGTTACGGCCCAATTCTCGGACCAACTCTTTACAGGTGGTGCCTGAGAGGAAGGCCATAATTACGTCGGAGTCGGTGACGTTGGGGAGCTCGGTACGCTGCCGGGAGAAGCGCCTGATGTAGTCCTAGAGGGACTCACCCGGTTTCTGCTTGCAGCTCCGGAGGTCCCATGAGTTGCCGGGGCGCATGTAGGTCCCCTTGAAATTTCCCTCAAAGACCCTCATGAGATCATCCCAGTCGTGGATCTGTCGAGGTGGGAGATCCTCGAGCCAGGCTCGGGCGGTGTCGGAGAGGAACAGGGGGAGTTGTCGAATGATGACCCGGTCGTCGGTGGCCCCGCCTAGCTGACACGCCAAGCGGAAATCGGCGAGCCAAAGTTCGGGTTTGGTTTCACCGTTGTACTTGGTGAGAGTCATGGGGGGGGGGGGCGAAACCGAGCCGAGAGCACCGTTTCCCGGATAGCCTTGCTGAAGACCCGAGGACCCGGGGGCTCAGGTGAAGGGCTACGATCTTTCGAACTGTCGTAGCGTCCGCCCCTGTGGACGTGGTAGCCTCGAGGCACGCCGTCACCGTGCTTGCGCGTGCGGCGCTCGACGATGTTGCCACGGGTGTCTCGAGGCTCGTGGTCGTTGGTGGTGGGCACGGGGGCCGGAGCTACCCGGTTTCGCCGGGCAGGCTCGGGGTGAACCGAGGCTTCTCTCTCCTGTCGGGAGGGCTCGATGATCCGCTCCGAGGCTGCCTCGCGTCGCCTTGAGGCAGAGCTCTCGGCCTGCTGCATGGCGGCGGTCTCGAGGAGTTCTTGGATTTCATCCCGAGCCCGATGGGCATCGGGGTTTGACGGCTCGGGCATGTTGCGGAGGAGCATGGCGGCGGTGACGACGTTCTGGTTGGCTCGAGCGAAAACCGGGGGGTCGACCACCCGGTCCTCGTCGATGCGACGGTTGATGTCACGAGCTCTCTCGCGAGCTCTTCCGCCAAGTGCGCGTTCCGCACGCTCACGCTCGAGGGTTTGTTGGAGTAGATCCAGGTTTTCCCGTTCCTCGTCAAGCCTGTCCTGCAACTCACGAATCTGCTCGAGCTGCGCTCCTTGATCCGCAAGGAACTGAGGATCGTCTCGCTCAGCAGGAAGCTCGACATGAGGTGGCGTGTTCCTTCCTTCAACTGGCTCTTCGTCCTCTAAATCCAAAGTGCTTTCAACATCGATATTGAAGCATTCGCGGGTCGGATCATAGGTGTCGTCAGCCGAGTCAGAGTCAGGAGCGCCAAAGTAGTAGTATGACGGGGGAATGTGTGGCCGTTGCAAATCGTCACTGGGGTTGCGACGTTGAGAAGCAGTCACATGGGGCTCTGTTTCCGGTGTCTCCGTAGAGTTCCGGTAATCAGAAGCCGGTGTGGATGCAATGAGGTCCAGAGTGGAGCGTAGATGGTGCCCGGGGAGTTCCTCATAAGCACTCATGCGAGTGCTCACGGAAGATGCGTACACCCGGGCAACCGAGTCTAGCCCAAACGGAAATGGTGATGGAGATGTTGCTGCCCGTGCCGAAATGGATGCTCCGGACAGTGGTGTCTCACCGGACGGGGGAGCGGCGGGATTCTCCATCGGCATGTTACCCTCAGTCAAGCTCGTCCTACCCAAACCTTCCACAAGGAGATCTAGGCTGGCGCCTGGCTGGGGGGTGCCGAACCGGAGGATCCCACCACCCTCCGCGAGGTGAAGACGGTGGTTGTACCGGGCTCGTCGTCGTCGGGCGGCCCGCGCCCGCCTAGAGCGACGGTACCGGCGGATTGCTCCCCCGGGCTGGGAGAGCTCGTAGTCCTCGTCGGTTGGGTGCCTGGGTGGAAGTAGGACCATATCGTAGCCGTAGCCAAGCGACATGAACTCCAAACTCCCGAACCAGATCACCGTGGCCAACGGAATAGGGCGTTCAGGGTCAGCCATCCAGGAAAAAAGGCGAGAAAGCGACGTCGGCACGCAGCGATCCCCTACCTGGCGCGCCAACTGTCGGTGTTCGGACCCGAGGGGGTCCTAAACCAACGAGTAAATGCTGCGTGTCTCTTTTCTGGATGGTGATGCAAGGAGAACACACGGGGATTTATCCTGGTTCGGACAAGAGAAGGCCCTACGTCCAACGGAGGGAGAGGTTTGTATTTCCTTGCACCGAAGTGCTCGTGTAGGGGTTACAAGCATGCGAGAGAGGGCGTCGAGCCCAAGTCTCAAAGAAAGGAAAAAGAGGACAAGGGTGATTGCTTGAGATATCGATCTCTATCTAGCGTCTTGCCTGTTGTCTCTTGTGTTTCTTCGTTCGTTCGTTCGTTCTCCCTCTCGTCCCCTGGCCTGCCCTTTTATAGGGCGAGAGGAGGCCAGGACGACGGGGAGCCTTGTTGTGATGTTTTGTCGATTCCTGTTGAGCTGATCGTAGCGACGTGCTCTAGGAATGGCCAGCCATCCCTGGACACCATGGCGTCGTGGGAGACGAGACGGCGAGATGACCCGGAGCGCCGTGCCACATCGTCCTTCCCTTGCCGTTGAACTGTGCCGAGCGTTGAGGTTGGGTCGAGGCCGGGTCGAGACCGGATGGATAAGGCCGAATCCCCGAGATTGCGGAGAACGGGCCTTGTCTTATCCTCCCTCGAGGGTGATCGATGGTAAACAGTGCGCGGTAAGGTGGGCACAGTGACGGTTTTCACCTCCCATCACGGGATGGGCGGTAAAACAGTGAGATCTGACACGGGCATTGTTCCCACGTCGATCCTGGTCGCAGCCATACCGGTAAGTGGTAGTAGGTAACCGTATTAAATGCTATGGCTTTTGTCCTGGGTAGGTAAAGAGAAGGAGTCGAGGCGCTCGACCCGGGCTCACGCGAGTCGGAGTTTTTCCCAGTGGGCGGACGAGCCTCGCGCTGGTCAGAGCGCCGTCGAGGTACCTTGCTGTACGGGATGGGGCGCGGTCGAGGCGTCCCGTCGAGCGGGCCTCGTACGAGTCGGAGCCGGAGCGCGGTCGAGGCGCCCCGTCGAGCGGGCCTCGTACGAGGCGGACTGGATACGCGGTCGAGGCGGGCTGCCTTCTATTGCGGTTTCAGTCGTTTTAGTTTTTTATTAGCGATGGATGTGGGTACCTCCGTACTGTTGATACCGACACTTAATTAGTTAGAGCCAGTGCATTTTGCTTCGGCACCTTTTGTACTGACACTTATGGTTAAGTAAATCTTGTAGAAGTTTTAATTCGGCTATTCACCCCCTCTGGCACCTTTCACCCCTCCACCACCGACGGCCTTTCCCACCTCTCTTGTCGGCACATCCCGCGGATCCATCGAGCGGCAGCGCCTTCTCCATCGGGCAGCGGCGCCCTCTCCCTCCCAACCGACGGCGCCCCCTCCATCCCAGTGGCCCCTCCATCCTGGCGGCGGATGGAGGCAGGCAGGAGGCTGAGCTCCATCAGATCCCGGTGGCTCGTCCTCCCCGGCGGCTCCTTCCTCCCCTGGCGGCACTCTTCCCTGTCCCCAACGCCGGCAGTGGCTGCCAGCATCTGGGCTCCCACCGCCTAGGCCGGGGCAGACTTGCCGGCCGGCGGTTGCTGGCAGCGCACGCGTGCCTGGACACGCGTGGGCCAATGGGCCGCTCGAGGAGGTGCAGCTGCCAGCATCGCTCGATGTCGCACAGCAGAGGGCCGCTGGGTCCCTGCATATTCCCGTGCGGAAGGTGTCCACGCGGCCATCCTGTGCCACGTCAAGCAGCAGCCATTCCTGTGCGTGAGCTATCTGTCATCAGCTTGCAGTTTGTGGCTTTGATTGTTTCCTATTATATCAGTTTCACAAGCGATATCTCTGTCAGCTTGCAGTTTCGGGTCTGGGCTGTAGTTATTTTGAAGCGAAGACAACTTCCTTGTAGGTCTGATGAAGATATCTGTCATCAGCTTACAGTTTTAGCTCACTACAGAAGCGCAGCGGTGACACACAAAAATCCATCAGTTATCTACGCATCAATCACTTTCATTATCAGTTATCTATATACTTCTACACAGTTCTATACATTGTTGGTACACAATTCCATACATTGTTCTATGTATTGTTTGGGTTGGGGCTATCACGATTCCGCCTACACAATTCCATACATAGTTCTATGCATTGTTTGGGTTGGGGCCGTCATGATTCCACCGATGCCGCGGAGGTGGAGCCCCTCGCCGACAGTCACGAGGCTACGACAGACCAGACACTAGCGAAGAAGTTCTCTATTTAGTGTGCTACTATTTTCTCAATTTTTTCTTGATGTTTTGATCCAATTTGGTTGCTGCCTTACAAGAACAGGTGGTTTGCCAAACACCTCAATCACTTTCATGGTTCCGATGCTGATGGATTTTTGTGTGTCCAAAATGTTGATGGGTTTCTTAAGCCATAGATGTTATGCCATGTTTTAATTTGAATTCGTCATAGCCTTGCAGGAACATGGGGTTGCGGCAAATGAAGAGCTAACAATGCAAGCAAGCATGGTTTTCTATGCAATATTGATGCGTCTATTTAGAGACATTGTTTCTGTGTTTGCATACATAAGTTTCTATGCATAGCAATTATCATTTGGCAGTGTGACTAAATAAAATATTTAGTTATGATGGTAAATGCAGGTTTCTAAAGAAACTAGATGAATAATGATTCTCACAGATTTATTTTCTTGTACTTTGAATTCTATACATTGTTGTAGCACAATTTTATACATTATTTGTTGGTGCTCGATGATATTCCCTGCTGGTGTTTAATGAACTGATCTACTCATATTGGCTTCCTTTTTCTGCACTCATATTGGAGAACGTTTTGAATGATAAGCAGGCATATTTTCTATGCAGTTTTGATTTAAACTTTTTATGCTTTCCTCCACTAAGCAACTAAGGTGATTTCTACGAATTTTCGATATGCTGAGTAACAAATTCTGATCTTAGTTGTGTCATCGTTGTGCTACTGTAGTGATCACTGAAGTGGCCGCACCTTTGCTTGCAGCAGTAGCATAGGAATGGACTGTCTTCCTCAGGAGAATGGGTTTCTACCAAGGCTGTCAATGGTTTCTATGCATATCAAAGTAGACGACATGTCCTTCGGGTGAGCACGTTTCTATGCATACATTTTTCTATGCATATCACTGAAGTGGCCTTACCAAGGATTCTATGCTTAGTTTTCATAGGTTTTATTCATGCTTAGATAACTTTTGTATGTGTCATTTACGACTAACTAGTCACAATATGCAAATGTGGTCAATGCAGGGGCTTATCATGGCATCGAAACGTATCCTCAAGGAATTAAAGGACCTGCAAAAGGACCCTCCAACATCATGCAGTGTAGGTAATTTTCTGGTAGCTAGTTAGCCTTTTGCTAGTAAGTTCAGTTTGCTGTAGCCTTTCTGTCTTGCTTGTGCAACTTAAGTAGCAGTAGTTCAGTTGCATTTTTCCAGTTGCATTTTTTCTAGTAAGTTCAATTGCTTTTTTTTGTAGATTTGAAACACGGGACATATCACTTAGTGTGCTTGCAGCCGACTGCAGCTGACCAGAGGCGAGGAGGATCCTACACCTGCTGCTGCAGCTCTCCAGGCTCCCCATGTGTTCTGTACTTCACGAGTTAAGTTTTTACACCTTTAGATCCAGTCTTTGACTATGAAATTTGATTACTTTTTTGCAGATTTGGAACATGACACGTATCAATTTAATGTTGGAACGCAATTTTATATATTGTTGGAACACATTTATATTTAATGTTGGAATACAATTTTATATAATGTTAAATACAAAGATTTTCTATGCTTCTTTTTCATATATAATGTTCAATGAAATTATTGCTATAAAATTATACGTTATCTTGCATAGATACACTTTTTATGACTGTTATCATTGCTTTTTATGCGAATACATGTTTATGATGTTCGTTCTGGTAACATGCTTATCCATTGTCTACTCTTTAAATAGGATTTGTATGAATTTGACATTGATTATTTATGCTTCACTAAAATACAAAACAATAAGCAAAAGAGATCTAGCTGCGGCAAGATTGAAGAATTTTAAATTTTTCTATGCCATGTTTAAACAATTTTTATGTGTGGATCTAGTGACTGGCAGTGACTCCATGCTGGTAGCGGCGGACCTCTTGCGGAGCCCCCTCCCGTGTCGGTGCCAGTCACGACTCCATGAATTTTATATGACATGTTTTATTCATGTTTAGTTTGCATAAGATTCTATGTTTAGTTTGCAAAGGTTTTATTCATGCTGAGTTTGCAGAGGATTCTATGCTTACTTTGCATAGGTTTTAACACCAGTTGAATTCAAATTTCCGAGAAGAAGTCATCGATATCTATGCTTATGTTCATTTTACACATGTTGTGAATTATATGCTTATATGCACAATGCTCATAGGATTCAAAGTTCAAATGCTTTCTATGGAAGAAAGCAAAGATTATATGTAAGAAACATGTTTCTATGTCTTACCGTTGTAAGGTTTCTTCTCCTGCTTAAAACATGTTTCTATGCCTTTATTGTGATGTAGGATGGTTGAAATGGATTCCTCTATTTGGTGTGAGGTCAACGGTGGCTCAGTCATAAGGACATGGCTCGTGACGTCCATGACTTCCTTGGTTTTTGCGGCGGTAGCATAGCGTGATCTTTGATATAGTTGAGGGGTTAATGTAAAATGTTGATGCCTCGTGTAGTTGATATAGTTGATGGCTCACTCATAAGAACAAATTTTTATATATTCTTAAGCATTTATGTGTGCACCTGTACACAGTTATATACATGGTTGGAGCACTCTTCTATGTATTGTTAGAACACTTTGACATATATTGTTGGAACAATTATCTGTACGCTTCCTACATAATTCTATATATTATTGTTGGTATCAATTTTATATATTGTTGGTACACAATTCTATACATTGTTAGAGTAGTCGTCTGTGCCAGGCGGAATGTCTATCTCGTGGAGAGGTTTCTATGTGTTAACAAAAATAACTTTTATTCGTCCAAACATTAAATTCTATGCAATGTCAGCACCATATCTCGTGGAGAGGTTTCAAATTTCATAGCATTACAATGGCTCCTATGCTCGTGTCTTGAAGATTCTATGCGCCAGACCGCTCCACAGGAATCATAGAACCTCTATGCCAATAAGATTCAAATTTCAAATTCTATAGTGAAGATAGATGGTTTTCTATGCTTGCCATGAAGTTGTATGCAAGGTCGGTGCTAAAAGATTTTGCACGCATCTTAAATAGTGATTTTATGCATTCAATCGGCATTCAAGTGTCATGATTCAAATTTCAAATTTTTGGATAAGAAGAGATCGTCTCCATGTTTTTAATCTCTACTCACAAGATTGTATGCTTAGATGGAAATGTTTTGTACGTTTCTATGCATCTTGACAAATGATTCTATGCATCTAATCAGCCATTACGTGTCATGATTCAAATTTCAAATTTTAAAATTTTTTAAAAATATATTCACAATGGATCTTGAATCGTGCACAAAAATGTCAGGAGTTCAATGGTGAAAACCGTTTTAGAATCGGAAGCTTCGTTAAGGAATTATCGTGAAAAAATGGAAGAGATCAGAATGGATGCATCAATGCATGCATGTGTCAGCTTGTGTCAGCGCATGTCAGCGTGTGTCAGGTATAATTAGGTGAAACGTTCAGCTCGCGGAAAGGTTTTTATACGGTAATGAATTGATTTTAATTCATTCAATGACTAATTTCTATGTAACATCGCGACCAAAACTTTTCTGCGCGGCTTGACCTGTATTTTTATACATTCGATTGGTTGAGTCTGCAATGGTCCCCCACTCGAGCGTGAGCGTCAGCTCCGCTGACCTGAATGGGTGGACTAGCTGGGACCTGCGTGCGCGTCAGCTTTGTGGGGGGTGGGTGGGGTGGCTGGCTGGGACTTCCGATACCTATTTCTAGCCCTGGGCTCCAAATAGCCTTAGGTATATATACACATGGCAGCGCTATTCTACACCCTAGGTGTAGAATATTATTCTACACCGTAAGTCAAAACTGACCTGAAAAAATACTGAGTAGTACTGAACTGCGTTCAGTATCAGTCAGTACTACACCCAGGACCACGAAAATACTGAAACACGAGTACTGAACAGTACTGAATTCTGTTCAGTATAACAGTTTGGTGTAGAATAGCACCTATGATGTAGAATAGCACGTGTGTATATATATATATATATATATATATATATATATATATATATATATATATATATATATATATATATATATATATATATATATATATATATATATATAGCCTACACTAGAAGACAGACGTTAAATTTAATATCCACGTTCACACATTACAATTTTATTAAAATCATCTAAAATTTATTGAAGATAATTCAATATAACATGGAGCTACTGATAGATCAATATATGGGATCCACATCAAAGTTAGCCCTGGAACTAAAACTTCGTCTTGACACCTTAAAATTTTAGCGTAACTGTATATGATTCAATATGATATGAAACTGCTTTGTGCTAATTAATATAGCAAGATCTGCATGTGGAACCCACATAAAGAGCCAGACTCTAGAACTAAAATCCCGTGTTCACACCTTAAAGTTTTAGCCAAATGGACTGATTGTGGCAAATGATTTAATTAGATCGAGTGACATGAAGCCACCAATTTTAGAAGCATGACCAAATGTGGTTCCCCTCATCATAAACTGAATCCTAGAACAAAAATCTCTTGTTCACACCTTAAACTTTTTGCGAAATTGACTAGAATTTGTTCGAAATGATTTAATATATCAAGAAGCTACATCGTGCCAATTAGCACATTCATATGAACAAGTTGGCTGCAAACGGAGGGTAGTTCAGCTGGTTGGATTTCTTGTTACATCCGAATTCAAACCATTGACTTAACGTGAGTGCTTTATATTTTCCTAGATTTATCTTCAGATTTATCGGGGTTTTTTTTCGCAGTGGTTGGTGATATGTCCGTACGAATATCTGTATCTCTACCATGATCCACAATCGGTACAGCCAACCTATTTCAAACTAACTAATTTTCTAATGATCCCAACCCAACCACTAAAAATATAAATACATTCTCACTCATCCTAAGTATATAACCATTTAAAAATCCAATCCATCAAACCCATCTTAACTTAGAAGGTCCGGTTGAGCGATACCACGTCGGCAGTCCCGTCATCGGCATGTCAGTTTCATTGCAATTTGAATCTTCAATGCTGTCCATCTGTACATACTCCCATACCATCACAATTCACACCGCCTCCTCCCTGCCGGTCGCCCCGTTCCTTGCGCCTTCCGTCAAATGCTTCGCACACGTACGGCGACGACGACGGGCCGGCGACCGGCGGGATACGCACACAAATTCACCTTGGCATTACTACTATATATATACTCTATATTTATAGCTTTCCTCTCCTTCCCCGTCTGGACTAGAGTAGACCCACCTCGCCCGTTCCTATCCCTAGAAGCTCCGGCAAAAGTGACCGATCCATCTCTCCCACTCTCCCAGTCCCCCACGCCGACCTCCACCTATGCAACACGTGCGGAGAGCTAGGAAAGAACGATACTGGAGGCTGGCGATCGCTTGGCTCAATCACTGTCCTGCTCCAGCCACGAGCAACCTAATCATCGACCTCAGGCAGGCAGGCAGGCACACACGTCGGACCTGGATCGCCGAACGCCACGGATCCCACGGCCGACGAGCTAGGCGATCGTGTCAGCATGGTGCCCATTGAGGACTTACGTCGCCTTGCTTGCCTCGCCTACTGGTTCCATAAGCCCATGCATGAGCGTGCCGAAGGAGGTAACATTGTGATCGGCGGTTAGTTCTGAAAAAAAGAAGAAAAATTCTTGAACGGTCAACTTCTAACTGTTTTACACGCTGCAGGTGGAAGTGGAAGGGAATCATGGTGCCGTAAGTCCGCGAGTATCCGAAAAGAAGAAGAGTAATAGACTTCAAAGATCAAGGCTCTCGGAGTCAGAGACCGAGAGCCGGGCGTAACTTTATATACATTCTGAATTTAGTATCTGAGCAAACGAAACTTGTCATGCATCATCCTGGAATGTTGTGATTACATATTTCTCATCACTAGAAATCTTCATCAGCAGGAAATAATATAGCCGTCACAGGATTACAGTCCTCTTTTGAACCCACATCTCATGGTAAGTGTATTAGCATGTGTAAGTGATGAACACCATGCATTCAGTCAGACCACTACCAACTCCCAATCGATCCGTCTGCCAAAGTTGAGGATACAATGGCCGGAAATTAAATCATGTGCGTGTAGGCTGTGCCTGCGCAATTTTAATACTAAATCAAGTCTTACCAAAATTAATCAACTGCAACCTACCTTTTTGATCCGAAGGAAAACTTCATGAATAATTAAACTCACTCAATTGCTGTTTTTCCATTATATGAATGGAAATGGGGTTGCCTCGGTTCGAAAAAATTAAACTCGCTCAGTTTGTAGTACTAGGTTAAAAACACAGTTTCATGAAGATTTCAGCTGATTTCATAGTTCAACAATCATGGAGAAACAAGTAACAAATACATGAACGGAGCAGAAACACATTTCCGCGCTGGCATGTGTGTGGCTGGTAACAGCGAGTTTCTGACAATCTTCGTTCAATTAAGATGGGAGCCAAGTTAAAGATGAACGCTGCCGCCTAGGCTAGGAAAATTAAATTAATGGGCGATAGGGAGCGAGATTAACTGGCCGAGATAACAAGACGAAAACCTTGGATGGTTGCGATATATACAATGTATGACAGTATGAGACCAGGTTTCCGGCATCGTCCGTCTCCTTGCTATGTCCGCTAGCTATTTGCATAGATGCTCTCGGAGACTTCGATGCCGTCCCTCTCACATGTTTTGCATGGATGGTTTTATCCAACAGATTGTCAGAGTATCCATATTATATGCCCTGACGACGCTAGTTACATCACCTTAGTTGTTGCTTTGCTGTTACCTATGTATTTTAAATCACCTAGCTTCTTGCCTATAATAAGCTCAACTTCTTCCGGTGTGGTGTCTTAACTTCCCCCTCACACCCGATTATCAGCTTGCATCCAAGAGGCCGTGCATATTATGGAACACAAGGTAGCCATCATATCCCGTCATCGTTCGGCCGGCCCGTCGACCGGTGGCCGACGGCAATTTTTTGTTTCGTTTCAGTTCAGGGATACCAATACCTGAACTAGAACTCTCTTATTACACAATCGCCATTTTCAAGATATCCTTGAGGCTACGCATGCCGGCTGCATTACGGCGCTGCGCGTTGCATTACATGTGTACGCCGCATTCCGTTCATTGTGCTTATGCATGCAGTTTATGCCTAGCGATGGACTAATAATGTTCGATCGGTTGTGCTTTCCATGTTCTTTAGGTTTAACATCATCGTGGACCTCTAGTCAGTCGCCAAAATGGCATCATGGTCAAGGATGCAGGAGGAATCAGTGCACGATACGTCGTCGTCTTGTTGGCAGTCTTGCATGGTGACACATCATCAAGCCGCGCGAAACCTGCTGCTCAATGCAAAACGTGACCTGACATGTTCGCGCAAGAAACAAATAAACGGCGATGGAGGACGGATCAGGAGCTAGCGCAAAGTCTGTTCTTCCATTTTTCATCAGTTGGGATTTGTCAAACTGCTGTCACCTCACTGATAACGTGGGATGGGAAGCATATACTCCCTCCATCAAAAAATACGGTCGTTTTAGACCTCAGCACGCAAACCAAGGAAGACGCCCAATGATGTGCATACCCCTACGGTGGAGAAGGACGAGCGGGGTGATGGGCTAAGGGGGCAGGCCTAGATGGTAGGTGTTGGCTCACGCTCGGTGCCAAAACGACACTTATGGTGGGATACAATTTGAACGTCAGAACGACCATATTTTTAGGACGGAGGGAGTAATGATGCGCAGACACAATGCCGTTGGGATTCGACCACAGCCATCTCCGCCCCCCTTAGGCCTGCACCTGCTGGCGATAGTGATTTGGCCACATTAGGGTGTCCCTAACAAGGATGAAGAAATCGCCAGCAACTTGACCTCCAAAAATAATAATTAAAAAAAGAAACATCAGACGCGGAGAGGAAGAGCTTCTCGAAAGACGTGCAAGACAGATGATTTTCAATGGCTAGCTCGGTGGTCCGTTTCGTTTTCGGCTAATAGAATCCGGCCCAGGCTAGCGATTTCGTCCCCGTTGGGGACGCACTCATTGTTGGCGCGCGCAAACCAGAGAGACGTCCCCTTGTTTTTAGTGTCGGACCAACAGCCGTAGAGCACGCAGCTGCATGCCCGTAGGCTATGAGCAAATCTTGAAATTAATAAAGTCACCGCGACACACCTCACAAGTCACAACTGTTTATCACAAAAAAGTAACACCATTAAATCCTAAAGTCATCACGTACGTCTCACTCTAGCGAGCAACCAACACCCTTGTCAAATTAAGAACTTAAAACTAGGTGAGCAAATTTCAGCACAATGAACTTAACCTATTGAGCTACACTCAGATACAACAATTTAACCACGTTGGGTTGCACAGATCTTGAAGGAAATCAACAGCAGACTGAAGCATGAAGTAAGTACAGTTAATGATATATATTCCCCTCTGTTCTAAAATGTAAGGAGTTCTATTTTTTCCTCATAAACCAAATGTTTCTTTTTAGGTTTTGCTTACATAAAAACCATGGTAACATTTACAACACCTATTTAACTTCATTCATTAAATACATCGTTGGATGTACTTTTCTAGTATATTGTTTAGTGTCAGAATATTCCTACCTTTTTATTTTTTTCTCGATCACACAAAAGATTTGCACGTCTCTGTATTAAGGTAGAGAAAACAGTTTGATACAACACGCCTTCACGGCGTCCTAGGGGATCAGAAGAATTTTACATGGATGCTACCTTTTTATTAAATTTATTCGAAGACGTTTGACTGAGGACAAAAATAAAAACACCTTTTTTCGATAGAATGATAACCTTTTAAATAATGGAAAGCCAAGAACACATTATAAAAGTTTTCAGTTAGTTTTGTCTGTATAATAGAAAATGGGTTTTCCCCATGAAACAAACTAGCAGCCCCATGCATCGTGGAAAGTACATCAACAAGGCATATTTGTGAAACCTAAGCATAATGTGACAAAAACAATATTATTATATCTATATAAGCCTAGAAAATACCACGCCTAACGATGTCATCCATGTTGGACGAAACCTTCGTTTCGATCTCTCAAATGCCAGTGTTGTCTTGACTTTGTCTTTGGATCCGAGGAAACAACGTTGAGGCTGCTAATCATTAGTTATTTCTTGCGCATTCTCCCACAAGATTTGGCCAAATTCATAACGGAAGAGGGCAAAGAAAACCCTTCCTGGAAATCTAGGTTTTCTTTAAACCCCTGCATCTCAATTTTATAGTCAACCACTTGCTAAGGCCCTGTTTGGAATGGGAATTTTTCTTAATCCTATATTTTTCCTGGTAAATTGAACTGATTCTTGTCCTACAAAATTTCTGCGTTCCAAACAGGAATGTGATTCTTTATTCCTAGCGAAGTCGATCATTCAATATGGCTCTCGTCTAGTCTTCATTGTGACCAAAGGTGCTTACACTACTATATCATCCTCATCATTGTCGGCTCTAAAAGTGTGCATTGCCGCCGGTTTCAAAACGGTAGTAAAAATCGAATAAGAAATTAAAAAATACGGGTTGGACCAACCGATGTTTGCACCCGTGCCACTGCACCCTCGCCCTCGCGTCGCTACCCGCTGCACACGCCCCTACAATATCGTGAAAATTCGAGTCAGGCCTGCCACAAGGGGGCTGCAAGGAGAGGCTGGGGCCGCCACACCCTCATCTACCACCACGTAGATTTGAGTCGAGGCTACTGCACCACTGCACCCTCACTAGTCAGAGGGAGAGGCCATCGCGTAGATCTAGGCTAGGGTCGCCACGATGTTGCGTCCTCATCCACCTTCGCCCTTGCGGCGCTACACTCTCGCCAATTAGAGGGGGTGGGGGAGGGAGGTCATTGTGCGAGGAAGGAAGGGAAAGGGCGCCTTGCCATCGTACAGAGAGGTGTAGGTGGCTAGGGTTTTAGGGTTACATTCTAGGGTTCAGTTTTTTGGCTAGGGTTTTAGGGTTACATACTAGAGGCCGGTTTTCCACCATCGCTTTTGTGCCTTGAAACAGTGGTGATAAATAGACCGATCGTTACCTCTAGATTTATTATGAACTGGCAATGAAAATACTATTGGCAAAAATGTGAAAATACCATTGGCAAAAACCATTAATTTTAGTAGTGTCTATCATGGATTGTGTGTCCTCAAGGTTGGTCACTATAATTTGAATTCTGAATTGTCACACCCGGTTTTGCAAAGAACAAAACTAGGCTCATCATATGTGTGCCCAGGAAGTCCACACATACAACAACAGAATAAAAATATCAAAACAATGTTTATAGAAAGCGGAATACTTACTATATTAACACTTACAACTATCAGAGTGTCACGGAATAGCTGCTAAATTTCTGCTCGGGCTCCATTCTTCTCAGGGATGGCTGACTGGTGGCTCCATATGCCAAGCACTTCTGAAAAGACTTCTGAAAACTCCACTACACTTTCATCATTCTTCTAAGCAGCACCTTACTACACACTGGAGTGTAGGGAAATAGCAAGAGTGAGTCCATGTCGAACTCAACAAATATAACATGGGGTTCATGAGGCTCAAAAGACTAGACACTGATTTGACTGCATTTAGCTTTTAATTGTCACAATTTTATTACATGAGTAGCATCAAGTTTACATTAATCCCACAATAAACATATGATCAATGTAAATATGAATAACGAATAGCAAAACACATATTAAACCAATAAATGTTTATCTATTCTGTGAAGGTCCAAGGCCACTCGTGACCGTGAGCACGGCTGATATACCAGTTTTACACTCTGCAGAGGTTGTACACTTTTACTGTGAGTCGTGATTTACCCTTTCGTCCGAGGTGATCAGCCTCTTGACCCACTACCAAGGAAGGTCGGCAGGGTTCACTATGAATTCTTTCAAAGGTTCGTCTAACAAGTTAGGGCCATTAGATTCACTCGGCAAACAGATGTAGAGCCCCCCTTCCAAATGGCACAATAACACGCAGCCTATACACATAAGAACAGAGGCCGCACTATACCTGATTCGTCAAGCCGTTCTTACGCCATAAATGTTACCACTAACAAGCTAGAAAAGGTCCTCATACTTGACTAAAGCTAGAGCCATATAGCCCTCACAGTTGTACTGTAAGTCCTGGATGTTCGTCCATAGATGAGTCCTTGTGGAGAGAAACTAGAGCACCAAAAATAACCCCATGCTCTAGCCCTCTTTAAACAGTAATCAAAAAGTCATCTTTTAATGTTGTTGCATATTCCATTAATCATATTACAAGATCATAGTTTATGTTCAGCGCTAGCAAAACTACTCAATGCAATATCATGGGTGCCAAGGTAATGGATCAAGACTAAGTCATCCTTAACAAGGGAATATATGCATAATGATATCATTTGCTTATTGTGAATAGGACAACAAGGATAATCCCATGCTATACTTGTCTTAGAACTTGCTTTATGCCAAAAGCAACTTGCTCTGAAAAGCCTCAACTTAATCTTTCATTTGCAACTTCTGGCACTCAGCTTCTGGTCTTCATCTTCGGATCTTTGGCGCTCACGGATAATCTTTCTTCTACTCGTAGATCATAGCAACCCAGCACACTAACAGGCATACAAGCAAATAAATAGGAACAACTAAAAACAATACACCACACAAAAGAGACACTTTAAAAGAAAACGTACTAAACTATACGACATGATGCTATGATCGCGAAAACGTAAGACCGACGGATAACAGAGCTACCATCAAAGAGGACACGCGACTATCGAGAAGTTTACAACAAATCAGAGAAGACAAATTATACGTTCGATTTATTTTAGTTAATGAATTAAGGTGATAGAACTTAGATAATGTTAAAGTTTATATATATAAACATAGGAGTATAAACCTATATTGTTTCTATTTTGATAAGCAGTGCAAACAGAAATTAACTAAAATTAATGTTTAAATTAAAATTTAGAACATGTAGCATGTTAAACGTCGTCGACATACGTACAGTAGACTACGTTAATTCAAGTAAGGCTAAAGCGATTAAGATACGGAAGTTGAAGGCAATGACGGAGATATATAGGTACAAACTAAAAAGGCAGCCTAAGCAGCTCCAAGATGATATGATTTATGGTCATGAATGACAACGAACGATATCAGCATAACTTTTGATCAATTAAATAATAGATAGACAAGGTGATCTATGGGCTGACGTTAATTAAACGTGCATAACCATTTGCTACTGATGTCAAGGTAATGGACATTTTAGAGAACTATCCTAAGTTGAATTAACCAATTTACATTGAATTATAAAAGATGAAGTTAACCTTATTCATATTTTATTTATAAACATTTATTTAGTGTTTAAGTCATTTAAACATTTATAAATTAGAAAGCATAAAGAAGGTGATAACAGCTAATCGAATCATTATATGTTTCTTACCTAAACTAAACAAGTTCTATTTAAGAAGTACTTAAGTTCTTATTAATCATGATAGCATTTGATTATTTATAAAAGACAAATTATAAACCAATGTTACTTTTAATTTGAAAAGACAGTAGATAAATATTAGTTAAATTAACTACATGCTCCATGTTTAACTAAACTAATTATGATTAAGAAACATTTAAGTTAATATTAATCAAGTTAACATTTATTTAAGAATGTTCTATGTATGAACCTAAGTCGCTTCTAATTTAAAAGAGCATGACATAAACATTAATCAAATAATCATAATTTAATTTGTAAACACATAACATGACATGGTAAACAACGTTGCTAATGCGTCTCTTACGCCAGCATAGTCATGAAGCAACAAGAACGAAATTATACCCCTATGTTGCTTTTAGTTAGAAAGCTGTTAAATAAATATTAATCAAGTTACATTTAAATAGATAAATTCATACTTGAGTGACATCACAAAAACTATCGCTACTGTATAGAACACGACGCTACAAAACTATCGCAACAAGAACGGATTTACAAACCTAGATTGTTTTTAATCATAGAACTAATTGCATGTCAATTAAATTAATATTTAATTTATATATGACTAGCATGTAACATGTCTACGCCGATAGCATATAGCTTCAGTTGGCATGATCGCAAAATCACAAGAACGAGTTATTACACTAGGTTGTTTTTAATTAAAAATGCATTAAATAAATATTGCACGTAAATCAATAAATTCATAATTAGGTGACACGATATACATCAGCACTACTACGTAGAGCGCAACTATATAAAACTAACGCAACTAAAACGGAGTAAAACAGAATTAAAACGAAGAAACGACAAAGATATTACGAACCAGTGGCAGAACCGCAAATACTTCGTCTTCTACCTCCATCCATCTGAAGGGCCTCGGCCTGGGGGCGACACAAGAAGGAGAAAAAATATCTAATTTACTGCACGAGAGATTTCTCAAACTAGAGGCTCCTCCATGGTAGTTTTGGTGTGCTTTTACCCAAGGGGTAGGTACGTATATATAGGGAGGAAAACTCCCTACCCCACGTCAACTAGCGATACGATAATAATTGATGTTGCACCCTCCATCTTTACTAATAGGCCTAATTAATTATTAAAGCCCATTAGTAAATAAATGTATGGGCCTTTGAGATTTATTAGGATTATTGCACATGGGCTTTGAGCATTGGGAAAAATAAGATATTTATTTATTTTCGGAATTAATTAATTTTGTGGATAAAATAATTCTAGAAAAGTCCAGAATTATTATTTAAGCCGCGAAAAATACTCCGAAAGCTTTGAAAATTCGAGGAAATTTTTCAGGGACATTAGGGAACATGAGAAACCCAAATAAAGTATTTGGAGCTCATGATAAGATATTTTAGAGCATCTAAAAAATAGATAACGCTCATAGAAAAGCGTGAACTAGCTCCAGAAAAAGCCAGAATAATTCCCGAAGAGTTCACTGAGATTGATTGACACATGAGGAACTGAAAGGAATAATTTACGTTATAAAGAAAAGATTTTAGAAAACTCCCAATGAGAACTTAAGATGAGAAACAAGGAATATTGATTGCGGAGAAAAGATAAAGACGTGCTGGAGAAGAAAGATCGATCCACTAAACGCATTTTGAAAGACTTTGTTCGCTCTTAACACACAAGAGTTAACGAGCAAACATCACATCAAACAATAATCCGTCAAATTAGTTTAGAAAAATTTAAAGATTCTTATTATTTTTTCATTTTTTATAACTAATTGATGCTATCATAAACTAAACTTAGGAAATTTTATCCGAATATTAAAATATTTATTTTATTTAGTGTTTCCTATACACAACCCAAAATTGAAAATTTTGGGGTGTGACATGAATGTAGATTTTGACAGATGTAGGGATAATGTCATGTGTGAGGTGAAGAAATAGGTCATGTTCATCTGGCTTATAATCCGTCTTATTCAGCTTGTTTTTTCAGCCGGAACAGTATTTTTCTCTCATAAAAAATCAACCAATAGTGTTTTTCAGCCGGCTTATAATTCCAGCCGAACGGCTCCATAGACCACGCGAATTACTTCGCCTAAGCACCGGTGGAGCACTTGGAGGCACATCAAACAATGCAAATTGATCAGCATTATCCTATTCAACTTTGCCAAAGAGGAATACGGAAATAAAGTTTCAGGTATATATTGGAGCGTAAAAAGTTTAGATAGAGGGGTGCTTTTGAGAGAGAGAAACTACCTTGTAAGGGGGTTTACTGCCATTCTTCCAATTTGAAATACTGACCTCATTAGTTACATCTCCTCTAGTCCTCTATATATTGTGTCGCATTGCATCTCTCTCACCCCAATCACAACAGCGAGGTTACAGTCGGAGGTCATGGGTGCTCGGCGCATCGTTCTGGGCATGGCTCTCGTCATCGCTGCATTCAGTATTGTCTGGTGGTTTGGTGGTAGCGATACTGAGGCGGCCCCGAACGAAGGGTTCTGGACGACCAGTTTCCTGATGCTGACGGCTGCGTGCTTCTCTCTTGGTATCATGGTCATTCACAGTGGCGTTGTTGCCACTGCTAGACCTACACGCCATCCTTGATTCAGATGCAGACGAGCTCCGATCCCCTGCAAGAGAAACTCGCGATTATATATGTGAGTGCATGTGTCGTAAATGTGTGCCCCCTCTATATATATGCGACAGAAAAAGTCGCTTATATGCACTACTTATCGATTTGTTATCTTTTAATTATGTTTGATCAGTGTGCAATGTTGTGTGTATGATGATCGTTTCTGCCTTTCCGGGACAGCAAGGGCGAGTTGGACGGTTCTTTTGCTTGTACTTTCTACCACATATATAGAACCGCATAGAACAATCAGCTGTGGTCTAATTATTTGTGAATAATCTTGAAGCTGGTATTATGTGTTAGCCTTAAACTTGCTATTATATGTAATAAGGTTATAAGGCTTGAACCTCCTGTTAATTTTACTACTTTCTCTACATGCCTATGCATGTGCGGGTATTCTTTATTTCTTCCTTCTATGGAATCGAAATATGTTGTTTGTGAGCTTCAGTGGCGTGTTTCTTATAAGAGCAAGTATAATAACACGTTGTAGGAGGGTTGAATGTTGAGATGAAGGAAAGAGAAGAGGAAAGAAAAGAGAAACAGGGTGTACGCTTACAGTCAGCTTATGCACAAAGAACCAAGAAATTTGTGAGAGAAGATCATGTATTAATCATGAAAAGCTGACTACTGTATGAATAAGCTGAAAGATGGGTTGTAAAGATTTATACAGCCATCAGAAGATTGTATTAGTAACCATACTATAAAGAACTGAGATAAAAAACATGCTGACACTAGGAAGCAGGATTTGACACAAATCAGGGCTATTCATATGGATATGAATGGGTTAGGTTGACCCATTGGGTAGTTGACCCGACCCACAAAAATAAGGACAATGGGTCATAGAGGCCGGCCCTAAACCTTTTTAAAAGCCTTTTTAAATATGGTCAACTCCACCAAGTGTTTCAACAAGTGTGTGAATTAGCATTTTTCTATCAATCTGAAAAGTTTTTCGCTTGCACCTCACCACGTCACTAAACGCAATGCATATGCAAATAAAACTCACACTTAGTAGCACTAGATAACCGTTGCAACTAAAAGATTTTCCCTCTTTATAGTACGGCTATCTATTCTAAACCCGGTCTATTTCTTCTCTAGTCAACCTTAGACCGGTGAAATGAAATACTCTACAAATTTACATTTGCCTTGCGCATTCCATTCCAAGTCCTCCAATGTTGATGTCACACAAGCACCAACCTCCAACAATAATGATATGATCCACATCATATCATCATATGACCTTTGGTTCATCGACCGCAACCTTGCTCGCTCTTCATCGTTGCCCTTGTCCATTGGTGTCAATTCATTGCTCAAGCTTCTCTGCCACATGTGGTGTGTCGCTCTAAAATCTCCGACCTGCCTTTCACACTTGCAACCGGTGCATCAACGTTAAGCCCTGTCTTGATCTTCTCTATCTAGCCACATGACTTCATGTCATGTCACATATGCAATGAGCTCCTTCATCACATATTTGCATGCGGACTAATTCCCTATGTATCTCACATAAACACATATTATTCCACATAGGTTGTCCCTCAATTATCAAAACCAAAGAAGGACCTTTCACCGCGGCTATGACCCTAGCACCCTCTCTGTGTACCGCATGCTCCTGTGCTTTCTACAGGCAAGCACCAAACTAATCCAGTGCTTACAGAAGCATCCCAATGCAAACAACTCTTTTTCTAAGCTTTTTTTCAAATACACTAACTCCTAAATGTTGTCCAACATGTGAAAAGATCTAGCAAGTGGCCTAGAGGGGGGGTGAATAGGCCTTTTCTGATATTTAAACAACTTCACGAAAGAGTCAGAACGCGGAACCTGTAACGGATCAACGTAATTATACGAGATTAAGTAAGAAAATCTGCCACCGAGGCGGTTAATTTATCAAACTTAAACCCGTATAACCCGAGATTTCGTGAAATCACGAGGGATTTCAAACCAACCAACATACAACCAAGATCGTACTGATTTAGCAGCCACAGTTCACATGATACATAGAGTTCACAATAAAAGTGGAGTACATCGGAGTTTAGAATAAAAGTTATTACAACATAGTTCAAAATAACATAGCGGAAGCAAGTAGTTTTACACACACACTTAGTTCAAATACAGTGCCAGTAGATAGTCATGGTCCACAAAAGCATTAGATAAGACGAACAGAGTGACCCTTACCCAAGGTCCTAGTTGTCGCCCATCGCTGGATATAGACAGTTGGAGCAGTACCCATAATACATCTGACCATCTGCAATAACAATGGGAACAACACCCTGAGTACGAGAATGTACTCAGCTAGACTTACCCGTCATAAACCAGAAATAAAGGACACCAAAGATCATGCAAGGCTTTATAGATTGGACTGGCTTGACTCATTTGCGAAAAGCATAAGTTGTTATGAAAAACTATACCAGTACGTTTTGCATCACTTTTAGTATAACCTATTCAAGCTAGGTAAGCACCTATTGCTAAAACAATCACTTGATTCATCATTAACAATCTAGATTACCATATCAGGTTTAGCATTTCCAACATCATTCACTTAACCATCAGTGTTCCATTAATGTTACTACGATGCCATAGCTCGAGTCAAGTGCTCACTAACCGGGAGCGACGGTGATTCGAATCGAATTCCTATCCAGCTGGAGATTTATTCCTCACACAAACCCTGCTTCCCCCGTCAGGGTCGCGTAGATCACCAATGACACTTTCTAAGAAGCCGCGGGATAACAATCATGGATCGCACTACCCAGGGACCGCCCGACTGCCAGGACGCACCTTGGGCTCACTCTTCGCGTCCCCGTTACACCCCCTTCAACACCAGTCTGCCAACCCGAGTTTATCCCGGCTCGAAAAGTGTCACTAGCTTCGCGGTCGAAAGGTACTTTATTCGGCTAGCTAAATGTGAGGCATGCGTTCAACATGACAAGAGGGACGAGCAACGATCGGTCCTTAATCGACACAGACAGAATCACTATAGTCCAAAACCCTATAAGACTCCGTCCGGTCTTCGTTTATCCATCAACACTTGGTTACTTTTTATGATCACAATTACAGCTAACCATAACCCGGTATCCACCTATAACTCGCAGGTGACAGGAAATCACCCGACTTCTACCGGTCTAAGCATGGCTAAGCAATTTACTCGATCCTGACCTAACAGGGTGAAAGATAATCCGGTGGCCAAGGTAATAATGCAACAACGGTTTCACTCAACTCCTATAACTTAATGCAACTATATATATAACTATAGTTCATGTAGTAAGGAACAACTTTTATAAAATAGGAGACTTAAAATGCTCCGGGGCTTGCCTCTTTCGAACGAGCTAGGATGGTGGTCGATGCACTCTGGCAGCTCCTCACCTTACTCTTCCTCCTCGGACACCTCCTATGCCTAGGGCTCCTGCTGATCCGTCCAAGCCTGCTCCTCCTGTACTGCTACCTGCGACTCTTCCTGCGATCCTGTATGATGCAAGTGCATAAGTAAACATGTGAATGATGCATCGGATTGTAGTGGAGTGCTTTGATGACATGAGATGCAGATGAGCATATGGAATGAGCAGTTTGAATATAACTATTTCTTCTACAAGGTAGTCCACGTCATCCAAGAACATATACCCTAAAACATGCACCTTATTCTTCTATTAGTTAGCCTATCATCTACACATACAAGTGAACCTAAGCTACCAAAGCTTACCAACCTAACTCAACCACAACATCAGCAAGGCATAATGATGCTTCAAATATACACCAAATATATTTTATTTCTCTCAATTTCTCATAAAGAATAATCTTTTATTTCCTATTTAACTAGGGTTACACAGCAACACCTATTTCTGGTGTAGATAAAAATCTACAAAAATTAAAGTAGCTTACCCTTACTATAAATAGCCTACTACCAAAATTTCATGAGAATTGAATATGTAAAACTATCTATACAAAATAAACAAGTTATAGCATAATAATGAGCATGAAGTTATTTTGTACTAGAAAAAGTATCAAACAACAGATTTCACATTTTTCCTATGTTACTAACAGTAAACTAACATACTACAAAAATTATCACATGTATGTTCTATACAAATTTAGCTTTCTACTAAAAATAACAAAGATTATCAATTAAAAGCATTTGTACTACACCTCAAAAATCTTTCACAGAACATACTTCACAAGTATTTTTCCTAAAAAGTACATCACTAATAAAGATTAAAGCAACAAGAATCACATTTTTCCCTTCATTATTTTATTTACTACATATTTTCTAAGATATCAGCATTTATAGCAATTAAATAAATTTGCACAGCAAAGTGTCACAAAATTAACATGAGCTATTTTTAAACTATAGATCTATTCAAGAGGAACATTACAAAATTTGTTTCACAATTTTTGGAGCTATAAATCTAAAGATATGATTTTTGAAAGCCTTTTCAACATTTCTGAAAATCATTTTCTTTAAAACTAAAAGTCTATCCGGCCTTTAACGCTACGTGCACCCCACTGCTACACACCGAACCAAAACACCGAGACAGACAGGCGGGCCCAGGAGTCAAGCGGGACCCACAGGTTAGCCGGAGGGGAGGCCAGCAGGGGCATCGCCGGCCGAAGCTCACCGGCGGCGAGCCCACGTGCGGCGCTGGCGGCACCAGTGTGCTCAGCACAACGAGCCGCACCGACCGGTGCTCGGTCTTGGCCGGGTGGCCTACCGGAGCGAGCTCGTCGACGCGCATGGCGGCACGACGGTGCGGCTCATCGGCGGGAGCTCGACTCCAGCCATGGCAAGGCGAGCAGGGAGGCGCTACAGCTTCGCGGGAGGGAGGCGAAACTGCTGACCGCGAGAGGGAGGAAGAAGGAGGGTGGAACGGGGAGATTGCCGTAGCCACGAACTCCGGCGAGCGGCGGTGAAGAGCGGCCGGCCAAAATTGGCCTCCTCACCTTGATAAAGGCGATCGCTGGAGGGAGCACGAGGTAGAGCGAAGGGAGGCAGAGCAATGGCCGCAAGGAATCGGACGCGGGCGCGGCAGTAGCGGTCAACGGCGGTGGCGAAGCTCCGGGAGCCGGCAATGACGCGGCTGCTGCTGGCGAGCTGCTGTGGAGCGAGAGGAGGGAATGGAGGGAGCAGCCGAGGCGGGCGAGCGCGTGGAGGGGGTAAGCGGGCGCGGGGGACGCGGGGGCCACCGGGGCGCGTGTCGCGCGGCGTCGCCGTCGCTCGGCCACGCGGCGGCCGAGTCCTGCCGCGGCGCCACGGCGTCGCGTGCGGGCGCGCGCGCGCGGGAGGAAGCCGCGGCCCGCTAAAGTGAAAAACCGATTTTTCTTTTATAAATAAAATTTTCTGATTTCTATATTTGTTTCAAATTTGAATTTGAAGATGAAAAAGAGGTTTTCAGAACTTTTGCCCAAAATAAAAGTTGTTCAAAATTTAATTCTCTACAACTTTCATGTATGGCACTTTTCAAAATTCTAAATAGATTTTGAATTTGGGATTTAAAGCTAAATTGTTAATCAAAAATTTATTTGTTTAGAATATTTTTAAAACAAAATTTGAGAAAAACTTGGATTCAAGAATTGCTCCAAAAATCATGTTAATTTATTCTAGATTATTTAAAATTGCTAATACCCAAAAGTATACTACCTTTTTGGCACTTACATCAAAGTTAGGGTTCTAATTATTTGTTTTTCAAGTTTAAATTTAAAAGAGCTATATTTCATGCAATGCTGGTCATGAAATGATGTTGAATGCTTTATGCTTTGAAATGCTAATGCATGCTTAACACCCAGGGGTGTTACAGCCCTCCCCCTTATAAGAATCTCGTCCCGAGATTTCGAGTTACGAACCATTTATCATAAAAATCTTTATACGCGGTTTGAAGATATTCTCCCGTTTCCCATGAAGCATCACTCTCATCATGATGGCTCCACTGAATCTTGTAGGTTGTTACCACTCTATTCCGAGTGACTCGGTCCTTAGTATCCAGAACTCGAACCGGTTGTTCACGATATTCCAAGTCCGCCTTGATCCGAATACCCTGCGGTTCTATTCTCTCTTCCGGAACACGCAGACATTTCTTCAACTGGGATATGTGAAAGACAGGAAAGATCGAACTCATCCCTTCTGGCAATCGCAACTTGTACGCCACGGGACCCTTTTTCTCTATGATCTGGTATGGTCCGATATATCTAGCAGACAGTTTCTGCTTGATTCCAAACCGTTTCTTCTTCATAGGGGTAACCTTCAAATAGACATAGTCACCCACTTTGAAATCCAATGGTCTCCTTCTCCTGTCTGCATAACTCTTCTGACGGGACTGTGCAGCTTGCATGTTTTGCTGGATAATACGGACCTTCTTCTCTGCCTCATCTACAAAATCAATTCCATAAAACCTTCTTTCTCCAGGCTCTACCCAATTTAACGGTGTCCTGCACTTCCTGCCATATAAAGCTTCAAAAGGTGTCATCTTGATACTCTCTTGGTAACTGCTGTTGTAAGCGAATTCTGCCAACGGTAACCAGGATTCCCATGAGCCTCTAGATGATAGTACATAAGCTCTAAGCATATCTTCAAGTACAGCATTAACTCGTTCTGTCTACCCGTCTGTCTGTGGATGGTAAGCCGTACTACGAATCAAACTAGTATCCAAACCTTTATGAAGATGTTCCCAAAAATGAGAGGTAAACTGTGAACCACGATCAGACACGATCGTTTTTGGTATACCATGTAATCGGACAATCTCAGCAATGTACTTTTCTGCATATTGAGGTGGTCGGAATGTTGTCTTAACTGGCAGAAAGTGAGCTATCTTGGTGAGACGATCTACTATTACCCAAATAGAATCATGTCCCTTCTGTGTGGTGGGAAGACCAGTGATGAAATCCATACTTATATCATCCCATTTCCAATCGGGTACAGACAAGGGTTGCAGAAGTCCTGCAGGTCTCATGTGAAGAGCTTTAACTCTACAACACATGTCGCAACGAGCAACGTATGCTGCAATTTCTTTTTTCATCTCAGTCCACCAATAACTGGGTCACAAAACTTGGTACATCTTACTACTTCCGGGGTGAATAGATAGCTTGGAATGATGGGCCTCATTCATCAACTTGTTCTTAAGCTCTCTATCCTTAGGTACCACCAGGCGATCCTTAAACCATAACACTCCTTGGTCATCCAATCGAAAGTGTTTGGTGGGTTCTCTCTTCATCTTCTCCTTGATATGAAAGATTCCCTTATCTGTCTTCTGACCTTCAATGATCTGGTTTTCCAGAGTACAACTGATCTGAATATTATGCAACACAGCAGGATATAACAATTTGAACCCTTCTTCAAACAATGGTTGCACATCAATAGCATGTGATTTTCTGCTCAGTGCATCTGCTACTACATTAGCCTTCCCAGGATGATAATGCACATTTAGATTATAGTCCTTTATCAGCTCTAACCATCTTCTCTGTCACATGTTCAACTCAGATTGGGTAAAAATGTATTTGAGACTCTTATGATCTATAAAGAGATTACACACATTACCCAGCAGGTAGTGTCTCCAAATCTTTAGAGCATGCACTACTGCTGCAAGCTCCAAATCATGTGTAGGATAGTTAACTTCATGCTTCCTCAATTGACGTGAGGCATAGGCAATGACCCTTCCATTTTGCATTAGTACACATCCTAACCCATTCTTAGATGCGTCACAGAACACATCAAATGACTTTTCTATATCCGGTTGGGCCAGAACAGGAGCAGTGGTCAACAACTTTCGCAAGGTGCAGAAAGCTGCCTCGCACTCCTCTGTCCATACAAACTTATGATCCTTCTGTAACAGGCTTGTCATTGGTTTGACAATCTTCGAGAAATCCGGTATGAAGCGACGATAGTAAACGGCTAAACCAAGAAAACTGCGAACTTCATGCACTGAGGTTGGTGACTTCCAGTCCATAACCTCTTGCACCTTACTAGGGTCTACGGAAATGCTATTTTCAGATAACACGTGGTTGAGAAAAGGAACTGTCTTAAGCCAGAACTCACATTTGCTGAACTTCGCATATAGTCGATGTTCTCTGAGTCTAGTCAAGACAATCCTGAGGTGCTCTGCGTGATCTTCTTCATTTTCTGAATATATTAGAATGTCATCAATGAACACAATCACAAACTTGTCCAACTCTAGCATGAAAACAGAATTCATCAGATACATAAAGTATGCAGGAGCGTTTGTCAATCCGAAGGACATGACAAGATACTCGTACAAGCCATATCTGGTAGAGAACGCAGTCTTAGGCACATCTTGTGGCCTAATCTTTATCTGATGGTATCCTGATCTCAAATCTATCTTAGAGAACACTTTGGCTATAGACAATTGGTCAAACAAGATATCAATCCGAGGAAGAGGATACTTGTTTTTAATTGTCACTGCATTCAGTGGTCGATAATCCACGCACATGCGTAAGGAGTTATCCTTCTTCTTTTTCACAAATAGAGCGGGGCATCTCCATTCAGACGAGCTAGGACAAATCAAACCTTTCTTTAGTAAGTCTTGGAGTTGCTTCTTCAATTCGGCTAACTCATTGGGAGGCATCCGATAGGGCCTTCTCAAGATCGGTGCTGTTCTCGGAATTAACTCAATGGCAAACTCAACATCTCAGTCTGGTGGAAGTCCAGGTAACTCATCCGAAAACACATCTGGAAACTCACAGACCACTGGAATCTGGGCTAGCAGAGTAGTTTGGACCGCACAAGTCGTGCTAGCTAGGTCTACTTTCCGAGGTAGGACCACCCGAAAGGTGCCTTCTCCACTTGGTTCCTTAAGAGAGATACTCCTTCCTCCAATATCGATTATTACCCCCATCTTATTCATCCAGTCCATACCCATGATCACATCCAAAACTAACCCTGGCATGACTATCAGATTAAGCTTATATTGTCGGTTTGATATGTTTAGGGTTACTCCCTGAACTATCTGATTAGTCAACAGATCAGCCCCAGCTGAACTGATTTTATATGCACATTCCAATTCGACTATCCTTTGCTCATGCCTCTTAACAAATGCTTGACTTACAAAGGAATGAGATGATCCGGAATCAAACAAGACAACTGCAGGATGATTGTTGATAGAAAACATACCAGCTGTCACCGGTTCTCCTTCCGAGATGTCATCCACAGTGGTGTGGTGCACACGAGCCAGATACTGCGTCTGCTGTTTCTTAGGGTAGGGGCAAAACTTTGCAAAGTGTCCAGGTTGGTTGCAGTTGAAGCACGGTCCCTTCACTTGAGCCACAGTTCCAGAAGAACTGCCTTGTCCTGTCTTCGCCTGAGGCAATGCCATCTTGAATGGTTTCTGGTTCCTCTGGGGTTGCTGAGCATTCTGATTCTTCCTTTGCGGTGGCCTAAACCTTGCACCTAGGGCAGGCGACCGATAAGCTGGACGGTTGGCCACTAGGGCTCTGGACTGGGATGGACCCGACTCGAAAGCTCTCTTACGGATCTTGGAAGCAGCATAAACATTGTTGTTCTTCTCTTGCTTCAGACAGTCACTAACGAAATCGTTGAAACTAGTCCTCATATTTGTACCCACATGTTTCATCATCTTGGGATTTAGGCCTCTCTTGAAGCTAGCGATCTTCTTGGCCTCAGTATTCACCATATCAGGAGCATAACGGCTCAGGTTATTGAATGCATATAGATATTGAGTTACAGTCTTCGTGCCTTGATTCAGTGCTAGGAATTCCCCAAGCTTCATCTCGGTCAGACCAGGTGGAATGTATGTTCCACGGAAGGCTTCGGTGAACTCCCTCCAAGTGATGTGAGCGTGGGGAGGAAAAGTGGTGCGGTGATGTTTCCACCACATTCCTGTCGGACCTTGAAGCTGATGAGCTGCATACTCAGTCTTCAACACTTCAGTCATTCTCAAGACACGGAACTTGTCTTCCATAGTATTAATCCACTCTTCTGCATCCAAGGGTTTTGCGGCTTCCTTGAAGATCGGTGGACGAGTATCCATAAAGTCCTTGAAACTGCTGTATTGATTTGCTTCGTGCCCACCCGGGTTTATCCCCCGATGGGTGTTATTTGCAATACTGCGCAACGCAGCTTCCATATTCTGTTGCATGCTCTCCATATTACGTTGGCTTCCAAGAAATTGTGTGAAAAACTGTTCTGCAGTGTAGGGTGGAGGAGGCGGTGGTGGATCACGGTCATCATTAGCAGTTGCACTGCCACCAGCCTCAGCGGCACCATACACGGTACGACGAGTGTTCGGCATCTGCATGTTTCAGCAACAGTAATTATTAGGTGATGTTGTAGGAATTGCGACCGAATGAAAAATCATGCCGAACTGAATTTACTAGAGAGAATAAATTCATACAATAAAACGGGGGCACAATAAGTCATTCCAATTAACACAACATCACTAATTAGATTACTTAAAGCGCACACATCGCGTCCATTACAACCAAGTTGCCAGCATACATACACTGGACTTTTTGACGTTCGGATACCGCCACAAACACATCCAAGCTTTCCAACATTACATCAAAGCCTTAGTCTTTCTACTCATTATTACATGCCCAACGTGCCAACAAAGCAAAAGATCATGTAGATGGAACCTAGTAGCTAGTGCAACAACTACTAGCCTACTCATCGTGGTCGTTGTCTAAGTCCGAGACGTTGGCATTGTCACCATTAGCAGCGTTGTGGTGCTCCCCAACTGGTGCTTCGGGCTCTTCAGGATCTTCGTCTTCATCCAAATCCATCTCTGCCGCACCAGGAGGAACATAGGGGTTGAGTTGATTGTTCAGCCGATGAACCTCCTCATGCATATTGCCATTATATTCCTCTGCATATGCCAGCTGTTGCTCTAGCTCAAACTGCCTAGCCCTCAACACATTCTCTGCGGACCAGGCTTCATTCCTCTGATGGAGCACATGAGTCAACATGCGCTCAGCGTTCCTGTTGGCGGTGGTCAGTCGCCCAACCTGCTCTCTCAGGGCACGTACATCTCCCTCGAAAGCCACAGTCCTCTAGGTAGCCTGATCTCTCTGACGAGTTAACTAAGCCATCTCTGTGTTGAGCCTCTCAATCTTGGCGTCGTGATCTCTCTAAAGCTGATGGCGGTCATCACGAGCCTGACCAAGAGCACTAGACACACGTCTCAGGCTACCTTCCACTCCATCAAAGGCCCTCATCACTGCGAACATGGCACTCATAGCGGGGTTGTCACTGTTCTGTGCTTCTGCGGCGCTAATCTCCAGAGATATTCCTCTTGCCTGCTGCCACGAGTCAGTGAAGGGGTTGCCCCTCGGAAAGACTCCAACTATAGCTGCTGCCAACTCCTGAGGAAAGCGATCCATGATATCCCTCAGGATCCCAAAGGCTGCCCTCTCAGTGGCTTCTTCAGGGGTCCTGCCAGTTGACTCAAAATGCCAACCGGTCCACTCAAAACCATCACCTCGGGGACGAACTACTACTTCCACAGTCACCAAAAGTCCTTCCCCCAACCGCTCATTCGACCAAAAGTAGCGGGGCTCCATCCCATCAGGATATCCTACATAGCTGAGTACTCTCCACAAGAGCGTAGGCATCCTAAACTCTCCAAGAAAAGTGTGGCGCTGACGAGTGCGTGGAGCAAGCTGATGACGGGGAGCTCTGCCGATGGACTTGCGGGCTGTCTGCTTGGTACATGCCATCTGTAGCAAAATTTTATTACCGTGGTGAGAACAGATTTTTAAGTTGACATTTTTATCAAAATGAGATAATCAACTTATAAAGGGAGGAACAATGCCATGAATGAAATGCACAACATGATACATGCACGTTTCGTACGTCCTCACAAACTTAGAAAACTAATAACTACTAACGGAATAAACGGTGGCATACAACGATCTCTTGTAACGTAACTAATACGTACTACTCGAAAGCGTTGTTATGTACCTGTAGAAAGTCACTTCAGCCCAAACCTCACAGTATGAAAAATATGCAAGAAAGCAGTAACGTAAGTTACTCGCTCTACACGCATCCCCAGATACGAGTATAACGGCAACAACTACCTGAATCATCGTCCTATTGACGGCATCGTCACCGCATGACAGAAGTCCCCACCATTTGAATACCCTCATACGAACATGCG
Source organism: Saccharum hybrid cultivar R570 (assembly GCA_038087645.1). Taxonomy (NCBI): domain Eukaryota; kingdom Viridiplantae; phylum Streptophyta; class Magnoliopsida; order Poales; family Poaceae; genus Saccharum; species Saccharum hybrid cultivar. The sequence goes on along the minus strand of JAQSUU010000366.1, from coordinate 7,295,475 downwards.
CATGGCACGTAAGTATTTCGGTATCACATAAGCACTCCCCTAGATCGGCAGTGTATCCGACCATGCTCTCACAACTCTCACTTACCAGGGCGTAGAGGGAATTGATCCATACATTACCACTCAATTGAATGGCACTCATACAATAGCACGCCGTATGAGCGATGAAATTTAAAATATGATGCAAACCCCCAAGTTAGTACTTAATTAAGCCACCTAGAGTCCTTATTGGGCATAAAGGATATGACCTGTTGACATCATTTTTTAGCACGTGTTAAGATGGTCAAGAAAGGCTAATCAGCAGGGGAAAGATTATTGTGTAGATTGATAGCTGATGAAAAATGGGTTTGCTTATGAGTGGTAACGGCGTATGGGTTCAAGTTGAAATGTTGCCGATAGGGTTAAGGGTATTATTGCCGATGCCGATGAAAGATGGTTTGAAGGCTACTGCCGATGGAATAGGGATTTTGCCGATAAAAAAGAAGTCGATGAGAATACCATCGTGACTGAGGCGGACTATGGAATAAGATAGGAATTAAATTCCTTATATATGTTTAATAGAGTCTGAGTTGTGTCAAAGTCGTGTGTTTCCATAGATGTGGATTTAGTATCCTAGTCGTATTTGCTTATGTTTCTGTAGATCAGGGTATAAATATAGGGTGAAGGGCAATGTAAGAGATATCAATCAATATATCAAAAACAACTTTTATTCTTATTTACATCTACTTTCGACGACTTTCGTCAATTTACGTATTTTTTCTTTTTTATTATTACGAGTTCTCATCGATTCGGCGAGTTGCATTGCTCCAGTGCAATCTTCGGCAATCCTCGAGTTCCGCGTGAGTACCTCTTGGCCGTGACTTCCAGGCACATCGCTGTTGTCAGGACCAAAGTGCTCGTATCTTCATCCTTGTCGATTAACAGGTCAAATCGACTGGCACGCTTTGGATATCGAATTCGGGTATTAGCCCTTTGTGTTTGCAGATCTACTTTTGCATCAACACATCTTTTGGCACGCCTGGTGGGACAGATCTAGTCAAGATGCTTAATCCTGAGATCGATGTGGGGAACATCATCGCGGTGACAGAAGAAGATCTTAAGGATGATCAGAAGCAGGCTATGGAAAGAGCTATACAAGAATACAGACAGCTCTGCTTGAAGTCATTCAGTTTGAACAAAAGTGGACAAGTCATCCAGAAGCAAGACTTGCCGTTGCCTCGGCAAGTTACCTTTGATTCTGATCCGGGTAAACTTCAAGAGATGGTTAATTCTGCAGTGAATCATGCTTTAATTAATCATTCCAATGTGCTGTCCAATATTGTTCATAATGATGTGATTTGAACTTTCAAAGAAGGGCAAGCGTCACCTCGTTACGTTGGACTTGCTTATCATCAACCAGAATCAGCATCTGCTATTGCTCCATCGGCTCCCCCGGCCGTTGCGGGTATAGAGATTTCTTCTCTTCCGGTATCAGCAGGTTTATCTAACGTACAATCTACACCGATGCGTTCGGATTCAGCATTATCAGGACGAGTTCAGCTTAATACAGATCTATCAGCATCGGCTTTATCAGGCCCTATACCACAGAATAATCAGGCTCCTGCTAATTGGTGGAGATATGGTATGCCTCCAGAGCCATCTGCTTTTAACCATGGATCACCTCAAGTGTTTGATGCAACGGGAAAAGCTCCTATGCTATCGGCCGGTTCACCGATAGCTCAAGTACCCCAATATACTACAGCAACTACTGTACAACCAACTCTAGGGGGTTTCCAGGTGTCTTTGGGACAAACATCTAGTTCAAGTCCATCGGCAAATTTGTTACCGATGCAACAGAAGGCTCCAATCGTAAGTCAACCTGGAGTCCAGGTTTTACCTCAAGTTAATTGTAATTATCCGGCAATGCAAACAAGTTACCAACCATCGGCAAATTTTGTACCGATGAACGCTAATAATTGGCCAGGGCCGTTTCCCACTCAACATTCAGTTCAGCCAAATCAGCAAACCACAGGTGTTCATCAAGGTCACATGCATGCTGTTTTTCAGAATCAAACATCGGCAGCTCAACCGATGAACCCTTTTCAGCAGGTTAATGGACCACAAATAGTAACAAATATGCCAATTGCTGGAGATCGTGAACCACAAAGGTATGCAGAAGGGTATCAGCAAGTACCTCCAGTGGAGATTCAACCATATCGTCAACAAGATGTTGATGCTTTTTGGGCTGATAAAATAGCAGAGATCATGAAGGATCAGTTTGGGATCAAGCCCAAAGTTAATACTTATTCTTATCGGACTTCGTATCCTCCGGCATATGATTTAATTCCTCTCCCAAATCGTTACAAGGTGCCAGATTTCACCAAGTTTTCTGGGCAGGATGATACATCAACCATGGAGCATGTTAATCGTTTTATTATTCAATGTGGAGAGGCAGCTTGTAGAGATGAATTAAGAGTTCGGTTGTTTTCATCATCTCTATCTGGATCAGCATTTACATGGTTTATCTCACTACCGCCAAATTCTATTATTACTTGGGCTGATCTGGAAAAGCAATTTCATAAGTATTTCTTTGCTGGGGTTCACGAAAAGAAGCTTACCGATTTGGTAAAGATGAAACAACGCAATGATGAATCGGTAGAAGGCTTTGTGCAAAGGCTACGAGATGTAAAGAACAAATGTTATAGCCTGGTGTTGGATGATCGGCAGCTTGCCGATTTGGCCTTTCAGGGATTATTGCCACATCTTAAGGATAAATATGCTTCTCAGGAGTTCGAAAGCCTAAGTCATCTAGTGCAAAGAATTTCTGATCAAGATACTAGGGTTTTTGAACCTAAAAGGAATTGGAATAAGAAAGTTTCATTTGTCGAAGAAGTAGAAAATTCTGATTCGGATGAAGAACCAGTTATCGGTTTGGCTGAGTGGGTTAAGAATAAAAAACCGATATCTTGTCTCTTTGGTCACAAAGAGCCGGAGAAGTTTACTTTCGACGTCACCAAAGCCGATAAGATATTTGATCTTTTGCTTTAGGAGGGCCAGATTAAGTTGTCACCTAATCATGTGATCTCATCGGCAGAAGAATTGAAACATATGTTGTATTGCAAATGGCATAATGCAACTTCACACAGTACAAATGAGTGCAAAGTATTTAGACAACAATTACAGTTAGCTATTGAGTCTGGGAGAATAAAATTTGGCAATTCCAAAATTCAGAAGCCGATAAAAATTGATCAACATCCTTTTCCAGCAAATATGTTGAATACTGAAGGTAAAATTAAGGTGTTGACATCGGAAGCGGCTAAAAAGAATGCATCAGTAGATCCCCAACATCGGATAACTACCGATGATGCAAAAGGCAAGGGGCTATTGACAGAAGGTGGTAGTTCTGGAAAGCCTCCTCGATCTGGCATCATGATTATTCAAAGACAACAGGAAGGCTGGCGTCAGTGAAGGGATCGATATCGACAACAGTAAGAGGAAAGACGTCAAGAAGAGTGGAATCGGCATAAGGATCATTGGAATTGTCCGTTTTTTATTCATTGTTGGGAGAAAGGTATTAAGTTACCTACTGTTGAAGATTGCCTAGAATGCAATGGTTATTATGGAGTTAATCATCCTATAAGGAGATTTCGATCTGGTAATCAAGGTTTGTCCATTAATGAGCCGATCAGAAGGAGAGCATCAGCATATGATCGGCTGGGGGCAGGCTTAGTGTACATGAAAGGCTTGGTAAACACGGTGCATATTTTCCGAGAAACCAAGAGGAACTTGAAGAGATGGCAAATGCAAGAGTTCCTGATGAAGAAATATTTTACAGGGATCATAATATACGTCGTGTAGAGACAACCAGGACCTATCAGCCAGTGTGGAAAACTAAACTTCCTCAATGGTGTCCAGAGGGTTTGACAAAGACACAGAAGAGGAAATTGCAGCGAGAGCGTCAAAAAGACTTTTACCAAGAAGGAAGTCCCTCCAATAAGAAATCTGGTAATCAGCAGTGGCAGATAAGGCACAAAAATAAAAGCCCATCGGCAGATATCAATATGGTGTTTATGTTGCCGATGGAATTTTTGGCTCTATCTGATAGCGAAGAAGAAGTTGTTTTCTCTGACCAAATAGCTCAATTAACATTAGATCCAACGATGGCTATTTTTGAGAAGCCTGCCGATGATGAGAGACAACACCTCAAGGCTTTGTTTGTAAAAGGCAGAGTTGATGGGCAGCCTATATCTAAGATACTTATTGATGGAGGGGCTGCAATTATTATTATGCCTTATATGATGTATCAGAAGCTTGGTAAGGGAGATCAAGACTTAACTAAGACTGATATGATGCTAAAGGACTTTGAAGGCAATGTATCACCAGTTAAAGGGGCAGTGTGTGTTGAATTGACCATTGGCAGTAAAACCTTACCGACAACTTTCTTTGTTATTGATGGCAAGGGTGCATATAATCTGCTTTTAGGAAGGGATTGGATTCATGTTAATTGTTGCGTTCCTTCTACAATGCATCAGTGTCTTATACAATGGGTTGGAGACAGAATTGAAGTTGTTCCTGGTGATTCTTCTTATATCATCGCATCGGTAGAATCAGACACTTATGAGCGGACTAGATGCATATCAGGAGAAGCTTGGGAAAAAGAGTTCCTCAAGGTTGCCGATTACGAAATTCTACCGATCCAAGCAGTCGGTTCTGAAGAAGAGTTTTAATGGATAGATTTGCCGATGATGGAAAATTAGGTCAAGGATTTATATCGGCAGATGATTTAATAGAAGTAGATATTGGTGAAGGCGATGGGCCAAGGCCTACTTTTATTAGCGCTAAGTTAAATTCCAAGTGTAAACAGCAACTAGTTGATTTGTTAAAAGAATATAAAGATTGTTTTGCTTGGGATTATACTGAAATGCCTAGGTTAGACCGATCTATAGTTGAACATCGGTTGCCTATTAAATCTGGATTTCGGCCACATCAGCAGCCAGCACGCCGCTGCAATCCTAATATACTTCATAATATTAAGGCCAAAATAACTAAATTAATTGAGGCAAAGTTTATTCGACAATGTCGATATGCAGAGTGGATTTCTAATGTAGTTCCTGTATACAAGAAAAATGGGAAACTTCGTGTTTGTATTGATTTTAGGAATCTCAATAAGGCTACATACCCAATGCCGATTGCTGACTTGTTGATTGATGCTGCAGCAGGGCATCAGATTATCAGTTTCATGGATGGTAATGCAGGTTATAATCAAATATTCATGGCTGAAGAAGATATTTCTAAGACTGCTTTTAGATGTCCAGGACATGTGGGATTATTTGAGTGGATAGTTATGACATTTGGTTTGAAAAATGCCGGTGCTACTTATCAAAGAGCTATGAACTTTATTTTCCATGAATATATCGGCACGCTGGTGGAAATCTACATTGATGACATAGTAATTAAGTCTGGAGACATCACAAAGCATCTAACCGATCTACAGAAGATATTGGAGTGCATAAGAAAACATGGATTAAAGATGAATCCTAATAAATGTGCATTTGGTGTATCAGTAGGACAATTCTTGGGTTTTATGGTGCATCAGCGGGGTATTGAAATTAGTAGAAAATCTATTGAGGCAATCAACAAGATTGTTGCTCCTACCGATAAAACTGAATTACAATCCTTGATCGGTAAGATTAATTTCATCAGAAGATTCATATCTAATTTGTCAGGTAAGATCAAGGCTTTTAGTCCATTATTGAAATTGAAAGCCGATCAGGAATTTAAATGGGGGGATGAACAGCAATTAGCCTTAGATGAAATTAAGAGTTATTTAACAAATCCTCCAGTGTTAGTTCCACCCCAACATGGAAAACCTTTCAGATTGTATTTATCAACTGAAGATACTATTATCGGTTCAGCTCTTATTCAAGAGTTTGAAGGAAAGGAGCGTGTTATCTATTATTTGAGCAGACGGTTAATAGATGCTGAAATCAGGTATTCGGCCATTGAGAAATTATGTCTATGTTTATACTTTTCTTGTATTAAGCTGAGACATTATTTACTATCGGCTGAATGTACTGTCATAAGCAAAGATGACGTGGTCAAGTATATGTTGTCAATGCCGATATTGAATGGTAGGATTGGTAAATGGATTTTAGCATTATCAGAATTTGACCTACGTTATGAATCGGCTAAGGCAGTTAAAGGACAGGTTATGGCCGATTTCGTTACTCAACATTGCAACACGGTGGATTCCCTGGAAATTGCTCCGTGGACACTTTTCTTTGATGGGTCTACTTGTGGTGAAGGGGTAGGCATTGCTATCGTATTAATTTCCCCTCAGGGGAAGAAGTATGAGTTCTCATTGCCGATTGTTGCTACATCGACAAACAATCAAGCTGAGTACCAAGCCCTGATAAAAGGGTTAGAATTGCTCAAGGAAGTACGTGCTGATGCTGTTGAGATCTTCGGTGATTCTATGTTAGTTATAAATCAGTTGACTAGGGTTTATGAATGCCAAAATGAAATTCTAATTTCATATCATGAAAAGTGTTTGAAATTATTAAAAGGTTTCAGGAGTTTTCATCTGGAACATATTTCTCGGATGCATAATGAAGAGGCTAACCGATTGGCTCAGCATGCTTTAGGATATCAACCTGTTCAAGAAATATTAATATCGGCAGCTGATACCGATGACTGGAGGAAGGAAATTATTGATTACTTAAAGAATCCATCTAAAAAGGTTGAAAGACGTATAAGGTTCCAAGCTACCAAGTATGTACTCCTCAATGATGAATTGTATTACCGTACCATAGATGGAGTTTTACTCAGGTGTGTTAGTATAGAGGAATCAAAAGGCCTGATGGGTGAAATTCATGAAGGAGTATGTGGGGCTCATCAGTCAGCCTTCAAGATGAAATGGATGATCAGAAGAAATGGATATTATTGGCCGACTATCCTTGAAGATTGTTTTAAATATTTCAAAGGATGTCAGGAATGTCAGAAATTTGGTAATATTCAAAGGGCACCCGCATCGGCTATGAACCCTATAATTAAACATTGGCCATTCCGGGGTTGGGCTATTGATCTCATTGGTCAGATTTATCCACCATCGAGTAAAGGGCATAAGTTTATTCTGGTTGCTACCGATTATTTCACAAAGTGGGTTAAAGCAATTCCTTTAAAAAAAGGTGACATCGGCTAATATGATTGATTTTGTGAAGGAGCATATTGTTTACCGATTTGGCATTCCTCAAACCATCACTACCGATCAGGGTACTATGTTTACATCGGGTGAATTTGATGAGTTTGCTATAGGAATGGGGATTAAAGTTTTGAATTCTTCACCGTATTATGCCCAGGCTAATGGTCAGGCTGAAGCATCTAATAAAGGAATTATCAAGCTCATTAAGCGCAAGATTAAAGAGTATCCTAAGAAGTGGCATACAGTATTAAATGAAGCTTTGTGGTCATATCGGATAGCGTGTCATGGTGCAACCAAGGTAACACCTTATCAGTTGGTGTATGGACACGATGCAGTCTTACCTTGGGAAATTAAAATTGGTTCTAGGCGAATATGCTCTCAAGATCAATTGACAGCCGATGATTATGATATCCTTATGAAGGATGAGTTGGAAGATGTAGCAGGTCATCGGTTAAAAGCTTTAGTTAGCATCGAGGAGAATAAGAAAAGAGTAGCTAGATGGTATGACAAGAAGGTGAAGGTAAAGAAATTTATCGATGGAGAATTGGTTTGGAAATTGATTTTACCGATTGGGACTAAAAGTTCTAAGTTTGGCAAATGGTCACCTAATTGGGAAGGTCCATATCGGATAAATCAATCTGTTCCTAGTAATGCATATATTCTTGAAACTCTTTAAGGAATTGTATTTCCCAGAGTATTAAATGGAAAATATTTAAAGAAATATTATCCTAGTATCTGGATGGATGCATAAAAGAGTAATTGTCGATAACAATCCTATCGGCTAGAGTCAAAACAAAGTATCAATCATTGCCGATGCGTTAATTTAACAAAGCATGGATAGCTGATATCGCACGCAGGCGAATTTCATCGGTTTCTTTTAATTCCTTGGCATCTTCATCGGTACTTCCTTCCACAGGATTGAGTTTCTTCTTGAGAACCAGGGCCTTGCGAGCTTGGACGTCTTGTTCTTGTTGAAGGGTCTTGATAGCGTCAGGAAGATGGTCTTTTTCTTGCTTGACCTGAGTCAGGGCTGTTTCAACCTTTTCTAGTTCAGCTAGCAGAGCTGCCCTTTTTGCCGATAGGTCTAAAATTTTCTGTTCAAGATCAGCTTCGGAGGCTTGCAAGTTGCTGATGCTTTTATGCTTCTCATCGGCAGTTTGTTTCAGCTGTAGCATTTCTTCCTTAAGTTGAGCCTGAGCTGCTCTGTCGGCAATACGATGAATAGCCTTTTGATATTGAAGTTGTCTGCTCTCCAGATGGACTGCTGGGAAGATGATTTCTTCAACATCGGCAGGGACTTGGCCACGGAGTGTTTTAAAGATGGTCCTTGCAGGATCTGAATCAATCACCAGTTGAGCAGTATCTTGTTGCAGTAGATTTAGGAGAACTTCTAGTTTGCCATAGGTATCTGCCGATATTGCTCCCAATGCCAGGGAAGAGCTCGCTTCTTCTCCGTCATCATCGGAGATGTCAATAGCAAAAGAAAACAAGCTATCGAGAGAATCTTGTTCCTGTGAAATAAAGGGAGTTAGGAATTCTATTTGTGATGTCTGGGGATATTATAAACCAAACAGTTAATCAGTTTACCTGCTTCAGGGCAATTTCTTGAACTTGGCTTGAAGGATCGGTTTGAAAAAGATCATGCGAAGGATCGACAGGGGATGCCGATGGAATGTCTTCTACAACTTCATCAGTAGTCGGCCCTTGAAGTGTTAGAACGGATGAAGGAGCTGGTGTAGATTTCTGTCGCTTTTGTTGAGCTTCAGCATCGGTTAAAGCTTTGCGCTTCGTTTGGACCTCAGCGATAATTGGCTGGGGGGCATTGACATGTGTTGATTGGGGAGCTTGCATACTTAGTGTGCTTGCCGATGTGCCCGTTTGTTGCTACAAAAACGAGTATAAGATTGGATATTTAATAGAAAGAATGTAAAAATAAGAGAATACCTCTGAAGAAGGAGTAGAGGTCGTGGTGCTTGATATTGGAAGAGTTACTGATGATGATCCAGCTACAGCTCTCACGTCCTGATAGTTATATGTTAATATAGTATGCATCGATAGAAAAACAAAGTAAGCAAGGTTATTACCTTAAAAGCCTTGATTAGACTTGAAGCAGTAGCCATTGGAGTGGCCTTGGATGTTGCTAGTCTTGGTCTGGAGGTGATAGTTTTGGCACGAGTCCTCTGGAAGGTTAGGGCCTCTAAGGTAGGGGCGTTGTGGCCAATTGTTGAGGCTAGAGAAATAGGGTGGAGGTTGAAGGGTCTTCCACTTTTGCTTATTGATGAAACTGGATTATCGGCCTGTTTCAGGGAAGATTAGTTACCAATATACATATAAAAGGAACTCACTGCATCGTCAGGAACAGCGTAGTCGGGATCGATCATGTGCCGATATGTATGAACGGATGTTGAAAACAACTGTTCTTTCCACTCTTGCCACCATTGCTTATATGACTCTATGATGAAAGACGCTGGTGACCAGGCGGAGAGATCAACATTTGAAATATCGGCATCAGGAGCAAGTCTTACTACTCTACTCCATTCAGTCCTAGTTGTAATAATTTCTCTGGGCTTAATTACATCGGCAAAGCATAGTTTGATCGGCAGTTGCCCAAAGGCTAATTGGCGAGACACTGCCAATGGATTGTAGAATTCATAAGTGATATGGGAATTCTTCCCGCTACCAAATGTGTTTACTGGGATTGCTCTGGGGTAATAATAGCCATCATAAGATCATTATCTTGGTTCAGATCACTATTGGCAAAATTGAAAAGAAGAGGAAACTTGTTATCCTCATCGATATAGGGTACCCAAGCTCTGAGATCATGAGGGAGACCATGGTAGAAATTCTGAAAAAACCTGCCAATTTGATCTTCATTGGACTCTATTCCAGGAAGGACGATTATGGCTTCGCCGAAGTTGAGAGGAGGGCGTGTTGCCGATTCATCATCTCCAAGGATGTAATCTTCGGCGATCTCTCGTGGAAATTCTTGGGCAAAGAAATCCCATTGTAGACGTTTATGCATGTGAGCGTTTAACCACATATTGATGAACCACCATGGGCCTCCCAGATTGCCGATGGGTTCACCAAGTAGAAGCTTCTAGGACACTTGGTGGAGAAGGTGGTAAGATGAGCTCAGGAGGTATTGGCCAAGTGGGAATCTGACACCGTTGGCCAAGAGTTCCGCTGCTGGAAGGAAGGCGTTAGTTGGTCCTACCGATCGACCACAGAAGATAAACTTCTCCAACCACATATTCAGGAATATGGCGTGTTCCCTTTGGTTGACAGTACCAGTTTTTTGGTACTCTTGGATGTATCCTGTTTAGCCTCCAATGTTGCGTGTATTTACTCTATACTCAGTTTTTCTACCAAAAATGTGGCCTTCATCGACAGTTGAGATATCCAAGCCGGTGAGCATATATACATCGGCAAGAGTAGGGGCACATGGGTCATGACCGAACATGAAGGTATTTGTGGTATCTGACCAAAAATAAGCGGCAGCTATCATCATGGATTCATTCCTTTGCATATCGGCAATGGATAGCCTGATACATTGATCTATCTTCCGTTCTGCCCAGAACACTTGCATTGATCTGTTGACTCTCAAGTACCAGTTTTTCCACCCTCTGGTAGGTTTGGGCCAAGATCGAAATGTATCTTTCCATAGATTCAAAGAGAAATTTTGAGCTTTGAAGGGAATACGATTAGATTCTGCGTTGATCAGGTCAGTTGGATCTAGATCACCCATTGGACCTAGGCAATGGAGGGGAGGTTGATTGGTTGGAATAACCAGTGTGTTGCGGAGTTCCTGAGTTTGGAAGATCAAGAAAATGGAAGAAGTAAAAAAATACCAACTGTAAGAATTCGCAAGGGGCTAAAAGGGTCGAAGTAAAAGTAATGAAAACGAACCGCAGGGACGTTGAAGTTGACCGCCATTGTTTCGAGAAGGATGAGGGCACGAGCTGGTGATTGGAAAATGATGATGGAGTGAGCTCTGGTGGGTTGAGGATGCGCAGTTAGAGTTGCCGCCGGAGAGAGAATGACAAAGGTTGCAGTTTGAAGGTAGAAGATGAGCAGTTCGGAGAAATCTATTTATAGGCCATTTGGGGTAGGGGTATTCTTGACTTATCTCTATGCCGTACGCGGATGGATCAAGGTGGTTCAGATAGATATGGTAACTGTTCACACGACAATCAAGGGATTGTGCAGAAGATTTGATGGCATGGCAAGTAATCATGATTTGAAGGATATTTTGATACAGGATCTTTCAGTTTTAAAATGGTGATGTTGCTATCATAAGATCTTGCCGATGGATTGTTATTTTGGAAAAATGTGCGATATTTACTGAGATACATGGATTAGATTTAGATTTGATTAAATTTGGTAACAGATCATGTTATGCTTGGAGAATAGGTTGAAAAATAGGTAATGGCAGGCATTATCTGGAGTAAATTTCGGAGCATCAATATCTTATACTCCGAAATTGGGGGGCATGTGTTGACATCGTTTTTTAGCACGTGTCAAGATGGTCAAGAAAGGCTAATCAGCAGGGGAAAGATTATTGTGTAGATTGATAGCTGATGAAAAATGGGTTTACTTATGAGTGGTAACGGCGTATGGGTTCAAGTTGAAATGTTGCCGATAGGGTTAAGGGTATTATTGCCGATGCCGATGAAAGATGGTTTGAAGGCTGCTGCCGATGGAACAGGGATTTTGCCGATAAAAAGGAAGTCGATGAGAATACCATCGTGACTGAGGCGGACTATGGAATAAGATAGGAATTAAATTCCTTATATATGTTTAATAGAGTCTGAGTTGTGTCAAAGTCGTGTGTTTCCATAGATGTGGATTTAGTATCCTAGTCGTATTTGGTTATGTTTCTGTAGATCAGGGTATAAATATAGGGTGAAGGGCAATGTAAGAGACATCAATCAATATATCAAAAACAACTTTTATTCTTATTTACATCTACTTTCGACGACTTCGTCAATTTACGTATTTTTTCTTTTTTATTATTACGAGTTCTCATCGATTCGGCGAGTTGCATTGCTCCAGTGCAATCTTCGGCAATCCTCGAGTTCCGCGTGAGTACCTCTTGGCCGTGACTTCTGGGCGTATCGCTGTTGTCAGGACCAAAGTGCTCGTATCTTCATCCTTGTCGATTAACAGGTCAAATCGACTGGCACGCTTTGGATATCGAATTCGGGTATTAGCCCTTTGTGTTTGCAGATCTACTTTTGCATCAACATGACCACTGGCACACTCTTAAATTTAAAAGCTTAGTTGAAAATACAGTTTTGTTTTTAAATACCCATGTGAACAGTAACATGCTAAACCATGCTCTGATACCAGCTGTAACGGATCAACGTAATTATACGAGATTAAGTAAGAAAATCTGCCACCGAGGCGGTTAATTTATCAAACTTAAACCCGTATAACCCGAGATTCCGTGAAATCACGAGGGATTTCAAACCAACCAACATACAACCAAGATCGTACTGATTTAGCAGCCACAGTTCACATGATACATAGAGTTCACAATAAAAGTGGAGTACATCGGAGTTCAGAATAAAAGTTATTACAACATAGTTCAAAATAACATAGCAGAAGCAAGTAGTTTTACACACACACTTAGTTCAAATACAGTGCCAGTAGATAGTCATGGTCCACAAAAGCATTAGATAAGACGAACAGAGTGACCCTTGCCCAAGGTCCTAGTTGTCACCCATCGCCGGATACAGACAGTTGGAGCAGTACCCATAGTACATCTGACCATCTGCAACAACAATGGGAACAACACCCTAAGTACGAGAATGTACTCAGCTAGACTTACCTGTCATAAACCAGAAATAAAGGACACCAAGGATCATGCAAGGCTTTATAGATTGGACTGGCTTGACTCATTTGCGAAAAGCATAAGTTGTTATGAAAAACTATACTAGTACTTTTTGCATCACTTTTAGTATAACCTATTCAAGCTAGGTAAGCACCTATTGCTAAAACAATCACTTGATTCATCATTAACAATCTAGATTACCATATCAGGTTTAGCATTTCCAACATCATTCACTTAACCATCAGTGTTCCATTAATGTTACTATGATGTCATAGCTCAAGTCAAGTGCTCACTAACCAGGAGCGACGGCGATTCGAATCGAATTCCTATCCAGCTGGAGATTTATTCCTCACACAAACCCTGCTTCCCCCGTCAGGGTCGCGTAGATCACCAATGACACTTTCCAAGAAGCCGCGGGATAACAATCATGGATCGCACTACCCAGGGACCGCCCGACTGCCAGGACGCACCTTGGGCTCACTCTTCGCGTCCCCGTTACACCCCCTTCAACACCAGTCTGCCAACCTGAGTTTATCCCGGCTCAAAAAGTGTCACTAGCTTCGCGGTCGAAAGGTACTTTATTCGGCCAGCTAAATGTGAGGCATGCGTTCAACATGACAAGAGGGACGAGCAACGATCGGTCCTTAATCGACACAGACAGAATCACTATAGTCCAAAACCCTATAAGACTCCGTCCAGTCTTCGTTTATCCATCAACACTTGGTTACTTTTTATGATCACAATTACAGCTAACCATAACCCGGTATCCACCTATAACTCGCAGGTGACAGGAAATCACCCGACTTCTACCGGTCTAAGCATGGCTAAGAAATTTACTCGATCCTGACCTAACAGGGTGAAAGATAATCCGGTGGCCAAGGTAATAATGTAACAACGGTTTCACTCAACTCCTATAACTTAATGCAACTATATATATAACTATAGTTCATGTAGTAAGGAACAACTTTTATAAAATAGGAGACTTAAAATGCTCCGGGGCTTGCCTCTTTCGAACGAGCTAGGATGGTGGTCGATGCACTCTGGCAGCTCCTCGCCTGACTCTTCCTCCTCGGGCACCTCCTGTGCCTGGGGCTCCTGCTGATCCGTCCAAGCCTGCTCCTCCTGTACTGCTACCTGCGACTCTTCCTGCGATCCTGTATGATGCAAGTGCATAAGTAAACATGCGAATGATGCATCGGATTGTAGTGGAGTGCTTTGATGACATGAGATGCAGATGAGCATATGGAATGAGCAGTTTGAATATAACTATTTCTTCTACAAGGTAGTCCACGTCATCCAAGAACATATACCCTAAAACATGCACCTTATTCTTCTATTAGTTAGCCTATCATCTACACATACAAGTGAACCTAAGCTACCAAAGCTTACCAACCTAACTCAACCACAACATCAGCAAGGCATAATGATGCTTCAAAGATACACCAAACATATTTTATTTCTCTCAATTTCTCATAAAGAATAATCTTTTATTTCCTATTTAACTAGGGTTACACAGCAACACCTATTTCTGGTGTAGATAAAAATCTACAAAAATTAAAGTAGCTTACCCTTACTCTAAATAGCCTACTACCAAAATTTCATGAGAATTAAATATGTAAAACTATCTATACAAAATAAACAAGTTATAGCATAATAATGAGCATGAAATTATTTTGTACTAGAAAAAGTATCAAACAACAGATTTCACATTTTTCCTATGTTACTAACAGTAAACTAACATACTACAAAAATTATCACATGTATGTTCTATACAAATTTAGCTTTCTACTAAAAATAACAAAGATTATCAATTAAAAGCATTTCTACTACACCTCAAAAATCTTTCACAGAACATACTTCACAAGTATTTTTCCTAAAAAGTACATCACTAATAAAGATTAAAGCAACAAGAATCACATTTTCCCTTCATTATTTTATTTACTACATATTTTCTAAGATATCAGCATTTATAGCAATTAAATAAATTTGCACAGCAAAGTGTCACAAAATTAACATGAGCTATTTTTAAACTATAGATCTATTCAAGAGGAACATTACAAAATTTGTTTCACAATTTTTGGAGCTATAAATCTGGAGATATGATTTTTGAAAGCCTTTTCAACATTTCTGAAAATCATTTTCTTTAAAACTAAAAGTCTATCCGGCCTTTAACGCTACGTGCACCCCGCTGCTACACACCGAACCAAAACACCGAGACAGACAGGTGGGCCCAGGAGTCAAGCGGGACCCACAGGTCAGCCGGAGGGGAGGCCAGCAGGGGCATCGCCGGCCGGAGCTCACCGGCGGCGAGCCCACGTGCGGCGCTCGTGGTACCAGTGTGCTCAGCACAACGAGCCGCACCGACCGGTGCTCGGTCTTGGCCGGGTGGCCTATCGGAGTGAGCTCGCCGACGCGCATGGCGGCACGACAGTGCGGCTCGTCGGCGGGAGCTCGACTCCGGCCATGGCAAGGCGGGCAGGGAGGCGCTACGGCTTCGCGAGAGGGAGGCGAAACTGCTGACCGCGAGAGGGAGGAAGAAGGAGGGGTGGAACGGGGAGATTGCCGTAGCCACGAACTCCGGCGAGCGGCGGTGAAGAGCGGCCGGCCAAAATTGGCCTCCTCACCTTGACAAAGGCGACCGCTGGAGGGAGCACGAGGTAGAGCGAAGGGAGACGGAGCAATGGCCGCAAGGAATCGGACGCGGGCGCGGTAGTAGCGGTCAACGGCGGTGGCGGAGCTCCGGGAGCCGGAAATGGCGCGGCTGCTGCTGGCGAGCTGCTGCGGAGCGAGAGGAGGGAATGGAGGGAGCAGCCGAGGCGGGCAAGCGCGTGGAGGGGGTAAGCGGGCGCGAGGGACGCGGGGGCCACCGGGGCGCGTGTCGCGCGGCGTCACCGTCGCTCGGCCACGCGGCGGCCGAGTCCTGCCGCGGCGCCACGGCGTCGCGCGCGGGCGCGCGCGCGCGGGAGGAAGCCGGCGCGGGGCGCGGGTCGGGCTGCCAGCGCTGCTGGGCCGAAAGGGAGGCCGCGGCCCACTAAAGTGAAAAACCAATTTTTCTTTTATAAATAAAATTTTCCGATTTCTATATTTGTTTTAAATTTGAATTTGAAGATGAAAAAGAGGTTTTCAGAACTTTTGCCCAAAATAAAAGTTGTTCAAAATTTAATTCTCTACAACTTTCATGTATGGCACTTTTCAAAATTCTAAATAGATTTTGAATTTGGGATTTAAAGCTAAATTGTTAATCAAAAATTTATTTGTTTAGAATATTTTTAAAACAAAATTTGTGAAAAACTTGGATTCAAGAATTGCTCCAAAAATCATGTTAATTTATTCTAGATTATTTAAAATTGCTAATACCCAAAAGTATACTGCCTTTTTGGCACTTACATCAAAGTTAGGGTTCTAATTATTTGCTTTTCAAGTTTAAATTTAAAAGAGCTATATTTCATGCAATGCTAGTCATGAAATGATGCTGAATGCTTTATGCTTTGAAATGCTAATGCATGCTTAACACCCAGGGGTGTTACAGAACCTCAAGACTATAGCGTGAAGGTTCCGAGAGCACGAAGGTTCCGGGGCTAAGCGTGGAACCTCAGGAGATCAGAGTATGTGTTGATGGTAGTTATTGTTCATCATAAACTATCAACATAACTTGAATAAATGCTTAAAATGGATCACCAATAGAAACTTAGGGGTTTAAACTGATAATTTTCATAAGTTTTGGTGAATCTGTATTTTTAGCAGGGTTATTCTAGAAAACCGAAGAGAGATCAAAACATGAAAAATAACTAAACTTAACCGCGATGAAAACTACTCTAGAAGACTCCAGAGGACTCCAAGAGGTGACCCCCCGAGGCAGACCCCGAGAGGCTGCCAGGTGGGGCCGGCCAGCCCCACCATGGTGCCGCCTAGCCCCTGTGGGCCCCTCTCATCAGCATCTTCTGGAATATTCCTCCACCTCCTCCTAGGATTGCATCTACGCCGTTCTTCAAGTCGGTTTGATCAAAGGGCTCATGTTACACCCCCTGGGTTATATAAATAGACCCTAACCCCTTTGGAGGCATCAAGTCATTTGAGATCAAGTCATCTAGAACCAGAAACCCTAATCTTCTCAGAGCTCCTCTAGTTTCTAGGGCATTAGTTAGTTAGGCTAGGTCTAGAGGGAGGCAAACAGATCTTTGCTTGGATTCCTAACATCGTCTAGAGCTTGGTTTGGTATAATTATTGTACACCTCTCCCGTTGTATCTCTATTATTTTTATATGCTTTGGTACAATTGTCAAGACAATATAGTATTCGTCTTATTCATGTTCAAGATTACAATGTTCATCGTCTACTTTGATTAGATGCATAGTATAGTTAGTTTATCATTGTTTTTATGCATAAGTTCGTATAGCGCTCATCCTAATGATCATAGGACGGGTGGTAGAGATCATGTAAGCATGGTGCTTAAATGTTAAATTTACCTGCGAATACACTCTATATTCTAGGTCATGTGGTAGATCACGGGTGTGACCCTACCGTTGAGTCCTTTGTAGTTCACTCCCCGAATATAGGTCATAGAAGTAGGGTCCAGTTGCAACGGAAGGGAAAGCTCTGTTCTCGAACTTCCTGAAGTAATGCCCCTTATGTGTAGATTCAATGGTGATCTTAGCAGTGACTACTAAGTGTAATTGCACTAATCAACGTATGCTTTGACTTGTAATTAAGAATGACTTAGGAATTATTCCTTTAATATTCTAATCTGACCATGTTAATGCTATAAATAGGAGTGCTCTGAGAGATTTATTTATCATTATTATGAACTTGATCAATGCTTATCATATATATCTTTTATCTTGTGACTTACCCCTGTTATGAGCAGAGAGATTGTTATGGTTTATTTCTCCATCAATGTTATAAGTTATCAATACATGTCCAAAGCTATACCTTCCCTGTGGTAAAATATAAATAATAATACCTGTAATACTCTTAGGTAAAATGCTACAATGGTACAATTATCTGTCCGCTTGTAGAATCCTTTTCATTCATATTCTATATTCTTTTTAGTCACATAAAATGATAAATATCTACTTAGTATTATTCTAGTACAATGATAGGTAGTACCAATAAATATTTCTAGCACCATCACTAGAGATGACAACCTAGTTCAAGTAATGTTAGAGGTGTAGGTAGTTAATAGGTGGCTACTAAAACAAGTGACAAGTTAATAAATACCAACAGTATAAAAATGATATACTACGGAATTTAACAAATAAAAAATAGATCGGATGTAATACCAGCCTTCCTGGGGAGTATGTTGAGCTATCCAAACATTCGGTTGCACCTATAGGATGAGGAATTCATAGATCGGATGCAAACCCTAAAAATCAATTTAAATCATAAGTAATATCAACAACAATCACGATCACAAGAGACACGAGGATTTATCCCATGGTTTGGTTCGCCACAAAGGCTGGCCTACATCCACGTTATTGAGGTTTGCCAAAAAGGCTATGGAGTCTCTTGCAACTCGCTCCTCTTCTCCAACCTACCACTAAGGCAATAGGTTAGAGGGTTCCACTAAATCACAATGGGTAATACAAATGTCCTGGTGCTCAACCACAGTGGATTGGGAGCTCCCGGGCGACCGCTAGCCATCTAGGAGCCAACCTCCAAGAGTAACGAACACACCAAGCTGCTAGGGCTTCACCAAGTGCACAAGAATGGAGGAGAATGATCTTCTCGAGCTTTCTCACACCCTCTAGAGCCAAATCCCTCAAGGAATCACCAAGATTTGAGCAAGGGAGTTGGGAGCACTGTAAGGTCCAAATGGCTAGAGGGAGGGTGAATAGCCTATTTAAATTTTCTATAAGCTTCACTAAACAACAAAGTTAGTATATAAGATATCCAAGCTAATTCTAGCACTAGCTCAACTACTTTTATGCAAGCCACAAATATAATTCTAGTGCAAGGCTAAGATCTCTAGTTCACACCAATAAAGCTAAGTCTCTAAACTAATTACCCCTAGGTGATGCAAACTACTCTAAGCACACTAGACAAAATATAGTGCATAAATGTAAAAGGGAAGTGAATTGATTCTTATACCGACGGTGTAGAGATGAGATGTATCCAAAGAATCAATCACACACAATCAATGTATCCAAAGAATCAATCACACACAATCACAATGAGAATCCTCGACAAGAGATGACACAAGATTTTTACCGAGGTTCACTTGCTTCCCGGCAAGCTACTCCTTGTTGTGGCGATGCACCCACTTGATGGATCACGAGCTAATTGACTATCAAGAGTCAAACCCTTAGCGGGTGTCGCACATCCACTCACAAGATGGGGATCCTCTAAGCCACGAGCTCCACTAGAGTAGCCAATTCATGAACTCCCACGAGGAAGACTAAAGAATCCCTCACAATCACTTGGTGAGGCTCGAAACAATCTCAAATCATGAGCTCAACACCACCGCTGCTCCAAGCCATCTAGGATGTCAGGAAACACCCAAGAGTAACAAGAAATCCGTAGCAAACTCGAAGATCAAGTGCCACTAGATGCAACTCTCAATTCAATGCACTTGAATCTCACTCAATCTCACTAGGTTAGCAATCAAGCAAGGAGATAAGTGGAGGGAGTGTTCTCTAGCTCAAAGGATGTCTCAATATCTCAGAAGTGCAAGAGGGAAGCCCCCAAGCCCACCCCTCTTCTATTTATAACAAAACATTCAAGGGGTAGCCGTTATGCCCTGGTCGGGGGCAACAGACGTGTCCATCGCCTAGGCAACAGACGCGGTCGACCGCATCCGTCGCACAAGAAGCTGCCACGTGTCCTGTCCGCTCGTAGATCCAACGATCGAGTTCCAAACCAACAGACGCGTCCGTCGAGAATAGCCCCAGCGTCCGATGCACCAACAGACGCAATCCAGAGAGATCTGTTTTCGCGCTCGGTCGTCGGACGCGTCTGACACTCCATCACCAGACGCTGACGTCAGCATCCGATGAGCACTTAGCGCCATGCTGCCTCGCGAACAGCTGATGTCACCTCCACCAGACGCTGATGCCCGACGTCTGTCGCTCCAATACTACCGCGTCCGACGCACGAAAGCTTCTACGTCGCCTCTATACAACCTCAACAGACGCTGACATCAGCATCTGATGATGCCATAGCCAGCGTCCATTGAGTGTTTCTCCGTGACTTTGCCTCCGGTTCTCGCATCCGGCGCAATGGAAGATAGTCATTTCAATTCCTCGAAAACGCCTCTCAACTGCCCAAACCCCTCTCAACTGCTCAAACTCCACCACCTTTGCAAATGTGCCAACACCACCATGTGTATATCACCATGTGCATATGTGTTAGCATTTTCACATTCATTTATCAAGGCGTTATGTTAGCTCTCTTACTAGATCCTAATGCATATGCTCAAGATGATGACCTAGTAGCACTTGATTTACGAGTTAACCGTGATTGCCCCTCTTGATAGTCGGCTATCAATTCTAAACCCGGTCAATCACTTCTCTATTCATCTTAGACTGGCAAAAGCAAACCTTATGATTATACATTTGTCTTGATCACTTTGTTCCATGTCCATCTCCTCATGCTTGATCAACATGATCATCATTTCATGTGCATCTCCACCATGATCGTTATTTTATGTCCATGCACCATCTTTTTGTGATCTTGTGGCCACCACTCCTTGCCACATACACCTTCATCACATGTATTGCTTATGCCTAACTCAAACCACTTAACACATGACATTAGCAACTTGGTGTCATTAATTACCAAAATCAAACTTGGGCTTTCAAGCACCAAGCTTGGAGAGAGAGAGCTTTCTGTCAAAATGGATGAGTGAATGAATAAGATGACCGTTAGGGGCAAAGGGATATGGTATAAATACAACCCACGTCACCCACAAAATGGTCAGGTCTGACAGACCTCAGAGCCTCCACGACTGGGCGCGAAGGTTCCACGCTGGCCAGAACAGAAAATATTTCAGCTTAGCTGGCATTTTATGGCGGGGATTATTTGAGTTGAGGAAGATGTTTTTGAGCACTTGGTTTCACTCAAACCACTATTAGTATCCCCCTTGATAGTACGGCTTATCCTATAACTCAATTTCAAAATATAAAATAAATTAAACTAGCTCTTGGAGCCGTTGCAAGCCATCCATTCGAGTTGAGGGGTCTCCTCCTTTGTTTCTTTGCACCCACGACTAAAGATATGCTGTCAAACACTTGTCAAAGATATTAGTCCTTTAATTATGTTGTCAACATCACCAAAGCTCACTTAGAGCTTGAATACACTTACAACACGACAACTCCTTTGGCCCTAAGTTAGCATTTTCAAATATTTTTAAAGGATTTTCACTTGCATCTCACCCGTGTCACTAGGTCCAATGCATATGCAAAGTCATTTCACACCTAGTGGCATTTAGATAACCGATTAGATTAGAGTTCCCCTCTTAATAGTAGGACTATTTATTCTAAACCGAACCATACACTCTATTGTGTTTAGGCCGATCAAAAACAAAATCCCTAGCAATTATACCTTTGCCTTCAACATAGGTTTTGTTTTTCTCTTTCTTCTTTTCTATGTGTGAGCTTGTTCCAATTAGATTGATCACCCTTTATCCATCTCCAAGCCTTGCTCATCACCTTGGTGTGACCAAACCTAGCTTGATCAATACTTAGCAAAAGGTTAGTCCACTAGTTGTCTCAATTACCAAAATCAAACTAGGACTTTCAACAGGGGAAGGTGGAGACCAAGAGCAAGAGAAGAACAAGGTGCAATGCTTCAAGTGCAGAGATTGGGGACATGTGAAGAACTGTTCAGGGAAGATGGAGGCAAGTGCTAATATTGCAATATTTCTGGGTGACTCGAACATTGAGAGGAATATTTTCTAGACAGTAGAGGGGATGGCATTACAGTTGTACTAGTTGCAAGGATGCATTGTTGGAGGTGGAGTTATGAGTGATGGAGTTTCAAGGATAGCGAAGCTTCTTGAGGTGGCTAGTTTGATTCAAGTCAAACTCATCGGGTTAGGCTTTATGAAGCGGCAAAGTCGTTAACTCAAGTCCGGAGTACATGGTGGTTCCGTATGACAACCTTCAAGTTCGTGAATATTCACCAAGGTGGAGATTGTTGGAAAATGTATCAAATATTTTTGTATTAAATGGGTTGCACTAGACTTATTGTAATTATCAGTAGAGGGTTAGGTGCAGCTAAGTGTTGGCCACTTGTAATCTGACCTCTCAATAAAATGGAGAGGGATGCACTTATAACAAAAGAAGGTGACAGGTAAGGTGTTAGCGACTTTGGCCAGTGCCATGGGCGGCTGGTGTCACTGTTTCGAAGAGGAGCACCCATAAGCATGCTCTAAGGATGTAGACCTCAGCTGAACTCGTTATCCAATCTCGAGTCCCCCGTGTGTTGTGTGATCTCCTATGATCATCGCCTAGGTAGATTCAAGTAATCACCTTCGGATCAGACATTAGTATCGCAACAATTTACAGGAGCGCGTATCACGTGACTCGTGAGTTATGACCAACAAAACAATCAATTGTCGGTGCACCAAGGAAGAGGGTGAAATAACGTTAATTCTCGGTGCACCAAGGAAGAGTTGAGCCATTGCCGTTATGAAGTCTGCATAAGGGGTGGCAATAACGTTTCTCTGTAGCGCAATTGCACAACCTCTCGAAATTGTCTGACTTTGTCTTGTGCTGCCTAATCTTCTGATATGCACTACATTGAGTCAACTCGGTTGCGAGTCTACAATACAAGAGGACTCGAGGAGTGCTGATGTAAATCGTTTGATGGATGCGAACACAAGGTTGACAAGTACCCTTGTGTGTTCGTTTTGTGATGAGTGATTGTCAATGTGATCCACGAAGTAGGTTGAGTGGTGACTAACCCTACCATGATGAAAGCTATGTGTGCATGTCTCTTGGCTCATGGTGTGCAGGTGTGGAGCACGGAGGCGGCAGTCGACGGTGACGTGAAGGTCAAGGAGGGGACGTGCCGTGCCGACGGACCAGGAGTGGTGAAGGGCGGACGTGAGGTTTGGACCAATGGACCAAGAGGCTAGGTGACTAGCCGCGGTGGTTCACACTTGGGACATCAACGAGTGCAAGTGTACATGGTGATGAAGACGGCGTCTGCCAAGTCAAGATGGAGACGATGGCGTCATGGCACTTGGCGGAGGCCGGTGGGCCGAGTCAAGGAGGAAGGCGAATGTGTCATGCTTGGTGGGAGGTCGGACACGCGTCGACATCGGGGGTTTAGTGGTTTCGTCCTCAAAATCATCGGCGGAGGACGCGTATGGAGTACGCTACTGGCGAGTGGTTTGGTGGTTTAGGCCTCAAAACCATCGATGGCGGGTTTACGGGTTTGGGCCTCAAAACCCGGGCGGAGGTTCCGAGGAGAAACGGACGGCACATGGCGGTATCGGGGAGTTCGCGTCGAGACGAAGCTACCGGTGAGGAGGCGCGGTGGTCGTCAGATGAATATGAGACCGGGTTAGACCATAACGTCCTTGGGCTAAGTGGTTTGACTCAATTATATCTAGAGGCAAAACTGGGATTGCGTAATAGCCCTGTTAAATAGGATGAGGGAGCCCCCATCTCCCTCACCTCCTCCATTTTTATTTTCTCCTTTAGGGTTTCTTCCTCTAGGTGCTTGTGTGAGAGAGAGGTCCACTAATCCATAAATTAGTGTAAGAACCAAGAATTCAAGGGAAAGGAGGTCCCGAATCCTCCTTGTGTCCTCCGGAATTCGGCGGAAAAATCGATTTGTGAGTTCATGTTGTGTTCTTCGCGTTCTTCGTTTTCTCCCTTCTTGTTCTTGCTTCGTTTCTTCGTTTCTAGACCATTTTGGTTCGTTTTTGTTATCTTGATCTGTGCTATGACGTGAGTTGAACCTTTTCACCGAAGGAAATCAACTAATTCCTCACGAGCTAGTAGATCGGGTGATTTCTTGGTCTAGGTTGCAAGAACCGGTGTTTTTCGTGCCCCTTCGATTTCCTGTTGTTTGGCTTCAAATTGGACGATGATCTCTTAGAGGTAGCTCTCCTACTGCCTTGTGATCATGTTCACCAAGTTTCGTGGCAGTTGGTGAAGTTTTGACCGCAAATCGGAAGATCGAAGAGAGGAGGCGATTTTCGAAGCTCTCTGTTCTCGCTGACTCGCGATTCGCGGACAGTCTGGAGTACTGTAGCGGACAGTCCGGGAGTCAAGATTTTTTCTGTACTTTCTTTGATGTACGGTGTCCGTACTTGCGGACTATCCGGCCCCAAGCCCGACTGTTCGCTGTAGCAGTGGTTTTCCAGACGAGTCCAGAACTGCTTCTGCGGAGTTCGTTTTCAGATTTTTGACATACGGACTGTCCGCGGTACTGCAGGGTACTGTAGCTTAGTGTCTGTGGTACTGTAGCAGCATGTCCGCAGCTCGCAGTCTGTGCTGTTTCGATCCGTTTCTCGCTCGTTCGGTCTCCGATTCGAGTTCCGTCTTTTGCGTTGAGTTTCTAGCGATCTAAGGAACGTTTCTAGGACCTCTTAACTCTTGGTGACTCGTGTTTTGTAGTTTTTGTTTGTGTGCCTTTTGGGAGTTGATTTGGGACGGTAGTCGAAAGTTTCGAAAAAAAAATTAAGGCTCCCATTCACCCATCATTGGTCGTCGTTTCTGGTCCTTCAATGGAAGATACACACGGGCAGGGTTTACTTGATGGCTAATATCTCTCGGGGTACGTGTGCTTAGCTCTGTGTTTAGCAAGCAAACAACATAGTTATCGAATCAATTGTTAACATATGCTGTGTATTGCTTCTTCTAAATACAATTTACATGAGCATGTCGCGGTTTACTTATGTCTGCCTACCTGTAGAATTTTTTTACATAGTTGACTAGTAGTATGATTTACGTATGCCTCTAAATAAAATCTGGTAGAGCAACATGCATATTTTTCAAACAAACTGTCCACCCCTTTATTTCGTTCGAGCAGAGCAGATCTGTTTTTTTTTTAGGAAAGCAGAGCAGATCTGTTAATTGTCAGGCAAATATAACCTTGTGTCGTGTGTCGCAGAATGTGTACCTGAGCCTAGGCTAACTTATCATCATTATATTATTGGAGACGTTGAGCACGAGGCAATGATATACTCCTATTTGCCACAGGATTGCAATTTTTTAAAAAAAAATAGGACTGCAATTTCCTTTGACTCCATATCACGGTAACTAGCAGCCAGGGAAATCATGACGTCAGACAATTGGACGCTCTGATCGGCCTCACAAGACTTTATAGCTGGACTCTGTTGGTCTCGCTGAATGACGCTTCTTTTGTCAACTGTCAACTCGAGTACATGTTGTGATGGATACTGCTGCAAATCAATGTAGGCTCTGCTCGCGGAAATTTGAACCATTGCAAGTTTTGCCAAATTTATTTAATTCCAAGGGGCTTCCGCTTTGCATCTGAAAGAAAACTACATGCTGAACATGAAAACTCACACTCGGTTGCATCTGAAAGAAAACTACATGCTGAACATGAAAACTCACACTCGGTTGCGTAAAGATTTTAGCTGATTTCATTCATGATTCAAACATGGAGAAATTAAGCAGGTAAAACGACGAACGGGGAACAGACGGATCAGAAACTCATTTCCGCGCTAGTTTGAGAAGCCGTGGCTAGGTGAGCCGGAGCAATAGAATTATAGAATTAAAAAAACTATGCCTAGGCAGGGAAGCCGGCCGGCCGGCCGGCCGATAGGCGACGAGACTTGCTGGTAACAACAAGATGAAAACATTGAGGACTGTACCAGGTCTCCTCGGACTTGGCTCCGTTGTTTGCAGAGATAGATGCTTTGGGTTCGCACATACCTCTGACCTCCATAAGTTTAATATAAGATTTATATGGAATAGAAAGCTTTTTTTCGAAAGATCTGTTACCGGCTTTCACTTATAAGATTAGAGAATAATTACACGAGCGTTAGCTGGCACAAGATGCGCCCACACCATTTTGCCTGGAGCTCAGCAAGCGAGGTCCAAGCCACCCTAGTTTACAGTATAACTAATTTACATTTTGGGGAAATATGGAATAGAAAGCTAAGGTTATGTATCTGCATCTAACACGAAGCTACGGCAGTGCGCCCGGGTTATTGTCAACACCGATCGTCACGAATACTAAATACATAAAGCTCTTGTCCTGACGCTACTCCATTATATTCCGTCAAACGCATGGCCTGTTGCATTCCTGTCATCGTAAGTTAAGCGTGTCTGCCCACATATCCACTTTGCACTGCGTATATATATGCGGACCATACCTGTTGCAAAAATTTACGTGAGTGCGTATCACGTGAATCGTGAGTTGTGACCAACAAAACAATATTCAGTGTAATCCTTTTGTCATACGCGACCATTTTATTGTTGTGTTCCTTCTAATCTCTTCTGAATAGTGAGTGACATTCTGGATTGGAATATTGGAAGGGATTTTGAATCCGTGGCGAACCTGTGGATTGCTAATAACAGACATGCAGTAACTAATATAGTCTCCTCTGTTGTCCTATGGACAATCTGGAAATTACGAAATGACTTGTGCTTTCAGGGTTCTATTTGGTTGGGACTGAGGCCGATGCTGCTAAGGATTGGAAGAATGTTCAGAAGATGGTTGGCCTGTTCAAGCCGGAGGTCAAGGAAAGTCTGGAAGCGATGATCCAACAGTTGGTAAGCAGGCCAATATGATCCTGTGACTCTAAATTTGCGTGAACAGGGGCGTGGTAGTTTGCAGGATGTAGTCAATCATCGTTTTGCAGGAGTGTGTGGCAATAGCCTGTTTAGTTAAGACTTGTAAGCCGACCTTAATGGCTTTGGTTTGCTCTTGGCGGGCGTGCCAAAATGCTGCACTTTCATGTATCGTTACACTTTATCGACCTCTTATTCCAAAAAAAAAATGGAAACTACATCTGAACATGTAAACTCACTCGGTTGCTTAAAGACTTTAGCTGATGTCATTCATGATTCAAACATGGAGAAATTAAGCAGGTAAAATAAACGAACGGGACACAGATGGATCAGATACTCATTTCCGCGCTAGTTTGAGAAGTCGTGGCTAGGTGAGGCGGAGCAATAGAATTTAAAAAGGAAAAAAAAAAAAGCTATGCCTAGGCAAGGAAGCCGGCCGGCCGGCCGATAGGCGACGAGATTTGCCGGTAACAATAAGATGAAAACATTGAGGATTGTGATGGAATGTACTATAAACAAACCAGGTCTCCTCGGACTTGGCTCCTCCGTTGTTTGCAGAGATAGATGCTTGGATTTGGACATACCTCCATAAGTTTCATAAGATTTATGGAATAGAACGTTAAGGTTATGTATCTGCATCTAACACGAAGCTACGGCCGTGCGGCGATCGTCGTCAACATTGATCGTCACGAGTACTGAATACATATAAGCTGTCCCTCTTGTCCTGACGCTACTCTATTCCGTCAAACGCATGGCCTGTTGCTTTCATGTCATTGTAAATTAAGCGTGTCTGCCCACATAGCCACCTTGCATTGCATATATATGGGGGCGCCAGCCCGCAATTGGTATCGCAATACAATCCTGATCCCTCCCCCACCTAGCTTTTGCTACTCGGCGAGGTCCGCATCGAGCCCACGACCTCGGCCTCCACGGTCACCTCGTGGCTCGTGGTGCTCGACGCCCGACACGGCATGGTGTGGACAGCAGTGGAAGCCTGGAAGGGTTCGGGAGACTTGGAAAAGCAAGAGCAGAGACTACAACATTGGTAGATCACCAAGGGCGAACGGCAGCTTCGGTAATAGAGTTTTTACTTTGTTCATTCTTATCTCAATCTTCTGCAGAGATAGTTACTTACTCCCTCCGTCCGTAAATTTTGCAATTCTAGGACTGGGGAAGAAACCAAGGAGTGGTGCAAAATTATGTAAATACCCTTAAAAAGTAAGTCTGATGAACTACAGCTGCAGTACTGTACAACTTCATTACACAAGCAACCATAGAAAACTTGTGGCCATGAGTTGCCACACGTGGCACTAAATAATCAGCCCCCTTGAACAAGCTGGTGTAGCAACGAGAAGCTTCCCACGTGGACAAGCATTAAGACAAATATCCGTGACAACAGTAGATGGTCAGCGATACAGGGTGATGTGATACAACGCTTATGTATGCAAAAAATTTGGGACTAATTTGAATTTTAGGATTGCAAAATTTACGGGACGGAGAGAGTAACTGGTACGTGGACGTCGGGGCGCTGGGCATACGGGTGCTGACAGGATAAAAAAACAGAAATGCTAGACTATCAACCGGTTGTTTTGGAGCTGCTCAACAACCGATTTTTCCTGCGTTGGAACGCACGGCCGACAACGGGAAAGGCCTGATCCAACCCAGACCACTGACCTCCAAGGCCTTCGTCCTTGGCCCTTGCTCGCTCGTCCGGACTCCGTAGGCATGAACGCTGCCGACGCCGCCCAGTCCCAGGCCGACGCCGACCTGGCCACGGCCCTACGCGAGTGCGTGGCCCACGTCGCGGCCGGGCGCTTCGACGGCTGCGGCAACCGCTGCTTCGCGCGCGTCTCGGCGCTCGCCTCCCTCGGCGGCGGCTCGTCAGGATCATGGCCGACGGCCTGATGCGCTGCCTCATCGGCAGCTTCACCGGCAGGGGCATCAGCGGCGCGCTCATGGACTCGTCCGGCAACTACTTCGACCGGCGATCCGTCCGGGGGGCCCGCTGCAGCTTCTTTAAGCTCCTGCCCACGCTCAGGGTGGCCTTTGTCGCCATCCTCGACGCCATGGAGAATGAAAAGGTCATACGACATAAACCTCAGCAACTAGGAAACTATAAGGTCAGAATTTTGGTCACAATCTCGCCATGTACCTTTGATTTCACGATTGTCCAAATTATATCCGTTTCTAACTGGCTAATTAACTGTGCTTCTCATGTGTTTGTTTGTTTTTAAAAAAAATTGAAGAATTTATGAACAATTTGGTATATATTTCTTTGAGATCTGCAATTCATAGAAATATTTTAAAAAAAAAATTTAAAAAAATTGACATGTATTTGTGTTATCCTCAAATTACATCACTGTGTCAAAAAAAAAATTACACTGAAAAATCATTGTAAATATAGTAATAAGACGGTGTAAATATAGTTATAAGACAGTATAAGTGTATTTGTGAAAGAGGCTAAAACAACCAGTTTACAGACTCTTTTTAATAGTTCATTCTTATCCCAATCTTGTGCAGAGATAGCTATTTAACCGGTACGTCGGTGTATCCGCGCTCAGGCCGAGCTTGCTGCCCAGACGAACCCAGAGCTGATTCACGACACGTGAACTGCGTCGGCATCTGAGACGCACAGGTAAGTAGTACTTGCAAAAGCCGAAGACTTCGAATGGAGAGACTACGGCAGTGTTTGGAGAGGCTCCGGGGCTGCTCAGAAACCTCGCTTCGGTGGCTCCTGCTCGGTTTACGCTGGTGTGGAGAAGAGCCGGAGCCCATTTTTTATGTTACACAGTAAAGCACAGTGTTGCAAGGACAGTGAAACACAGTATTGCATAGGAACCACATGTAAGAGCCGGAGCCCTTCGGAGCCGCAACCTACGGGGCCTACTATGCTCCAGAAAGTCCGCATGGTGAGCTAGGGTATATCTGGATCAATCAGCTGCAGTGCTGCACGTCCGCACGGCGTCTGCGTGAGGATAGCCGACAACTTTTTTCGGTAACGTCTGGCAGTATGCCGGCTGCCCGTGCATGATCTTGTACATGATCTAGCAGTATGCCGGCTACCCGTATACGAAGACTTCTGCTCCGGTCGTGACTTCTACAGTACAGTGTCAGTGCCGGAGCCGGAGCTGGCTTCTGCAGCCGGAGCCGGAGTCAGAACCGAAGCCGAAGCCGCGTCAAACGCATGCAGCCAGCCCCAGCCGGCGTGCCGCGCGTCATTTTACGCCCAGAACAAGGTGCTTCGACTTTGGAGACTCTGGAGATTGACGCCGAACAGGTGGCAGTGGCACCTACCGGAGAGCGGAGAACACCAAGCATGCTTCTTTCTTACTGTAACGCCGCCAGGCCGGCTTTTGTACCATTATATATGTACCTTGTTGATAATATAGAAAATGATTCCCGAATAAAGAACATTGTGAAAGAATTTCAGTCTGCCTCGTCCGTATCAGTTTTGCGTGTGCCAACCAAGACATACAAATAATTTTTCCACATAAAAACAAATCATGGCGAAGATATATAGGAGGTAAGGCATGCGGAGGGCCGAAGCTCTCGTCCCTGGCGACGCTGGCGACCTGCTGGCGACGCCCCTCGCGCCGCCGCCGCCGCCGCCGCCCCACCGTGCTACTCATGCCATACCACCAACCTCCACCCACCACCCAGCTGCGCTGCCATCACTGGAGAAGCCCCGGCCGCCTTGCTCTGTGCAACTCGAGGAAGCCGCACCCCACGCCCCCGTCAACAGTGCTCCTGCGACTTTCGTGAGCAGACCCGGCCTCTCTTTCCAAGAGGCTCTCCTTCGTGACTGCTTCTCCACTGCTGCCCCGGAGTTCCTCGGCATTCCTCTTCCGGAGCCAGGTGCTCTCTGGCTGACGCCGTCCATCTCCTCTTCCACGCTCAACCTCAACGCGAATCAGGTTTCAAATATTCTCTCCTTCTGCCTTGCTGCTCCTCTGGTGTTCTTGAAAGCTCGATCATGTCGCCCGTTCGTTTTCGTGGCTACGGTCGCCTCGCCGAATGTAGCCCGCTTGGTTGCTCTGCGCAGTCCGCTTCGTTTAGGTGCCCTCGAGCTCGATGTGCATGTCAATGGCGCCATGGCGGATGCGGCGGCCTTGCGGGTGGCCCACGCCTTTAATACCACCCAACTGCCACCGCCTACTAACCTGGGCCATACCCGTGCGACCAAACGTACTTCCGGTCGTCGACCGTTTCTTCTCCTGCTGACGGATGTCTCTCTCCCCCCTTTGCTTCCGACGCCGCCCCCTGTGGCCACTGTTGCGCGGGCCCCTATTGTTGACTCTTGCGTCCAGGAACTTAATTCCTCCACCGACTGCGCCGCTCCGCGTGGCACTGTGCACCCTGTGAACCCCAGTGCTGGCCGGCCACGCACCTTCCTGGAAGCTGCACTCGCCCCTCCTCTCCCTTCTCATCCAAGGGCCCCCGTCCCTTTCACTCCGCCGAAAAACGGCTGCTTTCGTTGCCTAGCTCCCGACCACCATGTCCGTCACTGCCGTGACCCGGTCAGGTGCCTCCGGTGCGGCTGTTCTAGCCACATAAGACGCCATTGCCGCAATGGCGGCAACGCCCGCCAGCCTCGCCAGCACGCCTCGCCTCATTCCAATTCTCCGCTATCCGGTTCATGTCGTCCCAACTCTGCCACGTCCTCTTCCAGTGGTGGTGGTGCTCCGCGCGGCGCTCCGGCGCCAGCTCCGCCTCCTCCCGTAGCTGTGTTGGTGGCGGAGGACAACGCGGGACGTCCCGCGGCCGGGCAGCCAGCTCCTGTCCCGGCCCCCCCTGGTCTGGCCTCCACCTCCGGTGCGGTGCCGGGTCATCCCCCGCACGTGGAGAACGTCGCTCTCGTGGCGGCCTCCGGGTTGGGTGGTTCGGGGACCGCCAATCCGGATCATGCGGCCATGCTCCCCACCTCCGCCGCACACGTGGGGGCACTCGCGGATGCTGACGGTCCGGGGACCGTCACCATGGACACCACGGCCGTGTGCCAGCCTCTCAACGAGTGGCGCTCGGTGCCCGGCTTCGTCTCCATCTTCTTCGGCGCCGTCCGTGCGTTCCCGCTGCCTCAGCTTCCCAGGTTCCCCATCATCATTATTGTCGTCAGCTCTGAGGAACGGGACATGCCTCGCCTCCCTGCCACTCTGGAGCCGGCCCCTGTCCTCGCTCTGCCTTGGTACCCCGAGCCGACTCAGGAGGTGTCCGCCTCTGCTGGTGTCATCACGGATGTCCCCGTCGTGGCGGTGCCCCCTGTCCGCGCTCCGGCTCAGCGTCGTCGGGGGTACCCTCCGGGCGCGTCCATGGCGCGTGCTCTGGCCCCTCAGCGTGCCAGCCCGCGCCTTGCCGCGGCCGACTCCGGTGCCTTCGTCAACATGACCACCAAGGCAATCGCTCGCAAGGCCTTGCGTGAATGCCTTGCCCCATGCTCGGAGGAACTGAAGAAGCAGGTTGCCCAGCGCCGTGTCCTCAAGAAGAAGAATCCTTTGAAGGCGCCGGACCTTTCCCACCTCGCAAAGGCGACGGAGCTTGACCTCCCGGCGAGGCGTGCGGTTGCGGTGGCGGCGGCCACTGGGCATTACCCATGATCACCTCCGCCTCCACTGCTTGTTCATCGTCTACCCGCTCCACCTCTCCCACTATGTTATTCAGGTTTATCTTCCGACGCCGTCCTGTTTATTGTAATGAATCGTAGCTGTCGGAACTATGTTGTTCTTTCCTGGAATGTTCGTGGCCTTGGCCAATCCAACAAGTGTGTCGTTGTTAGGGACAACGTTAATTTTCTCAATCCGTCGGTTGTGTGCTTGCAAGAGACTAAGTTAGCTATTGATGATGTGCGAGCTTATCGTTCGTTTCTTCCTTTCAACTTGGATTGTCACTTCGCCCGGCCGGCTGTCGGCTCCAGCGGTGGCATTCTCACTGCCTGGCAGTCGAACTCTTTTGGTTTGGTCAGCAGCTTCTCTTCGCCGTTTTCGATCACTACCGTCTTACAATCCACCGCCTCCAATGATCGTTTCGCTGTTACTAACATCTACGGCCCCTCTGATCACTCCATGACTGATGTCTTCTTGGACGACCTTTGCTCGGTTGCCGGCTCCATCTCTGACCCGTGGATGTTGATCGGTGACTTCAACCTTACCCGCTCCCCTGCCGACAAAAATAACGCGAATTTCAATGTCCCCCTCGCCTCACGGTTCAACCAAACGATCGATGCGCTACAATTGATTGAGCTTAACCTTCGCGACCGGCTGTATACATGGTCGAACAAACGGGTTGTGCCAACCTTGGCCAGACTTGATCGAGCTTTCATTTGCACTGGATTTGGAGATCTTTACCCTGCTACTTTCTTAGCCTCTGGTCCTCGCCCCACCTCCGACCACACGCCTGTTGTCGCCACCATCCAAACCAACATTCCAAAGCCAAGTGTCTTCAGGCTAGAACGCTCTTGGCTCCTTGATCCCTCCTTCCTACCGGTTGCGCTCTCTGCTTGGCACTCTGCTCCCCGCGTTGGGGATGCTGCCGGCTCCCTCGTTGCACAGATCAAGGTGACCCAGCAGGCTTCAAAGGTTTAGTTGCGTAAGCATCGCTCTCCACCTCATATTTACCATAATTGCTATTTTATTATCCGACTGTTTGATTACTTGGAGGAGTTCAGATCTTTGTCTTCAGGGGAACGGTGCCTTCGGGATCATTGCTCTGATCGGCTGCAGCTCTACCTCTGCCAGAGGGCTGCATATTGGAAGCAGCGAGGAAAGTATAAAGCTCTAATAGAAGGCGACACCAACACTAAATTCTTCCATGCTAGAGCGACCGGTCGTCGAAGGAAGGATCACATTGCCATTCTCACCGTTGATGACACCCAACTGATCACTCACCAAGACAAGTCAGATGTTATGACAGCTTACTACACATCTATTTTGGGGGTTTCTGATGCCACGGTTTGGGACTTTGATTTGTCTACCTTATATCAGAGTGAATCTAACCTTCAGCTGCTTGATCTGATCCGCCCCTTCACTGAGTCCGAAGCTTTGCAGGCAATTAAGTGCATGAATGTTAATAGTGCTCCTGGTCCAGATGGTTTTGGGCCAGCCTGGTATGCTTTTGCTTGGTCCTCCATCAAAGCAGATGTGTTATCCTTCCTCAACAGTTTCTATACCTGCACCGTGGACCTTGATCGCATCAATCGGGCTCACATTGTTCTCCTGCCCAAATGTTCTACAGCCACGACACCTCAAGATTATAGGCCAGTTTCCTTGCAGAACTTTCCAGTCAAGATAATTACTAAGATTCTCACCACGAGGCTGCAGCGTCACATTCAACAGTTCATTGACATTGACCAGACTGGCTTCATCAAGGGGCGTTCTATTTCTGAGAATTTTGTATATGCTACTGAACTTGTTCAGCACTGCCACAAGAAAAAGTTTCCAACGGTGGTCCTCAAACTTGACTTTGCCAAAGCTTTTGACTCAGTATGTTGGGACAGCCTCCTCAAAATACTGTCTGCTAGGGGCTTTCCGGATCTTTGGCTCAAGTGGATGCAGCTGATCTTCAACTCCTCTCATTCAGCTGTGATGATAAATGGTTGTCCTGGAAATTGGATTCGGTGTCGACGTGGTCTCAGGCAAGGGGATGCCTTGTCTCCCTACCTGTTCCTTCTAGTGGCTGATGTTTTACAAAGGATGATTAAGTGTGATGGATCTATTCGCCATCCTGCTACTGACACTGCCTGCCCTGTCCTTCAGTATGCCGATGATACCTTGCTACTGGTAAGAGCAGAAGTCACCGACATTCGTCGCCTAAAGGCTGTGCTTAATAAATTTGCCTCTGCAACTGGTCTTAAGATTAATTACAACAAGAGCACCCTGGTGCCAATGCATGTGCCCCCAGCCAAGCTACAACGCATTGTTCGACTTCTACAATGTCAGCAGGGTACCTTTCCTCAGGTCTACTTGGGTCTGCCTCTGTCCAATGTCAAACTAAACCTATCAGCTTTCACTCCTCTGATTGCAAAGGTGGATAAACGCCTGTCTGGATGGCAGGCTGCACTGCTTAATCACCAGGGAAGACTGGTGCTTGTTAATTCGGTACTGGACGGCCTAGTCACTTATATGATGCAAGCTCTAGCACTACCGCCGGGGGTGATTGATCTTATTGACAACAGAAGACGTGCTTTTCTCTGGTCTGGCAAGGACAAGACTAGTGGTGCCAAATGTCTTGTTAACTGGGAGGATGTCCAGCGGCCCAAGTCTCAGGGCGGTCTAGGTGTCAAGAATTTGGCTGCACAAAATGCTTGCCTCTTGCTCAAACTTTTACACCGCCTACATCACCCTGGTCACTCTGCATGGGCTACTTGGGCGAGAGCAAATACAAATCTGGTTACCATGAATGACAATGGTGATGGGAACCATTGGTCTGCTCTTCGTGCTCTGCTCCCGGCCTACAGAACAATAACCAAGGTACAGATTGGCAATGGTGACTCTACAGCCTTCTGGTGGGACTGCTGGTTAGAGGGGACTGCCCTCGCAC
Source organism: Saccharum hybrid cultivar R570 (assembly GCA_038087645.1). Classification (NCBI taxonomy): domain Eukaryota; kingdom Viridiplantae; phylum Streptophyta; class Magnoliopsida; order Poales; family Poaceae; genus Saccharum; species Saccharum hybrid cultivar. The sequence continues at coordinate 7,260,225 of JAQSUU010000366.1, read as the reverse complement.
TGATGTATCCATGCCTTCTATCTCACTGCACTCAACCGGATGTCAGTGTCTCGGTTGCGCTTCAACATGGCCTCTCTACTCTACTTGTCCCCAGGCTGTCCCCCCAAGCCGAAGCTGAGCTTGCAACCGTCAATTCTCAGATCGCGAGCATCACTCTTTCGACCCAATCGGACAGCCGTTCCTCCAGGTTCATAGATGCTCTCAACAATCTCAAAACTTCAACACTGTATCAGGCTGCCAATGATGGTGATGCTCCAGCCAATGGCCCACGGTTTGTCTGGCTAAACAAGGCACCTCCTAGAGTGCGGTTCTTTGGGTGGCTGCTCATCAACAACCGTATACAGTGCCGTGCAAATCTCTTCATAAAAAATATTCTTGATGATGATGTCTGTGAGCTATGTGGAGCAGCTGCAGAAACGGCCGACCACCTAATTTTCCGCTGCCAGGTCGCCTCTCAACTTTGGAGCCATGTTGGCTAGGATGAGAATCAGCTTCCCCACGTAACTGATCTCTCGGAGTTTGAACGGCCTCAACATATCCCATCCAGACACTTTTCTATGATGATACTTCTGTGTTGTTGGCAAATATGGAACCATCGACATGATGTCGTCTTCAGACAACTACAACCTTCGCTTCCCTAGCTACTTCACGCATGTAAAGAGGCATGTCGCCTCTGGAGTTGTCGCCTCTGCCCTCAAGATCGCGTCTATACCGATTTCTGGTGTAATCTTTTTGTAATGAATTAATTTCACCCTTTTGCAGCCATATGGCATTGTAAACACTAGGTGCATGGCACCCTCCATCCACCGGCTATGCCGGAATCAATGGAAAATCATTCAGGTGGGGTTCTTCCCCCTCCGGTGAGGTCTTCAAAAAAAAAGATATATAGGAGCTGCCGGCCGGCCCATGCGTCTTGGAAATTATCTGAACAATGCTTGTTTTGAGAAACCTAAGTGCCAGGCGAAAGGACCAATGTAGTTACACTAGGGAAGGACAATACATGCGCACCAAACATAACGCCGTATATACACGCTGGGGCTGAGGCACCAATGTCCAAGGTCCAAGGTCCATGTCAGTGATATTAATTCGTGTTATCTAAGGACTATATACATGCGGCACGCCGTACATATTAATTCGTGTTATCTAAGCCTGGAGTTTGTCGTTGCGGTAAGGAAACCAAATTGTGAACCAGCTAGTATTAAGTAGGAGTAATCGCATACTCTTTCTACGGCCTGTTTGGTTGAGCGTGAGATGTAAAAAAAAGTTACTAGGAGCTATTAAAAAACTATTATGAGCTATATGCTAATCAGTGGCGAATCCAGCTCACGAAATGACCTAGGACGGGATCCGACGGCTGGCACGGCGGCAGGGAGGGGGCTGTGGCCGCGGGGCGAGGCCGGCCGCCGCAGGTGGCAAGCGCCGAGCGGAGCCTGCAGTGGATTGCGGTGCAGCGCACGCTAGCGACGACGACGAGCAGGGAGACGGGGAGTTGCGACTCGCACGGTCGGCGGCCTATCCGCACTCCTGGATGGCGACTGCTGGACCATAGACGGTCGTGGCCCAGTCCAATCGAAGCCCACAACGCAGTCCTACTGCGCTCGTTGCGTGCGCGTGGGGCGTCTGCCTTCTTCACCATCGCGTCCGGCGTCCGGCGGCGTCGTCGTCCTCGCTTCCTCCGAGAGGGTGGGGATATGGTGCCTGGCCGGAGGGACCTAGGGCGGCCGCCCTAGCTCGCCCTAGTGGTGGATCCGCCTATGGTGCTAATCGTGTACTCTTTCTACAGTCTGTTTGGTTGAGTGTGAGATGTGAAAAAGTTACTATGAGCTATTAAAAACTATTATGAGCTATGTGTTGTAACAAAATTATAAGTTGTTTGGTAAAACAACTATGAAACATATTCATTTCGTTATCTCCCTCGAAACAGTTGTCAAATGTCTCTCTATTTCTTTGGAAAATCTAAAAGCCAGAAGTAGAGGCCAAGGTGCCGTGAAAATTATACTACATGAAAACAACTCCTTGCTTATGAAAAAGCATTTTCTAATTCTACTCGTTTAGTTGGCGTTCTCGCTTTTGCCAGTAGAAACCCAGAAGCCGAAGCAAACACAATCTTAGAGTGTGTTTGGTATAGCTTCACAAGCTATTTTTCAGCTCCAACTACCAAATAGGGGTTTAAAAAACAGCTTCAGAGCATTGCCTGTATGGGACGGGACAGCTTACACCATGTTCGTTTGAGCTATTCAGTCAAATCAGCAGTAATCCAGCAGCGTTTTTCTCTCACAATAAACCAGCGAACAGTACTTTCAGCCACAATAAACAAGCGAAACGAACAGGCTGTTACCGGGCACAAAAGCACCCACCACCCCAACTTCCTATGTCCCTATTTAAGTGTTGCCGTGGGATCCGTGTCAAACAAACTTTCTCAAGATTGACTAAATTTGTAAAAATTAAAATAGTATTAATATTTATATCTCTATAAATGAATTTATTATAAAAATAGATTCAATGATCTATCTAATAATACTAATTATATAGTATAAATATCAATATTTTCTTTTATATATTTAGTTTGATTTCTCAGAAAGTGAGAACGACAAATAAAAATGGACAAGTGGAGCATATGGTTTGGTGACACTGGAGCGTTGCCGTCCACAATTTTCGTAATATTTACTAATGGCTATTTCATTCTACATTTCGGTCACTGCCATGTATGTTGGGGTCAGTGCCTTTTAATTTCCGCGCATTAACATTGATTCAGTCATTCAGATTTGCACCGATTCAAAGAAACGTGCGGTACAGTGATGAGTACGTAATGTAATAGCCCGAATAAAAGGATTGTGTGTCCTGGCATAAACAAGATCGGAGTGTGGCAGCTGGGCATCAGGGCATGCGAGTGTGCACTTGTTCTGTAATGAAGTACCATGTCATTTATAGTACTATATGTCATGTATGTTGTGTGATCACAGATGTGGTGAGAGTTTAAATTACTTTTAGTACCCACTATGCACTTACTCGTAATTCCTAGATATTATGTTTAATCCCTGCGCTGTGCAATGTGTATGTTTAATCCTTTCCTTCTGTTTTGTATAAACAAGTCATTTTTGTTACAGAAAAGCGACACACGTTTCCTTCTGTTTTATATAAACCACCACGTCCACCCACAGGCCACGACACCCCTAATCAGTCCCATGCCACACCGTCGTCCCGCGCGAGAGGCGGCCCCACAGGCCTGCACTATACACGAATGGCCAACCACGGAGAGCTGCCTAATCACCGGGTGCAGGCCAACGTCCAAGCAGGCCACCAGCAGTCCCACCTCGACGCCGCACGCCCGCTGATGCTGCTAGGAGCAGCCGCCGCCGTCTCAACCGTGTACAACTGCAACCCCGACGCCGACGCCTCGCAGGTCTTCATTGCCATCATCGGTTTCCTTGCCTGGCTGCTCGGCGTCTGCCTCCTTTCGTTAGTGCCATTACTCGCAGGTCGGTTCCCACAGGCTGACCGTTTCGCTGGCGCTACCATCGTCAGTGCCGGCGCCGTCCTCAGACGCCTCTTCATCCCATGGAACTAGAGGCCTGGTTGGTTCCAAGCCCCAGGCAAGTGGCCGGACAGGCAACGATCTGGTCTCCAGGCATCCAAAATCGGACGCCTGGAGTTGCTTTGCCTGCCAAGCAGACTTGCCTGGGCAGAAACCAAACAGGCCCTGGGCCCTAGCTCCATATATCTTGGGTGCATGGCCAGTGACTAGCGATCGAGCAGGCGGTGGTGGTACGCTTTAGTGTGCTTTTATTATGCTTGCCTACATATATATATATATTTTTCTTTGTTTCCCTTAGTACCCTGTCTCTCCCAGATCACTCGCTTTCTTCCGAAGCATGTACTGTTATGTCTGCCGTGTACAATGTAATAACACTCTATACCAGTGTTACTAGTGTTTGGTTAAACTTGCCGCGTCAGTGATCAAATTGCCATGCTCTGTGCGTGTTAATGTTAAACGGGCTGAGAAAGTAGAAACACATGTCGACCTACAACCACTAAAGCCCCTGATTAGGGCACAGCCGAGGCTGCCGCCGCCGTCGCAGGCCCCGCCAAGTTTCTTTGTATTGGTGATTTGTCTCCTTCTTTCTAGCGATGGCGAAGAGATAGGGTGGATTTGGTTTCTCCGTGGTGACTCTGATGAAGATGAGGGCGATAACTACGGCGTCTGCAACTTCCTCAGCATGACGACATGGAGAATTAGATTTTCGGACGGCGACATCATCAAGGCGGAGATGGTGTTGCTGCCATGGAATAATTTTCTCTAGTCTTTTCTCCGTTTTATTGTGGTTAGATCTAACTACGATGAAGGAATAGTGAGAATAAGTCTGCTCCTCAAGCCGATTAATGGTATTGAGTTGAGAAGATTCAGATTGGTTTTCCTTATTCTTCGAGGCAGAAGGAAGACACAAGAAAGAAGAAATTTATGCTCAATTCCGCGAATGTTGGCCGCCGTTCGTTGGGTATTTGTTTACATGCGCAGTCATCTATATGAATCGTCATTGAGATTTGATTCTTCTCGCGTCTCAAAAAAAATGTTAAACGGGCTGTACAACTATAGTATAAGCTGGTGCCGATAATCCAGACATAAGCCTCGGTTTCACCGGCCCAATCAGCCCGGGCTAGGTGAGGCCCGGTCATGCGTTAGCAGGAGAACAGAAAAAGTCTACTTTTGGTCCTCCAACTATCGTGAAAGTCTGCTTTCGGTCCCTCAACTCCAAAACCGAACAAACAAGCCCCTCAACGTTTGAAACCACGCAGATTTAGCCTCGGCTGTTTTTGCCCGGTAACCACATGGTGCTACAGTACCACATGGCAACAGCAAATTCGTGGTTACTGTAGCAACATGTGGTTACTGTAGCGCAGCAATCGGCCCAGGACAGTCGAGGACTAAATCTGCGCGGTTTCAAAAGTTGAGGGGCTTGTTTGTCCGGTTTTAGAGTTGAGGGACCAAAATTGAACTTTCGCGATAGTTGGGAGACCAAAAGTAAACTTTTTCCAAGAAAAACAGGCCTATGTAAATTAAAGCCCATCCTAACTTGCCTACCAGACTAATCAACGTTGGGGCGTGACACACCAATGGCCAACCGGATTGCATTCTAGGGCCTTGTTTAGATGCCACCCAAATTCCAAGTTTTTTCATACTCTCTCCATCACATCAATTTTTAGACGTATACATGGAGCATTAAATGTTGGTAAAAAAATAACTAATTACACAGTTTGGTAGTAAATCACGAGACGAATCTTTTGAGCCTAATTAGTTCATGATTGGACACTAATTGCCAAATACAAACGAAAGTGCTACAGTAGCTAGAGTTGAAAAAATTGCAATCTAAACAAGGCCTAGGCCCGCAATGGGCCGCCGAACGAAGAACTGAGCCGTAGCTCAGATGGCAAGGACCGCTGGTGAGCGTCCTGCCCGCCCGCGTTCGATGACTGATTTCGACGCCGGTGTCTCACCCGGGAACAGCAGTTCCCAATAATTTCTGCTACCTCACACGTGGATGCGCCACAATGGTTAGGATGACGTGCCCGTCATGTATGAAGCCTCGAAGACTTCGGATATTTCTTAGCCACGTGCAAATCTCTTCGTATAGGTGTAGGTCTAGCCAGTAGCGGATGTAGGATGAGAATAAGAGGGGGCTAAAACAATGGAGATGTTGATTTGCATGAAGATTTAATGGTAATTTGAGATTTTGCTACAATAATTTAGTGGTAAATCAAATAGGGGTTTTAAAAACAGCTTCAGAGCACTGCCTGTATGGGATGGGGCAGCTTGCCAGGCACAAAAGCGCCCACCACCCCAACTTCCTATGTCCATATTTAAGTGTCGCCATGGGATCCATGTCAAACAAACTTTCTTAAGATTGACTAAATTTGTAAAAATTAAAATAGTACCAATATTTATATCTCTAAATAAATTTATTATAAAAATAGATTCAATGATCTATCTAATGATACTAATTATATACTATAAATATCAATATTTTCTTTTATATATTTAGTTTGATTTCTCAGGAAGTGAGAACGACAAATAAAAATAGACAAGTGGAGCATGTGGTTTGGTGACACTGGAGCGTTGCCGTCCACAATTTTCGTAATATTTACTAATGGCCATTTCATTCTACATTTCGGTCACTGCCATGTATGTTGAGGTCAGTGCCTTTTAATTTCCGCGCATTAACATTGATTCAGTCATTCAGATTTGCACCGATTCAAAGAAACGTGCGGTACAGTGATGAGTACGTAATGTAATAGCCCGAATAAAAGGATTGTGTGTCCTGGCATAAACAAGATCGGAGTGTGGCAGCTGGGCATCAGGGCATGCGAGTGTGCACTTCTTCTGTAATGAAGTACCATGTCATTTATAGTACTATATGTCATGTATGTTGTGTGATCACAGATGTGGTGAGAGTTTAAATTACTTTTAGTACCCACTATGCACTTACTCGTAATTCCTAGATATAATGTTTAATCCCTGCGCTGTGCAATGTGTATGTTTAATCCTTTCCTTCTGTTTTGTATAAACAAGTCATTTTTGTTACAGAAAAGCGACACACGTTTCCTTCTGTTTTATATAAACCACCACGTCCACCCACAGGCCACGACACCCCTAATCAGTCCCAGCCACACCGTCGTCCCCGCGCGAGAGGCGGCCCCGCAGGCCTGCACTATACACGAATGGCCAACCACGGAGAGCTGCCTAATCACCCGGTGCAGGCCAACGTCCAAGCAGGCCACCAGCAGTCCCACCTCGACGCCGCACGCCCGCTGATGCTGCTAGGAGCAGCCGCCGCCGTCTCAACCGTGTACAACTGCAACCCCGACGCCGACGCCTCGCAGGTCTTCATTGCCATCATCGGTTTCCTTGCCTGGCTGCTCAGCGTCTGCCTCCTTTCGTTAGTGCCATTACTCGCAGGTCGGTTCCCACAGGCTGACCGTTTCGCTGGCGCTACCATCGTCAGTGCCGGCGCCGTCCTCAGACGCCTCTTCATCCCATGGAACTAGAGGCCTGGTTGGTTCCAAGCCCCAGGCAAGTGGCCGGACAGGCAACGATCTGGTCTCCAGGCATCCAAAATCGGACGCCTGGAGTTGCTTTGCCTGCCAAGCAGACTTGCCTGGGCAGAAACCAAACAGGCCCTGGGCCCTAGCTCCATATATCTTGGGTGCATGGCCAGTGACTAGCGATCGAGCAGGCGGTGGTGGTACGCTTTAGTGTGCTTTTATTATGCTTGCCTACATATATATATATTTTTCTTTGTTTCCCTTAGTACCCTGTCTCTCCCAGATCACTCGCTTTCTTCCGAAGCATGTACTGTTATGTCTGCCGTGTACAATGTAATAACACTCTATACCAGTGTTACTAGTGTTTGGTTAAACTTGCCGCGTCAGTGATCAAATTGCCATGCTCTGTGCGTGTTAATGTTAAACGGGCTGAGAAAGTAGAAACACATGTCGACCTACAACCACTAAAGCCCCTGATTAGGGCACAGCCGAGGCTGCCGCCGCCGTCGCAGGCCCCGCCAAGTTTCTTTGTATTGGTGATTTGTCTCCTCCTTTCTGGCGATGGCGAAGAGATAGGGTGGATTTGGTTTCTCCGTGGTGACTCTGATGAAGATGAGGACGATAACTACAGTGTCTGCAACTTCCTCAGCATGACGACATGGAGAATTAGATTTTCAGACGGCGACATCATCAAGGCGGAGATGGTGTTGCTGCCATGGAATAATTTTCTCTAGTCTTTTCTCCGTTTTGTTGTGGTTAGATCTAACTACGATGAAGGAATAGTGAGAATAAGTCTGCTCCTCAAGCCGATTAATGGTATTGAGTTGAGAAGATTCAGATTGGTTTTCCTTATTCTTCGAGGCAGAAGGAAGACACAAGAAAGAAGAAATTTATGCTCAATTCCGCGAACGTTGGCCGCCGTTCGTTGGATATTTGTTTACATGCGCAGTCATCTATATGAATCGTCATTGAGATTTGATTCTTCTCGCGTCTCAAAAAAAATGTTAAACGGGCTGTACAACTATAGTATAAGCTGGTGCCGATAATCCAGACATAAGCCTCGGTTTCACCGGCCCAATCAGCCCAGGTAGGTGAGGCCCGGTCATGCGTTAGCAGGAGAACAGAAAAAGTCTAATTTTGGTCCCCCAACTATCGCGAAAGTCTGCTTTCGGTCCCTCAACTCTAAAACTGGACAAACAAGCCCCTCAACATTTGAAACCGCGCAGATTTAGTCCCTCGGCTGTTTTTGCCCGGCAACCGCATGCTGCTACAGTACCATAGGACAACATCAAACCCGTGTACTGTATCAACATGTGGTTACTGTAGCACATGTGGTTACTGTAGCACAGCCATCGGCCAAAACAGTCGAGGACTGAATCTGCGCGGTTTCAAAAGTTGAGGGGCTTGTTTGTCCGGTTTTGGAGTTGAGTGACCAAAATTAAACTTTCGCGATAGTTGGGGGACCAAAAGTAAACTTTTTCCCAGAAGAACAAGCCTATGTAAATTAAAGCCCATCCTAACTTGCCTACCATACTAATCAACGTTGGGGCGTGACACACCAATGGCCAACCGGATTGCATTCTAGGGCCTTATTTAGATGTCACCCAAATTCTTTTTTCACTCTCTTCATCACATTAATTTTTGGACATATACATGGAGCATTAAATGTTGGTAAAAAATAACTAATTACACAGTTTGGTAGTAAATCACAAGACGAATTTTTTAAGCCTAATTAGTTTATGATTGGACACTAATTATCAAATACAAAACGAAAGTACTACAGTAGCTATAGTTGAAAAAATTTACAATCTAAACCAGGCCTAGCCCGCAATGGGCCACCGAACGGAGAACTGAGCCGTAGCTCAGATGGCAAGGACCGTTGGTGAGCGTCCTGCCCGCCCGCGTTGGAAGACTGATTTCGACGCCGGTCTCACCCGGGAACAACAGTTCCCAATAATTTCTGCTACCTCACACGTGGATGCGCCACAATAGTCAGGATGACGTGCCGGTCATGTATGAAGCCTCGAAAACTTCGGATATTTCTTAGCCACGTGCAAATCTCTTCGTATAGGTGTAGGTCTAGCTTACATGCTAGGGTATGTGTGTGAATTTGTTTGTGTAGTGATGTAAGTTAGCACGTGTTCAGATACTAAAGCTTACAGCTCGTGCTTGAAGAGCTGACGCTAAAAAAAAAATGGGCCGCCGAACGGGCACAGCTGCACAGGCATTGCTGGTCTAGCCCAACGACGAAACGACGTGGGCCCGTCGTCACAAAGAGACCATCGGTCCGCATCCGCACCGAGCAGAGGCGAAGCGTTGAACACATGGCGTGCGCCATCCTCCGCCGCGTGCTCTCTCTCACCGCCGCCGGCGCCTACGCGACCCCCCGAGTCACTGCCGCCTTCTCTGCCACTTCCTCCTCATCCTCTGTCGTCGCGCCTCGGCGCTCCCCACTAGATGACCGCCTTTTCCGCCTCCTCCGCTCCGAGAGCACCTACCTCGCCGAGCGCCGCCCTCCCTATCCTGTAATTCCCTCCCTTCCCCTTCCCCGCGCTCGATTCACGTCTCACGTCCGCAGCAGGACGCTCACGGATTCCTCCTCTTCGTGCAGCCGCCGAGTAGCTTCAAGTCGTTCGCCGTGGAGGACCGCCCGGGGGAGCAGTGGGTGCGCCTCCGGGCCACGCGCGCCAGCGCGGGAGCCGGAGCCGAGGAGCTGAAGGTCGAGGCCACCATGTTCGACGGCGCCGCGGAGCCTGTTCCCGACGACGCGCCCCTCTTCCGCCGCGTCGAGTCGCTCGAGCGCGGCCCCCGCCTCCACCTCAGCCTCATCGTCGAGGTCACCCGGGGCGACCGCGTCCACGGCTTCATCTGCTCCGCCTGGCCCGACGACCTCGCCGTCCTCCACGTGCTCACCCTCAAGGCTGGCGGCAGCAGCGGTGGTGGTCGTGGTGGGCGCGATTTCGAGTATGGGTTACTGCACGGTGCATTGAGCTGCGTGTCCTGCAGCTTGTTCGTTCGTTTCCTGAGGTTTGTGTGATTTGGTTCACAGGAAACTGGGGGCTGAGGAGAGGGAAGCGGTGACAAAGTTCTTGAAGGAGAGGGAGGTGGACGACGAGCTCGCCGGATTCTTGCACGACTACATGGCAAACAAGGAGAAGATGGAGCTGCTCCGGTGGTTGAAGACTATCGAATCATTCCTTAACAAGTAGGATAAGAACGCACACAGGAGGTAATATGGGTGATGAATATGGATTCTCCTTGATCATAGCCTTGTAGGTAAATTTAGTCCGGAGTCCTAGTAGAAATGAGTTCATGTTAAAGGCCACATTGTTGGAAAAGTATTATCGCCCATGAATTACATGGTCACAAGTAAGCCCCAAATGTTGAGGGAGGGGAAAACAAATAATCAATCCATTAGGTAAAATTCATAGTATAGTTGGTAATTCTGGGTGGGGAGATGATGATGATGAGCTAGCAGCTATTTGGCAGTCATCAGAAATGTTGATATTTCACCTGGAAGGCCTGGATATTTCGCTTTGTCTCCATATTTTGTTCAATAAATAATATACATAAGAGAAAAATGAAAAGGAAAGTGCAAATACTTCTGTTGATAAAATTTATACCTACAGTCAGCCTCCTGTTCTGTACCTGAAATCTCTGAACCCTCTCTCAACTTGCAGACGCCTGCCCATGTAAGCACGGTTACTCCCTGGACTGGGAACGAATCGGCTTCAACAACCGGTGATGGTCACCTGCAGCCCCTATGATCATCCACCCCTCGCCGTGTCATCTGACCATTGTGTGCTGAAGATGTTTTTCTTATCAGTTTAGATAGCTCAGTGCTCCTGGAAATTGATGATCTGCTGTATTATCATTTCTTTGTGAAAGATTGTTCTCAACGGTGTATCTTTTAAAATCTCTCCCGTTGGATTTTTTTGCAATGCCAGATTTGTTCATTTTGGATTTCCTAGGAGTTGCTACGTGCGTGCTAGAGTAATCTGCTCTTCTAAACTCTGACAGTCCAATGTCAAAGGGGATGCAACGGTTGGATTAAGCGGCTCAGAAGGGCCGCAGCAGATGAACCTCAATCCAACAGTCGCATATGCAAGGGAACCCACTGCCAGGTAGATAGAGGTGTGTGCTTATTACCTCACTGACTAGCGGGGCCCACTTGCAGATTCAATCCTTCCTCCCTCAACGGCTAGTTCCACCCCCGCAGCCGTTGGGACAAAAGGCAAACAAAGCCGGAGGGAGCTCTCTCACCAAACCACACCTCTCCTCTCTCCCCAAGAACCATCACTCTCTGACGCTCCCTTTGCTCAGCTTCTCGAGAGATCGCCAAAGAAGGGGCGCAGGCAGCAAGCACTGCGGCGATGGGGTACACGTACACGCCGACGTACTACTCGGGCCTGCAGGACACCATCGCGTCGCTCTGCAAGTCCATCCTGCCCTCCTTCCGCGTGGGCCGGCGGCTCACCGCCGACCAGGCCGCCGCGCGGCGCCACGCCGAGCAGCTCAAGTGGCAGCAGGAGTCCTTCCACCGCATCCTCCACCTCGCCGCGCTCCACCGCGAGGGCATCGTCCCGGCCTCCGACGTCACCGCCTTCCGCGGCACCATGCTCGCGGCGCTCGTCGCGCCGCCACAGCACCCCGAGCAGCCCGCGGTGCTCCGGGACAAGCTCCTCTTCCTCCAGGAGCTCCTCTACGCCAAGTGCGTCTCCGCGGCGGAGTACAACGCGTCCAAGGCGCCCCTCGTGCAGCGGCTCGCCGCGTTCGGCGTCGTCGTCGACTGCCCCGACGCCGAGGTCTCGGCCGAGGAGTGGTCGGAGATCGACCTCCGTGACCCGCCTCCTCCCGCCACTGCGGCGGCCTCCGACAAGCCGAAGCACAAGGCTTTCATCACGCCATGGAAGAGCAGATCCAAGAAGGATCAGGACGTGAACAGGCCGCCGCTGGCCCGGGTGGACCATAACAACGCCAACAACGCGTCAGTCCTCATGGCCGAGAGCTCGCCGGCGGAAGCAGTGCCCTCCGGGAAGGCCGAGAAGGGGAAGAGGAGGCATCTGGCGGGGATGTTCCACAGCGGTGGCAATGGCACCGAGAACAAGGAGCCTGCGGGGGAGGAAGGGGTCGACGAGAAAGAGACGGTGAAATGTAAGAAGAAAAGCTCGTGGGGGTTTGATGGCATCAAGAAGTGGAAGAAAGCTGGTGCCTGTAACAGTGGCGAGGCGGCAGCCACAGGTGAGCAGCCGCAGCGTGCTCCTCCGCGCTCATCCTACAGCGAGTGCCAGCTGGAGGCGAGCCCCATGGCAGCTGCCTCTGGCCCGGATGCCAAGAGGGCCAAGACGAGGCTGCACTCGAACACGGATGATGACTCTGCTTCCGAGCTGCTGCGTGATAAGGTACTGTGAATTATTGACTCCTCTCATCATGTATAAGTTTGTTTCAAGAAGTAGCAGTGATGAAGTTACAGTATGCATCTGGAATCACTGAAGGTGCTGGTGGAGAACACAAAGAAAGAGCTCTCAAGGATTCAGGCTGAGCTATCATCTACAAATCGGAACTTGGACTTCTCGTAAGTTGTAATTCACTCTGTTCTTGGTCAATGTAATTTCTTTCGATCTTCTGTTGCTCAAAGATGGAGTCCCTCAAGCCCTTCTTCCCAAAGTATTCACCATTCAGATTAGGCGGCACATGATTTCTCATAACTGAGATGGTGACATTATTATTTTTGTTTTGGCAGGGCGTGGTGTGATCAGCACGGGGATGGCGTGATCACCGCCGCTAAGAAAGAGTTTAAGGAGCACGTCGAAGAGATGGAGAAGCAGAGGAACATCACTGGCATTGTGGGCTGGGCTACCTTTGAGGACATCGACCTTGATGACAACTTCGACCCGAGGGCGGACTCAGCGGTGAAAGGGAAGAAAGTCAATGAAAGCCTCACCAGCAGTTTCACAAACCCCTTCTACAACGAGAAGAACCCGTTCTTGAACACAAACTACAACTGATACAAAGTGAATGATGTTGGACTCTTCTGCGTTGGGGATGTATCAGTTTGTTTATATTTCTGTTACTGGTATAATGTTATTGTTGTACTTAGGGTTCAATTGTTACATTGGACCAGGGTTGCTGTTTATGGCGTAAGAAGTTGTGTGATTGGAGTATGTACTTCCCTTGATATCTATGAATGCACATCAGTTTTTTTCTTTCCCGGTGACCATTGCCCGACATGAAACTTTACTGTCACATGAAAGCCTATACGGTCTACATACAGCTGATAATTCATTTGACTTCACAAAAGATAAACAGACAGTTCTAGATGCAAGTTCCTACAATTTATATACAGCAGACATGAACTGCAGTCCGAAACGATGAAAAATAAATGTTTTATAGACATGTTACGCCCACCGGAAACTAATTGAGGTACCGCCTGCAGTATCTTGATCTACAAAAGCAAGGGATCCTCTGGCCTTCATCTTCCCGGTTAAAGTGGTAATCGTACGTAATTTCCTCCCCTGGGTTTATGTGCCGTTCTGCAAAGAACATTACCTGGATGAACATAGAAATAACAAGTTGTGAGAACCCTGTAGCTTAACATATACCCCCCCCTCCGGCCTCCGCTCCAAATCGTAGTTCACTTTGGCTTTGTCAAACTTCTCTAACTTTAACCATGTTTTTAGAAAAAAAAAATATTAATATCTACAAGTTCAAATAAATTCTCTATCGAAATATCGCGTCCTAATGAAACAAATTTGATGTTCCAGATGTTATTAGGTTATTTTACAAACCTAGTCAAAATTAAAGAAGTTCAACTTAGGACAAAACCAAAGTGAATTACTCCCTCAGTCCCAAATTAAATCAACTTCTAGAGCTATCCTAAGTATTTTAAGTTTGACCAAATTTATAGAAAAGAGCAAGATGATTCCAAGAATTTATATTTATTTTGGGATGGGGGGAGTACAAATCGAGTTGGAGGTAGGAGATATTTAGGTTTCTAATGAGGCTGATGCGAGGCATTTAGACTAAAATTTACAATGCAGAAGATAGATTTTATAAGAAAAACAAATACATAGGCAAAAGGAGTACCTTCTTTTCATTCCTGACAGAGATTATTTTCGCAACGCAGTTTGGCTGATCCAACAAAGATTGAACGAATTGAATGAATATAAAAGCGTACATTAGAATAATAAGCAGTAACTGGATGGATCGGCCCTGTTTGGAACACAAGTTCCATGCACACTAGAATCTGAAAAGAAGTTATCATGTTCCAAGGGGAGTCTAAAGAATGTTCAAGCACAAGTTATTTACCTGGCATGAATGATTGACGAATCTTGCAATCCCACCTTTGCGGGTGGCATCAATAATATGCTCCCTGTCAATCTTAAAGAAATAGCATGCACTCTTATATTGTTGTCGTTTCCCGGACTGGTATTCGATCTCTCTTTTGTCAGCAACCCGTTGCCCAACAATTTCACCCACATACTCTACAACCTGAAATATTTTTATGCAAGACCTGAGAATGGTTTTATTTGCTTAAGGAAAAGGTCGAAATTACTCCCTTGAAGTTTGGCCAAAGTCTAGATAACCCCCTAAACTAACATTTGGTCCGATTTACTACCCTCAACCATCTCAATTGGTCCAATTTGCCCCTTAACAAGATTTGTCTTTTTCTGTTTCTCCACAGAGAAGTTGAGTTTTAATTTCAGATTTTGTGAAGTGATAACACATGTCATGATTTATTTAAAAAAAATACATTATAAATTTGTCAGCGTTATGTTTGATACAATTTTGTCTTTCTAGTATTAATTTATTATTAGATGTCCTAACCGGTCAAAATAATTATAAATAATATGATGTATATTTTTAACATAAATTATGGTGCCGGCTATCACCTCACAACAACAACAACAACAACAACAACAACATAGCCTTTTGTCCCAAGCAAGTTGGGGTAGGCTATCACCTCACAGATTTTGAAATTTAAAAAAAAAATCAACTTGGAGAAACAAAAAAAATTTGGAACAAATGAAATAGTCTGAGGGGACTTAAGCCAGATGAAAGGCTAGTTTTGGCCTTTGGGGGTCATCTGGACATATGCCAAACTTGGGGGTAGTAATTTGACTTTTTACTAAATTCCCATATCAGTTGAATTACCATAGAGCCGCGTGGAATAAAGACTGATGTGTAGAGACCAAGTCCATGTATGCCAGATTTGTACACAACCAAATGCTTCCACCCTTTTAACTGCTTGTAATGGATGTACTCCTTCTGAAATGGAAAAATGACATGCATGGAACATTTAGAGCTTTGTCCCAGCGGTTGATTCTGTAATATTTCTTTCCATTCCAAAATGTAAGATGATTTAGTTTTGTCCTTTTTGAACCAGGAAAAACAGCAGGGGAGGCCCCCACTGTTAGATTTTATTAAGACAAAGACAACCACAGTACAACACAGAAAGGAATCCTCCAGCTAAGCCTGAGCAAGGCAGGGGCAGAGCTTGTTTAAGTTGTCCCATCCCCTGCCCCCCTGTTTGTTTGGTCAAGCTCCACCACTTGTACTAAGTCATACTTCTCTAACTTTGACCAAGTTTACGGAAAAATATATTAACATCTAAATTACCAAATAAATGCATCATCAAGACATATTTCATGATGGATTTAATGAAACCAATTTGATGGTGCAGAGCACGTGCATTTTTCTACAAACTTGGTCAAAGAGAAGTTTGACTCAGTACGAAACTAAAACATCTTATACTTTGGAACCGAGGGAGAATGCTGCAAGCTATGAAGTATCACTACAGTATATATACGAAGCTACACACTACAATGAAAGATAACTGAAAGAAAATACCTGTCCTCTTCCGCAAGGCTTCGAACCATTTATGCGTAACCAAGCATTTATCTGTTCTTGGGAAACACTGAACTCACCACTGTACTCTTCATATTTCTTATGACTACTATCAGAAAAGCCTTCTCCCTCTCGGCCTTTAAAACCCTGTTTCAAATAACACATAGCTATACAGTCATACAGATATTGATTTACAGACAATAGAAATGTTCAAAAAGTATTACCTCTGTACGTGCACATGTCCAATTGTTGCTTCTCAAGTATTCTTTCTTAGGATTAACGTGACTAGAAAAATCAATGGCATGATCCATGCATCGCCCATAAAAGCCAACATTTTCATTGTGCTCACCTTCAGGCTCACTTTGCAGCAAACCCTGTTGAGATATAACAAGCAAACATGGACATGGAAAATATAAGCTCCACGAATGTAATATTAGATGCAACCATTGAGTCACAGACATTTTCTCTCTTTTTTCTGCGAGTATGAAATTGAAGATCTGAGAAATTACAAGGACCAACTATGGTTTTACAACCAAACAAAAAAAAACAGAATGCTGAGAAAAAGAAACAGGAACCTTTTTTTTTACTATTGGAAAGCACATGACTTGTATCATTCTAAAGAATCATGCTGCATGGAAACTATGTACAACAAAACACCCCCCTTATTCCTTGCATTGCTTGAAGAACATGCAGAGAATTTCAGGCATTCTGTGTGTCACTCCAGGTTTACATAATATAGAATATACAAAAATAATAAGTTGTAACTGAAGTTTCAAACCATTTTCTATGAGTGTGCAGTAAGTAAAGGTAAGGGACACTTTTAGCAAAAAGAAAAAAAGGTATATGCACAGATACCATACCCTCTGATGTGCACACCAAGCATGAAAGAGTACCAAACAATTTACATCTCGGCACTTGATAAATGAGCCCCCAGTTCTGTCACATATTGAACATGCCTAATGAAAAAAGAATTGCAACAGTCAAGGTAAAGAAAAAGTTCATTAAGGGCCTGTTTGGATCCCATGAATTGAAACCAATATCTAGAAAGTGCTTCTCATTTTATTATTAGATTATTTTCCAATTCCTCTCAATTCCTGGGAACCAAACATGGCCTAAGGGTAATTCCATGGTCAGAATATGCATGTATGGAACTCACAGTATTTCTCTTGGCAGGTGAAGCACCTGAAACATCAAAAGCGCTCATTGTGGTGGCATTTGGGCATTTTGTGCCAGGTGTCCACAGCCCACAGACCATGTGAACCCACTGCATTGTTCGTGGTCCAAGTAAACTCGAATTGTGTTTAACAGAGGTCCAGGAATTGCTGGTGATGTTCTCCGCATTCATAATGCTATCCCCATGTGCACTGTCTACTGCATTTCGCAAGCCTGTTGCAGACAAAATGTTCAAAGCTTGTTGATTTGGAAGCTCAAAATAAGTTATGTTCGACACCTTCCCCATGTAAATACTCACTTGTACACTCACTGCTTGCATTTCCTAAGGAATCAACATAATTTTCTGATCTTTCTGTAGTCATCAAACCTTTGAGCAAACTTTTCAGAATGTTCTTGGTTTTCAGTGCCCTTGTCATAGCTCCACCTCCATAACCACACAGCACACAGACCTGGAAACAGATGCAATGAGAGACTGGTAGGCTGAACAAACTTCTTGTTCCCTAGAAACAATTATTCTCTATATGATGGATTTTAGGAAAACCAAAGGTAGGCTGTATCATGACATGAGGGTCCGAGTAAAAAAAGGTTGTAACATGAACAAATGTTTTCCCTAAGGCAAGACAGTACAGGGAATGGCCTACCACTAGAAAATGCTTGCAAAGTTTCAGTTAAGGTGGTTGGGTCCACGGTTCAGATCAACAAGGCACAGATGCACTTAAACATAACCAAAGTTGATATAGAATAAACTCTGTGCTTCTTTAATAATAATAATATGCAGCTCTCCTGCATGTTCGAGAAAAAAAAAACTCTGGCCATGGAGTAGCAAATAGTATGCAGCAGCCACTTAGACTTTTTTTAAAAAAAATCACTGCATCCATGTAGACAGCTCCTTTTCCTTTTCCTGAAATCAAATCTGTGGATCAAGCAGATTGGAGATTTACTGATATATTATAAAGAAACTTGCCACTTTTGTAAAGTAAAAACAGCTAGGAATATTGTTGGTACTGGTGAAAGAAATGACTAATTCCCTAATCATATTCTTTCTAGATATCATATTCGGATATTCCCTGTTGGAGTGTGTTTGTATTAGGCCCATGAGGCTAGGCCCATGTATGGTACCTATATAGCTACCCTTCTAGGGTTAGCCCAATCAATGAATCAGACATTCTAGCATGGTAATCAGAGCCAGTGCTTCTACTCTTTCCCCTGTCCAGCCGCCGCCTCTCCTGGTGGCTGCCGCCGCCGGCCAGGAGGCCATGGCCGGCGCTCCCCCTCCCCACCCCTCCTTCTCCTGCTCCTCCCCTGTCACGTGGGCGCAGCAGCCCCCTTCCCCGGCCGCCTCCTCCTCCGAGGCGTGGGCGCAGCAGCCCCCTTCCTCTGCCCCTGAACATGCCCAGCCGCCGGAGCCGCCGCTCCTCCTGGAGCCGGCCATGGCTGGCCGTCCACCCTCCCCTCCTCCTTCTACCTCCATCCTTTCCCCTCCTCTTCCCTCCCCTTGGTCTCACATCTTGGATCCCCTCCTCTCTACCACCACCGACGCCCAGCAGCCCAACCACCCGCCATGTGCCGCCGCTGCCAGGTCTGCAGCCTCCGCACACACTTTCTCCATCCTGGCTCAGCCTGGGCGTCCTCCCCAACCGGCACTCGCACCTCTTCTTCCCATCTGGCCCTCCCTTTCCCGGGCTCCCCCATTCCCTGCTGCGGTGCTGCCGCACGCTCCCTGCTCTTCCCCACCCGTCCTCCACCCGCCCCCTGCCCTTCCTGGAGGGAGCGCCGGGTACAGTGGCGGGCACCCGGGTTGGGCGGCGCCTCCCCTGCTCGCACCTCGATTCCTCCCTTCCGCTGCTGAGCGGACCCTATCCCACCCGCTCCCTCCAGCCGGGCCTGGCCCTGCTGCCGCCCTTACTGCTGCTGCGGGCCTGCTAGCTGCAGCCCCTGCTGTTTGCCACGCCGCCACCCTTGCCGCGGCAGGTAGTCCTACTGCTGCTGCGGCCACTGCTGCGGGTGCGGTTGCGGGCGCGGGCGTACGCCGTACCAGGGCCGGCGCCACTGCCGCTGCATGTCGTGTCGCGCGCCGGGCCTTGTCGGCTCCCTACCCTCTGCCATCGGCTCCATCTCCCCCGCCGTCGCAGCCGGGACATCTTCCTGGCGCCGCTAACACCATGGCCGCAACCGCCGGGGCCGCTGGTGCGGGGGGCCCGGGCGTCGCCACTCCGGGGTTTCCCCCCAAATCCCTGTGGGCTACCGTGGCCTCCTCCTTCAGCACCACCGCCAGCACTCCACCAGTTAGTCCTGATTGGATCGCCGACTCGGGCGCCACCTTCCACACCACGCCCAATGCGAGTCTACTTTCCTCTCTTCGTCCTCCCCATCCTTCATGTCCCTCTTCCATCATGGTCGCCAATGGCACCTGCATTCCTGTCTCCTCCGTGGGCACTGCCAGTTCCCACGGCTCATTTCATATCTCTGATGTTCTTGTGGCTCCCGGGATGGTTCACAACCTTCTCTCTATTCGTCGTTTCACCACTGATAACTCTTGTTCGGTTGAGTTTGACCCCTCTGGCCTTACCGTGCGGGATTTGGCCTCCCGGGCTCCTCTGCTCCGGTGTAACAGCACTGGGCCTCTCTACACCCTTCAGTTTCCGGCATCTGCTTCACCTTCTTCGCCTTCCTCCGCCGCTTTCGCCGCCACTCCTTCCTCCACCACTTGGCACCGTCGCCTCGGCCATCCTGGCCGGGATGCCCTGATGCAGCTCAGTCGTAGTTTCGACATTCGTTGCTCTCAGGCTCACGATGATCACTTGTGTCATGCGTGCCAGCTGGGCCGTCACGTTCGCCTTCCCTTTCAGTCCTCATCCTCACATGCCCCTCGTGCATTTGATCTTATTCACTGCGACTTGTGGACTTCTTCTGTTCTCAGCATGTCTGGCTATAAGTACTACTTGGTGGTGGTCGATGATTTCTCCCATTATTCCTGGACTTTTCCTCTGCGTGCCAAGTCCGAGGCTTTCCCCACTCTTAGCAACCTCTTTGCTTGGGTATCCACTCAGTTCGGCCTCACCATCAAGGCTGTCCAGTGCGACAATGGCCGTGAGTTCGATAACTCTACCTCCCGTGCCTTCTTCCTTTCTTCCGGTGTCCACCTGCGCATGTCTTGTCCGTATACCTCCTCTCAAAACGGCAAGGCAGAGCGTATGATCCGCACCACCAACGACATCATGCGCACCCTTCTACTCCAGGCATCTCTACCCGCTCGCTTCTGGGCTGAGTGTCTGCACACATCCACCTATCTCCTTAACCGACTTCCTTCTACTGCCTGCCCAGCTCCCACGCCTCACCACGCTCTTTTCGGTACCCCTCCTCGGTACGACCACCTTCGAGTCTTCGGGTGTGCGTGTTACCCTAACACCGCCGCCACCGCTCCTCATAAGCTGGCTCCCCGGTCGACCCTCTGTGTCTTTCTCGGATACTCTCCGGATCACAAGGGTTACCGATGCTTTGACCTTACCTCTCGTCGTGTCCTCATCTCTCGCCATGTCGTGTTTGATGAGTCGGCGTTCCCTTACTCCACCACCTCTCCACCCACAGCTCCCGCTGACCCTGCGGAGGCTTCCTTCTTTCCCACTGACCCGGCGATTCCGCCACCATTCTCCCCCTACCCTGCAGGTACTGCTCCGGCGCGCTCTCCTGGTGGTCCCGCGTCGCCCCAGGACCTTCCGGTGCCTGCCACGGTCGAGGCAGCCCCGGAGCTTCCACCCTCGCTCCCTGTGGCTTCGCTGCCTCCCGTTGTGCCGGATGCTGCCGTTCCGATCGCGGGACCGCGCACACCGACCCCACCTCCTCCCGGGCGCTTCGGACTCGTCTACCAGCGCCGGCGGGAGCCGCGTCCGCCATCACCTCCTCCCGAACGTTTCGGGATCGTCTACGAGCGCCGGCGTGAGCCGGCTCCGCCGCTCTCGTCCCCAGCGCCGTCGTCGCCGGTGCTTGCTCCGCCGGCATCACCATGCTCTCGCGCCGACCCGCCGGTGTACCACCCACCTCTTCTTCACCGGGACCCTCGTCACACTCACCCGAGGGTGACGAGGCAGGCGTCTCGCCCGCAGGCCCTCACCGCCGCCGCCTGCGAGCCGGAGATCTCTCCGATACCCTCTTCCGTTCGCGCGGCCTTGGCGGATCCTCACTGGCGCCGCGCGATGGACGAGGAGTACGCGGCCCTCCTCGCCAACCAGACGTGGGACCTCGTGCCTCGTCCGCCGGGTTCCAACATTGTCACCGGCAAGTGGATCTGGACGCACAAGAGGCGGGCTGATGGTTCCTTGGAGCGCTACAAGGCTCGCTGGGTCCTCCGTGGCTTCACTCAGCGGCCCGGCATTGACTATGCTGAGACGTTCAGTCCCGTAGTAAAGCCAGCTACAGTCCGCACCGTCCTCTCCCTGGCTCTCGAGCGCTCCTGGCCTGTGCATCAGCTGGATGTCAAGAATGCCTTCCTTCATGGCACTCTGACTGAGACGGTCTACTGCAGTCAGCCGGCCGGTTTTGTGGATGGTTCTCGTCCTGACTTCGTCTGCCGGCTCAACAAATCTCTCTACGGGCTCAAGCAGGCACCCCGGGCTTGGTACTCTCGCTTCGCTACCTTCCTGCAGACTATTGGGTTCACGGAGGCCAAGTCTGACACCTCCCTGTTCATATACCACTATGGGGGTGAGACTGTTTACCTGCTCCTCTATGTGGATGACATTGTTCTCACTGCCTCCAGCGAATCTCTGCTCCACCGCATCATTGCCTCACTCCAGAAGGAATTTGCTATGAAGGATCTTGGGGTGCTCCACCACTTCCTCGGCGTCACTGTTGAGCCCCGACCTTCCGGCCTGTTCCTCCACCAGCGGCAGTTCACTTGTGACATTCTGGAGCGAGCCGGGATGACCGCCTGCCAGTCCTGCTCTACACCGGTGGACACCCAGGGCAAGCTGTCAGAGGCTGGGGGTCCGATGCTTGGGCCAGCAGACTCCACCGCCTACCGGAGTCTTGCAGGCGCGCTTCAGTACCTCACTTTCACACGGCCGGACATCACTTATGCCGTCCAGCAGCTCTGCCTGTACATGCATGCTCCGCGGGAGCCTCACCTGGCTGCTCTGAAGCGGCTTCTCCGGTACCTCCGTGGCACCCTTGGCTACGGGCTGCTCCTCGGCCGGTCTTCCACTGCCGAGCTGGTTGTCTACACCGACGCTGATTGGGCGGGATGCCCGGACACCCGCAGGTCCACCTCCGGCTACGCGGTCTTCCTCGGCGGCAACCTGGTCTCTTGGTCGTCCAAGCGCCAGCCCGTGGTTTCCCGCTCCAGTGCCGAGGCGGAGTACCGTGCCGTGGCCAACGGCGTGGCCGAGGCCGCCTGGCTCCGCCAGCTCCTGGCTGAGCTTCACCGCCCACTCGCCAGGAGCACGCTCGTCTACTGCGACAACGTCAGTGCGGTCTACCTCTCCACCAACCCCGTGCAGCACCAGAGGACCAAGCATGTGGAGATCGACCTACACTTCGTCCGCGACCGGGTGGCCATCGGCGACGTCCGGGTTCTTCACGTCCCGACCACCTCCCAGTTTGCGGATATCTTCACCAAAGGCCTCCCTTCCTCGACCTTCTCCGAGTTTCGCTCCAGCCTCAACGTCTCCAGTGGCTAGTTGTGGCTGCGGGGGGGTCCTGTGTCTTGTGCTCTTGTTTTCTTTCTTGTTCAGCCTTGAACTCCGCTGCGCCGGTAGTTCAGACTGCGGGGGGGTGTTGGAGTGTGTTTGTATTAGGCCCATGAGGCTAGGCCCATGTGGCCCATGTATGGTACCTATATAGCTACCCTTCTAGGGTTAGCCCAATCAATGAATCAGACATTCTAGCATTCCCAAGTTCCAGTGTCAAAAAATTATTGTCGGGAAGCACCATATCTAGGTCCATTTGCAGGAAGAACCATCAAACGATTTTTGTTTTTGAGCAGCATACTGAGCTCATAAATCATTGTGACATGGCATTTCCTTGGCTTTATTTCCTAAGGACAGCAGGAATGGGGAATATAGTTTTTTTAGGTAGGACATACTCAAAGCAAAGAAATCAATGTGCATAATTAACGATGAAGAAGATGAACTGGAGAAGCCATTGCACATATGACATATTATGCTAAATAAATCACCACAAGGATGCATTCACTAATCTATCTCGTGACATATGCATAAATAAATTATTTTCTGAAAATGATTTTGCTTACTGTGTTCATGGTATTAGTCTTGCAGGGTCTGCAAAACCATTGACCTCTAGGAACTTTTAGAACACCATAGCAGGCTTGGTGCACCTACACAAAATACAGTCCTCTATAAATATGCAGTAATACTAGGGCACAGGTACAGAGTAGTATGAAATACTTTGATATAGCACTTGCTGCACTCTATCAATCGATTGCAAGGCTCCAGGTCCGAGATCGCACAAACACAGCATGGAGCATCTGAGTTGAGCCTTCCACTGTATCTGTACAAGATATTAAGCAGAATTTGTCAGATCAGTTAGTAATGAAAGAAATTAGATAAACATAGGGTGTTCTCCCAAGAACGTATCCTTTCTTGGAAAATAAACATATAAGATGCATATAATGGAACCACAACCTCCTAGCATTCACTTCCTGGGCTAGCGCAGCATTGTCTTTGTCACTGCCAGAATAGCATGTTGATTTGCTTCTGAATTTCTTATGCCTCCTAATCCTAGTAAGGGATACACTTGTTCTTCGACTCTTAGTCCCTGTACATGGTTGGAATAGTAGGTTAGTAAAATAAAAGTGCCGTTTACTAGTGCATCCTGATACATTTTTTATGTATAAAATACATTTGTTGCTCATGTGAATTGTTGGAGTGTGATTGTATTAGGCCCATGAGGCTAGGCCCATGTGGCCCATGTATGGTACCTATATAGCTACCCTTCTAGGGTTATCCCAAATTAATGAAAATCATTCCCTATCATGGTATCAGCAGCCTAGGGTTAGGTCTTCCTCTTCCCTCTCTCTTTGCTGCCCGCCGCCCCTCACTGGAGGCGCCGCCGCCGGCCCCTGGTGCCATGGCCGGCGGTCCTCCACCTCCTCCTTCTCTCTACACCTTCTTCCCACCTCTATCTTCACCCTCCTGGGCTCAATCACTGGCTGCACCTGCCTCTGCTGCTCTTCCCGCCGGGCCTCCTCCAACTCTGGGCGCACCCGCCGCCGGCGCCCCTTCCTTCCCCGGCGCCCACCCTTCCCCTCCTCCTGGCGCTGGTGGCCACACCTTCTTCCCCGTCGCCTCCACAACCCCCGCCGCTCCCGTGGCCGGTGCCCCGTCCGACCTGGAGGCCGCGGCCGCAGTCCCTGGCGCGGCTGCCGCCCTGGGGGCCGTGGCTGCTGCTCCGCCCGCCATGGGGGCTGCGGTTGCTGCTCCAGGCGCGGCTGCCGCCCTGGGGGCCGTGTCCGCCCGGGCCCTCTTCCCCCGACGGCTGCACGGGAACGATCCCGTCCTCGACGGCTGCACGGGAACGCTGCCCACCTGGACGCGGTTTGCGCCTGCTGCCGAACCTTGGCTCCCTCATCCTCCCTCACCTGCACGCTGGACGGCTGCAGCCCCCCAGCCGCTCCCTCATACTCCCTGGGCTCCAGTGGTGGCCGCCGCTCCTCCTCTTCCTGCGCCACTCGCTCTGGACCCAACGCCGTCAGTCACTCTACCCGCCCCGGCCGCCCTTCCTCCAGCGGCTGTGCTGCCCGACACTGCCACCGGGCCGCTGCATCTCCCGGGTGCGGCCCCAGGGGCAGTCACCACCTCCGGCGCTGCCGGCTGTGCTACCTCTGCGCCCCTCATCCACGCGGCTTGGGCACAGCAGGCCATCACCTCACCCGCGGCAGCGCCTTTCCCGGCCGACCCGGCTACTTCCGGATCTGGTCCCGCCTCACCACCGCCACCATGGACTTCCCCGTGGCCGTTGTCCCGTCCACCACCGACGACTCGGGCCACGCGCCGGTGCCGTGTCGCACGCCGGGCCTCGTCGGCTCCCTACTCTCTGCCCTCGGCTCAGTCCCCACCGCCGCTGCAGCCGGCCCATCTTCCTGGCGCCGCCACCACCATGGCCGCGGGCGCCGCGGCCGCTGGCGCGGGGGGCTCAGGCGCCGCCAATCTGGCCTACTCCTTCAGCACCACCGCCAGCCCTGATTGGATCGCCGACTCGGGCGCCACTTTCCACACCACGCCCGATGCGAAACTCCTTTCTTCTCTTCGTCCTCCCCACCCTTCCTGTCCCTCCTCCATCATGGTCGCCAATGGCACTTGCCTTCCTGTCTCCTCCGTGGGTACTGCCAGTTCCCACGGCTCCTTTCATATCCCTGATGTTCTTGTGGCTCCCGGTATGGTTCACAACCTTCTCTCTATTCGTCGTTTCACCACTGACAACTCTTGTTCGGTTGAGTTTGACCCCTCTGGCCTCACCGTGCGGGATTTGGCCTCCCGGGTTCCTCGGCTCCGATGTAACAGCGCTGGGCCTCTCTACATCCTTCGGTTTCCGGCCTCTGTTTCACCTTCTTCGCCTTCCTCAGCCGCGTTCGCCGTCACTCCTTTCTCCACCACTTGGCACCGTCGTCTCGGCCATCCTGGCCGGGATGCCCTGATACAGCTCGAGCATAGTTCCGACATTCGGTGCTCTCGGGCTCACGATGATCACTTGTGTCATGCGTGCCAGCTGGGCCGTCACGTTCGCCTTCCCTTTCAGTCCTCTTCCTCACATGCCACTCGTGTCTTTGATCTTATTCACTGCGACTTATGGACTTCTCCTGTTCTCAGCATGTCTGGCTATAAGTACTACTTGGTGGTGGTCGATGATTTCTCCCATTACTCCTGGACTTTTCCTCTGCGTGCCAAGTCCGAGGCTTTCCCCACTCTTAGTCACTTCTTTGCTTGGGTTTCCACTCAGTTCGGCCTCGCCATCAAGGTTGCCCAGTGCGACAATGGCCGTGAGTTCGATAACTCAACCTCCCGTGCTTTCTTCCTTTCTTCCGGTGTCCACCTGCGCATGTCTTATCTGTATACCTCCTCTCAGAACGGCAAGGCAGAGCGTATGATCCGCACCACCAACGACATCATGCGCACCCTTCTGCTCCAGGCATCTCTACCCGCTCGCTTCTGGGCTGAGTGTCTGCACACCTCCACCTATCTCCTTAACCGTCTTCCTTCTACTGCCTGCCCAGCTCCCACGCCTCACCACGCTCTTTTCGGTACCCCTCCTCGGTACGACCACCTTCGAGTCTTCGGGTGTGCGTGTTACCCTAACACCGCCGCCACCGCTCCTCATAAGCTGGCTCCCCGGTCGACCATCTGTGTCTTTCTCGGATACTCTCCGGATCACAAGGGTTACCGATGCTTTGACCTTACCTCTCGCCGTGTCCTCATCTCTCGCCATGTCGTGTTTGATGAGTCGGCGTTCCCTTACTCCGCCACCTCTCCACCCACACCTCCCGCTGACCCTGCGGAGGCTTCCTTCTTTCCCACTGACCCGGCGATTCCGCCACCCTTCTCCCCCTACCCTGCAGGTACTGCTCCGGCGCGCTCTCCTGGTGGTCCCGCCTCGCCCCTGCCGGACTCGCCCCAGGATCTTCCGGTGCCTGACACGGTCGAGGCAGCCCCCGAGCTTCCACCCTCGCTCCCTGTGGCTTCGCTGCCTCCCGTTGTGCCAGATGCTGCCGTTCCGATCGCGGGACCGAGCACACCGACCCCACCTCCTCCCGGGCGCTTCGGACTCGTCTACCAGCGCCGGCGGGAGCCGCGTCCGCCCTCACCTCCTCCCGGACGTTTCGGGATCGTCTACGAGCGCCGGCGTGAGCCGGCTCCGCCGCTCTCGTCACCAGCGACGTCGTCGCCGGTGCATGCTCCGCCGGCATCACCACGCTCTCGCACCGACCCGCCGGTGTACCACCCGCCTCTTCTTCACCGGGACCCTCGTCACACTCACCCGATGGTGACGAGGCAGGCGTCTCGCCCGCAGGCCCTCACCGCCGCAGCCTGTGAGCCGGAGATCTCTCCGGTACCCTCTTCCGTTCGCGCGGCCTTGGCGGATCCTCACTGGCGCCGCGCGATGGACGAGGAGTACGCGGCCCTCCTCGCCAACCAGACGTGGGACCTAATGCCTCGTCCGCCGGGTTCCAACATTGTCACCGGCAAGTGGATCTGGACGCACAAGAGGCGGGCTGATGGTTCCTTGGAGCGCTACAAGGCCCGCTGGGTCCTCCGCGGCTTCACTCAGCGGCCCGGCATTGACTATGCTGAGACTTTCAGTCCCGTGGTGAAGCCAGCTACAGTCCGCACCGTCCTCTCCCTGGCTCTCGAGCGCTCCTGGCCTGTGCATCAGCTGGATGTCAAGAATGCCTTCCTTCATGGCACTCTGACTGAAACGGTCTACTGCAGTCAGCCAGCAGGTTTTGTGGATGCTTCTCGTCCTGACTTCGTCTGCCGGCTCAACAAATCTCTCTACGGGCTCAAGCAGGCACCCCCGGCTTGGTACTCTTTATTCGCTACCTTCCTGCAGACTCTTGGGTTCACGGAGGCCAAGTCTGACACCTCCCTGTTCATATACCACTATGGGGGTGAGACTGCTTACCTGCTCCTCTATGTGGATGACATTGTTCTCACTGCCTTCAGCGAATCTCTGCTCCACCGCATCATTGCCTCACTCCAGAAGAAATTTGCTATGAAGGATCTTGGGGTGCTCCACCACTTCCTCGGCGTCACTGTTGAGCCCCGACCTTCCGGCCTGTTCCTCCACCAGCGGCAGTTCACTTGTGACATTCTGGAGCGAGCCGGGATGACCGCCTGCCAGTCCTGCTCTACACCGGTGGACACCCAGGGCAAGCTGTCAGAGGCGGAGGGTCCGCTGCTTGGGCCCCAGGACTCCACCGCCTACCGGAGTCTTGCTGGCGCGCTCCAGTACCTCACCTTCACTCGGCCGGACATCACCTACGCCGTGCAGCAGCTGTGCCTCCACATGCATGCTCCGCGGGAACCTCACCTCGCCGCTATGAAGCGGCTTCTCCGGTACCTCCGCGGCACCATCGGCTACGGGCTGCTTCTCAGCAGGTCCTCCTCCGCCGACCTGGTGGTCTACACCGACGCTGACTAGGCGGGCTGCCCGGACACCCGCCGGTCCACCTCCGGCTACGCTGTCTTCCTCGGCAGCAACCTTGTCTCTTGGTCGTCCAAGCGACAGCCGGTGGTCTCTCGCTCCAGTGCCGAGGCCGAGTACCGCGCCGTGGCTAACGGCGTGGCTGAGGCGGCTTGGCTCCGCCAGCTTCTGGCTGAGCTGCACCGCCCTCTCGCCAGGAGCTCCCTCGTCTACTGCGACAACGTCAGCGCCGTCTACCTCTCCACCAACCCCGTCCAGCACCAGCGCACCAAGCATGTGGAGATCGACCTGCACTTCGTCCGCGACTTTGTGGCCATCGGCGTCGTCCGAGTCCTGCACGTCCCGACGACTTCGCAGTTTGCGGATATCTTCACCAAGGGCCTTCCTTCCTCGACCTTCTTCGAGTTTCGATCCAGTCTCAACGTCACCAGTGGCTAGTTGTGGCTACGGGGGGGTTCGTGTGTGCGTGCTGTACTTCTTTCTTGTCCAGTCTTGAAACTCCGCTGCGCCGGTAGTTCAGACTGCGGGGGGGTGTTGGAGTGTAATTGTATTAGGCCCATGAGGCTAGGCCCATGTGGCCCATGTATGGTACCTATATAGCTACCCTTCTAGGGTTATCCCAAATTAATGAAAATCATTCCCTAACATGAATAGTTAGTACATAATCTGAGGTATGTATTTTTTCAGTGAAAACAAAAGAGCAGCAGTTATGTGGCATAGAATTGGTTGTGTTATGCTGTTTCAAGAAAAAAAATGTGTTTCTTACCAGTTCTGTAAGTCATTGAAAAAAATAATTTAACTGTTTACTACATGGCGAACCACAATCAATCTTTTTTTCCTGAAATGACTTCAAAGTTTCTAAAAATACTAAAAAGTGCTAACTACAGGGCATATAGAGAAACATCTTCCATCTTATGGAACATAATTGGTTTCACTAATATACAGCCAAGCATACTATGGTACTTTTCTCGTACCATTACTTGATGATATTGACAGGCGATTTGTTTCCACATCTGTTAGACCAAGAGAGCCATCTTCTCCAATAACTGAAATGAGATGCTTTTTCATATTTCTAGTATTCTAAGAGAAAATCAAAGCAAGCTATATGCTCAAACTAGTTGAAAAGAATGTTCTCGAACCATACCACCAGATGTTCTTTTGTGGTGAGCCACATGTGACCTAAAATCATTAGATGAATACCTACTCCTTTTGGAATCCTGCAGTTCATATTCAGCTTGTGGACTGCAATTTTCATCATCAACAGAATACTTATCTATAGAATAATCTGAGCTGTTCACAGAACAATCTGAGCTTTTCACCTCATACAAGTGGGTGCTTTCTGTCTTACAGAGTTTAACAGCATGGCGTCTCTTAGCCTTTTTAAGAACCAGACTGAGAGGAACAATTTTGGGAGATTTCCGGTTATCGTTTGTAATCCCTGTAGCAATTAAACTAGAATCAATCCCACCACTCCCGCTGCAAGCACCTTCACTGTTAGTGTTAGGTTCATTAACAATGCAATTCAGAGACACATATTTAGGCAGTTTGCGGACAAATGCTCGGCTCCCTTCCTGGTGATGCTTTGTTCTATCCGGAGTGCTCATATCCTCTACTTGCCTTTTTCTATCAGAGGAATTTAATACACCAAGAAAATTGCCCTTGGCATCTGGTTGCTCATCACCTTCGAAAAACTTGTTCTGGCTGTGAAGCCGTTTCACAGGCTTATTCAGATGCATAATAAGATGTTTCCGCTTGGTTCTCAACACCCTGCAAGAAAATGAGTTAACCTCATTTTGTGGTTGATAACCCCCCTTTTGGGTTGACTGGGAACTAGCCCTAGTACAATCATCTGATTCAGAACCTTTAACAGGGCACCTCAACGTTCTAGTCTTTTTTGGCAGTTCAAAACAATGCTCCTCTTTATCCATTTCTTCCAGTCTCCTTCCCTCAGAAATCTGATTACATTTGCGCTTCACTCTAGATGGGCCCAGCTCAGATTTGGCAAAACTATTTAGGGGTTCTTCACATCCTGTACTGGTAGGAACATAGCTGGATGCTGAACATTTCTCAATTCTTGATCCTTCATCACATAGATTTTTATGTTTGCTATGTTTAGCAGTACAGGAGGATACATTGTTAAATTCAGGTGACGTCTGAAACTTTGTCACTATAATGCTTGACGATCCAGATGAGAAACCAAAATTTGGCTGTCCTTTAGATACTACAGAATCTCTATAAGCATCCTTTTTCTCTGCTACAGCTTTGGATGAACTGTCATCAGCCACTGAAGCTTCGGATACATTCTCCAGTCTCTCCGGTATAGCAATGGAAGGCTGGTTCATTACTTTATTGGAGACATCTTTACAATGAGAAGTTTGAGACAAGTTTCTTACAGCTATTTTATTGCTTAAGCATTGGCATGTTAACTTCTCGTTCTCCCCCAGTGTGCAGCATCTGGTAGGCATTTGCGGCTGATGTTTGCCTTTAGGTGCAGCATGACCTATTTGGTCAATTCTGACATCACAGTGTTTTGTAAAGCCACAACTAGACAAACATTTTGGTACTACAGAGTAGCAGCATCTTCCATTGCAACAAGAACCTCGTTCTTTTGTATTAAGAGCATCAAATAGAGAGTGTTTTGTTAAGCTATCTGCTGCATGTCCCATAGAACTGTAATAAACAGAAGTACATGAATAGAAGCATGGAGATAGGTACAGAAGCACATTCATGAAATCTGAAATATGATGCAAATGTGGCTATGGTAAAAGAACTAAGTGCAGTAACATTAAAAATCAAGATTTAAGTACTAAGAGAATTATACTGTTTCCTGACCCAAAATAGAAGTCCATTAGGACATCGAGACAGTCTCCAATATTTCACATTGATTAGCAATTTAAATGGAAACATGTTGCTTTATTTTTTCGTGACGAATCTAATAACATCTATTTATGTCAATTTATATTATGTTTTAGATATGGATGGCTAAAGTTAAAAAGGTTTGACTGACAAAAATCCTAAATGGACTTTGGGACCAGATCAAGTATGGAGTACATAATGGTAAAACAATAGTTGCAAAAAAGGGAAGGAAAAAAAAAGGAAAGACAACCCAGA
This sequence comes from Saccharum hybrid cultivar R570, assembly GCA_038087645.1. Classification (NCBI taxonomy): domain Eukaryota; kingdom Viridiplantae; phylum Streptophyta; class Magnoliopsida; order Poales; family Poaceae; genus Saccharum; species Saccharum hybrid cultivar. The sequence goes on along the minus strand of JAQSUU010000366.1, from coordinate 7,228,902 downwards.
TAGATCCTTATTGCAAAGTGTTGTGGCATCTTAGTCTGGAACAAATGCTACAGTAAATATATCCTTGCAATCAGAAAAAATCAGGAAGGATCACAGCTCAGAAAGGATATTATAATTTGAATTAAAGGATGGAAAAAGTGAGCTAGACCCCTGAACTATTAGAGCATCTCCAAGAGTTCCCATATCCAACATTTAAAGTCAGAATTAAGGTTAATACAACAAAAATCGCCCTCCAACAATCTCCCTATCCGAATTTGGGGTGATATGTTGCCTACTTTGTATGTTATATGGGATAGGGGAACTGTTAGAGGAGAGAAGTATTTAGGGGGGATTTTTTATTAGGATGCCCCTATATCAGAATATAGGGGAATTAAATTTAGGATGGCTTGTGGAGATGACCTTAGGCCCCTAAACTATAAAACTTTCACAAATAATTTAAATTAAATTATGGTATGTAAGCTGCTAGCATAAATGTTATCTTTTTTTTCCACACCGGTAAAACCGAATTTCATTACCAAGGCAATGAAATTACAAAAGATATAGTTCAAAACCATAGTACGACGCATAAGAAGCTAAGAAAAAAAATGTTATCTAAAATGAGAAAAAAAAAACAAATAACCAGAAAAAGGCAGGAATTGATCACAACCATAATATTGCATCTTGGTAACAATCATGGTGCTAAAACATTGATGGCAATAACCAGCAAGAATAGCAACAAGGAAAACAGAAGGATCAAATAAACCAGTTTACCTTCTGCAGTGCAGTCCATCAATGGGACATGAGTAACAGGAAGACTGCAAGATGTATTCCCGAGAACATAATGATGATCTTTGTGTAAAAGTGGAGCAAGCACAAAATTCATCTAGCCCTGAAACAAAAAAAGAAAAGGTGTTACAGTGAATTAAGACATGGAAACATTTAAACAATTGTCCATCATAGAAACAACCATTATAGACAAAGAAAGCAACCTTCAAGAGTAGGCTTATTGGCTAGAACTGGACCAACATCACTAGAAAAATGAGTCCTGCACAAGTGACCAGGTATAAAACCAAGCTTGGAAACATCTTCCTGAATTTTGCAACAGCATCCACAAATCGATTTTCCCAGTGTTGACTGATCATTTTGGCAAAAGCTAGGTAGAAGCTGCCGAGAAGAACAACAATATTTCCCATTCTCGCAGCTGATCTTTGCAAAAGCTCTCAAACTTCTATGTGTGCAGTCATCAACTCGTTCAAAAGTACCATGGCCCCTGGCCTGCACAAAATGCATGGATTATAGAAAAGTAATAAAGAACAACCGTTTTGATGGGCATGCTTGTTGTTGCTTCTGCTATGTGCAACAAGAAGGTCAACTTACCATTTTATCATAGAAACAGGGAATCCCAATCTCACCATGTGCAACCTGATGGGATTTATTACCCACGTGAGTGCAGCTCATGCAATTTGCATGACATGAAACTCTTGCAGAAATTTTCGAGATTCCAGTGTTAGGTTGACTAGGCAGCAAATGTGACAGGGAATCACCATGAATCAAATGTTCCTGACTCTTAGGATGGGATGCATCTTGAGGATTATATCCAGAAGAAGCCGCTGAAAGAGAAATGCCCTCTGATCTCCTTTTCATATGATCAATGGCTGAGGTCAACTTTGAGTGATTATCATCAGCCGCCCTTGTTTCAATCTGTCTAGTGGCACTTTCTGGATGATCAGAACCACACGCAACATCCAGGGCCTTAGGAAGATAGTGCTCATTACTGTTGAGAATGTCATCGATGGGTTCAGGTGTATTATTCCTCTCAAGGTGTGAAAGAAATAATGAGATAAATGAATTCTTGGATGTATCATCCGTAAGCTCATCACCTTCAGAATGCTTCATGCCATTAACAACTTCAAGCGGTTGCTTCTTATTTCCAGTACTAATGGATGGTTCATTATGTTCAGATAGAACTTTGTTGATCTTTGTTGCTTGCTTTGGACAAGGATCTGCACCACATGATCATGGTGTTACATGTCATGTCATATGTGTTCCACAAGCAGAAAATGCGCTCAAGTCTCAAAGGATGTGCACATATAATTATGGATCAAATCAGATGTTTCTACTATGATGCTCCAAATCATACAAAAAAGTCGATATATATCAACAAAAATATTTAACAGTTTCTAATTGTGGCCTTTCAATTTGACACTTACAAAGTCTTGGCATGGCGAAGCAGAAACAAAACTGTAGATGCTTTATTGAGAATTATAGTCAGCTTCTAATGTTGTACCTTTGAATAACAATGCACAAAGAAAATAATGAAAGAAGCACAATACGAAAGGTAAGCTCACTTTGATTTATCGGTGGCCTATGTGTCTGAGGTTTCTGAAATTCAATCATCGCTGACTGCCCCAATGGAAAAAGAGTAGTCATAGATTGATGATAAGAAGATTGCCCAAGCTTTAATTCAGTGTTTGAAGCATTGCTCACAGTGTCCTGGAATGTTTTATGGGGCAAATTTGGTCTGCACGCCCAACTATCATGGTTCAGAACTCCTGTAGAACATGGCATAGGATTACAAAAGGACGCATCAAAGTTTTTCTCCAAACGGATTCCATAACTATGGGCCAAATGATTTCCATTGTAATGTCTTCCCATGCTTGCTTCAAAGTGTGTGCTTCCACTAGGAGTGGTAAGTGGATTCAAGTCCAACGTATGAACTGGATGGTTTTTAGCGAGCCTTAAATTCATCGTAGCGGAATTCTGAAGCAAAGCAGAGTTCTTTGTAAAAGCTTCGCGCACATCAACATCCTTTCTGTAATATATTTCATCTGACCCGTTTACTAGCTTCTCAACATTAGTGCGTCCTCCACCCTCAATGGACAGATCACCGGAATAAGCTGGTTTGTTCATAGATCCAGTGATTTTTCCATATCTACCAAATAACCCCATTTTTCCTGTTCCACTGTTTCTTGATGCAAGACTTTTCAATATGTGTTCTTCTGGAGAACTTTTCATACATGCCCATTCCGGCCAATCCCACCTGGTGTTAGCAATAGATCCTCCCACCTAGATACATACAAAAGGGGGGAAATGTAATGACAGCTATGCATAAATGTTTGAACTCCAACAAAAAAGGTTGTTCATAACATGTACATGATCAGTCATGCTGGAACTAGGCATGTGAAGAAAACATATTTCCCTAAGCTTTGTTTTGTCCATCCAGAGACAAAAATGTCTGAAAGAAAAAGGTGTGCAGGAAGAGCACAACTAAATGTTGGAATTGATCTCTCTATTCATTGGGCTAACCCTAGAAGGGTAGCTGTATAGTAGAGCATACATGGGCCTCATAGGCCTAGCCTCATGAGCCTAATACTCCTATACTCCAACACCCCCCCGCAGTCTGAACTACCGGCGCAGCGGAGTTACAGACTGGACATAAAAAGAACACACACGAGCCCCCCCTCCCCCCCACAGACGCAACTAGCCATTGGTGATGTTGAGGCTGGAGCAAAACTCGGTGAAGGTCGACGATGGGAGGCCCTTGGTGAAAATGTCGGCGAACTGGGAGGTGGTCGGTACGTGAAGGACCCGCACCTCGCCGATGGCCACCCGATTACGGACAAAGTGTAGGTCGATCTCCACATGCTTGGTCCGTTGGTGTTGAACGGGGTTGGTGGAGAGGTAGACCGCACTGACGTTGTCGCAGTAGACCAGCGTGCTACGGAGTAGAGGGCTATGGAGCTCTGCAAGGAGCTGCCGGAGCCAGGAGGCCTCAGCCACGCCGTTGGCGACAGCGCAGTACTCCGCCTTGGCACTGGAGCGGGAGGCCGCTGGCTAGCGCTTGGACGACCAGGACACCAGATTGCCGCCCAAGAAGACAGCGTAGCCGGAGGTGGAGCGCCGAGTGTCCGGACAGCCGCCCCAGTCGGAGTCAGTGTAGACAACCAGCTCGGTGGAGGAAGATCGCCAGTGAAGGAGCAGGCCGTAGTCGACAGTGTCGCGGAGGTAGCGAAGGAGACGCTTGAGAGCAGTGAGGTGAGGCTCCCGGGGATCCTGCATATGGAGACATAGCTGCTGAACTGCATGGGTGATATTCGGCTGGGTGAAGGTGAGGTACTGAAGGGCACCGGCAAGACTCCAATATGCAGTGGGATCTGTCACTGGGATGCCCTCGGCCTCTGACAGCTTGCCCTGTGTGTCAACCGGAGTAGAGCAGGGGTTGCAGTCAGTCATCTCAGCTCGCTCCAGGATATCAAGAGTATACTGCCGCTGGTGAAGTACAAAAGGATGGAGACATTGATGAAGATGTTAGGCATAGAATTTCAGCCGGCTGGCTGAAATGGCGTCAAGCTTCTGGCGTTCTCTGTGACAAAAGGGTGCCTCAGAAGCTGAAAGGTAAGTTCTATAGGACGGCGATTCGTCCGGCGATGTTATACGGTGCTGAGTGTTGGCCTACAAAAAGGCGACATGTCCAGCAATTGAGTGTAGCAGAGATGCGTATGTTGCGTTGGTGTTGTGGGCACACAAGGAGGGATAGAGTCCGGAACGACAATATTCGGGATAGGGTTGGGGTGGCACCAATTGAGGAGAAATTGATTCAACATCGGTTGAGATGGTTTGGACATGTCCAACGGAGGCCTCCTGAGGCGCCGGTGCGTAGTGGAGTTCTAAAGCGGGCCGATAATGTAAAGAGCGGTAGAGGTCGACCTAAACTAACTTGGGACGAGTCCGTTAAGAGAGATCTTAAGAAGTGGAATATCTCCAAGGATTTAGTTATGGACAGGAGCGCTTGGAGATTGGCAATCAACGTGCCTGAACCGTGACATCTTTTTGTCTTGTGCCATTTATGTCCCTTTATGTGTCTCCCTGTTTCTCGTCTCTTTTGGGTTTCATCTCTAGCCTACCCCAACTTGCTTGGGACAAAAGGCTATATTGTTGTTGTACTGCCGCTGGTGAAGATGTAATCCGGCAGGATGAGGCTCAACAGTGACCCCGAGAAAGTGGTGGAGCACACTCAAATCCTTCATAGCAAACTCCTGCTGAAGAGAGGTGATAATGCGGCGGAGGAGTGACTCACTGGAGGCTGTGAGGACAATATCATCAACATAGAGCAGCAGGTACGCACTCTCAGCTCCTTGGTGATAGATAAACAGGGACGTATCTGACTTGGCCTCCACAAAACCCAGTGTCAGTAGGAAGGCAGCAAACCGAGTGTTCCACGCCCGGGGGGTCTGCTTGAGGCCGTAGAGAGACTTGTTGAGCCGACAGACCATGTCGGGACGAGAAGAGTCAACAAACCCCGTCGGCTGACTGTAGTAAACTGTCTCAGTGAGAAGACCGTGCAGAAAGGCATTCTTGACGTCCAGCTGATGCACGGGCCAGGAGCGAGTGAGAGCCAGCGAGAGCACCGTGCGGACGGTGGCCGGCTTCACCACTGGGCTGAAGGTCTCATCATAGTCGACACCAGGGCACTAAGTGAAGCCCCGGAGAACCCAGCGAGCCTTGTACCTCTCGAGAGTGCCATCAGCCCGGCGCTTGTGTGTCCAGATCCACTTGCCGGTGACGACGTTGGAGCCCGGCGGACGGGGCACCAGATCCCATGTCTGGTTGGCGAGGAGCGCCGCGTACTCCTCTTCCATCGCGCGGCGCCAGTGAGGGTCCGACAAGGCCTCGCGAACGGAAGAGGGTACTGGAGAGACCTGCGAATCACCGGGCATCACCGCAAGAGCCCGGGGCTGCAGGGTACCAGCCGCGTGTCGCGTCACCATTGGGTGAACATGACGCGGGTGTCAGTGAAGAATCGGCGGGTGGTACACCGGCGTCACGACACGGGCAGCCGGGGGCCGCGGCGGCGGTGTCGGCGTCACCGGGGGAGAAGAAGCCGCCGGTGGTGGAGGTGACCCCGGCGAAGAAGGGGCCACCGGTGGTGACAGAGGCGGCGGCGGCGCCCGTGCACGGCGCTGGTAGACGAGCACCGGCTGGGCGAAGTGCGCAGGTGGTGCCGGAGTTGACGGCCTGGGACCCGCGTCAGGCGCAGTGACGAGGGTCGTCCGAGCCGTCCCGGAAGGTGACCCCTCCAGGTCCGGGCAGGGAGCAGGGCCAGGGGTGTCACTGGCGGGCGGCGAGCTGGGGCACGGCCCCGGCAAAGGGCGCGGTGTAGCAGTACCTGCAGAAGACAACCGTAAAGGTGGCTCGACCGCCGTGTCAGTGGGAAATAAAGAGGAGGGGTCAAGATCCGAGGTGGAAGTGGGAGTGGTGGTGGTGGAGAAGGGGAAGACAGACTCATCGAACACCACATGGCGAGAGATGAGGACCCGACGAGAGGTAAGGTCAAAGTATCGGTAATCCTTGTGATCCGGGGAGTACCCGGGGATGACACAGAGAGTCGATCGGGAAGCCAGCTTGTGGGGAGCGGTGGTTGTGGTGTTAGGGTAACACGCACACCCGAAGACTCGAAGGTGATCGTACCGAGGGGTACCGAAAAGAGCGTGGTGTGGCGTGGGAGCTGGGCAGCAGCGGAAGAAAGACGGTTAAGGAGATAGGTGGAGGTGTGCAGACTCTCAGCCCAGAAGCGAGCAGGGAGTGACGCCTGAAGCAGAAGGGTGCGCATGGTGTCATTGGTGGTGCGAATCATGCGCTCAGCCTTGCCGTTCTGAGAGGAGGTATACGGGCAAGACATGCGCAACTGGACACCGTGAGAGAGGAAGAAGGCACGGGAGATGGAGTTATCGAACTCACGGCCATTGTCACACTGGACGACCTTGATGGTGAGGCCAAACTGAGTGGACACCCAAGCGAAAAAATAGAGAATCGCGGGAAAAGCATCAGACTTCGCACGTAAGGGAAAAGTCCACGAATAATGAGAGAAATCATCAACCACCACAAGATAGTACTTATAGCTAGAAATGTTGATGACAGGAGATGTCCATAGGTCGCAATGTACAAGATCAAAAATGCGGGCCGCATGTGAAGAACTATGAAGAGGAAGACGAACATGATGGCCCAGCTGGCACGCATGACACAAATGCTTATCACGAGCCCGAGTACAACGAATGTCGGAACTATGACGGAGCTGCATCAGGGCATCACGACCAGGATGGCCAAGGCGCCGGTGCCAAGTAGTGGAGGAAGTAGCAGCGGCGAAGGCAGCTGACAAAACGGACGGCGAAGAAGGCGAAGCAGACGCCGAGAAGCGAAGAGTGTAAAGGGGCCCCGTGCTATTACGCAGAGCAGAGGACGTCGGGAAGCCAGATTCTTCACAGTAAGACCAGAAGAGTCAAACTCCACAGAACAGGAATTGTCAGCTGTAAAACGACGAATAGAAAGAAGGTTGTGAACCATAGAAGGTGCAACAAGAACATCAGGAAGACAAAAGGAGCCATGAGCGTCGGTGGCACCCACGGACGTGACAGGAAGACACGAACCATTTGCGACCATGATGGACGAAGGGTGAGGAAGAAGGAGGGTGAACGGATGAGAGTATACCAGGGTCAGGGGTGGTGTGGTAGGTAGCACCCGAATCGGCGATCCACTCTGGGCCGACAGGAGGTGTCAGGCCCATAGTGCTGAAGGAGTGTGCCAAGGCCGCCTGGTCCCAACCAGCAGGCCCGGACGAGGCGCTGGAAGGTGTAGCCCATGGGGACGCTGGGTGAAACCCCGTAGGTGCACCAGCGAGCATGGCGACCGGCGGGCGAGGCTCACCACCGAAAGCCTAGAAGGGCCACATTGAGATGCGCCCTGACCATGGGTTGTGGAAGAAGGGCTAGGAAGCACCCCGCGGCGGCGACGCCGGGTGCGGAACCGGGTTGCTCCCACGGCCTGGACCCCCACCACGTCCCCCTCCACGGCGACGGCGGCCGCCACGGCCCCCCCCCCCCCCCACCCCCGCTCGGCCCGGGGGGAAGAGGACCCAGAAGAGACGATGGACGCGGCGGTGGAGTAGCAGCAAGGGCAGTCGAGGAGGTCAAGGACCCCGCAGCGGAGAGAGGCCCCGGCGCAGGGGTGGATCCCGGCTGGATGCCCTGAGAGAGCTCCTCCATGACAAGGTCGTCACGGACCTGCAGGAAGTTGGGGAACGGCCGCTGGCGGGTGATCCACGTCCGGAGGTGAGCGTACCGATCGCTGAGCCCGCGAAGGACGTTGAGGACCAGGATGCGGTCCTCCACGGGCCAGCCGAGGGAGTCCGCCATGCCCTTCATCCGGCGGCAGAACTCGCCAACGGAGAGGTCACCCTGGACGAATGTGCGTAAGCTCGCATCGAGACGTAGAGCCCGGGCTTCAGCATTGTCCAGAAACTGGCCCTCAAGCGCCAGCCATGCCTGGCGAGCATCAGCGGAGTTGCGGACGAGGTCGTGGAGATCGAGGGAGATCGTCCCGATGATCCAGGAGAGCACGATGATGTCAAGGCGTAGCCACGAGGGGGTCTGGACCGCGACCGAGGCGTCGACGAGGACGTGGTCGTCGAGGGTGTAGCGGTGGAGGGTGAGGGGGACCATATCCCACCAACGGGCGTAGGAGGGCGACTCGGGCTCGAGGACAACCGGGACGAGCAGCCGGATGTTCTGAACACCCCCGGCCTGGTAGTGAAGCTGCGCCACGAGGGGATCGGCCGGATCGTGCCAGATGACCGCGGTGGTGGACGCGCGGTGACCCGTCAAGCCGGAGGAGGTGGCCCCGATGTCGTGGTAGGCGGGAAGGACGAGACGTTGCTCCGCTTCGGCGATCTGGCGGGCCAGTGCATCGGCGGCATCCCGCTCGCGCTCCCAAGCGAGGGCAGCCGCACGCACACGAGCCTGGCCCTCGGCAACCGCAGCACGTGCAGCAACGAGGGTGGCAGCGAGAGCGGAGTCAGGACGGTTGGCGTAGGTGGGACGGGGGCAGCGGAGGCGGGGCAGGGAAGGTAGAGGCACCCTGAGCCATCACGCCCGCCCCCCGGGCAGAGCAGCGGCGGCAGCGGCGGTGAGAGCACTGCCAGCAGCGGCTGACTGGGGAGGACGAGCCGGGGCCGGAGCAGTCGGCGGCATGCCCAGGCCGGCCGCAATGGCGGCGGCAGCGGCCCTGGCGTAGGCGGCCGCGGCGGCCGGATCCACGCCGTAGGCGTCCGTGCCCGGGAGAAGCGCGCCCTCTGTGCCAGCGGCCGGTGCGTCCGCACCCGCGCCAGAGAGCACCGCACCCTCGCCCACGGCCAGAGCGGCGGCGGCGGCGGCGCCGGGAGGACGCGGGCCAGCGGCGACTGGACCAGTGCGCGGGTCAGCGGCGGCGGCGGCGCCGGGAGGACGCGGGCCGACGGCGGCAGCTGGGCCAGCGCGCGGGATAGCGGCGGCGGCGGGAGCGCCAACCACCTGCGCCCACGAGTAGTTGGGTAGAGGAGGGAAGGTGTGGAAGTAGGAGGGAGGGGGGGAGGCCGGCCGGCCATGGCTGCTGGCGGCGGCGACGCCTGGGTCGGGCAGGGACGGGAGAGGAAAGGAAAGGAAACCCTACGCTGTTGATACCATGTTGGAATTGATCTCTCTATTCATTGGGCTAACCCTAGAAGGGTAGCTGTATAGTAGAACATACATGGGCCTCATGGGCCTAGCCTCATGGGCCTAATACTCCTATACTCCAACACTAAATAAGAAGGGCAGAGTTGTATTCACTATTTTACATTGTGTGATAAAGTGTTGCAATAATTCATTGTTGTAGTAAGTCTTTTACATGTGTAATATTTTGCAACTAACTCATGGACAAAAGGTATTTAGTTCTATTAATATATAACTTGGACCAATCAAACTACAACAGATGGGACCACAGCTGGATGTAATACTCACCCCTATGCAGAATTTGAACCATTGTGCAATACTCATGCCATTCTCCACGCGGACAATTTCACCAGCATTTTCTAGAGTTCCTCCAGCATGCTGTAACAAGCATATGCAAGTACAAAACTTCAATTTTTCAGGAATAAAGTGGATAACTTTACCAGCAGAAAAAAAATGGCCAGAGTGTTTAAATGTGGAGCCAAAAAAAATAGTTAGGACAATCCTTTAGCACCTCACAGAATTTAGCTACAGACATTCGCAACCGATGACACAAGCAAATGACTCCGAAAAGCCCAGCTTCACCCACAAAGAACTCTCCACCTATTCAAGCGTCATGGGCATATCAGAAGAATTCAAACAATGTATGTCAAGTGAGGATAATTGATTTAGGAAACAGCATCAAGATATTGCTATTAAGTATCAACCAATAGTAATCTCAACATTTCTCACTTTCACCAAACAGATTGGTATTAAAATGCTGAAAGTAGGAACATTGTCCAATAGCTGGGTATAAATGTTTTAATGCACACAACTAATCATGCATATTCAAATTGCTGTCTTTACTCGAGTCTTGAGGACATTCCAGGTACAGATTTTGGATGTGGCAAAAATGCTCAATAGTGTAACTCTGTAGCCATTTCAAAGACTACCTCCACAGTGATACTGTGGTAGTCAAGTCAGGTTGTAACAACATTTGCAAGTTGAACCCACCAACATTCATACAGGTGACACGGATACGATCACCAGGCAGTGTAGGATGCTGATGAGTCATCGATTTGAATGGCAATTTCTGCAGTGCATGGACACTTGAGTCCTGAAACTGCACACCACCATTTGCTATTCCTGTAAGTTGAAATTGCCGCGAGTGGTCAGATCACAGGAAACCTACAATTGTGGACATGTAGTCATTGCCTCCAGATTCACTAGAACCTTACCTTCGTTAGCCAAACTTTCCCCGGTAAAAGTACCCATCCCATTAGCAATTTTGTTCAGGAAAAGCGCTCCAACAGAGGACTGCTCATTGCTACTGCTAGCTGACAATCCATGTCTCGGATACTTGGGCAGAGTGGGGGCACTGCTGGGCGGAGCAGCCCGAGTAAGATCAATGATATCAGCAACAGCATTGCTCGCATTTGCCCGAGTAAGGTCCGGCGCAAGACCGAAAGTGGAATAGCTCCCCGGAACTTGAGCAAGCAACTCATTGCTCGGCCCCGCTCTCGTAGGCAGGCCGGATTGCGAGGTCGGATGGTTTGCGACCAGCTGCTCTGGCGCTGCTGCCGCTCGGCCGGCCGCCGCGGCCTCCTGCGCAGAGAAGGGGCGGAGCAGGTGGCGCAGAGTAACGCCGTCCATCTGCATTTACACGCACGGTATAACGCCATGTTTAGTAGCGGCAACGTATGAACGCTCATAAATGAAACGGCAAAACAACCCCGTACGGCAGCATTTCAATTTTCAACTCCAAAATCGTGCGCACATCATTCGCGAGCCACCGCGAAAGCACCTCCCGAACTGTTTGGGTGTCGACCAGAAAACCTCTCCTAAACCCCCCGCATTGAACGATCGAACCCGAAAATCCCCACCGAGATGCGCACGAGGGACGTACCTGGCTCGGCAGCGGTGGCACCGGCGCAGCGGGGGCCGCCGGCGGAGGCCACCGCGAGGGCCACGACGCGCCGTCCATGGCGCGGCGCCGCGGCAGCGAGGGGCGTGGTTCGTTCAGTCGGTGGTTGGTGACTGGCAAAGTGGCAACCGCAGCGAGGAGGGAGGGGACTAGGGGAGAGGAGGGGATGAGAATGAGAATGCGAGGGGTGAAAAGTGATTTCGCAAGCGTGGGGTGGCTGCTGCCGTGGGGACATGGGGTAAGCGGCGGCGGGTACAGTGCCGCACTGCAGCAGCGTGCGGCGGGTGGGGACGCATAGGTCCGGCTCGCTTTTGATTGTCTTGTCGCGTCAGGCGGTCAGACCAGAGGCAGACGCCGAGGCGATGGGTTGGCAGTGGCCAGTGGTTCTTGTCTCCATGGACCTCGTCCATTGGACGGCCTGATAGCACGCCGGCGAATCGCCGCCGGTGACGCGCTGCGGCGCACCGGCCGACAATGGTGTCAGCGGTCTAAGCACTGATTGATTCCCACTGTCTTCTTTCGTCTCAATGATGTCTTTCCCCGATTTTACTGCTGCTCCTGCTCGCAAGTCGCACCAGACCTCCGGACGCTGTAGAAAAAAGTCGCATAGCTGGTGTCGACAGTGAAAATGGCCGTTTCAGGGCACGTTTATTGCAAAAAAAAAATTGCAAAATGATACTGTAGCAAATTTTATTATTATTTAGCAATTAGTGTCTAATCATTTCAAGAAGGGGATGTTCAAAGTTGTACTAACTACCGTGGGATTAAGTTGATGAGCCATACGATGAAGCTCTGGGAGAGGGTTATCGAGCATCGCCTAAGGAGAGTGACACATGTGACCCAAAATCAGTTTGGGTTCATGCCTGGTAGGTCGACCATGGAGGCGATTTTCTTATTACGACAATTGATGGAGAGATATAGGGAGCAGAAGAAGGACTTGCACATGGTCTTTATTGACCTCGAGAAGGCATATGACAAAGTACCGAGAAATGTCATGTGGTGGGCCTTGGAAAAGCACAAAGTCCCAACTAAGTACGTTACCCTTATCAAGGATATGTACAGGGATGTGGTGACGTTTATCCGAACATGTGATGGCGACACCAGTGACTTTCCAATAAAAATAGGACTCCATCAGGGGTCAGCTTTGAGCCCTTATTTATTTGCTTTGGTGATGGATGAAGTCACAAGGGACATACAAGGTGATATCCCTTGGTGTATGCTCTTTGCTGATGATGTGGTGCTAGTTGACGACAGTAGGGCGGGGGTTAATAGGAAGTTAGAACTATGGAGGCACACGTTAGAGTCGAAAGGGTTCAGACTTAGTAGGACTAAGACCGAGTACATGAGGTGCGATTTCAGCGCGACTAGGCACGATGAGGGAGACGTTAGCCTCGATGGGCAAGTGGTGGCCAAGAAGGATACTTTTCGGTATTTATGGTCGATGCTACAAAAGGATGGAGACATTGATGAAAATGTTAGGCATAGAATTTCAGCCGGCTGGTTGAAATGGAGTCAAGCTTCTGGCGTTCTATGTGACAAAAGGGTGCCTCAGAAGCTGAAAGGTAAGTTCTATAGGACGGCGATTCGTCCGGCGATGTTATACGGTGTTGAGTGTTGGCCTATAAAAAGACGACATGTCCAGCAATTGAGTATAGCAGAGATGCGTATGTTGCGTTGGTGTTGTGGGCACATAAGGAGGGATAGAGTCCGGAACGACGATATTCGGGATAGGGTTGGAGTGGCACCAATTGAGGAGAAATTGATTCAACATCGGTTGAGATGGTTTGGACATGTCCAACGGAGGCCTCCTGAGACGCCGGTGCGTAGTGGAGTTCTAAAGCGGGCCGATAATGTAAAGAGCGGCAGAGGTCGACCTAAACTAACTTGGGACGAGTCCGTGAAGAGAGATCTTAAGGAGTGGAATATCTTCAAGGATTTAGCTATGGACTGGAGCGCTTGGAGGTTGGCAATCAACGTGCCTGAACCGTGACCTCTTTTTGTCTTGTGCCATTTATGTCCCTTTATGTGTCTCCCTGTTTCTCGTCGCTTTTGGATTTCATCTCTAGCCTACCCCAACTTGCTTGGGACAGAAGACTATGTTGTTGTTGTTGTGTCTAATCATGGTTTAATTAGACTCAAAAGATTCGTCTCGTCCATTTCGTCTAAACTGTGTAATTAGTTTTATTTTGTATCTATAGTTAATGCTTCATGCATGTGTCCGAAGATTCGATGTGACGGGGAATTTAAAAAATTTTGCAAATTTTTTTGGAAACTAAACAGGACCTTAACTTTAGTGTCGCAGCTTTTGTAGGAGTAGTGCGCTCCGTCCCAAAATATTTGTCGTTTTCATTTTTCAAGAATATTTTTGATAAAATATATATTAAAAAATATTAATATTTATGGTATAAAATTAGTATCATTGAAAAAGTCTTTGAATCTAATTTTTTAATAAATTTATTTTGAGATACAAATATTGCACGTATTTTTTACAAATCGAATCAAACTTGTGACACGAAAACCCAAAAGCGCCAGATATTTTAAGACAAAGGGAGTACTACCTACCTCCTTCCACACAAAAGAACGTAATTCTCGGATTTTGATGAGTGGAACAGTCCCAACTTTGACTAAATTTATATAAAAATGTATAATCAATCTTGATACAAAATACTCCCTCCATATTTAAAAATGAAGTCGTTTTTGACTGGGACATTGTCTCAAGTATAACTTTGACTCTTTGTTCTTATAAAAATGTTTATCAAAAAGTAAAATATGTATATTTTTATAAAAAAACTTTTCAAGACAAATCTATTCATATGGTTTTTATATTTTTAAACTCAACAACTTAAAAGTTATTCATAATTTATATTTTCAATGTTTGATCCAGACCTTATCCAAAATGACTTTATTCTTTTAAAGTACTGAGGGAGGAAGTATCATTAGATTAGTTATAGAATATATTTTCATAATAAATTTATTTAGAGACATAAATACTAATACTATTTACTATAAGCTTGGTCAAACTTAGCTTAATTGACTGGTATGGATATTATAATTACGTTATTTTGTGGATGCAGGAAGTATATACAGTATAGGTTCATATAGACCCAGTGCAGCGACCACTCTGACTCCAGAGCCATGGCACGAGGAGCTGGACCTGGTAACAGTTCAACGGCGTACTATACAAACCCTCGGAACAAGTGTCCTTCAGGACCCGGTCTTCCATGAACCGTGTAGGGCTGATCAGTTGCTGGTGCGCAGGTACCACCAGCAGTGACACGTTGCCTAGAGTTGATCAAGACTGTGAACCTGTTTGGATTTTTTTTTAATGGACTCAAATATATTATTAAGCATTAAAACCAAACTTTTGGAGTTCCATCCCAAAGCTGTAGTTTTTTTATACTACGTATCTGTATTTCTAGATAAGGAAAACGTACACACAGTACAAATACAGACACGTATGTAAAGGATACGGATACAACTGTTCTAGCCAAGCTACCAAAAGGACCCTAGAAAACCAAGAAATTACAACGATGCCCTTGGATCCTTCTGGATTCCTTTGCGGTCGTCCACCTCGTCACCGACCACCGCCACCGAAGAAGAAGACGAACACCACCATGAGCTGGAGAAGTCCAATCGCACTCTGGCTTTGAAGTTGAGTCGAAGTAGACACCCATGGAGAAGACGGGTTGAAGCCAACGGTTGTCGCCCATCGACCGGGACCACGCCCCAACTCCTCCCGCTCCCAGATCTGTGCTCGCCATCGAGCCACAGCCGTCGAGGAAAGAAAGAGCCAGATCCGGCCAACCACCAACCGCAGCACCCACGAACAGAGCCGCATCCAAACAAAAGCAGGCCAACAACAACATCACTTGGAGAAGATGAAGATGCGCCGGCCTCGGACTCCCACGCAAATCTCCTGGACCCCGCCGTCGGCGCTGAAGCGGAGCACCGCCGGGACAAAGGAGGGGGTGGAGAAGGATTATTCCACCGCAACGTCAACGCCTTCGCCTCATCAACGTCGCCCAGAAGAGCACGCCGCGGATATTCCATATCAAAGAAAAGATTAAAGAAGAACCATTCAAGCACTTTATAGTGGATGAATATGACGTGTTATGGTTTGACGATCGTCTTGTTGTTCCCAAGGATCGAGAGCTTAAGAATAAACTTATGGATGAGGCTCACCTTTCAAAGTTATCTATCCATCCCGGAAGTAGCAAGATGTACCAAGAACTAAGACCTCATTATTGGTGGACAAAAATGAAGAAAGAGATTGCAGCATATGTAGCCAAATATGACACATATTGTAGGGTAAAGGCTATTCATATGAGACCTGCCGGATTATTGCAACCTTTGTCTGTACCTAGTTAGAAGTGGGATGATATAAGTATGGATTTCATCACAGGATTGCCCACTACTCAGAAAGAACATGATTCGATTTGGATAATCGTGGATCGTCTTACGAAGACAGCTCACTTTTTACCTGTCAAGATAGGTTATCGACCACCTCAATATGCAGAGAAGTATATTGCGGAGATTGTGAGATTGCATGGCATACCGAAGACTATAGTGTCTGACAGAGGGTCACAATTCACTGCTCACTTTTGGAAGCACTTGCATAAAGGTTTGTGAACTAGTTTGATTCGTAGTACTGCCTATCATCCTCAAACAGATGGTCAGACCGAAAAGAGTTAATGTTGTTCTGGAGGATATGTTGAGAGCCTGTGTGTTATCTTCCAGAGGTTCATGGGAGTCATGGTTATCATTAGCAGAGTTCGCTTACAATAATAGTTATCAAGAAAGTATCAAAATGGCATCATTTGAAGCTTTGTATGGCAGAAAGTGTAGAACACCACTTAACTGGATCGAGCCAGGAGAAAGAAGATATTATGGTATTGACTTCGTAGAAGAAGCCGAGAAGAAAGTTCATATCATTCAGCAAAATATGAAAGTCACGCAATCACGTCAGAAAAGCTATGCGGATCGAAGAAGGAGACCGCTTGTGTTCGAAGTTGGTGACTATGTTTATCTGAAAGTCACGCCAATGAAGAAGAAACGGTTTGGAGTACGCAGAAAGCTTGCAGCCAGATTTGTAGGACCATATAAGATCTTGGAAATAAAAGGTACAGTCGCTTATAAGTTAGAGTTACCTGAGACAATGGGTGCTATATTTCCAGTTTTTCATATATCGCATCTAAAGAAGTGTTTGCGTGTTTTAG
The DNA here is from genome assembly GCA_038087645.1 of Saccharum hybrid cultivar R570. Taxonomy (NCBI): domain Eukaryota; kingdom Viridiplantae; phylum Streptophyta; class Magnoliopsida; order Poales; family Poaceae; genus Saccharum; species Saccharum hybrid cultivar. The sequence continues at coordinate 7,212,286 of JAQSUU010000366.1, read as the reverse complement.
AGAAAAGAATCGAACTTCGAGGCATAAAGCTCAAGTCAGATTTGGTATATCGTGAGCAACCGGTTCGAGTGTTGGACTCTAAAGAGAGGGTTACTCGAAACAGTGTGATGAAAACATATAAGATACAGTGGAGCCATCATGATGAAGGAGATGCAACTTGGGAAACGAGTGAATATCTACAAAAAACTTATGAGGATTTTTTATAACAACTGGTTCGTAACCCAAATCTCGGGACGAGATTTTTGTAAGGGGGAAGGGCTGTAACACCTCTGGGTGTTAAACATGCATTCACATCCCAAATCATGATCATTAGCATTTCATACATGTTCATCATCGCATGCAATATAAGTTAGAATTAATTAAATTATGAAAAACATGTTTGAACCCTAAAGTATTGTAATTTCTAGCTAAGAGTGGTAAAAATTTGTTGGGCTATAACTCTAAATGTCTTAGAACTAATTAACATGATTTTTGGAGCAATTTTTGTATTCAAAATATCCTCAAATTTTGCTTTTAAAAATATTCCAGAAAAATGAGTTTTTATTTAAAATTTGGACTTTAAATCACTAATTCAAAATTTATTTAGAATTTTGAAAAGTACCCTAAATGAAAGTTGTAGAGAATAAAATTTTGAACAACTTTTGTTTTGGGGCAACTTATGAAAATGCCTTTTTCATCTTCAAAATTGAATTTGAATCAAATTATAAAATCTGGAATCTTATTTATAAAAGAAAAATGAATTTTCGGCCTTAACAGGCCGCCGCCTCCGCTTCGGCCTGCTCGCGCAAGCGGCCCGGCCCATCTCCCCTCGTCCGCGCCTGCCTCCGCCCGCCCACGCGTGCGCGCGACGCCGTGGCGCCCGCGGCAGAAGCCGGCCGCCGCGTGGCCGTACATCGCCGACGCCGCGCGCCACGCGCCCTCCAGTGGCCCCCGCGTCCCTCCGCGCCCGCCTACTCCCTCCGTGCGCTCGCCCACCTCAGCTACCGCCTCCATTCCCCTCTCCTCGCCTCACAGCAGCGAGCCAGCAGCAGCCAGCGGCAGTCGCACCATTGCCGCCGTCCTCCGAGCTCCGCCACCGCCTATCGCCGCCGCTGCTACACCCGCGTCCGATTCCTCCCGGGCTCAGCCCCGCCCCGCCTCCCTCCATCTAGTGCTCGCGCCATTTTCGCCGCTCGAGCAAAGGTGAGGCCGAATTTGTGCGTTTCCCTCCGCCGTCGCGCCATGGCCACCGGCACGGTCCGAGCGTGGCCGAAGCTCCTCCGTCGTCTTTCTCCCTCCATTTTCCCCTTTTCACGTCTGCCTCCACCTCGCGGATCTCGCGCGCGCCTCATCGGCCACCACCGTGGCCTGCATCGGCCGGCCACCGTGCGCCAGCGCCGCCGCCCCGCCATACACGCCGGCGAGCTCAATGCCGAGATCGTCTGGCCACATACTAGGCACCCTCGGCTTCGCCTCTCCGCGGGGAAGCCGCTGCCAGTGACCTCACCGCCGGCGAGCTCACCGGCGGCGAGAACCGTGCGGTCAGCGCCTCCCCCGTCTCTGTGTGACTGACTCATGGGGTCACGGGCCCACATGTCTGTCTCCCCTCGCGCATGCGTGTGCCCTGCACCGGGTGCACCCAGTGTTTCCGGCGGCTGATGTTAAAAGGATTTTCGAAAATGATTTTCAGAAATTGTTAAAAGGGTTTCTAAAATCCATAACTTGCTCATTTTAGCTCTAAAAATTGTGAAACAAATTTTGTAGTGTTTTTCATGAGTAGATCTACAGTTTAAAAATATTGCATGTCAAGTTTGAAATACTTTTCTGTAGGGTTTTTATTTAATCACTGAAATTGCTGTTTTCTTGATAAATATATAATAAATCATAGAAAACTCATAAAAATATGGTTCCACTTGAAATAATTTTATTTTGTGATGTAATTTCTAGGAAAAATGTGTTCCATGCATATTCTGTAGAAACTTTTTGATGTGTAGTACAAGTGCTTATTATTGTTGATAATTGTTATTTTTGATAAAGAGAAAAATATGAATAAAACATGCATGTAATAATTTTTCTTTAGTGATTGTTTATTGTGTAGAATGTAGGAAAATTGCTAAATCTGTTGTTTGATACTTTTCGTAATATAAAGTATTTTTATGCTCATTTTTAGGCCCTAGCTTGTTATTTTTGTGTAGAAAGTTATAATAATCCAAATGCAATGAAATTTTTGTGGTATGCTAGATTAGATGATAGAAAGCTACTGTAATTTTTTCAGATTTTTCTGTGCTACCAAAATAGGTGTTGCTGTTCAAACCTAGTTGCAATTAGGGTTTAATTAACCTTGTTAATGCATGAGTAGTTAATAAGGTTTACTTTGGTGTATCTTTAAAGCATATTAGATTTATGTGGTGACATGGTATGGTAGAGAATGTTTGTAGTAATATACGAGTACATGTTCTTGGATGATGTTGACTACCTTGTAGAAGAATTATTTTCCTACTTCATGAAATAAAGTAAACCTATTTATCTATATTTCATTCATCGTGATCATTACATGTCATTTCTGCAGTGCATCTAGGCATGAGCACTTATACATTTGCATCATACAGGATCACAGGAAGTAACTCCGGTAGCCGTTCCCGAGGAGCCGGAAGAGCAGCTCGAGGTGCAAGAGCAGGAGGTGCCCGAAGCCGACGAGGAGGTCGGTGAGGATCTTCCAGAGTGCTCCGACCACCGTCCGAGCTCTTTCGAGAAAGGCAAGCCCCGGAGCATTTTTCTCCCCCGGTTTGCAAATATTTTATTAATACTTTACTTTAACTGATGCATTACGTTTAGGAGTTGTTTGCAACCGTTGCTGCATTATACCTTGTTTACTCTGTTCTACCCTATCCTTGTTACCTCGGTATTCGCAGTCAAGTAATTGCTTAGCTTGCTTAGACCGGTAGAAGTCGGGTGATTTCCTGTCACCTGCGAGCTATAGGTGGTTATCTGGATCTGCTTAAGAAAGTGTGTCATCTGAGAATAGCTAAGTGTTAATGTGAAATTGAGACCGGACGAAAACTTACAGGGTTTCGGACTATAGTATTTTCCGTCTGTGTCGATTAAGGACCGACCGTTGTTGGGCCTCGAGTCATGTTGAACGCATGCCTTACATTTAGCTGACCGAATAATGTACCTTTCGACCACGAAGCTGGGAGATTATTCGGGCCGAGTGGATTGCTCGCAACGCACTGTACCGAAGCAGTAGTGGCAGGATACGGGGGCACGATGATAAGGCCAAAGAGCAGTCGGGCAGCCTCCGGGTACATGTAGTTCCTGGCAAGCTCGCGACTTTACCTGAATGGTTGACTCAGTGACCAACACCTCACTTTAGCGGGTGAGTGAGGTTTGTGTGAGGAATAAATTACCAGCTGGTTAATAATCGATTCGAATCGCCATAGTTCACTGGATAGTGAACACTTGACTTGAGTGACTTCATCGTAGTAATTCTGATGGAACACTTGGACAGTTATATGGAATATGACATGATTAAGGTTGTTAATGATCATTGGTTATCCTTACCTGTTTAATTACATGTTACTCTAGTACAGGTGCAAATGTAGTTGACAGGTTAATAAAGATTTAACTTGATGCAAAGCTTTTGGAAAGATTCTTTAAATGCTAAAAATGCCTTTTTGCAAATGAGTCAGCTACCTCACCATAAAGCCTGTCATGATCCTTGGTGTCTTTTATTTTCGGTTCTGTCAGGTAAGTCTAGCTGAGTACCTTCTCATACTCAGGGCTTTGTTCCCACTTGTTGTAGATAGGCAGATGTATTACGGCTACTGTATCAACTGCCTTTATCCTGCGATGAGAGAAGCTTAGGACCATGGGTAATGGTCATTCACTACGTCTCGTCTGATGCTTTTGTTGGAAGATGATCCTGAGCTGGCACTTTATTTCGAACTCTGTATGAGTGTGTGTGGTTTGAACTAAATGCTTCCGCTACTTTTATTTGAAACTGGTTTATAATAACTATGTTTAAACTTCGATGTATTGGCGACTTAAACTTTTATGTAACTTGTGATGGTGACCGCTGAACTTATTACGATCTTGGCTGGTATGTAAGTTGGTTTGAAATCCGTCGTGATTTCACAGACTACCGGGTTATACGGGCTTAAGTTTGTTAAATCGTCTGCTCGGTGGATGATTTTCTTACTTAATCTCGTATAATTGGTCGGTTCTGTTACAGCTGGCATCGGAGCATGGTTTAGCGTGTTTACTGTTCACAAGTGTATTTAAAACAAAAGGTGTTTGAAAAAAAAACGTGATTTCCAAACTAAAAGTGTGCCAGTGGTCATATCCTTTATGCCCAGTAAGGACTCTAGGTGGCTTATTTAAGTACTGGCTTGAGGGTTCTTGCATCATATTTCTCTTTCGTTGCTCATACGGTGTGCTATTATATGAGTGCCACTTAATTGAGTGGTAATGTATGGATCAGTTGTCTCTACGCCTTGGTAAGTGTGAGATGTGAGAGCAGGATCAGATACACCGCCGATCTAGGGAGAGTGCTTATATGATGCTAGAGTACTTACATGTTTTACGCATGTTTTTACAAAAGTGTCGCATGTGTGGTTGTTCCGTCCATTGAGGCGATGCCGTCAATAGGATGATGTTTTGGGTAGTTACTACCGTTGTACGTCTATCTAGGGATTCGTGTAGAGCGTGTAGATAGATTTACTGCTTTCATGCATTCATGGGAATTGGGCTGAAATGAATCTTCTGTAGGTACATAACAGCGTTTCTCGTGTAGAACGTACTAGTTACGTATATGAGAGATCGCCTGTATGCCACCGAATTCATCGCTAAATATTGTTTATTTCATAAGTTTGTGAGAACGTAAGAAACGTACATACATCATATTGCTTGTGCATTTCATTCATATCATGCATTCCTCCCCTTATAAATTGATTATCCCCTTTTGATAAAAATTATACCAACTTAAAATATATTCTCACCGGGTAATTAAAACTTTTGCTACAGATGGCCCGCACGAAGCAGACTGCCCGTAAGTCCACAGGCGGAAGAGCACCCCGACACCAGTTGGCCTCGCGGGAGCGCCGCAGCACAGACACCTTTCTGAATGAGTTTGGCATGCCGACTTTGCTTTTGGAGAGTGCTCCATGATGTGAGGTACCCGGAGGGTCAAGAGCCGGTGTACTCTTGGAGTGAGAGCCAGTTAGCTGAGGATAGACTTGCAGTAGTGGAGATTATCGTCCCTGCTCTTGGTGATGCTCCCGAGTGGGATGGTTGGCACTTGGAGTTTAAGGGACGCACTCCGGTTGAGGGTGCAGAGGGAGCAGCTTTCCGTGTCATCAGGGATATAATGAGCAGATTTCCCAACAAGCTGGCAGTAGCCCTGGCTGGCACTTTTCCTAGAGATGATCCTCGCGATGCTATTTGGGTGCAGCCGCAAGGAAGTGCCTTAGTCAGAGGCCCACACGAAGGACAGGCTAGCGACAACCACGCTATGAGTGCGATGTATGCAGCTATCAGAGCATACCAGGGTCTTGAGTGTACCTATTGGACTTTGACTGGTTTGTGTGGTGATGATCGGCTCAAAGCAAGAAAACAGAAGAAGAAGCAGGCACGTGCTATAGATAATTTGCAGGAGCAGTTGGCTGACATGAGCTGGCAGCGAGACCAGGCTCTAGAGAGAGGTGATAGTGCTCTACAGCAGGTGCATACGTTGACTCAGGCCAACAATAATGTAGACCGCATGATTGGACAGTTGGTTCAGGAGAGGAATAAAGCCTAGAATGAGAGGAACCTTCTAAGGCAGAGGGTCGAGGAGCTAGAGGAGTATAACGTCAACTTGCATGAGGAGTTTCACGCGCTCTACAATGGGATTGGCTCGTATGCTCCTCCAAACGCCGCCAGTATGGACATCGATGACGACGAGGATGAGCCTGCAACCGCACCTGCCGATAATGACATTGCTACTGATGGTAGCGATGGTGACGTCTCCGACCCCGATGATGGCCTCGAGGAGTAGGCTAGTTGCTTTGCGTTAGCTACTAGGCCCTGTCACGATGACCTTTCTTTTGGCTTCATGTATCTTGATGTATCTTGTTCGAACCTTGAGACTTGGTAGAATGTTGGATCTTGGTTGTTTATACGATACCTGAGCGCATAAAGTCCAGTGTGTGTATGCTGGCAACGTGGTTGTATTAGACGCGATGTTTGCATTTGAAGTAATTTAATTAGTGATGTTGTTTTAATTGGAATGCGATTATTGTGCCTCTGTTTTATTGTATGACTTTGTTCTCTCCAATGAATTCAGTATGGCATAATTTTTCATTCACTCACAATTACTACAGCTTCACTTAATCATTACTTGTTGCTGAAATATGTAGATGGCAAACACTCGCCGCGCCACGTATGAGGCTGCTGAAACTGGTGGAAATGGTGCCGGGGCAGGTGGGAGTGGTGAAAACAACATCAACCATAATGAGCCACATCTGGAACCACATTTGCCGCCTCCTCCACCGCTCACTGCAGAGGTATTCTTTGCGTAGTTTCTTGGAAGTCAGCGCAATACCGAGCAGTCGCAGAAGAACATAAAAGATTTTCTGCGTACCATTGCCAACAATGTTCAACGTGGTAACAACCAAGGTGGTGGCAATGGGGTGAATCAGTACAACAACTTCAAGGATTTCATGGACACTAGGCCACCAGTTTTCAAGGAAGCAACCGAGCCACTTGACGCTGAAGAATGGAACAACACTATAGAAGATAAGTTCCGTGTGTTAAGACTGACTGAAGTACTGAAGACAGAATATGTTGTACATCAGTTACAGGGACCAGCAGGGATGTGGTGGAAGCATCATCGCACCACCTTCCCTCCAAATGCTCTGATCTCGTGGAGAGAGTTCACTGAAGCCTTACGTGGAGTTTATATTCCATCAGGGCTGGTTGAGATGAAATTATGAGAGTTCTTGGCTTTAAATCAGGGCACCAAAACCGTGACACAGTATTTGCATGCCTTCAACAACTTGTGTCGTTATGCTCCCGACATGGTTGACATAGATGCTAAGAGAATTGCTAGTTTCAAGAGAGGGTTAGGTCCAAAGATGATGAAGCATGTGGGTACTAATACCCGCGTCAGATTCAATGACTTCATCAGTGATTGTCTGAAATAAGAGAAGAATAACAACGCGTACACTGCATCCAAGACTCGCAAGAGAGCCTTTGAGTCAGGACCGTTACAGCCAAGAGTTTTCAATGCTAATCATCCTGCCTATCGTCCGTCTGCACTAGGTGCAAGGTTTAGGCCACCACAGCATAAAACCCAGAACTATAAGGGACCGCAGAAACCATACAAGATGGCCGTACCGCCAGCAAGGACAGCCGCAACTACTAGACAAGGCAACTCTAAGAGAGCTATAGGATCTGCTAGTATAGTAAAGGGACCCAGCTATAATTGTGATCAGTCAGTCCACTTTTCAAAGTTCTGTCCTTATCCGCCCAGAAAGAAGCAACATACCTATAATGCTCGAGTACACCACACCACGGTGGATGAGATTCCTGAGGGAGAGCCCGTAACTGCTGGTAAGTTTCCTGTTAACCAAAACCCTGTAGTTGTTCTATTTGATTCTGGATCATCGCATTCTTTCATGAGTCAAGCATTTGCACGAAAACATGAACAACTATGCACAGACTTAAGTTATGGTTACCATATAAATTCAGCAGGGGCTGATGTTTTAACCAATCAGATGGTTAGAGGGGCAACCCTTGAGTTAGATAGTCGAAAGTTTCGAGTAAACTTGATAGTTATGCCTAGACTAGTTCTGGATGTCATCATAGGGATGAATTGGATGAAGGATTGGGGAGCAGTGATAGATACAGGAAGTCGGGTACTTACCCTTAAGGATCCCTAGGGAGAGGGTACTTTTCAGGTACCATTGCCCAAAAGAACAGACCTTGTGAGTGTGACATGTGCTATGGAAGTCATTCCTATTCATCAGATTCGGTAGTGTGTGAGTTTTCGGATGTGTTTCCAGATGAGTTACCTGGTCTTCCACCAGATAGAGATGTTGAGTTTGGAATTGAGTTGATCCCCGGGACAGCTCTAATTTCAAGGAGACCTTATCGGATGCCTTCGGATGAGTTAGTTGAACTGAAGAAGCAACTATAGGAATTGTTGAAAAAGGAGTTTATCCGGCCAAGTAAGTCTGAATGGGGATGTCCTGCCTTGTTTGTGAAGAAAAAGAAAGAGGGTACTTTGAGAATGTGTGTGGATTATAGGCCTCTTAATGCTGTAACTATCAAGAATAAGTATCCCTTGCCTCATATTGACGTTTTGTTCGATCAGTTAGCCAAAGCCAGAGTGTTCTCTAAGATAGATTTAAGATCGGGTTACCATCAGATAAAGATTAGACCACAAGATATACCGAAAACCGCATTTTCCTCCAGATACGGGTTGTACGAGTATCTTGTTATGTCCTTTGGCTTAACAAATGCTCCTGCATACTTTATATATCTGATGAATATGGTTTTTATGCCAGAGTTGGATAAGTTTGTGGTTGTATTCATTGATGATATTCTAGTATACTCTGAGAACGAGAAAGATCATGAAGAGCATCTGAGAATTGTCTTGACCAGACTTAGAGATCATAAATTGTATGCTAAGTTTAGCAAGTGTGAATTTTGGTTGAAGAAAGTTCCCTTTCTCAGTCACATTCTGTCAGAGAATGGAGTTTCTGTAGATCCGAGTAAAGTGCAAGAGGTTATGGATTGGAAGACACCAATCACAGTTTCGGAAGTTAGAAGTTTCTTAGAATTAGCTGGTTACTATCGTCGTTTTATACCAGATTTCTCGAAGATTGCCAAGCCAATGACAAGTCTTCTACAGAAAGATCACAAGTTTGTGTGGACAGAGGAGTGTGAGACAGCTTTCCACACCTTGTGGAACTGTTGACCACTGCTCTAGTTCTAGCACAACCGTACATTGAGAAACCTTTTGATGTGTTTTGCGACGCATCAAAAATAGGATTAGGTTGTATTCTTATGCAGGAAGGAAGAGTCATTGCTTATGCTCCCGTTAGTTGAGAAAGCATGAGATCAACTATTCGACACATGATCTTGAACTTGCTGCCGTAGTGCATGCATTAAAAATTTGGAGACATTACTTGCTTGATAATGTGTGCAACATTTTCACTGATCACAAGAGTCTCAAGTACATCTTCACCCAACTAGAGTTGAACATGAGACAGCAAAGATGGTTAGAATTGATCAAAGACTACAATTTGAATGTGCAATATCATCCTGGAAAGGCCAATGTAGTGGCAGATGCTTTGAGTAGAAAGTCACATTGCCTGAATACGCAACTGTTGCTCGAAGATGGTTTTGATCTGATGCATCCTGCCGTGTTACGTAGTATTCAGATTAGTTGTTCTTTGGAGAGTAAGATAATGAAAGGCCAGAAAACCGACATAGGGATATTCCATATCAAAGAAAAGATTAAAGAAGAACCATCCAAGCACTTTAGAGTGGATGAACATGACGTGTTATGGTTTGACAACCGTCTTGTTGTTCCCAAGGATCGAGAGCTTAAGAATAAACTTATGGATGAGGCTCACCTTTCGAAGTTATCTATCCATCCCGGAAGTAGCAAGATGTACCAAGAACTAAGACCTCGTTATTGGTGAACAAAAATGACGAAAGAGATTACAGCATATGTAGCCAGATATGACACATGTTGTAGGGTAAAGGCTATTCATATGAGACCTGCCGGATTGTTGCAACCTTTGTCCATACCTAGTTGGAAGTGGGATGATATAAGTATAGATTTCATCACATGATTTCCCACTACTCAGAAAGGACATGATTCGATTTGGGTAATCGTGGATCGTCTTACGAAGACAGCTCACTTTTTACCTGTCAAGACAGGTTATCTACCACCTTAATATGCAGAGAAGTATATTGCGGAGATTGTGAGATTGCATGGCATACCGAAGACTATAGTGTCTGACAGAGGGTCATAATTCACTACTCACTTTTGGGAGCACTTGCATAAAGGTTTGGGAACTAGTTTGATTCGTAGTACTGCCTATCATGCTCAAACAGATGGTCAGACCGAAAGAGTTAATGCTGTTCTAGAGGATATGTTGAGAGCCTATGTGTTATCTTCCAGAGGTTCATGGGAGTCATGGTTATCATTAGCAGAGTTCGCTTACAATAATAGTTATCAAGAAAGTATCAAAATGGCACCATTCGAAGCTTTGTATGGCAGAAAGTGTAGAACACCACTTAACTAGATCGAGCCAGGAGAAAGAAGATATTATGATATTGACTTCGTAGAAGAAGCCGAGAAGAAAATTTATATCATTCAGCAAAATATGAAAGCCGCGCAATCACATCAGAAAAGCTATGTGGATCGAAGAAGGAGACCGCTTGTGTTCGAAGTTGGTGACTATGTTTATCTGAAAGTCACGCCAATGAAGAAGAAACGGTTTGGAGTACGCAGAAAGCTTGCAGCCAGATTTGTAGGACCATATAAGATCTTGGAAATAAAAGGTACAGTCGCTTATAAGTTAGAGTTACCTGAGACAATGGGTGCTATATTTCCAGTTTTTCATATATCGCATCTAAAGAAGTGTTTGCGTGTTTTAGAGAAAAGAATCGAACTTCGAGGCATAAAGCTCAAGTCAGATTTGGTATATCGTGAGCAACCGGTTCGAGTGTTGGACTCTAAAGAGAGGGTTACTCGAAACAGTGTGATGAAAACATATAAGATACAGTGGAGCCATCATGATGAAGGAGATGCAACTTGGGAAACGAGTGAATATCTACAAAAAACTTATGAGGATTTTTTATAACAACTGGTTCGTAACCCAAATCTCGGGACGAGATTTTTGTAAGGGGGAAGGGCTGTAACACCTCTGGGTGTTAAACATGCATTCACATCCCAAATCATGATCATTAGCATTTCATACATGTTCATCATCGCATGCAATATAAGTTAGAATTAATTAAATTATGAAAAACATGTTTGAACCCTAAAGTATTGTAATTTCTAGCTAAGAGTGGTAAAAATTTGTTGGGCTATAACTCTAAATGTCTTAGAACTAATTAACATGATTTTTGGAGCAATTTTTGTATTCAAAATATCCTCAAATTTTGCTTTTAAAAATATTCCAGAAAAATGAGTTTTTATTTAAAATTTGGACTTTAAATCACTAATTCAAAATTTATTTAGAATTTTGAAAAGTACCCTAAATGAAAGTTGTAGAGAATAAAATTTTGAACAACTTTTATTTTGAGGGCAACTTGTGAAAATGCCTTTTTCATCTTTAAAATTGAATTTGAATCAAATTATAAAATCTGGAATTTTATTTATAAAAGAAAAATGAATTTTCGGCCTTAACGGGCCGCCGCCTCTGCTTCGTCCTGCTCGCGCAAGCGGCCCGGCCCAGCTCCCCGCGTCCGCGCCTGCCTCCGCCCGCCTGCGCGCGCGCGACGCCGTGGCGCCCGCGGTAGAATCCGGCCGCCGCGTGGCCGTACGTCGCCGACGCCGCGCGCCACGCGCCCTCCGGTGGCCCCCGCGTCCCTCCGCGCCCGCCTACTCCCTCCGCGCGCTCGCCCGCCTCAGCTACCATCTCCATTCCCCTCTCCTCGCCCCACAGCAGCGAGCCAGCAGCAGTCAGCGGCAGTCGCGCCATTGTCGCCGTCCTCCGAGGTCCGCCACCGCCTATCGCCACCGCTGCTACACCCGCGTCCAATTCCTCCCTGCCTCAGCCCCGCCTCGCCTCCCTCCATCTAGTGCTCGCGCCATTTTCATCGCTCAAGCAAAGGTAAGGCCGAATTTGTGTGTTTTCCTCCGTCGCCGCGCCATGGCCGCTGGCACGGTCCGAGCGTGGTCGGAGCTTCTCCGTCGTCTTTCTCCCTCCATTTTCCCCTTTTCACGTCCGCCTCCACCTCGCGGATCTCGCGCGCGCCTCATCGGCCACCACCGTGGCCTGCACCGGCCGGCCACCGTGCGCCAGCGCTGCCGCCCCGCCATACACGCCGACGAGCTCAATGCCGAGCTCGTCTGGCCACATACTAGGTACCCTCGGCTTCGCCTCTCCGCGGGGAAGCCGCTGCTGGTGACCTCACCGGCGGCGAGCTCACCGGCGGTCAGCGCCTCCCCCGTCTCTGTGTGACTGACCCGTGGGGTCACGGGCCCACATGTCTGTCTCCCCTCGCGCATGCATGTGCACTGCACCGGGTGCACCCAGTGTTTCCAGCGGCTGATGTTAAAAGGATTTTCAAAAATGATTTTCGGAAATTGTTAAAAGGGTTTCTAAAATCCATAACTTGCTCATTTTAGCTCCAAAAATTGTGAAACAAATTTTGTAGTGTTTCTCATGAGTAGATCTACAGTTTAAAAATATTGCATGTCAAGTTTGAAATACTTTTCTGTAGGGTTTTTATTTAATCACTGAAATTGTTGTTTTCTTGATAAATATGTAATAAATCATAGAAAGCTCATAAAAATATGGTTCCACTTGCAATAATTTTATTTTGTGATGTAATTTCTAGAAAAAATATGTTCCATGCATGTTCTGTAGAAATTTTTTGATGTGTAGTACAAGTGCTTATTATTATTGATAATTGTTATTTTTGATAAAGAGAAAAATATGAATAAAATATGCATGTAATAATTTTTATTTAGTGATTGTTTATTGTGTAGAATGTAGGAAAATTGCTAAATTTGTTGTTTGATACTTTTCGTAGTATAAAGTATTTTTATGCTCATTTTTAGACCCTAGCTTGTTATTTTTGTGTAGACAGTTCTAATAATCCAAATGCAATGAAAATTTTGTGGTATGCAAGATTAGATGATAGAAAGCTACTGTAATGTTCTCAGATTTTTCTGTGCTACCAAAATAGGTATTACTATTCAAACCTATTTATAATTAGGGTTTAATTAACCTTGTTAATGCATGACTAGTTAATAAGATTTACTTTGGTGTATCTTTGAAACATCTTAAATTTATGTGGTGACTTGGTATGGTAGAGAATGTTTGTAGTAATATACGAGTACATGTTCTTGGATAATGTTGACTACCTAGTATAAGAATTGTATTCCTAATTTATGAAATAAAGTAAACCTATTTATCTACATTTCATTCATCATGATCATTACATGTCATTTCTGCAGAGGACCTAGGCATGAGCACTTATACATTTGCATCATACAGGATCGCAGGAAGTAACTCCGGTAACAGTTCCCGAGGAGCTGAAAGAGCAGCTCGAGGTACAAGAGCAGGAGGTGCTCGAAGCCGACGAGGAGGTCGGTGAGGATCTTCCAGAGTGCCCCGACCACCGTCCGAGCTCTTTCGAGAGAGGCAAGCCCCGGAGCATTTTTCTCCTCCGATTTGCAAATATTTTATTAATGCTTTACTTTAATTGATGCATTACGTTTAGGAGTTGTTTACAACCGTTGCTGTATTATACCTTGTTTACTCTGTTCTACCCTATCCTTATTACCTCGGTATTCGCAGTCAAGTAATTGCTTAGCTTGCTTAGACCGGTAGAAGTCGGGTGATTTCCTGTCACCTGCGAGCTATAGGCGGTTACCTGGATCTGCTTGAGAAAGTGTGTCATCTGAAAATAGCTAACTGTTAATGTGAAATTGATACCGGATGGGAACTTGCAGGATTTCAGACTGCAGTGTTTTCCGTCTGTGTCGATTAAGGACCGACCATTGTTGGGCCTCGAGTCATGTTGAACGCATGCCTTGCATTTAGCTGGCCGAATAATGTACCTTTCGACCACGAAGGTGGGAGATTATTCGGGCCGAGTAGATTGTCCGCAACGCACTGTACCGAAGCAGTAGTGGCAGGATACGAGGGCGCGATGATAAGGCCAAAGAGCAGTCGGGCGGCCCCCGGGTACATGTGGTTCCTGGCAAGCTCGCGACTTTACCTGAATGGTTGACTCGGTGACCAACACCTCACTTTAGTGGATGAGTGAGGTTTGTGTGAGGAATAAATTACCAGCTGGTTAATAATCGATTCGAATCGCCATCGTTCACTGGATAGTGAACACTTGACTTGAGTGACTTCATCGTAGTAATTCTGAGGGAACATTTGGATAGTTATATGGAATATGACATGATTAAGGTTGTTAATGATCATTGGTTATCCTTATCTGTTTAATTACATGTTACTCTAGTACAGGTGCAAATGTAGTTGACAGGTTAATAAAGATTTAACTTGATGCAAAGCTTTTGGAAAGATTCTTTAAATGCTAAAAATGCCTTTTTGCAAATGAGTCAGCTACCCCACCATAAAGCCTGTCATGATCCTTGGTGTCTTTTATTTTCGGTTCTGTCGGGTAAGTCTAGCTGAGTACCTTCTCGTACTCAGGGCTTTGTTCCCACTTGTTGCAGATGGGCAGATATATTACAGCTATAGTATCAACTGCCTTTATTCTACGATGGGAGAAGCTTAGGACCATGGGTAATGGTCATTCACTACTGAAGGGTCGAGATGGCGGACTAGAGGGGGGGTGAATAGTCCTTTCTAAAACTTAAACGCGTTGGCTAACCAAAACAAATGCGGAATTAAACTTATCGGTCTAGCCAAGACTACACCCCTCTATCTAAGTTCTCTAGCACCTTGCAAAGATCCTAATTAAGCAACTAAGGTGCTAAGATTACCAAGAGCTCACCTACTCAATTCTAGAGCAAGGTCACACAAACCTATGCACTAGTACTTTGCCAACCAAGGGAGCTCCTACACAACTAGTGAAGCAAAAGCACAAAGCTCCTAAGCTCACTAGCAAAGCTCAATAACAAGGCAACTAATGCCAAATTAGAGAGCACAAGTCACTTAGCTACACAAACTAAGCAATGTGACTAACAAGGTTACACAAACCAAATTAGCCACGCAAAGGGGATACTTCTAGCTACACAAGCAAGAAGATAACTAGCAAGCTACACAAGCAAACTAGTTACGAGAGCAACTACACAAGCACAAGTATATATGAAAGTAAATGCAAGCTTGTGTTGCACGAAAGCAAACCACCGAGAAGAGTAGACAATGTTGACACGGTGATTTTCTCCCGAGGTTCACTTGGTTGCCACCAAGCTACGTCCCCGTTGTGTCGACCAACACTTCGTGGTTCGGCGGCTAATCGGTCACACACCGAGCCTCTCAAAAGGCACCGCAAGAACCTACCATAAAGTGTGGTAGCTCAATGACACGCTCAACTAGAGTTGCTCTTCGCGATCCCCGCGGGGTGAGCACAATCCCCCTCACAAAGCTTCTCCGGAGCCTCGCATAATCTTCTTGCGAGCTTCGACGGAGCCACAAGCTACCAAGCCGTCTAGGAGGTGGCAACCTCCAAGAGTAACAAGCACCACCGGCTTGCAACACGATCACCTAGTGCCACACGATGCAATCTCTCAAAGCAACGCACTAGAATCGCTCTCTCACTCGATCCGATGAACACTATCAAGCATGAGTGAGTTAGTGGGCTCCCAAGCACTACCACACAAGTCACAAAGACTATAGTGTGCTCTGCTGACGGCCACAGCCGACCAAGGCATCTATTTATAACCCCACGGTCAAATAGAGCCGTTACCCCTTCACTGGGCAAAACTCGGGACGACCGGACGCGCCGGTCGTAACTGACCGGACGCGCTTCACCGCGTCCGGTCGCCCTGCGACGTCCACGTGTCCCTCGAAATTCAAATGCGACCGCTAGATCCTCCAACGGTCACTGACCCCAACGGTCAAAACAACGACCGGACGCGCCTCAGGCAACGACCGGACGCGCCTGTCGAACGACCGGACGCGCCGCTTTGAACGACCGGACGCGCCGATCGCACTGACCCGCGCGCCCGCGACGCAACGACCGGACGCGCTCCTTGCGATGACCGGACGCGACAGTGCCCGCGTCCGGTTAGAGTCCAGTAAGCTCCCTGAATGACCGGACGCGTCCGATCATCAGTGACCGGACGCGCCTCGCGTCCGATCGTACTCAGTTTCCTCTGGACACCTGACCGGACGCGCCGGTACCGCGAGTGACCGGACGCGCCGGTTGCAAACCCTAGCAACCGCGCCTGCGCTGTACTGACCGGACGCGTCCGGTCATACCATGACCGCGTCCGGTGCAGCGTCCAGTGCAGCGTCCGATCACCTCTGTGACCTCCGTTCGCCTCCGTTTCTTTTCCGACTTCCGGCGCAGTAGAAAATAGGCGTTTCACTTCTCCAGAAAGCGCCGAATCCCGCCTCGCAAGCTTGGCGGGAGGGAGAGAGGAACCCAAACCCTCTCTACCACTCAAACTCCACTACCTTCGTAAAAGTGCCAACACCAACAAGTGATCACCACCTTGTGCACGTGTGTTAGCATTTTTATAATCATTTTACCGAAGGAGTTAACCACTCAACTTGCCACGCCACTCGATCCTAACACGTATGCAAAGTTAGATCGCTCAAGTGGCACTAGATGACCGATATGCAAACAAGTTTGCCCCTCTTGATAGTACGGTCATCTATCCTAAATCCGGTCATAAACTTCTCTACACACCTATGACCGGTGAAATGGAAATGCCCTAGGTTATACCTTTGCCTTGCGCATTCCACTCCATCTCCTCCGATGTTGATGCAACACATGCACCAACCAATCACCAAATGATATGATCCACTTCGTATCATCACGTGACCGTATTGGTTCATCGATCTTGACCTCACTTGCTCTTCACCGTTGCCTCGGTCCTTCGGCGCCAAGCCATCACACAACTTGCCCTTCACCCTAGCAACCGGTCCATCAAGCCAAGCCTCATCTTGATCTTCTCCACCTTGGTCACATGACTCCATGTCATGTCTCATATGCAATGAGCTCCTTCATGACACCATCACATGTGGACTAATCTCCTGTGTATCTCACATAACCACATATTAGTCCACCTAAGTTGTCACTCAATTACCAAAACCAAACAAGGACCTTTCAATCTCCCCCTTTTTGGTAATTGATGACAACTCTACAAAGATATGGAAAATAAGCTTTTTCAAGCTAGCACTTCACACAAAGTGTAAATTGCTAACTTGTTTTGGATTTAATGTTACTTATCCAACTTTTAAGCTCTATGTCAAGATTTGGATAAGCACCATAAAATCCGACTTGGTAGTGATAACTCCCCCTACATATGTGCTCAAATGGTTTGGTTTTAAGCTCACACATATGCATGAATATGAAATTTGTGGGAGGGTTAGCACTACTAAGTGATGCTAAGGTGTATAGAATAAACCTTTGTAGCTCGCTACCAATTAGTAGCTTGATACCATTTGAAAATCACAAGTTTGCCATCACCCTTAGCATCATGAGTAGCTAGACATCAAAAACACTAGAAATCCCGTGAGATCAACATTATAAGCAAGGTTCTAGTTTTTGCATGATAATCATAAGTCTAGCTATCATCCTATGCATGCTAGTTATCAAATCATCATTCAAGTTCTATAACTAGCATACACCACACAAGCATGCATATTGAATTTAAGAACTTTATGCAATGCAAGCAAGCACATGAATTATGCACATATCAAATGTAATCAATCAAAGTTCATGAGCTTGCTCCCCCTACTTGTGTGCTTTCGTTGTCCAAGAATATTTGATCCCCTTACATTCTTCAATGTTACTCCCTCTTTGTCCATGTTCATGTCCAATCTTTCCAATCTCTCCCCAAAGCTTTCATATCTTTGTCCAACTTCTCCCCCTTTGTCATTAATTTCCATAAAAGGTGTTCTTCTCAATTGATACAAAGGCTTGTATTGGGGTAGATGGTTGAGACTTGAATATTGCATTTTTTATGGACATTACCACATATGTTGGAATGACACACTTTATGGTTGCTCTTGAGATTCCACATAGGATCTTTGACCTTGATACCAATTGGTGGGGCTCCTCCCCCTATGTCATAGCATGTGTCATTCACTTGAGATACCACTTGGAGATGAGGGTAGCATTACTTGATTTGATCACTTAAAGTTGAGGATCACTTGTGAAACCATTGTCTTGCATGAATGATACCACGTGAAGATACCATGAGTAGAAATGTGATACCATTTGAAAGAATTTTCTAGTATGGATTCACTTTGAAGGATTTGGCAATAATATTCACCTCTTGAACATTTGCTATCTTCATGAGTACCATTTGTAAGATATCACTTGTAGATCATTATCTAGACACCACTTGTACATACCACTTGGAAGATCAATTTGAGTCTAGATACTACTTGAAACAAACTAGATATCCATTTTCATTGTTGTCTTGTGCTTGTACTCTTATTATTGTCATGAGCTTCTTATATGACTTGAACTATATTGATTTGCCTAAGATTCCAAGTTCGGTTTGATCCAATGACAAGCTTCTTCACACCTCATGCTAAGGGTTATCTTGCCAATGTTGTACTTGTCACTTGTTAGCAATCCAAACTAGATCAAGTACTAAGGTTCACTAGCTCATGAACAAACTCATATCCATACCACTAGATCAATTAATCAATCAAGCAATAATGGTAGGCTATGAATTTAAAACTTTTTATTTGTTATGCATGATCCTAATAAGCATGTACTATATGCACTAACCGCATACTAGTAAGGAATGAGATGATCATGCACATTTCAATGATACCTTTGCTATGTTGGAGTAGAGGATAGTCACATAGATTCTAATTCATTACTCCAATAGCAATGTGAAGTCCAATTTATAAGCTTGGTGAAGACCAATCATCATAGATAAATCCATTCTTCACCCATATGAAATGTAAACTACTTATGATCAAGTGCACTATCTCTTGAGTTGTGGTTGGCTTACTTCATCTTTTTGATCAATGCTTGCATGAGAGAACTACTTAGAATACCACTTGAAATATATGACTAGCTCTCTTTTGGGTGTTGCTTGCTCTTTAGATCAATTCTTTTGATTGCTTCAACTAAGCATCACAAGTTCCTCGGATCACCACTTCCATGTTAGCCTTCCAAGTCCCAAACTTGGTTTCACCTACACACGGCGGCAAGCCCCTCACTAGGGAGAAGTGACCTTTCTCCAAAGAACCACTCTTGATACTCACTTGAAATGATATAGTTTGATTGATCCAAATGATGAACTCAATCTTGATGAATAATCCTTGAATCTACATTTGAGTCCAACTCTTTCTACTTGTTTAAGTCCTTTTCTTCCTACCAAATGATCTCTAATCATCACTAGAACTTAAACTTCATCTTTATCTTAAGTTTGATCTTGATCTTCAAATTGAGTACCAAATAAGTACACCAAGTACATTCTACAATACAAAAGTCTTGTACTCATTGCTTTTCATGCTTCTAGATCAATCCAAAATCAAACTTAGGTTCCTCAACCACTTATAAACATGTTTCCAACTTGAGGACCTTTCAATCAAAGTGACTCTAGATTAATCCAATGATTGTCGCTTTTCTGGCAGATTCTGTACCCTTCAAAGAAAAATTCATATCTCCCAATGTACAGATCCAAATGCCATAAAATTTGGTGGAGATGTGATTCACTAAGTCATCTAGCAGCTGTAAAAATTTGAGATTTATTTGACATCTAGATTGCTACCAGATTTTAAATCTTCCACCACTGCTACATGCTGAAAACTGCTGCACTATAGCTGAGAAGATGTACTCCAAAGTTGAAGTATCTCTTATCCACTTCTCATGAAATTTCTACAGCATCTTCTTCCATAAGTGTAGAGCATGTATACCAAATTTCAAGCCAATCCAAATAGATTTGATCACTCAAACATGGCTAAGATCACTGCTAGCTCAGATTTTCAATATAGGACAGATTTCAATACATGAGCTATTCTTCAACAAAAATGAATCAAACTTGAAACTAACTTGTTTGAATACTTTCACAAGACATATATCCATCCAATCCACTTACTAAATGTCATCTCATGAATTTATGCAACACAAATCAATCCAAACTTGATTACTAAACTTTTAATCCATTCAAACATCTCATAGCAAGCAACATTGCACATATATCCAATTCAATCAACTCATATGCACCCAAATGAAATGTTCAACAAGAGATATACCTTGGTTAGCTCATGATCATCCAATAGCAAGCTTTTACTCAAATAAATTGCAAGCCATCAAATATATCCAATAAATCACCACAATTTTTAACATTGCACTTGTATGTTGTACCACTTGAACTTCACTTATTTTGACTTGGCATTGGGATTGGATATGCATTGAGCTTCAAAACTTGACTCAATATATGATGAACAAAATAAAACCAATTGAATCAAGCCTCCAATGCCGATGGTACCTACACACATTCATCCACTTTTTGATGGTACCCAAACAAGTTTGGGTCCTCTCAAGTTAGGTGCAACATACTTAGGCATTGCCTTAGTATGAATAGCGGGATGTTTTGCAATAGCAACAATAGAGGTACCATTTACATCCTTTCTAAGCATATTAGTATTATCAATTGAAATAGGCTTAGAATTGTTACCTAGGGGACATGAATGTGCCATGTGTCCCCTTTCCCGGCATAAGTAGCAACTTCTTTTGGAGTGAGCCTTTTCTTCCTTGCTCATGTGTTGCTTCTCAATGCCTTGCCTCTTATGAGTTGCTTGAGCTTTCTTGTCAAGCTTGGTAGGACACCCCGAGACAAAGTGTCTCATATCTCCACACTTGAAGCACTTGATGTGAGCATGCACTTTCTTCTCAATTTGATTCTTGCTTATCATCTTGGCATCTTGGATTTGCATTGGATGCCTTGCTCTACCACCCCTTCTTGTTTTCTTCTTCTTCTTCTTCATCAAGTCATCATCATCTTCATGGTTGATTTTGACTTGAGCTTGGGGCTTTGCTTTTGGCTCAACTTGAGACTTCTTGGTAGGGCAACACTTGGCAATATGTCCCACTTCATGGCATTGGTAGCACATGAGTTGGGATAGCTTCTTTGCATCTTGCTTCTTCTTAATCTTGCCCTTGCTCTTGTTGTAGCCAATACCACTCTTATCACCATATCTTCTTTGATTGGTCATGATATGCTCAATGGCGATTTTAGAGTTGTAGCACCTCTCCAACTTGTTGCTCAAATTCTTCACTTCACTTTTGAGCTCATTGTTCTCCTTCAAAAGGTTAGTCTCACAAGACATAGAGGTAGAATAAGCATTTAAATGTGAAGAACATGGCATATCTAATAAATCATCACAAGAGGTGGATACACGCTTCTTGCCTATATCACAAGGGTTAGTAATATGTGATTGATCATTTGACCCAAATGACGAGCTCTCACTAGTTTTGGTTTCTTCATTAGAAAGCTTCTTAGTGAGTAAAGCATGTTCTTGTACCAAGTTATCATGAGCAACACTTAGTTTCTCATGAGTCAATTTTAGCTCCTCATGTGAACAAGTAGTAACATAAAGTAGATGCTTTTGTTGTTCACATGTGGTCTTTAGAAAAGAGTTATCATATTCCAATTTACTTACTCTTTCCATTTTCCTTTTCAAGGCTCTTGTGAGTTTATATAAAAGCTCTAAATTTGGATCATCACAATCCACAACAAAACCACCAACATGTATCTTAGTGTTACCATGTGATGATGTTGAAGAGCTTGTTGAAGCATCACTCTCATAGCCATCATCTTCACCATCAAGTGTGCATGAGGTAGAATCATTACTTGCATCACTTGTGGCATTATCATTCTTCTTGTCAAGTGATCTTGTGATATGATCATCTTTGTCATCACTTGACCGTGAGGTGGAGCAATCCTCCACAACCACCTTGTTGTGGTCATGCTCAACATCCTCATGCGCCTCCTCCTTAGGCTCATCATCATTGGAGATCGCCCCGTATTTCTCATTTAGGAACACCCAAATCTCATGGGCGGACTCAAAGTCCATGTTCTCACAAAGTATGCTACTATCCAAAGATCGATATAAAATATTAGTAGCTTGGCTATCGAGATGTAGGCATTTTCTTTGCGCTTGAGTTGCATTCTTTTTATCAAGTGCAAAGGAAAAGCCCACATCTACGATCCACCACAATTGAGGAGAAATAAACTTAAAATTGCATGTCATCCAATTTCTCCACCGTGCAAAGTGTGTGCCATCAAAAATGTGTGGACACTCAACATCTAGCCCATAAGCCGCCATCCTCTCGGGGCGGTGAAGACCACAAATGAGAGACCCGGCTCCGATACCAATTGAAGGGTCGAGATGGCGGACTAGAGGGGGGGGTGAATAGTCCTTTCTAAAACTTAAACGCGTTGGCTAACCAAAACAAATGCGGAATTAAACTTATCGGTCTAGCCAAGACTACACCCCTCTATCTAAGTTCTCTAGCACCTTGCAAAGATCCTAATTAAGCAACTAAGGTGCTAAGATTACCAAGAGCTCACCTACTCAATTCTAGAGCAAGGTCACACAAACCTATGCACTAGTACTTTGCCAACCGAGGGAGCTCCTACACAACTAGTGAAGCAAAAGCACAAAGCTCCTAAGCTCACTAGCAAAGCTCAATAACAAGGCAACTAATGCCAAATTAGAGAGCGCAAGTCACTTAGCTACACAAACTAAGCAATGTGACTAACAAGGTTACACAAACCAAATTAGCCACGCAAAGGGGATACTTCTAGCTACACAAGCAAGAAGATAACTAGCAAGCTACACAAGCAAACTAGTTACGAGAGCAACTACACAAGCACAAGTATATATGAAAGTAAATGCAAGCTTGTGTTGCACGAAAGCAAACCACCGAGAAGAGTAGACAATGTTGACACGGTGATTTTCTCCCGAGGTTCACTTGGTTGCCACCAAGCTACGTCCCCGTTGTGTCGACCAACACTTCGTGGTTCGGCGGCTAATCGGTCACACACCGAGCCTCTCAAAAGGCACCGCAAGAACCTACCATAAAGTGTGGTAGCTCAATGACACGCTCAACTAGAGTTGCTCTTCGCGATCCCCGTGGGGTGAGCACAATCCCCCTCACAAAGCTTCTCCGGAGCCTCGCACAATCTTCTTGCGAGCTTCGACGGAGCCACAAGCTACCAAGCCGTCTAGGAGGTGGCAACCTCCAAGAGTAACAAGCACCACCGGCTTGCAACACGATCACCTAGTGCCACACGATGCAATCTCTCAAAGCAACGCACTAGAATCGCTCTCTCACTCGATCCGATGAACACTATCAAGCATGAGTGAGTTAGTGGGCTCCCAAGCACTACCACACAAGTCACAAAGACTATAGTGTGCTCTGCTGACGGCCACAGCCGACCAAGGCATCTATTTATAACCCCACGGTCAAATAGAGCCGTTACCCCTTCACTGGGCAAAACTCGGGACGACCGGACGCGCCGGTCGTAACTGACCGGACGCGCTTCACCGCGTCCGGTCGCCCTGCGACGTCCACGTGTCCCTCGAAATTCAAATGCGACCGTTAGATCCTCCAACGGTCACTGACCCCAACGGTCAAAACAACGACCGGACGCGCCTCAGGCAACGACCGGACACGCCTGTCGAACGACCGGACGCGCCGCTTCGAACGACCGGACGCGCCGATCGCACTGACCCGCGCGCCCGCGACACAACGACCGGACGCGCTCCTTGCGATGACCGGACGCGACAGTGCCCGCGTCCGGTTAGAGTCCAGTAAGCTCCCTGAACGATCGGACGCGTCCGATCATCAGTGACCGGACGCGCCTCGCGTCCGATCGTACTCAGTTTCCTCTGGACACCTGACCGGACGCGCCGGTCCCGCGAGTGACCGGACGCGCCGGTTGCAAACCCTAGCAACCGTGCCTGCGCTGTACTGACCGGACGCGTCCGGTCATACCATGACCGCGTCCGGTGCAGCGTCCGGTGCAGCGTCCGATCACCTCTGTGACCTCCGTTCACCTCCGTTTCTTTTCTGACTTCCGGCGCAGTAGAAAATAGGCGTTTCACTTCTCCAGAAAGCGCCGAATCCCGCCTCGCAAGCTTGGCGGGAGGGAGAGAGGAACCCAAACCCTCTCTACCACTCAAACTCCACTACCTTCGTAAAAGTGCCAACACCAACAAGTGATCACCACCTTGTGCACGTGTGTTAGCATTTTTATAATCATTTTACCGAAGGAGTTAACCACTCAACTTGCCACGCCACTCGATCCTAACACGTATGCAAAGTTAGATCGCTCAAGTGGCACTAGATGACCGATATGCAAACAAGTTTGCCCCTCTTGATAGTACGGTCATCTATCCTAAATCCGGTCATAAACTTCTCTACACACCTATGACCGGTGAAATGGAAATGCCCTAGGTTATACCTTTGCCTTGCGCATTCCACTCCATCTCCTCCGATGTTGATGCAACACATGCACCAACCAATCACCAAATGATATGATCCATTTCGTATCATCACGTGACCGTATTGGTTCATCGATCTTGACCTCACTTGCTCTTCACCGTTGCCTCGGTCCTTCGGCGCCAAGCCATCACACAACTTGCCCTTCACCCTAGCAACCGGTCCATCAAGCCAAGCCTCATCTTGATCTTCTCCATCTTGGTCACATGACTCCATGTCATGTCTCATATGCAATGAGCTCCTTCATGACACCATCACATGTGGACTAATCTCCTGTGTATCTCACATAACCACATATTAGTCCACCTAAGTTGTCACTCAATTACCAAAACCAAACAAGGACCTTTCAACTACGTCTCGTCAGATGCTTTTGTCGGAAGATGATCCTGAGCTGGCACTTTATTTCAAACTCTGTGTGAGTGTGTGTGGTTTGAACTAAATGCTTCCGCTACTTTTATTTGAAACTAGTTTGTAATAACTATGTTTAAACTCTGATGTATTTGCGACTTGAACTTTTATATAACTTGTGATGGTGACCGTTGAACTTATTACGATCTTGGCTGGTATGTAAGTTGGTTTGAAATCCGTCGTGATTTCACGGACTACCGGGTTATACGGGCTTAAGTTTGTTAAATTGTCTGCTCGGTGGATGATTTTCTTACTTAATCTCGTATAATTGGTCGGTTCTGTTACACAATACACATCCAATCCAGCCCTTGGCTGCGAGGGTACACACTACTCTCACCATCTCTCCACTCCTAGTGCGCGGTTGGTCGTTCACATGTTAGAATTACCGAGGTCTTAGGCTTACCAGAGCATGTGGTCAGTTACAAATTCTCGACGCACATAATTCAATCAACGGTACGGTCCTTAACTGACTCAGTTGGAGACACTATATAGGGACTCCTTTCCCGATGCAAATTCACTGACCGGTTCCAGATTATCATCATCAATATTCATCAAGTGGTTGTCCAACAACCCTTCAAATTTTACTTAACAATTTTAAAGTTTTCTCATTAAGCATGGCTAAGCATACTAAACATTTTCAAATAAAAATAGTAACAAGGATGATATTGAAGTATCAAGGATGGTAATGCAGTAATTAGGTTATCACTCAACTCCTATCACTTAATGCAATAAGCATTAATATAAGTGAAGTAAAACTTTTCAAAATGCAAGGAAGGGTTAAATGTAACCGGGGCTTGCCTTGGCCGACGGGAAGTTCATGTTCTGGGTCAGTACCATAAATATCAAATCCCACCTCCACGGACGTCGGCTCTTCTTCGAGGACAGATTCAACTTCGGCAATCTTCTCGTTCATGGGGACTACACGCGACGATAACATATGCTCAAGATGATGAAATAATAAACATGATGCTTATCGATGCATAACAAAGTTAATAATTTGAGTACAACTTTTCTTTGCGGTACAGTTATAAAGCAATCGATTCTAACCAAACCCTAACTTAGGGTTTGCGTAGGTTACTTACTTTATTAAAGACTTTCGTTTATCACATGAAATAACACCAATTAAGCCATAACAACAAAGTTAAAAGAGCTCAAACAATCAATTAAGGGTGCTAAAGGTCATTAAGTATTAATGACCTAAAGTCAACACTCAATCACAAAGTCAACCAACTCTAAGTCATTAGGTTCTAATTACAAGATTAACTAATTAATTAATAAAGCATAAATTAAGAATAAAATCAACTTTGTCTAATTAAGCTCAAATTTTAATTTTAGAAAGCCTACATCAAAACTAAGTGGCAAAACAATTTTCATAATTTTTGGACAATTAATTAAGCCTAGAAAAATTATGGAAAAATCATTTATTAATTAATTGAGCTAATTAAATAACTTACAAAAAGTAAATAAAATTGGCATTTAATATTTTTTTAAATAGTACACAGTACAAGGAGATCACACAATAATTTTTACCATTTTTGGAATTTTAAATAATTCAAAACAAAATAAACAAAACTTGCTACTATTCATATTTTTGGAAAAAGAAAAACAAAAACCACCACAACAGCCCGGCTACCGACCTCCTCCCCTCGCCCGGCCCAATCGGCCTAGCCGCACAACACTCGCGCTCGCGGCCTGCACGCACGCTCGCGCTCCCCCCTCTCTCGGCTCGGCAGAGCCAGGCCGCGCGGCCCATTCGCGCGCGCTCTCCCTCTCTTTCTCTGAAACCCCAAGTTTGGTTTTGGTAATTAATGACACCAAGTTGCTAATGTCATATGTTAAGTTATTTGAGTTAGGCATAAGCAACACATGAGATGAAGGTGTATGTGGCAAAGAGTGGTGGCCACAAAATCATAAAGAGATGGTGCATGTACATGAAAATGATAATCATGATGGAGATGCACATGAAATAATGATCATGGTGATCAAGCATGAGGAGATGGACATGGAACAAAGTGATCAAGGCAAAGGTATAATCGTAGGGTTCACTTTTGCCGGTCTAAGATGAGTAGAGAAGTGATTGACCGGGTTTAGGATTGATAGCCGACTATCAAGAGGGGCAATCACGGTTAGCTCGCGAATCAAGTGCTACTAGGTCATCATCTTTCGCATATGCATTAGGATCTAGTAAAGAGAGCTAACATAACTCCTTCGAGAAAATGATTGTGAAAATGCTAACACACATGCACATGGTGATATACACATGATGGTGTTGGCACATTAGCGAAGGCGGCGGAGTTTGAGCGGTAGAGAGCTCTGTGGGATTCAGGCGTTTTCGGGAAAATAAAATGCCTATTTTCCATTACGCCGAAGGATGAAAAAGGAGGCGAAGTCGCGGAGGTGGTCGTCGCTATTTTGCAAGCGATAGACGCTGGTCACGGAGGCGACAGACGCTGGCCCTGCGTCTATCGGCTTAACCCAGGCGCGGTCAGTAGAGGAGGAGGCGACGAACGCGCGGACGCTCACGCGCTAGACACGCTCAATGTTCGGCGGCCTGGCGTAGCGTGCGAGCGTCAGACGCGGAGCCGCGTCTGTCGATCGACCGATAGACGCGTCTGTCGTGACTAAACGGGGCGCGAGAGCGTTCTGGACCGCGTCTGTCGCGCGACAGACGCTGGAGCAGTCTTGCGTCGGACGCGTCTGATGCTAGGAGTCGACCGTTGGTTTTCGAACGAGCAGTGGACACGTGGCGATGTTTGAGAGCGACAGACGCTAGGGTCGCGTCTGTCGCCCCCGAAATCAGCCCAGTGAATTGCTAGCAGCTAGTGGCTTTTCTATTCGCTATAAATAAGAGGTGGCCGGCCCTTGGGGGTTCTCTCTTGCACATTTGAGATATTGAGACACACTTTGAGCTAGAGAACTTTCCCTCCACTCATCTCCTTGCTTGGTTGCATACTTTAGAGAGATTGAGTGAGATTCAAGTGCATTGCATTGAGAGTTGCATCTAGTGGCACTTGATTCTTGAGTTTGCTACGGATTGCTTGTTACTCTTGGTTGTTTCCCGACACCCTAGACAACTTGGAGCAGCGGTGGTGTTGAGCTCATGTTTGGAGATTGTTTTGAATCTCACCAAGAGATTGTGAGGGGTTCTTGGGCCTTTTCCGTGGGAGTTCACGAATTGGCTACTCTAGTGGAGCTCGTGACTTGGAGGATCCCCATCTTATGAGTAGATGTACGACACCCGATGAGGATTCAACTCTTGATAGTTGATTAGCTCGCGATCCATCAAGTGGGTGCATCACCACAACGAGGAGTAGCTTGCCGGGAAGCAAGTGAACCTCGGTAAAAAAACTTGTGTCATCTTATTGCCGAAGATTTCATTTGTGTATGTGATCACGTTGATTGATTTGTACATTGGACATATCTTTTCTCATCAACGTTGGTATATCTATTCAAGCTCACTCATTTACTTATTGTTCTTTGCCTTGTTTAGCTCGAGTAGAATAGGTTATCACTTAGGGATAATTAGTTTAGAGACTTAGCGTTGTTGGTGTGAATTAGAGATCATAGCCTTGCACTAGAATTGTATATGTGACTTGCATAAAAGTAGTTGAGCTAGTGCTAAAATTAGCTTCACCATCTTATTTACTAACTTGTTGTTTAGTAAAGCTTGTAGAAAATTTAAATAGGCTATTCATCCCCTCTCTAGCCATTTGGACCTTACACTCTCTCACTGACGAGGTGGTCCCGCCCGTCATCTTCCTCCTCCCACCGGCCGATGGCCAATGGTGGCCGCCGACCGCCATCTCGCCGACGGCGAGACCCCGGTGAGACCGAGCTGGACCAACACGACCCTGCTGACCCCGCGAACTCACTACGACACTTTACACCTAAGCTCGCACTCCGGTGACCCTCCCCGACGACCATGGCAGTTCGGTGACGACGGCTCACGCCGCTCCGGCAAGACAAGCCGGTAAAAGCTAAATGGGATGGACCGGGAGCACCAGGGGCATACCCACGACCACAAAACCGTGATCGGTTGAAGCGGAAGAGCACGGGATTTGGCTGGCCACGGTGAGGCACCCGTGGCGGCGCTGTTGCCGACCGTGGAGAAGACGACTGCGCGCGCTCAGCTCAGGCAGCGAGGCTAAACGCGAAGGGGCGCAAACGGCGCACAATGATGTTGCGAACAACAGGGCAAGATGGAACGGACAAAGGTGAAGCAGTGGCGGTGGTGTACGTCGGCGGCTGAGAGAACGACGGCAAGGATGAAGAAGCAGAGGAAGAAAAGAAAAACACGACGATGACGGCGCTCGGGCTTTATAGAGATGGTCGAGCAACGTGATGACGACACGTGGGGCGAATTGGCCACGCGAAGCAGCTGCTGGCGGTCGCGGGCACGACTGGAAGCCGATCGAAGGTCGCCGGCGTCGGACGAGAGGTGGCGCCCTGCGGTTGGATGAAGTTCGCCATAATTACAAAAATGCAACTGGAGAAAAATTTCCAAATTACTCTCAATTTTTCTATAGAAGTTCAAAATCTGTAAATACAAAAGTTGCTCAATTTTCAAAGTTCTACAACTTTCTCAATATAAACATTTTCAAATTCGGCCTAGATTTTGAAATTTGAATTTAAATTTAAAAGGGGACATTTTCTGAAAATTTGTAAATTCAAAATTACTTTGAATTTTATATTGAAACTTTAAAAACTCAAAATATCAAAGTTGTACATCTAGGTAAGACCTACAACTTTTCTATTCAAAATATTTTCAAATTATGCCTCCATTTGAAAATTAGAATGGGGAGATGAAAATAGGTCAAATTTGAGATTTGAATCTTTTCAAAATTGCTCAAAATTTTACACTGAAACTTTGAAAATTCAAACCACCAAACTTGTAGCCCCTGAAAAGATCTACAAACTTGGTTTAAAACTTTTTTTTTTCCAAATTTTTCTTAGATTTTGAATTATTCAAAAGGGGGTAAAATCAGAGTTTTGCATTTTAGGGTTTTCGGAAGATTTCAAATTGAAACTTGATGTTCTATTAATTGGTGATTATTTAGTGATCACACCATCACCCAAGGGCATTATTGAGTCGAGCATCACATGTTTGACCAAATGCCACTCTTGGTTAACCAGTTTGACTTTGGAAATTTTTTTAATAATTCCTCAAATTTGAATTCGAATCCGAATCAGAAAACTTGCAACAAGTTTTGGATTCCAAATTCAAACTCAAACTTGAAGTTTTATTTTATGAGTTGGACTTGAGCTCATACTCTACAAGTGACACTAGTGTACAACACAATCGTACACCTCAACTTACATAGGGCATAAATTAAGTATTTGTGGTGACATTCGAAATTAGGGTTTTCGGATTCGAGTCACACACCAGAGAAACACAATCAACCTAGAAAACGTAAATTTATCTGAGTTGATGCACAACATAGTTAACTTAATCATGAATGCTTTTGCAGTGCATATAATGACATGGCACGTTTTTAGTTTCTATAACACCAAGGATGTTACAGCACGCTAGGCTTCTTGCATGCTGTCACCCTTAGCTTCATTATCCTTCGTCACTTATATACGATATTCCTTTTCTTTATCATTATTGTAGCAATTGCTTCCAAGTACTTTTTGTTTCCTATAAACAAATCTGTTCCTTTATTACTCTTTCTGGCACCCCCACCATCTTTAATTATAAATTCCTTCTTCGTCTCGTTTGTCCTAAATCGTATGAACTTAACCTTAAAAGCTGCTAGTGTATTGATATGTGAAGGTAAGATTAGTGAGTAATTTATTTTTGAACAGTATGAGAAAAAAGGTTTCACAACTTGCCACCTCCTTACTTTTCTTAAAATAAAATATGATTAAAGCGTTATTTTTAACAACTCTAGGTGCCTCTTTGTATCCTTCTGTATCGATAGTAACAGAGTTTTTATATAAAAAAAACTCGACTTTTTAATTAGATATCCAAATATCTACATCTTCTATTCTAAATTTCTACTAACCAAAGATGGAGAACGGTAATACTCTCTGGTATGCATAAGATATTGAAAAGTTATTGGGCCTATTCGGAGTTGGGGAAGAAAATCAGCAAACCGCCTCTAGACGGATTGATTCTCTTGCCGTTTTTTTCCTCGCACTTTCTGCTCCCGTGCCCTTTACACGTAAAATCCCACGTGTGATGCTCCGTCTTTTTTCCTCGTGCTTCCGCTCCCTATGCTCTGTCTTGAGTGTGAGTTTGGGGAAAATCCCGCTGATTCCCAGACGTCTCATCCTCCGTCTTGTCCCCGTACTCGCCAGCGTCGACACCTATGCCTTCCTCCTCATCCACGCGTGATGCTCGTGCCTCTTTCCTCATCGTTCGAGTGTCGCTGCCTTCCCTCAGTCGAGTGCCCGCACCTTCCTCCTCCTCCATGCTTGCTCGAGATTGAAGGTTACGGCTAGACACAGGCCTGGGCACTGGGTGCTAGATCAAGATTGGCCCATCAGCACGCCGCCGCCGGAGCATCACGATCTCGTTGGCCGACGTTGGAGTAGCTGCACGAGCGACACGGCTCCGACGAGGTGACTTGCTGTCGATGACCGACCCTATGAGAAGAACCTTGTGAGAAGGACAGCCTCCCTCTTCTTTCTCCTTGCCGAGCTCCGTCTTGGCCCCTCTCTCTCATCGAGCTCTCCCGGCCCTAAAGGAGAAGCCTCTTTTATACAACACTTCTTAAAAAGTCTAGTCTATGGAAAAATCAAGCTTAATAAAAAATCTTTACCAAGCACAGATAAAAAGTTATAAAAAGCCGTTTTTATTTAAATAACTCTCCAAATAATAATTTAGAGCGTCGGTTTATAAAGAAAACTTATACGAGTACGCAGAAAAGACGTTAAAGAGAAACACAGGGAAAAAAAATCCCACAAAACTGAGCTAATCGGAAGGCTATCCACAATCCCCTCGTCGGCTGGTCCTCGGCTCCTCGCGCGTACTGCCGCCAGCCCCGCTGCTACCCAGAAAGATGGCGCCGGCGATGGCGAGGCGTGCCGCTGGCCTTCTCCCTCTCCTCCTCTCCTCGCGGTCCGGTGCTCGCATATCCCTCCACCGGGCGGTATCCCAGATCCCTCCGCCTCGCTCCTATCGCCTACTCTCGCAGCAAGCCAAACCCTCTGCCTCCGCCTCCGCCTCCGCCTCCGCCTCCGCCTCTGCCTCCGCCTCCGCCTCGAATGGCACGGCTGCAGAGAGAACCCGGGAACTGCATCTGTACAACACGAAGTCGCGGAAGAAGGAGGAGTTTCGGCCGCGCGATCCAGGCGGGGAGGTCGGCATGTACGTCTGCGGCGTCACTCCCTACGACGACAGTCACATCGGCCATGCCCGCGCATACGTAGCCTTTGATGTCCTCTACAGGTTTCCCTCTCCCTATTACGTTCATGATTCGGTTAGTTCCTGCAACTGCGAGCTCTGTTAATCTGACGGTACACTTGATTCACTCACTGGAGATAATGTATTGTAGATTGGTAGTTCTAGTGCAGTCTTAAAAACTTGCGGGGGCTGTCTAAGCGCATAATATATTTACTGAGTGAACTGATGATTGACATGATTTCCATTGAAAATGATATACATTTTCCTTGAGATGCTTTGAGTTGTTTGTTACTCCTGCTCTAAAGAAGCTGGTTGTCCACATTAACATTTGTCCAATTGGCAATTGCCTATTTGTGTTTTAACGGGCTTGGTTTAGGATAAACACCATAGTGACATGGCTAAAGCACCTCAAAATCTCTGTTCTGCTATCTTATCACCTTACTTATTTCCATTGCATTCTTAGGAAATATTGCATATACTTACTGTGCTGCCTTGATAGGTACTTGCGCTATTTGGACTATGAAGTTCGCTATGTTCGGAACTTCACTGACATTGATGACAAGGTGACTTTCAGGCAAATTTGTTTGCAAATATATGTGAAGCTGAGTTACCTATTTCTGATAACCAATTTTAAAAATGTAGTTGCAGTTATTATTTTCTCCCCTGTTTCTCGTCTCTTTTGGGTTTCATCTCTAGCCTACCCCAACTTGCTTGGGACAAAAGGCTATGTTGTTGTTGTTGTTGTTGTTGTTGTTGTTGTTGCAGTTATTATTTTCTTACATCTTTGCTGTTTACAAGATATTGAAAATCATAGCTTTACTTTCTACAAAAATTGCATTGTCCTGAATTTAAATTAGACAAGACAGAGATCTCGTTTGAATGTTCACACATTATGGAACATTTGATGTCATGTTTTTTTTTCTGGATTTAACTAGATAGCTTTATTTGTACTATTTTCTGCTGAAATTGTATTAAGCTATTTTACATGGAAAACTAGAATGAAATATTTAAACACAATTTGCTAATCTGCACAGGAGACCTGAGTTGCACTTCTGGAATTCTGTAGATAATTGCAAGAGCAAATCAGCTGGGGGAAGATCCTTTTAGCTTAAGCAAAAGGTTCTCTGATGACTTCCTGTCAGACATGGCCAATCTTCAATGTTTAACACCATCTGTGGAGCCCCGTGTTTCAGATCATATTGATGAGATTATAAATATGATTAAACAGGTATTTATACTTGATTTTGTGTGCAGTACCTAGTGACATGCTTATGCAGTTTCTTTTTGCTGTCCTCTTGTGAAAATTATTTACTGATTTCTGTACCAGGCTTGATTGGATGTTTAATCTCGGATTGGTTGGAAGCTCCTTGTTTTCACATAATTTAGTTCAGATCGAATTACATATGATATTAAGCTAACAATAGTTAAATGTTTGCTTTTCTGTGGCCCTGACCTGTCAATCCATGATAGGTTTCATGTAAAAATGATACCCAATCCCAAGCTGGTTTGTTAGCATTGTTAGTGCAATTTAGGAATTTGTTATGTGGTTAAGTGGTAATCTCTCAAGTTGACAAAGTTGCAGAATGCTGTGTCCATGTTTATATGCAAGTTTTCAATGTGATCATGTCATATACTCATATTTATGCAGCTGTGGACATGATGAACATCATGTTTGATTCTCTTGATGTAAGATATGTACTGTTAATGATTAATATATAGTCCTTAGTGTTTTCATACTGTGCCTGACTCACATTTTGATCTGTTCACATACCTAAAACAGCTCACAAAGTGCTATTGTACAGATACTGAATTCCTGTTCTTTTGGTACAATTTCTTTTTGCGCTATGGAACTTGACTTAATTTTTCTTTGAGCAGATCCTTGATAATAGTTGCGCATATGTAGTGGGTGGGGATGTTTATTTCTCTGTAGATAATTTTCCTGAGTACGGAAAATTATCTGGTCGAAAACTAGATGATAATAGAGCTGGAGAAAGGGTTGCTGTTGATGAGAGGAAGAGAAATCCAGCTGATTTTGCTCTATGGAAGGTACAAGATGTCCCAAATGCTAGTATGCAACACCTTTTGTATTCCATTCCTGTGGAAATGATTTAGTTCAATATCAATTAGTTTATTTCACGTTAACTGCAGGCCACAAAAGATGGGGAGCCATGGTGGGATAGCCCATGGGGCCCAGGAAGGCCAGGATGGCACATAGAATGCAGTGCCATGAGTGCACATTATTTGGGTCATTCTTTTGACATACATGGTGGTGGGGAGGATCTCATCTTTCCACACCATGAGAATGAGATTGCTCAGAGCCGTGCAGCATGTTGTGACAGTACCATAAATTACTGGATACACAACGGTTTTGTCAATGTAAATAGCCAAAAGATGTCTAAATCACTTGGTAACTTTGTCACCATACGGAAGGTAAAACCAATGTTCCAATCTTCCTCAAGTAATGACTGTACCTTTGCTTGCTCAAAGACTGCCATTTTCCTCAGGTTATAGAGATGTACCTTCCGCTGGCTTTGAGAATGTTCTTACTTGGCACGCACTACAGGTCCCCAATTAACTACACAATAGAACAACTCAATGTCGCATCAGACAGATTGTACTACACATATCAGGTATGCTCTATATCTATATGATCGTTGTGGTTCTTAGTCTGATATAACTATGTTGCATAAACTTCTTGCTTGGCAACTGTTTTCCTGATGTATCCCTTTTTTTTCTGGTAAGTGAACGGGTTAGGGAATTAGGGTAGTGTATAGATAATCCAAAAGTCCAAGACTCTTGTGCTCTCTATGTCAAGTAGACCATAGTACATGGCTATTTTTGGTAGCCGAGATCCCAAGGCTAAAGCACACCTCTGCATACCCCAGGTGATGATGCTGCGGAAAGAAGGAAAATCCCACTAGACCTTATTATTGTCATGCATGAAATGTAGTAATATTGCCTAACTTGCCTGGGTTGTTTGGTGGCAACATCTAGAAGCAAAGTAGTGGTCACAAATTAGAGCTACCCTATTTTCTAATTTTGAAGCAAAGTTTTGACTATTCAAAATGACTGATAATATTGCCTAGCTTCCATGGACCAAGGAAAAGCTGAGATGCAAATAATCAATTCTTTGTTTTATATTGAACCTCTTGCTTTCTCCTAGCTGATTCCTAGTACTCACACAGTAGTCCATGATCTAGAATTAGTAAATGCTGCCACAATTTTCTTCCTCCACATGTTTTCCAATGTCACTTTTGATAGTGGTGGCTCAGCATACATGGAACTACGGTAATATTGGCACACTTGGTCTGATTTTGCTGGATTGCTCCCTACTACATATTCTAGCTAAATAAAAGTTTTTACAATGCATAGTTCTGATTCATGCCTGTTGACTGAGAAGTTGCTTGTGTTTGCATCTGAGAAGTTGCTTATGTTTGCTCGACAACTCAGAAGTTAGGACTCCAGTTTTTGGTGGAACTGAGAGTTGTATTTCACAGTTATTTCTGTTTCATAAGAGGTCGTTTCAGTGCCATAACTTCTAATCAAAAGGTTCACATGAATTCATTTGTATCCACAGACCTTGCGTGATTGTGAAGAGAGTTGTCAGCAGCAACGAAGCAACACTGGAAACTCATTGCCTCCTAATACCTCAAATTACATCCAAAAACTTCATGATGAATTTGAGACCTCAATGTCAGATGATCTTCACACTTCAGTGGCATTGGCTGCTATTTCTGAGCCATTGAAAGTTATGAATGATCTGTTGCACACTCGTAAGGTAAATTTATTGATGAACAAATGGAGATACAGTTCATTCGTATTCAGACTGTGTAAACTGTACCATTCTCTGTCCTCATGCAAACATCAAAAACTATCTAACTTGTTTTGACCTACGCCTGGCATTTAAATAGGGAAAGAAGCAGGACAAAAGGTTGGAATCGCTTTCTGCCTTAGAAGAGAGAATAAGAGTAGTGCTCTCTGTTCTAGGATTGCTACCTTCAAGTTATCATGAGGTGAGTGCAATGTTCTGTTAACACTGCCAAATTAGTTTCAATATATACTATCAGTAAGTGTTGAGGAAAGTGATTCTATATTTTTGGGCTAACCCTAGAGGGGTAGCTATATAGGTAACCATACATGGGCCTCATGGGCCTAGCCTCATGGGCCTAATACACACATATTCCAACACCCCCCGCAGTCTGAACTACCGGCGCAGCGGAGTTCCAGGCTGAACAAGAAGAAGAAAGAACACACACATGGCCCCCCCCCACAGACGCAACTAGCCACTGGTGATGTTGAGGCTGGAGCGAAACTCGGTGAAGGTCGAGGACGGGAGGCCTTTGGTGAAGATGCCCGCGAACTGGGAGGTGGTCGGAACATGAAGGACCCGCACCTCGCCCATTGCCACACGATCACGGAATAAGTGTAGGTCGATCTCCACGTGCTTCGTCCGCTGGTGTTGGATGGGATTGGTGGAGAGGTAGACCGCACTGACATTGTCGCAGTAGATCAGTGTGCTCCGGGAGGACGGGGTGTGCAACTCAGCCAGCTGCTGCCGGAGCCAGGAGGCCTCAGCCACGCCGTTAGCGACAGCGCGGTACTCCGCCTCGGCACTGGACCGGGAGACCACAGGTTGGCGCTTAGACGACCAGGACACCAGGTTGCCGCCCAAGAAGACAGCGTAGCCGGAGGTGGACCGCCGAGTGTCCGGACACCCGGCCCAGTCAGCGTCAGTGTAGACGACAAGGTCGGCTGAGGAGGACCGGTGAAGTAGGAGGCCGTAGTCGATCGTGCCCCGGAGGTAGCGGAGGAGGCGCTTGAGAGCCGTGAGGTGGGGCTCCCGAGGATCATGCATGTGAAGACAGATCTGCTGAACTGCATAGGTGATGTCCGGCCGGGTAAAGGTGAGGTACTGAAGGGCACCAGCAAGACTCCTGTATGCAGTAGGATCAGACACTGGGGAGCCCTCAGCCTCTGACAGCTTGCCCTGAGTATCAACCGGAGTGGAGCAGGGGTTGCAGTCAGTCATCCCAGCCCGCTCCAGGATATCCCGAGTGTACTGCCGCTGGTGAAGAAGTAACCCGGCAGGACGAGGCTCAACAGTGACCCCGAGGAAATGGTGGAGCACACCCAGATCCTTCATAGCAAACTCCTGCTGAAGAGCGGCAATGATCCGGCGGAGAAAGGGCTCACTGGAGGCTGTGAGGACAATATCATCAACATAGAGCAGCAAGTACGCAGTGTCAGCTCCATGTTGATAGATAAACAGAGATGTATCCGACTTAGCCTCCACAAATCCCAGAGTCAGCAGGAAAGCAGCAAATCGATGGTTCCACGCCCGGGGTGCCTGCTTGAGGCCGTAGAGAGACCTGTTGAGCCGACAGACCATGTCGGGACGGGAGGAATCAACGAACCCCGCCGGCTGACTGCAGTACACTGTCTCGGTAAGAAGGCCGTGCAGAAAGGCATTCTTGACGTCCAGCTGATGGACTGGCCACGACCGGGCTAGCGCCAGTGAGAGCACGGTGCGGACGGTGGCAGGCTTGACCACCGGGCTGAAAGTCTCATCATAGTCGACCCCAGGGCGCTGAGTGAAACCCCGGAGAACCCAGCGAGCCTTGTAGCGCTCGAGAGTGCCATCAGCCCGACGCTTGTGGGTCCAGATCCACTTGCCGGTGACGACGTTGGAGCCCGGCGGCCGGGGCACCAACTCCCACGTCTGGTTGGCGAGAAGTGCGGCGTACTCCTCTTCCATCGCGCGACGCCAGTGAGGATCCAATAGGGCGTCACGGACAGAAGAGGGTACCGGGGAGACCTGCACGTCGCCGGTTGATGCCGCAAGGGCCCGGGGTGGCAGAGTGCCAGCCGCGTGCCGTGTCACCATCGGGTGAACATGCCGCGGGTGTCGGTGAAGAAGTGGCGGGTGGTAGACCGGCGGTGCGTCACGGGCCGGCGGGGACTGAGGTGATGGTGTCGGTGTCCCCGGCGGAGAAGGTACCGTGAGTGGCGGCGGCCGCGGTCTGCGTTGGTACACCCGTACCGACGCTGCGTACCGCGAAGAAGGTGCCGGGGCAGCACCGGGTGCCAGGGCAGCATCGGGCGACGGCGACCGGCACGGCCCCCCCGGGGCCGTATCGGGGAGCGAGGTCCCCGGATCGGCGCCAGATGGAGAGGTCGGGGCCGCGCCAGAGGACGACGGTCCCATACTCGCCGGGAAGTCGGGACAGGTGCCCGGCAAGGAGCGCGGCGAAGCAGTACCTGCAGGAGACCACGGAAAAGGTGGCTGGACCACCGTGTCAGCAGGAAAGAGGGAGGAGGGATCAGGAGGAGTGGTGGTGGGTGTGGTGGAGAAGGGAAAGACGGACTCATCAAACACCACATGACGAGAGATGAGCACCCGTCTGGAGGTAAGGTCAAAGCACCGGTACCCCTTGTGATCCGGGGAGTACCCGAGGAAGACAGAGAGTGGAGCGTGGGTCAAGCTTGTGGGAA
Source organism: Saccharum hybrid cultivar R570 (assembly GCA_038087645.1). Lineage (NCBI taxonomy): Eukaryota > Viridiplantae > Streptophyta > Magnoliopsida > Poales > Poaceae > Saccharum > Saccharum hybrid cultivar. The sequence continues at coordinate 7,173,702 of JAQSUU010000366.1, read as the reverse complement.
GACGTGGCAGCGGTGTTGGGGTAACATGCACATCCAAAGACGCGAAGGTGATCGTACCGCGGAGGGGTACCGAAAAGGGCGTGGTGTGGTGTAGGACCGGGAGAGGCAGTGGAAGGAAGACGGTTGATGAGGTAGGTGGAGATGTGCAAGCCCTCAGCCCAGAAGCGAGCTGGGAGAGAGGCCTGAAACAGAAGGGTGCGCACGGTGTCATTGGTGGTGCGAATCATGCGTTCAGCTTTGCCATTCTGTGAGGAGGTATATGGGCAAGACATGCGCAACTGAACACCGTGAAAGAGGAAGAAAACCCGGGAGGTGGAGTTATCAAACTCACGACCATTGTCACACTGGACGGCCTTGATGGTAAGACCAAACTGTGTGGACACCCAGGTGAAGAAGTGAAGGAGCGTGGAAAACGTATCAGACTTCGCACGCAAGGGAAAGGTCCACGAATAATGTGAAAAATCATCAACAACCACAAGATAGTACTTATAGCCAGAAATACTGATAACAGGAGATGTCCATAGGTCGCAATGTACAAGATCAAAAATGCGGGCCGCATGTGAAGAAGAGCTATGAAAAGGAAGACGAACATGTCGGCCCAATTGGCACGCATGACACAAATGCTCAGCATGAGCCCGAATACATGGAATGTCGGAGCTACGACTGAGCTGCATCAGGGCATCACGTCCAGGATGGCCGAGGCGCCGGTGCCAAGTAGTAGAGGAGGTAGAGGCGGCGAAGGCAGCTGACAAAACGGACGGCGCAGAAGATGAAGTAGCCGTCGGGAAGCGAAGAGTGTAAAGGGGCCCCGTGCTGTCACATCGGAGCAGAGGACGCCGGGAAGCCAAATCCTTTAAAGTAAGACCAGAAGAGTCAAATTCCACAGAACAAGAATTGTCAGCTGTAAAACGACGAATAGAAAGGAGGTTGTGAACCATAGAAGGAGCGACAAGAACATCAGGAAGACGAAAGGAGCCATGAGCACCAGCGGTGCCCACAGACGTGACAGGAAGACACGAATCATTTACGACCATAATGGACGAAGGGAGAGAGGAAGAGGGAGAATGGACAGAAGATAGTATACCAGAGTCAGGGGTGGTGTGGTAGGTGGCTCCCGAGTCGGCGATCCACTCAGGGCCGACAGGGGGTGTCAGGCCCATGGTGCTGAACGACCGAGCCAAGGCCACCTGGTCCCAACCGGCAAGCCCAGGCGGGGTGCCGGAGGGTGTGGCCCACGGAGACGTAGTGGAGACGCCGGGAGGTGGAGCACCAGTGAACAGGGCCGCCGGTGGGCGAGTCGCACCTCCAGGAGCGTGGAAAGGCCACATAGAGATGCGCCCAGACCACGGGTTGTGGAAGGACGGCCATGATGCACCCTGTGGAGCCGTAGGCGCCAGGTTGGGCCCACCACGGCCCCCCCCACGTCCAGTGCCGCGGCGACGGCGACCGCCACGGCCCCCCCACCCCCACTCAGCCCAGAGGGAGGAGGACCAAGAAGGGACGACGGCGGCGTAGCGGATGGACGCGGTGGAGCGAACGGACGCGGCGGAGTGGCTGCAAGGGCCGTCGAGGAGGTCGAGGATCCCAGGGCGGCGGTGGACCCAGGCTGGAGACCCTGAGCAAGCTCCTCCATGACAAGATCGTCACGGACCTGGAGGAAGGTGGGGAATGGGCGCTGGCGGGTGATCCATGTCCGTAGGTGGGCGTAGAGGTCGCTGAGCCCGCGGAGGACATTGAGGACGAGGATGCGATCCTCCACGGGCCAGCCAAGATCACCGAGGGAGTCTGCCATGGTCTTCATCTTGCGGCAGAACTCGCCAACAGTGAGGTCACCCTGGACGAAGGTCCTGAAACTCGCATCGAGTCTCAGAGCCCGGGCCTCGGCATTGCCCAGAAACTGGCCCTCGAGGGCCAGCCAGGCCTGGCGAGCATCCGCCGTGTTGCGGACGAGGTCGTGGAGGTCGAGGGAGATCGTCCCGATGATCCACGAGAGGATGATGCTGTCAAGGCGCAGCCACGAGGGGGTCTGAGCCGCGACCGTGGCATCGACGAGGACGTGGTCGTCAAGGGCGTAGCGGCGGAGGGTGAGGAGGACCAGGTCCCGCCAACGGGCGTAGGAGGGCGACTCCGGCTCGAGAACCACCGGGACGAGCAGGCGGATGTTCTGGACCCCCCGGCCTGGTAGTGGAGCTGCGCCACGAGGGGATCAGCCGGGTCGTGCCAGATGACCGCGGTGGTAGACGCGCGGTTGCCTGTCGAGCCCGAGGAGGTGGACCCAAGGTCGTGGTAGGCGGTAGGGACGAGGCGCTGCTCCACGTCAGCGATCTGGCGAGCCAGGGCAGCAGCCGCATCCCGCTCACGCTCCTAGGCAAGGGCTGCCGCGCGGACACGAGCCTGGCCCTCGGCAGCGGCAGCACGAGCGGCGACGAGGGCAGCGGCGAGAGTAGGGTCGGCACGACCGGAGTAGAGGATGGTCGGTGGCTGCTGAGGCGGTGCAGGGAAGCCTCCGTGGGCGGGAAGATGGGCGCTTGGGAGGTGGACACCATCAGTGGCTGCCCCCACCGAGAAGATGGTGCCGGGGAGATGGTCCAGAGCCGCCCCCGGGAAGACGGCGCCTGGGACGGCGTCCAGACCGCCAGCAGGGAGGAGGGCCGCGCCCGCAGGGAGGAGGGCCGCGTTCATGTTGAGGAAAGTGATTCTATATTTTTGGGCTAACTCTAGAGGGGTAGCTATATAGGTAACCATACATGGGCCTAATACACACATATTCCAACAGTAAGTTTACAGTAGACCTAGGGAGGAGGGCCGCGCCCGCAGGGAGGAGGGCGGATACCATGTTGAGGAAAGTGATTCTATATTTTTGGGCTAACCCTAGAGGGGTAGCTATATAGGTAACCATACATGGGCCTCATGGGCCTAGCCTCATGGGCCTAATACACACATATTCCAACAGTAAGTTTACAGTAGACCTATTCATGGGGACTCCAGCCCGCCCCAAAGCCAGCTCAAGTTCAACTCGACAGTCGCACTGGCTGGATTGGGCTTATTTTCCAGCCCACATAAAAAAACAGGCAGCCAGGCTTGGGTTCCCGTTTTGGCATGTGGGCACTGAAGCATGAAAAAGGCTGGCCCAGCCTGGAAAAAATGGCATTTACGGGCGGGCTTGAGCTTCAAAGTTTGGCTCGGTATCGAGCTCAGGCCTTGGGCATTTGCACCAGATTTTCTAAAGCCTAGCCTGGCCTGGCCCCCGCATTTGTTGTACAGCTAGTTTTGGTGCAGAACAAACCTCTGTATCATAGTACTTCATGATGGCTATTTTGTAGACTCAACTCCTGGTATTATGAAAGATGAATATGTCACAGTAAAAATGCGACAAGGGCCTACCTATTAGATGTATTCAAATTTGAACACACAGAGTCAGCCTAAGTTTAACATCCAGTTCAGCTGCCCTTTTCTTGCTGTTTCTGAAGTTATCTAGATTAGATTCTCACTTGATGAACGAAAGAAAGGAAAGGAAACTTATATTAGCAAAATAACTGCCTATAGCAATACAAGTCTTAAGCAGCGGATGCAAGTGCAGCCAAGAAACTTTTCAGAAGTAATTTGGATTGCAGACTAGTAACTAACTCCATCCAATTTGTACACTATGATGTAGTTAAGCTGACACTTGTACGAACACCTTTCACTTGCATAACTTGTTCCATTAATTTGTGCTACTAATGAGCTTCTGCTCTCAGGCTTTGCAACAGCTGCGGGATAAAGCACTAAAGCGAGCTTCCATCACTGAGGAGCTTGTGGTGCAGAAGATTGAAGAGAGGACTGCAGCAAGGAAGGCGAAGCAGTATGAAAAATCCGACGAGATCCGGAAAGAATTGGCTGCCGTTGGAATTGCCCTCATGGATGGCCCTGACGGAACAACTTGGAGACCATCTTTGCCTCTTTCAGAGGAAACGGTGGTTGCGAAAACATGATCTGCGCAAGAAATTCCAGTGCGACCCTTGGACACCAGTTCTAGTCGGTAATCATGGGTTTGCTATATGGTGGTGCTTCTGTGACGAAGAAATCAACGGAGTTCCTGAGGAATCACATTGTTTGCACAATTCTCTGCTCCCATTAGAGCTACAGTAGTTACATGCTCATATTCGGTAAAAAGATGCCCGGTTTTGGTTCTCACTTTGCACTGAGTCCTTGCCTAGCGATTGAAATGTAACATGACAGCCTTTTACTGCAAGTTCTGTGAATCATATTGCCGCATATTTTAACTAATACAATACCATTTTCCTTCGAGTCCAAGAAATACAGAAGATTGTCTGCATTAGCTTGTATCTAGATTTATTAGGCAATGCATTAGCTTGTACCTGTTTATCAGGCAATGCATTAGCTTGTACGTACCTGTTTATTAGGCAGTGCAGATTTGCAGAGAATTGCCTGCATTGCATTAGCTTATATCCGGACTTATTAGGCATTGCAGATTTGCAACATTAGCTTAAACCCAGACTTTATTCGGCAATGTTGTCGCAAATACGGTACTGTTTGCTTGCTTCATGGTTGCTGTTGATTGCGTTCTATTTTCGTTTTCTTCCGGTGTGGGTAGCATGTGGGGATGCCCACGACGCAATTCTTTCGGGCCTTGTTCACTTCCCCCTCCCAACCCAAAATATTTTCTCTTCCACCCATCACATCAAATCTTTCGATGCATGCATGGAGCATTAAATGTAGGTACAAAAGATAACTAATTGCATAGTTTGTCTGTAAATGTCGGGACGAATCTTTTGAGCCTAGTTAGTCCATAATTGGACAAATTTTGCCAAATAACAACGAAAGATGCTACAGTAACTTTTCAGCTACTTTCGCGAAGTGAACACACCCCGAGGGGCAGCATGCTGGGTGCCAACGAGGCAAGCAGTTGTCACGTGGCGTCACTAGGCAGGTCCCGGTAGACGAACACGTGGGCCCCCCGGTTCCATGGCGCTGTGGCCCACGTGCCAGTGTGCCACGGCAACCACACGCTCTCGGCTTCGTGCGCTCCTCTCGGCCGCGCAACTCGACAGAGAGTTCAAAGCGCAACAGTTGCGCACACTTTCTCCTCTTCTCGTGGCCGCAGGCCGCTCGATATACTGCTCGCCAGAATTCGAACACCACGCTCCACGCCCCTTTCTCGCAGCTCGCTCCACAACATGACGGCCTCGGCGCTGCAGGCCGAGCGCCACCTGCTCCTCCTCGGCAGCGGCCGCCACCGGCCCCTCCTCCGCATGCTCCCGCCACGCTTGCCCCTCCCGCACCGGCGCCGCAGCTGGCCCCGGGTCGTGAGGGTGTCACCCGGCGACGGCGGCGGCGCTGGAGGGTTCGCGAGCGCCGTGGAGAAGCGCTCAATTCCGGGGATAGTTGGAGAGGAGGAGCATGGAGCGAGGGGGGAGGAGGAGTTGGAAGGGGAAGTGGCCGGGGCTTTGGAGCTGAGGTGGCCGCCGTGGAAGGGGTTGGCCGAGCGGTACAAGCTCATCGGCGCGACCTCCCTCGCCTTCGTCATCTGCAACATGGACAAGGTGACCCATCCTGTTTGTGTCTCACGTGGACGGTTCCGGTCCTTGGCAGTTGGCGCGGGATGATAGGCTGACAGCCGGCTAATTGCACTGTTACGATTTTTCCTCTATGATATTTTGAGCTGCTAGAATTAAAATGATTGTATTGTATGGATTCGAGTTGTTGACCTGCTATAGTTTTGCTCATGGAAAACTACGGTTTATGATTAATAAGCAAGTGTCACCAATGGCATTTACCGGATGTTCATTGGGAATTTGGGTGGCAACTGGCAAAATGATTCTACACGATGTGATTACTGTTCTCTTTTTCCTCTGGCCTCTGGGTTCCTTTAGAGAACTTTAGCTGAAGTCCACTGATGCAATAGTCTTTGTGCTTGCTCTAAGGAAACGTGCCATATCTAACTGTCACATTTTTCAGGGCTCATTTTGGCACTCATTTGCATCACTAGTACAAACATGTTACCTTCACTGGGGGGGCCAACAGGGTTTTTAGACATTTCCTAATGAGCATGGAATTGTTTGAAGTAATGTAGTTGCTATTTACAGTTTAATGCACTCTTCTTCACGCAACATGTTTATTTAGTTCTATAAAAACATTTATGGATGCTCTGTCCATCATCCTTTCCTGAGAGGAATATCTATTCATTGCAACATTCTAGTTTTGCAGGTTAACTTGAGTGTCGCAATTATTCCAATGTCACATCAATATGGTTGGAACTCGTCAACTGCTGGCTTAGTTCAGTCCTCATTCTTTTGGGGTTATGCGTTGAGTCAACTACCAGGAGGATGGCTGGCAAAATTGTTTGGCGGAAGGTTTGTTTAGGGTAACAAAATAATCTTGAATATGTACAAATGCAGAGCGTCTATGCTTATGAAAATAGTGATCTAATATGGCATCTGCTTATGAAGTAGGAATTGCCAACTGCTACTGTATGGTTCATAAACTGAACATATCCTTATTTGTTTTACCCCTTTCCAGGATGAAAATACTTTATATTACCATTACAACTAAAAACAGATGAATTCTGCTCAAATTTTACTCCTACAATACATATAATGTCTATTTATCTATTTTTTTCCTCTTATTGTAGGAAAGTGCTTGAGGTCGGTGTTGTGACATGGTCTTTGGCCACTGCTATAATTCCTGCTGTAGCAGGGTTTATGCCAGGGCTTGTGTTGTTGAGGATCCTGGTAACCTACTTACCAAACGTTTCTGCTCAGGGACTTTTGATCCGAAATTTGTGCTACTTATTGTGCTCTTGTATTCATTAAACTGTTCTGGCATGTTCCATACTGTAGTCTGTAGCTCACTATTTCCTTGTCAATGCATCCGTCGAAGTGAGAGAATGGGGGTTGTATTCAATGTTCAAAAAAGCGTTAAGCGCTAAGCGAGCGGTGACCCACCGCTTAGAGCTTAAGCGTGCTTAAGCGACCAAAGCGTCGCTTAAGCGTTTGTACTGTAGGAATCCGCACATGCGCACACCACTAGCAGTGAGTGGACGAGGGGGCACAGCAGCGCATGACTGGGCCGTCTCTTTCTGGCCAGGCCGCCAGGCCCAATGCCAAAATGGCCCATCACTAACAGGCCCTTAGGGCAAGCAGAGCAGGGGCACAAGCCAGAGGCCGTGACGCTTAGCGCTCCCCACCCACGGACTTGGGCGCTTGGCGGCGAGGGCGACGCTCCAAGGCAGCAAGGCCGCAAGGCGGAAGGCGCGCGGTCGCCGGTCGACGCGGGCGCACGGCGCTGCGGCGGCTCCCTCTCCCAGCTCCCCACTCCCGCTCCCCCTCTCAGATCCCAGCGCGCGCGGAAGGCAGGAGCGTGCGGCGCCGCAGCGGCTCCCCGCTTGGCCTCTCCCTCTCCCAACTCCCCGCTTCCCCTCTCAGGTCCCAGCGTGCGCGGATGGCGGGCGGTCACCGGTCGGTGCGGGCGCACGGCGTCGCGGCGGCTCCTCGCTCGGCCGCTCCCTCTCCTAGCTCCCCGCTCCCCCTCTCAGGTCCCAGGCTCCCAGCGCCGCTTAGGGAGCGCTTACCGCCCAAAGCGACGCGGTCCCCCTCCGCTTAGCGCTTATGCGCGCGGAAGCGGGCGCTTAAGAACGCTTTTTGGAACATTGGTTGTATTGAATAATATAGTCAACATTAAATGGATATTGAGCACAAGCGACTGCTCGAAATGTAGCTCTTCATGAAGAACCTAATTCCGTGCATATGGACACATTTATAACTACCTCCATCCCAAAAAGAATGTCATTCTATGTTTGACTAAGTTTCTAGAGAAGAGTATTAACATTTCTGACACCAAATAGGTAATACTATGAAAACATATTTCATGACGAATCCAATGGGTACTAATTTAGTATCATAAATATTGGTCTTTGTTATATAAATTTGGTCAAACTTATGACAGTTTAACTTAGGACCAAGTTAGAATGACATTCTTTTGGGACGGATGTAGTATTTAACAAAGATAATTTCTAGAAGTGTTGGAACTCCCAGAACTAAGTACTGCAAAGAGATAGTGAAATAACACATTACCATGCAGAAGCTCTATGACATGCTGATATCCATAATTCCATATAAATTCTGGAGCATTCACATTTGAGCACAGTGTCTAGTCATCACATCTCGTTTACCTGTACTTTGGGTGTGTTAACTTGAACAAAAACATTTTACCATCTTTATTTTGTTTGCATTTATTCTTTGTTAATTGTGTTCTATGCTGCTAGGTAGGCATTGGAGAAGGTGTTTCACCATCAGCTGCTACAGATTTAATTGCTAGGTAAGATCATATCCTAGTTTGGATCCTTTCTTGACATTTATTGTTGGGACTTCCCTTAGTACAACATGTGTCAATTTTGTTTTCTGCATAGTGTTGTATATTGTGGTTCTAAATTCTAGCACAATATGGCAGCTTCTATATTGGCATTCCCCCCATGCTCCTCTTTTAATATTTAGAGTATGAAATTTTTCCCTAGAATCGTGGGTGGTGGCTACATTTGTCAATCACATTAATTTTTTATTTTATATATATATATGGAAAAATTTTCTTACTCCCTAGGAGTAGTTACTCCCTCATCCAAACCACCTGCATTACTACTGATCGCGCCTCAAACGAGCCACCCTCGAGCGTAGCAGGTCAACAAATGAGTAGACCCGATACGCAATATACGGTCCCATGCCGTCCAAATTTTATGCTGCGATATATACGCCGTCGATATCCAGATATTTCTACGCGAGCAGCGCAATGTTTTCTGATCGTCCGATTAATCATCCTGATCGGTACTTAGCACTCGATTAGGCCCTTCGATTAGATCAGAGCGATCAGAAACCTGATCGTCCGATTAGGTCTATGGCTCGATCAGCAGTAAATAGACAGATGGGCTGCTTCACTTACTGGGCTAACATATGGAGGCTGGGACATCAATATGGAGTCAGATCTCATAAGTAACCAACTAACTAAAAATATGGTCTTGATGCTCGATGTCTACTATATAAATATATAGTATATGGTATATATACCATACATATATGATATATAGTCCTGCTATATGCTGAACGATTATATGAACGATTAGACCGATCAGAGACCGATTAATCGTCCTGATCGACGATTAATCGTCCTGATCGTCCTGATCGGTACCAGACCGATCAGGAACGATAAGCCGATCAAAAAACATTGCAGCAGCGCTCCTACCCTCTCCTCCAGCGCGCGGTGGCCCGCGACCTTCCTTGACCGGCGGTGGGACTGGCGTGGTTGAGGGCCCCCGATTGTGTCACGCACCCCCCGACCTCTTCCACAACTGGTGGCAGTCCTCGCGTGGCCAAGGGGCCCGGCCACAGCGGCCTCTGGCCCGTCCCACCGCGCCAGCGGCACCCTGCGGCTACTCCCTGGACGGCGGCGGGCGATGGCGGCCTCCTCCCTACACCCGTCGGCCTCATCCCAGAGTGAATGGCGTCTTGCTTCATCACGATGGCGGTGCAGCATCACCGATGGGCTCCCTTCCGACCTCCTCCCCTGTTGATCTTGTGCTTGCAGGTTCTCCTCTCCCTGTGGATCCAGTGCTTGCAGGTTCTCCTCTCCTGGATCGATCTTGCAGGTTGAGGTGGAGGTTGATTCGTTGGGTTGGGAGGATACTCTCATAGTTTTTTGTCAGTATCACTTCATAATTTCTGTTGTTGCTGATTCGTTGGGAGGATACCTTTCTCATATTTGATTTTCATAGATCACGGTTTCAGTTCATACCTTTTCATTTCAGATTACATCTATTATCATTTCATAAATTTCTGTTGTTGCGGTACAGTTAATACTTTCTCAGATTTCAGTATCAGCTCATACTTTTTCATGTCACTGTATCAGCTGATACTTTTTCACATTATAAGTTGTAGTCCTGTAGATACTTATTTCACAAATTATCATCCGGGATCCATGGCAATTTTTGTATGATAATATACTAATCAATTTCAACATGTATGTGTGCATACTCTTCTTGCTAAATATGTACGTACTTATATGCCCAGGATATAATATAATATGTATGTCTGCATACTCCTCTTACCCATGTATATGTAGACATACTCCCACTGAACACGTATACATTCATAAAACCCACAGACCGTGTATGTACACATACTCCCATAAACCGTGTACTTACACATACTCCTTATGCATATATACTCTATTTAAAAATGTATGAATATGTACTTATATTATGAAAATAACGTACGAATATATACTTGAAAATAAAGTATGAATACATACTTTATAATGCGCAACGCCCGCACGTACCTACTTTAGTATGTATACATACCCTATAAGGTTACGTATATAAGCATACCCACCAGCGGAATCTGGAAGATGCAGAGCCACGTGCCATATATTTGAAAATTTTTAAACGCAACCATCGGGCGAAGTTCATGCAACCAGATTCAATATTCATTAACGGGCCGGGTTTGCTGCTTGACATACTTGATCCGCAAACTTGATGAGGATAAGCCATCCCATGTGAATTAGAGGGAGGGAGTAGTTACTCTTGGGAGTATAGAAAATGCACCCTATATATATATATATATATAACAGAAATTATATATATATTGAAATAAAAGGCAGGAGCTCTGCCGCTCAATTAAGTAAGGATAAAGAAGTTTATGTATAGAAGGCACCCCCTGGCGCCAAACATTACGGTCCTAGGACCGGAACAGGACAAGCATGTTGCACCGCTAATGGTGTTTACCCATCAAAGGATACAGCCCTGCGTCTTTGCATGATATCCTCTTTTGTCAATGAGGCTACGTGCTGGACCGTTTTGTGTTCGTTTTTGAAGATCCTCCTATTCCTCTCCTTCCACAAGTTCCATACAATGTAAATGAGGATTCCATTGAACCGCCTTCGATCCTGCTTTGGCACCTTGCTTGCTGCCTCCTCCCACCATTTGGCAATGCCTGTGGGGTCTTGCTGTGGGAGTTGGACACTGAAGTTTTCCAGGACAGCACTTGGTCCCAAATGGCTCTTGCGAAAGGGCATAGTAAAGAGAGGTGCACTCTTGTCTCCAGAGGCCCATTGCATAGGATACATTGCTCCTGATGCGGCCATCCTCTCTTCTGTAGATTATCCGCTGTTAGGAGTTTATCATGCATGAGGATCCAAGCGTGGACTTTGCATTTGTTTTCTGCTTGCGCCTTCCAGATGAGGTCATGCTGAAATTTCCGGTGTGAACCTCGGAATTGTATCCTATATGCCGAGCGAGTGGAGTAAATTCCATCAGCCGTCCACTTCCTAGTGATTGAGTCTTGCACATCCTCCTGCAGTTGCACATCTAGCAACCTGATCCATAGGTCGATGAATTCTCGGATTTGTGCAGTTGTTGTGATTCGCGTCCGCAGCGATCTGCTCCAACTCCCATTGTGTAATTCCTGGCTGACCGTCCTATTTTTCCTACGTGCCAGCTTGAACAGGTTAGGCGCCAGATATATAGGCACTTCACCTTCTAGCCAGGCGTGATGCCAAAACCGGGCTTTGTGGCTGTTCCCGATTGTGATCGTCGTGGAGGCGTTAAACAGGAGGTGATCAATGTCCTTTCATGGTACTTCTGTTCCCACCCATGGTTTGGAGTCATCTGTCCATTCCTGCCATAGCCAATGGAGGTGCAGCGCTCTCCCAAATCTTTCCAGGTCCGGCACTCCCATGCCCCCAAGTCCTTGGGCATGCAGACGGTTGGCCCATTGACCAAGCAGTGACCCCCCATTAGCGTTCTCTTCTCCTTTTCAGAGAAATGATCTTCGTATCTTGTCAATTTTCTTCCTTGCCCAAACCGCTAGCGGGAACACGGTTAGGTGGTAGGTGGACATTGAAGATAATACTGTGGTGACCAAAGTGTGCCTGCCCGCTCTGTTCAGCATTTTGCCCTTCCATCCTGGCAGCCTCTGTCCAATGCACTCAATTAGAGGTTGTACGTGGACTTTCTGTAAGGATCTCGTATGCAGTTGCAGTCCCAAGTAGCGGCATGGGAACGATGCTCTTGTTCCTGTGAAGAAGGCCAGGACATGATCGAGGTCAATGTCTTGGCATCTGATCGGGTGGACTGAGCTCTTTTGCATGTTTATATGTAAGCCCGAGACTATGCCGAATTCATGCAGGATGGCCGTGATGGCCTCGAGGTCTTCTCTGAGCGGATTGATGAAGATTGCTGCATCGTCAGCGTACATGGATGTTCTCCATCTTGCCGCTGCCAGGGGCAGAGTGGTGAGTACGCCATGTTGTGTTGCCATGTCTAGCAGTCGTTGCAGTGGATCCATGGCGAGTATGAACAGCATGGGTGACAGAGGGTCACCCTGACGGACCCCCCTCCTATGACTGAAGACCGGCCCCTGCAGGCCATTTAGTAGCACTCTCGATGAGGTGGTGCGGAAAAGGATCGACACTCACTCGCGCCAGCGTGGTCCGAAGCCTATCGCCTGCAACACCTCCAAAAGGTATGGCCAACTAACTGTGTCAAAAGCTCTGTGTATGTCGAGCTTTAGGAAGATGGCCGACAACTTCTGTTTCTGGAACGTGCGCACCATGTTTTGGACACTGGCGGAACCAGGGGGTGGCCAGCAGGGGCCATGGCCACCCCCAACACAGTAAAAAAGTTAGTACCTTATAAATATTTCAATTTTAAAGCACAAAAATTATCATTTCACTTATTTTTTATGATAATATTATGACTTTTTAGTATGAATACTAAATATATACGTAAAGGCATTGAAACAACTATTGAAATATACACATGATGTATATATTTATCACATTTATAAGGTGTCATTATATTGTACGGCCCCCTTAATTAAAAGTCTTGGTTCTGCCTCTGGTTTTGGACATAACGGAAATTGTCGTGGATGCTTCGCTTTTTAATAAAGGCGCTTTGGCATTTGGAGACCAAGGAGTCCAACAACGGTATTAGTCTGTTTGCAAGCAGCTTTGCGAATATCTTTGCGATGCTATGTATGAGACTGATTGGCCGAAAATCCAACACTCGCATTGCATCCGCCTTCTTTGGGAGGAGTATAATGTTTGCTGAGTTTAACCTGTCGAAGCCTTGGGAGTTTAGTGAGAACATGCTGTTAATTGCTGCTGTAATGTCATCCTTAATTATGTCCCAACAAGTTTTGAAAAAGGCTCCTGTAAACCCATCCGGACCTGGTGCCTTATCGGACGACATGGAGAATATGGTGTCCTTGATCTCGTCCTGTGTGAATGGTGCCTCAAGTGCTGAGAGGTCTCTTGGGGCGTAACCAAGCGCATCCCAATCGAAGGTCCTCCCTCTCTATGCAATTGAGCCCAAGTGCTTTGAGAAGTAGTCGGTCACTACTTTTTCCTTGTCATTATGCACAATAGCTACACCCTCGTCCGTGTGCAGTGATTGGATGTAGTTTTTCCTCAACCTTGTGCTGGCTCTAATGTGGAAGAATTTTGTGTTTGCGTCTCCACAGCGGATGTATGTCAGTCTAGAGCATTGTCTGATCCTGGATTTTTCTATGGCTGCGAGTCCGGTGCTCCTTGCCTTTAATCGGCCGCAGTTCAGTTTCCTGGCTCGTGAGCAGCCTTGTCTCCTGTGCCGCTTCTAGTTGCAAAAGGACCTCTTTGACGATGGCCAGCTGCAGCCGTGTTAAATTTTTATTATAATTCACACTATTTCATATGACATACATTTTGGCATTTTGCAAGAGTAGTTTGAAACTTCAGTCTTTCATTGGCACTTACATGCAGGTCCATTCCCTTGCAAGAACGATCAAGAGCAGTTGCTGTTGTTTTTGGTGGTTTGAGCTTTGGAAGTGTCTTAGGGTACGTTGTATTAAGATATATGGTTATTTTTCTTGAAATTAATAAAATATTCCTTAATTGAAAAAACATACATGGTGCCCAATATTTTCATGATCCTTTATGCAACAATTTACATACTTCCATGGTGCTAATGCATGCAAAATGCTGAATTCAACTAAATTGGATTTTTTCATCTGTGTCCGGATCTAAACAGTAGCTTGCATACGTTCTTTAGTAATTGATGGTAGTACTAGTACTGTTTTGTCCTTGTAAGTATATAGCTTTAAAAAGTATTTCCTGCTCTAACTTGTTATGTATTTGGATGTAAACATAGAAGAATGCAGTGAAATATTTATTTAGAAAGATAAAATACTAAATCTTTTTCTTGTGAACTGCTTGAGACTGTTCTGCTGGTTTCATCCTTCAAGGCATGGATGAAGTGCAATTTTGGCATCCTTAGCATGATGGAAAACTTGGTTGTTTTCTGCATCATCTCAAATCTTGATAACTGCGCAAGAGTCAAGACCTCCTTAACGACCAGATGTTAACTTTCTTTCTTGTTTATCAGAACAACATTGCCCTAGTTTCAAAAACAACAACAACAACATTGCCCCACATTTGTCTGTATGACTATGCAGCTTGAAGTAATAGCAGAAGCTTTGCCACAGTTGATGTTTTACCCATTTTATTACATTGCAGACTCCTGTTTGCCCCTCCCATCATCCAGAACCTTGGCTGGGAGTCTGTCTTTTACATATTTGGGCTTCTTGGGATTGTTTGGTAAGCAAATATTTCTAAGTAGGTACCAAACAATCTATTGTGAGTCAACTTCATTTTCTGTTTTGTCTGCAGGTGCTTAGGATTTGAGTCTCTTAAAGTGCAACGGTTCGGTGACAAAGAAGGCCTATTAAGTAAGTGCTGATCTGTCTTTATGGTATCTGTTGGAGTATGTGTATTAGGCCCATGAGGCTAAGGCCCATGTGGCCCATATATGGAACCTATATAGCTACCTTTCTAGGGTTAGCCCTAATCAATAGAATCAAAATCTCTAACATGGTATCCAGCCTCTCTCTTTCTCCCTGACTGCCCAGCCGCCGCCGCCGCTGGTGGAGTAGCCGCCGCTGCCGGCCAGCCGCCGCCGGCCATGGCGGGCCGTCCCCCCTCCCCTTCTCCTTCCTCTTACACCCAGTTCCCCCCTCTCTCCTCCCCCTGGGACCCGCTGGTGCCGCGCCCGTACACCTACAGCGCGGCTGCCGCCCGCCCCGCCGGTCTTCTCCCTCGGCCTGGGGTACAGCCGCCGCCCGCCGCCCTCCCTCCCCCCGGCGCCGGCGCCTCTCCAGCCGCAGCCCCTCACCTCCGAGCCGCAGCCCCTCACCTCCAGCAGCCCCTCTCCTCCAGCGGCGCAACCTTTCCCCTCTAGCGCACGCCCCTTCCTGCCGCTGCTGATGCCGCTCCCCTCCCTGCCGCGGCAGCCGGCGCCTTCACTGCCAGCGCGGGGGGGGAC
The DNA here is from genome assembly GCA_038087645.1 of Saccharum hybrid cultivar R570. NCBI lineage: Eukaryota > Viridiplantae > Streptophyta > Magnoliopsida > Poales > Poaceae > Saccharum > Saccharum hybrid cultivar. The sequence continues at coordinate 7,158,362 of JAQSUU010000366.1, read as the reverse complement.
ACCCTGGAGGGCGCGGATGGCGTCACTGCCATGCGGCCCTCCATCAGCCGCTCCGGCCAGCGGCAGCGGGCCACCTCCTTCATCCACTGTCCAAGGGTCTCCCTACTGCTCCCCAGTTGGCCCTCCATGGAGGTCTTCCTCTTGGCCTGACTGGACCGGACTCCGCCCTCGCCGCCGCCCTCGTCGCTGCCCGCGTGGCCGCCGCGGAGGGCCAGGCCCGTGTGCGCGCTGCTGCCCTTGTCTGGGAGCGTGAGCGCGACGCGGCCGACGCCCTGGCTCGCCAGATCGCCGAGGCGGAGCAGCTTCTCGCCTCTCCTGCGGCCCAGGACGCCGGCGCCACCTCCTCCGCCTCGCCGGGACACCGCGTGTCACACACGGCCGTCCTCTGGCATGACCCGGCAGATCCGCTCGTGGCCCAGCTCCACTATCAGGCCGGGGGGGGGGTCCAGAACATTCGCCTTCTTGTTCCGGTCGTCCTCGAGCCGGAGTCTCCCTCCTACGCCCGCTGGCGGGATCTGGTGGTTCTCACTCTCCGCCGCTACGCCCTTGACGACCACGTCCTCGTCGATGCACCGGTCGCCGCCCAGACACCGTCGTGGCTCCGTCTCGACAGTATCGTCCTCTCCTGGATCCTGGGGACGATCTCTCTGGACCTCCACGACCTCGTCCACCTCTCCTGACGCGCGCCGGGCATGGCTGGCCCTTGAGGGACAGTTCCTGGGCAACGCTGAGGCCCGGGCTCTGCGCCTCGACGCAACCTTCCGCACTTTCGTCCAGGGGGACCTCTCCGTCGGTGAGTTCTGCCGTCGGATGAAGGGCATGGCTGACTCCCTCGGTGACCTCGGCTGGCCCGTGGAGGATCGCATCTTGGTCCTCAACGTCCTCCGTGGGCTCAGCGACCGCTACGCCCACCTCAGGACGTGGATTACCCGTCAGCAGCCCTTCCCTACCTTCCTGGAGGTCCGTGACGATCTCGTCATGGAGGAGCTCACGCAGGGCGTTCAGCCGGGGTCCACCTCGTCTTCCTCGACGGCCCTGGCTGCTACTCCACCGCGTCCGTCTGCTCCCCCACGGTCGTCCGCTCCACCGCCACAGTCTCTCCTGGGTCCCCCTCCCTCCGGGCCAAGCGGAGGTGGGGGGGTCGTGGTGGTCGTCGTCGCCGCGGCGGGGGTCGCGGGGGTGGCCGGGGTGGCCTCACCACCTAGGCTCCGGCACCGGGTGGGCCGCAGGGGGGCACCATGGCCTGGGGCACCATGGCCTTCCTTCCAGCACCCGTGGTCCGGTCGCATCTCCATGTGGCCCTACCACGCCACCGGAGCCGACTCTCGTCCACCGGTGGCCATGCTCACCGGAGCTCCTCCTGCTGGTCCTCCACCCGGCGCCTTCCCTGCTACGCCGTGGGTTCCACCCACCGGGACTCCACCGGGGGTCGCCGGCTGGGACTAGGCGGCCCTGGCCCGCTCGTTCAGTACCATGGGCCTGACACCTCCGGTCGAACCCGAGTGGATCGCTGATTCGGGGGCCACCTACCACACCACTCCTGACCCCGGTATACTTTCGTCACTCCACTCTCCCTCCTCCTCTCTTCCTTTGTCCATTATGGTCGCAAATGGTTCTTGTATTCCAGTCACGTCTGTGGGTGCCGCCGGCACTCATGGCTCCTTCCGTCTTCCTGATGTCCTTGTTGCTCCTTCTATGGTTCACAACCTTCTTTCTATTCGTCGTTTTACAGCTGACAATTCTTGTTCTGTGGAATTTGACTCTTCTGGTCTTACCGTAAAGGATTTGGCTTCCCGGCGTCCTCTGCTCCGATGTGACAGCACCGGACCCCTTTACACTTTCGCTTCCCGGCGGCTCCTTCGTCTTCTTCGACGCCCGTTTTGTCAGCTGCCTTCGCCACCTCTACTTCCTCTACTACTTGGCACCGGCGCCTCGGCCATCCTGGACGTGATGCCCTGATACAGCTCAGTCGTAGCTTCGGTCTTCCATGTACTCGGGCTCATGATGAGCAACTGTGTCATGCGTGCCAATTGGGCCGACATGTTCGTCTTCCTTTTTCTAGTTCTTCCCATGCGGCCCGCATTTTTGATCTTGTACACTGCGACCTATGGACATCTCCTGTTCTAAGTATTTCTGGTTATAAGTACTATGTTGTGGTCGTTGATGATTTTTCGTATTATTCGTGGACGTTTCCCCTTCGTGCGAAGTCAGATACATTTACCACGCTCCTTCACTTCTTTACTTGGGTGTCCACACAGTTTGGCCTCACCATCAAGGCCGTCCAGTGTGACAATGGTCGCGAGTTTGATAACTCCACCTCCCGAGCTTTCTTTCTCTCTCACGGTGTTCAGTTGCGTATGTCTTGCCCATATACCTCTTCGTAGAATGGCAAGGCTGAGCGGATGATTCGCACCACCAACGACACCGTGCGCACCCTTCTGTTTCAGGCCTCTCTTCCTGCTCGCTTCTGGGCTGAGGGCCTGCACACCTCCACCTACCTCCTCAACCGCCTTCCTTCTGCCGCCTGTCCAGCTCCCATGCCACACCACGCCCTCTTCGGTACCCCTCCTCGGTACGATCACCTTCGCGTGTTTGGGTGTGCGTGTTACCCCAACACCGCTGCCACCTCCTCCCATAAGCTGGACCCACGCTCCACTCGGTGCGTCTTCCTCGGGTACTCCCCGGATCACAAGGGGTACCGGTGCTTTGACCTCACCTCCCGACGGGTCCTCATCTCTCGCCATGTGGTGTTCGATGAGTCCGTCTTTCCCTTCTCTAGCACCACCACCCCTCCGGTTCCTGACCCTCCCTCTCTCTTTCCCGCTGACACGGTGGTCCAGCCACCTTTTCCGTGGTCTCCTGCAGGTACCGCTTCGCCGCGCTCCGAGCCGGCCACCTGTCCCGGATCCCCGGCGAGTCCGGGCCTGTCGTCTTCTGGCGCGGCCCCGCACTCTCCGATTGGTGCAGCCCCGGGGCCTTCGTCCCCCGCTTCTGCCCCGGGGGGCGTGCCGGTCGCCGACGCCGGATCCTGCCCCGGCACCTCCATTGAGGTTCGCCGCGCCGGTACGGGTGTACCAGCGCAGGCCGCGACCGCCGCCGCTCGCGGTCCCTTCTCCACCGGGGACACCGACACCACCGCCGCAGTCCCCGCCGACTCGTGGTGCCCCGCCGGTCTACCACCCGCCGCTTCTTCACCGACACCCGCGGCATGTTCACTCGATGGTGACACGGCACGCGGCTGGTACACTGCCGCCTCGTGCCCTCGCGGCTTCGACCGACAACGCGGTGGTCTTCCCGGTACCCTCTTTCATCCGCGACGCCCTGTTGGACCCTCACTGGCGCCGTGCGATGGAAGAGGAGTACGCCGCGCTACTCGCCAACCAGACGTGGGAGTTGGTGCCCCGGCCGCCAGGCTCCAACGTCGTCGCTGGCAAGTGGATCTGGACCCACAAGCGCAGGGCCGATGGCTCTCTCGAGCGCTACAAGGCTCGATGGGTCCTCCGGGGTTTCACTCAGCGCCCGAGAGTCGACTACGATGAGACCTTCAGCCCGGTGGTCAAGCCGGCCACCGTCCGTACCGTGCTCTCGTTGGCGCTTGCTCGGTCATGGCCTGTCCATCAGCTGGACGTCAAGAATGCCTTCCTCCACGGCCTTCTCACCGAGACAGTGTACTACAGTCAGCCGGCAGGGTTCGTCGATTCCACCCGTCCTGACATGGTCTGCCGGTTCAACAGGTCTCTCTATGGCCTCAAGCAGGCACCTCGGGCGTGGAACCACCGCTTTGCTGCTTTCTTGCTGACCCTAGGGTTCGTGGAGGCCAAGTCTGATACGTCACTGTTCGTCTACCACCATGGGGCTGACACTGCATACTTGCTGCTCTATGTTGACGACATTTTCCTCACTGCCTCTAGTGAGCCACTTCTCCGCCGGATCATTGCTGCTCTCCAGCAGGAGTTTGCCATGAAGGATCTGGGTGAGCTCCACCATTTCCTCGGTGTCACTGTTGAGCACCGTCCTGCTGGGCTACTTCTTCACCAGAGGCAGTACACTCGGGATATCCTGGAGCGGGCTGGGATGACTGACTACAACCCCTGCTCCACTCCGGTCGATACTCAGGGCAAGCTGTCCGAGGTTGAGGGACCCCCGGTGGCTGACCCACTGCGTACCGGAGTCTCGCCGGGGCCCTTCAGTACCTCACCTTCACCCGGCCGGACATCACCTATGCAGTTCAGCAGGTCTGTCTTCGTATGCATGATCCTCGGGAGCCTCACCTCACAGCTCTCAAGCGCCTCCTCCGCTACCTCCTGGGCACGCTCGACTACGGCCTTCTCCTCCACCGGGCCTCCTCCACCGACCTCGTCGTCTACACCGACGCTGACTGGGCGGGGTGCCCGGACACTCGCCGCTCCACCTCCGGCTACGCCGTCTTCCTGGGCGGCAACCTGGTGTCATGGTCGTCCAAGCGCCAGCCGGTGGTCTCCCGGTCCAGTGCCGAGGCGGAGTACCGCGCTGTCGCTAACGGCGTGGCGGAGGCCGCCTGGCTCAGGCAGTTTCTTGCTGAGCTGCACACTCCGCCCTCCCGGAGCACACTGATCTACTGCGACAATGTCAGTGCGGTCTACCTCTCCACCAACCCCATCCAGCACCAGCGGACGAAGCATGTGGAGATCGACCTCCACTTTGTCCGTGATCGGGTGGCCTTGGGCGAGGTGCGGGTCCTTCATGTTCCGACTACCTCCCAGTTCGCGGACATCTTCACCAAAGGCCTCCCGTCCTCGACCTTCGCCGAGTTTCGCTCCAGCCTCAACATTACCAGTGGCTAGTGTTGCGTCTGTGGGGGGGGTTGTGTGTGTTCTTTCTTGTTCAGCCTCGAACTCCGCTGCGCCGGTAGTTCAGACTGCGGGGGGGTGTTGGAGTATGTGTATTAGGCCCATGAGGCTAAGGCCCATGTGGCCCATGTATGGAATCTATATAGCTACCCTTCTAGGGTTAGCCCTAATCAATAGAATCAAAATCTCTAACAATATCAGCCTAGCAGGCGCCATGATAGAAACATTTTCTTAGAAATTTCTATTAGTTTTTTTTTCTCAAACACGCAGGAGAACTGCGCATCCTTATATTAAGAAGAAAGGAGTCTAGATGACTCATACACCCCTATAGGGCCAAAGAAGTTACAAAAAGGATTCGCCAGCAACCACAACCAGCGATCATGTGCAAAACAATTATGGCCATCTGCTACGGAGTCCTTTGGCACCTGCCATACACCATAACATTGCATCTCTAATATCCCGCAAGATGGCAGCAAGATTAGGAGAAAACCCCTAAAAATAAAACCATTCTTATGAGATAAATTGGGAACCCTCTGTAAAGCATGACACCAGCATTCTGTAAACTTGTAGTTCTCCAAGCCTGGAGCTAAAGTGCTGCAGCCCAACAATTGATAGCACTAAAAATCACACACTCAAACACACAGAAGTGAGTAAATGTTACACCGCCTCTTCCTCTTGATCGCACAATGGGCAGCGCTCCAGTTGATCAAGTCCACGACAGGACAAAATGGTCAGCCATCCAACAACGGTTTAAGGAGGCCAACCAAACAAAAAATTTGCATCGAGGTGGAGCCCAGGTCTTCCATATTTCCCTTTTTTTTTGAAGGGAAATACAGCAGGGGAAGCCCCCACTGTAGGATTTTATTTAAATTAAAAACAGTCTAAGGGGAAGCCTCCATGGCCCAAATTCCACTGATCCCACAAACAAATGGCAGTAGGCTGATTTTGTTGTGAACTCACCAGATAAGGAGGGCATCCCTATATGCTGGTCATCTACTCCAGGACTGAGCTCATTCCTGATTAGAGGGTCCCAAAGTTGGAGGTATTCAGATAATGCCTCCGCTGACACCTCTAATGTCACGAACACATGTGTTATCTCCTAGCGCCCCCTATACTGTTCTTCAATTAGCAATTCTTTTTCTCACATATGCACAAAAAAGTAGGTGCAAGGTCAGGTAAAGATTTTCCATGTAGCCACTTGTTGCTCCAAAAAAGAGTTATGTTGCCATCCCCAACAATAGATGTGATCAAGATGGAGAACAGAGAAAATGCATTTGGATGAACTTGGATATCGAGATGGAGAACAGAGCAAATGCATTTGGATGCACTTGGGTATCTAGACCAGTCCACGATCAAGTTGGTTTTTTTAAGCCGCGACCATCTCATTCGCCATGCCCATCCAAGGATCTCTAAATCAAGAATTTCCATACCTCCCAGATCAACTTTGAAAGTCATGGGCTGTTGGGCTCCTCCCAAATGCAAGGTGTTCTTATGGCTAGCGATTAGAAATAAGTGCTGGAGAAGTGGAGATAGTGCAGCATATCCTCATTAATTGTGTTTTTCTAGGCAATTTTGGTATAATTTGCTAGCCCCTCTTGGGCTTGAGCGCACTGTACCTACTATTCTCATAGTAGAAAGATGAGTTATATATCTTGACTGCTAGTTCGATGGAAGGAACAAGAAGAGCTTCGCTGATTGTTGGAGAAAAGCAAACAACAAAATTGCGAAGGCCCAAAGAAAAGGTTTTAACAGTATGGTGATCCTGGGATCTTGGACCTTGTGGCTTCACAGGAATAGAAGAGTTTTTGATGGTGCAACTCCTTCCCTGGCAACGGCACAGCATTCCTTCAAAGAGGAATTGAGTCTTTGGTGCTTCGCTGGTGCTCGAAAACTTCAGGAGCTAGTTTTAGGTTGTGGAGAAGTGCTAGTGTAAGTGTCTAGAAAGGTCAGGTCATTTCTTCCTTATAAAATGGGGTTGAGTGCTGTATGGTGTTTTTTCCTTACAACCTTCTCTTATCTCATAGGCGAGGCATAGAGGTTGCCTTGTATGGGGCTTCTATCCCCTTTCTTTCTCTATAATATAAAGATACACAGCTCTCCTGCGTGTTCGAGAAAAAAATTAGTGTCTTGACCCACTCCCAAGCAACAATACAATGGCCTCCATTGGCCTCTTTGCGGCCTTTTCATAGAAAAGCTCTTCGAATCTTACCAACTGCTTTAATTACCCATTTAGGGAATTCCAATGCTATGAGCTGATAAATTGGAATAGCTGTGAGCACTGAACGGCCGAGGGTGGCCGATGCATCATGCTTGCTTTCCATCTAGGTAACTTATCAGCAATCTTGTCAATTATTGCATAAAAATCTGCCTTAAAAAGTTTTCTCATAGAGAGTGGAAGGCCAAGATACTTGCAGGGGAATTCTTGCATTTTGCATGGAAGGCCTCTTTCGCAAAAAATAAATAAATAAATAAATAAAAATAAATAAAAAATAAAATTAAAAAAATTGGTGCTGGCATTGGATTAGACTCACGGAACATTTAGAAATGCTAGTAACCAGACCTGATGCCTCACCAAAGAAGTGGAGAATTTCCTTGATCAAGTGTTAGTTACTATCTGTTTTCCGATCTCCTGCATATTTGAGAAAAAAAAGTATTGTTTGGAGTAAAAACTTCTACTGTTGGGTCATTACATGAAGGACTACCTCCTTAAAGGTCCATGTATCAAGTTGATTTTATGCACTAACCAAGATGGTTTGCATGATTATACCTAATCTGGTTTGCACTATTTTGACTTCTTCATTTTTAATAGAAGGTATTCTATATGATCACTGTTGACTACCCTTTGAGCTTAATTGTGTCTACATTATTTTAGTTAAAAGTATGTTTTAACTATCACCTCATGCTTGTCCACTTCGCTCATATAATCAGTCCAAACATTATAAAAGTTACTTCTACTCTGCAGATCTCGGACAAAGTTCTACTGGATCTGATGGTCTTATCTCATCTGCTATGTCTTCGGAATCATCAAACTCGTCATTGGAAGATCTGCAAAATTCACTAAAGGTTGTTTGCAACCTAGATCACGCTGTATTATATTTTCAGGGATCAAGTCACAGAACTGTTATCAAGTTCTGACATTGATGAAAAATTTAAAAGATGAGTTCCATAGTCAAGGTAGAATAACCAATGTAATTTAGTGTCCAGTTTGTTGCTCATTTTCATCTCATTCGCAAGACGTTATCTTCCTAACAAGTTGGCATCAACACACTGTACTTGCAATGAAGTGAACTTTTAGTTTGAGAAGAGCAAAATCTAATTCGACTGTGCCAATGAAGTTTATCCCACTATCAAGAAATCTTGTTATGCAATGTAATGATCTTAGAGAATGGATGCAATGTTTTCTGTATAAAGATTTTTTATGTTTTATATTGCCAATATAGCAGGCTCATTACTTGTTTTGTAGGATGTGCCTTGGGGAGCATTTTTCAAAAGCAAGGCAGTGTGGGCAATGATATATGCACACTTTTGTGGAAGTTGGGGGCATTATACTTGTTTGTCTTGGCTACCAACATTCTTTAGGTTTGGCACCTTGCTTTTTCCCCCCTAAAGTTACTTTGTAGGACTTAGAGAAAGGGACCATTGTTGAAATTGGATATCATGAATTTACAGCACATTGTTCTAGTTTCTCTCATCATTATTGCTACATTTGATGTGATATGTCAGCCTATAGCATGACCTGTTACCCTATGATCTATAAATATAGGGAAGTGTTAGTTAAATGTTGCTATTTGGTCAGTAATCATTACGTTGTGTCAAACATTTGTAACAATAGCTTCTTACTGATTTTCCCTCCAACTCTTCTTACACAGTGAGGAGTTGAACCTGAACTTGACAGAAGCAGCATGGGTATGTACATGCTTTTTTTTTCTTAAGTTACAGTAATAAGGTCCTTATATTGAAAGACCCACCCTCATTAGGGGATCTTGATTTTCTATTATTTTTCATTGATATCTAGCTTTTACTCCAGCCTCACGTAATGCTTTTGAATTCACTTTTTCTTCGCTCCAGGTTTCAGTCCTTCCTCCTTTGGGTTCAATGATCATTACATCTATTGCAGCACCTTTTGCAGACAACTTGATATCAAATGGAGTTGACACCACGAAGGTAAAGGATTCACTTTTTTTAATTGACCTCCACTTGAGGTGGTTGTTTATGCCATTGTTGCAGTGTTAAACCTCAGCTGTATAGGTACTATAGTTGGCATTTAGATTTTAGAGAATAGTGATGGGGGACTGGTGCTCGAGAAAACAAGAAGGGCTGGTAGTAGCAGCTGGAAGGAAGCAATGTTCAAAAAAGCGTTAAGCGCTAAGCGAGCGGTGACCCACCGCTTAGAGCTTAAGCGTGCTTAAGCGACCAAAGCGTCGCTTAAGCGTTTGTACTGTAGGAATCCGCACATGCGCACACCACTAGCAGTGAGTGGACGAGGGGGCACAGCAGCGCATGACTGGGCCGTCTCTTTCTGGCCAGGCCGCCAGGCCCAATGCCAAAATGGCCCATCACTAACAGGCCCTTAGGGCAAGCAGAGCAGGGGCACAAGCCAGAGGCCGTGACGCTTAGCGCTCCCCACCCACGGACTTGGGCGCTTGGCGGCGGGGGCGACGCTCCAAGGCAGCAAGGCCGCAAGGCGGAAGGCGCGCGGTCGCCGGTCGACGCGGGCGCACGGCGCTGTGGCGGCTCCCTCTCCCAGCTCCCCACTCCCGCTCCCCCTCTCAGATCCCAGCGCGCGCGGAAGGCAGGAGCGTGCGGCGCCGCAGCGGCTCCCCGCTTGGCCTCTCCCTCTCCCAACTCCCCGCTTCCCCTCTCAGGTCCCAGCGCGCGCGGAAGGCGGGCGGTCACCGGTCGGTGCGGGCGCACGGCGTCGCGGCGGCTCCTCGCTCGGCCGCTCCCTCTCCTAGCTCCCCGCTCCCCCTCTCAGGTCCCAGGCTCCCAGCGCTGCTTAGGGAGCGCTTACCGCCCAAAGCGACGCGGTCCCCCTCCGCTTAGCGCTTATGCGCGCGGAAGCGGGCGCTTAAGAACGCTTTTTGGAACATTGGAAGGAAGTAGGGTGATACTTTGCTTGCTTTTTTTTAGAATATGCAGGAAAGTGCATATCTATGTATTATAAAGAAGGTTGTTCCAAAATGGATTATAACGTGGGGTGTGAGGCACACACTTCCATGATCTGATGAGGTAGAATTAAGCTGAACACTAGTACAAGCGATTGACAAGTGGGAACTGGGCTAGAACTAATTGAACTGTGCTGCCCCACCTCTGTTAACTAGATGTGTCCTCGACACACCCTCTTAAACTTCACTAATACTACTAGTACAGTGCCCTCTTCATCCGAGATCAAGGCCTAATTCATAGGAAACTCGACTATTTTCTCTTTTTTTTATTCCATTTTCTCTTTCTATTTGACTAACTACCATGTGCCAGCCCCTGCTGCTTGCAGCAAACTCCAATACTCCCTAGACTCACAAATTACTTCTGTTGGCTTCCTCAACTGGAAGTCCAATATAGAGGTTTTATAAACCTGGCAATTCTCAGGAGTGAACATAATATATGCTGTTATACTCATAATAGCATTTTCAGTTAGCTCATAGAATAAAAATTGCTGAACAACTGAAAAAACTGAATATGCTGCTTAAATTCTGTAGGTACGAAAAATTTGCCAAACAATTGCCTTTGTGTCACCTGCGACTTTCATGATGCTTTCCTCTGTGGATCTTGGACTGCCTCCCTGGGAAATTGTTGCTTTTCTTACAAGTGGTCTAGCACTCTCCAGCTTCGCATTGGCAGGTCATGTTGTTAAGATTGCAATCAAGTTTCCATTTTTTACATGGTTCTGAGGTCCAAACCTAAATATTTTGGTTGGTAAACAGGGCTTTATTGCACCCATCAAGATATCTCTCGTGAATATGCAAGCATTCTCCTGGTATGTCCTTAAAGTTCTGTCTTGTCAAATTTTCTGTATTTAGCTTCTTTATAAGAGAAAGGAATGTAACATTCTTTCGCCTAGGTTCTTAAGAGGATGACTGACAGTCAGTTTGTAATCTTTAGGTTCCGTCATGAGTGATTGTTATTTATTTGTTTCCTTCATGCTCCAGGGAATCACAAACACTGTAGGCGCTGTGCCAGGAATTGTAGGCGTTGCACTGACAGGCTTTCTTCTTGATTCAACTCATTCTTGGAGTGTACGACATCAATCCATCTTCATAAGCTATATTGCATTTTATGAATCACTCTGATCACCATAATGGTGCTGCTTTGTGTGCAGATATCACTCTTTGTGCCCTCTATCTTCTTTTACTTAACTGGTACTGCTGTATGGTTAGCATTTGCAAGCAGTGAGCCCCAGGATTTTTCCAAGTCAGGACCTGATTCGTGAATCGTGATGTATGGTTCTCCTCTGCACAGAAGGATCGTTTCAGAAGGAAAATTCGTTTTTAGTCTAGGCAGAAGAATGGAGCTCTAGGGCAGAGAAAAGATGTTATGTTCCTTTTCAGTCAGTTGCAGATAAGAGGAAGCCACTGATAAGGGGACAGTGCTTACTGTATATAGTATAATAGTAGGCTTTTTTCTGGTTATTTTTCACATTTTGATGTGATTTTGGAAGGGAAAGAGGATTGTGTCATGAAGAGGAATGTGTGCCGTCAGGCAGTTTGTAGTATGTCGCTTCCCACCCAAAAACTTTATACCCACATCAAATGTTTGGAGACATGCATGAGACATTAAATATAGATAAAAAAATAACTAATTGCACATTTTACATGTATTTTGCGAGACGAATCTTTTAAGCCTGATTAGTTCATGATTGGACACTAATTGCTATAGTTACACATGTGCTACAGTGCCCTGAAAACTTTACAGTCCCTGAACTAAACACGATCGGACTAAGCTATCATCAGTAACTGAAAAGGTATTTAACTAAAATTGCACTGTTGTAAAGTCTTCCTCCCTCTGTCCTAGAAAAACAGTTGTTCCAGCGTTCAAATTGTGTCCCGGAATAAGTGTCATTTTGGCACTGTGTGTGATCCAACAGCTACTACCATCTAGCTCTGCAAGGTTGCAACATCACGTCACCGGTCACCCCATCCCACCTCCCTGTCCCCGTTGGCTGGATCAAGCGAGTGAATGAGTGATGGGAAACGGGAGAGCAGAGAAGGTAGGGGTACGTAGGCCATTTGGCATCTTCGTTGGTCTACGCGCTGAGGTCTAAAACGATTGTATTTTTGGGACGGAGGGAGTACTTCTTTAGGCCAATCACCGATCAGACACCTCGAACCAATGCTAAGTAAATGGTACCTATAGTCCAATCACCGGTCAGACACCTCGAACCAATGCTCAGACTCCCTCCGTCTCTGAATATCTGTCGTTTATGCTTTCCAGAAACAACTTTGACTAAATATATATTAAAAAATATTAATATTTATGGTATATAATTAGTATCGTTAAAAAGGTCTTTGAATCTAGTTTTTTAATAAATTTATTTGGAGATACAAATATTGCACATATTTTTTATAAATTGAGTCAAACTTGTAGTATATACACCGATATATAATAAGGGACAGAGGGAGTAAATGGTACCTAAGAGTGCAGTTCAAACCTGTAGTCCAATCACTAGTGTAAATGGTACCTAGAGTGCAGTTCTAACCATAAATTAATAAATGGCTCCCGACAATAGGAGAGGTGTAGTTCAAACCATCAATAGGTGTGTGTCGTAGTTCACATGTCAAAAAGCACATTACATGATGCTGGAAGCACATTACAAGATGCTCCAGCATCTGTAATTCATCATCAACCTGGCCTAACGCCCTAACCTTCTCAGTAGACATAGCATCACATACAATAGCCTGAGGCGCGTAACAGAATAAAAAAATTGAATGGCATGACACAATCGCAGCTCCAATAAAGTAAAAATCAAGAACACACAATTTAAGACTACATGCTCAGAGAAGAAAGCAAGATCTAAGCAACGATTTAACATCAGATGTCAAATTTTCCTACACTATGATACCATGACAAGCAACAAGCTACATTGGTCCCAAAGCTGTTCCATGATCTAAACAACCCAACTAACAGCATGGAGAAGCTGAGGTGAATCCATGGAAGAGCAAATCACTTCTTCTTCTTGGAAGGTGGCTGGTCTTCCTCATCTTCGTCCTCCTCATCTTCATCGTCGTCGTCATCGTCGTCATCATCATCGCCATCATCATCACCATCGTCGTCATCGTCGTCATCACTCCCTCCATCACCATTAGCCTCAGGATCCTCATCTTCATCATCATCGTCACCCCCATCTTCTTCTCCAGAGAAATCCTCTTCAGCATCATCGTCATCATCACCACCCTCGTCTTCATCATCATCGTCATCATCGTCATCTGACCCATCCTTATTTTCTGGGATATTTTCAGATTTGATTCTTCCAGATAATAACCTTAAAAAAACAATCAAAATCATCCGTTACATTTTTATCAAACTTAAGTCGCAGAGCAAATATATACAAAAAGGGATAAGAAGTTTACTTGTATATTGCCCGTTGGTCTTCATTATATATTTCAGCTCCACCATTTACAGTTTGAACCTAAGAAAGCATCAGCAAAGAGCACATGCCAAGGTTAGAAGGAAAAGATAAAACACACAAAGCAAAGCATATTTCGCAACATACTCCACAAAAAAAAAGCAATCAGATATATAGGTGAGAATCATCAGTCAAGTAATTACAAAAAGAAAAGTACAGTGAAAGAAAGAGCAGTAAAAGTTGGCACATTTAGAAAGTCTAGGGCTACAAGATGAGTTTTAAAAGAGCTTGTGGCAACTTGAGATTGAAAACAGCCCTCTAAAACCTAACTAATGTTTATGATCAGATCAGTTCCATGTGTGCATTTGTCTTCAATCTGTGCCAACACTGCCCCAACAATCAATACATCACTCTAGACGTGCCCAAATCAATAAATTACTCTAGACGTGCCCAAATCAATAAATTACTCTAGATAACCTTAAAAAAATCCTCAGGCACAATCAACTAGTACCCGATACAACAGTGACCTAACAAGTTGTGAGTGACAGTAGCTTTCGATAGGGTAGAGTATTGACTCATCTAGCATTCAGTGTGCTTTTCAAGCTAAAATTTGTAAATTTAACTACCCAGATCTGCTTAGATCTATTCGCAAAATCTATATGCTACCCAAGACAGACAAAAAAAAAAGAGGGCCAAAATTCTCCAACATTGCCTAACAGTGAATGGATTAGATCTGTAGATTCGAATACTAAAAAAATCAGTAAAACGCAAAATAGCTCTATTAGCAGAGGAATCACAGGGTAATGGGTTGAAAGCCCGATCCTTAAAGCCAGCAGAATCACATGATTATCGCGGTGACTATGGTGCCTACCCAATTCATCAAATATTCAAATCGGACAGCAATAATACCTACCGCAAGAGCGAGCAGGCCTAGCAACCTCTGCGAGGCAACGGCGACGGCCAGCACTGCCGCCGCGGACGACGCCGCAGCCTCCACCCTGTCGGGTCCGGCAATTGCCGTCGCTGTGGCCATCTCTGCTTTGCCCTGTGCGCGACCGGCGAGGAGAAGCGGTGGAGATGCGGATGCGGTCGCCTGGCCGCACGCAGTCTTTAATAGCGGAGCTGCGCAGCCGAGGGTCTCGCCGTGTGAACTTGTGCTAGGGTTTTGGTGCTCGTGTCGCGTGGGACGAGCGGGTCTCTGGCGGGTGGGGCCTGAAGGGGTTGGCTTCTCCAATGGCCGTAGAGGATTCGAAAACGTAACGGTGAGACCGTGAGAGGTGTTGGTGGCGATCGGGAATCGGGATTCGCCGATCGGTTCGTATCCGTCAGTGTGGGGGACTCGTGATTCGTGCAGGTCTCTGCTGGGCTTGCCCGTTTCTGTCGGCAGATTCTGCCGCGGATCGGATGGGCTTCTCTACACGTTGGGCCCATCTGACAGCGGTTGTTTGAGCGATTGGCTGAATGGCTGGGCTGAATCCTGAATGGATCAGCTCGTGTCATGGTTTGGTCGTCGCGTTCTCGTTCAAACTTCAAAGTACTTCCGTGTTAATATTTCAAAATAAAGTACTCCATGTTCACCATTATCTTTCAAAATAAAGTACTCCATGTTCACATCATATCTTTCATAATTGTCTTGTGCTAAGACAATTTTTTCCATAAATGAAGTCTATATATAAATGGAATTCTCTCGTACCTTGTCTGGCACATTCTTTTGCTGTTTTGCACACACGTACAGGAACTCTGGACTCCACAATTTTCCCATCAAACTTCTTTCTAGTTGACCACCAACCATTTATTAATTGGGGCTTTAAGGTCAGATGCTTATTTCCTTTACTCGAGCGTAATCCCTGGTCATTTGCTTACACGGACAGAGCCTCGTGGAGGCGATACTGGGCTCTGGCCCCCCCTCCCCCGAAAGATCTCTGAAGTCCTACTTCGTATAATTTGCTACGCTTGCCTCAACCTGATCGTCCATCATGTGTTAACCTTCTGCCGAGAAGCAAAGAGAAGGACGCATCGTCGGATCGTCCCATTGTAGGATTCCTTTTCTTGCTCGCAGCTTGCATCGCACAACTACTTGCTGGCTAGGTGCATCGTGATGTTCTCTTCTCGCTTTGTTTGGCTGTTCGAACTGCTGGCCCGCTGCTCTCCCGCCGTCGGCGGCACTTGCTGGGGGGCACCGTCACCCGGAACCCAGGAAGAACAGCATGCATGTACAGGCTTGCTACGGGGCTGCAGCTTGAGCCTAGTAATCTTTTTTTTTGTTGATTCTTCTTTTTTTTCTCTGATTTGACCCAGATGCATGTAGATCGAGATGCTTCACGCCATCATACTTTCTTGGGAACTTTCTGCTAACCAGAGATGCTTATGCAGCTAATTAATTTTGTTGATGCCTCAAGCATGCATGACGACGTATAGTTAGTTTCTGCGCTTGCAGTGCAGTAGTGAGGCATTGTAGGACCTCGCTCGGCATGTCCTCGCAAGTTAGCTTCATAAGCTCGAGCAATTGGGATTTGCCCCCCCCCCCTTGACTTTGCATCACGCTCCGTCACTGTTTGCTTAGACTTAGAAACGGTAGAAGTCAAATCAGTGATGGGTTGCTCACGATTTATGGGAATTGTAGGACCCATGGTTTTTAAGGTGGTGAGGCGAGGTGTTGCTACCTATCCATTCCCATTGCCTAGTTGACATCTTAAATACCATGGGAAAATCCTTTTGGTTTTGTTGAATTAGATATTCATCAATTCAATTTTGGCAGTTGTCTGCATTGGTTTACTATAACCGTTTTTTCAATATGTATCATAGCAGTAGGTGCAAGAGAGATTAACAAATGCTATTTATCTTGAATAGGGATCTAGCATTACAGAATCTACCTGGAAGCTAGACATCATGATTTTTTATATAAGTAACATGATTGTTTAAAATAAGATTTGGAACCAGCAAGGTAGCATGGAAATTGTTTGGTGTAACTTGATTTATACATAATAGTATTGTAATGTACCTACCATATATGGCCACAATGCTATTTTCCTGTCAGAGCCCATGGCCTCTTTCTGCCATACCTCCACGACCTTATTAAGAATAGTAGTTAGTCATTAGGCATCAAATCTGAATATCATGGTTGCTGAGTCTGCATTGAACATCTAGTGAATTTTTACCTATAAACTTAACGGCCAAATGATTGGCAAATAAAATGGCCAAACGTTTTATAGAAGAAAAATTAAGCATGTTAATGAGAGAATTTTTGGCATTCAATGAGTTTAGAAGATGCTCTGGCATTGTAAACCAGTATAAATGAAAGGGTATACCCAGTACTGACCATAACCAGAATGAATCATGATTTCTTCTATAACCAGAATAAATCCTAATATGAATTAAGATGTCGCTCGAAATTTTTGGAGATTTAGTTCATTCACAAAATTTTGGAGATTTTTATCAAGTAACAATCATAATGCAGCAATACATTTAATGTTAGTGGAATTGAAGAATGCATATCGACGTCCTTTATATGATGATCAGGTCAACTCAATAGCTAAAATTATAATGTTGAGAAATAAAACGAATGTTGTTCCTGTAGTAAGTAAACCTGCAAATAGAAGGAATTAAGGAATTAAGCTTATTTTGGCAACAAACAAGAACAAACCTTCAAATTCTTTGGTCCTTTCCTATGTGTGGCGCACAAATGCAATAGAGATTTTCTCCCATGAAAAATTGTCACTAGCATGTGCCCCCTATGCTATTTAATGTATTTTGATTTTCATGTGCGCAGAGCATATCCGCTGCATTTACTGTGAGCGCCAAGGGATTACAATTGTGCATCCAGCTGTGAGGACTGAGGACTTTCCATGGGCGTGACAGAGTTTGACAAAGTGTTGCGTGAGAACGTCTTTTTACTGGATCAGACATAAGAAACTACACCAACCACGCTCTGTTTCTGTTTGCTAGCAATGCCCCAGATAGGCTGGATGGTATTCTTGCATATGACTTCATCTACCGTGATTATGTCCTAGATCCTAATGCTAGAGAAATCGACTTCCCATTTATGTTTTTCTATGCCAGAGACGTAGCGGATAAGCTTTGACTGCATCTACTCTGTCTGTCAGCAGATGCTAACAATAGAGCAACGGACAAGCTTGTAGTTGTGTCTGCTTGTCGGGTTTAATGTCATGTGATGTTGCTCTAGGTATATTTGGGTGTTGGATCTGTGGTGTGAAATGCTTAACGCTATTTTATGTCGTGTTATGTTGCCCAAGTGGCATTTGGATGTCGGATTGAAATATGTGTGAACTGTTAAGCACTACCCTATTCTATTTTTCTGTTTGATATGCGCCTCGTCTTATACCTGCCAGATGAAGTTTGCCATTTGCCAGTTTTGTTTGATGGAGGGCATGGAGCTAGCATAGCATTAGAAGTTGCATTTGGTTGCTGCATTTCGACATTGTAATACGTGCATTTTCTCTAGTAGCACGCCGCGGTGTGTACGCGAACTGCCATATGCATGAAGTTTTGTAGCTAGGGTGTGTTCACTTCGCGAAAAGTAGGTAAAAAGTTACTGTAGCATCTTTCGTTGTTATTTGGCAAAATTTGTCCAATCATGGACTAACTAGGCTCAAAAGATTCGTCCCGACATTTACAGACAAACTATGCAATTAGTTACCTTTTTTACCTACATTTAATGCCCATGCATGCGTCGAAAGATTTGATGTGATGGGTGGAAGATGAAATATTTTGGGTTAGGATGGGGAAGTGAACAAGGCCCTAGTATATATTTGTTCCAAATTATACTCCTTAGTTCCAAACTGCAAGTCATTCTAACTTTTTGAAACGAGATCAAGTCCGATTTATATTGAAAGCGAGTAACAAAATACACGGTTCAGAGATTTGAGCCAGGGATACCAGCATATCAAAAGGTTAAACTATTGCTTGCGAGGCTATTCTTCGTTGCCACGAAGTCCTGCATCCAGCGCAGAAGCTTCTCCACAAATTGGTCCTCGTGGTCGAAGTTCATTGCCAAAAGGAGTCGAGGAATGACACTTTCACCATTGAAGCTTTCACTGCCAGCGCTCTTCTCTCAACGGTAGGAGAGCTTGTGTACCTCCCAACCCCACACCTAAGCCCACAAAACGTGCAAGGGACTTCTGTACTCGCTACATTTTGCTGATACCTCCCAACCCCAAACCTCTCAGGCCCAAGTTTGGTGAGCACAGAGCACGGGATGCATCTCATCTATGCGCTGCGGATGTGGACGTTTATCAGTGTTCTGTACCAAAGTCCCATCTCCCATATATATGTGGCTTCGAGCGCCTTCTCATGCTAGCAAGTATTTATGCAATGCCCTCTCGTTCATGCTATGGCATGTGAACCCAAACTCACCAAACTCTGCTGCAACAAACAGACAACAACCCAAGAGATAATGAACTGTATACATTGGATTAAATCTCATCGAGACCACGGTAGCTGTATATATATCTCTCTCTCTCAAATAACACTAGTCTCATGAGATCCCTGATGGAACATGAAGGCAAAAGCAGCTCAACATGAACATACTATCTTTTTCTTTTTTCTTTTCTTTTCTTTCTTTCAAACTTAAACGACAACGAATTCTAAATGTAACTGTAGTACAAGCCTAACTGAGTTTGCATATTGCAGAACAGATAAAATACCACAAAGCAAAAGGAGGATGCGACCAATCCCATCCTCCAACAATGGACTACCATGTCACAATCATATGAATATGAATCACTAATTCAATAACAAAAGCACAGCTTCCCGTGCGTTACATAGCAAACCTGACCAAAATAAGAACTAGCGTATGCAAGTCGCAGAGGGCTACCAGCCTTGTGAAAAGAATAGGCTTGTGTATGAATTGCTTCACAACCAGGAAGCAGACTCTTTCAAGTATAAAAAAATGCAATATAACAAATCCATGTAGTGTATCCCATGCAACAATTGACCTGTAGAGTGAAATCAATTAGAAAATTCAGTAAGGGCAGCACTTTGGAAGTTGGGCACATTTAGTCGAACGATTAAATACAAGAACTTTATGAACAAATTTGCCATCACGATAACCTGGAGAGCAGTTTGAAATATCATCACGGTAGTCGAGAAAAGAACTTTAAAAGCACTTCATAAAGAGATACATATCATCTGACTTGAATTACAAAGATCATGGGCTCATGGCACAAACAATGAATTGTACTAGTCTAGTAGTAAAACTGTACAAAGGAACACCAAACCGGTGTTGGACTCCACAAACCCACAACTTTTAAGATGATCTGAGCTGCTTCAAGTAAACATGCTTAAGTTTACTTTAAGGTCACCTTAAAAGGAATTTTATAGTCAGAGTTCACACCAGTGGTAAAATTTGCCTACTACCTAGGTTGAAGTTTCTCAAACAGATCATGAAAAACAGTACAACTGGTAACAGTCACCCCATAAAATTATTTTACATAGCATTAACTGGATCGATGATATAGTGTTGCAACTATGAATGCACATTTGAACATTTGATGGATTTAATGATATAATGTCCCTTTTGAATGCACAATCAAAAAGCAATAAAGTTCATATATCAAAGGATGTGAATTTAATCAGTAAGTACTAACATCTATTGATGATAAAAGTGGAAACAGCACAAAGCATGTGCTGGGGATTGGGGACTCAAAAATCCTAGTGCTGGACTATGTTAAGAAAAATATTTTCTTGGGGAAAAAACGCAACCAACTTGTGCCACCACAATCAGATCACCACTACAACAGTAACTATCTTCAAAGCAAAGCGCATCAACCGTCCCCCAAACCACATGGAACGGAAAAGATCCATAGTCACAAACATTTAATTAGAAAGTTCAAGGGTGCAGGTAAAGGAAAACTCAACAAATATCATAGTGCATATTGCATCCTCGTATGAATAAAACTAATCTATTACAAATTAAACATTACTCACCGAAAAGAGAAAAGTGGCACTGGTAAAAAAAGCCTCCAAATTCAATAGGCTGTAGAGCAACTTCACGAGTACTATATATGTTCAAGTGCAGTATGCAATTGTGGAACTCTTCGCCTAAATAATGGCTCAAGGCGAAAGGATGGAACACCACGCAACCACCGTTTAATGTCATACATTTCATTCCAAGCTTGAACAATTTCATCAATCTTGAAGCCCAAACCTACAAAGAAATTGGATATCATAGTTAATACTTTCTCCACTGTTTTTGAACTTTCAAGGGTGACTTTTAATTATAAGGGTGGGATTTGGAAACATTCAGCATACCATACAATGCTCAGCCACTAACAGTTACTGATTGTGCTACATAATCATCATTTTCACAATGTTTCGAAGAAACGATCTTAAGGTACAGAAAATAAGCTAAAAGTGATTTAACACTTAATGAATGTGCTACATATAAACTTTTAAACAATGATAATAGGTGAACTCCCAAATATAAAGGTCCAATGATTAATTTAACAAACTTAGTGTGACTACTACGAAGGATTCACAGAACAGAAGGTATTCAACACAATTTAATTAACACTTTGCATAATCCCTTTATAATTCTTGTATTCTCCAGCAAAATCAATAGCGTAGTTTTCACAGAAAAAATTGAAAAAAAACAGTAAAAATCTCTTACCATCTTGGGCAGTTTCATTGGCGCAGTGGTTTTTCACCAGCACAGCAATATCTGTGGCAGAAGCTCCCCCAAGTTTAAACTTTTCAATAGCAGCCATTAGACAATCCTCCCACATTGGAAGACCTAATTTAAATTCCACAACTGAACGCTCATAAAGGAGCATACCCCATAAAATGTTTATCTGAGACCTTAAATTGGAAGCCTGTTAAGTCGCATCATCAGTGGATACATCCTTGATATACTCCTCCAAGCCCATCTTCTCTAGCACAACATTTTCCTGGCTAGGTTTAGATCGATTCTTCAGACGTTGTTCTTCCATTAACTCCCACATCTCTATACCCTTCTCAATGTTATCCTTGGCTTTATTGAAGAGCTCCAGGATTTCGGAAGAACAGCTGTCCAAATATGCGTTACTACCAATTGCATAGTACCATGACAGTTTTGCTTGTTCCAACTGCTGATGCACAAGTGCAAGGAAACCTTCAAAAAAAAAGTCTGGCTTGGCCTTCACGGCATCTTTATATCTCTTTCCTGCCTTATTGTATTCGTCCCTTGACCATTCATATGCTTTCTTCACCTGCTCAAGCACCAATTCTCTTGGGGAGTCTCCTGATAGCAGCAACCTCTTCCTGGCCCAGGACATGTGAACATTACCCTAGTGGAAAAATGCAAGTGCTGCCATCTCCTGGAAGTTTTCCTCAGCAAGATTAAACACCTCCTGGGCTTCTTCAGTACTAATAGTGTCCTCGATTGCCTCAGTGTAGAGCTTCATACTAACCTCATGGAGGTCCAAGTACTCATCAGAGCTAATCCCAACACGGTTCTTGAAAAGTCGAGCGAATTGCACAATCCAATCATCAATACAAGTCACCGTGCTCCTGTCCTCATCCTGCCGATTGCTTCTGATACTCCCATTATCCGAAGCGTTGTTTACATTTCTCTCCAATGGCCCACTATTGGTGTCATCAACATAAGGTTCATGCTCTAGATTGGCCTCAGTAACATACAGCCGAAGTGAGCTCCCAGCCTCAGCCAAGTCCTCAGCCCATTTCAACTCATCCTGGTTGGTGATTGTCACAAGATCACCCTCCTTGTCCTTGTACTTGACAAGAACAGCCTTGAGCCCAGAAAACTTGCTCCGGACGGCCTCGCGTAGCTGTGCCATGCTGCAGCTCGCCGGCACCTGAGCCCACCTTATGTCCTCCCCAAACACAAGTTTCACCTGCCTCGGCTGCTCCTCCACCTCCTCCTCTTTGACAGCTTCCGCAATCTTCTGCTCCTCGACCTCCTCCACAGCAGCAGCCGCAGCCTTGGCAGCGAACTTCCGTCCTCCCCTCTTCTTGCACGGCTTCTGCTTGGGCGCAGCGGCCACCACCTCCTCCGGTGTGGGCATGACGTCCTTGTCGTCCAATACAACCCCCTTCTCCTCCATGGCCTTCTTCACCCTTTCGGCCACATCCAGCGCAGTGAGGTTGTTGGGCTCCAGAGCGAGCACCTTGTTGACGTCCCTGCAGGCGAGGTCGAGCCTGCCCAGCGCCTCGAAGCAGCACGCCCACTTGAGCAGCGCCTTGGTGTACTTGGGTGACGCCTCGAGCGCGACGTTGCACTCGTTGATGGCGCGGTAGTAGTCGGGCAGGCTCATCTACATGTAGCAGGCGGCGATGTTGCTGTGGAGGTAGGCGACGTCGGGGTGCACCCGGGGGTAGCAGCTTGATGGCCTTGTCATAGTTGAGCAGCGCACGGTCATAGTCTCGGCGCTAGAAGAGCTTGTTGCCCTCTTCCTTGTGCTCTTGCGCCATGTCCGTGAAGAGGGTCTCGTCGCCATCGAGGACCTTGGAGCTGGACCGCTCCAGCGACGCCGGCTTGCCCCCGTGGTCGTCGGTCTTGCCGCCGCCGCCGGAGGCCCTCTTCTTCTTCAGCGACGGCTTGCCCATATCCAGCAACAAATCTACACCAAAAGGTTGGTGCTTTACCCTCCTCTCGCAATCACCAAACGCCACCTCGAATCCTCAAGGAACTCCCAAATTCAACGGAAGCAAGGTGGAATTCGACAGAAATCTCACCTTTCTCCTGCTAAACCGTGCCAAACAGACCAATTGAAAGCAAGAATTCGAGAGCGCCGCTCGTCTCAAAAACCAAGAAGAAGCGACCAAATCTCCAGCAAGACTGGAGGAAGGGGAGGGGGAGGAAACCCAACTACCCCAAGTCAAAGCAAGAGAAGGACAGAACGGAAACCAACAAGGCAGCGAAGACACAGTCAGAGCAGAGAATCTCCCTCTCTCGTGCGTGCGGCTGGGGATTGACGAATTGTTGGGATGCGTGGAATGGAATAAATGAACAAACTGCAAGCACGCTTAACAGCTCAAGCAAGGGAAATGAACAACAAGATAGCAATCTTTCTGTAGCTAGCCTTAAGCTTCTGGTCTACTAATCCTTTTCTTTCCGTGGCGTGGTCTCGTGGTCGTGGAGCAGGTGCTAAAGAACGAGAAAGGAAGGGTCAGGCAGTGCTCCACTAATCTTTTTGATTAACGTGTGTGGTTGGTTTGCGGGAATGGCTACGCCGCTGCGGGTATACGGGACCTGGTCGGCGTCGGCGGGCGCGTGTGGTGACAGCCAAGTCGTGGGCGCCGCCAGCCGGCCGATGCGCTGGGTGTTGCGGTGCGTGTGGCTGTGGTGTGGGAAGCAACAACGGTGGACGGTGGTTTGCACCGGACTGCCGACTGCGACATGCCCAAACGGGGCCGTCCTGCGTCAGCCTTCAGCGTCATGGGCTCATGGCTTTGACCTGATTAAAAGTTAAACGCGTGCTAAGCCGCCGCCGCCGCCACCGGCGGATTAGGTTAGGGTTTCCCGCCTCGGCTGCGTTGCGTTCACCCGGGCCAGGCCGGGCCTCCCATTGCCAAGTGGGAGCTTGTGTAAGCCTCCTGGGTCGACTCGTACGAATGGGCCGGAATAGGCCCATTTGTTGGCCCACGTGCACCCTGCCTCCTGAGTCCTGACTGGCTAAGGGGGTGTTTGGTTTGGAGTGTTAAAGTTTAACAAATACTGTAACACTTTCGTCTTATTTGACAAAAAGTTTCCAATTTTGGATTAATTAGGCTTAATAGATTCGTCTCGTAAATTACTCCTAATCTGTGTCGACATGCATGCAATTAGTCTATATTTAGTACTCCATACATTCGAGGGAACATTGATATGATACGTGTTAAACTTTAACAAACGGTAACCAAACACGCCCTAAGCCCCTCTCCGTGACGTGCGTCGACCAATTAGCGCGTGCCATGTCAGACTCGCGGCTCTCACCGACGGGCGGGTCCCAGCTCAGCAAGGAGGATCTGCACGGGCTAACTTCTCTCTCTTCCGTAAGCACTTCCCGAGAAAACGAAGACAGAGAGAAGGAAACTGCAGTGAAGTCGCCGGCGCCGCCGCGACAGGAGGAAGGAAAAGGAGCAGCAGCGGCAGGGCAGGCCCGGCGATCTCGGCTGCTGCGGCGCGGTAACGGAGGAAGCGGAGCCGCGACAGGATGCACTCCTTTGGGCACCGCGCCAACGCGGTGGCAACGTTCGGGGTCACCATACTGGCCGCGATGTGCTTCGCCGCCTCCTTCTCCGACAACTTCAACACCCCGACACCCACCGCCTCCGTCAAGGTACCACACCCTTCTCCCCTGCCTCCACCCCGTCTCTCTCAATCCCGTCGAGCCTGCCCGCCTGCCTTGTGTCCGATCTCCGCCGGCGTATCTATCTTAATTCGTGACTTCGAGCGTGGGCGGCTCGATCTGCTTGTACAACCTTCATGTGCCATGCTAACGGGATCCCCATCGTTTGAGTTACACAGATCTTGAATATAAACTGGTTCCAGAAGGAGGCCAACGGCAACGACGAGGTAACTCATCTCCGTATCCTTTTTTTGTTTGCAAATTAATCACAACCAGCATCAGACTAGTTGTGTCAGATTTGTGCCTTGAATTTGTTAAAATTAATTACTCTGTCTTTTGTTCGTTCAGGTTAGCATGACGCTTAACATTTCGGCGGACCTTTCATCTCTTTTCACGTGGAACACAAAACAGGTAATGCCTATTTCTGGTACTTCAGACCTTTTCCCCTTATGTTCGCCGTTTCCAGTTTCCATATCATCACTAAGTTTTACTGCACTAGAAAGTATGGTTTTAGCTTTATGTACGAGGTCAACACTGAAAAATAACTGAAGAGGAATCCTCGAGCACAGGAAGTACTCTCTCGTTGCCGTCTGCGTCTTTGAGCAAATGAGACTTTGAGCCTGAGTTTTGGTTAACTGTATTACGGTGTTCTCAGTTGTTGCAGAATGATCTATGAAAAATATAATGGAAATTTGCCATACAGAAAATTTCAGTGTATTATAATACATCTGTGCAACTGAATCTCTAAAGCACCTGACCTGTTAGTGCTGTTCAAGCGAAACTTTAGAAGGTTCTCGCCTCTGCTGCTTAACTTTACTTTTGTTGCATGATTTTAGGTGTTTGTTTTTGTGGCAGCAGAGTATGAGACTCCACAGAATGCTTTGAATCAAGTAAGTTTGTCGATTATTATTCTTGAGTGGATATCGATATATTACTTGTGATCCTGTGATGTGGCCCATTATTATAGTAGCTCATATGATTATCAGTTACTATTAGCCTGCATCAATTGTCCATAAAGGCATGAGTTTTCTGATTGGGACTGTAGTGCAATCTCATGGAATTGACACTTGCTTGAGGGTTGCAGTAATGATGTCATATACAATTCTTCTTGGTCTGTCCTTCAACATACATTTAGAGCTGTGTCCGATGCATATAGTGGTTTTGGAAAGTGAATTTATTTTGCTGTGGGGATGTGCCAAATCTTTCTAAGCTACACAATTTGACCTAGCCCATTAGACTTTTCCATGTGTTATTGATGGTTTTTTTTTTCACCAGTATATGTAAATCTAGATGAACTACAGTTGAAATATATATCTGGAAAAAACTGAAGTCTGTTAGGTTAATTAATCCATGTCCTTCTAGACCAGCTAGCTAAATCTGGTCGAAGGAATATCAGTAGTTAACAAAAAGAATCTAGTTTGATTGCAACAGGCCCATATAACATTTTAGAACAAGATAAACAGTCTCCTTGATGTTAGCTTGATAATTTGCATAACTACTGCTGGTTTTCCAAACTTTTGGGTAGCAACTTGAGACTATGCTCTTTATATTTATGTGATATAATCATGGATTAATGGATACCTGTACCAGTATGTCATTTGCACAATTACTGTTGGTTTTCTGGACTTTGGGTGAGCAACTCAAGGCTATATTTTTATGTGATACAATCTTATGACTTCATAGAAAGAACGTGGTCATATCACGGTGGTAACACCTCCAAGTGAGGCTGCCAACTATGGCTTGAACCCTGGTTCTTGCAAAAAGAGGCCCCTCGCTGTGTGTTCCCTATGGTCCTGGCATGGTAGCTGAAGCTTTAGCATGCAGATAGTAGCTGACTTTCAGGGCCTTTTCTTGACCTTAAGTGCAATGTCTTTGAAATGTCTATTCCCTTGGGTCAAGATTTTTTTTAATGACTGTATGGATATCTGTACCAGTATGATCATTTGCCCTATTGAATCATTTGTGTTACCTTCTGAGGTTCTGTTATATTTCAGATGTTCCCTCTTATAACTATATTGTAAGTGTATTTGGATTATATGTGACAGGTTTCCCTTTGGGATGGCATTATACCTGCAAAGGAGCATGCCAAGTTTTTGATCCATACCACAAACAAGTACAGATTTATTGACCAGGCAAGCACATTACATAGATTCAATGCTAATTTAATGTAGTCTGTAAAATTTTATCATTGCTTCTGATGTACTTCGGTATGATTATTCTGATTTTTTTTTTATGAATGAGGATCTTTTCCCTTTTCTGTATATGTATTTTGAGCTAGGGATCTACTTATAATTGGTCATGATGCCGAACCATGCGAACCATTTTATGCTTTTACATGGCTATCAGTTTACTCAGTAGAATTCCAAATCTATGTAAGTTTAGGTAGAACAGTGTTGGGTCTGGACCGACACCCATTTCCATGTGGTCGTTCGTTCTTGACATTAATTTTGGGTAGAGCATTACTGGTGTACTGGTTGATATCAATATCCTTTATTTGTGTTAGGATAGGTTTATAGTTGGCTACGTTCTGTTCATTACTTCAATCAATGTGTATGTGCTGTAGTTCGCAACTACCACAAAGTTATTATGTACTGTGACTTACGATTCTTCAGAGATTGCATTGAATGGTTGATTAATGACATGTTTTTATCTCATTACAGGGAAGCAATCTAAAGGGCAAGGAATTCAACTTGACAATGCACTGGCACATTATGCCAAAGACTGGCAAGATGTTCGCAGATAAGATAGTCATGACAGGCTATCGGCTCCCTGAGCAGTACAGATAGTCAGATAGATCATGAACAAGAGTGGAGGCCTGCAAGAAGTGTTAGTGGCAGTGGCATAGCTGATCCTGAGATTTTTGTTCTAATCTAAGTGGAACATGTAATCTTATAAGCATGTACTTAAGCTGAACCAGGCGAAACAAAGTTGTAATTTGAGGAGATATATGTATTGTTCAACTTTGCTTTGCCTATAGAATGTTGATTCTGAACTTGAAAGGTATGCGTTGGTCTGAAACTGTATTGCAATTTGCGGAGCACTCCATTAGGAAGTTTGTTTTTCCTTGTTCTTTTCTCCCGCTGGAAAAGTCCTAGTTGATTGATTCTTGTATGTAGAGTCTTTCCATGGATGCCAATTGTTGTCAGGTTTATGGAATCTGAAGAGACAAGGGCTAGCTGCTGGTAGCAGACCAGCAACCGGTGATTGATGCCGGTGGCAAGGCCACCGGGGTTGTGACGGTGCACGTCCAAAAACGGAGAGCCTTGTTATGCAGAAACAGAAGGAGACCTTGTTACGCAGAAACAGAAACAGACAGTTGATTGATTGCCGCCTCGTACTAGGTGGTCGGCTGCCCTTGTTGGCCTTGTAGGGATGAAAACGAGCAGAAAAAAAAACCTTCTGTCTTTTATTCTCTCTATATATAGAGAGAGAGTATATTCAGTAGCCAGCTACAAAATAAGTTATTCTGTAGCCACCTTCATTTACGATAATTTTATATACTAATTTACGATAATGTCAATACATATTTACGATAGTTGGTTTACTATAACACATGAGGATATTTACCGTAACGTTATGGTAAACCACTTAGTAATGAGTTACTATAATCTCGTAAATTAGCATATTAATTATCGTAACTCAAAGTGGCTACAGAATAAGTTATTTTGTAGCCAGCTACTGGGGGTGTGTGTGTGTATATATATATGTGTGTGTGGGTGGAAGCAGGATCAGATCAGTATATATATATATATATATATATATATATATATATATATATATATATATATATATGTGTGTGTGTGTGTGTGTGTGTGTGTGTGTGTGTGTGTGTGTGTGTGGGTGGAAGCAGGATCAGATCAGTACAGTGATGGACAAAGTAATCGGTCTAATATACTCACTTAGCATGCCAGGCGCTAACATGTTAACATGCATAATTGTTGATTAGTAGATTTATGTTAAAATAGCGCAAGGATATGTAATTGCTAAGCATATCCGTATAGATTGAAAAAAATGAATAAAAATAAGTTTATTCAGATGGAATCGTGATCCTACAAAACGATGAAAACCCCCTTTTTTTTTCCATCCAGTTCCCTTATTTTTCTTGAAATACGGAGACGGACGGAACAAAAGTGACGACATGACGAGATGAGACCGGATTTATCTTGTCTGTTTTCGTCGGTTTAGCTGCTTCTCTTGCGAGCCTGTCACTGGTGTTTCATGCAATGCCTCCAAATTCAACCATGTCGCCGATGCCCGAAGCCGTGGCAGCTCAGGATTACTATCTTACAACAAAGAAAATAAAGATTCAACTACAGCTGAAGCTGTCTACTAGAACCGATTTCATATTCTGAACTATTTTGGACTTCAAACATGCATGTGGTGCTTTTGTGCGTTTCCAGTTTCATGGTTAGCGTTCCCTAGATACAGGCTTCATGTTATGATGCAGTGTAAATGGGATCAGAGATTTTTCCTCAAAAAGATGAGATCAGAGCCTATCCTCGCATATATTGTACTACGACCATGTCAACTTTTTGGCGCCCTACAAAGAGTCCAAATCTCCTCCACTGCTCTTCTTTGCTGAATGCTGAATTAATGTAGCTACAAGGAGGTGTCATTGTGCTGCCCTGTCAACCTGCGGCATCTCACACGAATATATAGTTTTCTCAATGTTTAAAAGATTACATACAAAAGCTATATACAAACCAGACAACATCAGTTATTATTATACTCAAACGGCCAAACCCGATGAGTAAATGGCGCCGCCGCCAAGCACTGTCCTCAACTTGAAACGCCATCACAATGTTGGCCTTCAATGTCGAAAGTGATCGCACTGTGAAATATCATGCCGGTTTGTGGCTTTGTGCTGTCCTCGCTTGATGTCCTTTTTAGTGCTAGCTATATAGGCCCTAATTGGGCTGGGCTTTTTTCAGTCATTGTAGTGGGCTTTTGGCAGGTCAGTGCTAAACAGGCTGTGATTATCTATGGAACTCATCAAATATGACCCGCTTGCTGCTGATGGCGTGTGTTCTGTACAACTTAGCATGAACCACTCAGTCACACTTGGCCACTTGGGGACGAGAGTACCCCAATTGGTTGTTTTGGATCAAAACTGTCTACGGAGTAGTTCATTTACTTTTTTTTACCAGTTTTTATGCTTTAAAGTCTGAACTAGTTCTAATTACAATTTTTAGGTCACCCAACGACTGGAAAGGAAAATAAACTTTTCGAGCGGCTGAGAGTGTTTATACTGTTCGATACAAAGAGACGCCCGGCCACGTTGGACGCGAATAATCCACGTTGGCGCGTGGGGATAGGTGGGCGAGGACAAGGCGCGTGGGCCCGGACTGCGTGATGCAGGTGCAGGAGTTGAGCAATGCAATGCTGCAGAGGAAGAGACAGGGAGATCAAAAATAAAGGAGGGAGCGGAGCAGGTGAGCCCAAGCGGTTGAGTCCAATCCAGACAGCAACGCGAGAAGAACATCCGATCCTATCCGATGAGCCCGGTCGATGGACCCTGCTTGCACCTTTTCAGTGCAACAAAAGGGGAATCGCTTTTAATTTACCTCCTCATAGCATGCATGCATTGTCCTACAGCTCCAGTGTTCTTTATATTTTCCTCGCACAATTCTGAATTTCTGATCAAAAATATTGGAGTCAAATATGTATATATGTAACTAAATACTCTCTCCAGTCACAAATATTATTTGACAACCTTAACTAACCTACGGTCACAAATGTTTGACGATTTGACAAGTTTAACCACATGTATATCGACGGCTTTTGAGTATTTTTCTTCTTTTCTTTGTTGCTATGCTTTTGTTATCTATGAATACATGATCAGCAGAACTCTTACCACTGTTCAAAACATATCATTATATTAGATTCATCTGAGACATATAAATGTTACACTAAATATAAGATAGTTTGGCTTTGACGATAAATCTAGAAATGCTATCTTCTTGGACAGGTAGCATTTAGAAGCGGTGATGTATCTAACTAACCTGGCATACGCAATTATGCATTCATGTGTGTGTGTGTGTGTGTGTGTGTGTGTGTGTGTGTGTGTGTGTGTATACATATATATACACAAAGTACATAACTTCAGACAGTCTCCTCTCATGACTTTTTAGTTCCCTACATGTAGGAGACTGAGAGCACACATGGTGGTGGTGTTTGCATGACCTTAACAGCAGTTCCTAGGAACATGCATGAGCCATGTATCTTTTTGGTGAGGGAAATCGAATGAGAGGGGCCAGGAAAGTTGTAATTGATTACGCTTGTTGGGTGGGCCTTTACATCTTTTTCGCTACCGTACTGGTCATCTTTCTTTGGCTTCTTCTCGAAAGGCATCATCGAACACTACCCAATCATGCATCGTTATCAACTTGTCATCTCTCGTCCTTTACACATTTAGGATATTTAATTAGCGCACTAGTATTACGCTACTCCCTAATGTATTACTTCCTTCGTCCGTGAATAAATCAATTCCTATAGTTATCTTAAATTCGTACAGTTGTCTTAAGTTAAACCTTTTTGAATTTAACCAAATTTATAAAAAGAGCACCAAGACTTACGACACCAAATTAGTATATCTACACAATAAACTATATTTTTCATCATGTGCTTATTTGGTGTCACATTATTTGTACTTTTTTTTCTATACATTTGGTCAAACATAGAAAAATTGACCTAAGATAACAAGAATTAATTTATTCAGGACAAAGGTCGGACATACTATATTGTTGCAAGAATTGCGGATGAATTATAATTAAATTAGACTAAATTACTTATATGAAGGAATAAACTATTATAAACTAATGGTAGTGGATGGTATGACATACTAATGTGGATAATTAAATGCATTTGATAGTGGACTACTGAGGTGGACTGCTTGCATATTGAAAAAAATGGCTAGTGGGTTTAAGATTATAAGAGATACAAATACAGATACAGATACAGATACAGATATAGATATAGATATAGATGCAGGTACAAATATACTCATTTATGAAATATGTGTCCGTTGTCCAATTGTCTATGTCAATATGTAGCAATATGTTTGGGTATGTCTAAATTGTTTATGTATGTGCATGTTCAGTTGTGCAACTTTGTGCATGGCACAATCTAACATTGGTTGCATATGTTGTACATATGACAATGCGTCCAAAGTTGTACACCTATCAACCTTGAATATTGAGCCCAAACTATATCATCATAATGATGCCATGTTTTTCTCCCCCTAATTCCATTTGAAGTCAGTGAGATATCCTAGGTAGCAATAATTTGATGGCCACAATACTGTGCACCAGGAATTTGTATCATTAGGCTATTTTCAATCCACGACATTATACTCTAATATCCACAAATGTCGCATCACATGGACTGCGAGGAAATTTCTAGGAAGAAACAACCTTTACAATGAATAACATCGTATCATATTGTATAGCTGGTGCTATCAAGTAAGTAGTTGTTCCATATATATATCGTGTCTATGGCAGTGGGTTCAAGATGTTGGGTTTAATACCAAACTGTTGGGGATTTCATTCCAAAGATGTCTCTCCAATCCATAGACATACTACTTCATTCTTCTATCTCCTAGGCCGTGTTTAGATCGCCCGATTCGGCGCCGGAATCACTGTATCGATTTACTGTAGCCTTTTGTTTTTATTTGCTAATAATTGTCCAAACATTAATTAATTAGGCTTAAAATATTCGTCTCGCAAAGTACAATAAAACTGTGCAATTAGTTTTTGATTTCATCTATATTTAGTACTCCATATATGTGCCGATATTTTGATGTGATGGGGAATCTTCTTTTTGCATAGTAGAATTTGGAGATGAATTTAGGTATCTAAACGAGGCCCTACTTAATTCTTTGACGCGTACAGGGCCTCTAATAAATGTGTATGGTACTATTTACTGGGCATTAGCTAGGCTGGTCCTAACAGGAGGTTTCAATAGCGTCACATCACTTAGAGTTCCATAAGTTGATGAATTAATAAAATAGTTCCCTCGAATGCATAATGTCAATTTGTTGATTCATATCCTAGCTAGCCATATATAGCATTTAATTGCAAAATAGGGGCTGAATGAAATGAAACCTCTTTGTCACCTAATCAGTGTTGATGATACGTTTCAAAGTCTTTAAAATATATATAGCGAGTTTTATTTATCTAGACGAAACATTTCCGTCTATTTATAACTATATATAATGACATGTCACCATTTTTACATTCGTGGACACCTTAATTTTTTTTTGCGAAAACGACACCTTAATTATTTTATTGAGAATGAAACCGCCATCCGGTCATGCCGTCTTTTTTTTGTTTTTTTAGCCCTTTTTTCGAAAGATTCTCTCAAATATGCCCCTTGCGGAAAGATTTTAAAAAATAGACCCTTATCTTGGCGCCATAGTCGTTGGCGCCAAGATATAACGTCATGGCGCCATGGTCACTGGCGCCATGACCCTGCCGTCGTGGCGTTGATGTGGCAGGGAGCATGGCGCCATGGATCTTGGCGCCAGGGACCCAGTAAAAATGTAGCCTCCTTTCTTCTTCCTCTCTTCCTTTCTCTTTCTTTCTTTCTTCCTTCTCCGTTGCCCGCTGGGCCGCCCGCCCGCGCGCCGCCGCCGGTCGTCGGCCTGCTCGCACGCCGCCGCTGGGCCGCCCGCGCCCCCGCCCGGCCCGCGCGCCCCCGCCTTGCCGCGCGCCACCGGCCGGCCCTTCCGGCCCCCGCGCGCCCCCGCCCGGCCGGCCGCACGCCGTCGCCGGCCCTTCCACGCGGCCCGCGCGCCGCCGCCGTCCGCCCGCATGTCCGTTCGGCCGCCGCCACCCGCCTGCACGCCCGGTGAGGCCACGCGCTGCTGCCCGTCCCTCCATTGCCAAGCGTCGGCATCTCCGCTTCTCCACAAGGTAAAATACTTTGTTGTTCTTACTTAACAATAGTTAGTTAGTTATTTAGTTATGTAGCTAGTTAGTTAGTTTATTATAGATTAAGATTGATGGATACTGTATATAGGTACTTAGTTATTTAGTTAGTTAAATAGTTATATAGTTAGTTACATAGATAGTTACTTGACATAGTTAGTTAGTAGTACTGTGTAATTGTGCTTCGTTATGTTTTGGAACTAGATGGACAACCTAGTGAGCATATATCATGGAGGAACTGTGGAACGAGATCGCTATGGATATGTTGAGTTTGTTGACATGCAAAGTGTGCCTGTGCTATTCAATGAGAAGCCATCATTTAGTGAATTGACTGCAAGGGCTCGTGAGGAGGTACATTGCTATGGAGATGATGACATCATAGTTGAGGGTGTACTTCACCTAGGTTTCCCTCCCAACATGCTAAGGAAGATGATCCCAATAGGGTGTGCAGATCAGTGGGACAACTATGTGAGATCGGCTATGAAAAGCCAATTCCAAAGTTTAGACGTGGTTGTGCATCGGGTGCTCGTTGATCCCACCCCTCTTGGGTTGTCCCTGCCAATGGGTGAGTAGGCATACTTTGAACCTCTCGTCCCGGAACATGATGTGGATGCGGAGGTTCCGCCTACCGTTTTCGATGCGCAATCTGCCCCCAATGATGTGGCACATCCTCCTCAGGAGATCCCTTTGACACAGAATCATCCGAGTAAGTGTCAATTAGGCATCGTTTTATCTTTGTAGCTTAATTCTCTTCTTTTCATCCACTTTTCTTATCATCTCCTCTTATTTGTGGCTATGTTGCAGGAGACGTTCCCGATAATGAGGGCGCTCCTCCTGCTGATGCTCAAGTCCAGATTGGAGATGGAATCCGTGCCTCCAATAGTATTGAAATTATGAATGATTCAGAGCCATATGAGATCACAAGGGCTGTTGATTCTGACGATGATCGTCCTATTAGAGAGCTCACGGAGAGTGACGTTGAGATGCTAAGGCGTATTTTTCCCAGCCGCCGTGATCCTATGGTTCATGAGTTCAGTGATCTTACTCATTCAGATCAGGCGTGTGCCGAAGGACGTGAAGATGAGCTGCAGGAAGCTCTAGAGACTGGTCCTAGTATGGAGATAGAGAAGGGGAGGGTTTTCAATGACCTTCCTGCATTGAAGAGGTGGTTGCAGGCGTTTGTAGTGATACGCAAGAGACCGTACAAGGTCCTGCATTCCCATGTGGAGCGGCGTTACACGGTTGTTTGTGCCAAGGAATGATGTCCATGGAGGGTTTGTCCAAGGAAGCAAAAGGTCTCCGGAAAGTAGAAGATCACAAGAGTTGTCGGGCCACACACTTGTTCTTCACATGTCCTCAGCACGAAGCATCGGCAGTTGACATCTACCCTCATTGCCAAGCGGTTGATGAAAGTATTACAGGGAGAGCCAAACATGAAGGTCAGGACAATTATCAAAATAGTTAATGAGGTGTATGGAGGATATGACATATCTTATGGCAAAGCCTGGAGGGCTAAGCAGCGGGCATGGAAGATGATATATGGGGACTGGGAGGATGGCTACGAGTAGCTTCCAGTACTTCTCAATGCAATCAAAGTAGTGAATCCAGACATGCATTATGAGTACATCCCTAGGCCAGATGCATGGAAGGATGGGAGACATATATTCTTCCGTGCTTTCTGGTGCTTCCCTCAGTGTGTCGAGGTATTTAGGCACTGCCGTCCAGTCTTCTCCATTGATGGTACATTCTTGATTGGCAAGTACCGTGGCACACTTCTCATAGCCATATCGTGTGACGCAAACAACAAGCTTGTTCCTTTGGCATTTGCTTTGGTTGAGAGGGAGAATAATGATAGCTGGGGATGGTTCTTGAGGCTAGTCCGGATACATGTGGTTGGGCCTGGCAGAGAGGTGGGCGTCATATCTGATAGGCACCAGGGCATACTTAATGCTGTGCGAGAGGAGATAGAGGGGTATGCACCTTTGCACCATCGTTAGTGTACTCGGCACCTTGCTGAGAATCTACTCCGGAAGGATGGTGTGAAGGATAATTTTGATCTTTTCCAGAAGGCTGCTCGACAGCTTGAGGATAGGTATTTCCGGAGGAAGTCAGAACCGCATCTAATGCCGAAGGTAGACAATGGCTGACATGTTTGATGAGAGATGTGAACCACATCTAATGCGTTTGGGGAGATGACAGTCACGCTACAGGATTGTCAGAAGATGCTAGGTCTGAGGATTCGTGGGAGGGCAGTGACAGGGCAGTGTAGGTTAGAGGGTTGGAGAGCTCGGGTGGAAGCCTTCCTTGGACGTCCGGTGGGTGAGCAAGGAGAGCGCACTTCTGGTGTTCTTCTCTCCTGGCTCCGGGCTGAGTTCGCACAGTGTCCTCCAGGGGTAGACGAGCAGACAGTTCAGTACTACTATAGGGCGTGGATCCTACACTTGTTTGGCTCTGTTCTCTTCTCCGATGGAACGGGGGACACTGCGTCGTGGATGTGGATCCACTGCCTCACAGACTAGGACCAGGCGGATCACTACAGCTGGGGCTCTACAGTGTTGGCTTTCCTTTACCGTCAGCTTTGTGAGGCGTGTCGGCGGTCTTCACAGTCAGCCTCACTTGGTGGGTGTGCGTACCTACTCCAGCTGTGGATGTGGTCGCGGCTTCCAGTTGCTCGTCCCGTGGTGCTGGCTCCTCGCGACTGGTTCCCAGTGCAGAACGCACGTCTACAGCCGACGTGGGCGTACCTGTGGGACCAGGTGACAGTTCCTCACGCGAGGATGGAGCGGGCGTACAAAGAGTACACGGACGAGCTAGATAGGCTAATGGCCTCTAGTGTAAGTACAAATTATTATACATGTTGGTTCAAAAGAAATTATTTATTAAACTATCTAACTTCTTGTTTGGACACGTTACAGGTGACTTGGGAGCCATACGCGGACGAGGTCGCACTTCCTTTTGTGGTGAGCAACGTGTGTGACAGCGACAACGAGCTCTACAGGGTGAGGTGCCCTCTTATCTGCTTCTATGCTGTCGAGTACCACCTTCCACATCGAGTTGCACGCCAATTTGGAGCAAGGCAGCGTTGTCCACCATCTCCAGTGTCGACCGGTGTTGACTTGCACAAGTAAGTGTTCTATTATTTATAATTGGACCTTTTTCCTGAAGTTGCACTTATATTATTACCACTTGATATATGTCGAATAAGATGGATGAAATAATTATTGGTATGTTTGTATGTCTATGGAATGCATATAGGTGTGGTTTGCTTCAACAAACAAAGGAAACTCTGCCAAAATTTTTAACTTTGGCATACATTCATGTTATAGTCACACGATGTTGACTAACTTGTGTACGTGTTTTGCAGGCTCGATCATAAGAAAAATAGGAAAATCTTTGATTGGGCCCATCACCACCGAGACTACATCAAAGAGTGGGAGATGTTCGACAAGAACGTGGACGACAACGACGAGCCGCACACGAACATAGACTACAGGCGGTACCAAGCTTGGTACCACCAAGCGACTTGTCCGAGGCTTAAGCTACAATGGACACACGATGACTACGCTGACATTGAGTCTTCCGAGGATGAGGACACGGCGTACGACCACTCTACTCGTGTAGGTCGCCAGGTGGGAGCAGGACCGATCTTGGACAGAGTGGTATGTCATTTCCTCTACTTTTATATATCGATTTGCGTAACAATGAATTATAACTTAAAACTTTATTGTAGAGCAACTCCCTCAGGATATCGGTCCAAGAAATAGAACGCTTTCGTCCGAGGGTGAGGGACGGTGACACACGTAGCTTCCTTGACGTAAGTATCTATAAATATGTAAATATTAGATTACTAACACGTTCAATACATTCAGTTGACATGATTTTGTGCACTAGAGACTGGCTCGTCGGCTACGCCGTACCGCTGCGCTCTGTGGTTGCAGGACAGGCACGACACAGGACATGCACGTGCCTTCTGCTCCCAGAGGT
Organism: Saccharum hybrid cultivar R570; assembly: GCA_038087645.1. Lineage (NCBI taxonomy): Eukaryota > Viridiplantae > Streptophyta > Magnoliopsida > Poales > Poaceae > Saccharum > Saccharum hybrid cultivar. The sequence goes on along the minus strand of JAQSUU010000366.1, from coordinate 7,120,777 downwards.
GGCGTAGGTTCGTCTAGCCACCCACCTACAGGGTCGCGAGGCATTTGCACCGAGGATGACGACGATGACCACGAGGATGAGGACCAGGGGCACGAGGAGATTGGACCATCTCAGCTAGACGATGCTCCCTGGACTCAGCCTACGCAGCAGGTCGGTACCAGGCGACGTCGACCACCTGACCCTTACACTCCAGGCACCCACGCTCTTGGACACAAGGGCAAGGGTAGGTCTAGGAGACACTGAGGGACTATAGCCGACTTGTGGACTATATGGACTGTATGGACTATTATTATGAACTGTTATATCCTATTATTATGTATTATATGAACTACTATGGAGTTTATGGACTCCAGGCACCCACGATTTGAGGATACTCATATATATTGTTTAATGTGAATGTCATATATAATTGTTGATGACATATGTTTGGATTGAATCATAAACAGGGAAAACTCTGCCAAAATTTTCTGCAACATGTCAAGTCGTGCAGTACACCGATAGCATGTAGCCTTTTCAGTGATTTATCAGGTCACTATCATATCGTATATCCTCTTTTACAGATGAATTGATTGATCAAGGAATCTAGCCTTTACAGATGAGTTTTCAAATAGGCTTTTCATTAATTCAAATAGGCTTTTTAGGGATGGCATCTAGGCTTTTCAGGAGCATTAAAGCCACAATACAACGGCTCTCAACACCACTGCTGGCTATATATACACCTTCCTCCATACAATGGTAGTCACTTAAAACCAGAAGTTGGTTATCTACGAGTAGTAATGTCTGGAGGGTCATCTAGAGGGAAGGGAACGGGGGGACTAAGGGTACTCCCATTGTGTGGGAGGGGTCTCTGGGTCCGGAAGACTTTGATGAACCAGTGTATTATTTTCCTGTCGAGACCAAGAGAGATTTCACCAAAGAGTGTCCACTCCGAGGATATGATAATTGGAAACAAGATTGGCCAAAATATAGGCATGGTGAGGACTGCTTAGTGCAGATGTTCGTGGAGGGTTTGGATGGAGGTCGCCGATTCTTCAAATGTCCGCGAGCAAAGGTAATTGGTTTTAAAATTTATTACTCAAATTTTTTTCTCCATTATTTTGCATCTCATAGGCGAAACTAACTGCATGTTCACTAAATCTTTGAAATGCAGTGTTCAGAGTCCAAAGAAAATTATGGCTTCACTAGGTGGGTCGATCCTAGACCAATCTATCCGCACGCACAGTACATCTACTACTTGCAAGACCATATCTTCGAACTAGAAAGGGAAGTTAACAACAGTTACAAGGACGACGAAGCAGACGATACCAGTACTGGTGCCCTTTTACAGGACGGACCATGCCATGATCCATATTGCACCTGCCCTAACCACAAGAACAACGGGCCTCCGCCACCACCCCCGCCACCTCCACCATCAACGATGGGAGGATACTGTGGAGAAGGGGCTATACAGTTTGCTATGTGGTCACACTATTAGATAGAACAAATCTATCGTGTACACGTGCTATGTAATGTGCTTGTTGTTCGCTCTAATTACCTAAGGCATGTTAGGTTTAGTTCAGGACATATGTGCCCTAGTTCAGTACAAGTTCTGGCATGCCATGTCCTATGTTATGCGTGTTGAATTGTGAAATCCAGTACTTCCTTATGTTTTATGTGCACCTCGAGAACTAGTTTTGGTAACTCAGTAATATTAAACCTGATATATGACAACACTATGCAAGGTCCAAAAATTTAAAGTGCATATGAAATACATGATGACAAAATAAATAACACAGAACATGCCCTAGGTACATGATTTACCTAAAGTACATTAGATTAAACACATTGCATACTACATCGACCACATTGTTTATAATTAAACCATACAACTAGCATACTACTGAGTACAACGAGGCCACTTTCCCTTTTTCTGGGTATCAAGATTCTCCTCCATCGCTGCCTTCGCTCGGTGCACGCGCTCAAGCTTCTTCTCCCTCTCCTCCCTACACGCAGCAACATGCCTCCTTTCCTCCTCTTCCTTGTGCTCCTTTGCTGCTGCCTCCTCTCTACATCTCTTCTCTAATATCTCCAGGCGCTCCGCATCCCACTCCTTCAGGCCTTGTAGAAGCCGCATGTCAGCCTCTTTGATCTCAGTGTCGATCCACTGCTCAAAATCACATAGCGGTGGAGGGGTCTGGAGCAAATGCAATTGTTTCAAATCCAATTAATATGCAAAACTTCATAAGACACAAATTAATTAATAAACAAAAATAATTTCTCACAATAAATGTACTACGGCGCTGACGCTCTGTAGGCTCCCATGCAAAATTGGAACACATCCAATATCTCTGCTTATATGTTGCCTCATCTTCAGAAATATCTACCTTGCAAGGATCGCCACAGAAGCACATGGGTATTGGCACACCGCTAGGGAGCGGCTTTGGGACGTACGGACTTTCGGTCATCCGTCCATAGCTACAATTTAACAAATTCTGTTCTAATATAAGAAAACAAATAACAATAAACCTAAAAACTAAGGGTTTAATATATGATGAAAAAGATCTACGCATACCTTTGTTTTCTAGCTTTTTCACGCCTAGGCATCCTACGGTTGTACAATACATACGAATTTTAAAAAGTACATGAACAAATAACATGTGAAGTTCATAGGTTAAGAATATGACTTCATTTTACCAAATCGATTCGAAATAAATAAGGAAGGGTGAGAGGATACCTAGCTCTCGAAGATCGACGGATAAAATCCAACTTTTTCACAGTCCAATCGGTCGATTGAAGAGGTTGGCCGAAGTGTACAAAGGAAAAACCCGAAGAGAAGGAGAAAGAAAACGAGAATGACTCGGGGAGGAAGAGGAGGCTAGCTAAAACGTGGGCTCTTGGCGCCAAGATCTATGGCGCCAAGGCTTGGCGCCAATGACGATGGCGCCAAGCTCCCTGCCACGTCAGCGCCACGACGGCAGGGTCATGGCGCCAGTGACCCTGGCGCCATGCCGTTATATCTTGGCGCCGACGACTATGGCGCCAAGATAAGAGTCTATTTTTTGAAATCTTTCCGTAAGAGATATATTTGAGAGAATCTTTCGAAAAAGGGCTAAAAAAATAAAAAAGACGGCGGGTCATGGGACTTGGAATGGCCTTAATTAATAAGCACTATTTAGCCATCTACTTCTGGTTTTTGTTGCTCTCAAGTACTGTAAATTTTAGCCTAAAAATCAGAAATAATGGGAGATTCGATGGCCGTCGACGTCGTCTCCTATCTGTGTCTACTAGTTTTGACTGGAAATCAAGGCCCCACCCAATCATCCATGGGCATATATAATATATGTGCATTGGAGAGTGTTCATGAAAGTAGTGGTAATCTATAAGAAAACATCAACTATATATGCGCGTGTGTGCATACAAATGTACACAAGCAGCCAACACGCATGTTGTTGCAGAGTCAATTCCGTAGCTGCTAGGTAGCTTGAGCACCGTACCGCTGCACCTGTGGCTGGCAAAAGCGATCTAAGCCCATGCATATATGCTGTGTCGCTTCTACTTGACCTCCGAGATCCTCTCTCAGGCTCTGGCCCCGGTCCCTTTCCCGGCACGGAATATGTCGCGCGCCAACATCATGCGTGCGTGGATGCGCGTGGCCTCTGCTTGCTAGAAGGAATATTCATCATCCCCAGGGGCCAGGGCACAGACAAGACGTCGCATGTCTGCTATATTATGGGCCTACACAGTACATATGTGAATATTTGCACGTTCCATGTCTCTTGTTAATTATGACACATAGCTTGTGTTGAACTGTACACAGGGCCGGCCGCCGGAGACGACGACGAAGACTGAAGTACTCCTATCTTCCTTTCTCGTGAATGTCTAGCGTATATATAGCAGCCGCAGCTGTCAGATGATATATGCAGTTAGGCCATACGCCCATACCTGGAGTACTCCAGGTCATCAATCATGTCAGAGTAATGAACCAAGGCCTCGTTTAGATGAGAGAATTGGGAAGAAAAACACTGTATCAGAATTCCTGTAGCATTTCGTTTGTATTTGGTAAAAATTATCTAAATTTTAACTAACTAGGCTTAAAATGTTCGTCTTGCAAAGTACAACAAAACTGTGCAATTAGTTTATGATTTTATCAACATTTAGTACTCCATATATTTGCCGATATTTTGATGTGATGGAGAATCTTCTTTTTGCACAGTGGCATTTGGGGGAGAATCGGAGGAACTAAACAAGGGCCAAATGGATATCCATCTTTTGAATCAGTTCATCATCACTAGTACTAGTTGAGAGCAACCTGCACGTATATATAGTACGTACGTACGGACTTTGTGAGAGGCTGGAATTGAACTAGTAACAACCACGTGCCAACAATGTACGTACTAGTACACTAGTACCATGCAAGCAGATAATAATACTGTTGCTGAGGCCACTTGAGTACACTTTCTGATCTTGGCCTCGTTTAGTTCGGTGAATTGGGGAGAAAAACACTGTATTAGAATTCCTGTAGCATTTTGTTTGTATTTGGTAAAAATTATCTAAATTTTGACTAACTAGGCTTAAAATGTTCATCTCGCAAAGTACAACAAAACTGTGCAATTAGTTTTTGATTTCATCAACATTTAGTACTCCATGCATTTGCCGACATTTTGATGTGACAGGGAATCTTCTTTTTGCATAGTGAAATTTGGGGAGAATTGGGGGACTAAACAAGAGCCTTTTCTGGCTATATGCCGTTCTGTTACATACTACTGTAGTACTGTTGATCTGCTGCATGCTTTAAACAACTACTAGGCAGATAGAGCACAATGCAAGCAGCGCCATTAATTTTGCGCTACAAAATAAAGGGGGCCTCTGCCTGCACAGTGCACACAGGACCGAACAGTACAGTACAGCACGCACATTCCTTGTGCGATCGAGACCTGGGACGCTGGGACACGCACGTACGCATGCACGCACCCGCCGCTAGCTACCAATGCAAGGAAGCAATCAGCATGTCGTCGCTGTGGTGCTACAGGCGAGTGTGCTGCGTCAGGCCGGCTTTTAAACGGGCACGCCGTTCGTCGGTACTTGCCCGATGAACAGCGTGCAGGCCAGCTGGCCCGGGCCGAGAAAACAAACGCAGACATCTCGATTGCACTTGGGAATTTAGGATCGGCGGCAGGCCGGCAGCTGATCGGTCGAGGAGACAGATGGATTGATCGATCCGTCCGATATGATTCATAGGTATCTTTCTATCTATTTATTTATTCTATTATATTTTATTTTTAATATTAAGATAGAAGCGGTTCTTTTAATCAACCTTAGCCTTTTTACTTCTTGTACGTTGTTTCTTTCTTTCGTCCCACTTGTTTACTTATTAAACTGTCCTCACGTCCTTTGTATCTCTCTACCTCTACTTCTATCTCTATCTATCTATTCTATTATGTTCTGTTCTATTCTTTTCTTTTTAATATTAAAGATCGAATCGTTTCTTCTGATCCGTCTTAGCCTTTTTCTTCCTAAACTACCTCTGTATGCAGTTTCTTTCTTTCGTCCCGCTTGTTTACTTGTCAAACTGTCCTCACATCCTTTGTATCTCGTATGTAACACGAGTTCGTGTATCTCTACCTCTACCTCTACCTCTACCTCTATCTATCTATCTATCTATCTATCTATCTATTCTATTTTAATATTAAAGATCGAATCGTTTCTTCTGATCCACCTTAGCCTTTTTACTTCCTAAACTATACCTCTGTGTGTAGTTCCTTTCTTTCGTCCCACTTGTTTACTTGTCAATTTGTCCTCACGTCCTTTGTATCTCGTATGTAACACGAGTTCGTATATCTCTACCTCTACCTCTATTTCAATCTCTATCTATCTAGAGGTCATTCTCGCTTCCCGAGAAGTCAGCCTTTTTAAACTTTGACCAATTATATATAAAAGAATATTGATATTTATAATACATAATCAGTATCATTAGATAGATCGTTAAATATACTTTCATAATAAAATTATTTGGAGATATAAATGTTACACGCATTTTATATAAATCTAATTAAAGTTGAGAAAGTTTGACCTGCACGCTTCCTATAGCTCTATTCTGGAACAGAGGGAGTATCTATCTATCTATCTATTCTATTTTAATATTAAAGATTGAATCATTTCTTCTAATCCACCTTAGCCTTTTTACTTCCTAAACTACCTCTGTATGCAGTTCCTTTCTTTCGTCCCGCTTGTTTACTTGTCAAACTGTCCTCACGTCCTTTGTATCTTGTATGTAACACGAGTTCATATATCTCCACCTCTACTTCTATCTCTATCTCAATCTCTACTATCTATCTATCTATCTATCTATCTATCTATCTATCTATTCTATTCTATTCTCCTTTGTATCTCGTATGTAACACGAATTCATCTACCTCTACCTCTACCTCTACCTCTATCTATCTATCTATCTATCTATCTATCTATCTATCTATTCTATTTTAATATTAAAGATCGAATTGTTTCTTCTGATCCACCTTAGCCTTTTTACTTCCTACACTACCTCTGTATGCGGTTCCTTTCTTTCGTCCTCTTTTTTACTTGTCAAACTGTCCTCACATCCTTTGTATCTTGTATGTAACATGAATGCATATATCTCTATCTTTATCTATCTATTCTATTCTATTTTTAATATTAAAGATCAAAGCGTTTCTTCCAGTCCACCTTAGCCTTTTTACTTAAAAAAAGACGGCTCCACCTTCCAAAAAAAATATGGAATAAAAAATATTCTATCTATATATCTATCTATTTATTCTATTCTATTCTATTTTTTTAATACTAAAGGTTGAAGCGTTTCTTCCAATCCACCTTAGCCATTTTACTTCCCAAAAAAGATGGGCTCCACCTTCCAAAAAAATATGGAATAAAATGTTGGTTCTTTAATACAGTTTTGACTCCACCTTCCAAAAAAGATGAAATTTTGGCTCTATAATGTTAGGTATGGGCATGAACTACAAACAAACAGAGACCAAAGAGACGCAAGAGCTTGTGTGACGTAAAAAAAGACGAGCAAAAGAATAGATATAGTTACATGAATGACATACAGTTTGATGTTTTATTCTACACCATCTATTCTAATTTATTTATGAAATATGACTCAATACCACATGTAGATGATGCTGATCTAACTTGTATGGACATGTTTTATCTTATAATCAGACTGCACACAATGCACATATGCATCATCAATTTCATTTCATTTTGAATACTCTCTACCATGCACGGATGTAGATTTCTCTTACATGAACATTATATATATATATATATATATATATATATATATATATATATATATATATATATACTCTCCCTCCTTATCGGATTTAGAAGTCGTTTTGGACAAGGTTTGGGTCAAACATTGGGAATATAAATCATCAATAACTTTTAAGTTGTTGAGTTTACAAATGTAAAAATTATATGAATAAATTTGTCTTGAAAAATACTTTCATAAAAGTACATATATATCACTTTTCCATAAATATTTTTTATATAAAAACAAGAGGTCAAAGTTGTGTTTTGGAGACCGTGTCGCTGTCCTAAACAACTTCTAAATCCGATACGAAGGAGTGTGTGTGTGTCTATATATATATATATATATAATATGCATATTATTCCAGTATATGCAATGCAATGTTTTTACACTTATTTTTTTAGCCATGTGAGCTATAAGGTGTTAACTACTTGGTTAAATAGAAAAGATTTTGTCATACATCACTTAAGAAATCTGTCGTGTTGGTATGCACTCGATATTCTATTATGGAGATCTGGATTCAATCCCTCACTTGGCTTTTTATTTTTAGCTCACTGGGATTTCCTGTGGGTGCTCATCGGGACTTTTGATTAAAAAAAAACTCCTCGGTAGACTCTAGAATTCATATCTATACCTTAATTAATATTAGGTATAGATATGAATTTTAGCGTTTTTTCACATATTTGTGGGTAGTCGCTGGGACTTCCAAATGTGTGTGGATGCTATTACTGCGACTGTTGATAAAAAAAAAAGAGATTTCCGAATGTGGGACTTTTGATTAAAAAAAAGGGACTTCCAATGTAAAAAACGAAGACGGAACACAGAAACTAGACAGGAAGGGAGTGGCAGAACAAAAGGAAACAAATACGGCTACGGGTAGAGAGAGGCAGAAAAAACAAAGCACACAACATACGCTTTAATATTAGGTAGATATGTTGGGATTTTAGCAATTTTTCACATGTGTGTTGGTGGTCGCTGGGACTTCCGAATGTGTGTGGGTGCTAACTGGGACTTCTGATGAAAAAATAGAGAGAACAAAATACGGAAGCCGGACAGGAAGGGACAGGCAGAATAAAAGGAAACAGAAACGTATCAAGATGCCAACGGGTAAGTACCCGACGGGTAGTGCCCACCCGTACCCGTATCCGCACCCGCAAAATTTTACCCGTCGGGTTACCCGTACCCGTATGCGGGTAAAAAAATAGTTCCATACCCGTACCTGCCGGGTAATTCTCACCCGACGGGTAACCCGTACCCGATAGCATACCCAAAAATTACCTAAAAATATCAAATAGTCACGTGCAAAAATAAATCATTCTAAGCTTCCAACAAGTTACGAACATGCTAACAAACATTATTAGCATTATTACGACAAATGCAATCTACTAGAAATATAGTGGATGTCTCAATGTACCAAATTCATAACTTATATGCGCTAAAATAACTGAGGTTGGCTAGTTATTTTTGCGGGTATGTCTTACCCACGGGTATGCGGGTATGGGTAGTATACACCAACACTCGTACCCGCCATACCCGATGGGTATAGGATTTTGCCCAACAACGTACCCACGGGTAGAAAATTCATCCCATACCCGCCTCTTTATCGGGTAATACCCGTCGGGTACTTGGGTTTCAGGTAGCCGTTGACATCTCTAGATACGTACGAAGAGGGGGGAGGTGGTGAGTCCGAGAGAAATTTTATTTTTTAATATATTATTAGATTATAGATATAGATTTATTCTGATATGCTGGGATCTCGCGTAGGCAAAGGCGCATGCATGCCAGATTTGGCCCTTTTCGTTTGGATTGGAAGCTGCACATCACTTCCAAAAATCGGTCGTACGTGACGATGGTTGCTAACTCTCCGATCCATAAAAGACCGCGCACGTACGTAGGCGTATCGCGTACACCGCCCAGGAGTTGCCGAGTTGGAGGGCCGGGGAGAAACGATCGAGTACGCCGGCCGCGTATGTCCCGTCACGGTGGACGGCGGGCGTTACCTGTGGTGCGGTGTGGGCGTGCGGCTGCGGTCTAGAGATAGCGCGCGAGAGCGGTGCGGCAGATAGCGAGCAGTGCATGCATCAGGCAAGAATGCAGGATATCTTCTTGGTGGTGACTGCATGCGGACAAATTTAAAAGGCCAGGTGTCGCGTCACCGTCGTCGCGTCTGGCCGGTGTTTTTGGACTTTGGACGACGAACCAAGCTAGCTAGCCTGCGCCGCCCGCGCGCGTGCGGCACTCAGCAGGCACGTACAGTGACAGTGCCGCCCCTGGCATGCATGTATACGCGTGCGTCCTGGCGCGGCACTCAGCATCGAAAGGCCGGCCGCCCCGGTCCGGTTGAGATGCGCGCGGCGGGCGCCGCTGAAACATATCAAATCAACGACGGCGACGTGTATGCATGGGGTGGGGGCGTAAACGTAACGTACGGGCGCTTCCATCCGAATGAACCCGATCGCAACAGAACAGCAGGTAGCTAGAGCGCGGCAGGCAATAAGCAAAACACAGCCCTGCAGGTTTCTTGCGGTAAGAACGCGCGCGCAGTGGCGGGCGGTGCAGTCAACGTAATTAACAAACCCTGCGTAGTCGTTTCTGCCCCAACATTTTAAAATCTTTGGACACAAACGATCCAACAAACGATCCGTCTCGCCGAAGTTACCATCAATCAGGTGCCCGGCCTGTTGCCTGTCACTCGGTCATACAGGCACACAGATACATTCCTTAAATATGTTAATTTTAGCAGTATGTGGAGTCATCTATAGTGAATTGAAAGCGAAGGATTAATATGTTATATATACAGCAGGATGCTTTACCGTGCACGAACCGAAGTTTTACAAAAGTGAACGAAACTGATTGTTTACGCAACAGGCACCGGTGCAATTTTCACATTCTCGTCATGAAAGCGAACATTCCAATCAAGTATGTACTCCTTTCGTTCTAAATTATAAGTCGCTTTGACTTTTTTGATACATTAATTTTGCTATCTATCTACATATAATGTACGTCTATATACAAAGCAAAAATCTACGTACTAAAAAAGTCAAAACGACTTATAATTTGGTAAGAGGGGTACCAATCAATCAATCTTTTGTGGATGCACGGCCTGGTTTGCCCCCACTAGTTGTGAGCTGCTGCCCTGCTACCTGAGAACCAAAACCTCCAATGTCACCATGGCCGGCACTCGATCCATGGCCTCCCCTGAGACATTTTAATTTCCTCAGGCCCATGACTCAAACCGGCACTTAATTCACTGCTCAAAGGATGCACTTTCTTCACCTCCCGCCATCATGCAAGACAAATAAAGGTGTATAGATAAGCACAAGGATGTGGAAGAGAAAAGCATAAAGAATAGGCAGATTGGATAGAATGTGAGATACAGGGCTTAGGCATCATCCAGCCACATCATATTGGAACTTCTGACACGCGGGATGAACCCTAATACAAAGTTACTATTAGTGGTTTGTCGCCATCTAGATGGCTCAGTGGTGTGGGAGATCATTGACAGGCTGTTGGTGATTGTTGCCGCCTCTGATCAAGATTGTTGTAAGAGGATATTGTGCTCATGCCCGCGGGAGATCGCGAAGAGAAACTCTAGTGGAATGCTCGTGGCTAGTTGAAGTGTACCTTGTGTTTAATTCTTGTGGCACCCAAGTCATGGGTCTAGCTTGAGTGGCTAGTTAGCGCGCGAATCATCATTTTGGGACTTGCCTCAACGTGGACGTAGGTTGCCGGCAAGAAACCGAACTACGGGTATAAATCTTGTGTTCATCACTTGCCCTCGTTGGTTTGCTACTACTCTCACTTGCATTTACATTCATATCTATTGGTTGTGTGGTAGTTGCTTGATAGAGTATCTCTCTAGTTAGTTGTAGCTCTTGTAGCAAGTAGAGTATTAGTTTTTAGTTGCTCACTAGTTTAGCTAGCTAGAGTAACCTAGTTTAGCTAGTAGCTTTGTGTGGTGAAGTGATTTAGATTAGAAATCATTTTCTACTAGAATTGTATAGGAGCTTGCTTGGGTGAGATAGAGCTAGTGCAAAGTAATTGCCATTAGAGCCATATTTTGTACTAATCAATTTTGCTCTAGTATTGTGATTTTGTAGATAAATTTTTATAGGCTATTGACCCTCCCTTTAGCCATCTAGATCCTTTCACATGGTTGATCATATATGCTCATCCTTGTGACCTCCACTAATCACCAACTCACAATTGTCATAATCCTTATCATCTCTTGTTTATACTTGACAAATACCTATTAACCGTTATCTTGATACTAAAACTCAACCTATCTAACACACCAACTCATGGAAATAGTTAGCCCCACACATCTGGTTTCCATTAATCACCAAAGCTCATCAAAGCACACCTCTTGGGGCCTAGATGCTTTCAATTATAGGGTTTATGTATTTTGAATACCATAATTCATGGTCCAAGTGAATAGAGGCAACAACATCAAGCTATTTCACTAGAGTCGGAACATTGGTTGATATATGGTTTTGAGTTGTATGTTGAATCAAAAATTCTAAGTTGCTTGGAGCATATATATAATCGTTCTTTCTTTCTTATTTGTTCTTTTATAATAGTTGCATCTATGTAGCTACTTTTCAACCTTAATCACTACTTCCACAACCTATTGTTAGTTTCATGGGTTTCATCCAACAAACTTTGGTTCTAAACGGCTTAGCATTCCATGTTGTTATCATGGATATTTTCCATGATATCCATCAGCAATGCATTGCGTGCTGCTACCAACATACAAATTAAGAATCTAGCCAAGATCAATAACTCACTCGTTGCAATCCAGCCAAACTAGTGACTCATTATTACGTAACATCTAGCAAAGAGATCCAAAGTGGTGAGTCATTGCCTTTGACTTATGCATCATGATGCATCCAAAAGGAGGGTATGCTCTAGTTCAGCGTGGCTTTTGTGGAAAGAAGAATCTCACAATTGCTCAAAAGGACTACCATCATCACGCTAGTAGTATTAGTCATCATTTGTGGTTCTTGGTCATGTGCTATTGGTTGATAGGGCGGAGGAGAGCATGTGGACTTCAAGGCATGTTAGGTGCTTTAAATACACTATTCATCACCTTATTTTGTAGGAGGACGATGGAGTTTATTATAGACTTTGAATATCTTACTTCATGGTATAAGTGAATAAGGGCAACAACATCAAACTATTCTCTAGAGTTGGAACATTAGTTGATGGATGGTTTTGAGCCATGTTGAGTCTAAAATTCTAAGCTTCTTAAAGCATATATATGTATGACTGTTCTTAATTTCTTTCTTATTTGTTCATTTATAATATTTTCATGTATGTACCTCTTTTTAAACTTTGTGTAACACCTCTGTGTGTTAAGCATGCATTCAAATCCTAAATCATGAGCATTTGCATTTCATACATGTTCATCATCGCATGCAAATTAAGTTGGAATTTATTTAAACTGTGATAAACATGTTTGAGCTCTGAATTAGTAAAAATCTTAGGTAAAAGTGGTAAAAATTTGTGGAGCTATAACTTTAAATAATTTAGAAATAATTAACATGATTTTTGGAGCAAGTTTTGTATTCAAAGTCTTCCCAAATCTTGCTTCTAAAAATATTTCAGAAAATTAAGTTTTCATTTAAAAATTTGACTTTAAATTATCAATTCAAAATCTATTTAGAATTTTGAAAGGTGCCCTAAACGAAAGTTGTAGAGAATAAAATTTTGAACAACTTTTGTTTTGGGGGCAATTTGTGAAAATGTCTTTTTCATCTTCAAAATTTGAATTTGAATCAAATTATAAAATCTGAAATTTTATTTAGAAAAGAAAATCAATTTTTCAGCTTTACCGGGCCGTCGCCTCCTTTCCGGCCCAAGCGCCGAAGCCGGCCCGGCCTGCTCCGCGCCCGCGTCTGCCTCCGCCCGCGCGCTCGCCCGCGCACGCTCGCCGCGCCAGCGCGACCGACCGCGGCAGACCGCGCACGCCGCGTGGCGGCCACATGCCGGCGACGCCCAGCGCGTGGCAGCCGTGGCCTCCGCGCTCGCGCACTACCTCCGCCTTCATCTGCTCCGCCCACTGCTCACTTCTTCGCCCGCGCACTCTTTCTCTCTCTCGCACAGCCAGTGCTCCGCCGTCGCGCGCCATTGCCGGCATCTTCCACCTCTGAGCCACCGTTCCCGCGCAACGAACGAGTCTCTTTCCGATTCGCCTTGCCACGAGCTCCGCCACCTCCTCCTCCTCTCCGAACGGGCCATCGTGCACCTTGCTCGCCGACGGTAAGGCTCAATTGAGCGTCTTCCCGCGCGCGCCACCGAGCCGGGCCGCCGAGCTCGCGCTCCGCCATCGGCGCCCTCGTTCCCCCTTTCTCCCCTTGCATCACGCCGTTGTGTTCGCCTTTCCCACGCGGTTCGTTTGCTCTCCACGCCTCGCCTGCTCGCGACCGGAAACGGCCGTTGGCCATCGGCGGCGACCGCACCGCCGCGTTCCCGGGAGCCGGCATGCCCGGCCGTGGACACGCCCGCTCTCCCCCCTCGCTGTTCGCCAGGCCAAGGCGGCCTTGGGCCGCAGCCCAAGCCGAGCGGCGCGCCTGCCTTCCTGCGCGCGCGCACAGGCCGAAAAGCCGTAGCCGGCCGGTTGATCTCGTTGGGCCGGCCCGTTAGCAATAAGAAAAATGAGTTTTCGTTTTTCTTTTATTATTTGAAAATGGAAATGGTTTGGAAAATGTTTGACTACCCAAATTTGTTCCAAATCTGTTCAAATAAATTTTTCTAGGTTCCTTATCATCAGATCTACTTGAGAAAAATATTGCATGCTAAAATTTAAATACTTTGCTGTAGAGTTTTTATTTAATCACTAAAACTGTTGTTTCCTTGTTAAATTTGTAGTAAATCATAGAAAGTTCAGAAAAAATATGGTTCTACTTGCTATAATTTTCTTTTGTGATGTACTTTCTAGGAAAAATATATGCCATGCATGTTCTGTGAAAAAATCTTGAGGTGTAGTACAAGTGTTTAATATTGCTGATAATTATTATTTTTGCTAGAGAGAAAAATATGAATAAAACATGCATGTAATAATTTTTCTATAGTGATTATTTATTGTGTAGAATGAAGGAAAAATGTTAAATCTGTTGTTTGATACTTTTCATAGTATAAAGTATTTTTATGCTCATTTTTAGGCCCTAGCTTGTTATTTTTGTGTAGGCAGTTCTAGTAATCCAAATGCAATAAAAATTTTGTGGCATGCTAGATTAGATGATAGAAAGCTACTGTATTTTTCTCAGATTTTTCTGTGCTACTAAAATAGGTGTTTCTGTTCAAACCTAGTTGCAATTAGGGTTTAATTAACCTTGTCAATGCATGACTAGTTACTAGGAGTTGATTTAGTGTATCTTTGAAGCATCTTAGATTTATGTGTTGACTTAGCGCAATAGTAGTAGAAGAGAATGCAGTAGATGACATGTGCTTGTAGTCTGTATTCTCGGATGATGTTGACTACCTTGTAGAAAAAATATATTCCCACTTTATGAAATAAAGTGAACCTATTTATCTATATTTCATTCATCATGACCATTACATGTCATTTTCGTAATGCACCTAGGCATAAGCACTTATACGATTGCACCATACAGGATCGCAGGAAGTAACGCCGGTAGCAGTTCCCGAAGAGCCGGAAGGGCAGCCCGAGGAGCAGGAAGTGCCCGAAGCCGATGAGGAGGTCGGTGAGGATCTTCCAGAGTGCCCAGATCACCGTCCGAGCTCTTTCGAGAGAGGCAAGCCCCGGAGCATTTTCTTCCCTGGTTTGCAAATATTTTATTAATGCTTTACTTTAACTGCTGCATTATGTTTAGGAGTTGTTTGCAACCGTTGCTGCATTATACCTTGTTTACTCTGTTCTACCCTATCCTTGTCACATTGTCATTCGTAGTCAAGTAATTGCTTAGCTTGCTTAGACCGGTAGAAGTCGGGTGATTTCCTGTCACCTGCGAGCTATAGGTGGTTACCTGGATCTGCTTGAGAAAGTATGTCATCTGAGAATAACTAAGTGTTAATGTAAAATTGAGACCGGACGGAAACTTGCAGGGTTTCGGACTGTAGTGTTTTCCGTCTGTGTCGATTAAGGACCGACCGTTGTTGGGCCTCGAGTCATGTTGAACGCATGTCTTACATTTAGCTGGCCGAATAATGTACCTTTCGACCTCGAAGCTGGGAGATTATTCGGGCCGAGTGGATTACCCGCAACGCACTGTACCAGAGCAGTAGTGGCAGGATACGGGGGCGCGATGATAAGGCCAAAGAGCAGTCGGGCGGCCCCCGGGTACATGTGGTTCCTGGCACGCTCGCGACTTTACCTGAATGGTTGACTTGGTGACCAACACCTCACTTTAGCGGGTGAGTGAGGTTTGTGTGAGGAATAAATTACCAGCTGGTTAATAATCGATTCGAATCACCATCGTTCACTGGACAGTGAGCACTTGACTTGAGCTACTTCATCGTAGTAATATTGATGGAACACTTGGACAGTTATATGAAATATGACATAATGAAAGTTGTTAATGATCGTTGGTTATCATTACCGGTTTAATTACATGTTACTCTAGTATAGGTGCAAATGTAGTTGGCAGGTTAATAAAGATTAAACTTGATGCAAAGCCTTGGAAAGATTCTTCAAATGATAAAAATGCATTTTTGCAAATGAGTCAGCTACCCCACCAGAAAGCCTATCATGATTCCTTGGTGTCTTTTATTTTGGTC
This sequence comes from Saccharum hybrid cultivar R570, assembly GCA_038087645.1. NCBI lineage: Eukaryota > Viridiplantae > Streptophyta > Magnoliopsida > Poales > Poaceae > Saccharum > Saccharum hybrid cultivar. The sequence continues at coordinate 7,104,771 of JAQSUU010000366.1, read as the reverse complement.
CTATCGGGTAAGTCTAGCTGAGTACTTTCTCGTACTCAGGGCTTTGTTCCCACTTGTTGCAGATGGGCAGATGTATTACGGCTACTGTATCAACTGCCTTTATCCCGCAATGGGAGAAGCTTAGGACCATGGGCAATGGTCATTCGCTACGTCTCGTCTGATGCTTTTGTTGGAAGATGATCCTGAACTGGCACTGTATTTTGAACTCTGCGTGCGTGTGTGATTTGAACTAAATGCTTCCGCTACTTTCATTCGAAACTGGTTTGTAATAACTATGTTTAAACTCCGATGTATTTGTGATGCGAACTTTTATGTAACTTGTGATGGTGACCGCTGAACTTATTACGATCTTGGCTGGTATATAAGTTGGTTTGAAATCCGTCATGATTTCACGGACTACCGGGTTATACGGGCTTAAGTTTGCTAAATCGTCTGCTCGGTGGATGATTTTCTTACTTAATCTCGTATAATTGGTCGGTTCTGTTACACTTTGATCATTGTTTCAACAATTTATGGTTGGTTTCATCCAACAAACTGTGAGTTTAAATGCCTTAATTAGCATTCCTTGTTGTGGTCATGGATTTTCCATGGTATCTATAATCAATGCATTACATGCCGCTACCAATTTACCAAATTAAGAATCTAGCCTAGATCAGTGAATAACCTGTTGTGATCCAGCCAAACTTTTGACTCATGAATTTCATAATATCTATCCAAGAGATCAAAAGTGGTGACTCATTGCCGTTGATATGTGCGTGCCTACACATTGCATCCAAAAGGATATGGGTATGCTCTAGTTTGACATGGATTTTGTGGAAAGAAGAAACTCAAATTGCTCAAAAGAATTCCAAATCATTGTGCTAGTAGTATTAGTCATCATTTTTGGTTGGCGGTCAAAAGCTATTGCTTCATCATTTTTTATCAGTCAGAGGAGAACATGTGGACTTTTGAGGGATGTTAGGTGCCTCAAATACACTTTCACCACCTTATTTTGTAGGAGGATGTCAGAGTATATTATAGACTTTGATTATCTTACTTCCTGGTACAAGTGAATAGGGGCAAGCACATCAAGCTATTTCTCTGGAGCTAGAACATTGTTGATAGTTGGTATTGAGTTGTACATTGAGTTTGAATTCTATGTTTCTTAGAGCATGCATGTCAATATTCTTTATTTCTTCTTTGTAATGGCTACTTGTACCAATGTTTTATAGAGACCAGAACTTGGTTTTACTTAATAAAGCTTCATTTATATATATATATATATATATATATATATATATATATATATATATATATATATATATATATATATATATATATATATATATATATATATGACTCCAATCATACTCTAATGTACTAGTAATATTTTCTCTGATAAGAAGAATAATGAGATAATGTTGTGAACTGTAGGTGGTCGTTGGATCGTTGAGGAGACAACCCAGAATGATCCATAAGGCTTTGTATACACACGATATATAATATGTAACTTTAGTCTCTACAAGGGCCCATGGTAAGTATTAGAGCTCAATTCTAGGATCCCAGGAGTAATTGCTTCTGAACCAGCTCTACCACATCATTGATGAACTCCATGCATGTGACGACACTAGCGCACCAAAGAATCCAGCCAAAGACCAGTGACGTGGACTCATCTGTCGCTATTGATGCACACACGGTGCATCCACTGGCATATATATGCCATGCCATTGCCAGCACGGTGATGATCAATGTACTGCCTCCATGCTCCTTTTGCTACTACACGAAGAAAGGTCCATAAATAAATGCACATGTACATCCATATGCCACCCTAGCTAGTCACACATCATTCTTGGCCTCGGTTGGACGGTGTGAACTAGCCAACCATTCCAGCACGAGACATCCCCTATTCCACCTTTGCCAACACAACACCAGTCGTCGGATACATAGGTGATGGTCCTAATCATCCTACACTTGTGCATCACGGTAGGTGCCTTAGAATATTTTATTTTCCTCCCTTTTATTCACTACAGACCTATGGGCCCCAATGGCTCCAACACGCAGCGTGCATCATGCAACCCCTCCACCTACCAGTCCCCTGCCAAGTGCATATATTGACGAGAGGTCGGCACCGCTGCGCAACCACTCTACCACTACTATTGCTACAGTCGGGCCAAGATCGATATCCTAAACTCCAAAGCCGCGAAGGAGGAAAGCAACAAGCGATAGGACTTGCTTGTTCCCTTTCTTCATTCCTCATCATGTAGATTCCTCGAGATCTTCTCGATGTTCATCATCATATTGTGTTGTTTTAATGATCTTCAAGTTGTGCGATTCTCCTATTGTTTTCAAGTGTTTGTTGCAAAGAACCATCTTCTCCGATTCCAAGTGCATATAGTTCTTTTTCTCCTCTCTCTCTCTCTCATATATACATTCCTCATCTGAGCCATTTCTCTTCGACCGCTTCTTTGAGTTTGGAACGGGTATAGATTTCTTGGATTTTTGCGTATGCATATGCGTGCAAACTGTTTTGTCATTGCCCTTGCTTTGTCCAGGTGCATAGGTCGTGGGGAATTCTTTGGTTTTGCGTATGCGTGCAAACTTTTCTATCGAACAATTCTTTTCAACCTTAATGCTAGAACAATATTTGTCATACTTATATCTCTTTCCCACACAACTCTCTTTTCTATTTTTATTCTCTTCATCCTCTTTGCCTTCTAGATCAGATCTCTTAGAAGACATCAGAATAAAGGAAAATAGATATATAGTGTCTGCCATGTCGCTTCTCTATGACTTGGATTGGTCGTCAGTCACATAAGAGTGGAGTCCAACGACGGAGCTACTAGTCGCACAGCCGATTTCATGAGCAAAAGGTCAAGGAGGCTTGGGAGGGTGTAAGTAGGTGTGACCGATCTGTATTTTTTCTTCCTTTGGAAACCTCCTCATCTGCACCCTTCTTTAGGATCGGTGAGATGCAGATGGAGCCACAGGGTTCCTCTCTTCAACAAAACTCCACGATTGCTCCCGGTGATGTAGCGTCATCCAAGAAGAAGAGGAATCGGCTAGGCAATCCAAGTAAGTCCATTAATCCTAGCTTCCACTTGAATGACATGATTGATAAAAGTTGTCTTGTTATATTCATTGAACAATCTGAAGATTTCTTTTATGGTCTGATCTATGGACCATTTGATACATATGTGCACAGGACCTGATGCGGAGGTGGTTGCGCTATCACCGCAGACACTGATGGCAACGAACCGGTTCGTGTGCGAGGTGTGCCACAAGGGTTTCCAACGGGACCAAAACCTGCAGCTGCACCTACGCGGCCACAACATGCCATGGAAGCTGAAGCAAAAGAACCCCAAGGAGCCACGTCGGCGGGTGTACCTGTGCCCAGAGCCAACTTGTGTGCACCACAACCCATCTCGGGCACTAGGCGACCTCACAGGGATCAAGAAGCACTACTGCCGCAAGCATGGTGAGAAGAACTTGAAGTGCGACAAGTGCAACAAGCGCTACGCCGTGGAGTCCGATTGGAAGGCGCACTGCAAGACCTGCGGCACCCGCGAGTATCGCTGCGAATGCAACGCCCCCTTCTCCAGGTCTGTTCCTCCGATCTATTCCCAACTATCAATAGCGGCGAAGTTAGGACAAATAAAAGGGGGGAGGGGGGTTCTACCTTGTGGGAGCACAGACCTTTTTTCATAGGGATGCATGTATGGTGAAGTTTTTATTATGGCCGTTGGTTTGATAATTTGGCATGGGTGCATCTTTTTTTTATGCAAAAACCATGGCTTCGCCCCTGATCATTGGCCTAGTCGGCCAACTATTTGCAGTGATTCCTCCTGCCTCACTTGTGCACGTACACACACGTCTCTGCCTGGATTCTAGCTTGTTTGCCGTTTCTAACTCCATTTCTTTATGGCCTCTTCTCCATGATCGTGTCACGATGGATCCGTTGATGAGAGTGATGTGATGCTTTAGAGTTTGGGTTGTCAATACTAAGGTCTCAGTTAGCACAACTCAACTTCACTAGTGAATCGATTTTTTTGGCTTTAGCTCTGCGAGCAGCTTTACTAGTAAAGCCAAAGCTGTTTCAGTGAGCCGTTTGTTAAAATGACTCCGCATGTAGATTTTTTAAAACATGCTCTCACGGAATCCCACATAGGGCCCACAAGTGTGAGTGAAGTTGTTAAAAGCTACTATATTTCAGCTTCATCCCATCCCATTTCTATGTGAGACCATAATTTAAGGAGCTCCATCGGTGAAGTTGTTTGCAAAAGCCCGTTTAATAAAAAACAGCTTCAAACAGCTCGTGAAGCTGGTGGTGAAGCTATGTCAAACAAGCATTAAGTAATATGGTGTTTGGTTTGAGGAATGGGGTATTAGAGAGTTCATGATTTTTTTACTCACATTTTTGTTTGGTTTATAAAATGAAAGCACCTCATTCCTGGCATGCTAATGAATAGTACTACTATGAGAAATGAAGTCATATTCCACAAAATTTGATAAATAGACTCTTAATGCACCACCTCATTTATAACAGAGGAATTCCTCGTCGCAAACACGCTATATAAGATGGTGTGATGTGTTTAGCTTGCTCGTCTAGGATTTCTGCACGCGAGGGCTGCTGGAGATATATAGGGATATAGGTTTAATTAAGAGAAGGATTTACGCTCGTTCTACGTTATCAGGAAAAACTTGGGCTGATTTCTTGATTCTTTTCTGTGAAATTCAAGCATGCAGTTGGTTTGCACGGCCTAGCTAGTACAGTTTGTACTCAGTCAAATGTTACGTTTGCAAGGGTCTGCGCTCATTATGTCTCCAGCATTGCACCAGTAGTTATTACTCTATTCAGTACATTTAAGAACAGATAGCATTTTTCACTAATTAATGTAGTAGCTTCCTGCCACTTGTAGATTTTCTGCTCCATAAATAAGTAGCTTCCTGCGACTTGTAGATTTTTTGCTCCATAAATAAGTAGCTTCCTGCCACTTGTAGAATTTCCACTCAATAAATAAGTAGACTTCCTTCTAGAAAGAAAAGGAGGATAATGATCGGCTAGATGTTATTGGTTTAATATTGAGTAGCTTTTTTTTTCTCACTCAAGGTTTTGTATGAAATCTTTAATTAATAAAAATATTATGCTAATAAATTGCTAGCTACTACTCGGGTCAAAAATATTTGCCACACTTTATTTGCACTTTTCAATGCGTACCTTTGACACTTATTTTATAAGATATTCTTAAAATCCTTCAGATTCAAGAGATTTTGCAAGTCGCTAAAACACGCCCACCCATCCTACTACATGCAACATATCAATTGCGCAAGCCAACTAGAACGTGCCCAGGCCAACAATTCCCCCAGTAGCTTGCATGCAGAGAGAATCTTTCCATGATTTGAATAGAAAATAATACGAGTTCTCATCAACCTTATATCAAATTTCAAATCTGTTTGAAGCATGTTGTTGGAAAAAAATGTGCCGCTCAAAATGAGATCCATGGGCTATATATATTTTTGATGAAGTTTTATAAAACATGTGTAGTTCCAACTAGTCAAAACACAATTAGAATCAGCAAAAACTAGAACTAGTGTCCAACCAGCAGCAATCAGACCTAACATAGTTGGAAGTTGGAACCAGATCCTATTCCAACCAGACCCAGTTCAAACTAGTCAGAACACAGTTTCAACCACTCAAAACCCAGTTAAATCTAAACCAGCAACAATCCAGTTCCAACTAGACTCATTTATAACCAGTTAATTAAAACCAGACAAGGTTCAAACTAGTTCCATCTAGACCCAGTTCAAACTAGGGTGTGTTCACTTCCCCATCCCAACCCAAAATATTTCCTCTTCCATCCATCACATCAAATCTTTCGACGCATGCATGGAGCATTAAATGTAGGTAAAAAAGATAACTAATTGTATAGTTTGTCTGTAAATGTCGGGACGAATCTTTTGAGCCTAGTTAGTCCATGATTGAACAAATTTTGCCAAATAACAACGAAAGATGCTACAGTAACTTTTCACCTACTTTTCGCGAAGTGAACACACCCCTAGTCAGAACTCAGTTGAAACCAAGTTGGTGGGTTGGCGGGAATTAACTCTGGTAGGAGGTTGCCAGTTGGTTTTGCCTACAGAGGAGTTGGTGGGTTGGCTCAGTCATACGGCCTGAGCACATGCACATTATATACGTGTGTGGCTTATGAGTTTTCAAACTACATAACGTAATAAGTATTGAAGTTCATAGTTTTTAAGGTTTGGCCATATCTTTCCATAAACGATATACGTACCATGTAATGTTTCTAAACACTCTTTAGTGTGTGAAGCCATGAAGAACCACTTGTTATTTTAGCATCTTGCATATGGAATTCAGAGTCCTTTTTTGGCTTTTTGCATGATTTTCTCATATAACTGTACACCTAATATATAATTCTCATTGCCAACTATATACATTAGCAATTAACATGGTCTCTATTACATTTTTTTGAACCACACAACGTTGCCACTTTTGCCTACAGAAAAAACAGCAGGTATATTTTTGTAAGCCCACACCAACAACAGCCTAAAACAACATCTATTTTTTTTAAGAACAGGAGGGGCTTGGAGCCCCTACTAGAAATTTATTAAAATAAAGGCAAAGCATTCAGTACAGAAGTTTTAAGGAACAAAGAAGGTAAGAAAGAAAATTACAGAGGCAGCTAAGAGCGTGCTAGTTCTAAAATCTTTTATAATCTTGCATCTATCCATTCTTGAATCTTTGGGAAATACTTCCTTTTTGCTCGACATAGAAGATTGACGAGCTCTCGCTTGAAAATGCCCAAACACTCTTGAACTGAAGGCTGAATTTGTTTGAAGATGAGGTCGTTTCTAGTCATCCAGGTAGCCCAGCAGAATAAGATGATAATTTCCATGAAGAAAGCTAGATTTATCTGAGCCCGAAGCCAGATTTTCTACGGGGCTTTGTTCTTCTAATTTTGATTTGAATATGTCCATCTTGGCATTTGATTTTATATTGATTGTTATGTTCTATTATTTATTCATAAATGACGTGAATAACATTTCCTAACTTCCTAATAATTTTTATTATCATCACAACTGTTGGTAATTTCAAGCTGTACCTTATTATATATGTATACTCGTTGTAGTATCTCTAGATTTTAAGTTTTTTATTTTTTGATACTTAGATTTTGAGTTTTTGACTCTTCCATCCACGTACGCATGCAGGAAGGACAGCTTCGTCACCCACCGCGCTATGTGCGAGGCAGCACTGGCAGCAGATCGTGAGACCGCCCAGATGCCGCCGCCGGGCGCCGGCCTCTACGTCGACTCAGGCAGCGACAGCCAGGGCCTCGGGCTCTCCGGCGGCGCGGCGCACATGCATGGCTTCGCAGATCAAGGCCAGTCCTCTTCAACAGCAGAAGCCTCGCTGTTTGACCACGTCATGGCATCGTACTCGGGCTCCTCCATGTTCCGTTCTCAGGCGCCGTCAGACTTCTCGTCCTCTTTCTTCCTCGGCGGCGGCGCTCCAGCTACCAGCCAACACTTGTCTGAGGACGGCGGTCATCACGCCGAAGGCAGCCAAGGCCCTCTGCTCCATGGCAAGGAGCCTTTCCATGGCCATGACCTGATGCAACTCCCCGAGCCGCAGCAGCACTACCACCAGCCAGGAAGCAGCAATAATGCCAACGTCAACCTCCCTAATCTTGGCTTCTTCTCTAGCATCAGCGGTGGCTGGTCCGGCAGCAACCAGCAGGACGCGCGCCTTGTCATCCAAGATGAATTCAACGGCGGCGCCGGCGGTAGCAACATCGAGCATGGTAACGTGATGGCGTCCATCGGAAGCCACTTCGGCGGCGGCTTCCCTGCCCTGTACAACTCATCTCCATCTCCATCTCCATCGGCCGGGCTCTCGGCGACGGCGCTCCTGATGAAGGCGGCTCAGATGGGCTCGATGTCGAGCACCACCCGCACCGCCCCCAGCGCGCTGCTCCGTGCAGCCGGCTTCACCGGCACCGTCAGAGGCCAGGGGACTAGCAGGGCAGCAGAAGAAGGGATGTCTCACGAGGCACACTTCCATGATCTCATCATGAACTCTCTGCCGTCAACGGGAGGCACCGGCACCGGCGGCTTCTCCGGCACTGCAGGGCTGGCGGGCGTGGACGGCGGCAATCTGAGCACAAGAGACTTCCTCGGCGTCGGCAGGGACGACGCGATGGCACCGGCGGCTGGCTTCCACATGGGCGGCGCCGCCCTGGATCCGACCCAGATGAAATGGTACATGTGATGGATCAGGCCGGGAATGAACAACAATAATAAACTGAAGATCATGCACGCGAAAGGTAGCTTTCGCATGCATGGAACGGTAAGCTAGCGAGTGCCGATCAGAGAGATCGAGTAAACTTAAACTAGTTTTGTTTTCGTGAGTTAATTTCCGTTTTCATATGCTGCCATGATTGATATGGCTAGCAGGGCTGCGTGCAATGCAGCTAAACTTGTTGATTTCGTTATTTCGGTACAATTTCGTGGTGTTTTTAAGTGTTTACTGTTTTGGCTGGAGATGGTGGTCTCCCATGATGTCGAGTTCATTATGTAGAGGCCGGACTAGACCAGAATTTAAGCCGCACAATGTTTTGGACCTTTACTGCTTGTTGTCTCGTGCTCTTCTGGATATATGCTGTGGTGTTGTTGTTGCATGATGATGTGGTGGTCGTCGTATTTTATGTTGGGTTCTTCTCTGGGTCGTGCTCCTTTCAAAGCTGAAAGGGGCTGGCGGTGCGGAATGCAGAAGCATATATAGGGTGTGTTTACTTCGCGAAAAGTAGGTGAAAAGTTACTGTAGCATCTTTCGTTGTTATTTGGTAAAATTTGTCCAATCATGGACTAACTAGGCTCAAAAGATTCGTCCCGACATTTACAGACAAACTATGCAATTAGTTATCTTTTTTACCTACATTTAATGCTTCATGCATGCGTCGAAAGATTCGATGTGATGGGTGGAAGAGAAAATATTTTGGGTTTGCATGGCAACTAAACAGGGCCATAGGCAATGATTGTGGTCTTTCCTAGGTCCATCAGGAGTTCAAGGCAGCACAGGAGGAGCTACACCAACCAAAATCTACCGAAGCACGCATCATCAGTGCATAATATGGTTATTGAATATGTGGCAAGACTCAGTATATATCTTCGAATGTGGCAGCTTCTACTACAGTTCTCCAGAATTTATTTCATTTGCCGCTTTCTAATGAAGCCTATGCTCAATTTTAGGAGCTGTCGGTTATTCTTCAGAATTAGCAGCTAAGTTAGGCTAATGATGTTTGGTCCTCTATATATATATATATATATATATATATATATATATATATATATATATACCTTTTCCTCCAGCAAGGCCTACAAGCATCTGATTGGTCATCCTAATGTGTGCATAGAGTTTACAAATGGCTATGGAAATCAACCTGTCAAAACAAAAGAAAATTCTTTTTTTGGTTAGTCCTAAAGCACAGGTTGAGCACCAGGGCACTGCTCAGACGAAGGAACATGCATCTTTCCGATTATAACTGTGTCTTTTGCACTGTAAATGTTGAAGAAGATCTGGACCATCTTCTATTATTTCATTGTCCTTTTGCTATGGCCTGCTGGTTCAATTTAGATGTCATTTTGCCTAACACCAACGACATTCTAATCATTTTGGAAAGTATAAGGGATCAGCTCAGATTATTCTTTTTCACGGAAATCATTATCACAATGAGTTGGGCATTTGGATTATGCGAAATGACATCATATTTAAGAATATCTCTCATTCAGTCCAGCGATGCAAATCAGTTTTCAAGGAGTTTGCTCTAGTTATTCTAAGAGCAAAAACAATTCATCACCCATTTATAGATCAATGGCTAGAAGGCTTTGAGTAATCTTGGCTATTTTCTTCTTGACTTTTTTGTTTCTTGAACTTGGACTTGTACAGTTTGTAAGAGTTTTGTTTTTAATAAATTTCAGTAGGGTTTCCAACCCCTCCTATTTCATCAAAAAAAAATATGGTTATTGCTTTGCCTACTGCTTGACTCCCTACAGCCCTCTTTCACTGTCTCACACAAACATGAACATATCCCATTTGGTAGAGCTCCGTCTTCATCCAAAACTGCTTCAACTATTATGATCAAGCAGTTCTTTTTGGCTCTGGCTACTTTGGTTAGAAAAAGGTAGCTAAATGCTACAGAAAAAAGGGTCAAGGATATAGTCCACGTGAAATTAAGATGAGAATATTAATTTTATCGCAGAACACCTTAAAGCTAGTGGGAATAGTCAGGCCCGGTCCTGTGAATTTATAGGCCTGGAGTGAAGCTATAAAAATGAGCCCTATAATAAAACTCTAATAATATAATGATGTTTCCAATAAGTATAATGCATACAAAAAACATTGTTATCAAACAAGTTATATATCTTACCTTAAAATTTTATTCTGACATTTACTGATGCGTAGTCATTGATGATGGCATCAATATCAATTTCATCTAATAAATTTCTTCTCAATACATAAAGTTACCAAACCATTTAATTTTTCTTGAGACATTACGGGCCTCAAATAATTCTTTAGCAGCCGCTCGGCGGAAGGGGCGAAGGGTGAAACGCGGAGTCGCGGACGCGGAAGCTTAATCGATGGAAGCAAATTGGCAAATCATGTACGTGCCTCTGCTGGGCTCCTTGCTTTTCCTATGGGCCACACAGCACTATACCTACGGCTTACATACTTGGGGTTGGGCCCCTTGGGGTCGAGGGCCCAGTGCAGCGGCATAGCTCGACCCCCCCCACCCTAGGGCCGGGACTGGGAATAATAGGTGATGAATGGCATCTTTGTCGTGTGTGCGTCGTAAATTGTGAAACATGGGCATAATTTCTAGTTTCTACAACTTAAATATAACGCCATAGAAGGCTATATTTGTTGTCTTGTGATGCGCTGATGTGCCCCACTCCATGCTTAGATGATGCGCACGCTGAGCCCATGGGAGAGACCAAGCGATAGGGAGCTAAGCAAACCTTCCCTTTTTTTGGCTCCTGCTCCCTATTTCGTGCTCCTCTTAATGCGTTTATTTTTTGGTGCTTTACTTGCGCAACGGTTCAATGGGAGAGCGTTTAGTTACCAGAGTCGTGGAGCTTCTCATGGAGTGTTACCAAACGTAGCGTAACTATATAAGGGAAGGATTTGTCGTATACATATGAGGCACGTCGAAAGTTTTGGTAGGGAACATTTGGGGGTAGCTAAATGCTATAGAACAAAGGGTGAAGACCTGAAGGATATAGTCCACGTGAAATTAAGATGAGAATATTAATTTTATCGCAGAACACCTTAAAGCTACAGAGAATAATAGGTGATGAATGGGGTCTTTGTCGTGTGTGCGTCGTAAATTGTGAAACATGGCATAATTTTCGGTTTCTACGACTTAAATGTAACACCATAGAAGGTTGTATTTGTTGTCCTGTGATGGGCTGATGCGCCCCACTCCGTGCTTAGTTGATGCGCACATTGTGCCCATGGGTGCGACCGAGCGATAGGGAGCTAAGGAAAGCTTTCTTTTTTGGCTCCTGCTCCCTGTTCATGATCCTCTTAGTGTGTTTATTTTCTGGAGCTTTACTTGCGCAACGGTTCAACGGGAGAGCGTTTTATTACCGGAGTCGTGGAGCTTCTCGTGGAGCGTTACCAAACACGGTGTAACTATATAAGGGGAGGATTTATCGTATACATATGAGGCACGTCGAAAGTTTTGCTAGGGAACATTTCGAAGTAGCTAAATGCTACAAAACAAAGGATGAAGGCCTTAAGGACATAATTAAGACAAGAATATCAATTTTGCCGCACAACACCTTTAGCTACGGCGAATAATGGGCCGTGAATGCATTTTTGTCGTGTGTGCGCCATTAATTGTAAAACATGGCATAATTTTCAATTTCTACGACATAAATGTAACGCCGTAGAAGGCTATATTCTTTGTCCTATGATGCGCTAATGTGCCCCACTCCGTGCTTAGCTAATGCGCACGCTGAGCCCATGGGAGTGAGAGGGAGTTAAGCAAAGCTTCCCTTTTTGGCTCCTGCTCCCTATTTGTGCTTCTCTTAGTGCATTTATTTTCTGGAGCTTTACTTGCGCAACGGTTCAACAGGAGAGCGTTTCGTTACCGGAGTCGTGGAGCTGTGCTCGTGGAGCATTACCAAACACGGCGTAACTATATATAGGGAAGGAACCCGTGCTTAGCTAATGTGCACACTGAGCCCACTGGAGTGAGAGGGAGCTAAGCAAAGCTTCCTTTTTTTTTTGGCTCTGCTCCCTATTCGTGCTTCTCTTAGTGCATTTATTTTATGGAGTTTTACTTGCGCAACGGTTCAACGGGAGAGCTTCAACGGGTGAGTGTTTCGTTACCGAAGTCGTGGAGCTGTGCTCGTGGAGCGTTACCAAATGCGGCGTAACTATATAAGGGAATGACTCCATGCTTAGCTAATGTGCACGCTGATCCCACGGGAGTGAGAAGGAGCTAAGCAAAGCTTCCCTTTTTTTTTTGGCTCCTGCTCCCTATTCGTGCTTCTCTTAGTGCGTTTATTTTTTTTGGAGCTTTACTTGCGCAACGGTTTAACGGGAGAGCGTTTCATTACCGGTGTCGTGGAGTTGTGCTCGTGGAGCATTATCAAACGCGGCGTAACTATATAAGGAAAGGACTTCGTGCTTAGCTAATGCACACGCTGAGCCCACAGGAGTTAGAGGGAGCTAAGCAAAGCTTCCGTTTTTCGCTCCCTGCTCCCTATCCGTGCAAAGCTTCCGTTTACCGGAGTCATGGAGCTAGCTCGTGGAGCGTTACCAAACGCAGCGTAAACTATATAAGGGAAGGATCTATCGTATACATGTGAGGCACATCGAAAGTTTTTACTAGGGAACATTCGGAAGTAGCTAAATGCTACCGAACAAAGGGTGACGGTCTGAAGGATAGTCCACGTGAAGAGAGAGAGAGGACCAGCCAGGCGCGCGGCCTTGTGTTTGCTGCGTGCTCTGCTACTGTTACCCACGGGGACTCGGGGAAATGTTTGTAGACGGTGCGTGCTGTATGCATTGTACGCACTTCGTCGTCGGGGTCTCGGCCAGGGAGAATGAGAATGAGAAGGGGCGCCCCCTGATCGGTCTACGCTTGCATCACCCCGGTGGCCCCCACGCGCCGCGTGGGCAAGCCGTGCGACCACTCCACCTGCCGGTCGCTGTCCATCTCTCTCGCCCCAGACCTGTGCATATATTAGGGAGAGAGGCAGGCAGCGCTGCCGCTACGCAACCACTCCCACCACTCTCCTATTGCTGCAGTCGGGCCGGGAGAGATATCCTAGACTCGAGAGCCGCGGAGGAGGAAAGCAACAAGCGGTAGGGCTCGCCTGTTCCTGCTGTTTGTTAGCTTGGTTTCGTTCGATTCTCGCGCAAATTCCTCGGCGTTTTCTCGGTGTTCATCGTCTTGGTTGCGCTATTTTAATCGAATCCTGCCGGTGCCCGATTATTCTCTCGTTGTTTTGGAGCGTTTGTTGCGGACGACGGAGAGCCATCTGCTCCGATTCGAAGCGCTACTATAGACTATTGCCTATTTGCCTTTCCCCAATCTCTCTCCCTCTCTTCTGTATCTGTTTCTCGTTTGGGCCATTTCCTCTCCAGCCGCTTCTGATCTGAGCTTTGGCACGGGTTTGATTTCTTGCGGGCGTGTGCGTGTGTGAGTGCAACCTGTTTGTCATCTCCCTTGCTTTGTTTGCTTGCACGGGGAAGGGATGGATGATGGGTGGTCGATCTATTTGGTTCGGTGTGGCCTGTTGTGGCGCACATACGCACAGATTTATCCATCCATCCTTGCTTTGCTGCGCTGCTAAATCTTGGTCGTCATATTTATTATCTCTTTCTCACACGCTGTTCTCTTCTATGGTTTTCTTTTGTTGCTCCTCTTTGTCCTTTAGATCACCAGATCTCCCGCAAGACGCCGGAATCCAGGCAGATAGATACACGGTGCCGCCTGCCATGTCGTCGCCTCTCTCTGACTCGGACTGGTCGTCGGTCACCTGAGAGCTAGTAGGGCTGCCAGTCACGCAGCCGCCTCCTGCTGATCGACCGAGTGCGCCAAAGGAGCTGCGGCGGCCGGTCCGCGCGTGTTTTCTTTCCTTCCGATGGCGGCCGCCTCGTCCGCGCCCTTCTTTGGGCTCGCCGACACGCAGATGCAGCCACAGGCCGGCTCCTCCTCTCTGCAGCAAAACTCCACAGCCGCTCCCGGCGCCGCGGCGCCGCCGCCCAAGAAGAAGAGGAACCAGCCAGGCAATCCAAGCAAGTCCTCTGGCCCTAGCTAGCTATATATATACCACTTGATTATATATACAGATGGTCATGACATGTTATTTGTTGAACGATCGACCCGATCGACTAGATGATTAATATTTCTTTTTGTTGTCTGATCGATGATCTACCGATCGTTGCCTTGCGCATATGTACAATTACATACAGATCCTGACGCGGAGGTGATCGCGCTGTCGCCGCGGACGCTGCTGGCGACGAACCGGTTCGTGTGCGAGGTGTGCAACAAGGGGTTCCAGCGGGAGCAGAACCTGCAGCTGCACCGGCGCGGGCACAACCTGCCGTGGAAGCTGAAGCAGAAGAACCCGCTGCAGGCGCAGCGGCGGCGGGTGTACCTGTGCCCGGAGCCGACGTGCGTGCACCACGACCCGTCCCGGGCGCTGGGCGACCTCACGGGGATCAAGAAGCACTACTGCCGCAAGCACGGCGAGAAGAAGTGGAAGTGCGACAAGTGCAACAAGCGCTACGCCGTGCAGTCCGACTGGAAGGCGCACTCCAAGACCTGCGGCACCCGCGAGTACCGCTGCGACTGCGGCACCCTCTTCTCCAGGTCCGAGCTCGTTCCTCTTTTTCCTCCGGCGCGGCCGGCCGCTCCGTTCCCGACCGTCATGAGCTGCTTGGAATTGGATCGATTCTCTATAGCTTTTTGCTTGCCGTTTCTGTCCTCCATTTCTTTACGGATTCTTTTTTGCGTGCATGATTGTGCCATGATGAGAGGCGGTCGATGATGTGATGCGTTAGGGTTTGGGCTGTCAGTAGCAAAGATGCTGTGGTGTTGTGGTGTGTGTAGCTTGCTGGTTTAGGATTCCTTCGCGGGGCATATAGAGAGAGAGACTGAGAGAAAGCGAGGTTCAGGAGGACTGGAGGAGGAGGAGCTGCTCCCACGTGAGCTTCTCTTGTCGGGAGGGGACTGGAGATATGCGCGCAGCACTCTTCCTGACATGGTCATTTGACGGCAGTTCCTCTTTTCACCTCGTAGTCCACGCCCCGCGACTGCACACTCTCTTTTCCCGACCTGTATTTTCTGTACTACAGCTGGTGTGCATCTGTCGAACGTACAGTACGCGTACGTTTCTTGGTATGTGCTGTAGTGTCTGTAGTGCATAGCTGCATTTTTTTTGAGGAATGAGTGCATAGCTGCATTAATTAGAGTCACTTGGACTGATTTCTCTGTTTTATCCGGAAAATCTTGTGCTGATTTCTTGATTCGCTTCTGTGAAATTCAAGGATGATGTTAGTTTGCAGTTTGCACGGACAGTCAAATGCTATGCTGGCAGGGTTTTGTGCTCATTCTACGTACAGCATTACTCCAGTAATTATTTATTTTACTCCATTCAGTACATATTTAAGAATATACAGATAGCATTTGGTTCACTAATTAAATGTGGCAGCATAGTACATATAGTACATTATTCAAAATTACTGCTCCTTAAATAAGCAGCTTCCTGTCACTTGAAGAATTGTCGCTCCATAAATAAGTAGACTTCCTGCTAGAAAAATGGGGTAAATGATTTATTCATTTATGATTTTGTATGCAATCTTTAATTAAAAAAGGTTGTGCTGATAAATTGTTGGTTACTACTAACTCTGGTCAAAAAAAATCTGACACACATGACTTTACACTCTCTTTAATGCAATATTTGACAGTTATTTTTTTCTAGAAAATATTTTTAAAATCCTTCAAATTTAAGAAACTTTGCAAGTTTTTAAAATATGAATATACATTATAGTTTACATGTTTTCAAACTAAATAATGTCATATATAGATATTGGTGTTTGTATTTGTTGATTGTTGACTAAATATTGGCCTAAAAGATATGTTTTTGAGGCCAGACAGAGTATGTACTCTTTAGTCCGGAACTTCTATAATGTCCTAATACTATTTAGTTTGAAACTACCTCTGTCTTGAAATGTAATGTACCTTAAGAGTTCTAGGACATATTAGGCGGAAAGCAAAGCCATGTAAGGCTCCCTTAATCAGGAAGATATTGTGGTTGCCATATTTAGGTTGGCGATAGATGTTAATGGTAGGTATGCATATGAATGTTGTCCTTTTGAATTGAGTTTGGGGTTACTTAACCTATATATAATTTCTTATAGTCGGGGACAAATTTTGAATGCTTGGATATCTTATATTTCAGAACGAATGAAGTACTTGCTGTTTTAGCATCATGCATATGGAATTAAGATAATGTTAATATCTTGTTTTTCTTTTGCATAATCTTCCCATATACTCCCTGTGTGTCTAAAATACAAGGTATCCTAGAAATTTTAGGACATATTATGAGGTAAAGCAAATGGCACCTGCACGTAAGCCTACCTTAACTATGAAGAGATATTTGTGTTGGTGATAGACATCAATGGTAGGTATGCATGTGAGTGATACCTTTTGAAATTGAGCTTGTGGGTTATTGATCCAGAACACCTTATAGTTTGGGACAAATTTTGAATGCTTATATAGCTTATATTTCAGGATGGAGGGAATAAGTCATACCTACATATTGCCAAAATTACTTAAGCATAATAACATGGTCAAGTATTCTTTTTTTGAACCATGTCCACGCAATGTTGCAACTTGCCTACAGAAAGCAACATATATATATTTGCAAACCCAGATAAACAGCCTAAAACAACATATAATTTTGATTTGAACGAGTGTCTATCTTGGCATTTGATTTTGTATCGGTTGTTATGTTCTATTATTTATTCATAAACGACTTCAAATATTTTTTTATGAAATCTAGCTAAGATATCATTGCAAAGTTTGGTAAGCTAAATCTGTATGTACTCTATTATATGTATATTCGTTGTAATTTCTTTAGATTTTAACTATTCCATCTGTTTTCAAAAAAAATTTAACTCTTCCATGTATGCATGCATGCAGGAGGGATAGCTTCATCACCCACCGCGCCTTCTGCGACGCGCTGGCTCGTGAGAGCGCGCAGATGCCGCCCCTGGGCGCCGGCCTCTACGCCGGCCCCGGCAGCATGAGCCTCGGGCTCTCCGGCACCGCCGCCCAGATGCATGGCTTTGCAGACCAAGCCGGCCAGTCCTCTTCAGCAGCAGCCGGAGCAGCTGTGCAGTTTGACCACATCATGCCATCGTCTTCGGGCTCCAGCTCCATGTTCCGTTCTCAGGCGTCGGCCTCCGCCTCGTCATCTTACTTCCTCGGCGGCGGCGCTCCTCCTGCCGCCCAGGATTTCTCCGAGGACGGCTCCCAGGGCAGCCAGGGCGCTCTGCTCCACGGCAAGGCGCCGTTCCATGGCCTGATGCAACTCCCTGAGCAGCACCACCAGCCGGGGCCGGGCAGCAGCAACGCCGCCGTCGCCAACGGTAACAACCTCCTGAACCTTGGGTTCTTCTCAGCTGGCAACGGTGGTGGCACGTCCGGCAGCCAGGACGCGCGCCTTGTCATCCAAGACCAGTTCAACGTCAGCGGCGCCGGCGGCAGTGGAAGCGCAGAGCATGGCAACGTGATGGCGTCCCTCGGAAGCCACCTCGGCGGAGGCTTCCCTTCCCTGTACAACAACTCATCGCCATCGGCCGGGCTGGCCCAGAATTCGGCGACGGCGCTCCTGATGAAGGCGGCTCAGATGGGCTCGACGTCGAGCACCTCCCACAACGGCGCGCTGCTCCGTGCTACGGGCTTCAGCGCCGGCAGCGGCCAGGGGACTACTACTGGCAGGGCCGCAGGAGAAGGGACGACGTCTCACGAGGCACACTTCCATCAGCTCATCATGAACTCTCTGGCTGGCGGCAGCGGCAGCGGCACCGGCGGCTTCTCCGGCACCGCAGGGTTCGGGGGCGTCGACGACGGCAAGCTGAGCACAAGGGACTTCCTCGGCGTCGGCAGGGGCGCGATGGCGCCGCCCGGGCTCCACATCGGCGCCCTGGACCCGGCCCAGATGAAGTGATGGGAATGAAGAGCGACAACACAACAAGACAACAACAAGAAAATGCAAGAAGGAAGTCAATAAACAGACGATCATGCATGCACGTGAAGGCTAGTTTTCGCGCGCATGCATGGAACTGGAACGGTAAGCTAAGTGAGGGCCGATCAGGGAGATCGAGTAAACTTTTAATCTAGTTTTATTTTCTTTAATTTCCGTGTTCATATGCTGCTGCGCTCTGGCTGCATGCAACTTGTTTGTTTTATTTCGTTATTTCCGTACAAATTTGTGGTGTTTTTCAAAGTGTTTAGACACTATTTAAATTTGGCTGGAGATGGTGACCTGGTCTACCCTGATGTCGATCAAGCTCATCATGTGGGTCGGGCCAGAGACCAGAATCTAAGCAGGATGCTTTGGACGTTTACTGCTTGTTGTCTCGTGCTCTTCTGGATATGCCTTTTCTCGTTGCATGATGATGATGCGGTGGTTATATTTCATGTTGGTTTCTTCTCTGGGTCGCGCTGCTTTCAAAGTTGAAAGGGGCCGGGGCCGAGCAGAATGCAGGACCATACTAGGCATTGATTGTGGCTTTGCTAGGTCGATCAGGACAGCGCGCAGGAAGAGCTAGGCAAGGTACCGTTTAGATGCCAAAAATTTTGCTAAAATTTTCAGATTTCCCGTCACATCGAATCTTTGAACACATGCATGAATCATTAAATATAGATAAAAAATAAAACTAAGGGACTTGCTATATCCCAGTCGCCTTGGTTTTTGGAAAAATCCAGGCGACGTCCTGGACCATTGGATGAAGATCCAAGGGTCAGATATGTTTCTGTCACTGTCACTGTTTCTGTATTTGTGTGTACAAACGGATCCGCGAAAATCTCTGAAACCCACCCCAGCCGGATACCGGGCCCACCAAAAGCTTAACGAGTGCAACCTCCGAAACCCGATAACTGATGTCTGTGTTCATTTGGGCCAGTAAACACACCCTTTTTTTTGAACGATTGCCCAAAAATTAACACATTTAACGGATCTGCCACTATAGAAAGCTCTACCACAAATCAAAATTAATAGAGTACAATTTCTATCTATTCTACTGCAAAAAAGCAAAACGAATATGACCTTCAAAAATTACAAATCAAGAATATGGAAATTGCACTTTTCAAATAGTGCAAATACTACATATTGTTACCGCAATTATTCTTTATATGTATACAAATACATGTATATGTATATAAATACAAAATCCAGCTCATGAATAAGGAGCCTGCTGACAAGCTGACAGTACAATTAAATTGTACCATTTTCTCTGCCTCTTGGTTGACTAAAAATTATCATAGGATGCAAATGCATGTTGGGACGCAAAATCTTTGATATCCTTGAGCATGTCTGTAGCCATACCAGCAGGTACTAGTCAAAAACATGTACTGGTTAAATATATAGAAGCAACAGAAATGATGAAATGAAGATACATAAAAGCTAAATGTCCAATTCAGCTCAACCTACCTAACCAATGAACCAATTAAGCAAATCCATCATTCAATTAATAAGTTACTTTAGATTGTCCTATTCTAGATTTCCATAATGTGTGAACTAGTTTCATAGATCAGATAGCATCACAACAGTTTTCTCAAAGAGTGTGTCACATAGAGAACGCACCTTCTACTTGAGTAGCAAAACAATAGAGATCTGCACAGTGAGAGTCCCAGATGCAAATTAGTGGGAATAGAACTTGATGATCCACTAATTTTCTATAAGGATTCTATTCATTAGAAAAAAGACCACCTGAGTTCCCTAAGTATGGAAAATTATAAGTATAGCATCTCAGACAAAGTATACTAGAGAATAAGTATAAAAATAGTAAACTCCAAAAGAAAGTAATTAGCTTTTAGTTTCATTCATAGGAAATATAGTGACTTCATTCTGAACAAGAAATTGGTAACTATGAATAATACAAGAGCTAGACTGTCGAAGTCACAATCATATGTTTGTGCTTCTAGAGATTAAACCTAGGGTGAAACAGGCGCTTCTCAAAACATGCTAGAAGCATAGAAACCAAGAGATGTACCTCAAACGGCCTCAAAACAGATTGAAGTACTTTGAGAGCATTAATGGTATTCCACTCAGGATGCTGGCCTGGACTAACAAGATTGCTGCTCTGGATCACTAATCTCAACAGAGGTATAAGCTTAGGCCACAAGTTATTCTTGACAAAATCTTTTTTCAATAACCTGGCAGAACTGTTCAGAGGATATTGTAAGCCCTAAGTAAAGCAACCTTAAATAAAACTTACAAAACAGGGCCCTAACCACAGGGCTCTTGAGGGATATAAGAGTAAGACTTACAACTTCAATCAAAACACGAAGGATTGCAAGTTGGTCACGGAACTCCTCCTAAAGCACAGACAAAGAAATCCACCAAGAACAATTTCGATGCCTTCACCTGAAATCCACAAGAACAATTTAACTGACAAAGCTAACAGTTATTTGTGAATCCAACCAAAAAATAGAGAACTTTCAGCGTAGTATATGATTGTACGCACATGTCAGAAGAAGCACAATACAGAAGTTGGAGCTGAGGTCAACTACACCATGTACAGCCCACTACACACAACCCAGGTCAACAAAGATGGAATGATTCTTGTGGAAAGAATGATTTCTTTACTAATAGTCAACCCCTGAAAGTAAAAAGGAACATATTGCATATTCTCGGCATAAAAATTGTCGTGGTCAATACTTGCAATTTACAACATTGCTAATTGCAATCATTAAGTTGGAACCTAGCAGCATGAGCAGTCCATGCATAAAACTGAATTTTTCTGCTGGTGCTCTGAACGTGTGACTGACAGGATTTTTATGACGCTAAGGTCTAAACTAACTGCAATGCTAGCATAATCACAGTTGTATCAGTCTTCCAATGTCTGAACCTATAAATGTTTAGACCAATCATAGCATTAGCTGAAACAAACTATAGACGACAGACAACAAGCTAGAAGTGAGGACAAACGAAATTCAGAAATCTCAACCATGCATCATTAGAGGAACCAACCTCAATTAGGCATGATGGCTACTTCAGCATAAGCAAAGAGTGTGCATCAATTGGTGTTTAGAAGCAAGCAAACTGTGTTAACACTGACACCACCCGTGCCTCCTTCACACACGTACACACAAACACCCAAGCAAATAAACCAAAAGATTTCATAAGTGGATCCTATGACAACTCAGTGAATCATATGCTTCCTAGTTGTCACCCCAAGCCTCTCAGATCACTTCTAGAATATCCTACAAACAGGCCTGTTAGGACTCAGGAACCACATAGCCCATTTACTAACTAGAATATACAATACCAGGTAAGCTATTGTGCCAAACGTAAAAAAAACAGTGCTACATATACAACCACCATGATCAAGTAGTTATCAAAGAGAAACCTTGGAGCACTTGACAATTTGAATGCTTGTCCTTTGAGCTGATTTTTCAGAAGTAGCCTCTGTACATTTGGTTCAGGTAGTGGCATATATATCCTTTTTACCTGTTTATCGGATAAGAAAAACAGTGACATTCAATATCTAGAAAAACAAGACAGCATAGTATGGTATTAATGACAAAAATAAGTGCACAACAATTCAACAATGATCCTAAGGCCCAACTCCTAACTCACTACAAAAATCGAAGAGGTGTGTGTTAACCCAAATCACAAATAATAGATTTGAAAATATTTTTAGCACACATCACAAGAGATAATTTTTTCTATGGTATGACAGAACACAATTTTTTTCTCCCTGCTGAAGCACAAACACATATCACAAAGTTATAATATGTGCTAGCTAAGAGTGAGGAACAGAGTAGTCAGTAGTATGTCAAGTCACATGTGGATTCTCACAGAGCAAACAGAAGTCAGTCAGCCCTTCAAGCCTAACCTACATTAAGAGTAGGATGCTGCATCATGAACCATTGCAGGTAAAATGGTACTGGTACAAAGAAGGGAAATGGCATAACCCACACACAAGAGAGAATATTTGAAGGGAGGAGCCAAGATTGTGGAGTCTATGATGCCACAAATCACAATAAACAGAACATGGCACATCTACAAATAAGACTTCATCTATTCGCACATCTACAAATGAGACTTCATTTATTGCTCCTTACAGGTTCTCAGGCAGCTTTAGCTTGGAGATGGAGAAGGGGATGTCTAGCTGGGTATATCGATTTCCAACTAAAAGACAGTGCGGTCAGCTCCTTATCCAACATTAATGAACTCACACGATAAATTGTGCAGCTACATTAAGGGGTGCAAGGATCATTACAAATACATGAAGGGATGCCTGGGACATCTCATAGCTCTATAGATGTAGTGTTCAGGAAGCTCTTGCTCACCTTCAAGTTTGCCTCAAGTGTAGACTCCGGTGTTTGAAACAAACAGCCATGGTAGGCTGTGTGCCAAAAGATTTGGTTAATGCAGAAAGCTCCAAATAAAGCTCAGCTGAAATACAATAAGAAAAATTAAAACATAATACAAATTACAAAAAAATGATGAAATAATTACGCATTTCAACTAGTGCAATTTCTATTATTAAAAAATGCAAGAACACTCGAGCAGTATTTAATACTAACAAGGTATTTCTCCCAACTCCCCCATACTTGATTTTTAGAAATTTGAGAATGGCAAAAAAAACAATGGACTCCACATTCACTAGTAGAACACTAATAATATGAATGACCAGTGCAAAAGATTACTTGTTGTTAATGCAATTAACCGTACATATATATAAATACAAAATCCAGCTCAAATCACAAGCTGGGTTGCTGCATGTGAAGATCATAGTAATATGGTTTCTTCTACACATTTTGCAAGAAGTCGATGACCACATTATAGACTAAAATAATCATGTTTGCATTTGCGAGAGCTCATTGCAAGACATACCTTCTCCCTATCCACATGTGACAGATGTACATTCTGAGAGCTCATGGCAAGACCATCAGCTTGACGCACTATTTGTGAACCAACTATCTGTATGGCAAAATAGAGATCACAAACTTGAAAACAGCAAGAGTTGTATCAGTAACATAAATCAAATAAGCTTGACCTGAGATAAATAGCTAATATGTCTCAATATAATAACAATAACAAAGTTTCAGATGTGTTAGCACAAATGACAAAAAATAATTTTTTCTATGGAAGGGCAGGGACAAAAAAAAAAGGTGTGCGCTTGCACAAGTCACAAAAAACAAAGTTTGGGATGTGTTAGCACAAATAACAAGAAACAATTTTTTCTATGGAAAGACAAGGACAAAATAAAAGGTGTGTGCTTCTATAAGTCACAAATAACAAAGTTTGAGATGTGTTATCACAAATAACAAGAAATAATTTTTTTCTATGGAAGGACAAGGACAAAAAAAGAGACGTGTGTCGGCACAAAGCGGATACAAAGAGATAATTTCTTTCTATGAAAGGATAATTTACAAAATTATTTCTTCATACCGGCAAAACCACAGAGAGAGAGGGAGAGGAGCAGCACAATCACAGACCCCAAAAGATAAAAGACAGAATACAAATTACAAGAGACAATTTTTTTCTAGGGAAGGACAATTTACAAAATATTTTCTTCATACTAGCACAATCACAATTCACAGATAGAGAGGAAAAGGAGCATCACAATAACAGATTCCTAACAATTTCAGGTAACCAAATTCATATATCTTATGCATCTGATATGTTTACAGGTCACTACCACAGAAAGGGGCATGTTCATAACATCTGCAAACATAAAAGTTGTCCTTATTGTCCACAGTGAACCACTAAGGGTAGTTGAACCTAGATTCTCTCAGCCTACCATGCACATGGCCACATAAAACCTTGTCGACAAACCATACATCAATTGGGATTTACAAAACCAGAACAAAAGGGGACATCGCCGACATGCATCCTGATCAACGATGAAAGACGCACCAGCATTTCTTCCCCTTATGATTAGAAACTAGTCTAGTAGTGAATAGCCTAAGTGTTTTTGACGAAACAGGACCAAACAACTAGTTCATTACCACAGCGTACAAAGAGGGTACAAAGAGTCTACTACAGGTACCATACACAAATGCAACTGAGGGCATGATGATCAAAGACATGTAGCAATTCATGATGATCAACAAATAGAAACAAAATTCAAGTGGCCACTTTAATTTATGTAATGAGCAGCATGTTACAAGCTCACTGTTTTTTGTGTACTGCCCTTTATGCCTCATGAAGACTAGGTGAATTAGAATTCAGAACCGGATATTATTCATCATCACAACTAGATATTGCACATGTTCGACACCATAATTGCAGAAAATAAAGTATGCAATTTACCACTCGTGAATGTGCAATAAATAAAGTGAAGTATATGCAACACAAAAGCAGAACTGCACGTCACAAAAAATAATATTAGAAAGGGCCAACGTACCATGTTCCTCACTTATCTTGCTTGTTACAAAGCTACAACGTCTTCTAAAATGTGGTTTGACACTTCCTGTCTTTACCCAGGCTAACAATTTCTCGTCAAAGTCTCAAGTAAATTTAAGTTAATACCGGTTCTCTCCACCAAAAGGTAGAAGATAGAGTGCCACCATTTACTTGTTTAATTTCCAATCACCCTAAGCTAACTTCATTTTGTCATGTCATCTACTACATCATGCATCAGAAATGTGGTTGCAAACGGCCTGCAGTCTGCCTCTCTAGTCGAGGAAACAATTTGTGGTCAAAGTCCCCAAGGTAAAACAGAGTTTACTGCATCCACGGAAGGAAGAAAAACAAAGAAGTACTACCATGCATTAACTTGTGTAATTTCCAATTAGCTATAAAGGTTAACTACACCATTTGATAAACATTATGACAACAGAGTGGTGGGAAACAAATGATATCCGAAGAGCTACTTAGATGATGACATTTCACTACTAGAAAACATGCATTTCATTTGATTTCAGAAAAAAAATGTCAGTAAATTGAAGGCAGGTTTTACAGAGATTAACATCACCATGAACCTTATACAATGACTGATGAAACACAAGGAAAAAGATTAATCTACAGCTGTCCTTGCTTTCCATCATACGGTTCAGAAACACAGGAAGAATGAAGGAGGTCCTACACTCCACAACAAGTGGACACGAGATGAACAGAAAGTGCCAAAAATAGAAGGAAAAAAAAACCAGAATACGGTGGCACAAAAAATGCCTAGCGGCTCGGTCTCATCCGCACAAAAAAAATCGACAGATCCAGATACAACCTACCAGTCATGCATGCATGTCAACATGGACTAATACCACGACCTGACACCATTGGCTCTACTAACATTAGAGCACCTGAATCCACTATACTGAAGGCTAGTAGGACACAATCAAAAGTTAGGACTGTATATCGCTTTCTAAAATGCTAACTGATTGTGCATGGCTTCAACGACAAGCCAAAGCACGACATAGGCTCAGTACTGGCCACAAACTGAACAACTGAACATATGCATTCAGTATAGAAAAGAACAGAGAGCCGGCCAGCTCTACAACCACCTGATGCAAATGGTAACTGCACAAGATCTAACTCTTCCCTGATGGAAACTGCAATACAACACATATGTTCCTCCTATACTAGTCAGTTAACACAACCTGATTCACACTACGAACGATGATATCTTAAGCACAAGTATAATAGCACATTAGCACAACCTAATCCTATACTAGTCAGTTAACAAGAGCTTTTAGAATAGTGGCCACTATAGCATACGTATAGAGCATTAGCACTATACATTGTAGTATTGGACACCTCAATCAGATCATATTCATAGTCCATACCACAGAATGGATTCTACCTCCCTGCATGTCGTTACTCTCTTTTCTTCCTTTATCTGAAATCACAACCACAACAGGACAGAGGAGGTGGTACCCCCACCACAAGTGAACACGAGATCTACCGAAAGCGCCAAAAATAGAACAAAAAAGGCGCACAAAAAATGCATGGTGAATCTGTCCATGGCGCCGGCGGCCGCATCCACACAAATCCCTGTTAGAAATAGCCATGGCCAGCCAAGTACACGCACAGCGCTGCAGATCACCCCGCGCTCTTGCCTACCCACCGCCGTAGCACCACTCGCCATCCCCATTTCCGGCGAATCCCCCAACAAATCCCCATGAAATCCGGAGAGACAACACCCGATCTAGTGAACTAAGACACGCAATCCATGGAATCATACCACATAAACATCAAGATCCCATTGAATCGAACCACAGACATCCAGATCCAGAAGAAACACCCAAACAAAAGAGCACAAATCGATGGAGAGGGAAACGCCAGAAGCTACCTGACGACCTCAACCTCAACCGACGGTGGACGCGACAGAGCCTCCTAATTGGCAAGCAGAGCCTCCGGCGAGCCTGGACCGAGAGGAGCACAGAGAGGGAAAGAGGAATCGCCCCTCCGCCCGGACAAGCACCGAGTCCTTTCCTGTCTCGAACAGTATTTCTCCAATTGGGTGTATGTCCGTAAGACATAGCGGGTGCACTCAACAAATCCGGACCCGATAAACAAGGGCGGACCCGTAAACAACCACAACCGGCGCACAGAACGCCCGTGACCCACGCGTCGCCTCCGCTCGCGCTCGCACGTGACGTGTGTCGCCTGGACGAACGGCCACAATCCAGGCGACAGAGACATAGGAAAAGTGTAAAACTAATTACACAGTTTAGACGAAATGGACGAGACAAATCTTTTAAGCCTAATTAGACCATGATTGGACAATATTTACAAAATAACAACGAAACTGCTACATTAGCGTTTCGCCAAAAATTTTGCCAACTAAACAGCCCCAAGCAGATCCACCAAAGCACGCATCCCGGTGCCTACTGCCTACTACTATGCATGGTTATTGCTTGCCTGCTAATACAGCTGCTTGATGACTTTCTTGTCCCTGCCGCCTGCGTCTCTCTCGTACAGTCATACTGTAGTACTGTAGGAGTACGTATGAAGGCTGGCACATACATCGAAAGTTTTGCTAGGGAACATTTGGAAGTAGCTAAATGCTACAGAACAAATGGTGAAGGCAGAGCGTCTGCTGAGTACTCCGTACATTGTTCTGTGTAGTACAGGAAGGTACAGTATAAGCCACTACGGCCTTGTTTAGGTTGAGCTAAAAAGTTAAAACTTTTTCACTCTCTCTCCATCACATCAATCTTTGCATGCATGTATGAAGCATTAAATATAGATACAACAAAAAATAACTAATTGTATAGTTTAGTTATAAATCAATATTTTGAGCCTAGTTAGTCCATGATTGGACACTAATTGTTAAATACAAACAAAAGTGCTATAGTTAGAAAAATCCTAACTTCTCACCATCTAAACAAGGCCTACATACTGGTAATTTTCGGAAATTGAAGTGACTAGTATGTAGTACCCTCAACATGCTACTACAACTGTAAAGTCTGCAGCTGTAGGGAAGAATTATTCGGCGTGTTTGTTTGAAATTATCAGTCAGATCAGCCAGCCATTCAGCAGTATTTTTCTCTCATAAAAAATCAGTCAGATCAGCCAGATTTCAGCCCAAGCGAACATGCTCATTATTACTAGTTTATTACTACAAGCTAAGATGGATGAGTTTTGAGAAAACATGGAAGAAACAAAGAAAGCTACATATGTATGCATATGCATGGTCTGTAAGCTTGTTAGTATTATGGGTTTAGCTAAGAATAAGAATAGCCTTTGTTTAGTGGTGGTTTTTTCTCCTTGATTCGTTCATCTTTTTCTTGCTTGCTGATTTGATTTTCTCCTTTTCAACAGAAACAGCAATCACCCCGTTCAGTCCCTACGGGAAATAGTCGGCTTCAAAGATAGACGTTTAACATTGGTTTCTACATATACTAATATAGTGCGATAATATAGAATTTTGAAATATGAATCGTACAGAGTTTTGAGTTTCTAAAAAAAGATACCAAGGAGTAGGGTATTATCGGGTAAATAAATGAAAATAATATTACAATATAGGCTGATTAAGCTTGATCGATTTTGAACATATGTATTTTTTTTGTGATCGATGCAAGCAGGTTTTCATTAGGAGAAAAAGAATGTTACGACGCACGACCTTAGTAAGCCTTGGCTTATTCAGACCAACACATTCTCTGCAAAGATTATTAGTCTTGCACGCAAGGATCACCAACAAAATTCGCCATGTGATTATATTAAAAAAGAACGTGGCTAATGCACGGGTGGCCGTGCGATTAGCGGGTGAAATGGACACCATCCTCCTCCTCGCGTGCCCACCCCGCCTTCCTTGCCCACCGCCCCATCTAGCGGCTGCCTCACTGCCGGTCGCGCCACCCACCTCCCGGGCTCCCGGCCCCGCCCTCGACCCTGTCCTCCTCCTCCTCCTCCCCCCTCCCCCGTCACTGCCCACCGCCCCACCGCAGGCGATAGGGTCTAGCCGGAGCTCTGTGGCCAAGGCCGTGGCCATGACGCTCCGGTGAGATCCTACCGCAGTGACCTCCTTCTTCCCCTCCCCCTCCCGCCGCCGCCATGGCCATGGGCGCCCCCGTCCCGACCTAGCCTGGCCGCCTCCTACGCTACCGGGACCCTAACGCTGTCGTCCTCACTGTTGGGCCGTAGTGCCTCCCCCGAGCCCCTTTCCAAGCCCGCCAAAGTTGGGGAAGAAGAGAGGGAGAGTCAGAGAGAGAGAGAGAGAGGACAAATGGATGAGTCACCTTCGAGCGTGGCACCTTCTTTGGTCTTTGCACAGCGCACCTGCTGACCGCTGCACCACATGTTGTCATCCCTGGTAGGGTTAGGATGGTGGTGGGAGAGAGAGAGAAAGGTGAGGAAGACAAAGAAGAGGAAGAAGAGAGCGTACAGGAGAGGGCATGGCCCCGTGGAAAAAGTGGGCGTGCGGTGCGCTAAACGCCGCCCGCCTAGCCCAAAGCCTTTGCCATTAAAAAACAATTTGTGACCAAATATAGCTAAGTTCTTTGTTTTGAAACAAATATAGCTAAGTTCTAAGACAAGAAAATAGTAAATTAAGCAACACGACAAGTAACTAAAAGCGACCCTCCTAAGCAGCGAAGATCCCATGTAGCCCACCATCCGAAGTTAGCTTGAGGAATGCAGTAGTCACCTAGCTCCTCAGGACCATGGCGCTTCATGATCACTCGATGACAACTCGACATTGTCCAGGCCGGAGCACGAGTTCTTGTATCCTTTTTCTCTAACAAAATTAAACCCACGTCTGGGTATGGTTTGGGTGGCAGGAGAGGTCATGCAAAGTAGTTTTAAATCATGTTGTTGTCGCTCGGAAAGCATGCATGCAGATCTTTTTGGTTGTCGTTCGAAACAGCATGTTCAGCAAACAATAGTACTGTAAAAAGCTTTGGTCAAAGTTTTGCAAGTGATCATGAATGAAAAGTAAAAATGATCTGTTTCCAAATTTTAGTGACGAACTCTAATTCACAAGATGCGCGCACACACATTATTATATTATTATATATATACTAACAACACACGTCAAAGGCCGTATCTTCTCTTCTCTGTCCGTTTCCGGAAACAGAATCCGGCGTGTGTCGTGTCTGCTGACAAACCGCAATGCCGTCGGGGACAAGTCGCTGAGCCGCGCTGGGTGGCGCGCGGCGTACGTGACGTGCGTTCCCTTCTTCCCGAGCGATCTTGTGCGATACCGAGCGAGCGACCTACCACTTCGTCCTCTTGCCCAAGCAAGTTTCGACACGGCCGGCGTCCTTTTCGTTTCCCTGAGCCCAAACCCCAAACTGTTGTGTGTGTCCCGTGTCCGCCCCGACCGGCCTCGTGCAAAGCCGAGCCAGAAGAGAAAAGGCGTCGCGCCGTCGCCTGCCTGGATTGCCCGGTCGCCCGCAGGGCCGCAGCTGCTGCTGCCGCTGCGAGCGACGATTCACACGGCGCTGCGGCCGCAGCAGAGGGCGCTAGCCGACGCGTCGCGCAGCTGCTTCTGCTTCTGCTTCTCCCCCCTTGTTTGGTAAAAAAGCAAAGCGTCCAGCGTCCAGCGATTCGGGGCCTGTTTGGCCAGAGTGGTTA
The DNA here is from genome assembly GCA_038087645.1 of Saccharum hybrid cultivar R570. NCBI lineage: Eukaryota > Viridiplantae > Streptophyta > Magnoliopsida > Poales > Poaceae > Saccharum > Saccharum hybrid cultivar. The sequence goes on along the minus strand of JAQSUU010000366.1, from coordinate 7,074,498 downwards.
AAGATTAACCAACTGTAGCACTTTCATCTTATTTGACAAAAAAATTTTAATTTTAGATTAGTTAGGCTTAATAGATTTGTCTCGTAAATTACTCCTAAATTGTACCGACATACATACAATTAGTCTACATTTAGTACTTCATGTATTTGCTGCAACATTGATACGATGAGAGTTAAACTTTTAACGTTCATGAACCAAAAAAGCCTCAGTGGCGCGCGGCAGCTTTACTTCCCCAGCACTGTTCCTGGATTCTCACACAGTTTCGCGACACGCTCACCCGACACCGCTTGCTGCTGGATCTGCCGGCGTGTAGTAGGAATGCGCTGCGCCTGCGCGGTGTATCAGCTGGCTAGCGTACGTACTCATGCATGAGCTCACCACACGAGGCAGGAGAGATGGAAACTATTGACCTACTCTGTGCAGGTCACGAGTCACGAGTCACGTTAATTAGGCCCTGTCTCCCTGCAGTTTTTACCAGGATATCTCGACCACCGACGGGCCGGCGACGACGACGACGACGAGGACAGTCGACAGCGATCTGTACGTGATGAAGCATCGGTGTCTTTCCGCTGCCAACTTTCTCGTGTTTAGATGCCTGAATTCGGGCCTAAATTCGGGGCATGAACAGTATCCTGACAATGTAGTAATTTTGTTTTTATTTGATAATAATTGTCCAAATATTGATTAATTAGGTTCGAAATGTTCGTCTCGCAAAGTACAACAAAACTGTGCAATTAGTTTTTGATTTCATCTACATTTAGTACTTCATATATGTGTCGGCATTTTGATGTGACGGAAAATCTTCTTTTTGCATAGTGAAATTTAGGAGAAAATTTGAAAATCCCAAATTTTCTTCCAAATTTCACTATGCAAAAAGAAGATTCTCATCACATCAAAATGTCGACACATGTATACAGTACTAAATGTAGATAAAATCAAAAACTAATTACACAGTTTTGTTATACTTTACGATACGAACGTTTTAAACCTAATTAGTCAATGTTTGAACAATTTTTACCAAATACGAAATACTCCCGTGAGCTACAGTGCTCCACAGTGATTCGGCGCGCCGAACTAAACCAGGCCTAAACAAGGCCAGCTAGCTTGCCCCTGCTGCGTCGATCTGCAGCCTTTGCATGCATAGTACTAAGCAAAAGGCTCGGGAAAGAGATCTGCGCCTGCCACTGACTGCCACACATGCGCGTCCGTCCTCTGCCGCTGCATGCAGGCTCCAGCCGATGATTTGGGGCTGTTTAGGTGGCAAAATTTTTGGCGAAATGTTACTGTAGCAGTTTCGTTGTTATTTGGTAAATATTGTCCAATCATGGTCTAATTAGGCTTAAAAGATTTGTCTCGTCCATTTCGTCTAAACTGTGTAATTAGTTTTATTTTTTATCTATATTTAATGCTTCATGCATGTGTTCAAAAATTCGATGTGACGGGGAATCTGAAAATTTTGGCAAAATTTTTTGGCATCTAAACGGTGACTTTGTTCATCAAAGCCCTGGGACGAAAACGAGCGCCTGGCGCCTGCCCGCCTGGGCGCAGCGAGCCAGCGACACTTTCGATCGACATTATTGGCCGGAGACGACGCTGCGTCATGGCTTTGGCCTTGGCGGCTTGCCGTCCAACCCGAATCTCCGGCCGGCCGGATCGTCCCACCGCGCGCGTCCGTCCATCGTCACCATCCATCGATTGACCGGAAATCAGTACTACCACAATACCACACATGCGCGTCGTCCGCGTCACGCGCGTGCTCCAGCTGCAAAAGGGATTTTCCATATATGTACTGCCTCGTGCACGTACGGTTACGGACTTACGGGCGGCTGGCCTGCCCCTGATGCATACTGCATCCCTCGTCTTCGTTCTTCAAGAAAGGCGGTGGAGAGTGCTGGACAGTGACGCTGTGTTTCCATATACTCCCTCGTTCCCAAATTATAAATCATTCCAAGAATCTTAAAGAGTTGAAGCATCTTAAGTTTGACCAAATTTATATAATAAGATAATAATATTTATGATGTCAACTAAATATCACTAGATTCTTCATTAATTATATTTTTATAGTATACCAATTTGATGTCACCACTGCTGCACAACGGGGCTTTAGTCCCGGTCCAAAAGGACCTCTAGTCCCGGGCTGCGAGCCGGGACTAAGGTTTCGGGACTAAATGTCCCACCTTTAGTCCCGGTTGGTAATACCAACCGGGACTAAAGGTGCTGCCAGGCATCGACGTGGCGCAGCACCTTTTAGTCCCGGTTGGTATTACCCACCGGGACTAAATATTCTTTTTTCTTTTTCCTTTTTCTTTCCAATTCATTATTGATTTTGGTTTTCAGTTATATTGTTTTCCAATTTATTCTTCGCTGCTATTATCCGTATACGTTGCACCTATACGAGAGCGTTATTATTGCACACAAATAAAGTATGAAACTACATATATGTATATATTATAGAGCTATACATATACGTACATACACATTACATTTACAATAATATATAAGTAATCAAGTGTTCGGCCGCTAGTTAATGAGTTACACAAATGTTTGCCCGCCACTCAAAGCTCATACAAGTGTTCGTTCTTGTTTAGACTCTTCAAATCCAACCTAGGGTTGTGGTGGAACTCGCCGTCTTCCGAGATGACATGATCGTTGATGAAACCTGCGATCGTCTCCTGGATTGCGACGAGTATTGTGTGCTTGAACACTTGTTTTTTGAATTCCCACTCCTTCCATTTGCATTAATTAAAGGAAAAGATATTAATATACATAAGATTTATTTAGTTTCAACAAATAAATAAGATATGAATTTACTGTATACACATGTTACTTACTTTTAGCATCTCTTTAGCAGGTGTAAATTTGCTACACCGCATGTACTCGCAAACGTAGTATCCACATAAATTGGTTCCGTACGGTTGTCTGGACACCCACTTATGTAGAATAGGAGGGGGAGTGGCACTTTCAGATCCGTATGATATCTTTGTTGTAACCAAGCCCAAGCCCTGCCCAATAAGTCGGTCGTTGATTAGGTATAGCATAGTAAATTAAAGGAGCAGGCAACGATAATTAACGAATGATAGAACTTACCTCTGGATCATGTCTATCATGTCTTGGTACATTGCCAGCTCTTTTCTCATTGAGGCCCACACATTTATAGTTTGTTCCTTGATCTTAATCTCAATGAGTATCCAGTGATCTCTGCATTTGTTTATAGAGTCAACTTATATATATATATATATATATATATATATATATATACACACACACACACATATATATATATACACACACACATATATATATATATATACATATATACATATACATATATACATATATATATATACATATATATATATATATATATATATATATATATATATACATATATATATATATATATACATACATATATATATACATATATATATATAAATGTTGGATTGACTAAGACATGATATAACACAACACTTTACCCCATATTGTAAGGGAAGAGTATCAACTCCTTATGCCTTTGGTTATAAAAGAACCTCCGGAGGTTTTTCTCCATTTCCTTGATCTTCAGATTGAATGGATCTTTAGTCTTTGTGTCCTTGTACACGACATACGGATCGATAAAACCAATTCGATCGTCTTGTTTCAATCTGAGTTCTCTCATCATATGTCTGCACATCGTGAGCATAGTTATTACGAATACGTACATATGCTAGAGTGGGATTATTGATTAAAAGGAAGAATCACTTACAGACAGTAGCAGCTTATGAGAGATTTGTCAAGAGCATCCATATAGAGAAGCTGATGTACTTCACTAAACTGTACCCAGATGACGTCATCTCCACGGAAGTAGTGACGGTCTCTGACTTGGACGCCCAGATATTGTTCACTTTGATGTTGTGCACAGAATCTCAAGTAGTACTCGTGCAGCTTCTACATTTGTGTACCAAGATTTTTTTTACCTTTGCAGGGTCGCATAGACTCCTGCCATATACGTACTTCCTCCGCCATTCATCAACTACTTCGGCCTCTTTAACAGTTGTCAGTTCCTCCTGACCGAGAAGTTGTTCTAAGGAAAGCCCAGTCACATTCATCCACTTGGCGAGTTCATCTAAGTCCACATCATCAGGTACCGACATTTGCATCAAGTTCATGTTGGAACCATATTGATTCTCAACCACTAGTGGTTGCACTGATTGATGCGCTTGTTGGCCGAGCTGTGCAACATCTTTCCCGGTCGCCTTCTGTTTCCTTTTGTCCTCCTTGATTTTCTTTGTGATAGTACGCTCATAGTCTGATAGTGGCAGCGCTGTTTTTTTTACTAGCGGCACGCTTCTCGTCTTGCATAGCCTGCACCACTTGACGTAGCTTTACACGAGAATAAATTAGGTATGGCTTCTCTTGCTTTGCTTGTGCGTCAGCTTTGGTCTTTTCGAAGAATGCTTTCACTTCTGCCTTGACTGAAGCATTAAGTTCTTCATCAGTCTTCTCGTATGAAAGCTTGGTCATCTTCGGGATCTTCGTGACCACAACTTGTTTCTTCAGCGGAGGTGGTGGGACCGATCTTTGTGGGCCAGCGGGCCTCTTGTTCCTCGATGGACCAGCCGGTGCCGATGAGGCGGCCGTTGTCGGCATTGGCGGAGGCGGCGGCGGCGCGGTTGGAGCATGCTGTTGTGGAGGAGATTGGGCCGCTGGCGGCGTTGGAGTATGTCGTGGAGGAGATACGGCCAGCGGTGGGGATGCAGCCTTGTCTTGTATGAAATCATTGTCGTCGTCGTGTCCCACGGCACTGTGGTCATGTGGTGAATGGATAGACGGACTTGGGAAGGTCCTGGATTTGAAAAAAAACGAACAAGGTATATACATGAGTGAACCGTAATTAGATACGGTACATAATTATTAAAAAGCAATTGCGTTCATAATCATCCACACCTAGGGTTCGGTTGTGGTGGCGGCGGCCCAGGAATAATGATGTACCGTTTCTTCCAACATATGAATGTCTTCTTCGCTTCACCTAGGGTCTTCTCCCTATCACCACCTTCGATATCCAGAGCCATATTTTCATGGCCTTTGACCACTCTATCCACTGAGACACTAGCATATCCGGGTGGTATTGCGACCGAGTGGATCCTTGGTGTCTTGGTGGGGTCGATAGGAGATATAACACCGGTAGCCACCTTGACTATGGCATTCCCCTCTGAAATATGCAGCTCACAGGACGTCAACGGAGCGGTGACGTCATCCACCGGGAAGCGCATCCCTGCGTCATCATCTTGCCTCACAGGCATCTCCGTAGAAGCACAACTGCTTTTCAACTGAGCTGAGCCGGGGCTGATGTTGGCGGCCGGCTGTGACAAGCTCTGGAGGCGGGAACTTACAACTTCCTCCACGGCCTTTCTGATTTGCTCATTCATAGTGGCCTTAAGCGCTTCCTCCCGCTCTAGTGCCTTACGAGCCACTTCACTGGTCTTCATAACAGCCTCCCCCAACTTGCGTAGCTGTTCCCTGTCCTCTTCCTTCTTTCTCTGGCGGCTTCTATAAGTTTCTCTGTCCTGAGGGAAGGCATGCTCCCACGACACGGAGCCATAGCCTCTCGTCCATCCACCGCGCTCAGGGTTCCCCAGGGCGTATGTCAGCTCATCTTTATCTCTGTTCGGCTGCCACTCTCCACTTTGAGCGATGGAGCGGGCTTGATGAAATCTTTCTGCTACAGCTTGGATGCGTTCCCCATATACGACCTTTCTGGTCTCTAGGTCCAGGCAGCCTCCGTGAGCGAAAAACCAGTGCTTGGCGCGCTCAGGCCAGTCGAGGGATTCTGGCACCAACCCCCTGTCAATTAGCTCTTGCTTGGCTTTTTTCCACTTAGGAATGGCAGTAGGGTAGCCACCTGATCCCAACCCCCTGTCAATTAGCCGTTGCTGACCCTCTTCCGACGTCTTGAACTGTATAAACTCATCCCAAAACGGCGGCAGCTTGACAAAGTGCTTATAGTTAAAATCCGGAGTCTTATTCTTCTTGATATAGTCGTTATATAGATTCTTCTTATAGCACTGGAATTGTGTGGCCATCTTCTTCATAGACCAATCCCGAACTCTTTCCTTCAACTGTTCATCGTTTGTGTCTAGCATGAAATGTTGCAACACGTCACCCAAACTAGTTCCTTGTCACGGTCGAAGACATAACTGATTTCTGGGCGTTGCTTATTTTTCTTCCATTCACGGACATTGATCGGGATCCTATCCCAGGCAAGGTACCCTAAGTGGTTGACAAAGGCCCTTGCATGGGGTCCACGTGGCTGGCCTGTTCCCTTGTCGAAATCCGTGATAACCAACCGGCCCTCCATCGGCTTCTTCGGGCCTCGTACTTTTCTGCTGGTCCCCGTGGTTGTCGTTGAGACAGAGGGCTATGTAGGCAGAAACAATACAATTAATAAAGGAATTTTTTTTGAATTTCATGTATATAAACATAGGAGGCTGCATATATTACAGACCTCGCCAACATTGTCTTGGTCATTCGGGTCGACCAAGTACTGAGAACCGTCATCGATGCCCTCAGGGTTCTCATCGCCTTCACGATCGTCATAACGACCTTCTTCAGCGCTACCGCGGATCATGTTCAACAATATTTCTTCGTCTTCTCTCGGGTCGGCCATTTCTGCAAAAATATTTAGGGTTTAGGGTTTACAGTTTAGGGTTTAGGGTTTAGGCATTACTAAGCATAAGAGATCGACTTCTACCGAAGTCTAAGCATTACTAAGCATAAGAGACCGACTTACACATATTAGTGGGATATCATCTGGATATAAGTGTAGATCAAGGTAATCATGCAGCAAAGGTATCGACCAACTCCTACTAACTTAATAATCTAATAACAAGTAAGTTTTTATAATTTTATTACACTCCTAAAATCTTGTACAAAAATAACAAAAAGTAACTCCAGCAATAGCTCTCAAAACATGGTACCTCCTTTTTATTTGAGGGCTCCCTACTTTTGAGGGTCCTATTTTCTAGGCTACACTCTAGTAGTGGCCCTTAAAATAGAGCCCTCAAACTCATTCCAATAGATAATGACACCTAGGGCCCGCTTGTCATTGACTTTCTTGCCCAAAACACTGGAATCTCTCTCTCTCTCTCTCTCTCTCTCTATATATATATATATATATATATATATATATATATATATATATATATATATATATATATATATATATATATATATATATATATATATATATATATATATATATATATATATATATATATATATATATATATATATATCGACCACCGGAGATAGGGAGGGTGCAGGATGCCGGTGAGGATCCCGCCCATCTCGACGCCACTGAGAGGGGCCGAACGGGATCCACGACGTTGCCGAGAGGAGCAGAGGACAAGACTTGGCGACGCGGACGTGGACGAGGGCGCGCGCCGGCGGTGCCCGAGAGGACGGCGGCGGTTCGTGTGTGCGCACGGGTGGGGAGGAGGAGGAAGAAGGCCCTGCCTTTATAGGCCAGGGACCTTTAGTCCCAGGTCTGGCCACCGCCCAGGACTAAAGGGCCTTTAGTCCCGGTTCCAGCCACGAACCGGGATTAAAGGGTGAGACCTTTAGTCCCGGTTTGTGGCTGGAACCGGGACTAAAGGCCATTTTAGTCCCGGGCGGTGGCCAGACCAGGGACTAAAGGTCCTTTCACTAAATTTTGGCGCCTGTTTAGGCGCCAGAATTTGGTGAATTTTATTTTTCACCTTTTTTTCCTTTCATCTTTCTAAATGCACAGTAAATTAAATATTTATCATAATTTTTTTCAAAAATACACATTAGTTTAGTTTGACTCTTTTGTGCATTAAAAAAATTGTAAACACTATTTTTTTTTTCAAATATTTCATATTATCCAAAATAAATGTTATTTATAATGAATATTGTGTTAATGCAAAAATATAATGGGCAATTAAAATATATGAAATTGTTGGCTTTCGACAGAAAATTTGTTTTGGGGTCATTTGGATGTTAAAATTTTGTTTCTTCAATAATAATTATCCAAATGCGCGACATTAATTGTCTAAATTTGAAAATTTAAAATTTTCAGAGATACATGTCGGTTTTTGAAACCCTAGATGGTCTCGAATGGAAAACTCATGAATACAAAGTTTGTTCCACTCATCAAGACCTACATTTGGTCTAATGGTCAACTTTTCATTTGTAAAAGTTTGAACCACTCAATTTTGAAAGAATTCATAGTCAAACGCCGGTTTTCGGAACCCTGGATGGTCTCGACTGGAAAAGTCATGAATACCAATATTGTTCCACTCATCAAGATCTACATTTCATACATAGACCATTTTTGCATTTTACAAATTGTTGGCAAAGTGTAGTTGAAAATCCACAATTCCCACATATAGTTTCATATAGTTTGTGTGAGATTCAAGATTTGGTGAGTATTGTTTATTTAAACTTTTTCAAATAGAAAAAGTGGTCTATATAAAAAGTTTGGATCTTTATGAGCTCTAACAACTTGGTATTCCAAAGTTTTTTATTTCAAGTCATTTAATCTGTCATTTGACCAAGTCTGACCAAAACCCGTCTTCGATTTTAAAAACATGTGCCTGGAACTTGCTAAAATTTATCCAGATGAAAATATGGTCCATGTATAAAATGTAGATCTTGATGATCTCTAACAACTTGGTATTCAAATGTTTTTCATTTGAAGTCATCAAATAGGTCATTTGACCAAGTTTGACCAAAGTCAAAACATTGATTTTTAGAAACACACACTTTGACCGAACCCTGGATTGTATCGAATGGAAAACTTATGAATACAAAGTTTATTCCACTCATCAAGATCTACATTTGGTCTAATGGTCAATGTTTCATTTGTAAAAGTTTGAACCACTCAATTTTGAATTTTAAAAGAATTCATAGTCAAACGCCGGTTTTCGGAACCCTGGATGGTCTCGACTAGAAAAGTCGTGAATACCAATATTGTTCCACTCATCAAGATCTACATTTTATATATAGACCATTTTTGTATTTGAAAAAGTGTTGGAAAAGTGTAGTTGAAAATCCACAATTCCCAGATATAGTTTCATATAGTTTGTGTGAGATTCAAGATTTGGTGAGATTGTTTATTTAAACTTTTTTCAAATAGAAAAAAATGGTCTATATAAAAAGTTTGGATCTTTATGTGCTCTAACAACTTGGTATTCTAAAGTTTTTCATTTCAAGTCATTTAGTCTGTCATTTGACCAAGTCTGACCAAAACTCGTCTTCGATTTTAAAAACATGTGCCTGGGACTTGCTAAAATTTATCCAGATGAAAATATGGTCCATGTATCAAATGTAGATCTTGATGAGCTATAACAACTTGGTATTCAAAAGTTTTTCATTTGAAGTCATCAAATAGGTCATTTGACCAAGTTTGACCAAAGTTAAAACATTGGTTTTTAGAAACACACACTTTGACCGAACCCTAGATGGTCTCGAATGGAAAACTCATGAATACAAAGTTTGTTTCACTCATCAAGACCTACATTTGGTCTAATGGTCAACGTTTCATTTGTAAAAGTTTGAACCACTCAATTTTGAATTTTGAAAGAATTCATAGCCAAACGCTGGTTTTCGGAACCCTGGATGGTCTCGACTGGAAAAGTCATGAATACCAATATTGTTCCACTCATCAAAATCTACATTTCATATATAGACCATTTTGCATTTGACAAAGTGTTGGCAAAGTGTAGTTGAAAATCCACAATTCCCACATATAGCAAAGTTTGAACCACTCAAATTTGAATTTTCAACACATAATGTTACAATTATATTATACAAGATGTCAAATACACATTATTAATTTGAGTTCACTACCTATATCAAGCGGGCACAGTGGTAAACTTTTTCTTGATGTAATGCCCTTGGTTATGATCATTCCGTAACCATGGAGTGTCCTCAGCAGCGAGCAGGATGCTTGGGTCTTTGGCCACACAGAAGGGTGGGATTCGTTCATCCTTTTCATAATCCTCTGACACGTCTGACTTGTCTTCAATTCCCACGATGTTTCTTTTCCCTGTAAGAACTATGTGGCGCTTTGGCTCATTGGTTTTTTTCTCGTCGTGTTTCCCTCTCTTGGGTTTTGTAGACATGTCTTTCACATAGAACACCTGATTCACATCAGCAGCAAGGACGAATGGATCATTTCTATACCCAATATTGTTGAGGTCCACTATTGTCATTCCATACTCCTTATCGACTGATACCCCTCCGTTCATCTTCACCCATTGGCATCGGAATAGAGGGACTTTAAAATTATGTGCATAGTCTAGTTCCCAAATCTCCTCTATGCGACCATAATATGTGTGTATGTTCCCATTCGGTTCCGTAGCATCCACGCGAACACCACTGTTTTGGTTGGTACTCTTTTTATCTTGGGATACGGTGTAAAATGTATTTCCATTTATCTCGTACCCTTTGTATGTGAGGACGTGCCACACTGGTTGCCTGGCCAACAAATACAGTTCATCTCCAATAGTTTTATCACCCTGACATTTTTTTGCAACCAATCACCGAATGTCTCCATGTGATGATGCGTAATCCAAGCCTCATTCTTCCCAGGATTCTCGGATCATACAAAATTCATGTGTTTCTCAATATACGGTTCCACCACAGTGGAGTTTCGAAGAACTGTGTAGTGCGCTTTATTGAAAGAATCATCACCCTGGCTGATATATGTTTTCTTTCCTAGTGTACCCTTTCCACCAAGTCTCCCCTCATACCGTGATTCAGGAAGACCAATCGGGTCAAGGTCAGGAATGAAGTCCACACAGAACTCAATGACCTCCTCTGTCCCGTATCCCTTGGCAATGCTTCCTTCTGGCCGACCCCGCTGGTGAGCATATTTTTTTAGTACACCCATAAATCTCTCTAAGGGAAACATGTTGTGTAGGAACACAGGACCCAGGATATTAATCTCTTTGACCAGATGAACTAGGAGATGTGTCATGATATCAAAGAAGGATGGAGGGAACACCAACTCAAAGCTGACAAGACATTGAACCACATCATTCTGTAGAGTAGCTAGATCAAAAGGATTGATTGCCTTCTGAGAAATTGCATTGAGGAATGCACACAGCTTCACGGTGGCCAGACGTACATGTGGAGGTAGAATTCCTCTTAAGGCAATCGGAAGCAGTTGCGTCATAATCATGTGGCAGTCGTGCGATTTTAAGTTGACAAATTTCTTCTCCGGCACATTTATTATACGCTTTATATTGGAGAAGAACCCAGATGGGACTTTGATGCTGCTTAGGCACTCAAACATGCTTTCCTTCTCCTCATTGCTAAGAGTGTAGCTAGCAGGTCTTAAGTAATGACGTCCATCATCTGTCTTCTCTGGATGCAGGTTATCTCGTTCTTTCATGCGCTTCAAGTCCTCTCGTGCCTCAAGGGTATCCTTAGGCTTTCCAAACACACCCATGAACCCTAGGAGATTGACACAAAGATTCTTTGTCAGGTGCATCACGTCGATCGAGTGGCGAACCTCAAGGTCTTTCCAATATGGTAGCTCCCAAAATATTGACTTCTTTTTCCACATTGGGGCGCGCCCCGAAGCGTCTTTTGGAACAAGTTCACTGCCCTGTCCCTTTCCAAACACTACTTTCAAATCATTGACCATCTTGAATACCTCTGCTCTATCTCGATTGCCTGGCTTGGACCGGTGTTCTGCCGTACCTTTAAAATGTTTGCCTTTCTTTCTCAACTGGTGGTTCTTAGCAAGAAATCGACGATAGCCAAGGTACACGACCTTTCGACATTTTTTTAAATAGACAGCCTCAAGGTCACCAAAACAATGGGTGCATGCATTATATCCCTTATTTGTCTGTCCTGAAAGATTACTTAGAGCAGGCCAATCATTGATTGTCACAAACAACAATGCTCGCAGGTCGAATTCTTCCTGTTTGTACTCATCCCACACACGCACACCTGGTTTGCTCCATAGCAGCTGGAGTTCCTCAACTAACGGCCTCAGGTAGACATTGATGTCATTGCCAGGTTGCTTCGGGCCTTGGATGAGCACCGACATCATAATGAACTTCCGCTTCATGCATAACCATGGAGGAAGGTTGTAGATACATAGAGTAACGGGCCAAGTGCTATGACTAGAGCTCTGGTCCCCAAAAGGATTAAATCCATCCGTACTCAATGCGAACCTTAGGTTTCTTGTGTCATCTGTAAAGTCCGGGAATTCTCTATCTATTTCTCTCCACTGGGACCCATCTGCAGGGTGTCTCAACATGTTGTCCACCTTACGATCTTATTTGTGCCATCGCAATAACTTTGCGTGCTCCTTGTTTCTGAATAGTCGTTTTAGGCGTAGAATTATTGGAGCATACCACATAACCTTGGCAGAGATTCTCTTCTTTAGACGTTCTTCATCCTCAACATCGACAGGATCATCTCGCAAGATCTTGTACCGTGACGCATGGCAAATAGGGCATTCATCTAAATTCTCGTGAACGCCACGGTACAGGATGCAGTCATTAGGACATGCATGTATCTTCTCGATTTGTAATCCTAAAGGACAGACGATCTTTTTTGCTTCGTATGTAGTGGTGGGCAATTCATTAGGCCTCGGAAGCATCTTTTTTGGATCTTCAGTAATTTCCCAAATGCCATGTCAGATATACTATTCTCTGCCTTCCACTGTAACAACTCTAGTGTCGTGCCTAGCTTTTTCTGCCCATCTTCGGCCGACGGGTAGAGTAACTTCTTGTGATCCTCTAGCATTTGGTCAAACTTAGCCTTCTCCTTTTCACTTTCACAATCTCTCTGTGCGTCACGAATGACATCACCAAGAGCATCGTCATCTTCAGTGATACTATTTTCTGCATCCGCCTCTTCTTCAACTTCCTCCATCGCGAAGTCACAGTATTGAGAAAAACATTGTCAGGGTCCGCTTGTTCTTCTTCACCTTCTTCCATCATAACCCCGGTCTCTCCGTACTTGGTCCAACAAATGTAGTTTGGCATGAAACCCGACTTGAACAAGTGCAAGTGAATACTTCTTGAGCTACAAAATTCTTAAAAATGCATACACACGGCACATGGGCAGCACATAAAACCATCCCGCTTGTTTTCCTCTGCCACTCTGCAGAATTCTCGCACGCCCTCAATGAACTCGTTGGAGCGGCGATCGGCATTGTACATCCAATGGCGTGTCATTATCTGCATTATATGGCATCACATAATTAAAAGCCCAGCATGAGAAAAGAGCGCGGTACAACCTTGTCTAATTGAGTTCAAAATTTTATAAGTGGTTCATCATTTCATAAAATTAATTTGTGGACGTTAATAAAAAGATAGCAAAATCATAAAATTTCTATTTTTCTATTAAAAGGTGTAATTTTATCTCTAAATAAAATTAATTTGAAGAAATTTTAAAGTTAAAATTAATTTGTTTCAAAATCACAAAGAATCAACATTATTTAATATTTAAAAATGAGAACATGAACAAATTAAAGTAAAAAGTATCCTAAAAAGTCTATAATAGAACTAAACATTATATGTGTATACTACTTTCTAGGTACTATAATTAGCATCGTTCATAAAAATTCAAACATGAAAAGTGATTGGAGCTAGCAATATGAAATAAAATAGCCATATACAACATGGATTTACATATGGTGCTGCTAAAACATAGGAGGATGAAGCTAGCAACCTTTCAAACAAATCGACGACGGTGTAGAAGCGTTTGAAGTGGATTGATCGTCGGAGATGAGACAAGCAAGAACAATAGAAGAACAAGCAACAAGAACATGAACAAGGAAGCTCGGGCTCGGGCAGGGTGGAAGAAGAGAGAGATTCAATTTATAGGGGGAGGTTTGAATCCCGGTTGGTAACACCAACCGGGACTAGACCCAGTCCTATAGTCCCGGTCGGTGCCACGGACTGGGACAAAAGCTGTAGTCCCGGTCCGTGGAACCGACCGGGACTAAAGGCAGGACTTTAGTCCCGGTTGGTGTTACCAATCGGGACTAAAGGTCTCTCCCGACAGCGCCTAACAACAGAGCCGTTGGCGAGGGACACCAACCGGGACTAAAGGTCTATTTAGTCCCGGTCGCCGAGACTAAAGGAATTTTGGGCGATCGACGAAAGGTCAGTTGTGTAGTAGTGCACAAATCTTTATAATTCTCTCTATAATTTTGGTCAAACTTGAAATGCTTTAACTCTCCAAGATTCTTAGAATAACTTATAATTTGGAACGGAGGGAGTACTATCTTCTTTGTAATACGCCTTCTCTCCTTGTTAAATGACAGTGCAGTGCTCCAGCAAATCTTTCAAAAAAAACATCGCAAGGTTTAGCTTTCCTTCTTCACAAGACTCACAAAGATGCAAGACTTAGACATTAGAAAACATATAGGCGATTCTAAGTATGCATCAATTGAATTACACATTTCCTACACTGTAGCTGCTTGAGATTTGAGCTCTTCTCTGGCGATGTATGTGGATTCAGGTTTAGAAACTCTTGCAGGCTTGGAAAAGATCTTGAGGAAGCCAGGAAGGTAGGCCGGCTAGGCAAAGAAGGTGGGTGCAAGGGCGAACCAGCAACAAGCTTCATAACGTCGGGTTAGCGCAGCGGGAGCCACTAGGGCGGGACGCGGCCGAGAGCTTGCCAAATGATGCAAGCCAGCGGAAGGCGTGGGGGGCGAGCTCGTGGACTCGCAGGCACGTATGCTGAAGAAGATGACAGGAGGTTGAAGATAATCTACCAGCCACATATCTAGGATCCAATGGTTGTGATTGTTGAAAAAAAATAATCAAGCACCTAATGTATAGCATTTCGCTTTGAATCATGCCACGTCAGTTTTTGTTGCACTTGTAGTCGTTTGTTAAAAAAGTATCTCTCCACAAAAAATAAGTTATGTGGTTACCGGCATGTGGCACGGCCGGAAACGCAATAACTAATCCACTATATGGGCTATTCTAAAAAAAATCCACTATATGGGCTTCCTTCCATTTCCAATCTGTTGGGCTCTATCGTGTGGATCCACCGACGCACAGATATGGGCCGGCAAACTAAACAGGCTCCATCTGATTCTTAGGACAGCCCAATACTACTATCTTCTTTTTTTATCTTTCTTTTTCTTTTTCTTTTTTTTTCTAGGCGCACAAGTACTATCTCGTGTTATTTTCTCGCATCCATTAGTATTGTGACGGTAGTAATAACTTGGTTACCGTTTATTTCTATGTGAAGATATAACATCGTGATTTTTTTGTCCTAGGTTATCAATGGATGAAAACAAAGACCACGAGAAGTTCTTTGCATGGTTTAGGGGCTGTTTGGTTCGTCACTCTGCTTGCCATGCCATGTGTGGCGTCGCCGAACTTTTGCTCTTCAGGCTGTGGCTCGCCACCATGCAAACGAAGGCGACACCGAAGGTTACGCGGTGTATTTGGCCGCCACAGGTTTGACGTGCTTTTGTACTGAAAGTCTCCATGGCTGCCACATCTTGGATACAAACCAAATACCGGCCGCAGTACTTGTGGCCGCCACAGTTAGTGGCGTGGCATGCGGCGGCAAGAACCAAACAGCTGCCGAACTCTCGTGACCGCTACATCTGTGGCGAGGCGAACATCGGCCGGCAACCAAACATCTCTTTAGTGTTACACACTTCACGAGAGTGCGCTAGAATTGCTAATTGTTCATCCTCGACAAGTCCCATCAGGCAATCGTTGCTTGTCTGTCGTGGCTTGGAGGTCCCGGTAGCAGCTAACAGTTAGCTGGCTAATAATTTATTGGAAACTGCTAACTAAGTTAGCTGGCCAATAATTTATAATTAATTATTTAAAAACTACTAACTAAGCTAGTTGGCTAATAATTTATAATTCATTATTTGAAAACTTCTAACTATATTAGGTGGCTACTTATTAATTGGTGTTTAGATACAGGAGCTAAAAGATAGAGTTATTGATTTTTTTTGTCATGTCTAGATGTATTCCCCGCGTGTTGCTATTTTTTTTTATTGATGTGGCTTATCTCCCGTTGGAGCCACACATGAGAGATGGGGTTTCTCTTTTTTTTCGTGGGCGGCAGCGTTTCTCCAATCGAAATTTCCGTGGGCAACGGCACACGGGAGAGATGGGGCATGTGTGTGGGTCAGGTGATTGGCTTCGAGGCATGGGGTTAAACTATGATACAAATGGATATGCTTGACACAACTGATCAGACGGATAGATTAGTTTGATGGCGTGGATCATTGTGGGATCATATAGGAGCTAAAAGATATAGTTATTGATTGTTTTGCCTTTTAGTCACTACTAGATGTATTCCCCATGTGTTGCTCCTTTTTTTTATTGACATGGCTTATCTCTGGTTGGAGCGACACACGAGAGATGGGGGTTTCTCTTTTTTCCATGCGCGGTAGCGCTCTCCCGTCGAAAGTCAAAAAGCTTTTCTTTCCGTGGGCAGCAACACACAAGAGAGATGGGGGAGTGCGTAGTGGGTCAGATGACTCGCTTTGAGTCATGGGGTTAAACTATGAAACAGATGGATATGCTTGACATAATTGATCAGACAGATAGATTTAGTTTGATGACGTGGATCACTGTGGGATCATATAGGAGCTAAAAGATATAGTTATTGATTGTTTTGCTTTTTAGTGATTACCGGATGTATTCCCCGTGTGTTGCTCCTTTTTTATTGACGTGGCTTATCTCCGGTTGGAGCGACGCACGAGAGATGGGGGTTTCTCTTTCTTCCTTGGGCGGTAGTGTTCTCCAGTCGAAAGTCAAAAAGTCTTTTTCTTTCTGGGGCCAGTGACACACAGGAGAGATGGGGTGCGTAGTGGGTCAGATAACTGGCTTTGAGACATGGGGTTAAACTATGAAACAGATGGATATGCTTGACACATTTGATCAGACAGATAGATTAGTTTGATGACGTGGATCATCGTGGGATCATATAGGAACTAAAAGATAGAGTTATTGATTGTTTTGCCTTTTAGTTACTGGATGTATTCCCCATGTGTTGCTCCTTTTTTTTATTGACGTGGCTTATCTCCAGTTAGAGGGACGCGTGAGAGATGGGGGTTTCTCTCTTTTTTTTGGGCGGTAGCGTTTTCGAGTCGAAAGTCGAAAAGCTTTTTTCTTTCTGTGGGTAGCGACACACAGAAGAGATGGGGGAGTGCGTAGTGGGTCAGGTGATTGGCTTTGAGGCATGGGGTTAAACTATGAATCGGATGGATATGCTTTGACAGATTTGATCACACTGGTAGAATAGTTTGATGACGTGGATTATTGTGGGATTAGATAAATCTTTTAGTGGAGTTTTGTTTTATAAGAGATAGAAATTGGTAGAGCACGAGAATAAAAATACGTGAGAAGACCACCAAAACAAACCGGTGAAGTGTGAACGGGATGCCAGTGCCACGCAGCCAGAAACAAACGCCATGTACAAACCTCTTCGAGTTGAAATCGATCGGATTCCAAGTCGTTCCGTTCGGGGTCGATATGCCTCCGGCCTCCCTCGTGAGGTGGTTGGTGGCTTGGTGCGTGCATCGGTGCATGGAATGAACCATTCAGATTTTGGAAAGGAAGCACGGCACCCCAATCCTTCACGTGTGGCTGGTGTATGTGTTCCGCTGAGCTTGGTACCACGTGGGAAACATGCGTGATGTAGCTACCAGCCTACCAGGCGTGATGTGTCATGGGTACTACCCAAAATTATTCACCACTTGCCTTATTTCTACCAAGCAAACCTACCCTGCAAAAGGCGGATAAAAAATTAGTTTGATAATTAAGACTATTGTCAAATGTCTTCGGCAAAAAAATATCTTTAAAATCTTTCCCTCCAAGCCAAAATGAGATTTGGAGAAGCGGGTATTTCTATCCAGATAAAAAAACGAGATCCAACTTAGAGGAACTATGTCGTTTTTATCAAGTTTAAACCTAGATGGTTGGATGCATGACTACACCTCCCACTCAACCAATTGAGCTAGACTCATTTCCTATTTTTATCTAGATAACATAATATTTTAGAGAAAGCACTCACTTAAAAAAACTATATCCATTTAGAATTACAAGTGTGTGGATGGGTGGAGGGGGGTTAGGATATATATCTATCCCTAATATTAAGTACATCGCTCACAACCGTCCGATGAGATCTAACACTTGTGCATATACAAGTTAAAGTACCGTGTCTAAACGTGGTTTGGAGTGTGTGGTTCAAAAACAAATTAGAATACAAAGTGTTTTCATGGTCTGCCACCATCTTTCGCTGTCACAGAACCTCCTAATTATGATGGCCCACATGTACCTGTCATCGTCATAATGACCTCTGACAGCCGTACTTATGTTCCTCATAACTTAAAAGGCATGCTTTTCTCCGAACGGGATCCAATCACAGGAGTATTGCAATATTACAACAGTTTATTCAAAATACCATCAGAGTAAAGTAGCGGAAGTCTTACAATAACTTAAGTTTACAAACCACAGTTTCCAAACTTCAAACCTTATGTAGCATTATTACAAACCGGTAGTAGGGAAGTATCAGTAGTAACTTTATTACAATCACACAAACGAGATGCCTTGCCCAGAGGCCACACAGTCTACTCGTCGTCACTTTCTTCAGCCACAACGATCATGCAACAAGGCTCAAAGCAGACTTGTTCATGAACCGCACCTGCAACAAGGGGTTTAACAAACCCTGAGTACAAGAGTACTCAACAAGACTTACCCGACTAAGAAAAAGACTCCAAGGGCATGCTAGCTTTAGGGAATCAAGGTACGGGTATTCAAGAATCAAAATTTCTTTTGTAGAAAAGCTTACTAAAGTAAGTCCTTACCTTTATTATTTTACTTTTACCATTGATGGTTCATTAACCAATTCTAAGTGATCCTAATCTAGATCAAAGTAATTCTCATCAAGACCTTTCTCATTCTCTTTCAATTTCAGTTCTTAACTACGATGTTGGTGCAAGGCCAAGACTCCTTTCTCGTGGAGCAACGACGATTCGAACCGCTTCATTTACCCAGCTGGGGATTCCTAACCACACGACATATTGAAAGTCCCTAGTTTGATTTTGGCTAATTGATGAAACCTAGGACTAACCTTTGTATCTAAGTGGATGATTTAGATAAAGGTGATCATTGAATATGAGACATGACATTGACTCATGTGACCAAGATGATGAAGACCAAGATGATGCTTGGCTCGATGGACCGGTTGTGAAGGTGAAGGGCAAGTCGAGGCTTCGAAGCGAAGGACCATGCGATGGTGAAGCTTGAGCAAGACTTGGCACCGACGGACCGATACAACGGTGAAGAGCAAGTGAAGTCAAGGTCGATGGATCGAGACGGTCATGTGATGATATGAAGTGGATCATATTTTTTGGAAAAACAAAATGGGCTCAAGGCAAAGGTATAACCATAAGACCATTTAGTTTTGCACTCAAGACACCATAGAGGGTATAAGTGGTTTAGGATCGATAGCCGAACTATTAAGAGGGGAAGTCTTATCGGTTATTCGATGCACGGGTGCCACTAGGTGAATTCATGAAGTGCATTGCATGTAGGGCCTAGTGAGCTAACTTGAAAACCTTCGAAAATGATTATGAAAATGCTAACACACGTGCACAAGGTGGTGATCACTTGTTGGTGTTGGCACATTTACGAAGGCGTTGAAGTTTGAGCGGTAGAGAGGGTTTGGGTCCCTCTCTCCCTCCCGCCGAGCTTGCGAGCGCGGGATTCAGGCATTTTCGAGGAGTTGAAATGCCTATTTTCCACTACGTCAGAAGTCGGAAAAGAAACAGAGGCGAACGGAGGTCACAGAGGTGACCGTACGCTGCACCGGACGCGGTCACGGTTTGACCGGACGCGTCCGGTCAGTTCAACGCAGTAGTCAGGCGCGCGGGTGTTAGGGTTTGCAACCGGCGCGTCCGGTCACTCACAGGACCGGCACGTCCGGTCGGGCACCCAGAAGTGTAGCGCGTGGCGTAAAGCTGATCGGACGCGCGACGCGTCCGGTCACACGCGATCGGACGCGTCCGGTCGTTGAGGGAGCTTACTGGACTCCAACCGGACGCTGGCACTGTCGCGTCCGGTCGTTGCCTGGAGCGCGTCCGGTCGATGCTTCGCGGGCGCGCGGTACTGTGCGATCGGCGCGTCCGGTCGGTTGAGCGGCGCGTCCGGTCATTGCTTTTGACCATTGGCGCAGTGACCGTTGGAGGATCGGACGCGGTTGAGCGCGTCCGGTCAGTTTCGACTGGCGCGTCCGGTCGTCCCGAAAAGGACCCAGTGAAGGGGTACAACGGCTCTATTCGTTTGGGATGCTTATAAATAATTGTTGGCCAGCCCTTGGGGAGGTCTCTCGTGATTTCTAACACTCTTGTGCATCCTTTGAGCTAGAGCTTCTCCCTCCCACTCATCTCTCTTGCTTAATTGCAAATCAAAAGTGAGATTGAGTGATCCCAAAGTGCATTGCATAGCTTGAGGGCATCTAGTGGCACTTGTGGGTGGTTTAGCCGGTGGATTTCTTGTTACTCTTGGAGAGTACCGCTCCTAGCTGGCTTGGAGATTGTTGGAGGCGTTGGCAAGAGAAGGAGATTGTTCTTGGCCACCTCCGGTTGATTGTAAGAGCTTCTTGTGCTTTCCTCGGCGGAGCGCCAAAAGCAACTCTAGTGGATTGCGCGTGTCATTGAGTTACCTCACTTGAGAGTGGTGTCTTGTGGTGCCTTGCGGGGCGTGCCTTGATGGGCAAGTGACTTGAGGGTCACACCGAGGAACCATCTAAGTGTTGGTCGACACAACCGGTGACGTAGCTTGTCGGTGCACAAGTGAACACCGGGTGAACAAAAATATTGTGTCTCATGTCTCCCGGTGATTGGTCTTCATATTGTGTTGTTGTCAATATTGATTGATTGTATATCATCTTGGTGATTGGCAACATCTTCACTCCACCGTCGGTATAAGATTCACAATCCTCTCTCTCGCATTTACATTTACTAGTTATCTTGTGTAGCTCTAGTGGTAGCCTTTGCTAGTAGTTGTTAGCTTGCTCACTAGTGTAAGTTTAGTGACATAGCCCTTGTGTGAACTAGAGATCATAATCTACTAGACTTGTGAATAAGAGGCCTGCATCACAACCGTAGGCTAAGCAAAACTCGCTTTACGCCGTTTGTTGTTCTAACAAGTTTGCTTAGTGGCTTATGTAGGATTTTTTATAGGCTATTCATCCCCCCTCTAGCCATCTAGGACCTTTCACATATGTAGAACTGAATCTTGCATATATCAACTCTTACCCGAGTAACCAAAAACCAGAACGTGTCCATCGCCACCCGAGAGCACAGTACTCCTCGAACCCGGCCCAACTCTAGCCTTGAGGGTACACGCTACTCTCGTCATCTCTCCACTTCCAGTGCGAGGTTAGACATTCTCGTAATGGAATAGTCGAAGTAAGGCTTACCCGACATGGGTACATGGCTAGTACTAATAAAAACTCCATGATGCGAGGGCCAACAACGTACGGTCCTTAACTGATAAGGCAGAAACACTACATTGAGACTCCTTTCCCAATGCAAGTTAGCAGTGGCCAAACCACCCGCCCGATCTTACAAGTTCAATCTCATATTTCAATATTCATTAAGTATGCCGTCATGGCCATGTAAACATTCATTTAAAAAGCTTAACTCATAAGCATAGCGAAGCATACTATGCATTTTCAGGAAAACAGGTATCAAGGGTGATATCACAATAATCAAGGATGACAATGCAGCAAATGGGTTATCACTCAACTTCTAAGTACTTAATGCAGTAAACCATAGTATAAATAATAAATATTTGTAAAACTTAAGGTAGGATTTAAATGCACCGGGGCTTGCCTTGCTCTAACGCGACGACTGACTCAGGCTCAAAGACTTTGACTCCTGGTCCAGAACCCACCGAAGACAACTCTTCTCCAAAGACTTGCTCGCCAACTTCAACTTCTTCAAAAGCGGGAACTACACGAGTATATAACATGTTTCAACATGATGCGGTGATAAACATGATGCTTGATGATGATATGCCACGGTTTATGACTTGAGTACAACCTTCCTTCGCGATACAGTCGCAAAACAGTAAAACCTACTAACTAATAGCGATAACTTAAGCGATACTAACACCTTCTAGAGAACATACTACTAACGAGCTCAATCATGAAATTAAGCACCAAAGATCACCAAGAATTAGTGACCCAAGGTCATCACTCAATCAAAAGGGCACACAACACTTAAAGTTACCAATTTAGCATTTATTTAAACATTAAATTAATTAAGGCATAATTAATAATAAATCAAACTTCATCTAAATGAGCTTAAACTTTTTCTATAGATTAATCATGGCCTAAAACAGTGTCAAAATAAATTTCATGATTTTTGGATTAATAATTTAATTACTAAAATTCATGGAAGTTGCATTTAATATTTAATTGAACTAATTAAATAACTTGTAAAAAGTAATCAAATTTATCATTTAATATTTTTTTATAATTAGTTTATACCTTGAAAAGCTTACACAAAAATTTTCACTATTTTTGGAGCTCCACAGAAATTCTAATGAAATAAACAAATACTAACACTATTCACATTTTTGAAAAAGAAAAACAAAATTCTCATCGGGCCGACTTCTCCTTTCTCTCTCGCTGGCTCGGCCCAACCACGCGGCTCGCCCGCGCACGCGCCCGCGCCCGTGCGGCCCAGCAACACAGCCCAGCCCAGCAACGCGGCCCGCTCGCTTTCACTCACTGACGCGACGGTCCCACTTGTCATCTTCCTTCCCCTCTCTCTCGTTCTTCTCCCGTGCCCGGCCATGCCCGCACGGCGGCCGGCCGATGGCCGCGGCCATGACGATGAGGCCTAGACTAAACTACCACGCTCATCATGATCTACACCACCTACCGCACTCCCACAAGAACACTACCTTCCCGTTGATGCCATGGACAAAGCCGCACCCGACCATGGCGGCATGGTGGCCGCGGTGCCCGGCGCCCCGACGATGCAGGCCATAATCGACCAAATTGAAGGTGTGGGAAGCACCAGTGGCTCACCACGAGCTTAGACGTGCAGTTGGTGGACGCGGAGAAGCGACGGATTTGGCTGACCATGAGAGGCGGCATGACGGCTTAGGTATGGCGACTGCCGCTCCGATGAAAACTTTGACGTTCCGGCGTGTCTCCCCGTGCGCTGGACAAGACGGCAAGCGCATGAGCAAGCACATGTAAATAGGATGCGGAAACACGAGATCGAAAATGCTAACTCGGACTGTACCGAGCTGACCACGGTGGCGGAGCTCACCCTGAACGACGGTGACCCGAGGTTGAAGACGACGGCTCCCCGGCGATCTCGAGCGGTAGCGTCTGCGCTGGGAGGCGCAAACGGCTCGCGAGATGATGGCAAAGCTAATGGCAAGATGGAGAGGGCTGAGGTGGAGTAGAGAGGATGAATTTTGCCGGCAAGGTGATGACAGTGGCGGCGGTAATGGCGAAGCAAAACGGCGACAGCGGCCGTGGTGGACGTTATATAGGGCTGAGAAGATAGAGAGGAGACTGGAGAGCGCGAGGCGGTCCAGACGATTGCGGTGGCTCGCTAGAAGGTCGTGGAAATGGCCAGGTCGACGTTGGCGGCTCACCGGCGCCCATGCCGCGCGCTGCCGGTCTCTGATTCGTCGTGCACTGTAGCTCCCCCCAAACTTGCAATTTCAAACTATTTTCTCAAATTACTCCCAAATTCATGTAACAACTTGAAAAATTCCCAAGATATAAAATCTTCAGAATTTCAAGCTCTACAAGTTTTGTATTGAACACTTTTTCAAATTCAAACTAGATTTTGAAATTTGAGTTTAAAAACAAAAGGGGACACTTTTTGGAAATTTGGTAATTTAGAAATTACTTTGGATTTTGTATTGAAACTTCAAAAACTTCAAACACCAAAGTTGTACATCTAACCAAGACTACAACTTTGCTATTCAAACCATTTTCAAATTCTGTCTCCATTTTGAAATTTGAGTTTGGGGATAAAAAGGGATCAAATTTGAAATTTGCTTATTTTCAAAATTGATCCACATTTTACACTAAAACTTTGAAAACTCAAAACACCAAAGTTGTAGCCCTTGAAAAGTTCTACAAACTTGGTTTTAAACTTTTTCCCAAATTTTGCTTAGATTTTGAATTATTTCAAAAGGGGTAAAACCAGGGTTTTGAATTTTAGGGTTTTCGGAGGAATTTCCAATTGAAATTTGTTGCTACCTTAATTGGTGATTATTTAATGATCAAACCATCACCCAAGTGCATCATTGAGTCAATTATCACATAGTTGACCAAATGCCACTCTTGGTTGACCAATTTAGCTTTTGAAAATCTTTTAATAATGTCCCAAATTTGAATTCAAATTCGAATCGGAAAACTCGCGACAAGTTTTTGGATTCCAATTCAAACTCAAACTTGGAGCTTCATTTTACGTGTTGTACTTGAGTTCATACCCTACACTTGACACTAGTGTGTAACACAGTCACACACCTCAAATTACGCAGGGCATGGACTAAGTATTTGCGGTGGCATTCAAAATTAGGGTTTTCGGTTCGAATCACACCACTAATAAGCACATCCAACCTAGAAAGGTAAACTCATTTTAGTTAATGCATAACAGGGTTGACCTAATCATGGATGTTTTGCGATGTAATATGATGACATGGCAGGTTAATTAGCAACCATAACACCTGAGGTGTTACAGCCCTTCCCCCTTAAAGAAATCTCATCCCGAGATTTAAAGCCTTGAGTTAAGTAATGGAAAAGGAAACGTGTCAAACAAACATGTTCAGAACTTGTCTACAAAACAGGTAGGGGGTTTTCTACATTACAAAAATTTGAAAAGAATAGGTTACAATTTAAAGAAGAAATTGCAACCTAGATAGAAGCAAAGAACTCGAGGAAATTCTCCAACAGGTAATCTTCTGATTCCCACGTGGCTTATTCTTCCAAATGTTGATCCCATTGTATCTTGTACCATTTGATTGTTCTACTTCGGGTAACACAATGCTTTCGATCCAAAACTCGGACAGGATATTCAGAATATGTCAAATCAGGTTCAAGTTCAACTCCATCAACATCAACAACTTGATCAGGCACTTGAAGACACTTCTTCAACTACGATACATGAAATACATTTTGCACGGCTGACAGTTGTTCAGGCAACTTTAATCTATATGCCACCTTCCCACATTTTTCAATGATTTGGAATGGTCCAATATAATGTGGTGCGAGTTTGCCCTTGACTCCAAATCGAGTAACTCCTTTCATGGGTGACACTTTCAGATAAACATAATCTTCTACTTTAAACATCAAGAGTCTATGTCTTTTGTCAGCATAACTCTTCTGTCGAGACTGAGCAACTTTTAAACTCTTCTGAATCTGCCTAACTTTTTCTTCCGTTTTCTTTACCAGATCAACTCCATAAAACCATCTTTCTCCCGGTTCTGGCCAGTTCAACGGAGTTCTGCATCTACGGCCATACAATGCTTCAAACGGTGCCATTTTGATACTCTCTTGATAACTATTATTATAGGAGAATTCTGCTAACGGTAAACATTCATCCCATTGATCTTGATAAGTGAGAGCACAATATCTCAACATATCTTCTAGAATTTGATTTACTCTTTCAGTCTGTCCCCCAGTTTGCGGGTGATAAGCTGTGCTGTAAAGAAGTTTAGTACCTAGTGACTTTTGAAATTGTTTCCAGAACTACGAAACAAACCGAGTACCCCTGTCGGTAACAATTGTTTTGGGTATCCCATGCAAACTCATAATCCGGGCAACATATATTTCTGTATATATAGATGCTCTATAGTCAGTCTTCACAGGTATAAAGTGAGCCGATTTAGTCAAATGATCCACAATAACCCAAATTGAATCAAAGCCTCTTGAGGTCTTGGGTTGTAACATTCCTGCCAACTTCCAAGATGGAATGGGCAAGGGTTGTAACATTCCTGTCGACTTCAAATGTTCAACCTTCACTTTACGACAAGTGTCACACCTGGCAACATACTTAGCAATTTCAATTTTCATTTTTGTCCACCAGAATCTCTGTTTCAAATCCTGATACATCTTATTACTCCCTAGATGAATAGAAAACCTTGTATTATGTGCTTCATCAAGAATGAGATGACGTAACTTTGGAACTTTTGGGACCACTAACCGGTTCTTGAACCACAACACATCTGTATCATCAATACTGAAATCTGTCTGTGGACATGTTCTAACTTTTTCTTTGATGTGGGCTATACCGGAATTCTTTCTCTGAGCAAATATGATCTGACCTTTGATTGTTGATTCCACAGTGACATTAGTCAACTGACCTTGTTGGACTATTTCAATATTCAACTTTTCCAATTCATAACACAAACTATAATCCATTGGCTTCACAGTCATACAATTGCAATGATTCTTTCTACTGAGTGCATCAGCAACAACATTTGCTTTTCCAGGGCGATAGTGCACTTCTAAATCATAATCCTTTATTAACTCAAGCCACCTTCTTTGTCTCATATTCAGTTCTGACTGAGTAAAGATATACTTCAAACTTTTGTGATCTGTATAAATATGGCAAGTATTACCCAATAAGTAATGACGCCAGATTTTCAATGCATGAACTACAACTGCTAGTTCAAGATCATGAGTTGGATAATGCTCTTCGTGACGCTTCAACTGTCTCGAGGCATAAGCAATGACTCTGCCTTCTTGCATTAATACACAACCAAGGTCAATACCAGAGGCATCACAGTATACATCAAATGGCTTTTCTATATCCGGTTGTGCTAAAACTGGAGCAGTTGTCAGTGACTTCTTTAGAATTCTAAAAGCCTTCTCACATTCTGGAGACTAGATGAACTTGGTTTGATTTTTCAGCAATTCCGTGATTGGCTTGGCTATTTTTGAAAAGTCAGGTATGAATCGATGGTAATAACCCGCCATTCCTAGAAAACTTCGGACTTCATGAACTAAGATTGGTGGTTTCCAATTCAAAATATCTTTCACCTTACTAGGATCAACTGCTACTCCCTCGGCTGACAATACATGTCCTAAGAATTGTACTTCCTTTAACCAAAACTCACATTTACTAAACTTGGCATACAATTGATGATCTCTCAGACGAGTTAGAACAACTCTGAGGTGCTCAGCATGCTCTTCTTCACTTTTGGAGTATACCAAAATATCATCAATAAAGACAACCACAAACTTGTCAAGTTCCGGCATGAAAACTGAGTTCATCAGATACATGAAATGTGCCGGTGCATTGGTGAGGCCAAAATACATAACTAGATACTCATACAATCCATATCAGGTAGTGAATGCAGTCTTTGGGATATCTTCTAGTCAGATCTTGATTTGATGGTACCCTGATTGAAGATCGATCTTTCAAAATAACTTTGCCCCCGCAAGTTGATCAAAAAGTATATCAATGCGAGGCAACGAGTACTTGTTTTTAATGGTTACTTCATTCAACGGACGATAGTCAACACACATCCTTAAAGTCTAATCCTTCTTCTTGACAAAAAGAGCCGGACATCCCCACGGTGATGAACTGGGTTGATGAAACCTTTTTCAAGCAACTCTTGCAATTGAACCTTGAAAGGATCAAGATGACCAAGAGGGGGGGTGAATTGGGCTTTTCTAAAAATTAATTGCAAGAATTAAATCCTACAAGCCAAAGTTCACCCCCGGTGCCTACTAGTGTTCCTTGTGATTCTACCGGTAAAAAGTTTTGCACCCTAAGTTCCAATCCTAGTCTAGCATGGCAATTCTAGGAAAGTAAACCAAGCAATGAAAGTAATACAAGAAAGTAAATGCTTGAAAGTAAGGGTTAGGAACACGGTGATGTTTTCCCGAGGTATCGGAGAGTCGCCACTCCCCACTAGTCCTCGTTGGAGCACCCACGCAAGGGTGTAGCTCCCCCTTGATCCGTGCAAGGATCAAGTGCTCTCTACGGGCTGATTCTTTGACACTCCGTCACGGTGAATCGTCCAAAACCGCTCACAACATGAGTTGGGTCATCCACAAGCTCGCCGGATGATCACCAAACTCCCAATCACCACCAAACCGTCTAGGTGATGGCGATCACCAAGAGTAACAAGCTAGAACTCTCACTTGACCACAACAAGTCTAATGAGAAGATGGATGCACACTTGCTACTCCCTAGTCACTAGTGAGGGATTCTCAAACTTTGATTCTCAAAAGACTACCCTCACTAGGGCTCTTGCACTTCCTTGCACTTGAAAGGTGTTTCTCAGCTGAACAAATGAGCAAGAGACCTCCAAAAGAGGTGGAGGGGATGTATTTATACACCCCACAGCCAAATCCAACCGTTACCTGCCAACTCAGCAAAACACGCACTGACCGAACGCGCCGGTCGACGTGACCGGACGTGCCGGTCGAGCGTAACGGTCGAAAAATTGAACGACAACGCTGAGTGACCGGACACACCGATCAGGGGTGACCGGACGCATCCGATCATGCAAGAACCTTACTGTACTTTGACCTGACGCTCGATCGCGTCCGATCAAAGATGATCGGACGCGTCAGGTCAGCAAAGTACCTTACTAGAACGTGACCGGACGCGTCCGATCATTTTCCAGTCGCGTCCGATTAGACCTTTTACCCTCTCAGACACGTGTCCGACTAATCAACGCGTCCGGTCCTCGCAGGGACCGCGTCCGGTCAACCAGGTTGAAACGCAGTGACTGTTAGTACTGACCGGACGCGTCCGATCGTGACAGAGACCGTGTCCGGTCAAGGGTAAACGACTCAAATGACTTCGAAACGCGACGCAACTTGAATCAAGTTGCTTCCAACTGAACTTTGAGCTTCACCTGAGCTACCTAGTGCTAAGTTTGACAAGTGTGCACCACACCTAAACAAAAGACTCACCTAGGTCAAGCTACTCGCTCATGCCCCCCTTAATAGTATGGCCAAAGGAAAGAAGCGAAGATTCTAACGACTATTCTGGATGTAACTCAACACCTTGACACCCGGAACTAACCGTCCTTAATCTTGTTGTTGATCCTTTGAAAACCGAAATGATTTACATCAAGGGCCATGAATACTATAGTGCTCAAAGCAGTTATCAACCCCATGACCTAACTTATCAAAGTTTCTGTAAAACACACGTTAGTCATGGTAATAATGTGTTGTCATCAATTGCCGAAACCAACTCACGGGGCCTAGATGCTTTCAATCTCCCCCTTTTTGGTGATTGATGACAACACTTAGATTCAGAAGATTTAAGAGTTGAGATTTTCGAACATGCTTGGTTCATATAAGCAAAAAGCAGTAAGCACAAGGGGTTAGGAATTGCTTATGAGTTCCAAGCCAACTGAGTGTACTCACAAGATAAAACATGAAGAGTTAGTACAAAAAAAACATAGCTCATATAAAATCGGAGCAAGGTACGGAAGCACAACCTTATGAGCTAAAACCAATTAAGTGACATGATATATAATAATGATCTCACAAGCACACATGTCACAAAATGCAGGGCGAGAAAATAAACATGATGCATGAATGTAGCACACAAAGAAAACGAAATCCTCTATCAACACTCCCCCTGAATCTACTCTCTCTCCCCCTTTGGCATCAAACGCCAAAAACAAAACTAAGGATCCGACGGGGGAACAGAAGCAGTCGTGTCGGGTGCCGAGGAGCGTGGAGTGATCACAAACTGTGAAGTATCCTCCTCAGACTCTGAACTGTCAAGCTGACCCTCTGTAGATACACGTGGCAGTGAAGCAGTCTAGGTCTATAGAGCAGGAGCAGAAACTGTATACGTAGTAGCAACAATAGGAGCAGTCTCTGTCACCGGAGCCTGAAAAATACCAACTGTGGGAGGATCTGTCGAGGCAACTGACGACGGTACTGTCTCTGTAGTCTCGGTCCCTGTCACTAGAGGAGCCACAGTCTCAGAAGCCGACATCCCTAAAGAAGTCACAACAGTGGTGTGCGAGGGTGTAGGCTGACCAGTCAACTCGCTGTAAGAGGCACTCAAGTCAGTGAAAGGAGTGCCCGACAGAAGGTGAGGTCTGGGCTGAGCTGGTGGAGTGAAACTGTAACGGATCAACGTAATTATACGAAATTAAGTAAGAAAATCTTCCACCGAGGCGGTTAATTTAACAAACTTAAGCCCGTATAACTCGAGATTCTGTGAAATCACGAAGGATTTCCAAACCACTCACATACAACCAAGATCGTACTGATTTAGCAGCCATAGTTCACACGATACATAAATCTGATCATAAAGGTAGGATACATCGGAGTTTGGAAATAAAAGTTATTACAACTTAGTTCAACATAAAGTAGCGGAAGCAAATAGTTTTACGCACACACACTTAGTTCAGTTACAGTGCCAGTCGATAGTCATGGTCCACAAAAGCAGTAGATAAGACAAACAGAAAGACCCTTGCCCAAGGTCCTAGTTGTCACCCATCGCCGGATACAGACAGTTGGAGCAGTACCCGTAGTACATCTGACCATCTGCAACAACAATGGGAACAACGCCCTGAGTACGAGAATGTACTCAGCTAGACTTACCCGTCATAAACTAGAAATAACATGACACCAAGGAGCATGCAAGGCTTTACATAGTGGATTGGCTTGACTCCTTTGCGAAAAGCACAAGTTATTATGAATGACTAAGGATAAGTATCTTTAGCATCATTTTTAGGATAACCTATTCATGCTAAATAAGCACCTATGACTAAAACAAACACTTGATTAACCATTAACATCAAAGATTACCATCTCAGGTTTAGCCTTTCCAACATTATCCACATAACCATCCGTGTTCCATCATTAAAACTACGATGCCATAGCTCGAGTCAAGTGCTCACTAACCGGGAGCGACGGCGATTCGAATCGAATTCCTATCCAGCTGGAGATTTATTCCTCACACAAACCATGCTTCCCCCGTCAGGGTCGCGTAGATCACCAATGACACTTTCCGAGAAGCCGCGGGATAACAATCATGGATCGCACTACCCAGGGACCGCCCGACTGCCAGGACGCACCTTGGGCTCACTCTTCGCGTCCCCGTTACCCCCTTCCACACCAGTCTGCCAACCCGAGTTTATCCCGGCTCAAAAAGTGTCACTAGCTTCGCGGTCGAAAGGTACTTTATTCGGCCAGCTAAATGTGAGGCATGCGTTCAACATGACAAGAGGGACGAGCAACGATCGGTCCTTAACTGACACAGACGGAATCACTATAGTCCAAAACCCTATAAGACTCCGCCCGGTCTCCGTTTATCCATCAACACTTGGTTACTTTTCATGATCACAATTACAGCTAACCATAACCCGGTATCCACCTATAACTCGCAGGTGACAGGAAATCACCCGACTTCTACCGGTCTAAGCATGGCTAAGCAATTTACTCGATC
Organism: Saccharum hybrid cultivar R570; assembly: GCA_038087645.1. NCBI lineage: Eukaryota > Viridiplantae > Streptophyta > Magnoliopsida > Poales > Poaceae > Saccharum > Saccharum hybrid cultivar. The sequence continues at coordinate 7,043,066 of JAQSUU010000366.1, read as the reverse complement.
CTGACCTAACAGGGTAAAAGATAATCCGGTGGCCAAGGTAATAATGCAACAACGGTTTCACTCAACTCCTATAACTTAATGCAACAATATATAACTATAACTCATGTAATAAGGAATAACTTTTTATAAATTTAGGAGACTTAAAATGCTCCGGGGCTTGCCTCTTTTGAACGAACTAGGGTGGTGATCGACGCACTCTGGCAGTTCCTCGCCTGACTCTTCCTCCTCGGGCACCTCCTGTGCCTGGGGTTCCTGCTGATCCGTCCAAGCCTGCTCCTCCGGCACTGCTGCCTGCGGCTCCTCCTACGATCCTGTATGATGCAGTTGCATAAGTAAATATGCGAATAATGCATAGGACTATGGCGAAGTGATGGGATGACGCGAGATACAGATGAGCCCATGGAATGAGCAGTTAAGATAAAACTTCATCCTCTATCAGGTAGTCCACGTCATCCAAGAACATGTACCCTAAATGACCAAACCTTACCAACCTAACTCATCCACAACATCAGCAAGGCATAATGATGCTTCAAAGATACACCAAACATATTTTATTTCTCTCAATTTCTCATAAAGAATAATCTTTTATTTCCTATTTAGCTAGGGTTACACAGCAACACCTATCTCTGGTGTAGATAAAAATCTACAAAAATTACAGTAGACTACTCTTACCCTAACTAACCTTCCACTAAATTTTCATGAGAATTGCATAAGTAAAACTGCCTGTACAAAATAAACAAGTTATAGCCTAATTGTGAGCATGAAATTATTTTATACTAGAAAAAGTATCAAACAACAGATTTCACAATTTTCTTAGGTTACTAACAGTAAACCAACATACTACAAAAATTATCAGATGTATGTTGTATACAAATTTTGCTCTCTACTAAAAATAACAAATATTACCAATTAAAAGCATTTGAACTACACTTCAAAAATTTCCCACAGAACATGCTTCACTGGCATTTTTCCTAGAAAGTACATCACTAATAAAGACTAATGTAACAAGAATCATATTTTTCCCTTTATTATTTTATTTACTACACTTTTTCTAAGATAACAACATATATAACAACTAAATAAAATTGCACAGTAGAGTGTCACAAAAATAACATGAGATATTTTTAAACTGTAGATCTATTCAAAAGGAACATTTCAAAATTTGTTTCATGATTTTTGGAGCTATGAATCTTGAGATACAATTTTTGGAAGCCTTTTTCAGATTTTCTGGAAATCAATTTCTTTAAAACCGAAAATCAAAACCGGCCTTAAACGCTACGTGCACCCCGCTGTGACACCCGGAACCGAAACGCTGAGACAGACAGGCGGGACCCATGGGTCAGACGGGCCCACCCGTCAGCCGTAGTCGGCCAGAGGCGGTGTGGACCGCCGGGATCTCGCCGCCGGCGAGTCCTCCGACGACGGGGAGGGCACCATCGTGCTCCTCTCATCGACGCGAACCCAGTGGTGCCTAGTGGGTGGCCAGACGAGCTCGGCATCGAGCTCGTCGACGAGCATGGCGGCTCGGCGGCGCGGGACGCCGTCGGCCGGCCAGCTCCGACCGAGAGGAGCTGCGCGGTGAGGTCAGCAAGCTTCGCGGTGCAAGTGCGGTGCTCGTGCGCTCGAGAAGTGGGCGAGAAGTGGCGTGGAGGGGTGCGGCCCACGAAGCGGGTCACTCCGGTGAGCTCGGCCGAAACTCCGGCGAGCCATTACCGCGGGTGGAGGCCGAATCCTAGCGGGCTGTGGCGAGCACCGGATGCACCATGGAAAGGCGCAGCGAGGGCGAAGACGGAGGCGGAGGCGGTGAGCCGGAGCGGCGGCTAAGGCGGTTGCAGAGCTCGGGAGCCGGCGATGGCGAGGCGGAGCTCTGCTGCTGCTGCTGCGGGCGGGCGAGGGAGAATGGAGGGAGCAACCGAGGAGGACGAGCGCGCGGAGGGGGGTAAGCGGGCGCGGACGCTGCGGGGGCCATAGGGCGCGTGTCGCGCGGTTCCGACGGCGTGCGGCCACGCGGCGGCCGAACGCTGCCGCGGCGCCACGACGCCACGCGCGGGCGGGAGGGAGAAGACGCAGGCGCGGGCCGGGCCGCCAGCGACGCTGGGCCGCAAGGGAAGCCGAAGCCCACTAAGGCGAAAATCTGATTTTTCTTTTTCAAAATATTTTCTAGATTTAATTCTTTGTTTCAAAATTGAATTTGGAGATGAAAAAGAGGTTTTCAGAAATTTGGCCCAAAATAAAAGTTGTTCAAAATTTTATTCTCTACAACTTTCATATAGAGCACTTTTCAAAAATCTCAATAGATTTTGAATTTGAGATTTAAAGCTAATTTAAAATCAAAAACTCATTTATTTAGAATATTTTTAAAACAGAATTTGAGGAAAACTTGAATTCAAAATTTGCTCCAATAATCAAGTTGATTTATTCTAGATTATTTAAAATTGCTACTTCTCAAAAGTTCACCAACTTTTTAACACTTATATCAAACTTAGGGTTCCCATTTATTTGTTTTTCAAATTAAATTTGAAAGGGCTACAATTCAAATAATGCTAATCATGCAATGATGTTGAATGCTTATGCTTTGAATGATAATGCATGCTTAACACCCAGGGGTGTTACAGCCCTCCCCCCTTATAAGAATCTCGTCCCGAGATTTTGAGTTACGAACCACTTATCGTAAAAAGCTTTATACGCGGTTTGAAGATATTCTCCCGTTTCCCAAGAAGCATCGCTCTCATCATGGTGGCTCCATTGAATCTTGTAGGTTGTGACCACTTTATTTCGAGTGACTCGGTCCTTAGTATCCAGGACTCGAACCGGTTGCTCGCGATACTCCAAGTCTGCCTTGATCCGAATACCCTGAGGTTCTATCCTCTCCTCTGGAACACGCAGACACTTCTTCAGTTGGGATACGTGAAAAACGGGAAAGATCGAACTCATCTCTTCTGGTAACTGCAACTTGTACGCCACGGGACCCTTTTTCTCTACGATCTGGTATGGTCCTATATATCTTGCAGACAGTTTCTTCTTGATTCCGAACCGTTTCTTCTTCATTGGGGTAACCTTCAAATAGACATAGTCACCCACTTGGAAATCCAATGTTCTTCTTCTCTTGTCTGCATAACTCTTCTGACGAGACTGTGCAGCTTGCATGTTTTGTTGGATAACACGGACCTTTTTCTCTGCCTCATCTACAAAATCAATTCCATAAAACCTTCTTTCTCTAGGCTCTACCCAATTTAACGGTGTCCTGCACTTCCTGCCATACAAAGCTTCAAAAGGTGCCATCTTGATACTCTCTTGGTAACTGTTGTTGTAAGCGAATTCTGCCAACGGTAACCAGGATTCCCATGAGCCTCTGGATGATAGTACACAAGCTCTAAGCATATCTTCTAGTACCGCATTAACTCTTTCTGTTTGCCCATCAGTCTGTGGGTGGTAAGCCGTGCTACGAATCAAACTAGTACCCAAACCTTGATGCAGATGTTCCCAAAAGTGAGAGGTAAACTGCGAACCACGATCGGACACAATCGTTTTTGGTATCCCGTGCAATCGGACAATCTCGGCAATGTACTTCTCTGCATATTGAGGTGGTCGGAATGTCGTCTTAACGGGCAGAAAGTGAGCTGTCTTGGTGAGACGATCTACTATTACCCAAATAGAATCATGGCCCTTTTGTGTGGTGGGGAGACCAGTGATAAAGTCCATACTTATATCATCCCACTTCCAATCGGGTACCGACAAAGGTTGCAGAAGTCCTGCAGGTCTCATGTGAAGAGCTTTAACTCTACAACACATGTCGCAACGAGCAACGTATGCTGCAATTTCCTTTTTCATCTTAGTCCACCAATAACAGGGTCGCAAATCTTGGTACATTTTACTACTTCCGGGGTGAATAGATAACTTAGAACGATGGGCCTCATCCATCAACTTGTTCTTAAGCTCTCTATCCTTAGGTACTACCAGGCGATCCTTGAACCATAACACTCCTTGGTCATCCAATCGAAAGTGTTTGGTGGGTTCTCTCTTCATCTTTTCTTTGATATGAAAGATTCCCTTATCTGTTTTCTGACCATCAATGATCTGGCTTTCTAGAGTACAACTGACCTGAATATTATGCAACACAGCAGGATGTAACAAATTGAACCCTTCTTCAAACAACGGTTGCACATCAATAGCATGGGATTTTCTGCTCAGTGCATCTGCTACTACATTAGCCTTTCCAGGGTGATAGTGCACGTTCAGATTATAGTCCTTTATCAACTCTAACAATCTCCTCTGTCGCATGTTCAACTCAGATTGGGTAAAGATGTATTTGAGACTCTTATGATCTGTGAAGATATTACACACATTACCCAACAGGTAGTGCCTCCAAATCTTTAGAGCATGCACCACTGCTGCAAGCTCTAAATCATGTGTAGGATAGTTAACTTCATGCTTCCTCAATTGCCGTGAGGTGTAAGCAATGACTTTTCCATTTTGCATTAGCACACATCCTAACCCATTCTTGGACGCGTCACAGAAAACATCAAACGGCTTTTCTATATCTGGTTGGGCCAGAACAGGAGTAGTGGTCAACAACTTCCGCAAGGTACAGAAGGCTGCTTCGCACTCCTCTGTCCATACAAACTTATGATCCTTCTTTAACAGGCTTGTCATTGGTTTGGCAATCTTCGAGAAATCTGGTATGAAGCGACGGTAGTAACCGGCTAAACCAAGGAAACTGCGAACTTCGTTAACTGAAATTGGTGACTTCCAGTTCATAACCTCTTGTACCTTACTGGGGTCGACAGAAATGCCATTTTCAGACAACACGTGGCCGAGAAAAGGAACTGTCCTAAGCCAGAACTCACACTTGCTGAACTTAGCATACAGTCGATGTTCTCTGAGTCTAGTCAAGACTATCCTGAGGTGTTCCGCCTGTTCTTCTTCATTTTCTGAGTATATTAGTATGTCATCAATGAACACTATCACAAACTTGTCCAACTCGGGCATGAAAACCGAATTCATCAGGTACATAAAGTATGCAGGAGCATTTGTCAATCCGAAGGACATGACAAGATACTCGTACAAACCATATCTGGTAGAGAACGCAGTCTTAGGCACATCTTGCGGCCTAATCTTTATCTGGTGGTACCCTGATCTCAAATCTATTTTAGAGAACACTTTGGCTTTGGACAATTGGTCAAACAAGATATCAATCCGAGGAAGAGGATACTTGTTTTTAATTGTCACTGCATTCAGTGGCCGATAATCCACGCACATGCGTAAGGAGTTATCCTTCTTCTTTTTCACAAACAGAGCGGGGCATCCCCATTCAGACGAGCTGGGACGAATCAACCCTTTCTTTAGCAAGTCATGAAGTTGCTTTTTCAATTCTGCTAACTCATTGGGAGGCATCCGATAAGGCCTTCTTGAAATCGGTGTTGTTCCTGGAATTAACTCAATGGCAAACTCAACATCTCGGTCTGGTGGAAGTCCAGGTAACTCCTCTGGAAACACATCTGGAAACTCACAGACCACTGGAATCTGGGCTAGCAAGGTAGCTTGGATCGCACAAGAGGTGCTAGCTAGGTCTACCCTTCGAGGTAGAACCACCCGAAAGGTGCCTTCCCCACTGGGTTCCTTAAGAGAGATACTCCTTCCTCCAACATCAATTACAACTCCCATTTGATTCATCCAGTTCATACCCATGATCACATCCAAAACTAACCCTGGCATGACTATCAGGTTAAGCTTATATTGCCGGTTTGATATGTTTAGGGTTACTCCCTGAACTATCTGATTAGTCAACAGATCAGCCCTAGCTGAACTGATTTTATATGCACATTCCAATTCAACTATCTTTTGCTCATGTCTCTTAACGAATGCTTGACTTACAAAGGAATGAGATGATGCGGAATCAAACAAAACTACTGCAGGATGATTGTTGATAGAAAACATACCAGCTGTCACCGGTTCTCCTTCAGGGATGTCATCCACAGTGGTGTGGTGCACACGAGCTTGATACTGCGTTTGCTGTTTCTTAGGGTAGGGACAATACTTTGCAAAGTGCCCGGGTTGGTTGCAGTTGAAGCACGGTCCCTTCACTTGAGCCACAGTTCCAGATGAACTGCCTTGTCCTGTCTTCGCCTGAGGCAATGCCATCCTGAACGGCTTCTGGTTCCTCTGGGGTGGCTGAGCATTCTAATTCCTCCTTTGCGGTGGCCTAAACCTTGCACCTGGGGCAGGCGATCGATAAGCTGGGCGGTTGGCTACTGGGGTTCTGGACTGAGACGAACCCGACTCGAAAGCCCTCTTACGGATCTTGGAAGCAGCATACACATGGTTGTTCTTCTCTTGCTTCAAACAGTCGCTAACGAAGTCATTGAAACTAGTCCTCATGTTTGTACCCACATGTTTCATCATCTTGGGACTCAGGCCTCTCTTGAAACTAGCGATCTTCTTGGCATCAGTATCCACCATGTCCGGAGCATAACGGCTCAGGTTATTGAAGGCATGCAGATATTGAGTCACAGTCTTCGTGCCTTGATTTAATGCCAGGAATTCCCCAAGCTTCATCTCGGTCAGACCAGGTGGAATGTATGTTCCACGGAAGGCTTCAGTGAACTCCCTCCAAGAGATATGGGTGTGGGGAGGAAAAGTGGTGCGGTGATGCTTCCACCACATACCTGCCGGACCTTGAAGCTGATGAGCTGCGTACTCAGTCTTCAACACTTCAGTCATTCTTAAGACACGAAACTTATCTTCCATCGTATTAATCCACTCTTCTGCATCTAAAGGTTCTGCGGCTTCCTTGAAGATCGGTGGACGAGTATCCATGAAGTCCTTGAAACTGCTGTACTGATTTGCTTCGTGACCTCCCGGGTTTATCCCCCGACGGGTATTATCTGCGATACTGCGCAGCGCCGCTTCCATATTCTATTGCATGCTCTCCATGTTTCGTTGGCTTCCCAGGAATTGGGCGAAAAACTGTTCCGCAGTGTAAGGTGGAGGAGGCGGTGGTGGATCCTGATCATCATTAGCAGCTGCACTGCCACCAGCCTCAGCGGTACCATACACGGTACGACGAGTGTTCGGCATCTGCATGTTTCAGCAACAATAATTATTAGGTGATGTTGTAGGAATTGTGACCGAATGAAAAATCATGCCGAACTGAATTTACTAGAGAGAATAAATTCATACAATAAAACAGGGGCACAATAAGTCATTCCAATTAACACAACATCACTAATTATATTACTTAAAGCACACACATCGCGTCCATTACAACCAAGTTGCCAGCAGACATACACTGGACTTTTGACGTTCGGATACCGCCACAAACACATCCAAGCTTTCTAACCTTACATCAAGCTTTAGTCTTTCTACTCATTATTACATGTCCAAAGTGCCAACAAGCAAAAGATCATGCAAACGGAACCTAGTAGCTAGCGCAACAACTACTAGCCTACTCATCGTGATCGCTATCTAGGTCCGAGACGTTGGCGTTGTCGCCAACTGCAGCGTCGTCGTGCTCCTCAGCTGGCGCCACGGGCTCTTCAGGATCTTCGTCTGCATCCAAATCCATCTCTGCTGCGCCAGGAAGGTCATAAGGGTTAAGCTGATTGTTCAGCCGATGGACCTCTTCATGCAAGTTATCGTTGTACTCTTCTGCATCAGCCAGCCTCTGCTCGAGCTCAAACTGTCTAGCTCTCAACACATTCTCTGCGGACCAGGCTTCATTCCTCTGATGGAGCACATGAGCCAACATGCTCTCAGCATTCCTGTGGGTGGTGGTCAGTCGTCCAAGCTGCTCTCTCAGGGCACGTACATCTCCCTCAAAAACCACAGTCCTCTGAGTGGCCTGATCTCTCTGACTAGTCAACTGAGCCATCTCAGCAGTGAGCCTCTCAATCTCGGCGTCGTGATCTCTCTGAAGCTGGCGGCGGTCATCACGAGCCTGACCAAGAGCACTAGAAACACGTCTCAGACTACCTTCCACTCCATCGAAGGCCCTCATCACTGCGAACATGGCACTCATAGCGGGGTTGTCACTGTTCTGTGCCTCTGCTGCGCTAATCTCCAGAGATCTGCCCCTTGCTTGCTACCACGAGTCAGTGGAGGGGTTGCCCCTCGGAAAGACTCCCACTATAGTTGCTGCCAACTCCTGAGGAAAGCGATCCATGATATCCCTCAGGACCCCAAAGGCTGCCCTCTCAGCGGCTTCTTCAGGGGTCCTACCAGTTGACTCAAAACGCCAACCGGTCCACTCAGAACCATCACCTCGGGGATGAACTACTGCTTCCACAGTCACCAAAAGTCCTTCACCCAACCGCTCATTTGACCAAAAGTAGCGGGGCTCCATCCCATCATGATAGCCTACATAGCTGAGCACTCTCCACAAGAGTGTAGGCATCCCAAACTCTCCAAGAAAAGTGTGACGCTGGCGAGTGCGCGGAGCAAGCTGATGACGGGGAGCTCTGCTGGTGGACTTGCGAGCGGTCTGCTTGGTACGTGCCATCTGTAGCAAAAATTTTATTACCGTGGTGAGAACAGATTTTTAAGTTGGCATTTTTATCGAAATGAGATAATCAACTTATAAGGGGAGGAACATTGCCATGAATGAAATGCACAACATGATGCATGCACGTTCAGTACGTCCTCACAAACTTAGAAAACTAATGACTACTAACGGAATAAACGGTGGCATACAACGATCTCTTGTAACGTAACTAACATGTACTACTCGAAAGCGTTGTTATGTACCTGCAGAAAAATCACTTCAGCCCAAACCTCACAGTATGAAAACATGCAGAAAGCAGTAAAGTAAGTTACTCGCTCTACACGCATCCCCAGATACGAGTATAACGGTAACAACTACCCGAATCGTCGTCCTATTGACGGCATCGTCACTGCATGACGGAATTCCCCACAATTTGGATACCCTCATACGAACATGCGCAGGGCACGTAAGTATTTTGGTATCACATAAGCACTCCCCTAGATCGGCAGTGTATCCGACCATGCACTCACAACTCTCACTTACCAAGGCGTAGAGGTAAATGATCCATACATTACCACTCAAGTGAATGGCACTCATACCATAGCACGCCGTATGAGCGACGAAATTTAAAATATGATGCAAACCCCCAAGTTAGTACTTAATTAAGCCACCTAGAGTCCTTATCGGGCATAAAGGATATGACCACTGGCACACTTTTAAGTTCAAAAGCTTATTTGAAAACACAGTTTTTATTTTTAAATACTCATGTGAACAGTAACATGCTAAACCATGCTCCGATGCCAGCTGTAACGGATCAACGTAATTATACGAAATTAAGTAAGAAAATCTTCCACCGAGGCGGTTAATTTAACAAACTTAAGCCCGTATAACTCGAGATTCCGTGAAATCACGAAGGATTTCCAAACCACTCACATACAACCAAGATCGTACTGATTTAGCAGCCACAGTTCACACGATACATAAATCTGATCATAAAGGTAGGATACATCGGAGTTCGGAAATAAAAGTTATTACAACTTAGTTCAACATAAAGTAGCGGAAGCAAATAGTTTTACGCACACACACTTAGTTCAGTTACAGTGCCAGTCGATAGTCATGGTCCACAAAAGCAGTAGATAAGACAAACAGAAAGACCCTTGCCCAAGGTCCTAGTTGTCACCCATCGCCGGATACAGACAGTTGGAGCAGTACCCGTAGTACATCTGACCATCTGCAACAACAATGGGAACAACGCCCTGAGTACGAGAATGTACTCAGCTAGACTTACCCGTCATAAACCAGAAATAACATGACACCAAGGAGCATGCAAGGCTTTACATAGTGGATTGGCTTGACTCCTTTGCGAAAAGCACAAGTTATTATGAATGACTAAGGATAAGTATCTTTAGCATCATTTTTAGGATAACCTATTCATGCTAAATAAGCACCTATGACTAAAACAAACACTTGATTAACCATTAACATCAAAGATTACCATCTCAGGTTTAGCCTTTCCAACATTATCCACATAACCATCCGTGTTCCATCATTAAAACTACGATGCCATAGCTCGAGTCAAGTGCTCACTAACCGGGAGCGACGGCGATTCGAATCGAATTCCTATCCAGCTGGAGATTTATTCCTCACACAAACCATGCTTCCCCCGTCAGGGTCGCGTAGATCACCAATGACACTTTCCGAGAAGCCGCGGGATAACAATCATGGATCGCACTACCCAGGGACCGCCCGACTGCCAGGACGCACCTTGGGCTCACTCTTCGCGTCCCCGTTACCCCCTTCCACACCAGTCTGCCAACCCGAGTTTATCCCGGCTCAAAAAGTGTCACTAGCTTCGCGGTCGAAAGGTACTTTATTCGGCCAGCTAAATGTGAGGCATGCGTTCAACATGACAAGAGGGACGAGCAACGATCGGTCCTTAACTGACACAGACGGAATCACTATAGTCCAAAACCCTATAAGACTCCGCCCGGTCTCCGTTTATCCATCAACACTTGGTTACTTTTCATGATCACAATTACAGCTAACCATAACCCGGTATCCACCTATAACTCGCAGGTGACAGGAAATCACCCGACTTCTACCGGTCTAAGCATGGCTAAGCAATTTACTCGATCCTGACCTAACAGGGTAAAAGATAATCCGGTGGCCAAGGTAATAATGCAACAACGGTTTCACTCAACTCCTATAACTTAATGCAACAATATATAACTATAACTCATGTAATAAGGAATAACTTTTTATAAATTTAGGAGACTTAAAATGCTCCGGGGCTTGCCTCTTTTGAACGAACTAGGGTGGTGATCGACGCACTCTGGCAGTTCCTCGCCTGACTCTTCCTCCTCGGGCACCTCCTGTGCCTGGGGTTCCTGCTGATCCGTCCAAGCCTGCTCCTCCGGCACTGCTGCCTGCGGCTCCTCCTACGATCCTGTATGATGCAGTTGCATAAGTAAATATGCGAATAATGCATAGGACTATGGCGAAGTGATGGGATGACGCGAGATACAGATGAGCCCATGGAATGAGCAGTTAAGATAAAACTTCATCCTCTATCAGGTAGTCCACGTCATCCAAGAACATGTACCCTAAATGACCAAACCTTACCAACCTAACTCATCCACAACATCAGCAAGGCATAATGATGCTTCAAAGATACACCAAACATATTTTATTTCTCTCAATTTCTCATAAAGAATAATCTTTTATTTCCTATTTAGCTAGGGTTACACAGCAACACCTATCTCTGGTGTAGATAAAAATCTACAAAAATTACAGTAGACTACTCTTACCCTAACTAACCTTCCACTAAATTTTCATGAGAATTGCATAAGTAAAACTGCCTGTACAAAATAAACAAGTTATAGCCTAATTGTGAGCATGAAATTATTTTATACTAGAAAAAGTATCAAACAACAGATTTCACAATTTTCTTAGGTTACTAACAGTAAACCAACATACTACAAAAATTATCAGATGTATGTTGTATACAAATTTTGCTCTCTACTAAAAATAACAAATATTACCAATTAAAAGCATTTGAACTACACTTCAAAAATTTCCCACAGAACATGCTTCACTGGCATTTTTCCTAGAAAGTACATCACTAATAAAGACTAATGTAACAAGAATCATATTTTTCCCTTTATTATTTTATTTACTACACTTTTTCTAAGATAACAGCATATATAACAATTAAATAAAATTGCACAGTAGAGTGTCACAAAAATAACATGAGATATTTTTAAACTGTAGATCTATTCAAAAGGAACATTTCAAAATTTGTTTCATGATTTTTGGAGCTATGAATCTTGAGATACAATTTTTGGAAGCCTTTTTCAGATTTTCTGGAAATCAATTTCTTTAAAACCGAAAATCAAAACCGGCCTTAAACGCTACGTGCACCCCGCTGTGACACCCGGAACCGAAACGCTGAGACAGACAGGCGGGACCCATGGGTCAGACGGGCCCACCCGTCAGCCGTAGTCGGCCAGAGGCGGTGTGGACCGCCGGGATCTCGCCGCCGGCGAGTCCTCCGACGACGGGGAGGGCACCATCGTGCTCCTCTCATCGACGCGAACCCAGTGGTGCCTAGTGGGTGGCCAGACAAGCTCGGCATCGAGCTCGTCGACGAGCATGGCGGCTCGGCGGCGCGGGACGCCGTCGGCCGGCCAGCTCCGACCGAGAGGAGCTGCGCGGTGAGGTCAGCAAGCTTCGCGGTGCAAGTGCGGTGCTCGTGCGCTCGAGAAGTGGGCGAGAAGTGGCGTGGAGGGGTGCGGCCCACGGAGCGGGTCACTCCGGTGAGCTCGGCCGAAACTCCGGCGAGCCATTACCGCGGGTGGAGGCCGAATCCTAGCGGGCTGTGGCGAGCACCGGATGCACCATGGAAAGGCGCAGCGAGGGCGAAGATGGAGGCGGAGGCGGTGAGCCAGAGCGGCGGCTAAGGCGGTTGCAGAGCTCGGGAGCCGGCGATGGCGAGGCGGAGCTCTGCTGCTGCTGCTGCGGGCGGGCGAGGGAGAATGGAGGGAGCAACCGAGGAGGACGAGCGCACGGAGGGGGGTAAGCGGGCGCGGACGCTGCGGGGGCCACAGGGCGCGTGTCGCGCGGTTCCGACGGCGTGCGGCCACGCGGCGGCCGAACGCTGCCGCGGCGCCACGACGCCACGCGCGGGCGCGCGCGCGGGCGGGAGGGAGAAGACGCAGGCGCGGGCCGGGCCGCCAGCGACGCTGGGCCGCAAGGGAAGCCGAAGCCCACTAAGGCGAAAATCTGATTTTTCTTTTTCAAAATATTTTCCAGATTTAATTCTTTGTTTTAAAATTGAATTTGGAGATGAAAAAGAGGTTTTCAGAAATTTGGCCCAAAATAAAAGTTGTTCAAAATTTTATTCTCTACAACTTTCATATAGAGCACTTTTCAAAAATCTCAATAGATTTTGAATTTGAGATTTAAAGCTAATTTAAAATCAAAAACTCATTTATTTAGAATATTTTTAAAACAGAATTTGAGGAAAACTTGAATTCAAAATTTGCTCCAATAATCAAGTTGATTTATTCTAGATTATTTAAAATTGCTACTTCTCAAAAGTTCACCAACTTTTTAACACTTATATCAAACTTAGGGTTCCCATTTATTTGTTTTTCAAATTAAATTTGAAAGGGCTACAATTCAAATAATGCTAATCATGCAATGATGTTGAATGCTTATGCTTTGAATGATAATGCATGCTTAACACCCAGGGGTGTTACAGAAACCCGTCTAAATAGGAGTGTAGCTCGGCGACTAAAAGGTCTGAGGAACCTGCTGCTGAGGAGAGGTAAACTGAAAGCTCGGTTGTCCCTAACTCTGAGGTCCACTAGACTGTAGTGCTGGAGTAAGGACAGACGGTGGTGGAGGAACCCCAACAGTGATGAGGTGTCGCAGGAGCTCAAGATACTGCTGCTAGGTGGCTGCCTGCTGTCTCTGCATCTCAAACTGTTGCCTCTGAAACTCCAGTTGCTGCCTCTGGAACTCGTCCTAACGAGCCTGAATCTGAGCAAATGCAGCTGCTGTGTCCTGAGCCTGTCGCTGCATTTGAACCTCCTGCCTCTCCTAGGCCTAGGTCAGCCTCTCAAGAATAGCCACCATGGCTGGGTCTGAGTGGGAGGCTGGTCCTGAACCACCGGCCTTATGGTCGTGAGACCGAGGAGAGCGGTACTAGGGAATAGGCTGGTAGTCCTCGTCTGTGCTGTCAGTGGCGTCATCCTCAACTGGATCAGCTAGCTGAGTATTAAGATCTGCAAGCTCGGCCTTAGCAAGACCCTCAACGGTCTCGTCCTGCTCAGCTGCTGTCTCTAGAACCTCTGGCCTCTGACGCTGTCCCAGCCTAGGTGCCTGCTCTCTAGTCACTGAAGCCCATAACTGTCGAATATCATACTCTGGGAATGCAGTAGTGGTATCAGATATTTCAGCCCTAATCTCTGTAGGCAGGTCACATGCAGATCGAATGATGAAGCAAATCCAGTGCGCATATGGTAACTACCGGTGACCCTTGAAGCCCTCTACCAAAGTGTCCTCCATCTCACATAGCATCAGATCCCAAATGTCAAACGGTGTCTGAGAGATGAGGTGATGAACAACCCAAAGCTACATACGTGTCAGACCTTCTCTGTATCCCAGCCTCGGAAGAAGAGTCCGCCTCACAATGGCATCAAGCACTCTGGCAAGGGGTGTCAAGCTGGCAGGTGTACGTCTGGACCTCTCGCCAAACGGCTCATGGAAGCAAGGTCTGATCATATTTGTGGGTGGTACTGTACCTCCGTGAGGACGTCTCGGTGGTGAAGTCTGTCCAAAGCACAACTGGTGAATCTTCGTCTCTGAAGCAGGGAGTCTGAGAATCTCCCGTACCCTGGTGCTGTACAATCTGTGGTCACATCCTCAGAATGCAAAGTGTATAAACTCATGAGCAGGGTCAATCCAAAGTGAGGAGTAGAACTCTCTGACCCAAGTCCCGCAGTAAGCTCCAGTCCGTCCTAGAAAGTCTGACAAACCAGGTAGAAAGGATAAGTGTGGACGGAGCTGCTCACCAATCACCTCAACTAAAGCCTCAAGTCGACAAACTCTCTGAGGTCTGAATGCAATCTCGCTGTCAACATTGGCTCTGTAGAAATCCTCGTGCAGAGGTGTGTTGAAGCCCTCTAAAGCTCGGGGGTCCCGCTGAGGTGGGAACCACCGACCAACCTCGACAAACCGAAGAGCCTGTACCTAGCGTGCTGTAGCTCCCCTCAGGTCAAAGTGCTCGACTAGGGGGTGACCTCGAGCCCTGGGAGGTGGACGACCTCCACGATGCTGGCCCTCTAGCCTAGGAGTCACCTGAGCTCGCGTACGTCCTGAGCGACGACGCGGTGGAGTCTGAACGGTCTGCTCCTCTGTCTCCTCTGTGTCCTCTGTGGGCTGCTCTGCAGGTGGGTCCTCTGTCCCCTTTGTGGCCTCAGTACCGAGCTGTCGTCCTTCAAGATGAAAGTGACGCTCGCCAATGTGAATCCCACTGCTTCTGCCACCTCTCTCTCCACGCTCTGCTGCATCAGCGATGGCCTATGCAATCTCTGCCTTAGTGGGTGTCCTCTTTCTCTTCTTGGTGGCTAACTTCTTGCGCTTGCCACGGGCTACCTCTGTCATCCTGGGAGGACTTTCGTCCCCGTCACTCGGTCCACCACCAGCATTCTTGCAGCGAACCATACTGACCAACCTCTGTGACTGAGAAAACCCTGATAGTGCAAGATGGTGAACTTACACTCATGAGGCTTGGCCTCAATCCGTATCCGTAGGCTTGGCCTCGGATTCAAAACTAATCACCTGCCACACACAGAGCACAGACAAGACCCTCTGTAAAGGTGGAATAGATAGAGCTACTATTAAGCATTATATTTTAACTACCAGACAAGCAAGGTCCTTATAAAACCAAGCATACGAGATAAGAATAGAATAGATTGCGATAGCTACCTCGGATGAGCGAAACTCTGATGAGAAGGTTAGTGACCTTGATGCGCTAGGGTTCCCTGGAAACGACGGACGAGCACTTGCGGAGATGAAATTGCGTGAAGAGACCTCGACGAAGAATGGCCGAAGTGAAGTCGCAAACCGTCGTGATGGATTAGGGTTAGGTCAACGGATGCGACGGTCGGAGGCGGTCCAGGTGGTGAGGCTCGGCTGGTGGTGGTGCACGCGGCTGCGGCAGACGGTGGTGGCGGTGCGCACGGACGGCGGCGCGGATGCGGCTGCCGGAGGCGATGCACGGGCACGGGGAGAGGAAGCGGCGCTCGGAGTGGATGTGGCGGTGCGGCGCGGCTGCGGCGGGGTGGCTGCGGCTGAGGAGGAGCGACGGCTGCGTGGGAGGATGCGCGGCGGTGCGGGTCGGTGAAGTAGTCGGCTAGGGTTCGGTGGTGGCGGCGAGCGGTGGATTGAAAAGAAAATGGCCGAGAAAACAACGGATCAGGATGTACGGTTAAGAAGGGGCAGATCCGCTTTAAACGCGATGACCGGACGCACTGGTCGACTGACCAGACACGGTGGAGCAGCGTCCGGTCAGAGTCCAGTAAGCTCCTGGCGTGACCGGACGCGTCCGGTTAGAGATGATCGGACGCTGACAGAGTTCGGTCAGAGTTTACCCGGGAACCCAACACGCATGACCGGACGCGGTGGTGGTGTCCGGGACCGGACACAGTGGTCACAATGTCACATTCGGTCCAGCGTCCGGTCACAGATCCTTGAGATTGTCTTCGAGATGATCGGACGCGCTGGTGGTCACCGAGACCGGACGCAGTGATGAAGCAGCATCGCGTCCGGTCCAGCGTCCGGTCGCTGTAAAACGCCTTTCTTCAATCCGATCTTCGACGCGACTTCTCCCAATCAAGTTCCAATACAAAGAGACTCAAATAAACACCAATTGGAACCTGATTTAAGGGACCTCTCTCAAACCCTCAAGTTTTTCAAAATATTTTGCCTTAGGCTAGTATTATTTTTAAGAAAATATGCAATAAACACCCGAGGAGCAACGTATGGCCATGCAATAAAGTTTATGAACCCTTGGGAGCATCAAATGCTCTCTCTATTCGTGGACGAACACAGAGGTTGCTCAAAGCAAAACCGAAAAGAAACGACAAAGCAACAACCATGCATATGCAATGCAAAGCGAGAAAGGAAGACTAGGTTGATTGTCAAGTTTGATCCACGGTTAGGCTTCTTCACTCCTCCAAAGGAGGGTTGTCATAACCGTGTTAGACAAGTCCTAGATGCATTGCAGAGAATAAAACATGACATATAATACAATGCAATGCAAGGGACAACACAAGCTCACTTTTTAAAGTTACTAGAATCAAGCACATTTAGTTCACTTCTCAACCTACAAAAGGTAGCCTCATCCAAAGGTTTAGTGAAGATATCCACTAATTGATTTTCACTTCTTACACCTTCTAGTGATATATTATTTTTAGCAACATGATCTCTTAGAAAGTGGTGGCAGATATCAATGTGCTTGGTGTGTGAGTGTTGTACCGGATTATTAGTAATTTTAACAGCACTTTCATTGTCACATAAAAGTGGCACCTTATCAAGAACAACTCCATAGTCTAGGAGGGTTTGTTTCATGTATAAGATTTGTGCACAACAAGCCCCCGTGGCAATGTATTCCGCCTCGGCGGTGGACAAGGCCACACTATTTTGCTTCTTAGATGACCAAGATACTAAGGACCTCCCAAGCAAATGGCACCCTCCGGATGTGCTTTTTCTATCAATTATGCAACCGGCATAATCCGAATCGAAATAGCCAACTAGTTGGAATCTAGCTCCTTTGGGGTACCAAAGTCCAATGCTTGGGGTGTGCTTAAGATATCTTAAAATTCTTTTTACGGCACTTAGGTGATGTTCTTTAGGGCACGCTTGAAAGCGAGCACACATGCACACACTAAACATGATATCGGGCCTAGATGCGGTAAGGTACAACAAGCTACCAATCATAGAACAGTAGAGAGTTTGATCAACCAGTTTACCTCCCTCATCTAGGTCGAGATGTCCATTAGATGGCATTGGGGTCTTGATTGGCTTACACTCTTCCGTCTTGAATCTCTTGAGGAGATCCTTGGTATACTTTTCTTGAGAGATGAAAATTCCTTCTCTCATTTGCTTGACTTGAAAACCAAGGAAGAATGTTAGCTCACCAATCATAGACATCTCGAACTCCTTCGACATCAATTCACCAAATTTATTGCAATAATCTTCATTTGTTGATCCGAAGATGACATCATCAACATAGACTTGACAAATGAAGATCTCCCCATTAAGTTTCTTGGTGAATAGTGTGGTGTCGACCTTCCCAATAGTGAAGCCCTTCTCAATGAGGAAGTCCCGGAGACGCTCATACCACGCTCTAGGGGCTTGCTTGAGCCCATATAGCACCTTGGACAGCCTATTAACATGATTAGGATATCTAGGGTCTTCAAACCCGGGAGGTTGATCAACATAGACTAGTTCATTTATGAAGCCATTTAAAAAAGCACTTTTCACATCCATTTGATATAGTTTTATTTCATGATGCGATGCATATACAAGAAGGATACGAATGGCTTCTAGTCTTGCAACGGGTGCAAAGGTCTCTCCAAAATCAAGACCTTCAACTTGAGAGAACCCCTTTGTAACTAGTCTTGCCTTGTTCCTCACTACTATGCCTTGGTCATCTTGCTTGTTGCGGAACACCCACTTGGTTCTAATAACTCTTGCACCTTTTGGATGCTCTTCAAGTGTTCAAACTTGATTGCGGGTGAAGTTGTTCAATTCTTCGTGCATAGCATTCACCCAATCCAGATCTTGAAGAGCTTCTTCTACATTCTTAGGTTCAAGACAAGAGACAAAAGAGTGATGTTCAACAAAAGAAATAAGCTTTTGAGATCGAGTCATTACACCCTTTGTAGGACTCCCTATGATGAGATCTTGTGGATATGCATGAAGTAGAGGTGAGTTTCTTCTTTCAACCACTTGAGGAGAGGATTGGGGAGCATCAACATCTTGAGCTTGTGCCTCGGCTTGTTCATGAGAGACATGAGTGTCTTCATTTTCAACTCTCTCATCCTTATCATCATCTTGAGGCACATGTGATGAAGATGGTGGATTAACAATTTGTACATCATCTTCATCATCTTTAGGCTTGATGTCTCCCACCGGCATGTTCTTCATTGCCTCCCTCAATGGTTCATCACCTACATCATCACAATTCTCAATTGCTCCTTGGGAGCCGTTAGATTCATCAAATTCCACATCATATGTTTCTTCAACCAAACCGGTGGCATGGTTAAATATTCTATATGCTTTGGACTTTGATGAGTAACCAACAAGAAAGCCAATATCACAACGTCTTTGAAACTTCCCTAGATGTTGACGCTTTTTGTAGATGTATCACTTGCAACCAAACACCCGGAAGAATGAGACATCTGGTTTCTTCCCATTTAGCAACTCATAGAGGGTCTTGCCAAGAAACTTTTGTAGGAAGAGGCGATTTGAAGCATAGCATGCGGTGTTGATTGCCTCGGCCCACAATTTTTCTGGTGTATTGTACTCATCTAGCATTGTTCTTGCAAGGGTGATCAAAGTCCGGTTCTTTCTCTCAACTACACCATTTTATTGAGGAGTGTAGGTTGAAGAAACTTCATGCTTGATTCCAATCTCATCACAATAAGCTTCAATGTTTGTGTTGTCAAACTCTTTGCCATTGTCACTTCTAATCTTCTTTATCTTGACTTCAAATTCATTTTGAGCTCTCTTTGCAAACTTCTTGAAGCAATTTGCCACTTCGGATTTGTCATGAAGAAAGAAAGTCCAAGTGTATCTTGAGTAGTCATCCACAATCACAAGACAATATAGATTTCCACCCAAGCTCTTGTAAGTTGTAGGACCAAACAAATCTATGTGTAGAAGTTCTAACACTCTTGATGTTGACATGTAAGCTTTGGTTGGATGGGTATTTGCAACTTGTTTGCCGGCTTGACATGCACTCAAGGTTTGTCCTTCTCAAACTTGACATCCTTCAAGCCTCTTACTAGTTCTTTCTTCAATAGCTTGTTGAGAGTGTTCATTCCAACATGAGCAAGCCTCCTATGCCAAAGCCATCCAAGTGTAGTTTTGGTGAACAAACATGTCATCAAGTTTGCATCTTCAGAGGTGAAGTCAACAAGATAGAGATTGTTGTATCTAAAGCCTTTAAAAATCATTTACTTGTCATCTATCTTTGTAACTACCACTTCATTAGGAGTGAATAAGCATTGGTAGTCAAGGTCACAAAGTTGCCCAACGGATAGTAAGTTGAAACTCAATGAAGCAACATAGAGCACATTTGAAAGAGAGTGATCATTTGATATTGCAATCTTGCCTATACCCTTGACTTTTCTCTTTGAATTGTCCCCAAATGTGATCTTCTCTTGACATACCCCATTCTCTTCAAGTGAGGTGAACATACGAGGGTCACCAGTCATATGTTGAGTGCAACCACTATCAATAACCTAATGAGATCCACCGGTCTTGTAGTTCACCTACACACAAGAGATCAAGCTTTTTGTTTAGGGACCCAAACTTGAGAGGGACCCTTGACTTTCTCAACTAGTGACTTGGCAACCCATATTTTCTTAGGCCTATTCTTGTTAGGGGGGCCCAAGAACATGACTTTCATCTTTCCACTTAAATCTTTTCTAAGCATGTAATGAGCATTGAAAGCAAAGGGTCTAGCATGCTTGGGCAAGGGTTGTGGTGGTGGAGTTTTGCACTCATGAGCAAAATGACCCTCTTGTCCACACTCAACACATCTCTTTGGCTTGGGCTTTGACTTGCTTTGTTGTTGTTGAGCTTTAGCCTTCTTCTCTTGATTTGCCAAGTAACCAATGCCACTTCTATCCATCTTCATGGCGGTGTTCATGAGTAGCTCACTTTGCAAATGTTGGCCTCTTGTGAACTTGCTTAGGCCGGTCTTGAGATGCTCTTTCTCTTGCTTGAGCTTTTTGTTCTCTTCAATAAGTGACTCATTTGATGTTTGCTTTTCAAGAGCCATCAACTCTTTTAGCTTCTTGGTCTCATTTCTAAGCATCTCATTTTCACTCTTGAGCTTGACATAGTCAGCATAGTTATCGGACTCAACCACATTCTTGCCTTTGCCGCTAGAGCCTTGCTCAATGTTCTCAATAATCAAGTCATCACATGATGTAGCTACATCAATCTTAACAACTTGGTTAGTAGCATCATGTGTCTCAAGAGAAAGCTCATTAGCAACAACAAGACTATCATAATCGATTTTCAATATAGTACATTTGTCTTTTAGCAAGTTGTGCCTAGTGTTTAGCTCATCATGCTTCTTCTCAAGTTTATTATGTTCATCTCTAAGCTCTTTGTTAGAAGTTTTGAGCTCCTTGAGAGTAGAAGACATAATTTCATTTTGATCTTTGAGCTCATCACTAGTCTTTTGTGCATTTTCAAGCTTAGATGAGAGTGAGTCATTTTCATTTTGGAGCTCATCATTTTCATTTCTAGTTCTTCTTATGATTTTAGAGTATTTGTTCAACAATTTTACAAGTTCATCATAAGAAGGTGCATCATATTCATCATCACTATCACTATCATCATCATCACTCTTATTGTTTTGTACCTTTCGTTCACCCTTGGCCATAAGGCATAGGTGAGAAGTGGACGATGATGGTGAAGGAGGCGGTGAAGATGGTGATGAAGATGTCGGTGAAGATGATGATGGCCCAATCACAAATTCGGCGACCTTCTCTTTCTCATCGTCGCTCTCATCGCCGGAGGACTAACATGATGACTCAATGTCGGTGAGCCAATCACCAACAATGTAAGCTTTGCCTCCCTTCTTCTTCTTGTGAAACTCTTTCCTCTTGCCATCCCTCTTTTTGTATGGCTTGTTCTTCTTCTTCTCATCTTCTTCATCACTTGAATCATTTTTCTTGTCCTTGTTCTTGTTCTTGTACTTGTCTTTTGGAGGCTTAGGGCATTGATGAGCTAAGTGGCCAAGTTCACCACAATTGTAGCAATCCATCTCGGATATAGGCTTCCTTTTGCTACTTGTGAAGAACTTCTTCTTCTTGCCATCGAACTTGATGCCACTCTTGTTGAGCTTCTTTAGCATTTTGGTGGTCTTTCTCACCATGAGTGCAAGTGATGCATCATCAATATCACTTTCACTTGAGCTTTCTTGCACCATCATGGCTTGGCCCTTCTTCTTTTTCTTGTCATGGCTAGCTTTGAAGGCCAAGTCCTTCTTCTTGGAAGATGACGAGCCCTCTTCCGGCGTGATGTGCATGTACATCTCATGTGCGTTGATCTTTCCCAATACTTGTGTTGGTGTTGCGTTGGAGAGATCACTTTGGTAAAGCACGGTGACAATGTGACCATACTTCTCAACGGGAAGAACGCTCAAGATTCTCCTTGCAACATCCGATAGACTCATTTGAGTGAGCCCGAGAGCATTAAGGTCCTCTACAAGAACATTCAATCGAGTGTATATTTTATTAGCACTTTCTTTGGGAAGCATCTCAAAAGAATTAATTTTCTTCAAAGCAATGTGATAGCATTCCTCACGCTCAGTCTTAGTTCCCTCATGGAGAGCATAAAGGTTTTCCCACAATTCATGAGTGTTTTTTGCATTACGCACACGATTGAAGATATCCTTGCCTAGACCCCGGTAGAGTGGATTTTTTGCCTTTGCATTCCACCGATCGTACTTCTCCTCGTCACCACTTGGGTTGGCGGGATCCTTGATAGCGGGAAGCCCTTCGGTTGCGGCTCTAAGACACCCAACATCTATGGCTTCGAGGTATGCCTCCATACGAATTTTCCAATATGGAAAATCGTCTCCCTTAAAGATGGGAGGTGGTCCTTCCCCATTAGACATCTTGCTCTAGGCGGTGAAGCCTAAAATAGGAGCAACCTGGCTTCGATACCAATTGAAAGGATCAAGATGCCCAAGAGGGGGGGTGAATTGGACTTTTCTAAAAAATTAATTGCAAGAATTAAATCCTACAAGCCAAAGTTCACCCATGGTGCCTACTAGTGTTCCTTGTGATTCTACCGGTAAAAAGTTTTGCACCCTAAGTTCTAATCCTAGTCTAGCATGGCAATTCTAGGAAAGTAAACCAAGCAATGAAAGTAATACAAGAAAGTAAATGCTTGAAAGTAAGGGTTAGGAATACGGCGATGTTTTCCCGAGGTATCAGAGAGTCACCACTCCCCACTAGTCCTCGTTGGAGCACCCGCGCAAGGGTGTAGCTCCCCCTTGATCCGCGCAAGGATCAAGTGCTCACTACGGGCTGATTCTTTGACACTCCGTCGCAGTGAATCACCCAAAACCGCTCACAAGATGAGTTGGGTCATCCACAAGCTCGCCGGATGATCACCAAACTCCCCATCACCACCAAGCCGTCTAGGTGATGGCGATCACCAAGAGTAACAAGCTAGAACTCTCACTTGACCACAACAAGCCTAATGAGAAGATGGATGCACACTTGCTACTCCCTAGTCACTAGTGAGGGATTCTCAAACTTTGATTCTCAAAACACTACCCTCACTAGGGCTCTTGCACTTCCTTGCACTTGAAAGGTGTTTCTCAGCTGAACAAATGAGCAAGAGACCTCTAAAAGAGGTGGAGGGGATGTATTTATACACCCCACAGTCAAATCCAACTGTTACCTGCCAACTCAACAAAACACGCACTGACCGGTTGCGCCGGTCGACGTGACCGGACGCGCCGGTCGAGCGTAACGGTCGAAAAACTGAATGACAATGCTGAGTGACCGGACGCACCGATCAGGGGTGACCGGATGTGTCCGGTTGTGCAAGAACATTACTGTACTTTGACCTGACGCTCGGTCGCATCCGATCAGAGATGAGCGGACGCGTCAGGTCAGCAAAGTACCTTACTGGAACATGACCGGACGTGTCCGATCATTTTCCAGTCGCGTTCGATTAGACCTTTTACCCTCTGAGACACGTGTCCGACTGATCTACGCATCCGATCCTTGCAGGAACCGCGTTCGGTCAACCAGGTTGAAACGCAGTGACTGTTAGTACTGACTGGACGCGTCCGGTCGTGACAGAGACCACGTCCGATCAAGGGTAAACGGCTCAAATGACTTCGAAACGCGACGCAACTTGAACCAAGTTGCTTCCAACTGAACTTTGAGCTTCACCTGAGCTACCTAGTGCTAAGTTTGACAAGTGTGCACCACACCTAAACAAAAGACTCACCTAGGTCAAGCTACTCGCTCATGCCCCCCTTAATAGTACGGCCAAAGGAAAGAAGCGAAGATCCTAACGACTATTCCGGATAAAACTCAACACCTTGACACCCGGAACTAACCGTCCTTAATCTTGTTGTTAATCCTTTGAAAACCGAAACGATTTACATCAAGGGCCATGAATACCATAGTGCCCAAAGCAATTATCAACCACATGACCTAACTTATCAAAGTTTCTGCAAAACACACGTTAGTCATGGTAATAATGCGTTGTCATCAATTGCCAAAACCAACTCACGGGGCCTAGATGCTTTCAAACCTTGAGTTCGGCCAATTCATTTTGTGGCATTCTATAAGCTCTCCTGGATATTGGGGCAGTACCAGGTTTTAACTCAATTACAAATTCTACTTCTCTGTCCGGTGGCAGACCAGGTAGATCATCTGGAAACACATCTTGAAATTCACAGACTACCGGTATATCACAAATTTCTTTCACTGAGGTTGCACATATCCTCTCAACTGTTCTCTTTGGAATAGGAAGTTGGATAAGAAGATGAGATTTATTATCTGGCAAATTCAACCTTATAGTTCTGTGCAGTGCATCTATAATAGCTCCTCGTTGGTACATCCAATTCATACCCAGGATTACATCTATATCCTGTTTCTGTAATATTATCATTGAGGTAGGAAATATATTGTAACACCCCAGGTGTTTAGCTCCTTAATTGCATTGCATTGCATGAGCATAAGCAAGCATCATTCATTTCATGCATAAGCTTATAATATGTTTATATATCATGTGAAGTAAGAAGTGAGTAGTGTGCAACACACAAGTACCTTATGTGCAATTTCCTTTGTGAGATATGTCAACCACTTTAGTGTAACATGATTAGCAAGTACTATGCAACACACTTATGCAACATGTGCAACATGAGCTTGCAACATTTTGATGGAGTTGTTATTTTGCTTGTTTCAAAGTATGTGACATTAGAAATTTTGTGTAACCAATGTATAGAGTGGCTAATTAGGTCTTAAAACACCTTAATTACATTTAGGGTAAGTAGTGGAGCCATGTTCTTGTTGACCAAAATTACCAAATTGCCCTTCCAAATGTTGTTGACCAAGTTTGGAACCCTAGAGTGATCTGGTTTGACCAATTAAAAAGTCCAGCTTAGAAATCTTGCATGGAGGAGTACCCTTAAGCAAAGTTGTAGAGAATTTCATAAGGAACAAAAGTTCTAATATGGCCATCTCATGAAAATGATCAGAACATGCTCAAAAATGGCCCACAAGTCAGCTTGAGTAGTGATCAACACTTAGAAAAATTCTAAGTCTGGAAATTGGACTTTTCAGTTTCACTGTACCTCACTTTGACAACTTGTAACTCACAAACCAGGCTGAACCAGTCCTTGAGCCTTTTGACAAAGTTGTAGTCCACACATAGCTCTACAACATTGTCAATATCACCATCACCTAGTTCTAAATGGTTTAGGAGATGTGGTGTCTTGAAAATAGGGTTTCAATCGGGTTCACTGACTGAAAACACGTTTCGGTTTCCGAGTACACCACTTTGGAGCTCTGTGGTTTCAAATCTAGGCCGAACCAGTCCAAACTCCAATTGACAAACTTGTAGCCCTCATGTAGCTCTACAAAATTGGTGTAATCATCTTCGACTAACTCAAGCTGGTTTAGGAGATATTCTTCGTTGAAATCACGCTGTCAGTCATCGAATGACGGCCTTCATTCAGTCAAACCCGACTTCGTTGTCTGTCGTGGCCGACCGGAGGCAGGACCGCGGCGACGCGTGGGGGCTCAGTGGCGGCCATGCGCCGGCCGTGGTCCCACCCGTCAGGCCACCAGGCCTTCAAGGTCGCCACGCCGACGGTCTCCGCCCTCACTCGCGCCACAACTCCCTCTCTCTCCCGCTCTCTCCTCCACCGGGCGGAACAACCGAGCGCAGCTCCCGCCTCCACTCCGGCAAGCTCGTGCGCGCTCTCCACCGCACTGCCGCCCACAAAAACGCGTCCACAGCTCCGCCTTGAAGCCCGCTACCTCACCGTCCACTCCACGTAGCCAATCGCGCCTCGGTAGGGTTGCATTTTCGTTTTCCGCCGCCGCGGTACCTCGCCGGAGTTCCTCCGCGCGACGGCTCTCCGTGGCCAGGGGTATCGGGGCGTCTCTATCGCCCACTTGTAGGTGCGTTAGGGTCGAGGTAGATTGGGGATGCTCATCGAGGGTTAGGGTTGGGATGTCAGGCTCACCGGCGGCGAGATTTCGCCACCACCGTGCCGGTGGTCCGCCATGCCCGACGGCGAGCACCTTCCCGTGGCTCTGCCGTTCCATTCTTGCCACCAATCGGCTTAGCTCGATGACGTGGTCATGCTCGTCCGCTCAGCTTCGCCGGTCGGCTCACCGACGGCGAGCTCCGGTGACCGCAGCTCCTCCCCTCCGCCTCTCTCTCGCTTACAAGTGGGGCCACCTGGTCAGTCATACGCGCGCGGGCGGGAGCCGTAGCAGGCCGCGCGCGGGAGTGGGCCACGCCGAGAGTTTTGGGCCGCGTCGGCCTGTAGGCCGGCCCTTTAGTGGGATTTCGGTTTTAGTTTTGTTTTCTTTTTTTTTAATTGCCACAGATTTGAGTTAATGTTTGGAAATTGTAGATCTAGGTTTATACTGGCTCAAAAATCATGAGATAAATTTTGTTAGGATCTACGTGATGTGTGGTATTTTAGAAAAATATAAATCTGGTATGTGATGTTTGTTTTCTGGGATATTTAAATAGGTCTTTGAAATGTGTTTTAAATCACATGCAAACTTTTTAAAATTATATCTTGAGTTTCAGTGTTCCAAAAATTATGAAATTTGGTGGGTAGGCTAATTTATACTTGCTCTAGCTTTGGTAAAAATTTGGGCAGTAGTGCTTAAGTACTTTTCAAGTTATAGTGCTATCTTGTTATTCTAGGAAATACTTAAATGAATTTTTGTAATTTTTCTACATGTGCAATGTTCATATAACTTTTTGGAGAATGTCTTGGTACCCTAAAGTGTCCAAGAAAATTATGAAATCTGTTGTTTGATACTTTTCAATATGATTTATTAATTTCACAAAAATCAGCGTTTTGGGCTTGTGAATTTTGTTCAGTAAGTTCCTGTGAATAAATTTAGTTCAAATTTTTACAGTAGTCTCTTTTTGGGTCAGAGAGTCTCCTGTAATTTTTGTAGAATTTTAGGAGCAGTTTACATATATGTTTAAAATTTCACTTAATTACTTAAGTAAATTAAGAAATGAGTTTAAATAAATATTTTAGGTGGGCCAACCTTACTTTCTGGTGTTTTTGTGACATTTGTGAACTTGTAGTAGTATTAGTTTGGTCTTAGAGAATGTTTGCCCCATCAATAAATATTTAACCTTTACAATTTTAGGTTTTCTGGATAGCTGATAGTATTTCTAGGTTTGACCTTGGATAAAGGTGGTTGCTTGAAAACTTGTAAATACCAAAGTTGTAGTAAAATTTGTAAATGAGCTTGTGTCAAAATTTGAGAGCATTTGGCTTAGTAGTTTAGGAGTTATTGCTGTTTTAAGTGACAGTCCAGAATTGGCTGCTCTCTGTTTAGAGAGGACAGATTCTGGAACTTTGGAATTTCGATTAGGTAAACTTGGGAATTTAGTGTTGTGATCTGAAAACATTTTGTAGAGCATTTCTTAAGCTTTCCAGATTGTCTTAGATCATATCTTTTGGAGTTGGGATTCTCCAGTTATGTTAGAATCTTTGAGCTGTTGTCCAGAATAACTTACTGTGGTAACCTCAATAATGTCACTCTTGTGTTTATTAGGTGTTAGGGCCTTAACCGAAGAAGAACAGCTGTATCTTAGGTTGAGTAGCTTAGGTAAGTACTTCTTCACCGGAGAAGAGATTTGCACGTACTAATAAAGTAACTTGATTAGATTATTGTTTTTATTTCTGAAATGCATTTCATTCCGAGCATGTTGCACCCATTTATGCATCCATGATATTCATTGTGCATTCATGCAATAGGTGTACCAGAGGGAGTAACTCTCCTCGAATTCGAGCCGGTGATTCCGGAGGAAGTCCAGGACCAGCCGGAGCAGCTAGAGGAACCAGCCGGCGACGAAGCTCCTGCCGAAGATCTACCTGAGTGTCCTGACCACCGGCCTTCGTCCTTTCTAAAAGGCAAGCCCCGGTGCATGCTGAACCTACTGTTTTATAAATCAATCTTGAGTACTTTTAATTGTTTACTGCATTAAGTTGTAGGAGTTGTATGAAAACAATTGTTGCATTATACCTGTCCTTGTCCAGATATCGTACTTAATCCTATAATAGGTTTAGGCACGTGTCAATGCTTAGCCCTGCTTAGTACGGTAGAAGTCGGGTGATTTTCGGTCATCCGCGAGATGTAGGAAGGAGTCACGAGTGGCTTTATGGCTATCGTGGATGGAACCATGCTTAAAAATGAAATGGAGACCGGGCGGGAGTTCGATAGTACAGCCGCAAGACACTTCACGTCTTGGGTGTGGAGCTATGCCCGTCTGAGTCGTTTAAGGACCGATTCGCTGTACGTCCTTGAGTCATGTTGAACGCAGTCTAACACTTAGTTGGCCGGATAAGTCGTTCCGACCGCGAAGCCGAGTAATGTGGTTCAGGTCGGGAATCGAATGGTAGGTTGCTTCTTGGAGGAGAGAAAGGATGTGCTTGGGGACATTGGCGTGAGACCAAGGGGGGGTTAGAGTCCCTATCACCTGGCAGAGTGTCGCCCTTGGGGTCGCGACATTATTCGGACCCGCGATTCCTGAATCATATGAAACGGTGGCCTGTGCGACCCTGGCAGGGGTCTACACGGTGAGTGTTAGAAATACCCCTCCAGCTGGATAGGAATTCGATTCGAATCGCCGTCGCTCCCGGTTAGTGAGCACTTGACTTGAGCAGCGGCAACGTAGATCTCATTAAATAAACTGGTGGTTAAGGGAATGATACAATGTTGCCACAATTCATACCTGCTCTGAATATAATAATGATAATTGTTTGATTATAATCAAGTGCATGTTTAGTACAGGTGCTAAGATAGATGACAGGTAAATGCTAAAAATAACTGCTAGTACAGGTTATAAGAGTCTCAATTACTTATGCCTTTATGCAAAAATGTGATGTCAGCTAGCCTCTTGTGAAAGCCTTGCATAATCCTTGGTGTCATCTTATTTCTGGTTTTTGACGGGTCAGTCTAGCTGAGTACATTCCAGTACTCAGGGTTTATTCCCTCCTGTTGCAGATGATATGCTCTACCAAGGCTTCTGCAAAAATTGTCTCCACCCTGTGGGTGACGAAGACTAGATCACTTGGGCATGATCATCTTTTATGTACTTTCCTCATGCTTTTGCGGGTTGTTGATCATCAAGACTGGCAGTAGTTAACAACTGGTGTGTGATATGCTTCCGCTACTTTATAAACTTGGTTTGTAATAATTGCGACTCCGTGTGTGTAAACCTATTTCGGAACTACTTGTGAAATGTAACGTATGATGTTGTATGTTGAATGATGCGATCCTGGTTGTAAGCGAGTTGGTTTGAAATCCTTCGTGGTTTCGATTGACTACCGGGATTATATGGGCTCAAGTTCGAAAATTTGAGCGCTTCGGTGCTTGTTTTTGTACTTGTGCTCTTATAATTTGGTCGGTTCTGTTACAGCTGGTACCGGAGCATAATTCAACATTAAACACATCGTATGAGTATTTAAAAACAAAAGTATTTGATTATGAAAAAGGGTTAAAACACTAAAAATTATTTTTAGGTATGCCAGTGATCACATCCCTTAGCCCAAATAAGGACTCTTAGGTGGCTTATTATAAACACTAACTTGGGGGCCTTGTTTGTTTTTGTTTCGTCGTCCATACGGCGTGATATTGTATGGATGCCATCCACTTGGGTGGTAATGTATGGATCAATTACCTCGACGCTCTGGTAAGTGTGAGTTGTGAGAGCATGATCGTCCAACTGGCAATCTAGGGGAGAGTAGTTTTGGTGACTTGCATACTTATATGTTTAAACCATGTAATTACGTAAGCACTTAATTGTGGGAACCTTTATATCGGGTAGCTGTGATACTGAAGTATATACATCAGGGGATGTGTATATGGAAAGTATTTAAATTACTGCTTTCTTGTGTGCTTATATTGGGAAACTGTTGGGCTGAAATGAGGTTTTCTACAGGTACACTAACAGCGTAACGAGTAGACCGATAGTTTCGCTTATATGAGAGAACGTATGTATGCCACCGCCTAGCGTTAGAACTTTAGTTTTCTACTAAGGGAGAGGGCGTACGGATCGTGCATGCATCATGTTTAATTATATCATACATATCATTTACTCCCTCCTTAAAAATTTCAGTACTCCCGACTAAATTAAATTTCGTATCCCCTAAATGATCCTCACTTTAAGTCGTATCTTATATTGTTGCTACAGATGGCATGTACCAAGAGGACCGCTCGTAAGTCCACTGGGGGCAGGGCACCGCGTCACCAGCTCGCTCCACGTGAGCCCCGCCCTGAGCCTACTGAGGTGGAAAGGCTGAGGGCAGAGTTGGCTGAAGTGACTGCTGCCAGGAATGCAGCACGTCAGCAACTGGAGCAAGTGATCCATGATCGTGACCAGGAAACACTTGCAGTCCAGAGATTGACAGTAGCACATCGCAACTGTCAACGCATGCTGGTTCATGTCATGAATCAGAGGGATGAAGCCTGGCACGAGGAGAACGTTCTGAGGGCTCGTCAGTTTGAGCTCGAACAACAGTTGGAGAATGCTGAAGAGTACAATGACAATCTTCATGAAGAAGTGCATCGCCTGAACAACCAGCTTAATCCTCTGCTACCTAGAAACCACAACGTAGATGAGGACATGGGTTCGGGAATCTTCATGGCTGAAAATGATGATGAAGTAGAGGTCAATGGGCCCCAAGATGCTGCACCAGAGGAAGCACCAGAGGAAGAGCCAGAAGAAGAAGAAGAAGACGAGGAGTTAGAGCCTGTTAGCGACGAGGATGGCGGAGAGATCCTTGACACCGACTCTGAGGACGATGCTTAGAGTAGTTATCACGTAGCTATGATGTTAGGGTTGTCTTTTGTGCCCTCCTTGTGTTGGAGTGAGGCTTTGTAATAACTTGACTTTTGGGATGTAAGGTCGAACCCTATGTTTCCTAGATGTTTAGTTGGAACCTGTTAATTTCGATCGCAATTGGATGTCTTGTTGTGTGGCGTTCGATGATGGTGTCACGATTAGCACCCTTCGGTGCCGCGATGAAACCGAGGGCCTCCTATGGCGCGCGACATAAGGCTGTGCTGCTTGGCACGCGCTGGTATCGAGGTGGCTAGTCATGATCCACCATGGGGCTCTACCGTTGAGAAGTCTCTTTGTGGTCAGTTTGAAGTAGCCTTTCTCAGTCAACTAAACACTTTGAAATCGAATCCAAGTACCGGGCGAAAGATCAAAAATCACGTAGATTTTAACGAAAACGGTTCAGTAACTGCTGTGCTCCTTGTGAGTGAGCCTTTGTTAAAGTACATCTTGTTGGATTCCCTCGCATGATCGCGTCAATTGATGCGCTTGAATGGATTGTGCGGTTGTGATGAATTATTGTGTCATGAGTATTTTGAGAAGTCCATTTCATGAAGTCAGTTTGACATATTTACAATAATTCATCTATAAATTTCCCACATCGTCAGTGCTCATTGGCTATGCATTTTGCAGATGTCGTACAATCTCCGTCGGGGTCGTGGCAATGAGGATGAGGAACAACCACCCCCTCCGCCACCACCTACCCCGGCTGAGCTGATGCAGACAGTGGTCGAAGGACAGCGCATGCTGGCAGATGCTATGCGCCAGCTGGCCAACCGGGAGGCTCGTCCTGGCCGCTAGGGCCCAGAACCCAATCAGTACAGTGATTTCAAGGATTTTCTTGATACTAAGCCCCCGCTCTTTAAGGAGGCGGAGGAACCACTGCAAGCTGATGAGTGGTTGAATACTATTGAGCAAAAGTTTCGTCTGCTTCACCTGACTGATGAGCTAAAGACTGAATATGCTTCTCATCAATTGCATGGTCCAGCGGGCATTTGGTGGAGCCACTATCATTCCACACTGCCTGCCAATGTCCCGATTGCTTGGGACCAGTTCAAGGCAGCATTCCGTGGAAACTATATTCCTCCAGGTCTTATGGCAATCAAGCACACGGAATTCATGAGGCTGTCGCAGGGAAACAAAAGCTTGACTGAATACTTGCAGTCTTTCAACAACCTGGCAAGGTATGCCACGGAGTTTGTGGATACCGATGCCAAGAAGATTGCTAGCTTCAAAAGGGGCCTCGGCCCAAAGCTGATGAAGACGATGGGTACTAGCAAGTGCACTACCTTTAATGATTTTATCAGTGATGCTTTGACCCAGGAGAACAATAATGCTATTTATTCTGCCTTGAAGAGCCGCAAGAGGGCCATTGAGGCAAGTGCTTCGCAGTCTCGGACTCCAGCTGCGCCTAGGGCTTTCCCTCGCCCACCTGCTCAGAATGCCAAGTTCCGTCCGCCACAGAAAAAGCCTGCTGCAAAAACTGGGTTCCGTAAGGCTTATATAGTCGCTCTGCCAAAAGGAAATTCTGGTCAGAGCAGCTCCAGTGTTCCTCCCAGCAACATGCCTTGCTGGAACTGCAACAAGCCAGGCCATTGGTCCAGGAACTGTCCATACCCTAAGAAGAATGTCAACCAAGGTGGCCGTCAAGGGCACGCTCATTATAACAATATTGAGGAAATTCCATCTGGTGAGGTTGTCACTGCTGGTAAGTTCCTAGTTGACCGACACCCTGCAGTGGTACTTTTTGATTCGGGTGCTTTGCATTCCTTTATCAGTCCTAAGTTTGCATCAGAGTTTGCACACAAATTGCATACTGTTGAAGGTGGGGGTTATTGTATTAGCGCAGCAAGTGGGAATATTTCCACAAATAAAGTAGTGGGGAATCTTGAGCTTGAGATAGAAGGGCGAAAGTACTCGCTTGCCTTAGTGGTTTTGCCGGGCTTAGGCATAGATGTCATTTTGGGCATGAATTGGATGAGTCAGAATGGGGTACTCATTGATACATCCACTCGGGTAGTTATGCTCAGAGATCCTACAGATCAAAAGGGTTTTCTGGTACAACTTCCCAGAAAAGTTGATTTGTCTGGAGAAGTTCATGCTGTGCAAGCAAAGGCTTTGGCCGAAATTCCAGTAGTAAATGAGTTTCCGGACGTTTTTCCCGATGATTTGCCGGGGCTCCCTCCGGATCGAGATGTGGAATTTAAAATTGAGTTGTTGCCTGGCACGACGCCCATCTCTAGGAGACCCTATAGGATGCCTCCAAATGAACTTGCTGAACTTAAGGTGCAATTGAATGAACTTTTGAAGAAGGGGTTGATTCGTCCTAGTTCGTCACCGTGGGGATGTCCTGCTATCTTTGTAAAG
Source organism: Saccharum hybrid cultivar R570 (assembly GCA_038087645.1). Taxonomy (NCBI): domain Eukaryota; kingdom Viridiplantae; phylum Streptophyta; class Magnoliopsida; order Poales; family Poaceae; genus Saccharum; species Saccharum hybrid cultivar. The sequence continues at coordinate 7,009,828 of JAQSUU010000366.1, read as the reverse complement.
AAGAAGGATCAGTCGTTGCGGATGTGCGTAGATTATAGACCTCTCAATGCAGTCACTGTCAAAAATAAATACCCTCTACCACAAATCGACATCTTGTTCGATCAGTTGTCTAAAGCTAAAGTTTTCTCCAAGATCGATCTAAGATCGGGCTACCATCAAATTAATATCTGCCCGGAAGATGTTCCGAAGACAGCCTTTTCTACCAGATACGGTCTTTATGAGTATCTTGTTATGTCTTTCGGCTTGACAAATGCCCCCGCACACTTTATGTACTTGATGAATTCGGTGTTTATGCCCGAATTGGACAAGTTTGTGGTGGTATTTATTGATGACATCCTGATATATTCTGTAAATGAGGAAGATCATGCTGAACATCTGCGTATAGTCCTCACAAGACTGTGTGAACATCAACTATATGCAAAGTTCAGTAAGTGCGAATTCTGGCTTCGAGAAGTACCTTTCCTTGGGCATGTGTTGTCCGATGGGGGAATTATGGTGGACCCCGCCAAGGTACAAGAAGTACTGAACTGGAAGGCTCCTATCTCGGTTCACGAGGTTCGGAGTTTTCTTGGTTTGGCTGGCTATTATCGTCGCTTCATCCCGGATTTCTCCAAAATAGCCAAGCCAATGACTCGGTTGCTGCAGAAAGACACCAGGTTTGTCTGGACTCCTGAGTGTGATGCGGCTTTTCACAAACTGCGAACTCTCCTAACCTCAGCTCTGGTTTTGGCACAACCGGATATCGAGAAACCATTTGATGTTTATTGTGATGCCTCAGGCATAGGTTTGGGAGGTGTTCTGATGCAGGAAGGCCGAGTAATTGCATATACCTCTCGACAACTTTGGAAACATGAGGTGAATTATCCAACGCATGACTTAGAACTCGCCGCAGTTGTTCATGCTTTGAAAGCCTGGCGACACTACCTGTTGGGGCAATGTTTGCAATATCTACACAGACCACAAAAGCCTCAAATACATATTTACCCAACCCGAGTTAAATATGCATCAAAGAAGATGGCTCGAGTTGATTAAGGATTATAACCTTCAAGTGCACTATCATCCTGGCAAGGCAAATGTGGTTGCGGATGCTTTAAGCCGTAAGTCTCATTGCCATTCCTTAGTTGAAACTGATTTTCATCGATCTCGCCTTCTACATCCAGCAGTCTTGTACAACATCACTGTCAGTTGTACTCTCAAAAGCAGAATTATTGAGCTCCAAAAGACTGACACTGGTATATTCCACATCAAGCGTAAGATGAAAGAACAAGAAACTACACAGTTCAGGATAGATGAAGAGGGTGTACTATGGTTCAAGGATAGGTTAGTTGTGCCTAAGGACCGGGAGCTTAGAAATGATATTATGTCTGAAGCACACTCCTCTAAGTTGTCCATCCATCCTGGAAGCAATAAGATGTATTATGATTTGAAGCCATACTATTGGTGGACCAAGATGCGGAAAGAGATAGCTGCATATGTGGCTAGGTGTGACACCTGCTGTAGAGTTAAAGCTGTGCACATGAAAGCTGGGTTACTTCAACCACTTTCTATCCCAGGTTGGAAATGGGAAGAGATAAGTATGGATTTCATTGTCGGTCTTCCTCCTACTGTCAAAAATCATAACTCCATCTGGGTAATTGTGGACCGCCTAACCAAGTCAGCTCACTTCATTCCTATAAGAGTGGACTATCGTCCCACTGACTATGCTGAGTTGTACTTCAATTAGATAGTCCGGCTCCATGGGATACCACGTACTATCATATCTGACCATGGTCCCCAGTTCACTGCTCGTTTTTGGGAGCACTTGCATCACCTTCTGGGAACCAAATTAGTGAGAAGCTCTGCTTATCACCCCCAGACATCAGGACAGACGGAACGGGTCAACCAAATCTTGGAAGATCTGTTGCGGGCATGTGTCATTTCATCCAAGGGTTCTTGGGAAAAATGGTTACCTCTAGCCGAGTTTTCGTACAATAATAGTTATCAAGAAAGTATTAAGATGGCTCCATTCGAAGCTTTGTACGGTCGTAAGTGTAGAACTCCACTAAACTGGGTAGAAGCTGGTGAAAGGAGGTATTATGGTATTGATTTTGTTCATGAAGCTGAGGAACAAGTCCGTACTATCCAAAAACATATGGCTGCAGCCCAAGCTAGACAGAAAAGTTATGCTGATCGTCGTAGAAAACCACTCGAGTTTGAAGTTGGAGACTTCGTTTATCTGAAAGTTTCTCCAATGAAGAGTGTCCAACGTTTTGGTGTTAAGCGGAAACTTGCACCAAGATACGTGGGTCCTTTCCAAATCATTGGCAAGAGTGGAGCTGTTGCGTATAAAATCCAGTTACCTCCAGAAATGAGTGCCATATTCAACGTCTTCCATGTATCTCAGCTCAAAAAGTGTCTTCGAGTTCCCGAGGAAAGAGTCCCTTTAGGAGATATCAGACTGGAATCTGATTTAACTTACGAAGAAAAGCCAGTCCGGGTGATCGATACTCAGGAATGAGTGACTAGAAGCAAAGTGGTTAAGTGGTATAAAGTAATGTGGAGTAATCAGGGTAGTGAAAGTGACGCTACATGGGAACGGGAGGACTATTTGCGGGATGGTTATAAGGAATTCTATGAAAAATGGTACGCTTTCCAAATCTCGGGACGAGATTTTTATAAGGGGGGAGGGCTGTAACACCCCAGGTGTTTAGCTCCTTAATTGCATTGCATTGCATGAGCATAAGCAAGCATCATTCATTTCATGCATAAGCTTATAATATGTTTATATTTCATGTGAAGTAAGAAGTGAGTAGTGTGCAACACACAAGTACCTTATGTGCAATTTCCTTTGTGAGATATGTCAACCACTTTAGTGTAACATGATTAGCAAGTACTATGCAACACACTTATGCAACATGTGCAACATGAGCTTGCAACATTTTGATGGAGTTGTTATTTTGCTTGTTTCAAAGTATGTGACATTAGAAATTTTGTGTAACTAATGTATAGAGTGGCTAATTAGGTCTTAAAACACCTTAATTACATTTAGGGTAAGTAGTGGAGCCATGTTCTTGTTGACCAAAATTACCAAATTGCCCTTCCAAATGTTGTTGACCAAGTTTGGAACCCTAGAGTGATCTGGTTTGACCAATTAAAAAGTCCAGCTTAGAAATCTTGCATGGAGGAGTACCCTTAAGCAAAGTTGTAGAGAATTTCATAAGGAACAAAAGTTCTAATATGGCCATCTCATGAAAATGATCAGAACACGCTCAAAAATGGCCCACAAGTCAGCTTGAGTAGTGATCAACACTTAGAAAAATTCTAAGTCTGGAAATTGGACTTTTCAGTTTCACTGTACCTCACTTTGACAACTTGTAACTCACAAACTAGGCTGAACCAGTCCTTGAGCCTTTTGACAAAGTTGTAGTCCACACATAGCTCTACAACATTGTCAATATCACCATCACCTAGTTCTAAATGGTTTAGGAGATGTGGTGTCTTGAAAATAGGGTTTCAGTCGGGTTCACTGACTGAAAACACGTTTCGGTTTCCGAGTACACCACTTTGGAGCTCTGTGGTTTCAAATCTAGGCCGAACCAGTCCAAACTCCAATTGACAAACTTGTAGCCCTCATGTAGCTCTACAAAATTGGTGTAATCATCTTCGACTAACTCAAGCTGGTTTAGGAGATATTCTTCGTTGAAATCACGCTGTCAGTCATCGAATGACGGCCTTCATTCAGTCAAACCCGACTTCGTTGTCTGTCGTGGCCGACCGGAGGCAGGACCACGGCGACGCGTGGGGGCTCGGTGGCGGCCATGCGCCGGCCGTGGTCCCACCCGTCAGGCCACCAGGCCTTCAAGGTCGCCACGCCGACGGTCTCCGCCCTCACTCGCGCCACAACTCCCTCTCTCTCCCGCTCTCTCCTCCACCGGGCGGAACAACCGAGCGCAGCTCCCGCCTCCACTCCGGCGAGCTCGTGCGCGCTCTCCACCGCACTGCCGCCCACAAAAACGTGTCCACAGCTCCGCCTTGAAGCCCGCTACCTCACCGTCCACTCCACGTAGCCAATCGCGCCTCGGTAGGGTTGCATTTTCGTTTTCCGCCGCCGCGGTACCTCGCCGGAGTTCCTCCGCGTGACGGCTCTCCGTGGCCAGGGGTATCGGGGCGTCTCTGTCGCCTACTTGTAGGTGCGTTAGGGTCGAGGTAGATTGGGGATGCTCATCGAGGGTTAGGGTTGGGATGTCAGGCTCACCGGCGGCGAGATTTCGCCACCACCGTGCCGGTGGTCCGCCATGCCCGACGGCGAGCACCTTCCCGTGGCTCTGCCATTCCGTTCTTGCCACCAATCGGCTTAGCTCGATGATGTGGTCATGCTCGTCCGCTCAGCTTCGTCGGTCGGCTCACCGACGGCGAGCTCCGGCGACCGCAGCTCCTCCCCTCCGCCTCTCTCTCGCTGACAAGTGGGGCCACCTGGTCAGTCATACGCGCGCGGGCGGGAGCCGTAGCAGGCCGCGCGCGGGAGTGGGCCACGCCGAGAGTTTTGGGCCGCGTCGGCCTGTAGGCCGGCCCTTTAGTGGGATTTCGGTTTTAGTTTTGTTTTCTTTTTTTTTAATTGCCATAGATTTGAGTTAATGTTTGGAAATTGTAGATCTAGGTTTATACTGGCTCAAAAATCATGAGATAAATTTTGTTAGGATCTACATGATGTGTGGTATTTTAGAAAAATATAAATCTGTTATGTGATGTTTGTTTTCTGGGATATTTAAATAGGTCTTTGAAATGTGTTTTAAATCACATGCAAACTTTTTTAAATTATATCTTGAGTTTCAGTGTTCCAAAAATTATGAAATTTGGTGGGTACGCTAATTTATACTTGCTCTAGCTTTGGTAAAAATTTGAGCAGTAGTGCTTAAGTACTTTTCAAGTTATAGTGCTATCTTGTTATTCTAGGAAATACTTAAATGAATTTTTGTAATTTTTCTACATGTGCAATGTTCATATAACTTTTTGGAGAATGTCTTGGTACCCTAAAGTGTCCAAGAAAATTATGAAATCTGTTGTTTGATACTTTTCAATATGATTTATTAATTTCACAAAAATCAGCCTTTTGGGCTTGTGAATTTTGTTCAGTAAGTTCCTGTGAATAAATTTAGTTCAAATTTTTACAGTAGTCTCTTTTTGGGTTAGAGAGTCTCCTGTAATTTTTGTAGAATTTTAGGAGCAGTTTACATATATGTTTAAAATTTCACTTAATTACTTAAGTAAATTAAGAAATGAGTTTAAATAAATATTTTAGGTGGGCCAACCTTACTTTCTGGTGTTTTTGTGACATTTGTGAACTTGTAGTAGTATTAGTTTGGTCTTAGAGAATGTTTGCCCCATCAATAAATATTTAACCTTTACAATTTTAGGTTTTCTGGACAGCTGATAGTATTTCTAGGTTTGACCTTGGATAAAGGTGGTTGCTGGAAAACTTGTAAATACCAAAGTTGTAGTAAAATTTGTAAATGAGCTTGTGTCAAAATTTGAGAGCATTTGGCTTAGTAGTTTAGGAGTTATTGCTGTTTTAAGTGACAGTCCAGAATTGGCTGCTCTCTGTTTAGAGAGGACAGATTCTGGAACTTTGGAATTTCGATTAGGTAAACTTGGGAATTTAGTGTTGTGATCTGAAAACATTTTGTAGAGCATTTCTTAAGCTTTCCAGATTGTCTTAGATCATATCTTTTGGAGTTGGGATTCTCCAGTTATGTTAGAATCTTTGAGCTGCTGTCCAGAATAACTTACTGTGGTAACCTCAATAATGTCACTCTTGTGTTTATTAGGTGTTAGGGCCTTAACCGAAGAAGAACAGCTGTATCTTAGGTTGAGTAGCTTAGGTAAGTACTTCTCCACCGGAGAAGAGATTTGCACGTACTAATAAAGTAACTTGATTAGATTATTGTTTTTATTTCTGAAATGCATTTCATTCCGAGCATGTTGCACCCATTTATGCATCCATGATATTCATTGTGCATTCATGCAATAGGTGTACCGGAGGGAGTAACTCTCCTCGAATTCGAGCCGGTGATTCCGGAGGAAGTCCAGGACCAGCCGGAGCAGCTAGAGGAACCAGCCGGCGACGAAGCTCCTGCCGAAGATCTACCTGAGTGTCCTGACCACCGGCCTTCGTCCTTTCTAAAAGGCAAGCCCCGGTGCATGCTAAACCTATTGTTTTATAAATCAATCTTGAGTACTTTTAATTGTTTACTGTATTAAGTTGTAGGAGTTGTATGAAAACAATTGTTGCATTATACCTGTCCTTGTCCAGATATCGTACTTAATCCTATAATAGGTTTAGGCACGTGTCAATGCTTAGCCCTGCTTAGTACGGTAGAAGTCGGGTGATTTCCGGTCATCCGCGAGATGTAGGAAGGAGTCACGAGTGGCTTTATGGCTATCGTGGATGGAACCATGCTTAAAAATGAAATGGAGACCGGGCGGGAGTTCGATAGTACAGCCGCAAGACACTTCACGTCTTGGGTGTGGAGCTATGCCCGTCTGAGTCGTTTAAGGACCGATTCGCTGTACGTCCTTGAGTCATGTTGAACGCAGTCTAACACTTAGTTGGCCGGATAAGTCATTCTGACCGCGAAGCCGAGTAATGTGGTTCAGGCCGGGAATCGAATGGTAGGTTGCTTCTTGGAGGAGAGAAAGGATGTGCTTGGGGACATTGGCGTGAGACCAAGGGGGGGTTAGAGTCCCTATCACCTGGTAGAGTGTCGCCCTTGGGGTCGCGACATTATTCGGACCCGCGATTCCTGAATCATATGAAACGGTGGCCTATGCGACCCTGGCAGGGGTCTGCACGGTGAGTGTTAGAAATACCCCTCCAGCTGGATAGGAATTCGATTCGAATCACCGTCGCTCCCGGTTAGTGAGCACTTGACTTGAGCAGCGGCAACGTAGATCTCATTAAATAAACTGGTGGTTAAGGGAATGATACAATGTTGCCACAATTCATACCTGCTCTGGATATAATGATGATAATTGTTTGATTATAATCAAGTGCATGTTTAGTACAGGTGCTAAGATAGATGATAGGTAAATGCTAAAAATAACTGCTAGTACAGGTTATAAGAGTCTCAATTACTTATGCCTTTATGCAAAAATGTGATGTCAGCTAGCCTCTTGTGAAAGCCTTGCATAATCCTTGGTGTCATCTTATTTCTGGTTTTTGACGGGTCAGTCTAGCTGAGTACATTCCAGTACTCAGGGTTTATTCCCTCCTGTTGCAGATGATATGCTCTACCAAGGCTTCTGCAAAAATTGTCTCCACCCTGCGGGTGACGAAGACTAGATCACTTGGGCATGATCATCTTTTATGTACTTTCCTCATGCTTTTGCGGGTTGTTGATCATCAAGACTGGCAGTAGTTAACAACTGGTGTGTGATATGCTTCCGCTACTTTATAAACTTGGTTTGTAATAATTGCGACTCCGTGTGTGTAAACCTATTTCAGAACTACTTGTGAAATGTAACGTATGATGTTGTATGTTGAATGATGCGATCCTGGTTGTAAGCGAGTTGGTTTGAAATCCTTCGTGGTTTCGATTGACTACCGGGATTATATGGGCTCAAGTTCGAAAATTTGAGCGCTTCGGTGCTTGTTTTTGTACTTGTGCTCTTATAATTTGGTCGGTTCTGTTACATATATGCCCACCCAACTCTATAGGTACATCATGTACCATTTCCTTAGTACACAATCGTCCCCCGAGTGACTGAATAAAGAAATCATCTTGTGTTCCCATAATTGGAATGTCATGCTTTGTAACAAAGGTGCGATTTATGAATGTATGCGATGCACCAGAATCAAATAACAGTACTGCTAGATGATTAGCAACAGGGAACATACCCATCATAACAGGTTCTCCCTCTAGAATTGCACTTGCTTGGGTGTATAATACATGTCCCGTCTTCTTCTTCTCACCCTTACCCTTCTGAACATTCAGATTATTGTTCTTACTCTGAGGCTGCGGTTGTTGCGGTATGGGAGCTCTTGGATAATTGGGGTTGTACTGCCTTGGATACGGGCAGTCCTTTGAGAAGTGGCCTGGCTTTCCACAGTTATAGCAGGGAAAATTATGTGTTAGCGGGCTCTGATTTCGAATACCAGGGGCATTCGGCTGTTGTGGATATTGCTGGGTTGCGGCAGGACGAATAAACATCTGCAGACGAGCTTGGTATTGCGGTGGACGATAAGGAGGGCGGAAATGATTCTGAGGATGGTAGATAAACTTTTGGCGCTTCTTAATGCCACCTGATGAGCTAGACAACACCTGCTTCTTTTTCTTTCACTCTTTGTGAATGTGGGACTTCTCTTCTGAAGCAATAGCGACATTGACTACTTCATGATATGTGGCATTATAGCATGTGACCAACGCTGCCTGGATCTTTGTATTCAAACCCCTCATGAAACAACTCTTCTTCTTTGCATCAGTGTTCACATACTCGGCTGCATACTGTGACAGATGATTGAATTTGCCAACATACTGAAGAACTGTCTGGTTTCCCTGTTTTAAAGAGAGAAACTCTTCTAACTTCATTGCCATGACACCATCTGGGATGTAGTGTGCTCTAAAAGCATCATGAAACTCTTGCCAAGTGATACGATGACCAGCGGGCTGTGCGGCGACCAGATTCGCCCACCACGCCCCTGCGGCACCCCTAAGCTGCTGCGCTGCAAACACGGGTTTCTGGTATTCCGTGCACTGGATAAGTTCGAACTTTTGCTCCATTGTTTGGAGCCAGTCATCCGCCTCTAATGGCTCATCGGCCTTTGAAAACACCGATGGACGGGTATCGGTGAAATCCACATAAGTTGTTTCTCCTCCATTGTTTCGGCCTCGACGACCCTGATTTCCGTTCTGATTCTGGGCCAACAGAGTAGTGGCATTAACCAGTGCTGCAATAGCTTCTGCCAGAGTAGGTGGGAATGGTGGGGGATTTGGAGCATTGTCCCCAGCCTAAGAAGTTCCAGTACCGTCCATCTGTTGTACACAAACCATGTTTATATACATTGCTTTATTGAATTAAAAAGCAGTTAGTACAGTACTAGTACACACATCAAACCTATCTTACATTATTTTTTTTACAAACTTGCTCGCAACAAGCAAACCAACCCCGCTAAGGTTCTTAGAAAACAGGAAAGACTACTATATTACATAACCATCCATTTTGACACTTCACTCCTCCTCATCATCACTGATCACAATCACTCCATCCTCATTCTCTGGAGCACTTGCACCAGTGACATGACTTGCCTCATCCCCACTTTCCATCATGGGTTCATTTTCTTCCGGATCCTCTTCCTCATGCAGGATTGTATTGTACTGCTCCAGGTGTGTCACATAAAGTTCCAACTCTCGAACACGAGCCCTGGCTTCTGTCTCCTTTTCCAGGGACTCGTTCTAGCACTTCTTCCAAAAATATATATTGCGCTTCAGTCGCTCTATCTCTGACGTAAGCCTTGCGACCTCTGCTTGTGAATCCGGGTTTGGATTGTGACTACTGCTCGCTCCATCACCTCTAGTTGCCAACTGATGACGAGGCACTCCTTGCGGACCAATTTTCTTGCGAGGAGTCATCTTCACATGTGCCATCCTGAAGCAAGACAGAATTAGAAAGATGAGGACAGATGGGAGGGATCTGAAGGTTAGCATGAACAGGATTGAACCTTACTTAACCCAAACCACTTTAAAAGGGAAGGTAACTTAAGCAGGTTAATTAAACATGATGCATGCATCGTACTTACAAACTAACAGAAAAGTTTAAGTAACACATGCAATAACATTTGTAACATAGGGCAATATAACATGATACTTCACTACGAAGCTTTAAAATATGATCTAAGGAAACTATAGAGAGTAGATTGGGATAAGCCAAAAGCAATTTGGACCAAAATATCAATATTAAGTTTGTTCAATCCAAATCATTTTGAAGTTTTGTAAAGTAATACTACAATAACTCCAGTAATTATACTCTGGTACCAGTTGTCACAGAACCTCCTAATTATGATGGCCCATATGTACCTGTCATCGTCATAATGACCTCTAACAGCCGTACTTATGTTCCTCATAACTTAAAAGGCCTGCTTTCCTCCGAACATGATCCAATCACAAGAGTATTGCAATATTACAATAGTTTATTCAAAATACCATCAGAGTAAAGTAGCGGAAGTCTTACAATAACTTAAGTTTACAAACCACAGTTTCCAAACTTCAAACCTTATGTAGCATTATTACAAACCGGTAGTAGGGAAGTATCAGTAGTAACTTTATTACAATCACACAAACGAGATGCCTTGCCCAGAGGCCACACAGTCTACTCGTCGTCACCTTCTTCAGCCACAACGGTCATGCAACAAGGCTCAAAGCAGACTTGTTCACGAACCGCACCTGCAACAAGGGGTTTAACAAACCCTGAGTACAAGAGTACTCAACAAGACTTACCTGACTAAGAAAAAAACTCCAAGGGAATGCTAGCTTTAGGGAATCAAGGTACGGGTATTCAAGAATCAAAATTTCTTTTGCAGAAAAGCTTACTAAAGTAAGTCCTTACCTTCATTATTTTACTTTTACCATTGATGGTTCATTAACCAATTCTAAGTGATCCTAATCTAGATCAAAGTAATTCTCATCAAGACCTTTCTCATTCTCTTTCAATTTTAGTTCTTAACTACGATGTTGGTGCAAGGCCAAGACTCCTTTCTCGTGGAGCAACGACGATTCGAACCGCTTCATTTACCCAGCTGGTGATTCCTAACCACACGACATATGTAGAACTGAATCTTGCATATATCAACTCTTACCCGAGTAACCCAAAACTAGAACGTGTCTATCGCCACCCGAGAACACAGTACTCCTCGAACCCGGCCCAATTCTAGCCCCGAGGGTACACGCTACTCTCGTTATCTCTCCACTCCCAGTGCGAGGTTAGACGTTCTCGTAATGGAATAGTCGAAGTAAGGCTTACCCGACATGGGTACATGGCTAGTACTAATAAAAACTCCATGACGCGAGGGCCAACAACGTACGGTCCTTAACTGATAAGGCGGAAACACTACATTGAGACTCCTTTCCCAATGCAAGTTAGCAGTGGCCAAACCACCCGCCCGATCTTACAAGTTCAATCTCGTATTTCAATATTCATTAAGTATGCCGTCATGGCCATGTAAACATTCATTTAAAAAGCTTAACTCATAAGCATAGCGAAGCATACTATGCATTTTCAGTAAAACAGGTATCAAGGGTGATATCGCAATAATCAAGGATGACAATGCAGCAAATGGGTTATCACTCAACTCCTAAGTACTTAATGCAGTAAACCATAGTATAAATAGTAAATATTTTTAAAACTCAAGGTAGGGTTTAAATGCACCGGGGCTTGCCTTGCTCTGACGCGACGACTGACTCGGGCTCAAAGACTCCGACTTCCGGTCCAGAACCCACCGAAGACAACTCTTCTCCGGAGACTTGCTCGCCAACTTCAACTTCTTCGAAAGCGGGAACTACACGAGTATATAACATGTTTCAACATGATGCGGTGATAAACATGATGCTTGATGATGATATGCCATGGTTTATGACTTGAGTACAACTTTCCTTCGCGGTACAGTCGTAAAACAGTAAAACCTACTAACTAATAGCGATAACTTAAGCGATACTAACACCTTCTAGAGAACATACTACTAACGAGCTCAATCATGAAATTAAGGCGCCAAAGATCACCAAGAATTAGTGACCCAAGGTCATCACTCAATCAAAAGGGCACACAACACTTAAAGTTACCAATTTAGCATTTATTTAAACATTAAATTAATTAAGGCATAATTAATAATAAATTAAACTTCATATAAATGAGCTTAAACTTTTTCTATAGATTAATCATGGCCTAAAACAATGTCAAAATAAATTTCATGATTTTTGGATTAATAATTTAATTACTAAAATTCATGAAATTTGCATTTAATATTTAATTGAACTAATTAAATAACTTGTAAAAAGTAATCAAATTTAGCATTTAATATTTTTCCTAATTAGTTTATACCTTGAAAAGCTTACAAAAAAAATTTCACTATTTTTGGAGCTCCATAGAAATTCTAATGAAATAAACAAATACTAACACTATTCACATTTTTGAAAAAGGAAAATAAAATTCTCATCGGGCCGACTTCTCCTTTCTCTCTCGCTGGCTCGGCCCAACCACGCGGCTCGCCCGCGCGCGCGCCCGCGCCCGTGCGGCCCAGCAACACAGCCCAGCCCAGCAACGTGGCCCGCTCGCTTTCACTCACTAACGCGACGGTCCCGCTTGTCATCTTCCTTCCCCTCTCTCTCGTTCTTCTCCCGTGCCCGGCCATGCCCGCACGGCGGCCGGCCGATGGCCGCGGCCATGACGATGAGGCCTAGACTAAACTACCACGCTCATCACGATCTACACCACCTACCGCACTCCCACAAGAACACTACCTTCCCATTGATGCCATGGACAAAGCCGTACCCGACCATGGCGGCATAGTGGCCGCGGTGCCCGACGCCCCGACGATGCAGGCCATAATCGACCAAATTGAAGGTGTGGGAAGCACCAGTGGCTCACCACGAGCTTAGACGTGCAGTTGGTGGACGCGGAGAAGCGACAGATATGGCTGACCACGAGAGGCGGCACGACGGCTTAGGTATGGTGACTGCCGCTCCGATGAAAACTTTGACGTTTCGGCGTGTCTCCCCGTGCGCTGGACAAGAAGGCAAGCACATGAGCAAGCACAGGTAAATAGGATGCGGAAACATGAGATCGAAAACGCTAACTCGGACTGTACCGAGCTGACCACGGTGGCGGAGCTCACCCCGGACGACGGTGCCCCGAGGTTGAAGACGATGGCTCCCCGGCGATCCCGAGCGGTAGCGTCTGCGCTAGGAGGCGCAAACGGCTCGTGAGATGACGGCGAGGCTAATGGCAAGATGGATAGGGCTGAGGTGGAGTAGAGAGGATGAATTTTGCTGGCAAGGTGATGACGGTGGCGGCGGTAATGGCGAAGCAAAATGGCGACAACGGCCGTGGTGGGCGTTCTATAGGGCTGAGAAGATAGAGAGGAGACTGGAGAGCGTGAGGCAGTCCAGACGATCGCAGTGGCTCGCTAGAAGGTCGTGGAAATGGCCAGCTCAACGTCGGCGGCTCACCGGCGCCCATGCCGTGCGCTGCCGGTCTCTGATTCGCCGTGCACTGTAGCTCTCCCCCCCAACTTGCAATTTCAAACTGTTTTCTCAAATTACTCCCAAATTCATGTAATAACTTGAAAAATTCCCAATATATGAAATCTTCAGAATTTCAAGCTCTACAAGTTTTGTATTGAACACTTTTTCAAACTCAAACTGGATTTTGAAATTTGAGTTTAAAAACAAAAGGGGACACTTTTTGGAAATTTGGTAATTTAGAAATTACTTTGGATTTTGTATTGAAACTTCAAAAACTTCAAACACCAAAGTTGTACATCTAACCAAGACCTACAACTTTTCTATTCAAACCATTTTCAAATTCTACCTCCATTTTGAAATTTGAGTTTGGGGATAAAAAGGGGTCAAATTTGAAATTTGCTTATTTTCAAAATTGCTCCACATTTTACACTAAAACTTTGAAAACTCAAAACACCAACGTTGTATCCCTTGAAAAGTTCTACAAACTTGGTTTTAAACTTTTTTCCCAAATTTTGCTTAGATTTTGAATTATTTCAAAAGGGGTAAAACCAGGGTTTTGAATTTTAGGGTTTTCGGAGGAATTTCCAATTGAAATTTGTTGCTACCTTAATTGGTGATTATTTAATGATCAAACCATCACCCAAGTGCATCATTGAGTCAATTATCACATAGTTGACCAAATGTCACTCTTGGTTGACCAATTTAGCTTTTGAAAATCTTTTAATAATGTCCCAAATTTGAATTCAAATTCGAATCGGAAAACTCACGACACATTTTTGGATTCCAATTCAAACTCAAACTTGGAGCTTCATTTTACATGTTGTACTTGAGTTCATACCTACACTTGACACTAGTGTGTAACACAGTCACACACCTCAAATTACACAGGGCATGGACTAAGTATTTGCGGTGGCATTCAAAATTAGGGTTTTTGGTTCGAATCACACCACTGATAAGCACATCCAACCTAGAAAGGTAAACTCATTTTAGTTAATGCATAACAGGGTTGACCTAATCATGGATGCTTTGCGATGCAATATGATGACATGGCAGGTTAATTAGCAACCATAACACCTGAGGTGTTACATCCATGCATGCACGAGCACAAGTGCTCAAACATGGTGGGGAGTCTCATCCAAAATGAATTGGAATGCATGGCATGAGCATTGATAAATCTCTAAACCTACCGTACCAATATGAGTTAGAGCTACATGTGTCCAGGCATAGTACGGAGTTCAATTCTCAGATGAATAGAAACGTATGACGTGATCATTGAATAAATCTCCAAACTACAAGTCATCCAAGTAACCACACAACAAGTTGAATGTCCCGTTGCGATGCACGGGTATGTTTGTGAATGCATCTAGGTCCCAATTTGGTGATTTGGGTGTTTTAGTGATTGATGAACATGAGGGTTACGGCTAACGTGTGTTTTGCACCGTCGTTTACATTTAAGTTTGCCTCAAGTTGATTGACACAAGTGTCTTGACCTTGAATATTTGGACCGATGCTTGGAGTATGTTGTAAAGTATAATCGTGAAGACTAAGGACACTATGGAGCGAATGTAGGCTTGGTGCTCAAAAGCATACATTGTAGTGTGTATTAGGGCTTGTTTTTTTTCTTTAGTTGTACACTCAAGAGGGTCCAAGGTGTTTATCTTGAGGGAGTCAAAGCAAAGCATTTGGATGCACAAGATGCTAAATCTCAGACAAGATCCTGATGTAAGTGTCTCCATGAAGTGGTTTAAGTCAAGGATCTAAGACAAAGTTGAATTGTTTGAGATTGGGCTTGAAACAGGACCAAAAACAATGTCGGAAGTATACGTTGGATGACAGGGTTGACCCCGATGGATGGTCTACCGATAATATGCCATGGACAAAATGGTTTTTCCCTAGTGATAGAGTGGTCACCATATGATCTGACGTGCCTGTTTTGACCCCCGGCAGATTATCTAGTGAGGCCTAACTTGAATTAGTAACAAGTTGGCCATCCCATTTATGTGCACCGTTTGATCCAGTGTGCATGTCTGTCACTCTATGGATCATTTGGTGAAGTCCAACTTGACTTCATGACAAATTAGTAAGACTCCATATTGGACCATCCGACGGGGCTAGCTTGACCAAGTCTCTGTGGTGCACCTTATGATCTAGTGTGATTGTGGGACACACTAGTGTATATATGGTGTGGAATATAACAGTATATTCCCAACTAGTCGTTGCTAGAATCAGCCACGTCAGCAACACCGTATGGTTTAGCATAGGTAATGGAGGTTGGCGATCATCCGGTTATATCTACGTTTGTAAGCCTTTTCCAACATTTGGAGATGCTCTTCCACCCACTATTTCAAGCACTTATAGAGATGATTGTGAAGCCTTTGGAGAGCCACCCAAGCCAAGAAGTCAGAACTGGGTGTTAGCCTTAAGTGCTATCAGTGTTCTTACTTTGGTTTCTCTAAGTTGGAGCCAAAGACTCATTATTCTCAGTGATTGCCATCACCTATATGTCCCGGTGGAGGATGTGGTGACCTTCCTTGATGGAGTTCTTGTGAGGAGGCTCCAAAAGGTGTACATGGTCTTGAAACGCACCATGTCGGAGTGGCAAACGAGTATTCACTAGTGGATGGGAGTTAACTAGGTCTTGATGGCTCTTGGTGCTCCAATGTGGACTAGGTGATTGTGACAACAATCCAATACCATGGGATAAAATTTGATTATTTCTTTTAACCTCATGACTGGAGGAATGCTTAGTGACCGAGAGCGTACGTTAATGGAGCTCGGACATGAACTAGGGATTGCTCTTTGGCAATCGACACCACACGATACATCGTATCATCTCGAGAGCCTATGGCTCCTTACTTGTGCTCTTTACTTACCGTATTTACATTTTAGCATGTGCTTTGTTCATGTAGCTTTACCTTTCCTAGAGTATATATTAGGCTAATTCATAAGATTGGGTCTAGTTTGCAAAACTCTTTCATCATTTGGGTAAGTACCACTAGATAAATTTAAGAGCACATCTTTGTGGTTAGTTTTAGTTTCTAGTAGATCCCTAGGTTAAGTTTTTAGCGACCCAATTCACCCTTCCCCTCTTGGGTCAACATCTGGTTCCTTTCATAGACACAAAGTGCAGTTTTGTTATATGATGTTGTATATAATTTGTGGTGCATAGCTACTTAACACCCTGACTTCCTCTAACAATAACCACAAAAATATATACCCACTGCTGCCAAATTTCAACATTTGGAATCCAAATTTAGTGCATTTGAATGTATACACGCTAGATTCAAGATCAAGGGGCTACCTCACTTTGTTGAGCAAGAAGTCAAAAGGTAGCATGTGCTTGAATCCTAGGAAAGCTTGCCTAGAGGACTATATGGGCAAGATTTTTCCTTGCTTTCATGGGAGGGGCAGATCAGCTCACCCCTACTAGACAAGGATGGACTAGCTGAAAGCCCTAGTTTGATTTTGGATAATTGATGAAACCTATGGACTAATCCTTAGGCTAAGTGTGTGACTATATAGGATGGTCCAATCCAAGTGGTGGAGCAAGAAGAAGTCCATGGAGATGGACATGAAATGATGGTGATCAAGCTCCAACTTGGAAAAGAAGAAAGAGAAAAACAAAAACCAAGGAGATCAAGGCAAAAGTATCAAATAGGTTTTGTTTTGGCACTCAAGACACCATAGAAGGTGTGAGTGCATTTAGGATCGATAGTCGTACTATAAAGAGGGAAAATCTTTGGCTAAGCGGTTATCGAGTGCCACTAGGTGACATGATTCTTGCATATGCATTAGAGATCTAGTGTGCTAACAATTGACCCTTGAAAATGTTTGAAAAATGCTAACACATGAGTACACAAGTTCTACACTTTGTGGTTAGCAACTTAGAAGCAAGGGTGAAGAGGTTGAGGAGTTAGAAAAATAAAAGGTGGCGAAGGTACCTGATCGGACTCTAGCTCTGAGGTGATCGGACTCACCCTAGAGCATCCGGTCAGTGTTGATGGCACAGCCGAGATGGCCTAGGAAGGACCGGACGCTGGGATCTGACTCAGTCGCTGAGTCCGGTCATGTGGAGCAGAAAAGGCGAGGCTCGGCCCCGCGATCGGACGCAGGTGGAGCAGCGCGACCGGACACAACCCTAGTGGGTCAGGTCACGTGTGACGTACGCTGACACAAGCTCGTGTGCGAGGGCAGAGAGGGCTGAATGCACCCATGAGTCCGGTCGTGCGTGACAGGACGCGTCCAGTCGATGAAAATCATCTCTAGATGCTTTCTGTACTCGACCGGACTCTGCATTGTCGTGCTTCCGGTCGGTTCAAGAGGCGCGTCCGGTCATCTATTGACTGCGCGAGTGAACTTTTTAGTTACCGTTGGAGATCAACGCGCGAGATTCAAAAGGGGCGTGGACGCCTAAGGACGACCGAACGGCTCTCTGAGTCTTGGGGCCTCTATAAATAGAAGTGCTTCGGTTTGGGCTTACTCTCTTGGACATTTTCACCTATGATATATCCTTGTGAACCTAAGCAAACACCTTTCACTCATCTCCTTCATTGATTCATCATCATAGTGAGATTGGGAGTGATTCCTAGTGTATTTGCTTGAGTGATTGCATCTAGTGGCACTTGGGGATCGTTGTGGCTATAGATTTCTTGTTACTCTTGGTGATTGCCGCCACCTAGACGGCTTGAAGCAGTGGAGGAGCATTGGCATGAGTTGGTGATTGTTTGTGGCCATCTCCCAGTGATTGTGAGGGGTCTTGTACCTTCCCCGGTGGAGCGCTGAAAGGTAACTCTAGTGGATTGCTCGTGTCATTGAGTTACCTCACTTGCGGGTAGGTTCTCGTGGAGTCCATTTGTTGGACTAGGTTTTTGGAATACCTATTAGCCGTCGAACCACCAAGTATTGGTCGACACAACGGGGCAGACTAGTATGGCGGCAAGCATGTGAAGCTCAGGAGAAAAATTGATTGTCATCTTGTGATTGGATTTCTCCCGATGATTGATTGGAATTCATATTGATTGGTTCATCACACTTGCCACGGCAGTATAATCACCCTACTCTCTCTTGTATTACTTTCTTTACATTCTTGCATAGTGTCAAGCTCTTTAGGTGTGAGAGCTTGTTAGTTTGGTTAGTGAGGCTCTTTAGTTAGTCTTTGAGAGCTCACTAGCTTAGAAAGTAGCAACCTAGGCTTGTGTGTGAATTAGTGATCATAGCAACTAGAATGGTTGGGCAGGTGGCTTACAACCCTTGTAGAGCTAGAGCAAAATTGTATTTCGCCATTTAGGTTACTAACCTTGTGCTCTAGTGAATTTGTAGAGAATTTTTATAGGCTATTTACCCCCCTCTAGCCATTTAGGACCTTTCACTAGCTTCCTAAGCGAGGCAAGTGTACCAAATAGAACTAAATGTTTTAGTGATTGATTGTAAACTTCAATAACTCGACTTTGATATAATGTTTGTTTAAGTGAGTCAAAAATTTAATCATTTATGCAAATGCTTGTCCAATTAAATACATAAGTTTTGAGAGAAACCGAACTTTGGAGTCACAAAGATCATGAAAACTAGCATACCCAAAGAAACGAATACACACAAAAGGGGAGAGGCAAGACGCAATGTGGGCCTATTTGCTTCAAGGTCTCACATGCAAGGAGAGCACCAAACAGAGATCTCCACCCTAGACACTCAGAATCCAACGCTTGGGGGAGCACAGAGAGCCAGACAAGTTTTCTTGTCTTCAAAACAAACATGTCGTGCGTGTGAGACAGAGGGAGGTAATGCACACTTGTAATTATTTTGTAAACTTCCTTTCCCTCGTGTAAAGTTCATTTTCCTTTAGATGACTAGGTGCCATGCTCGCACACGATATTGCTGCAGTGGTGCTCCATTTATAGTTGTGGGGCCGAACAGAAGCGTCTGAAATTTTTATGTCCTGCCTTTTCTTCTCTACCCCCTTCACTTGTCCTTCTTGTGAGCTTTCTCACCCAGCGAATATCTCTACAACATCCAGATTTAGTGTGGGGCGAGAGAAGATTTGGAGATTGTGGGAACCGGGCATAGTGGGACGTTAAGACGGGGGTGACAGACTCTGTGAATCCTATGCCAAAGCCAAAGGGCGAGGGGGTATGGCATAAATGATTTGGAGGCGATGAGTTGGGATCTCAACAATGTAGAATGGTGAGATTTGGGTGAGGTAGCGAGCCAATAGCTTGAAGTGGCAAGAACCTTGGATCTCAACAAGGCAGTTCGATGGGATCTCGGAGAGGAAGCAAGACAAGATCCTAAAGCGGCGACGGTGGCGACAACCTTGGATCTCGACGAGGCATCGATATGGAATCTCAAGAGGCAACAAGCCGTGAGTCCAGAGTGGTAGCGACGTCCTTGGATCTCAACGGGGCGTTAGAGGGGGATTTGAAAGTGGAAACAAGCCTAGAGACCAAAGCAATAGCGATGAGCTTGGATCTCGACAAGGTAGTAGGATGGGACCTACGAAGCTTAAAGCTCAAAGCAATGGTGGTGAAATGGGATCTCAACGGGGCAGCATGTCTAGTGCCCAAAAAGGCGGCGACGAGTTGGGATCTCGGTGAGGCGACATGCCAAGCTCTCAAAGCATCGAGGATGAGTTGGGATTTGGACAAGGATGTTGAGTGGAATCTCGATGAGGTACCGGGCTTAGAGTCGAGTTCGGATTTGGAGGAGGATGCTGAGTGGAATCTCAACGAGGTACCGGCTTAGAGCTGAGTTTGGATTTGGACGAGGATGTCAAGTGGAATCTCGATGAGGTACCAGACTTAGAGCCAAGTTCAGATTTGGACGAGGATGCTAAGTGGAATTTTGATGATTTACCAAGCTTAGGGCCGAGTTCGGATTTGGAGGAGGATGCTGAGTGGAATCTCAATGAGGTACCAGGCTTAGAGCCAAGTTTAGATTTGGACGAGGATGCCGAGTGGAATCTCGACGAGGTACCAGGCTTAGAGCCAAGTTCGGATTTGGACGAGGACGCTAAGTGGAATCTCGACGAGGTACCAGGCTTAGAGCTAAGTTCAGATTTGGACGAGGATGCTGAGTGGAATCTCGACAAAGTACCAGGCTTAGAGTCTGAAGAAATGGCGGACCACCAGGAAACAACACGACATGTCTCTGTGAGTTTTTCCTCTCTCTCTATTTTTCTTTGAGATATCTAACAAAAATTAGAAGTTTTCTTGAAACCCTTTTCTAACCAATTTTGGGGAAAGGTTTTGAAAAACACCATACACTAAAACTATTTTTACAAACAAAGCTTTTGGAAAATATTTGCCAAAAAAACATTTGTCAAAGTTTTCAACAAATGTGCTATGGTAAAATCGTTTTGGACTCAAGAAAAGTTTCATATTTGTTTTAGAAAGGTCTTAGAGAAAATTAGAGGACATGTTTCGTAGCAAGCTTTTTTTTTCTAAATGCTGCTTCTTGAAGTGTGAGATACTCATGCTTTCCAATCAAAAATATATGGGTTGACATTGCTATAATGGATAAATGGTGAGAAGCTAAAGTCGATGAGGTCATTCCTAATTAGTGATATCATGCTCGCTATCCAATGGTGCCATATTACACTTAGAACATTAAATTCTTAGGGAGGAACAACCTGCATATTATCATATAAAACTATATACAATGCTACCAACATGATTATTGTTCCATAATAAATTGTGTCTAAAGTGGTAACAAACTAGGGCGTTGCTTCAGCCCGTGAGCGCACGCGTAGTCGAGTCCGTCCACATGCCTTCTCCTCCCCTCTCCTAGCGCATCCCCCTTCTTCCTCCTATGACGCGTGACCCACGCCCCCACCACCACCCACCGCCCCGCTGCGGTGCGGTAGGCCTTATCGCGTCCGCGGCGGCCTCTTCCTTCCCCTCCCCGAGCCATCCCGCCGTCGCCATGGCCATGGGCGCCTCCTCCCCGACCTGGCCCGGGCGCCTCTTACGCTGCCGGAACCCTAACGCCGCCCTCCCGCCATCCACACCGTCTGGCCACCGTGCCTCCCCGAGCCCCTTCTAAGCCCGCTGGAGTTGGGGACACACGCACGCACACGCACACACACAGAGATAGAGAGAGAGAGGAGAGGATGGCTCGTCGAAGTTGGGAAAGAAGAAGGTTGGTGGCGGTCGGGCGTCGCGCATATGACAGACACGACGCGCGCGACGCGTAGGAAGGCGAAGACGGTGTGCGCAGGGTGACCAGATCCTACGGTAGAAGTAAGCATTCCCATACAAACAATTAAATTTAATGCCAAAACTACTAGATTTTGTGCCAGGTCTGTATTTCTATGGAGATATAGCTTCATCCTGTCCTGCAATTAATTTTTTTACAAGTAAGCAAAACATTATGCATCATCTAACAAATGCCTATTTGGATTGGGGATTTGGATGGCTAACTTTGGTGGGTAAAAGGGTTTTTTTAAGGAAATATGACACAACACAATGGTTGCAATCACTGGGGTTAGTAATTTATGGATCTGTCTACGTAACCCTCAAGCGTTTTACGCTCTCTTGACACCTATTTTTTTCTTCGTATCTTCTTCCTCCTCCCGACGCACCGTTGCCGCCCGCCGCCCCGCCACGGTGACCTCCTCCTTCCCTTCCCCGTCGCCGTCATGGCCATAGCCGCCCCGCCCCAACTTGGCCCGACCGCCGCCTCTGCCTCACCGCCGTCTCTCCCACCCCCACCGCCTGGCTTGACTGCCTCCCTAAAAATCTTTTCTAAGTCCGTCAGAGATGGAGAAGAGAAGGAGTGATGTAGATGAAAAAGAGGAATTGAGTGTTCCATCGGTCGGTGTTGAACGGTATTTTCTCTAATTCATCGTACCGGGGCCCGTATGTTTAAGCTTGGGAATGCGACTGGGCCCCGAAATGAACATAGACTTTGCCGAACCCAGCCCAGTTTCTTCAAGGTCTGATCTGGTCTGGTGGTGACGAGTGACTGGTGTGACTCGGCGAGGCCTACAGAGCGTGTCACGCCTTCTCCTCCCCCATCTCATCAGGAGCAGTCATCTCCTCCCCTTCTCATCCGAGCCCTCCTTCCTCCGCCTCCCCTTCCCCCCCCCCCCCCCATCTCGCCGTACACTTCTCCACTCCTCCTCTGATCACCAGCCGCCCCCGCCTCCGCCTCGATCCCCTCCGATCCAATCCGGTACGTGCGTCGATCCATCACCTGATTCCCCCGTCGGGCTGTACCAGATCGGATCAAGGCCTCGTGACCATCTGATCTTATGACTCGGCGCATAGGAATTTTTTTTCGTTGGTTGTTGATTTGTTCAAGCTTCATGATTCTTACAATACCTTTTTCTGAATTTTCCAGGTTTTTTGCTTGATTCGGCGGGTAGCAACCTGGTCAGTCCAATCCGTCTGTGAAGAAATTTTCCGTATTTTTGTTTGCGTCGCATCGTTTCTGCGAAGGATTTCCTGTTCGTTTGGGGGAAATAAGGGAGCGTCCTTGATGTCTACTGTCGCGATCCCGACGCCGCCATCGGCGGCGCAAGAGAAGGCCGCCAGCCGGAATAAGCGCAAGTATCGTGCCGAGCCACCATCCGCCGAGTTGGGCCCATTCGGGCTGGAGTACTCACTGACGGCGGACTGCGTGGGATTCGAGTTTATGTCGCCCGAGAAGGCTGCTGCCCTGGCAGCAGCGGCAGCTGCAGCTGAAGGTGTCAGCCTTGACCTCCTCCAGAACTCGTGCGAAAACTGCAAGGATCGCCACCCTACTGCGGAGGAGTTATTGGAGTGCCAGCGATATGTGAATTGGAGTGACCCAAATGAGACGCAGCTGGAGGAGATCCTTCTCAAGAGTCTGGACACCACCTTTGACAATGCTGTGAGTCTGATCACCACAATGGGCTACTCTGAGGCGGCCGCACGGGCTGCTGTTGTGCGGACAGCTGCGCAATACAACTGGAGGGAGAGCCTTGCTGGGTTTGGAGAGGCAGCAGTTGAGGTTCTCAAGACGGAAGGGGACATGTTGCCAAGGGAGGGTGCCTCTGTTGAAGACATGAGGAAGATTGAACAGGCTGTGCTTGGTAGTATGGTTACGTTGGTAAATGAGGCTCAGCCATTCTACACCATAGGCGATGTAATGTTTTGCTTGCTTATGTCGGACATGAACGTGGCAAATGCCTGTGCCATGGACTACAATACTTCTTCCCTCCCAGCTGTGGCTGCTCAAGTTATTGCCCAACCAGTCGCGGGAAACTATGAACCTGGTTCAGGTTCAAATTTGTCAGTTTCTATTACCAACCCGCAGACTGGCGTTACTTTCCATGGAAAACTTACCCCAGTGCCACCTGGATCTTATGGTGCTGTAAAAGCTGATTCATCAATGGCACCGGCAAGCCTGAATGTATCAAGTAGCAAACCCTCGGTGTCGGGCAAGACTCAGTGTGTGATCCCAAATATTGAGCCAAAAGAACATTCAGAGGACCAACCATTTATTGCTGCTGCGACACAATCTGTGAAAAATGACAAGCCATCCCCAAGCAAGAGGGGGGGCTCTAAGAGGGACTCCTTGCATCGGCAGAAGTTAACAAGCTTTGATAAAGGTTCCCGAGCATTGGGTTCCAAAGGCTCTCTTAGGTCTGGCAAGCATAGCTCTTCGGCCAGTGCAGTATTGGAGAGGAAGTGCAGGTCATTTTCAGATTCTACTACTAGCAACTTGAAGGGCTCATCAAGAGTTGCTAAAGGGTTTGCTGCAAGCATATCTGGATCAGAAGTATCAGTTGACCTTTCCTTTACTGGTACCCTTTCCCCTTCTCCATCATTTGATGCCAAGATAGATAGTAACTCAAACCCAGCACCTGCTGCTAGCACAGATCTTTCATTGTCATTGCCCTCCTCAAGTGATAGTTTGAATCATGATTCCAATACTGAGGGAGTGGACTCTAGTAGCAAAATTAATTTTTCATATGATGAAGAACAGAAGGTCTGGATCCCACATGATAAAAAGGATGCAATTGTCTTGATCCTTGTCCAGAGGCAGAAAGATTTGCAAGCACATATGCATGACTGGACAGACTGGGCTCAGCAGAAAGTGATGCAGGTTGCACACCGACTTGCAAAGGAGAAGGATGAACTTCAGTCACTTAGGAAAGAGAAGGAAGAGGCAGACCGCCTGCAAGAAGAGAGACACCATTTGGAAGAGAGTACTCGGAAAAAGCTTCTAGAGATGGAGTCTGCAATTTCTAGGGCAAATGCTCAGCTGGAGAAGGCAGAAGCATCTGCTCGCAGACATGAGGCTGAGAATGCACAACTCATGTTACAGATGGAAGCTGCAAAGCGACATGCAGCAGAGTCAGCAACAAATATTTCAGATCTTTTAAAGAAGGATGAGAACAGTCATAAAAGGTCTCAGCGTTGGGAATCTGACAGAGCCCTGTTACAAGAGGACCTTGCAGCACAAAAGAGCAAGTTATCTCGGGTTCAAGAACAGCTTCAGCATGCTAAAGAGCTAAAGGCTCAAGTGCAGGTACTAACTGTTCTATTTTTACCTTGTTGTAAGTTGTAACCTTATTTTAATTGGATTGGAAACTAAAATAGTAGTCCCTCCATTCCAAATTATAAGTCGCTTTGACTTTTTTGGTTCATCCATTTTGTTATGTATCTAGACATATTATTATATCTAGATGCATAGCAAAATGGATGTACCAAAAAAGTTAAAGTGACTTATAATTTGGAACGGATGGATATAATCATATGACCTATGCTCATTTTTTTTATTCATGTGGTTCATCGAAATTTCTTTACTGCTATTGTACTTGACTCTATTAGGCTGCGTGCATGAATAGAATAGCTGGGCCAATTCTTTCTCTTAGAAATACTAAATTTAATAAATATGATGTAAGGTATCATTGAGAAACTTGTAAGGTATACTAAAAATATCTCACTATTTGTTGTGTGATGTGATTCTACTTTTTACCAACACTCCACTATATTCTGTAATAGATAATGATGTTTTCGTGGCTTGTTTATAGCATGTACACGTTGTGATTGTGTTAGTAAGGTTTCATTTCACACCTTTTTTTTTGTGTGTGTTCTCGCAACTGAAGGGTTTGGGGCTGTTGAGAAGCTTATGGAATAAATGGTAGATAACTGGCTGTCCTAGCTATGACTGCTCTAAGCATACTTAGTATTTCATGAGTAAGCTGCAAACTTTTGTATGCAGAAGTTTCTGGAAGAAGTTCGGAGCTTTATATGGCATTTGCACTTAATTACTAGCTACTTGTCAACTGTTTACAGCATTAGATAAAGTTGAGACAATATTGCTTATTTTACTATTTGTATATGATATCTGGTAAATTTCATAGTTTAAACAGATGAAACCATGCCATTGTCTCCATTCCATAGCACCTCTATGGTTTCTCTGACCATTTGTCGAGTTTGGCATGTACTGAAATCCTTCCTTATATCTCGTATCTTTCAGATGTTGGGATGGAAATTACGAAGATACAGAAAATAACTCAGTACTTTTTTAGATTAGCAAGGCAGTGAATAATAGTAGATAAGCTGGCTTAGCGCAGACTGCTAGTAAACCTGGCTTGAGGTGTTCTATACCATCCTTTTACAAGGCTCATTAATTACCAAGATTGTTATTCCTTCTAGAGACTTTAAAAAGACAGGACATGTGTGCTGATTGTGCTTCATGGATCTCTCTTTTTAAATTCAATTCGAATTGATTGTGCTTGCCATGTTGAGTTGAGCAATGAGCCGATGATTAATCCTGTGTATACCACTTGTATAAAGTCGTGTTAGTGTTATAAGGTTGCTACTTGCTATATCTACTTAGTTCGGTTTAATTCGATTCCCTCAACCTCACCTATTTACTTTATAACCTGCCTTCACTATATATCATCACATATTCACATCTTTGGTCTTCTCCATGATTGCGAATACTTGCAGGCAAGGTGGAAACAAGAGGAGGCTGGAAAGGTTGAGGCAATTGCCCTTGTAACCTCAGAGAGGAAAGAGAGGGAGCAAATTGAGACCTCCATGAGGTCAGAAGAGAATTTGCTGCATCTTAAAGCAGCGAATGACGCACAAAGATACAAGAGTGAGATCCGTGCTCTTGAGCAGCATATTGCACAACTGAAGGTGTCCTTGGACTCTTCAAAGGTTGCTGCCCCCAAGTGGGGAACTGACAATAAAACCTATGCATTGCATCTTTCTGAAGGGAGAAAGAACAGCAATGTCCAAATTTTGTCCAACATAGCAGTACCCCAAGATCTCGATTTTGATGATATACAGCGTGACCGGGAGTGTGTCATGTGCTTGAGTGAGGAGATGTCCGTGGTGTTCCTCCCTTGTGCCCACCAGGTCGTCTGTGCCAAATGCAGCGACCTCCATGAGAAGCAAGGAATGAAGGAATGCCCTTCATGCCGGACCCCCATCCAGCGCAGGGTGTGCGCCCGCCCCGCCGGTTTCTAGATTTCACATATACCATTTGGATTTTACTTTTTGTTTCACCTTGATTGCTCAGCTTGAGTTGATGGAAGATTGGAGAGAATAATAATGAGGGGGTGAGTGGTGAAACTTTGACAATAATACATCGTTAAACATCAAACAAGCCCCAGTGGACAGCGGGTACTGGTTGGGTTTGTTTTATGGATATACCGGCCGCTTCTGAATGCTTTGGTTTTGCTGCACTCTGGTTCTAAGTCCTGTACTTTTTTGGTAAACATGTCGGTTTGTGTGATGCTTGGCAGGAAACCTGTTGATCGATGTTGTTATGCCCTGTTGCATTCATCTCTAGCTATTGAAGTCCTAAATGAAGTGAGCTTCACTCGTCTCCTTAACCAGGTCTCTGGAATATACCGGCCGCTTCTGAATGCTTTGGTTTTGTTGCACTCTGGTTCCAAGTCCTGTACATTTTGGTAAAAATGTCGGTTTGTGTGATGCTTGGCAGGAAACCTGTTGATCGATGTTGTTATGCCCTGTTGCATTCATCTCTAGCTATTGAAGTCCTAAATGAAGTGAGCTTCACTTGTCTCCTTAACCAGGTCTCTGGATGTCAGTTCTCACGGTGGCTCACTCGTCTCCTTAACCAGGTCTCTGGATGTCAGTTCTCACGGTGGCATGGTGCCCGGGAGTTCCAGTTCTATGATGCGAGAGTGGTCTGATTGCAAGCAGTGTAGGCGAAATTTAGACAGAACCTTGTGAAAATACCTTAAAAATGGGACTTGTTTAACATTGGAGTTTATACTATGTATAAATAGGTCACGAAAGTACAAATTGGGACTGATCTAACATTAGGGGGGATCAGTGGAGAACAGTTCTCGTGAAGCAATCGTGGGGGACTGATGCTTAAATTTAGGATGAATAGTTAAAAATGAAAATTATAAATCTCTCGTGCGTTGGATGTGTATTTGTGAACACTTCTTGCGAGTTCACTGTAGGTGTCTACAGTTTGTCCATAAGGACCACACTCAAGGTCACCTATGTGAAATAACTTGTGAAATTAACGTAGATGCCATGTTTAGAGTTGGGCATGTTTGTTAGGGCAGTTCTAACTTAGAAAGAGAACCGTTTCTATAGAGTTAAATGATAAGACGGCTAAACAAAAAGCTGACGTGGCAATCCAATTACTGTGCCAAGATTTAATATAAGTCATCCTTTCATTCGAAAAAAAGAAGAAAGAGAGAAAAACTAATGGAAATGGGTTTTCAACTAAAAAACAAAGGTAACTCAGCGTCCAAGATGGTGGAAACGATACTTTTCATGTTGGAAGGAAACAAGCCGTTTTCTTCTTAGGTGGGTTCCACAATGGGAGTGCTGCGCCTATACGGCGTCGCTTGCCAATGTGCCGCCACGCTCAGACCGCATGTGTTGCCCTGCCATACCGTTTATATTCTAGTGCTAGATAGAACTAGAGGGAGAAAATTAGTGACAAGAATTAATAACAGATCCACGTGAAGAAATTATGTCCTAAAGTTTTTATGAATGATCTACTATAGATGTGAGCATCTATGGAAACTACTATAGTTAATGTTAGGATTACCTTTAGTGTCATTGGAATGATAGACTCTGGACCGGGGTAGCGGTTTACAACCTCTGCGTTCAACCCCCACCCCCACACACTACCCACTAATATTTGAATATTTGCACATTACCTAATCTACTAGACATTATTTGATCATACAGGGCGACTAAGACCCTATGAGAGCTTTGGTGAATGGTGATCAAAGTGATGATATGCTTGAAACATGGTGACAAGTATATGCAGAGTAACTATTATGGCGACGAGTATGGTGACATGTTTGACTATACTTACGTGGTGTATTTTATACAGGTATCGTACACCGACAAGCTTACCGTGTAAAATTGCTATATCACATCCTCTTTAGGGTGAATTTAAAAAATAAAATTTTCTTAGAGAAATTATTTTCCTTCATCTTGGGTCTTGTTGCATCCAACCTTCCACAGTTACCACCCCATGAAGGAGGGGCTTGAGACTTAGGATGGGAATTCTACTTGTAGGTGTGGATAACCACTGATATTACATTCGATAGGTGTAGTTATGGGTGTGGATAACCACGGATATTGTATTTGACAGGTGTAGTGTGGGTACAAAATTACACTGCATCTATACGATAAGATTCGCAATCCAGTTCCACGGTGGGCCTTGTTTTTTTTCGTTTCTTATACAATACTCTCTACTCCAGTGTACTCTCTTTTTCTTTCCAAAACACACCGCTAGCTATACTCTGTAATTCCATTTAGCAGACCATCCGTGAGGCCACGGTATTGGGGCCGTCCCAGTTTTCTTGCTCAATTTTTTCTTCTTTCAGTTTTCTTCTTTTCTTTTTTAATTAGATAGTACAACGTAGACGCTCACAATATACACACACTCACCCCTATAAACTCATGCACGCAAACCCTATCCGTATGATCACCTTCAAAGACTGGCTTGGCAAATCCTCGAGACGAGATTGACAAAGTCACCACAAGCACCTTGCTTGGAATATTCATTCTACGGGGAGTCGAACCCAGGACATCAACCAAGGCTCTTATAACAACTAGGTTATAGACATCAACCTACCCATTCTAATATATTATAAACAGTTTTTTAAGTTGAGAAGTTGTCTAAAACAAACTAAGTAAATATATTGTACCAGATAAGTTATGTATAACTTTTTTGAAAGATGTTGAACAACGAAAATTTATCTGTATAAGTTATTACCTTATTCGTAAAATTTTATTATATAAAAGTTACGTTAGAAAATTTATGTTGACCATTTTTTATGCTAAATTTGTCCACTTGCAGTTATAAACAAATGTTGGGTTAAAAGTGTTATATAGAACGCAAAGTGAAATTGTTATCATAAGTTTTGTTTGCTGATAGTTATGAACAAAAATTGAGTTACAAATGTTATATGAAAGCCTCGGTGAACAATGAGCTATACTCTGGTCTCTCTGCATAAGAGAACTAGGAGTATACCCCGCGCGTTGCTGCGGGAATGCAGGATACTAATATTTTGTATGTGACACCTTGTGCATTGCAACATTATTTTCAGAAAAATAAATTTGTTGCATTATGGAAGAATGTAATGAAAAGGTATTAGAATATTATATCACATTATAGGAAAGCGTAACGGTCAAACCAATATTATGATATCCATAAGCCATGTATATATTGAAAATGTAATTGTAATTAAAATGAGTTTGCACTCAGTGGGAATCGATTGGTAGCCTCTAGTGAAATAGTATAAATTGCACAGTTTAATAGAAAATTACGCGATAAGAATCCGCAAGGAAAAGATTGTCACCTATATGAATAGTTTGAGGTAATTAGAGTAAGGCAGTAAGCAGCACCAGCATGGACCACAAACATCAGAATATTAGTAAGCTTGTGCTTAGTAGAATAAGGGGGTGTTTAGTTCTGGGGTGAAAAATTTTGGGGTGTCACGTCGGATGTTTCATGGGATGTGAAAGGATCAAGATGCCCAAGAGGAGGGGTGAATTGGGCTTTTCTAAAAATAAATGCAAGGAATAAATCCTACAAGCTGGAATTCACCCCTAGTGTCTACTTGTGTTCCTAGAAAGTCTACCGATACAAAGTTTTGCACCCTAGTTTCCAAACCTAGTCTAGCATGGCAAGTCTAGGAATGTAAACAAGCAATGTAAGTAAATACGAGAAAGTAAATGCTTGAATGTAAAGGGGCAAGGAACACGGCGATGTTTTTCCGAGGTATCGGAGAGTCGCCACTCCCCACTAGTCCTCGTTGGAGCACCCGCGCAAGGGTGTCGCTCCCCCTTGATCCGCGCAAGGATCAAGTGCTCTCTACGGGTTGATTCTTCGACACTCCGTCGCGGTGAATCACCCACAACCGCTCACAAGATGAGTTGGGTCATCCACAAGCTCCGCCGGATGAACACCAAACTCCCAATCACCACCAAGCCGTCTAGGTGATGGCGATCACCAAGAGTAACAAGCTAGAACTCTCACTTGACCTCTACGAGCCTAAATGAGAAAGTGGATGCACACTTGTTACTCTCTAATCGCTAGTGAGGAACTCTCAAGCTTTGATTCTCAAATCTCTATCCTCACTAGTGCTCTTGCACTACCTTGCACTTCAAAGGTGTTTATCAGCTGATCAAATGAGCAAGAGACCTCTAAAAGAGGTGGTGGGGATGTATTTATACACCCCACAGACGAAACGAACCGTTACCTGCTGACTCAGCAAAACTCGAGCTGACCGGACGCGCCGGTCGTACGGACCGGACGCGCCGGTCGCTCGTAACGGTCAAAAACCGAAAAACACCTAAATGACCGAACGCACCGGTCAGGGGTGACCGGACGCGTCCGATCGTGCGTGGAGCTTACTGTACTCGCACCGGACGCGCGACCGCGTCCGATCGGTGATGACCGGACGCGTCCGGTCGTCTCAGGACCTTACTGGACTATGACCGGACGCGCCGATCACACCCAGGTCGCGTCCGATCGGGTGTTTCCCTTAAGTGACACGTGTTGACTTCTGACCACCGCGTCCGGTCCTCGCGAGGACCGCGTCCGGTGCTCAGAGCTGAAACTCCAACCGCGGAACTGAACTGACCGGACGCGTCCGGTCATGCCGAGGACCGCGTCCGATCACGTGAAAACGACCCGAAACTCTCCGAAAAGCGTTACAACTTGAACCAAGTTGCTTCCAACTGAACTTTGAGCTATTCTAGAGCTGCCTAGCGCCAAGTTTAACAAGTGTGCACCACACCTAAACATAGGACTCGCCTAGGTCAAGCTACCCGCTCATGCCCCCCTTTATAGTACGGCCAAAAGAGAAAAACGAAGATCCTAACGACTATTCCAAATGTCTCTCAACACCTCGACATCCGGAACTAACCGTCCTTAATCTTGACGTCACTCTTTTGAAGACCGAAACGATTTCCATCAAGGGGCATGAATACCATGGTGCCCAAAGCAGTTAAAACCTCCATGACCTAACTTACCAAAGTTTCTGCAAAACACACGTTAGTCATGGTAATAAAGCGTTGTCATCAATTGCCGAAACCAAACCTCGGGGCCTAGATGCTTTCAATCTCCCCCTTTTTGGTGATTGATGACAACACTCAGATATGAAAGATTGGAGTTGAGGTTTTTGAGCATGCATGGTTCACATAAGCAACAAGCAATAAGCAGAGTAGAGAAAGGAATTGCTTATGTGTCCCAAGCCAAAAGAGTGTACTCATAAGATAAGACAAAAAGCGTTAGTACACAAACGGATATAGCTCATAAATTATCGGGGTAAGGCACGGAAGCACAACCTTAGAGCTATAAATAACAACGGTGACATGAGATAACACTAACAGGATAAAACATTAAGACTCAAGGTTTATCTCACAACGACATGTCACACGAATGCAATGACTGAAAAGTAAACATGATGCATGAATGTAGCACACAAAAAAAACGAAAAAACCTCTCTCAAAACTCCCCCTGAAACTACTCTCTCTCCCCCTTTGGCATCAAAGCGCCAAAAACTAATCTAAGGATCGGACGGGGGGACAGACGGAGTCGTGTCGGGTGCCGAGGTGCGCGGAGTAATCATGAAGTGTAGAGAATCGCCCTCGGAATCTGAGCTATCTGGCTGACCCTCTGATGAAGCATGTGGCTGTGTAACTGTCTGGGTCTGAACGGCAGGAACAGGTACTGTCGTAGTAGTAATGATAGGATCCGTCTGAGTGACCTGAGCCTGTAGCGAGCCAATAGCAGGGGGATCTGTCGAGGCAACTGACGAAGGAATAGTATCTGTCCCTGTCACTGGAGGAATAGCTGCCTCTGAAGCTGACAACCCTGAAAAAGTAGCAACTGTAGTATGCGAGGGCGTCGGCTGACCAGTCAACTCGCTGTAGGTAGCACTGAAATCACCGAAAGATGTGCCTGTCAGGAGGTGAGGGCGAGGCTGGTCTGATGGTGTAAACCCCGTGTGAATAGGAGTGAAGCTCGGGGACTGGAAAGACTGGGGAACCTGCTGCTGTGGGGATGTGAACTGGAAACCCGACTGTCCCTGACTCGATGGATCAGAAGATGGTAAAGCAGAAGTCAGGACGGAAGCAGGCGGAGGAACCCCAACAGTGACTAGGTGGCGCAGGAGGTCCAAGTACTGCTGCTGACTAGCTACACTCTGTCGCTGAATCTAAAACTGCTGTCGCTGCATTTCAACCTGCTGCCTCTGGATCTCAAGCTGCTGACGCTGAAACTCGTCCTGACGAGCCTGAATCTGTGCAAGTGCTGCAGCTGTGTCCTGAGCCTGTCGCTGTATCTGCTGTTGTTGCTGCTCCTGTGCCTGGGTCAACCTCTCAAGTATAGCCACCATGGTTGGGTCTGTGCGGGAGGCTGAACCAGAGCCACCGGCCTCGTGGTCGTGAGACCGAGGAGACCGGTACCTGGGGATGGGCTGGTAGTCCTCATCAGTGCTGTCAGATGTCACATCCTCAGGAAGATCAGCAGGCTGAGCGTCAAGATCGGCAAGCTCTGCCTCTGCAAGCTCATCAACTGTGGCGTCCTGCTCAGCTGCTGTCTCAGGAACCTCAGGTCGCTCACGCTGTCCTGGCACTGGGGCCTGATCTCTAGTGACTGAAGCCCAAAGCTGACGGATATCATACTCAGGAAAAGCAGTGGTAGTATCTGATATCTCAGCTCGGATCTCTGCTGGCAGCTGAATAGATGATCTGATAATGAAGCAGATCCAGTGTGCATAGGGCAGCTGACGATTACCCTTGAAGCCCTCAGCTATGGTGTCCTCCATCTCACTAAGTATGAGATCCCATATATCAAACTGTGTCTGTGAGAGGAGATGGTGAACAACCCATAGCTGCATCCGAGTCAGTCCCTCTCTGTAGCCAAGTCTGGGAAGTAGAGTGCGTCTGACTATAGCGTCCAAAACTCTGGCAAGTGGTGTCAAACTGGCAGGCGTGCGACGAGACCCTTCGCCAAAAGGCTCACGAAAGCAGGGTCGAACCAAGTCGGTAGGTGGCACTGTCCCGCCGTGAGGGCGTCTCGGAGGAGGAGTCTGACCATAACATAGCTGATGTATCTTTGTGTCAAAAGCTGGGAGTCTGAGAATCTCCCTCACTCTGCTGCTGTATAGGCGGTGATCGCGGCCTCGGAATGCAAAGTGAATGAAATCATGGGCAGGATCAATCCATAGTGAAGCATAAAACTCTCTGACCCATGTGCCGCAGTATGCACCTGTCCGTCCAAGAAGATCCGACAAGCCTGGCAGAAAGGACAGGTGCGGACGAAGCTGCTCTCCCACAACCTCAACTAGTGTCTCAAGTCGACAGACCCTCTGTGGTCGAAAAGCAATACCGCTGTCAACTAGAGCCCTGTAGAAATCCTCCTGAAGTGGGGTATAGAACCCTTCTGAAGCTCTGGGATCCCTCACAGGTGGAAACCAACGACTGACCTCCACGAACCTCAACCCGTGCACCTGACGTGCTGTAGCACCCCTCAAGTCAAAGTGCTCGACCGGGGGTGAACCTCTAGCTCTGGGAGGAGGACGTGCTCCACGACGCTGGCCCTCTGGCCTAGGAGTCACCTGAGTACGTGCGCGTGTGGAGCGGCGACGTACTGGAGACTGAGCTGGCTGCTCCTCTGTATCTGCTGTAGCCTCTGGAGCCTCTGTGGTCTCTGTGGGTGGATCAACTGACATATCCTCTGCAGCTCTAGTATCCTCAGTGCCCTCAGTGGCCTCTGTGCCGAGCTGTCGACCTTCAAGATGAAAGCGACGCTCGCCTATGCGTATGCCACTGCTCCTGCCACCTCTCTCTGCCTGCTCTGCTGCATCTGCTATGGCCTAAGCAATCTCTGCCTCAGTGAGTGTCTTCTTCTTCTTTCTGGCCATAACCTTGATGCGCTTCCCCCGCGCAATCTCAGATCGACGAGGAGGACTGTCGTCCCCGTCACCAGGAGCACCACCGGCGTTCTTGCAACGCACCAAGCTGAGAAACTGACCAAAGACCTCTGAAAGATGGTGAACTGTCACTTGAGAGGCTTGGCCTCAATCCGTATCCGCAGGCTTGGCCTCGGATTCAGCACACAGATATCACCCTGACACACCGACAAAACTTGCTGCACCGACGGAATAGAGAGATCTACTATAAGCACATATGTAACTAAAAGGTACGAAACCCTAGAGATAGCAAGCATATGAGATACGATATGAAAAGAAACGCGAAGCTACCTCGGATCGACGAGACGACTGACAAGGTGAGGTGACCTAGATCGCGAGATTCCCGGAAATCGCCGAACGAGCTCTGATTTGCCGAAACAAGGTACAATTAGGATTGAAAAGAAAAAGTTACGGCAAACCCTAGCAAGGAGGTCAAGGTGACGCGAAACAACCTCGCGAAGAAGATGATGCACGACAAATCTCGTCGACGAACGATCGTCCGAAGATACGCGAGCCCTAGGGTTAGGGTTAGGGCAAATCGACGAAGAACGATCGAAGGCGAGCACGAGGCGTTCCACTGCCGGAGGAGAAGCTGGCTTGCAGGAGCGCGGCTCACCGGCGGTGGTGGCGCGTTAGGGCGGCGGTGGCGCGTGCAGGCGGCGATGGCGCGGCGGTGGCGCGACTGGCGATGGTGGCGCGGCTGCGAGCGACTGTGGCGCGTGCGGGCGGCTGGCGCGCGCGTGGGCGAGGGCCGGGCGAGGAAGTGACGCAAGTGCGGCTCACCGGCGGCAAGGGGTGCGGCGGTGGCGCGAAGTGCGGCGGTGGCGCAAAGGCGGCGATGGCGCAAAGAATCTCGGGCGGATGAGAAGGTACGGTCGAGGACGAACCGTTTTATGAAGGGGTTAGATCCGCTCGACGCGCGATGACCGGACGCGGTGGTCGATATGACCGGACGCGGTGGTGCAGCGTCCGGTCATACTCCAGTAAGCTCCTGGAGTGACCTGACGCGTCCGGTGCGGACTGACCGGACGCGGTCTGAGTCCGGTCGTTGGAAGTTCGGGAATACATCGCGAATGACCGGACGCGGTGGTGGTAACCGGGACCGGACGCGGTGGTCAACAGAGGCGCGTCCGGTGCAGCGTCCGATCACTAGATC
Source organism: Saccharum hybrid cultivar R570 (assembly GCA_038087645.1). Classification (NCBI taxonomy): domain Eukaryota; kingdom Viridiplantae; phylum Streptophyta; class Magnoliopsida; order Poales; family Poaceae; genus Saccharum; species Saccharum hybrid cultivar. Next base: position 6,974,058 of record JAQSUU010000366.1, on the reverse strand, counting down.
TGGAGTTGGTCTTCTGGATGACCGGACGCGCTGCTGGACGCCGGGACCGGACGCGGTGGTGAAGCACTACTGCGTCCGGTGCAGCGTCCGGTGCAGCGTCCGGTGACTGTTCTTCGCCCTTCTTTGTTCCAACTACGACGTGACTTCTCCCAATCAGGTTCCAATTCAAAGAGACACAAATAAACACCAATTGGAACACGAAATGAGAGACCTCACTCAAACCCTCAAAAATTTTAAAATAGATTGCCTTAGGCTAGTATTATTTTTAAGAAAATAGGCAATAAACACCCAAGGAGCAACGTATGGCCACGCAATAGAGTTTTTGAACCATTAGGAGCGTCAAAATGCTCTCTCTATCCATGGACGAACACAGAGGTTGCTCAAAACTTAACCGAAGAGAAACGACAAGAACAACAACTATGCATATGCAATGCAATACAAGAAGGTAAAACTAGAATGCTTGTCAAGTTTGATCCACGGTTAGGCTTTTTCACTCCTCCAAGGAAGGGTTATCGTAACCGTGTTAGCCAAGCCCTAAAAACAATGCGATAAAACAAAATGCATATAATACAATGCAATGCAAGGGACAACACACGCTCATTTTTTAAAATTACTAGAATCAAGCACATTGAGTTCACTTCTTAACCTACAAAAGGTTGCCTCATCCAAAGGTTTGGTGAAGATATCCGCTAATTGATTTTCACTTCTTACACCTTCTAGTGATATGTCATTTTTAGCAACGTGATCTCTTAGAAAGTGATGGCGGATATCAATGTGCTTAGTGCGAGAGTGTTGTACCGGATTGTTAGCAATTTTAACTACACTTTCGTTGTCACATAAAAGTGGCACCTTTTCAAGAACAATTCCATAGTCTAGGAGGGTTTGTTTCATATATAGGATTTGTGCACAACAAGCCCCCGCGGCAATGTATTCCGCCTCGGCGGTGGACAAAGCCACACTATTTTGCTTTTTAGATGACCAAGATACTAAAGATCTTCCAAGCAAGTGGCACCCTCCGGATGTGCTTTTTCTATCAATCTTGCAACCGGCATAGTCCGAATCGGAATAGCCAACTAGTTGGAATCTAGCTCCTTTGGGATACCAAAGACCAATGCTTGGGGTGAGCTTAAGATATCTTAGGATTCTTTTTACGGCACTTAGGTGAGGTTCTTTAGGGCACGCTTGAAAGCGAGCACACATGCACACACTAAACATGATATCGGGCCTAGATGCGGTAAGGTATAATAAGCTACCAATCATAGAACGGTAGAGAGTTTGATCAATCGGTTTACCTCCCTCATCTAGGTCGAGATGTCCATTTGACGGCATTGGGGTCTTGATTGGTTTGCATTCTTCCATCTTGAATCTTTTGAGAAGATCCTTGGTATACTTTTCTTGAGAGATGAAAATCCCTTCTCTCATTTGCTTTACTTGAAAGCCAAGGAAGAATGTGAGCTCACCAATCATTGACATCTCGAATTCTTTTGACATCAATTCACCAAATTCCTTGCAATAATCTTCATTTGTTGATCCGAAGATGATATCATCAACATATACTTGATAAATGAAGATCTCCCCATTAAACTTCTTGGTGAATAGTGTGGTGTCGACCTTCCCAATGGTGAAGCCCTTCTTAATGAGGAAGTCCCGGAGGCGTTCATACCACGCTCTAGGGGCTTGCTTGAGCCCATACAACGCCTTGGACAACCTATAAACATGATTAGGATATCTAGGGTCTTCAAACCCGGGAGGTTGATTAACATAGACTAGTTCATTTATAAAGCCATTTAAAAATGCACTTTTCACATCCATTTGATATAGTTTCATATCATGATGTGATGCATAAGCAAGGAGGATACGAATGGCTTCAAGTCTTGCAACGGGTGCAAAGGTTTCTCCAAAATCAAGACCTTCAACTTGAGAGAACCCCTTTGCAACTAGTCTTGCCTTGTTCCTCACCACTATGCCTTGGTCATCTTGCTTGTTTCGGAACACCCACTTGGTTCCAATGACTCTTGCACCTTTGGGATGCTCTTCAAGTGTCCATACTTGATTGCGGGTGAAATTGTTCAATTCTTCATGCATTGCAATCACCCAATCCGGATCTTGAAGAGCTTCTTCTACATTCTTAGGTTCAACACAAGAGACAAAAGAGTGATGTTCAACAAAAGAAGCTAGCTTTTGGGATCGAGTCATTACTCCCTTTGTAGGACTCCCTATGATGAGATCTTGTGGATGTGCTTGAAGTAGTGGTGAATTTCTTTTATCAACCACTTGAGGAGGTGGATGAGGAGCATCAACATCTTGAGCTTGTGCCTTGGATTGTTCATGAGAGACATAAGTGTCTTCATTTTCAACTCTCTCATTCTTGTCATCATCTTGAGGCACACGTGATGAAGATGGTGGATCAACAATTTGTACATCATCATCATCATCTTTTGGCTTGATGTCTCCCACCGGCATGTTCTTCATGGCCTCCCTCAAGGGTTCATCACCTACATCATCACAATTCTCAATTGCTCCTTAGGAGCCGTTAGATTCATCAAATTCCACATCATATGTTTCTTCAACCAAACCGGTGGCATGGTTAAATACTCTATATGCTTTGGACTTTGATGAGTAACCAACAAGAAAACCAATATCACAACGTCTTTGAAACTTCCCTAGGTGTTGACGCTTCTTGTAGATGTAACATTTGCAACCAAACACCCGGAAGAAAGAGACGTCCGGCTTCTTGCCATTAAGCAACTCATAGGGGATCTTGCCAAGAAACTTTTGTAGGAAGAGGCGATTTGAAGCATAGCATGCGGTGTTGATTGCCTCGGCCCACAACTTCTCCGGAGTGTTGTACTCATCTAGCATTGTTCTTGCAAGAGTGATCAAAGTTTGGTTCTTTCTCTCAACTACACCATTTTGTTGAGGAGTGTAGGTTGAAGACACCTCATGCTTGATTCCAATTTCATCACAATAAGCTTCAATGTTGGTGTTGTCAAATTCTTTCCCATTGTCACTTCTAATCTTCTTTATCTTGACTTCAAATTCATTTTGAGCTCTCTTTGCAAACTTCTTGAAGCAATTTGCCACTTCGGATTTGTCATGAAGGAAGAAAGTCCATGTATACCTTGAGTAGTCATCCACCATCACAAGACAATAGAGATTACCACCCAAGCTCTTGTATGTTGTAGGCCCAAACAAATCCATGTGTAGAAGTTCTAGCACTCTTGAAGTTGACATGAAAGCTTTGGTTGGATGAGTGTTTGCAACTTGTTTGCCCGCTTGACATGCACTACAAGGTTTGTCCTTTTCAAACTTCACATCCTTCAATCCTCTCACTAGTTCTTTCTTCAATAGCTTGTTGAGAGTGTTCATTCCAACATGAGCAAGCCTCCTATGCCAAAGCCAACCAAGTGAGGTCTTGGTGAACAAACATGTCATCAAATTTGCATCTTCGGAGGTGAAGTCAACAAGATAAAGATTATTGTATCTAAAGCCTTTGAATATCACTTGCTTGTCATCTATCTTTGAAACTTCCACTTCATTTGGTGTGAACAAGCATTGGAAGCCAAGGTCACAAAGTTGCCCAACGGACAACAAGTTGAAACTCAATGAAGCAACATAGAGCACATTTGAGAGTGAGTGATCATGTGATATTACAATCTTGCCTATACCCTTGACTTTGCTTCTTGAATTATCCCCAAATGTGATCTTCTCTTGACATATTCCATTCTCTTCAATGGTGGTGAACATACGAGGATCACCGGTCATATGTTGAGTGCAACCACTATCAATAACCCAATGAGTTCCACCGGTCTTGTAGTTCACCTACACACAAGAGATCAAGCTTTTTGTTTAGGGACCCAAACTTGAGAGGGGCCCTTGACTTTATCCACTAGTGACTTGGCAACCCATATTTTCTTTGGCCTATTCTTGTTTGGGGGACCCAAAAACATGACTTTCATCTTTCTATTTGAATCTTTTCTTAGCATATAATGAGCATTGAAAGCGAAAGGTCTAGCATGCTTGGGCAAAGGTTGTGGTGGTGGAGTTTTGCATTCATGAGCAAAATGACCTTCTTGACCACACTCAACACATCTCTTTGGCTTGGGCTTTGACTTGCTTTGTTGTTTTTGAGCTTTTGCTTTCTTCTCTTGATTTGCCAAGTACCCAATACCACTTCTATCCATCTTCATTACGGTGTTCATGAGGAGCTCACTTTGCAAATGTTGGCCTCTTGTGAACTTGCTTAGGCCGGTCTTGAGATGCTCTTTTTCTTGCTTGAGCTTTTTGTTTTCTTCTATGAGTGACTCATTAGTTGGTTGCTTCTCAAGAGCCATCAAACCTTTTAGCTTCTTGTTCTCACTTGCAAGCTTCTCATTCTCACTCTTAATCTTGGCATAATCATGATGATTGCTTGACTCAACCACACTCTTGCCTTTGCTACTAGAACCTAGCTCAATGCTTTCAAAGATCAAGTCATCACATGATGTAGCTATATCACACTTAACAACATGGCTAGTAGCATCATGTGTCTCAAGAGCAAGTTCATTAGCAACCACAAGACTATCATAATCAATTTTTAATGTGGTGTATTTGTCCTTTAGAGAATTGTATCTAGTGATGAGCTCATCATGCTTCTTCTCAAGTTTATCATGTTGATCTTTAAGCTCTTTATAGGAGGTTTTGAGTTCCTTGAGAGTGGAAGACATCACTTCATTTTGAACTCTAAGCTCACCACTAGTTTTTTGAATATTTTCAAGCTTTGATGAGAGTGATTCATTTTCATTTTGAAGATCATCATTTTCACTTCTAGTTCTTCTTATGATTTTAGTGTATTTGTTTAACAATTTTACAAGTTCATCATAAGAAGGTGAGTCATATTCATCATCACTATCACTATCGTCATCATCATCACTATCATGGTTTTGTACCTTTCGTTCACCCTTGGCCATAAGGCATAGGTGAGTAGTGGACGATGATGGTGAAGGAGGCGGTGAAAGTGGTGATGAAGATGTTGGTGAAGATGATGGCCCCATCACAAATGCGGCAACCTTCTCTTTCTCATCATTGCTCTCATCTTCGGAGGACTCACATGATGATTCAATGTCGGTGAGCCAATCACCAACAATGTATGCCTTTCCTCCCTTCTTTTTCTTGTGGAACTCCTTCTTTTTGCCATCCTTCTTCTTGTATGGCTTGTTCCTCTTCTTCTCTTCTTCTTCATCACTTGAATCATTTTTCTTGCCCTTGTTTTTGTTCTTGTACTTGTCTTTTGGTGGTCTAGGGCATTGATGAGCTAGATGACCAAGTTCACCACAATTGTAGCAATCCATTTCCGAGATTGGCTTTCTCTTGCTACTTGTGAAGAATTTCTTCTTCTTGCCATCGAACTTGATACCACTCTTGTTAAGCTTCTTTAACATCTTGGTGGTCTTTCTCACCATGAGTGCAAGTGATTCATCATCAACATCACTATCACTTGAGCTTTCTTGCACCATCATGGCTTGGCCTTTCATCTTCTTCTTGTCATGACTAGCTTTGAAGGCCAAGTCTTTCTTCTTGGAAGATGATGAGCCCTCTTCCGGAGTGATATGCATGTACATCTCATGAGCATTGATTTTCCCCAAAACTTGCGTTGGTGTTGCGGTGGAAAGATCACTTTGGTGAAGCACGGTGACAATATGTCCATACTTCTCAACGGGAAGCACACTCAAGATCTTCCTTGCAACATCCGATTGGCTCATTTTGGTGAGCCCAAGAGCATTGAGGTCCTCTACAAGAACATTCAAGCGAGTGTACATGTCATTAGCACTTTCTTTGGGAAGCATCTCAAAAGAATTAATTTTCTTTAAGGCTATGTGATAGCGTTCCTCACGCTCACTCTTAGTTCCCTCATGGAGAGCACAAAGATTTTCCCACAATTCATGAGCGTTCTTTGCATTACGCACGCGATTAAAGATATCTTTGCCTAAGCCCCGGTAGAGTGCATTTTTGGCCTTTGCATTCCACCGGTCGTATTTCTCCTCGTCTCCACTTGGGTTAGCAGGATCCCTTATGGGGGGAAGCCCTTCGGTTGCGGCTCTAAGACACCCAACATCTATGGCTTCGAGGTACGCCTCCATACGAATTTTCCAATATGGAAAATCGTCTCCCTCAAAAGTGGGAGGTGGTCCTTCCCCATTAGACATCTTGCTCTAGGCGGTAAAGCCTAAAAGTAGAGCAACACGGCTCTGATACCAATTGAAAGGATCAAGATGCCCAAGAGGGGGGGTGAATTGGGCTTTTCTAAAAATAAATGCAAGGAATAAATCCTACAAGCTGGAATTCACCCCTAGTGTCTACTTGTGTTCCTAGAAAGTCTACCGATACAAAGTTTTGCACCCTAGTTTCCAAACCTAGTCTAGCATGGCAAGTCTAGGAATGTAAACAAGCAATGTAAGTAAATACGAGAAAGTAAATGCTTGAATGTAAAGGGGCAAGGAACACGGCGATGTTTTTCCGAGGTATCGGAGAGTCGCCACTCCCCACTAGTCCTCGTTGGAGCACCCGCGCAAGGGTGTCGCTCCCCCTTGATCCGCGCAAGGATCAAGTGCTCTCTACGGGTTGATTCTTCGACACTCCGTCGCGGTGAATCACCCACAACCGCTCACAAGATGAGTTGGGTCATCCACAAGCTCCGCCGGATGAACACCAAACTCCCAATCACCACCAAGCCGTCTAGGTGATGGCGATCACCAAGAGTAACAAGCTAGAACTCTCACATGACCTCTACGAGCCTAAATGAGAAAGTGGATGCACACTTGTTACTCTCTAATCGCTAGTGAGGAACTCTCAAGCTTTGATTCTCAAATCTCTATCCTCACTAGTGCTCTTGCACTACCTTGCACTTCAAAGGTGTTTATCAGCTGATCAAATGAGCAAGAGACCTCTAAAAGAGGTGGTGGGGATGTATTTATACACCCCACAGACGAAACGAACCGTTACCTGCTGACTCAGCAAAACTCGAGCTGACCGGACGCGCCGGTCGTACGGACCGGACGCGCCGGTCGCTCGTAACGGTCAAAAACCGAAAAACACCTAAATGACCGGACGCACCGGTCAGGGGTGACCGGACGCGTCCGATCGTGCGTGGAGCTTACTGTACTCGCACCGGACGCGCGACCGCGTCCGATCGGTGATGACCGGACGCGTCCGGTCGTCTCAGGACCTTACTGGACTATGACCGGACGCGCCGATCACACCCAGGTCGCGTCCGATCGGGTGTTTCCCTTAAGTGACACGTGTTGACTTCTGACCACCGCGTCCGGTCCTCGCGAGGACCGCGTCCGGTGCTCAGAGCTGAAACTCCAACCGCGGAACTGAACTGACCGGACGCGTCCGGTCATGCGGAGGACCGCGTCCGGTCACGTGAAAACGACCCGAAACTCTCCGAAAAGCGTTACAACTTGAACCAAGTTGCTTCCAACTGAACTTTGAGCTATTCTAGAGCTGCCTAGCGCCAAGTTTAACAAGTGTGCACCACACCTAAACATAGGACTCGCCTAGGTCAAGCTACCCGCTCATGCCCCCCTTTATAGTATGGTCAAAAGAGAAAAACGAAGATCCTAACGACTATTCCAAATGTCTCTCAACACCTCGACATCCGGAACTAACCGTCCTTAATCTTGACGTCACTCTTTTGAAGACCGAAACGATTTTCATCAAGGGGCATGAATACCATGGTGCCCAAAGCAGTTAAAACCTCCATGACCTAACTTACCAAAGTTTCTGCAAAACACACGTTAGTCATGGTAATAAAGCGTTGTCATCAATTGCCGAAACCAAACCTCGGGGCCTAGATGCTTTCAGGATGTCAGAAGGGGTATTCGGATACTAATAAAAAAACTAATTACATAACTCGTCTGGAAACCGCGAGATGAATTTATTAAGCCTAATTAATCTGTCATTAGCACATGTTTACTGTAGCTAGACATTGTCAAATCATGGATTAATTAGGCTTAAAAAATTCATCTCACAAATTTATCACAATCTGTATAATTAATTATTTTTTTCGTCTACATTTAATACTCTATGCATATGTCAAACAACCGATGTGATGGGACAAATAATTTTGGGGGAGAAACTAAACACCCCCTTGAATAATACGGAACAATTCGCTGCATGCTGCACCCAATTCTGACGATCTGCTAGCTAGCCTGCGGTGCTAATCAAAACGGAAGCAAGTCAGAGTCAGTCTACTACTCTACTCCCCCGGTCTCGCGTGTCTCTCTATTCTCTATTGCTGGTCTCCACTTCTTCGACCTTCGAGCATGTTTCTTCTGCTCGTGCAGCTCCTTCTGGACTCCGTCGCCACTGGTGACTTGGTGAGCGGCAAGCAGCTACAGCCTACAGGCGGCAGGGGAAGATGCCCCACTCACCATGGCCGCAGAGCATGCGCGTACCGTGCCATGGCCTTGAGATCGATGGATGCTTCCTTGCCGATGAGGGGCCTAGGCAGCATCATATGGTGGGCTCAGCTGCGAGTGGGGATGAGGGGCCTAGGCAGCATGCTGCACCCAATTCTGGAGGTATGGCGTGGGGATGAGATGTCGCACAACCATGCAAGTGGTATATATATGAACCTTGAGGAAAATGAAGAGACGCAACTTCTTGTATTCTTGGTTAGAACAATACACACTCCAATGGTTCCGGAAGTATTTCAATGCGGATGGGAGAGGAAGAGACAGGTCATGACAGTTTCTTAGACCTTAATGATATCAATCAATGGATTTGTTGGGCACCTAAAGAGGTAGGACTAGAGACGATCGGACATCGCGCATGCAGGGTTGAGTGGCGTGATCACTGGAGTAGAACATGCGTGGCTCAAAGAAGCAGACGACGTGGCTCAAGGAGGTGCAAGAGAATTAGGCTAATGAGGTTTATCTTTGTAAAAGATATAGATATCTATGTTTATACTGTGCTCTGCCGATAAAAATATTTTTCAACTCGTATTATTTATCACCGAGCTTATTCCAGACGAGTCTATGAGACCTAATAAATTGGAATATTTGGGAAAGAGTTAAATGCACCAGAGGTCCTCTAACTTGTGAGGAGGTTTCAGTTAGATCCATCAACTTTCAAAGTGACTTTCTGGGTCCATAAACTTTAATGTCGTATCATTTAGGTTCATCAACTTTCAAAGTGACTTTCTGGATCCATAAACTTTATATGCCGTATCACTTAGGCATGGTGCGCTGCGGCAAGCCTGGGACGAGCGAGCTAGCTGCTTGTTTGCATTGGCGTCGTTTGGGTGGGCGATCGAACAGCCGGTGGACGCGTGGTTGGGCTAGCTGCTTCGATCAGCTGGCATATGATCTGTGCTGCATGCTTGCGCGGTGGTGCGCCCAGCCGCGCATCATCGATCCGATCGGTACATGCACGTACACTTGAGCGAGCGAGCGAGCTGAGGTGAACCATGCATGCAGCTCGCAGTACACAGGCACCGCGTCGGCCTGCTCATGATCATTTCCCGTGGCGGACGCGTCCGTCTGCGGACGCCGTGCCGTACACCTGCTAGTAGATGGCCTGCGTGCATGCGTCGAGTGGCCATATCATGCATGGTCCGAGTCCACATACTCGATCGGACCGGTCGTCGCTGAAACGCAAGCGCGGCGGCGCGGTCGCCCACGACAACGGTCTCGTAGCCGGTGACACGTCGTCGTTGTCTGTGCCGTATGTACGTACGTGTCACGTCGTCTGTGCGCTGCAGTTTTAATTTGCTCGCATGCATGGAATCGCGAATTGGTACGTGCTCGCCCGCGGATGATCGCTATCGCTACTGTTTCGACCCACCGATGCGGCATCGACCACTACAAGCAGCTGATCCGATCGATGCCGATGCAAGAGCTCTAGATCCGGCCATCGTACGTCCCCGATCGATCAGATCAAAGCACAAGTGCATTCACGTCTGAATGCCTGGATTATCGTGGAGCAATACCATATCTGAATGCCTGGATTATCGTGGAGCACAAATAAGCACACGCACGTACACTTGAGTGAGCGAGCTGAGGTGAACCATGCATGCAACTCGCGGTACACGGGCACCGCGTCGGCCGGGGCGGAAGCCGCTCATGATTGTTTCGATCCCCATGTGAACTTGTCGTCGTTACATATAGGCGCCCTTGACCTAACTGGGTTCGACACGATGACGCGGAGCACGTGCTGGATCTAAGTGATACGGCATACAAAGTTTATGGACCCGGAAAATCACTTTGAAAGTTGATGGACTTAGGTTGAAAGTTGATGGATCTAAGTAATACGGCATCAAAGTTTATGGACCCAGAAAGTCACTTTAAAAGTTGATGGACCTAATTGAAACCTCCTCACAAGTTAGTGGACCTCTGGTGTATTTAACTCTTTGGGAAATATGGACTCCTCACTCATTGGACTCTCATGTAGGCCCAACCCAGCTCCAAGTCGCCCTTCGCCTGCAGGCTGCTGGCTGCAGCACTTCTCTGCCAGCGGCGGCAGTAGCTGACGGCAAGATGCCGTTAAACCGCGGCTTCCTCCCTCTCACAGTCACAGTCACAGTCTCATTCACTGCCCGTGCCGCCTAGGCGCCTACACACTCTCGTCGCCAATGGCGGCTCCCGTCCGGGCCCTCCCGCTCCCGTCGCCCGTCGCGTACCCCCGCATGTCCTCGCGGGGCCGCAGTAGCTGCAGCCGGCGCCACGGCCCCGGAGTTCGCGCGGCGGCGGCGGCGGCGGAGGGTGCTTCGCGGGCGACGGAGCCCGTGCAGGTGGTCGGCGTAGGCAGCCGGAAGGACGCCGTCATCGACTTCTGCCTGGGCTCACGCACGCTGTCCTCCACCCCCATCCGCTTCTGGTACGGAACCGACATCGAATTCCTAACTCCAACACTGCATTGTCTGGCGGTGTACGCGATGCGGACCTCGTTTTTGGCCTTCAGACCACCTTGGCGTGCCCAGTGTTGTTCAGGGGACTCGTGATTTGTAGAATTGGAACCCCATCTAGCGAATTGATCAATTGCCGAAGTTAATTTAGTGTATGACTTTGATTTCCACCGGTGAAATTTAACGTGGAATCATCAATGTGTGTTCCTCCATGATGCTACAATATTTTTTGGAGATATGTAGTTAGCAATTTGCCTTCCCGTAGTGCTTTCGGCCAAACAGAGTGGCATAATATTACCCTGCTGTGATTTTGGTGATTTTTGCTCACCATCAGTTTTTTTGTTACTATAATCATTACTTCACCAAGTATTAACCTAACATGTTATTCGACATTGTGAATTTGAAGATTTTCTGCTTACCAGATTAATATTGGGGAGAGCAGGGAGTTGTTTATGAGATTTAATTGGTTTTTTTTTGTAGTCATAGTACAAAGAACCTTCCTGCATCATATGGTAACCTTTTTTCTTTGATGGAATCACCGAAATTGCAAGCAAATGCCTTAGTGAACTAACCCATGGCCCATTTCCTAGTGCATTCTTACACACTATTCTGCAGAGTGCAGACTGCAGTAGGAGTTAGAGTTGTCTCCTGTGCACTAAATAGTAAATACTTCTAAAGTGTGAAACAGAAGCATGAAATATTTGGATACTAATATGTTAATTCGTGAGCTAATTAAGGACTGCATCTTGTACCTTGTCGCTTGATGTACTTGCATTTCCTAATTCAATGTAACGAATTCTTGAAAGAGTACATTGATCCATCTATTTTCACAACAAATTCAGTGTACTGTGCAATTTATCTGTATTAATATCTCTTTGATTATATAGCTATGATTACCCATTGACACATAAGAAGATTAATCTGCTAGGACAGATCCCTTATTTTGTTGAGTATAAGCTTTGCATTTTCAAATGAAGTGCATGTTTGCTACTCTTGGTTGTTTTTGCATTTATCTTCTTGTTTTATTCTTTAAAAAAATTTGAACCATCTCTGAATTTTGTTTCAGGACAGTACATGTGATTGATAATTCTAAAGTTCAGTTAATACAAAAAGGTCATGGAACTGGTACTGCATCTTTCATGGACTCAACTTCTTGAGTTGATTCAACGTTTTTTATGCGTACATGGTTTTGTGGTTTTCATTCTCTATCTACTATCTTTAGCATGAAACTGACATCTCTCTGTTTTTCAGATGCAGTGTTCAGAGACTTGGAACCTCCCTTATTTCTTCATCCATGCCCGCCTGCGGTTATTCTTGTTTGTGCACTTCTCATCTTTCTTTTTGACACCATATGTTGCTCTCATACTGTTTGGCCTTAGGATATTGACTTATTGAGTGTGCTTAGATATTGTGCTATATCCCTTACCACTCTGTTGTATAATGTTAATGAAACACATGCTACAATTGATTTTTGTCATTTGGGACTGAGATCTGACCACATATTTTGCTATGACTTTTAAATTTAGGTTTCTAGTGTGGGACAAGATGCTGATCATATTACTGCAATGGAGCTTCTTAGCGCTGTCAAATCTGCTGGTAATCTGGCTGCATCAATATTTTTGAAGCCCTTCTGCTTTGAGGGACAAAGAAGGCAAGTAGAGGTAAAAAAACTTCTGCAGTAATTTTTCTTCTGTTCTGTGAACAGTGAACTTTGTGTGTGCAGGTTGCTTAAAAGATGCATAAGTTCTTATAATTTACTATTAATTTCGTCTTCTGCAGGCAGCTGATTTGATTGGCAAACTTGAAACGTGCTCAAACTTTCATATTGGTAACTAAACCTTAAGGCTATACGATTGCCTCACTCATATTTGGTCCCCGTATGAGTGAGGATCCTGTTGAGGACCCCCCCCCCCCTTTTTTCATCTCTATAATACAATGAAACGCAGCTCTCCTGCGTTTTAAAAAAAATTGGTAACACATTTCTAGCCTACAGCCATGCATTAATGTTTTGCACTATGGCATGAGAGAGTAAAAAAGATTAATAAAAGCTTTTCTCACTCTGTCCTATTTGGGCTTTACACTGCTTCCTTCATAATTGACCTATACTAAGGACTGATATTTCACTAGTTGTGCCTTATGCTCCCGAGTCCCGATTCCTGGATCGTAAGTTTGTAGGCCCTGGTGCGCATATGTCCCACCAAAGGTTGAGATGATGATAAGAAGAAAATGGATGCTGCTTGACATGCTAAACTTAAGTTTTACAATGAGATGGTGAAACTATTCATTATGACAAGCTAAGTGATTTTTGTCCTTTCAGTAATATAATAACTCTTCTTTGGTGGTGTGGATATTGATGAATGATGATTGGTATATATACTCAATGTATCAATTTATTCTGGAATCTTGTGGTCTAGTTCTGTTTGTTCTCCATGCAATATTAACATTATTGTAATTAGCCACATCCAAAAACAACTTGTAGTCTAAAAAATTACAGTTTCATTTATACTTTCACAGTTATTGAAGCTGATTCATTGCTTGAGACGGAAGTGGAAACTCTTGCTGAAGCTTTGGAAAGCGCCAATAATGCTGTCCTGTCAGTTATTAGCATGATATCTATCATGATGTCTGTGAGTCTTAAATCCTTCTAATATGCTGTGCTTTGATTTGAAATATTGCACTCTACTTTTTCATCCCATTCTTCTCTAAATATCAGGGTTACAATAAAATGTTCTGGAGTTCCCTTAATGCACAAATTAAGGAAGTCGGTCCTGAGGAAGTAGCCAAGGTAATTAAGATATTTCCTTACTACTAAGTTCCATCATCTTGACAATAGCTTTTCTTAAATGATCCTTACAGTCTACAGCTTAACAGCTACTCAGAAGCTATGGGGAAGCTAGAGTTGGCTTTGGTGCTGGTTATAACATCCAGTCAGCAATTAAGCAGGCTGTCTTCCACTATCCATTTCTTCGTGGTGGCATAAAGGTGGAATTGATTTTTCTTTTTTTTTGGTAACTTTTAATGTGTTTATTCTATATTCTATACGAAATGTTAAAAGGAAAAAGGAAATTCGTTTATGTTTTGGCATCCTGACTTAAAGGGTGCCTGTGCAAAAAGGCCAAAATCTACTCTACATATGCATCAATGCAACTTGTATATCTGTGGAAATTTGTAGCCATGAAATCTTTGTGCTGCTTATATTTTGACTGTACTGATTTGTTTATATATCATTTTTGTGTAGGACTTGAACAATGTGGTTTTCCTCTCCCTTACAACTGCTCGGGTGTTGTCTGAAAGTGACATGATCTCCATTTTGCACATCTTTCGTCGAGTTACTGGGTTCACCAAAGATATTATATTTTCGAGAAACTCTGAACCTGATTTAGAGCCAAAACTGATAGTGGTTTCTCTTCTAACTATCCGGTAAGTCATCGCATAGCAGCTGATGCAGAAAATTTAAATAACCGGCCTGATTTTCAATGAACCTTTTCATTTATCATTCCTTAATCATAGTCCACGACTTTAATGTATGCTTTATATCATCTCGTATTTTGTTAAGTAAATCATCCAAGCCAAGGATAATCAAGCAGGGCTAAATCTTTGAGTTGTATTGCATGTGTTGACTATCTGATTGATATATGAATAACAAACTGAACCTGTGATCTTGAGATAAATGTACAGCAGTGTGTTTTTTAGTAAAACACTTTTAGCAGACATGAGCATGAGTTTCTTACCCCTTGTATGACATGGTAGTATATTCAGCTATTCCCTTCCCATTTCTCATCACATTCTTACTCTGAGACTCTCATCTGATGCCTTTTCCACTTTTCATGGTTAAAAGATTGTCCTGCCATTTTATTGGAGGACCTTCAATTTCTCATTGTTTTCTTGAATAAGGGTATATTTGAAAGAACCATTAATTGATTACTTTTTTCATCAGTTGGTGCTTTCTATATTTAAACAGATATGTGCAAAAAATAGAGTGTGACTCTCATTTCTTTCTGATGTGGTCTCATGATGTTACGGATTTCAGCTTTTTATGTGATTGTAGTGTTAATAAATATCACTATAGACTAGTATAGCAGCATATGTAGTCTAAAAAATAGCTGCGCAAATATTACTACATTTTGCTCAATGATGAGATTTGAATTTGTGCTAGGTCAGATATGCTGTTATGTATTATGCATAGAAAATTAACTTATACAGTTTTTCTTTACTCACCCATTGGTGACAATTGTTGATTTTAGTGGTTGATTATGTGCTGCAATATTTTTTTTTACAGAAACCACTATGATGAAAGTGTTTCCACAGTACAAGAGGGCTTTCTTTCAAATTTGGCCTTGCATTTTCCTTTTATATCCTCTCTTATGGGAGGAGATATCCCTGAGCAGAAACAAATTAGGTCGAAGCATTCCTTTAATCAACTGCCTGACAACAGATCTAATTCTGTAGAACAAGACGAATTCTCACAACTTTCTAATTGGTCATCTGATGCTACTGTTTCCAAATTATTTCCTGAAGAATTTGAGGATTTGGAATCTGTGAGGTAACTTACGGACTTGGCTTCTTTCCTTTTGTCCCAGGAAAGCTAGTTCCTTTTTTTAAAAAATATTGTTATGACCAAGCATGTCCACTGCAATTCTGTCTTAGAGACAGTAATGACAGGAATGAGAGAATAAAGCCAGAATCTCTGGAAGGTAATTTGGCAGTTACTGGAGAAATGAGCAAAGATGATAACAGAGGTAAAATTGTTTGTGTGCACCACGTCCTTTGTTTTGTTTGCATGTGCTTTTCTAACTTAAGTTTCATTGACAGAGCATTTAGTTTCACAGCAGGAACATCGTTTCTTGAGCAACTCCCCTGGTTTTGATATTGCACAATTGTGGGCTAAACAGCGTGCGATGGCAAGTGGAAGCAGTAAAAATGATAAGCTTGATATTGTCGCTCTTCCTGTTGGTGTAAAACTTAGCAAAGTTCAGTCTGATCATTCTCCAAATACGCAGCCTGAAACTCTTGGTGCTGACACAACTGTTGCTACTGGACATGCTGCCTTTGGAGTATCATTTTCTGATGTTCGTTTGGAGAAAGTAATGGACGTTTGTAGTTCTGCGGTCACATTTCTGAGGAATAGAATGGATAGGTCTCAAAAGCGTGGCTCAAACTCAATATCCAGCCGGGCTGCCCTGATGCTCGTTAGTTTCTCTCTCTCCTGCATACTTATCTTGAATGTCATGCTGACACAGTTTGTTATAAGCTCCATTCCTTGTTTGGACACAAAGGGGAAGTAGTTAGCTTGCCCAGATCATATCAACTTAGAAAAGTGCAACATATTGATTTTTTTCCTTGTTTATTACATTCAAAGATAAGGAGGCCTTTTGTTGTTTATTTGGATTTCAGATTCCATATAGGTTGACGAAGAAGCACAGTTTACTAACCCAAAAATGGATAACTGTGCACCAAAATCATCCTCGTAGTTTCCTCTGGAGCTACTCATAATGTTTTGCAGCCTCCCTCATCCATTCCATGTGCATAGCTAGCTCAGTAGCTCCCTTTTCTTGTGGTATTAAGATGGGTTTTCCATTCAGTTACATTTGTGCATCTAGGGTGTTATGTACTACTTAGATGTTTTATCAAGGTGTCTTCTGGTAACTCCTTTTTTCTGGTGTGATAAAAATTCTTACATGATGTCAACGCAAACACAATTAGCTCAAGATTTAACTTTGTCTTAGTGCTGTTTTTCTGTTTCTACTTTTCTGGAGGAAAAAAAGTTTCATTTCAGCCAGAATTTGGAAAACACTTGTGTCTCTTTGTTATGAATCTGCATGTTCTATGGGCCTTAGATTCTGTAATCCATCATTTTCCTTGTAGGATGCAGAAAGAGAACCAGAAAAGACATGGAGCCCCATAGTTGAAATACGTTATGGAGGGGGAACCTATAGAGGTAGATGCCAAGAAGGTGTCCCTGAAGGAAAGGTGAAATCGGATCACATGTTCTATCCAACTTATCTGGCAAATCCAACAATCTTACCTTGCTAAACATTACAGGGACGTCTAACCTTCAGTGATGGAAGCTTTTATGATGGACTCTGGAGGTATGGTAAGAGATCTGGTTTGGGGACTCTATTTCACAGTAACGGTGATGTATATCATGGGACATGGAGGGATGACCTTATTCATGGAAAGGTATGGCAGTATGTTACAGTTGCTTTCATCTTGCACATCGCAGCTGTGAAATGGAAACACTAGCCAAAGGATGCTAGTCCAGTTGGTCAGCACTCCGGCGGCACTCCCTCAGGTCGCAGGTTCGACTCCCGGTGGGAGCGAATTTCGACTGAGGGTTAAAAAATCCCCCTCGCTGGTCCCGTGTGCCAAAGCGCTAGTGTGGGCGGCCCGTTTCCGGCCTGTGGTAACGGACACTGTGGTAACGGGATACTGTGCGGTAACGGGATACTGTGTGTCCCGGCCCCAGGAGTCCCGGCCCAGTCCCGGCCCAGGTTACGGGCCCCACGGTGAACCGCCCCTAGCGTCAGGGCGGGGCCAGGGTTCGGGGGGTTTCTCGGTCGGGGTACTGAGACTTCTACCTTAGTACAACACCGTAGGGGCGGTCTTTCCCCTACCGGCCGAGTTTTGAAATGGAAACACTAACAGACTGCTTTTCAGATTTACTGTTAATTTATATACCTATTAAGCATGATTGCCATGTGCTTAGAGCTATTTCTTCAGGATTTTTTTATTTGGCATCTTTTATATAAAGACCGTTTGTCTTGAATTCTTAATTGTAATCCAGCCATGAAATATCCAAGCACCTTAACTTATTCAAGCTGCAAATTCTGAACATTTATTTTGTATCAAGTTGGACAATGTGACACTCTTTACACTCCATGTGATTTACTTTCTGTTTGACGAAAAAAGGTCCGATTTATTGACTTACCCCCGACCCCCAATCTAGGGCTGGTACTATTTTCACAGCGGTGACCGCTGGTTTGCAAATTTTTGGAAGGGGAAGGCTAATGGCGAGGGTAGATTTTATGCCAATGATGGGAGTATCTTCTTTGGCCATTTCCAAAATGGATGGCGCCATGGGGAGAGCCTGTTGGTAGATGCAAATGGATCAAGGTTTGTCTCGGCTATTTTGTTCCATGTGTTCCAGAATGAGTACATTACATGATCTGTATATTCTTTTGACCGAAAAGGGGGACTTGACTTCATCATTGATCATGATTACAGGTGGATTGAAGTTTGGGCTGATGGTGTACTTATTGACAGAACTAAAATGGAGAAATAAGGTTCAGATCTAAATATATTTTTCCAGATATTTCTAAAACTTCGCCTCTCACATGGTAGGGGGCTACGCTTCAAAATCTCAGATGTTGCAAGGCACTCTGGTTCGGAGCCTCTCCACTGTACACGAAGTCATTCAATTTTCAGTCTTGAAAGTCGTAAATAGGTGCCTGTTGGAAGCACTGTTGAAGTTTTGATGCCTAATTTCAAAGGGGCAGACTGTAGCCATTTCAGTAAATACCACTAGAAGTATGGGAGGAGGCTTTTGTTCATACGGCTGATGTACCAAGCTGGGAACAGCTACCCAACTGTACCTGAACGTGAAGTGTGTTTGATTAATTCCATTGATAACCCCTAGATATTTTCTTGTCAGATTAGGGTGGTCTGTACATGGATGAACAAGCTCTCGTGGCTGTGCTCCTTATTTCCAACTGAGTGCTTGAGTTTCCACAAATGTGGGCTCAAACTGTATCCTTTCCCCTTTTTAAATGTTTGCATCAGTATCGTCTACCTGTTATTATTTAAATAATAATATCTTGGTCGAGTTTACTCATTTCGTGTTGCTCAATCAATGTCGGCATCCAATAATTTGAAGTTTCATGTACGAATCATCATGAAAAAGGTGGTGTAACAGAAGGTCAAAGAGATGCTATCCATTGCGTAGATTGAGCGCTGCTGTTTCTCTTTCAGGTGGCATGCAGTGCAGTTGGTTCACGGCTTGGATGATCGGAATCAGATGAATGCTAATGGAACCCTGAAGGTATGTTATTCTGTTTAGTTGGAGAGAAGTTTGGGTGTTTCAGTCAGTGAGAGGCAAATCGTCTGTGCAGACAACGACACCCCTTCTTTTTTGGTAATGATGAGTGAAAGGAACTCTTGAATTATACTAGACTAGAGTTTATTCAATTGTTCTGGGTGGACAGCTTAGGAGCTCAAATGCTACCCGCCTTCTTGATCTGGACGGTTTGAGCATCTACCACATTCATTTCATCCACTGTGAGTCTGTTCGCTTAGGCTGATCTGGCTGGCTGAAAGTACTGCTGGCTGGTTTTTTGTGAAAGAAAAACGCTGCTGGCTGGCTGGCTGATTTGACTGATAATCTCAAGCGAACATGATGATCTTGCCGAGTAGCCGAGATACGCCTGCATGGGAAAAGAAAATTTATAGTCTAGTCACGTTTCAAGTGGTTCCAGGTCTCTCTTGCGTGCTATCGCTTCCTGGAGCTGCTATAGCGATTGCTACTAGTATATTGCGGTATTTCATATCGGATGCACAAGGGGAAGGGCTTGCGGATTGAACTCGGCCGCGACTCTATGAGCACGCAGTTTGTTTTCATCTCCCCTGACAATCCGGTCATGTGTCCCTTGCTCCAACCTTCATCCGTGTGTTCCGTGGCCCCAAAAGAAAATTGAATCTATGTACTATCCGGCAGTGCCACACTGCTCTGTCGCTGGCTCGCTGCTCACCCGGACTGGAGGTTCCCTGCGTTTGCAGCAGTTACACTGACAGCGGTTTGCTTAGAATGTTCTCCTGTCCTGTAAAATGAGCCTCTTGTGCGCCTCGTCTTCACATCGGATTTCCAGATTCAGCAGTTGTTGCCTCGTGGGCCTTGTTTAGATTCCAAAGTTTGTCTCCCAAATTCACTATGCAGAATTCCTATTCCCCGTCACATCAAAATACCGGCACATATATGGAGTACTAAATATAGATGAAATCAAAAACTAATTACACAGTTTTGTTGTACTTTGCGAGACGAACATTTTAAGTCTAATTAATCAATATTTGGACAATTATTATCAAATAAAAACAAAATTGCTACAGTGTGACGGGACACTTACTATGTAAACTTTGCCTCCAAAGTTTGCCATCTAAACGAGGCCGTGGGTAGAAAGCCAGTTCAGTCTTTGTTGTTGTTCCTTGGGGCCTTGGGCCCGCATAGCAATCTGCAATTCTGCAGTATGGTCTCACTTTCTAGTTAAAAGACATAAACAAATGCCACGTGAGTGAATTGCCCGACTGGCGCACTACGACGTCCGTCACCACATCACCTCGACGCGTGCACCTCTCCCGTATGGACGGATGGATAGAAAGCTACTACTACGTTACGTAGCACCGGTTGCTGCAAAAAAAGAAAGAGAGCTAGCTCTGGTAAATGTCAGCTCGCCACTGGAGTGGCGCCTTGAAAAGAAATGGGTGCTCCAATTAGTGGAAATGCCCCCTTTTTTGCATGGTCTCGTGGTCCATCGATCCCGCGTACGACCGGCCGGTGACCGAACACCAGCACTGCACACGACACGGCAAACCACACTACTCTAGGCAGTAGTAGTAGGCACGTATCCTGCCGACCGTGCAAAGTTGCGGTCGCACTCGCGTTATCTTGTGATCCTGTCGCTCGCACCGCCGAGCCAGCGCTAACCGAGGCGCCAGGACGAGCCGACGGCGACCGCCGCCAGCCGCCCAGCCCCGACCCCCGACACCGGGTCAGGTCGCCGTCTTGTCCCGCCGTCCGATACGTGGGCAAACACGCGTCCTACCAACTGGGTTGCGCTTGCGCGGCGCCTCTCTCACTCACGGCTCACGCACTGGCACAGCTCCCGCATTGGGCATTGCCATTGCCGTGCGCGCGGTGCAAGGCAAGGCGCCACCGGCTGGGTGGGTTGGGTGCCCCGACGCCAGCACGCACACCAGCAGCCGCAACTGGGAGTGGACTGGGCGGAGGGCCGCGCGGACGGCGGAACGCAACAAGGACGGGAGAATGAGCGGAGCGAGCAGGCTATGTTCCAGGCGGTGACACTGACATTGACACGGAGCCACACCGGGCGGGGACGCGGGGTGCAGGCGGCCCCACCGGGTGCTCCTCCTGTCGGTCGCGCCGTTCCCACATGCCGACAGGCCGGGGGCGGGCGAGGCCTGCCACTGCCACGATCGCGCGCCCCACCACGTGTCCCTTCCGGCGCGCTGCCTGCCTGGGTACCGGTACCGGTCTCGTCGTCTCCGTGACCTGATGGCCATGTGCGTGCGGCGGATGCGGACCGGCCATGGCCCATTGACTCTTGCCCCTTGGGTGTGGCCTGTGGCCTGTGGGGTGGGTGCGCGACGCGCCCGGGCGTGGCTCGTGACAGGCGGGTACCGGAGAGAGTTCATGGTCGGCGGGATACTCGAATACATCGTTGACTTAGACCAGAGAGATTACACGCGTGATGTTTATTACTATATATACTATAGGATATGCTAGAGCCGATGACCAGACTGTCTTCATTCAGTCACTGCCCTGGTCGGATGGTTTTGTGATGCTTGTTCTCTAGCACAGTGCGCGGTAGTACTGGAGTCTGGAGACTGGAGTAGCATATGGTTTCGCCAGATAAGCAAAACTACTACTTCTGCCGTGTGACTCGCCACAGCACATCACACAATGACACAAGTCATCTGCCAACATACGAAAACGGAGTTGCCATCTGCACCAGGACACCGTCTGATCCTTTCCACGCGGGCCGTTTTGTCTGGTTGCGAATGCCATGCCTGCTAGTGCCGGGCGAAATGCCTCACCTGCCACTTTCACGAACCAGTGAACGCCCCCTGCCAACGCCCACCACCTGGCCTCCCGGCTCCGCAATTCCGCATTACAAAAGGCACACCATGCCTTGGGCGTGCGTGGAGTAGCTTGAGCTTGAGAGTGCATGCAATGCAGCTGTGGTTGTCATCCGTGCTCCTCGATCGATCTCGCCTAGCTAGAGACTAGAGAGGCTCGTGGGTTGGGGTGTCCTCCACTCCTCCCGCGCGCGGCCAACACTGGCAGGAGCCGCCACGAGCAAGTTTGGCTCTGCCATCTCGCCGCGTTGGAACTCGCGGCTTGGAAGCCGAAACCCAGTGGCCGGTCACCTGCCACATGGGGAGAGGGCTAGTTTTCTGTTTTTGTAGTACTCGGCCACTAGTGTCCTGCAGGCAACGGACAAAACTGACGGGAGCCCTGTCGCCTGCTGGCCTCACTCGCTCTGTCACCTCTCAGCAGTCCCCGCCCGCATCAGCTCTCCCGATCCCTCTCTATATAGCTCGGCCTCGGCCTGGTCACTACCTTCCGCTCCATCTGCGTCTCTCCATTGCGATTGAGCACCCCGTCGCCGCGTGTCAGCCAGCCATGATGTCCACCAGCCACGCGGTGAAGTCGCCGGCATGCGCGGTTCGGCGGCGGCAGCAGCACGGCCTGCGGTCCGCGGACGCGCCGGCCCGCACGGCGACGTTCTCGGCCAGGCACGGGAGGAGGCGGCAAGGAGGAGGCCGCGGCGTGGGGCCGTGCTCCGTGCGCGCCGCGGGCTCCAACACCATTGGCTGCCTCGAGGCCGAGCCGTGGGGCGGCGCCGCGCCGGCGCTGCCTCTGCGGGGACTCCATGTGGCGGCGCCGGCGCCCGGGGACGACGCGCTCGCCGTCCCGTCCGAGCAGAGGGTGCACGAGGTCGTGCTCAAGCAGGCGGCGCTCGCGGCCGCGGCGCCGAGGACGGCGCGGATCGAGCCCGTGCCCATGGACGGCGGGCTCAAGGCGGCCTTCCACCGCTGCGGGGAGGTCTGCCAGGAGTACGCCAAGACATTCTACCTGGGTAAACGAGATCAAAATTCCTGCTACTCTTCTTGTTCATCTGAATACAGTCTAGTTTAGTGACTTATTGCCGTGATCGAGGCACACATGCATGTGTCACAAGTACTAGCGCGTTCTTCTTGCAAGCTGATTAAACAAAGTTAAAAGAAAAACTTTTTGTCCTAAAAAGGACAATAGGAAAAGGATGAAAATCTCAGTCATGCATATCCTTGGTAGAAAGAAGTCTGAACCGACTGTCCAAGTCCAACACCTGCCTTTCCAATTTGCTTACTGCACCGGCTAGTATATTTAATTTGATTAACTATGACAATGATTGTAAAAAAAATTGGCAGCATGCTCATGAAAAGTCGAGATGACTTTCCACATGAGTATGAACTCGATCTTGGACGCACGCATTGAGATGTTAATCATACTATTTTGCCAGTAGTTGTAGTTGTGGACACCACATACCGAATACCGACCAGTCAGCTTCGACAATCAGTGCGCACATGCATGTGCCTGATCCCTGATCTGATGAGATGCCGCTGTTCTTCTGTTGCAGCGACGCAGCTGATGACGCCGGAGCGGAGGAGGGCAATCTGGGCAATATACGGTAAGCAAGCAAGCAGGCCAAGCCCCGCATGTCCCTGTTTCTTGTACCGTCTGGCAATCGGCGCAAAGGTTCCTTTCGTTTTCTCCGAATGGTAAAAACTGTAAACCACCTTTAGACGACGACTTGTTGCAGCATAGGACATGCAGAAACGATACTTGCTGATGTTGCCGTGGAAACGTGTAAACTGTAAACCATGGCTAAGCATGCGGTGTAATAAAATTTTTACACTCTGATGAGCTAGAGATTAGTTTATGCACAAGCACGATGATTTTTCTTTGATGATTGACCAGTAGGGAAGGGATGAAAGTGATGGATCGCTGACGTGATGTTCCTGTTCCATCTCTGCGCGCGTGTTCAGTGTGGTGCAGGAGAACGGACGAGCTCGTCGACGGGCCCAACGCGTCCCACATCTCGGCGGTGGCGCTGGACCGGTGGGAGTCGCGGCTGGAGGACATCTTCGCCGGCCGCCCGTACGACATGCTCGACGCCGCCCTGTCCGACACCGTCGCCAACTTCCCCGTCGACATCCAGCCGTTCAGGGACATGATCGAGGGGATGCGCATGGACCTGAAGAAGTCCCGGTACCGGAGCTTCGACGAGCTGTACCTCTACTGCTACTACGTGGCCGGCACCGTGGGGCTGATGAGCGTCCCGGTGATGGGCATCTCGCCGGACTCCAGGGCGGCCACCGAGACGGTCTACAAGGGGGCGCTGGCGCTGGGCCTGGCCAACCAGCTCACCAACATCCTCAGGGACGTCGGCGAGGAGTACGTCATCACCATCTGATATGAATATGATGTCAGCGTCCGTCCTTGCCCATATATACATACATACACTGTATACTTACACATGCCAACAAATAACAGCGCCAGAAGGGGAAGGATCTATCTCCCGCAGGACGAGCTGGAGATGGCGGGGCTCTCCGACGCCGACATCTTGGACGGCCGCGTCACCGACGAGTGGAGGAGCTTCATGAGGGGCCAGATCACCAGGGCCAGAGCCTTCTTCAGGCAGGCCGAGGAAGGCGCCACCGAGCTCAATCAGGAGAGCCGATGGCCGGTGAGACTAGCTGATCGAGACACACACATCACCATCTTTACTTGCCTGGCTTCGGTTTCACACAACGCTAGGCTAGCTGTTCTCAGAATCTGCTGTTTTCTTCAGGTGTGGGCTTCTCTGCTCCTGTACCGGCAGATCCTCGACGAGATCGAGGCCAACGATTACAACAACTTCACCAAGAGGGCCTACGTTCCAAAGACAAAGAAGCTGATGGCGCTGCCCAAGGCGTACCTGAGATCACTGGTGCCCCCCTCTTCTCAGGCTGAGAGACAGAGACACTACTCCAGACTAACATAGAGCGCGGTCTCTGTCGCGTTCGGTACATAGCAGTGAATGATGTACAAATTTCTGGGCAGGCCACATGCATCAATAGTAGTACATGGTTGGCATGTGGTGGTGGGCAGTGTTAGGTACTTGTACTCCGAGTTTAGCCATGTACTACAAGCACTGGATGTATCATATATGTGTATACTAAAAAGAGTAAAAGTGAAATAAGATAAGTAGTGAGTAACCTTCTGTATAGAGCACGGCCCGATTGGTTCGTGACCAAAACGTGACATGCTATAAGTTAGTCATGCCACAGTTTTTCTGGCAGCTGTTCGGTTTGCTGTTACAACTACGGCGTGCCGCACTTTTTTAGTACCCTGTCTCATACGGCATAGACCCATTTTCTTGCCAAACTTTACCACAAGTGTGGATTCAATTTTGATCGCCAAACTTTCTCTGGCAGCCACAATTTGTCAAAGATTAGACGTGACAAGTTTTGATCACCAACCAAACAGATCTATGTTTCTGTAGCTACCTTGATTGGCCTAATTAATAATGTTGTGTCACCTTGATTGGTCTAATTAATAATATTGTGCCATGCAGTCACTCACGGCTGAGCTTCATCAGTGAAACAAATTTTTTTCTTCTGCTCCACGAGCAACTCTATTAATAACATTGAACTTGTCTTGATGAACGGTTTGACAAAACTTCTCATGATAGAAAATAAAGATTAAAATGACCATAATGCTCTTTCCCATGGTCTCTCTTTCTTACTCATCTCCTTCCCTACGGCCTCTCTTTCCCCAAATCCTTTCTTGTATCTTTCTTTCGCGCTCCCCCGGCTGTACTCCCGCGTAGGGGCAAATGCAGCCTATGCATGTGCGGGTCCCACTAGTGTGAGTATGAGCTAGGAGAAGCCACTATTTTTAACTTCATCTTCCATTTAAGCCTTGTGAGAGCATATTTTGAGGAGGTTCACAGCTATTTACAAAAAGATCTGTTTGGCACAAAACAACTTCAAACAGCTCATGGAGCTGGTGGAGAAGTTATGTCAAACATAGCCTAAATGTGTTGAGTGCTAGCCGCTGAATACAGAAAATAGCTCTAAATAATTCTGTAAAAAAAACACCGTCTAGTCGCAGAGCTGTAAGGTTTGGTAGCCCAAAGAAAAATTCAAATTGCTGATGGCCCTAGGGAGTACCACAGATGGCACCATTTGCCACCGTGATGGGTCATAGCATGAGCTCACCCAGGGGTGAAGCTAGAGCAAATCAGAGGGGGGTGCCTGGCTCTTGTAGATATGAAAATTTAATATGAAACCATGGTAGAAATCTGTTCCTAACATAATTTTTTTGAATTTTTGTGGGTGCCTGGGCACCCACGACCAACAACATAGCTCCGCCTCACCAAAGATATGCCTGTGCTGGGGTTCTCCCTACGGACACGGAACAGCCATGCCTGCGCTGTCAGCTGTTGCAAGTAAAAAGTTTCCGCTCATCAGTCCGTGTCTACAAGATCCTGTTGAAATCTAAGTGTACTTATTTAGCCCAAAATTCCAGTGAAATGCCACGTCGCAGGCTGCATCAGCTCAGACGGATCTTGACTTGAGATTACCTTGCGTGCTTCTTTCTCCCAGGCTCTAGTTTATTCTTCAGCACAGACAGAGAGTTTGCTAAGTGCTAAATGCCGGATGCCTGGATGATGCAATTGTACCCTTTGTCCCAGAGGAAACCGGAGATTGTTTATGCTTGTGTGGTGAAAGCAACCGGATCTTTTCCACATCCTTTTTCATGCTTTATTTTACGTTATCTAACAATATGCCAATCTGTTGGCTGTGCGTATGGTCAGAGTCTCGCAAACCGTCGGCCGAGCATTATGTATTGTGTAGCAGTAGTAGGAATGTAGGAAGGTCAAGGAATATATGGTTCGAGAAGGAAGAAGCCTGTTTGTGTACAGCAGCAGCAGCATTGGCTGTAGGAATTGCAGGAATGCTGGCCTTCCATTCCTCGTTGCCGAAAATATTTTAGAGAGGGGAACCTGGAGAAGGGACGGCTGATACGCAATATGCCTCCTGCATGCTGTCCTCCTAGCTACATACGTGTTTTCATGTCCATACACCACGCAATGGTGGTTGCAACTGGGAACAACGGACCATGTGGTACCAGACCAGCTGCTTCTTAATGAGGAACAACTGGGAACAACTAGGAGTAGCACCTAGCGACGCACATCTGAATCCTGAGGCAGAGTGAGTTTCCATATGTCCAGATTTGATTTTTTTCCCCCTTGAGAAAAAGAAATGTTTATGTCTAGCTGAGAAGAAAATTTCTGGGCCGGGGACGTTGCGTTAGTGACGGCTGACGGCCCAAGAAAATGAAACACAAAGGACATGTAACCCAATTAGTTGGCCCAACCGTGGGGCCCATAATAAAGATGCTGCGAAGGCAAAATCTTCATCAGTTTCGTAGGAGTCACGTACACTCCTGTCCGCTATAGTAATTTCGTTTTGTTTTGTGGTCGAAATACCTTAATTATCTGGTAGGTTTCGCAGCCGGCAAGTCACCTCCTCCTCCCTAGATAAAGCGTGGGGAGAGAGCACGTCCTTCCGTGAATAGCTGGATTCGATAACCTCGTACCACCAGTCCACCACGAAACCGAAAGGAGCGGAGGGTGAGACGACGACGTGGGCAGCAAGATGCAGATCTTCGTGAAGACGCTGACGGGGAAGACGATCACGCTGGAGGTGGAGAGCAGCGACACCAATCGACAACGTGAAGGCGAAGATCCAGGACAAGGAAGGCATCCCGCCGGACCAGCAGCGCCTCATCTTCGCGGGGAAGCAGCTGGACGACGGCCGCACCCTGGCCGACTACAACATCCAGAAGGAGTCGACGCTGCACCTGGTGCTGCGCCTCCGCGGCGGCAGCAGGGGCGGCTACCCCAAGGGGATCGAGCCCAGCCTCCGCGAGCTCGCGCAGAAGTACAACGAGAACAAGATGGTCTGCCGCAAGTACGTACTGCCTTTATTACTTACTGATCATCCCATCCCGTTCGATCGTTTCGTTTCGTTCAATGCAAGTACTGATCCAAGCTCTCTGCGCATACGATCCCTAACTTTGATATTTGATCCTCCGCCTTCTCCTGCAGGTGCTATGCACGGCTTCCCCTCAGGGCAACCAACTGCCGCAAGAAGAAGTGTGGGCACACCAACGCGGTGAGAATCCATCAGTTTAACTTGCGTTCATCCATTAACTTTATTTGTTATATACGGCCACTCGTTATATATAGACTATCATCTTTCATGCTCATTGGTTTTAGTTGATGTTAATGTTGTCCATGCATGTTTCTAGGCTTGTTCAGTCGTCATATACAATACTTTGTTTCAGAATTACTGTCAAGGTTGCTTTGGCATCGCTTCTGTGAGTAGTACGTCATGCTTTCAGATTAATGTATTTACTCGTGAGAATAGTCGGTCGCGTTTACGGGTCATCCAAGTGTACTTTTGTGGCTTTGCCCCTTCGTTCATATATTAGGCAACCATTGTTGTTGTCTCATGTTTTTGGTTTTATATTAGGCGATCGCAATTTTTTTTGGCTTTTCCAGTCATCGTATATATCTATATAGCAAGATAGACTTTTTACTGACGATGAGTTTACTGCTCTGCACACTTGATCTGCAGTCATACTTCAATTATTACTATCAGCACATTTGGTCATTCTTTCATCTAACCTGTGCCATCTGATTTTTCAGCTGAGGTCAAAGAAAAAGTTCATGTCCAAGATTGGTGGACCATGATCGTTGGAGAGCCTGTTTAGCATCAGTTGGAATTTTGGGATGCTTAATAAATTTTACCTTCCGCTCCTTTTATGAATAAAGCTGCACTATAGTAGGAATAGTGTGCTACACTTGGTTGAGATGTTTCTATATATATAATTATTATTATATACATTGGTTATATAAGTGAGATATATCTACATATAAATTGCCGAATATCATAGCATAGTTCTTCGCTGTGGTTTGCTTGCGCGCGTCCACCACCCCGCGTGATGGCGTCCAATCCGCACGTGATGCCTCCGGCACAAACCCGACAGGTTGCACCCAACCTCGGGGTTGGTCGCGCACTCCGCCATGCTTCTCTCGAAACATGCCCAATTATAGGAGGATCTTCAAAACATGTCCAAGTACAGCCTCATAATTACACAGCCATTGCCCCCCGTGTCGCTCTCTCTCCAGGGGGGTGACACGGGCGGCGCCGCCGTCCGGCTCCCTCCCTCGAGTCTCCCCAGTCTAGCCGCCGTCGGAGCTCGACACCAGGTGGCCGGCGGAGGGCGAAGATGGTGGCGGCTGGGCGTTCTTCCCCCCTCCCTCACTCCCGTAGGGCACGGCGAGACCACGCGAGGCGGCGACCGACGGCGGCCGGCAACGCGAATCCAGCCTAGGTACGGGCGGATCCGGCGTCCCCCCGCCTTGATCTGTCGTCCCCATGCATGGAGCTGGTGGTTGGGGGCCTTTTGGTGGTGGTGCGCGGATGCTCGTCGATGGCGGCAGCCCCGGCGCGGCGGTTTCGGCGTCAGGGCGGCCAGATCTGGCTATCCCGGGGGTGGATCTACGCGGAGCTCCGGCGGGGTAGTGCTGCAGCTCGCCGGCAGCGATGACGGCAGCAGCGACGGTGTCCCGGGACGGTGGTTCAGGGGCTAGAGGTGCGTGTGGCAGCGAAGGGCCAAGTGGTGGCCACATGAGGGCCGCGCGACGGCAGTGAGGAGCGCCCGCCGAGTGTGGTTGAGGAGCAGATGGTGGCTGTGAGTGCCCATGGCGCGCGGAGGCGGTTGGTGGTGCAACGGTTCGTCGGCAACGCCGCGGTGGCATGGTCGGCCGAGGATAGACTGGGTGTGCTCTAGTGGCGCCATGGTGGTGCTGGCTGGCAACGGCCTGGCGATGGCATGCCCGCGGTGCTATGGTAGCATGGCTAGCAATTCTAGTCCGGGGTAAAGGCCGCAGATCAGGTGCCTTCGAGGAGGCGTTACGGCCACCCTAGGCCAAATTTGCTCCACTGTGATTCGCGCGCGGCGCAAGGGAGGCTGCAAGGGGGCCGCGGAGGTGGTCGTGCGGTGGCAACGAGTGGGCAGCGCGGCACGGCGATGACTGTGAAGTGGAGGCTCGTGTCAATGACCCAATTCGACTGGGTGAGGAGAAGGCCAAGGTGTGAAGCTGTGTCTCTAGAAGCTTTGTGTCCGTGCACGTGGTGCAGCTGAGATTCCGGTGGCGGTGCGACGAAGGTGAAGTTATTGGAGCGGCTCGGTGGTAACAAGTCACCCTCGACGGCGAAGCAAGCTCGGATCCTCGGAGAGTCCGGCGGCGGGAGTGGCGAGGCCCTTGTGCGCTTTAAGGTGGTGTGTCCGAGGAGTGGTGTGCAGCGGTGAATGTGACGAGGCCCCCACGCGTTTGTTGCCTTGGAGGTCTAGGATATGGTGCGGTGTTTTCAGTCGTTTGGTGTGTAAGGTGCAGCAACGGTACTTCGCGCGAGGGGTCCTGCATGGTGGTGGCCTCTTCGGTGTGGTGCGGTGGGCTTCTCTTCTGACTTCTGCCATCGCATGGCCGTGGTTGGGAGATCGACGATCATGTGTGCGTGACCTCAAGACGACGGCGGCATGATGGCTTCCAGCAGCTTGGTTACTAAGGGTGGCGGGCGGCTTGGCGACGACCAGAGGCAGTTGTTCGTACTTTCGGCTTGGCAGCTTGCAGCGAACTGCAGTGGCTAGCCTTGCATGACAAGGGTTAGTCCGGTGCGGGACAGCGTCGACAGGCGGCGCAAGCGGAGGCGATGGCAGGACGGCTACATGGCTTGCAGCAGATCATGGCGGTTAGCCCTGCATGGCAGCGGTTGACTCGGTGTGGCACATCGTTGGTAAACGACGACGTAGGCGATGACGATGGTGTATCTTCTTGTTGCTTTGTCGCCCTTTGTTGCTGTTGCATCGTGGTTGCCATTTGTGGTTTTTAGTGATGTTGCTCGGCGCGTATTGAGGTCTCAATCCAACCGGCCATCATTGATAGTTGAATTTTGTTGCTTATGTTGTTTTTAGGTTTTGTTGCTTACCGTCGTTGTTGTTGTTGTAGCTCTGTTGTATTGCCCGGTCTGGGTTCTTCTTCTTTTTAATATACTAGCAAAATATGCCCGTGCGTTGCAACGAGGTGTTCAATTTATTACTCGGTGATTGTACAATTTTTGTAAATTTAAATGAGTTTAGTCCAAGCTTGAATAAAACAAGTATAATATAATCATGCATGAAAAAATGACAAGAGTACGTGCGAAAAAGTAGAAGAAAAAAGTTTGCCAAACAAATCAGAAATTATCATGTTCGTTTACGTAAGTACATGTGAGATGTGGGAAAAAAATAGAAGAAAAAATTTGCCAAACAAATCAGAAATCATCATGTACGTGTGAGATTTATCTCATGCTTCCAGTTTACCTGTTTCAAGAAAAAAAACATTTAAAAAAAAACAAAAACACTGATCTCTGTACGAGAAACAAATAAAAATCACCAAAACAGTGAAACTACCAAACAAATATTGGAAAGCACCTTGAAAAAAAATAGAAAATAATCATGTCCCATACAGAATCGGAAACCATCAGGTATAGCGGAGGAAAAAGGAACAAAAAATCATATAAAAATATGTGGAAAATTAAAAGAGGAAATATTACATAAGGAAAACATGAAACATCACGTGAGGGAAACAAACCCATAAAAAAGTGGCGTGAAAAAATAAAAGCAAATTGGAACATCCTATGTATAACGATAAAGATTTTTTGAGATGGTATAACAATAAAGATATGTCACGATAATTCTGTTGATTCAATAGTTGAAGTGCATATAAGTATTCGAAGACGGCATATTGGAACAGGAAAGGAATTGTATATAGAAGTATTCAAAGACTGCGTATTGGAATAGGAAAAAGAATTGTACAATCTAGAGATAGCATGAGGTAATTGTGTATTGGAATAGGAAAGGAATTCAACTGGGTAAGATTTATCTTGTATTTTTGTTTCTCATTTTCTTTTTTTATTTGATCAGGATTTCTATTCCTATTTAGTTTAGGATTAGAATTCTAGCTATCAAATTTATCTCGAGGGGTCATATACACTACCCAATACATTTTAGAATCGGACTCTATATCGTGCTAGACAAGAGCTATTGTATTATAACTCATATAAGCATGGGTTGTATATAAGTCATCATCCCTGTAGTTAGAGGGAGACAAACCAAACAAATAGATAGACGAAAAAAAGAGACTGAAATTTTGCCTCTTTATTAATAGGTATAAAGTCTGCAGCTCTCCTGCCTGATTCGTTTTAAAAAAAATACACAACCATTTACTGATTTATTTACGGTCCAGAAATTCTCATGGGAATATCGTCGAACATATGGCACGCACATAATTGTTTTCAGCCCCATGTGCTCAGATCTTATTGCGAGCACACCTAGTAGCAAATTAGGAATATATATATATATATATATATATATATATATATATATATATATATATATATATATATATATATATATATATATATCAGCTTCGCAGAAAAGCACGGATCTTTATTCTTCACCGGCCTCACTGCTTCGCTTCTTGGAGTTGATGTAGTCCTGGAGCACCTCCATCTGCTCCCTGGTCGGCGGCTGCTCGTTGTTCTTGATGGACCGGTGCACATCGTACGTCGTCGCCCCAAAGAACACCAGCCTGCAGTTCAACCGAGCATGCAATCCTCAGCGATGACGCCGCCGCCGCCGGCGGCCGGATGCAATTGAGGAGAAATCGAAGGAGAACGACAGGGGGAGGCACCTACCCTGCGGCGAACAGGACGATCTGCCTCGGGAACACGTGCTTCCCGAACAGCCTCATGCTGCTCCGCCACTGCTGTACTTGGCGCTTGCCACAGAGAGACACATGCCGCCGCCCTGCCGCTATGTAAAGGAGTTGGTCCACGGTCCAGTAAGAATCATTCGCGGCCCATGGGCTGCGGTTTTCCCCAACACCTCACAAACGCAAACTGCTCGTCGCTTCTCCTCGCCTTTCGATGCTTACGCCTGCGCCCGCCGGCCACCATCTCCCATCCCTGCAGAAGCTGCTGCGCCAGTGCCGCTCCATCCAGCGCCTCAACCAGCTCCACGCCCACCTCCTCGTCCACGGATCCTACTTGTCCGCCGCATCCGATCTCCTCCTCGCCTCTTACTGCGCCCTCTCGGTCTCTGCAAACGCCGGACATGGCGCTCTCTGCCACGTGCGCCGTCTGTTCGACGGAATTCCTGACCCGGACAGGGTCATGTACAATACCATCATCAGAGCCTACTGCAACAGCGACTGCCCGCGGGAAGCGCTACGCCTCCACCGCGGCATGCTCAGGCGAGGGATCCTGCCCAATGAGTTCACTCTGCCCTTTGTTGTCAAGGCGTGCACGAGAGCGCAGGCGCGGGAGCACGCGCTGGCCGTCCACGGTGTCGCTCTGAGGCTTGGCCTTGTGGGGCAGGTGTTTGTGGGCAACGCGCTTCTGCACTCCTACGCGTCGGCCGGATCGCTGGGGGACTCAAGGCGGTTCTTTGATGAGATGGCGGGCAGGAATGTTGTGTCGTGGAACTCGATGATCGGTGGGTACGCGCAGGCGGGGGATACTAGAGAGGCGTGCGCCTTGTTCGGAGAGATGAGGCGTCAAGGGTTCTTGGAAGATAAGTTCACGTTGGCCAGCCTGCTTCTCGCCTGCTCACAAGAAGAGAACCTTGAAATTGGTCGCCTTGTGCATTGCCATATCTTGGTTAGTGGATCTCGGGTTGATCTGATTCTTGAAAGCGCTTTAGTGGACATGTATGGTAAGTGTGGGGATCTGTGGATGGCTCGTAGGTGCTTTGAAATGATGCCCATCAAGAGTGTCGTTTCTTGGACGTCCATGCTTTGCGCTCAGACGAAGCATGGTTCAGTTGATGCTGCAAGATGCTGGTTTGACCACATGCCAGAGAGGAACATAGTCTCATGGAATGCCATGATCTCTTGCTATGTTCAACGTGGCCAGTGCCATGAAGCATTGGATCTTTATAACCGAATGCAATCCCAGGGTCTTGCTCCAGATGAGGTTACCTTAGTGGCTGTCCTCTCTGCTTGTGGGCGAATTGGTGACTTGACTGTAGGGAAGATGGTACACCTTTATATTAGAGACAATATCTATAATCCTGATGTCTCTCTAATTAATTCACTTCTGGACATGTATGCAAAATGTGGTCAGGTAGACACAGCAATCAGCCTGTTCAGTGAAATGTGTAATAGAAATGTAGTTTCTTGGAATGTTATTATTGGGGGGCTGGCATTGCATGGCCGTGCATTGGACACAATCACGTTCTTCAGGTCAATGGTAAGAGACTCCTTCTCGCCAGATGGGATTACCTTTGTGGCCCTTCTTTCTGCATGCAGTCATGGGGGTCTACTAGAAACTGGACAGCATTACTTTGAATCTATGAGACATGTTTACAATGTTAAGCATGAAGTTGAGCATTATGCTTGCATGGTTGACCTTCTTGGCCGACGTGGTCATCTTGAAAAGGCTGTTTGTCTAATAAAAGAGATGCCAATGAAGCCTGATGTTGTGGTCTGGGGTGCATTGCTGGGAGCCTGCAGAATCCATGGGAATGTCAAGATTGGCAGGCAAGTGATCAAGCAATTACTTGAACTGGAGGGCATCAGTGGAGGTCTGTTTGTTCTAATTTCAAACTTGTTATACGAAACTCACCAGTGGGAAGACATGAAAAGGCTCAGGAAATTAATGAAAGAGTGGGGGACGAGAAAGGATATGGCTGTTAGTTCAATTGAAATAAACAACAGCATCCATGAATTTGGAGTGGAAGACATTAGACATGAAAGCTCAAGCGAGATTTATGCAGTAGTTGATCAGCTGTCGTATCATTTGATTTCTTTGCATCTCTTGGCTGTGCATCCAGAAGATCTGTGTGGTAGAGTGAAGGAATCTATTTGGAATTCTTTTCAGGATCAGTTACAAGTTCATAACATTTCTGAGTCAGGCACTATACAAAATGAAGATGAATGAGGCTGGCACATTGCTTTACAAGGTACCCCCTCTGATTCCGAACTTCTTTCAAAATACAGGTCATCCTAGAACTTTTAGCTATATTTCCCTTCCTTTCTCGCCCTTGCCAAATAATTGTTATTCACAAATAAATGAGGCATCTGGTTGCAGTGTTGTATAAATGAGGGCGGTGACATGTATTTTGAGCTAGAGGGAGTAATGTTCATTGCCAAGCACACCTCCTGTTGAAGCCTATGAGGGTAGGTAGTGCTGACCAAGCACATTTCTCAAAGAGTGTCCAGGTTCATCAGATCCATGAATAAAATCATTGTGGACGTATAATTTAAGTTACAAAGTCCACCTACATAGAAAATACTGGGACGACTTATTTCATTTTGCTTTGGTTCAGTTTCAGAAATAAGTTGTCCACTTCAGTTTTCCGTATTGACCATGTAATGTAACCCTTCATTTGTCTTGCTAACTGGTTGTGTTTCTGGTTTTCTGTAGATTCATGGTTCGCTGGGCAAGCCACTCAACCAACTCGACTGGTGTTCTTACGCCCACAAATTCAGTAGTCACTATCTCCTGTGACTGTGATGTTTCAACAATATATGTGGAGAGAGAGACTAAAGCTCGGCAACAAGATCTCAGCACACGTTCACAGGTCACCCTTACGAGTTGTCAACAAGGCTCTTCTATCTCTGGGCCAGATTGAGTATACCATGGTAACAGAGGCGCTGACTCCAGATGTAAAAGCAGAGCAAAGATAGCAACATCATTCACAGAATCACAGTTTCACATTTTTTTTCGCTGCGCGAGCCCTGCAAATTTTGTTCCGAGGAGAAAAGATTGGTATTTTTTTGAAGCCTGGAGAAAAGATTGGTTGGTTTAACTGAACGGCCGCAAGATGAGGTGGGATGGATCTGTGCCTACATTAATCAGTTCGTGATGCCTGCCACGTGCTTCTCTTATTTGTGCACCGTGAGTACATTACATTACAGTGCATCAGTCAAGTAAGTGGGGGCCTGCAGTTTGCCGCTTGCCAGTTGAAGGCAGCAATGTAATAAGTATCAGCAAGGTGAGATTATTCAGAGGTGGTGGTCTTTTTTTTTGTTGCGTAGTGGCCTTTTTTTGTTGCGTCTTTGTCAGCGGGTAATAGTGGAGGATATCCTTATCATTCCCACCCCCTTAAATAAGGGTCCAGCTCTGATACTAAATGATACATCCGGCCCAGGTGGAGTTGGCCGAGGCCCAATAAATTAAGATTGTTCGGACCCCAACAGTTCTTATGCACACCCACTCGGGGAAAGGCCCAATGCTCCTAAAAGACTAGTCTGATAGGGAAAGGGTGGCTCTCTCTTTTAAGGTGGCTTCCTCCTCCCAAGCTAAGTAAGGTGGGATTATTCAGAGGCTCATACGGTCACCGTCCGACTACAACTAGACCACTTGGTATTTTTTTTTGTTGCGTCTTTGCCAGTGGATAATAGTGGAGGATGTCCTCGTCACGGGGCCTCCATGTGTTGTGCTTTGGCAGTTATTAAGCGCCGAAAAGTAGTGAATTCCCGTCGGCATGCAAGTCCATGGCTAGATGATTTGGTTCCGGCTAATGGGAATATATTGATGCTTTGTGAGCTTGCTTTGCTCTTCTTTTCTTTTTTTAACTTTAGAAATCATGGAACTGCTTTGTTTTTTTAAAGTTGTGATGGTGGATAAAGCATGTTCCTGGAGCTTGCTTATGATGACTTGCAATCGGGGTTTTTTTAATAGAGCAGCTACCTACCAGAATGATGGGTATTTTGGTTCTATTTTTTAAACTGTATGAATGATCACAAGCGGACTGGGAGGATTCCCTACTAGAAAGATCTGTTATGCTTACAATTTTCTCATTTGCATGAGTGAAGATGTGTCCCCCTTTTCTATATTGTGATCAGGGAAATATATATTTTCCTATCATGAGAAAAAAAAAATGCTAACAAAATCAAGCTAGAACCCGCAAGATAAGCAATATAATTTGGATTTTCAAATGAACCTTAATCCCGTGAACGTATGAAACGGGCATGAAGAAAGTTGTACACATGCCAGATGCTGCCTCCACGAATACCTAGCGGATAATTCGACAACATTTGATATCCCATGTCGTACTCGAACTATTCAAAAGCCAACCACTAATCTATGGTCAGGATACCTTAATTAAATCATGGCATCGCTGGATCTGTACCAACCGAATGAATTAATGATATATATAATCATGGAGATGAGACTGACAACCATCACAAATTACAAATTAAGGAGCGTACAAGTGCACTCAAGGTGGTTAGTTTAGCTCTTGACAAAAAGCAAGCAACAAGAACTAGGGCTCATCAATTAAATAAGAGTTGGTACTGCATACAGATGTTGAGAATATGAGTCTGATCACTGTCACAGAATGCAAAACAACTTCGGGAACCATGAGTATGAATCTTCACTGTAATGTCAACAAATAAATGAATGATGCAATAGCTGTGATGTGTAAACATCATCATTGTCTGTTCATGGAAACAACAAATCTGTGCAAGCAGACTAGGGAGAAGAAGAAAAAAAAATCAAAAGTAAGCAGCAGTTACAACTGCAGGACGGCCATGGATTTCAGCCTGCAGGACATGGCGTCGGCCTCCGTCGCCGCGTTTTCCCGGCCAACCCGGCTCCACTTCTGTTCCGTGTCCGAAACCCGGCAGGCCGTAACGAAATCGAGCACCTTGCCGAAGATCCTGAACATCTCGACGGCGTAGACCCTGTCCTGCCCGACGGCGAACGCCGCGTTGGGATCCATCGGCGCGTCCGGGTGCGCCGACGCCTCGGTCCACTGGAGCGAGCTGAGGTCGAGCTCGAACAGCTTCCGCACCACCTTCTCCCTCCGGTTCACCGGCCCGTGGCGGTCGCACCACGACACGCAGAGCATGAACAGCCGCGACGCAAAGCACACCAGCGTCGGGGCGTAGTCGCGGAGCCGCGGAGGCGGGAGCAGCGTCTGGATGACGACCCAGGAGCACTTGTCCAGATGGTAGGCGACGAGCGTGTCGGACTCGCAGTACACGTAGAACATCCGGCCGCAGACGACGCCGGAGCAGGCCAGCCCGACGTCGGTGGGAAACCCGGCAATTTCGACCCACCTGTCGACCAAGGGATCGTATATCTCCCCGGACACCAGTGGCTCGTCCCAGCGGCCGCGCCCACCGACGGCGACGATGGCGAGCCTTGGTTGGCCTTCCTCGCCCTCCTGTCCGGCGGATTTGCCATGATGAGACGAAGCGAGGTCAGTGGAATCAGTGTCCTCGTTCAACATGTCCCTGAGGCGGAGGCGCCTGAGGGAGAGCCGGTGCGGGTCCTCGTACACAGCGGAGGCGCCACCCAACCGAGACTTGCCGCGCCGGACATTCTTCTCTGCGCGAGTGTGGAGAATGCTGCATCTGGCGGACATCTCAAACACGCCCAGCACCGGGCGAGACCGCGGGGTCCGCATGGGCGCTGCCTTCCGCCACGAGCTGACGAGAGGGCTGAACACCAGCACTCCCTTGTGTGTCTTCACCTTGCTGTCGCTGGCATCCGAGCCGCCGGACCGGCCACCGACGACGTAGAGGTCGTCCCCGACGCCAGCGACGGAGAACAGGAACCTCCCCTTCAGCCCGCCCGCCTCGACACGGCACCACCGGTGCGCGGCCACGTCGAGCGCGTGCACGGCAGGGGCAGGGTCAGCGCCCCAGCCGACGTCGCCGTCCACCCCGAACAGGAACAGCCACGGCGTCCGGCGCGGCCAGGGCTCCTCCTCGCGGCGCATCCGCAGGAACTGCGGCGCGACGGTGAGGTCCCTCCACCGCCTGCACACGCACCGCGCCGCCAGGAGCGAGGCCAGCGGCAACCGGCAAAGCACCATCTCCATCACGTCGTCCGGGAGCACCGCCACGGACGCCGCGGTCGCCTCCGTCACCACCACCACACCCGCACCAGCTCCCGATGGCCGGTGCGCCGCGTCGGCGGCGGCACCCTTCTTCCAGGCGAAGCACTGCACTGCCGCGCCATCCTCGTCTTCGTCGTCGTTCCCCGGCGTGCGCCGGCGCGGGGCCGCGGCGGAGGAGTCCATCTCGTCGCATGCGCAGACGCGGCACCCACCGGCCCCGCCGAGGGGCAGCCGGAGGCAGCTCCTCCTCCTCCTCCTGCGGCGGCGGCCATCACGCTCGGTCCGCTTCAGATCGAGGAGCACATCGTCCGGTGGCTCGGCGCGGAGCAGGGAGGCCAGGCTGTTGCTGCCAGATCTCTGCAGAGCTCTCGGCATGGGAGCAGCAGAGCGAGTTCGACCGCTAGGTGGAGAAGAAGTGGTGCGCGAAGGAGGGGATGGTGGGGGCGTGGAGGTG
Organism: Saccharum hybrid cultivar R570; assembly: GCA_038087645.1. Taxonomy (NCBI): domain Eukaryota; kingdom Viridiplantae; phylum Streptophyta; class Magnoliopsida; order Poales; family Poaceae; genus Saccharum; species Saccharum hybrid cultivar. The sequence continues at coordinate 6,934,929 of JAQSUU010000366.1, read as the reverse complement.
GAGGAGGATGCCCCGGAGGAGGATAGCGAGGAGCTTGGCGAGGAAGGAGATAGAGAGCATGGCGTCGCGCCGGGACGGGTAGGCGACGCGGGATTATTTGGTTGGGCGGTGGTGGTTGGGTTGGAGTGGGAGTGGGGGAAAGCGGACGCCGATGAGGAGTGGGTGACGCCACGCGCGGATGGAATGGATGGACGGGCACGGGACGGGACTACGGGAGGACATCATCGGCCGGTGGAGATCGAAGCGGGCCAACCGGTCGATAGAATGGGCTGCCGTCCGCGCGACTCACGGGGCTTATGTGGCGAGGCGCTGGCGCGGGGCGCCGATGGGCCGCCACGCGTTTGCGCGGGCGCTGGATGCCTGGGTCCAGTGGTCCAGTGCCGAGGGAGGCGAAGGAGGGGCCGGAGCTTCAAGCTCCGGGGATCCGGTGAACTTGAAGCTCCGGTACGGTGAATGTGCTGTGCGATAGTGTACCTAGCCAGACGATCTGACCTGCCCAAGTGACAAATCTAATGTCACTCCGTCTCTATAACGATGCTATTCTATTTCGGGGATATTTGTTTTAGTTTTCTTGTTACTTCTGCTAAGCAAACATAGTTGTTAAAACAGATTTTTGACAACTAGAAGGCTGTTTTTTTAAGAAAATAAAGCTAAAGAACATGCTGAGATTGTTAGACACAAGGTCTATGGTGATTTTATATAAAATCATTCTTGACCACTACACTATGAACATCACATGGTTACTACTTAAAAAATTATATCACAGAACATCTCATCATGAGTACTAATACTCTAAAATAATCGTCAACATCCCACTTATACTACATAAACATCCGAAAATACATCAGAGAACATCACCAACAAGATATAAAAAACATGTAAACGAGAAAATAAAAAAAACATCACATCGATGCTACTAAAATAACCGAAAATATACCACAAAACATGTCACCGAGTAAAGCTAATCATGTAAACCTATAATTATACTACGTAAACATCCAAAAACATATCATATAACATAATATGTATACTATACGAACATCACATGTATACTAAGCGAACAACTCGTGAAATATTCTTAAATACATCTAGAGCATTACATATATACTACAAATAGCGTCAAGCGTATACCGAAGACTATAGGAAATCAAAAAAGCAAAACAAGAAAATAAAAATAAAAAAATAAAAAAATATTATAATTAGAGTAAAATAAAGAAGAAAAAAGATAAATAACAAATAACAAATGTTATGAATATATAGAGATAAGTAAATTTATAACTTATTAAATACAAAATAATTTAATAAAAAATTTCAAAAAATCTAAGGGGAAACAAAAAAAGAAAAAAGAAAAAACCCACAAAAAAGCGAATATCTATACCACATAATATCTCAAGAGTGTTATATAAATACTCGAAGATGACCGTGGAATATCCCACTTATACTACATGAACATATAAAAACATATCATATAACATTACATGTACACTATGTAAACATCACAACAAGATATATAGAAAAACATAAATAATAAAAAAGGTATTTAATATAGAAAAATAAAAAGAACATCACATTGACGGTACTTAAACAACCTAAAAATATACCAGAGAACATCTTACGGGTACCATGTTAATATTCAATGCTAATCATGGAACATCCTATTTATACTACATGAACATCCGAAAACACATTATAGAACATCATAACTATACTACATGAACATCACATGTATACTACATGAATATCTCATCCGTACAATATGAACATTCATAGATACATCATAGAACATCACATGCGTATTATGCGAACATCACATCAATGCTCAAAGATAATCGTGCAACATGTAATTTATAGTGAACATCCGAAAACAAATCATAGAACATCACGTATACTATGCGAACATCACAAGTATCTCATAGAATATAGCAAATAAAAAATAAAACATGGGCATGAAAAAATAAATAGTTAAGATAATTAATGAGTAAAATAACAAATAAAAAGGGGAAAATAAATTGCAAATACTATGGAATATATAAAAATAAAACAAATGAATAACTAAAACAAAGGCAAAATTAGTAGAAGATAGATAAAACAAAGAAAGACCAGAATAATAAATAAAAGGCCACATATTAGAGAATATTTAAAAAAGGGACATCGCATGAATTCTACTCAAACAAAACATATTACGAATATAGTGTGAAAAATAAGTGAAATAACATCATGAAACATAAAAATGATAAAAGGAAAAAAGGAAAAATAATTGATTAGAGTGAAATATAATAGGATTAAAAATAAAAGATATAAAATGAAATGAAAATAAAGGAAGTCACATAAAACCAAAAAAATAAAAGAGAAAGGAAAAAGAAAAAGAAAAACATAAAAAAGTATGAAATAAGAAAAATAATTAAATAGAGTAAAAAAGAAATATAAATAAAATGAAAAAATAATAAATACTGCATAAACAAAAGAAGAAAATAGAAGGAAAAGGTAATACAAGCAAAGAAAGAAAAAAAACACCCCTCTGTTCCAATTTATAAGTCGCTTTGACTATTTTGGAAAAGATCAAGCTGTGTAGCCAGGTCTTGTAGCGCGTGCCTCAGTTACTCCAGCTACAGGTGATAGGCTCGGTTCGAATCTTTAATCCTTCTCACCAATTCTTTTTTTCTTTTTTTCTTTTTTTTCTAAAAACCAACTCTATTCTAAGCACACATTTTTTCCGACTGTTTAGCTCTTCTCACCAACTCTTTTTTAAGCACACATTTTTTTAGAAAAAAATATTTATTTCGGTACAATTAATTAGTCGTTGTTCTCATTGATTTACTGTAAAAAATAAAAGCATGTTAGTGAATAATGTGGCTTGGATGGGACTGCCACGTATATAGCTAGCTTCATTCTTTTAATAACTAGAAGATACCTCGTGCGTTGGAATCGCGAAATTTAATTTTAGTGGATAGTGTGGTATGCTGACATAGATAGCTTGCATTGCATGCGCTATTGGGCTGCTGAGGTTTATAAGCTAGATATACATGGAACAAAAATGGAACCCTCCATTACCAACATTGTTTGAACTATGCCAATCGCCGACTGATAGGTCAGCCCATCAGCCCAATACAATAAAATAATAAATAATTACCTAAATGATCATTTGATCATAGGCTACTGCCTATATAGTTTTAGGCTTTTAGCTCTTGCTCCGACTGACTCTGATCTCCTTGAGACCCATCATCATCCCCTCCTCCTTTCCTCTTGCTAAGCTGAATGTTTTGAGCAGCACCAGGCTCAGAAATGCGGCCGCGCGTTGATTCCGGCGATCGACTTCAATCAAGACAGAATGGACATGAAGATGGTCGACCACGTCGTCAGCGCAACCGCGGCAACGAGGTACGTCCAGAGAAAGATCACGGAGCACTCCTCTTGGCCAACATCGAACAGCTGAGCCATGGTTCCTGAATCACAAGTGTCTCAGCAAAGAAGTTGCTAGTTGCCACACACAGCAGAAACAGGGCGCCATTGATTGGTTTCAGAGTTCCAGCGCGTACCGATGTTCATCGCAGGAGGCACGGCGAACTGCACCATGAGCACGTAGCGGTACAGCGGGTCACGAGACAGGAACCCGAGTCCGTAGGCGGCGTGGACGACGGCGATGCCGATCAGGGGGAGGAGCACGAAGCGGATGCACAGGATTGTGACGATCACCGTACGCTTGAGCCCCGACTTCCGAAGCCCTGCACGCACGTTCAGATTTCAGAGCAGCTTCAGAACACGGCCGTCCAGGTGGACTGGACATGCTGGATCGCCGCTGAGTCTGATCAAAATAGCACCCACCTTGAGTCAGGTTTCCACCTAGGATGAGGGTGATGCAAGGAATCGCGCCATTGCTGCAAGAGAAACAAACAGACCGTGAGTCCGTGAGTAACCTGAAGAGGTATTGACAGACAGCACTAGGCAAAATGAAATACTCCTATGTGCTTACCCCATCAGCTGGAGGGAATCCTGTACAACTTTCAAAGGAGCTCCGTCGCCGATGATTAGGGATTTTAGCCATGGGACCAGCCCAACAACAAACCCAATTATCTGAACCAAGATGTAGCATCACATCATCAGATTTGGTCCTTCCAACTACGTGCCACCGTGAAGTGAGAAGCGAGAAATGCTGAAACTGAAACATAGTAACATACTGCGGATATGGTGGGTGGCGCCATCAGCTCCTCGATGAACTGGTGGACAGCGTCCTTCAGATTCGTCCAGAACCCCTTGTCAGCGACCTCGCTCTCACAGGACAAGAGAGGGGCCTCCTGCATTTCCATTTCTTGCAAGTCAGTTTCTTTGAAGATGCCGCGTGAAGAAATGACCATGCATGCATGGCCCCGACGATGCAGTCGACTGTTGTGAACTTACTTACCATTTGGTTTTCTTCCCCGTGCTCGTGCTCGCCAGGCTTAACTGACGTCGGAAGAGGTGCCTCCTCGTCAGCGTAGGCAGCTGAATCTGAATGCTCCTCGTCGCTGTCGGCTGGGCACTGGATGCTTTTGGAATGCATCTTGTGATACAGCTTACCTGACTTCTGCATGAGGCTGTACGTGTGTGTCCATATGAAAATTCCACCCAGCTGCCAAATTCAAGATCACTCAAACTGAACAACTGGACTCGTGTATGTATATATCTGTGAAACAAAGAAGATAGGTAGCCCTTTTATGGATCCAAAAGAAGAAAAAAACAAGGAAAACTTACAGCCATGGACAACGACGAGTAGGAGAGACCGCGTGAGCGGCAAATGCTTGGATCTTTCCCAAACGGGCTCCCGTCTTCGTCGCATACAGCCGGGACAATTATCAGTATCAGGTTTCCAAGGTTTCCTGCATTTGTCAGCAGAGGCCATTGTTGATTTCTGTTGTGCATATATGAAGGCTAGCCGAAAAGGAATGGAACAGGAACTTCCACTGACGAAACTGAACCTGCTGAGCAGAAGGCCATGATCAAGCCCCTAAAGTGCTGTGGCGGCTTCAAGATGTTGCAAGCTATCCAACCCAGAGTGCCACCAATCATGAACGTGATCCCTATATTAACTGGCATAAACCACCTGAAGAACAGAAGGCGTGTGTTCATTAGGGCACTTAGAACAGTTACAAACAAGTAGTACTCTAAAAGTGCAGACTTTCAGTGACTCTGTTCAGTACTTACTTCCTCAAGGCTCTGAAAAATACGATAATGCATACTACTACTCACCAAGAAATGACGTCTGCGAGCGTGACCGTCTTCGCGAGGCTGGCGAACATCAAACATGGGGTGAATACAGTAAAAACAACCTGTCAGCAATTTAACAGAGATTAGGTTTTGACAACGTTCAACAAGCTAGCTAGCTGTGAAAAAGTTGGGTGGAGGAAAACTGACAGAGCTCACCTTGTTCATATCCCTTCGAGCACTGGTCGTCAGAACGTTGCTGAAACCAGAGGCCAGGAAAGCTCCAATGGCACCTATGAGCAGGACCTGGACGACTGGCATAGAAGCCACCAGAAACAATGAGAAGAAACCCATCCTCGTCTGAATTTGTAGGATTATTAAGCCCTTGTTGATCTGCTTGATTGACAAACGCTAGCTGAAGGACGATTCCAAACGTCTCCTGAATACGTGGCAAGAGGTTATCCGAATTCTGTGCAGGATGTTCCACCCTGGTAAAATCATTCAGAAAAAGGGAGAATAAGCATCTGGAAGAATCTGAAGAAAAAAAGCAACTTGTGCGGCTGTGCCACCTTACAATAATGATTCTAGTTGAGATTTGAAAAGGACAACTCCACATTGCTTGGACCGCATGCATGTTTCGTTTTTTAAAAAAAACATACTAGATGCAAATAAAAGGCAGGATTTATCCCTGGAAATGGGGATAAACAGCAGAAAATCCAGATCCATTCATAGCTTTTGCCGGCCCAAATTTGCGCGCCCCTTCCAACGGCTAAGCGTGCCGTTCTTGTACTCATTTCAGGAATGTCTGCTTGGACGCATATGGCGCATGTGAATTGTGCTGGCAAGTCGAGATTAGTAAAGCTCAAAATGCAAGGAGGAAAATGGCAGTTGCTCAGCTGGATCATGCATGCATTTCGGCAGTAACTGCTCGTGATTCTGAGTTTCTGACCAATACACAGATACAGTGTTGGCGTGTTGCGAATCTGGATTTCCTTCACCCCCCCCCCCCCCCCCCCCCCCCCAATGATTGGCACAGTGTGTTCATCAAGAACCAGTCACGGTTGCAAGATGATTCATGAACCCATGACATAGTATACCCACCCGAGATCCCCGTACGTCCGACGCGAATCAAAGCCCGGACACCAGAAGCAAACCAAGCAAGAAACAGAAGTAAAAAGCTGTGATGATACGGGCGGCAACAGCAAGGCGCAAGACGGCGAGGAGGCTCACCTCACCGCCTGATCCAGGAACGCGGGGTCGTCGCTCGTCGGTGAAGGAGACGACAAGAGAAACTTGTAGCTGACTGACTCAATGAGACGACGGAACGGAACCGCGTGTCTGTCTGTCTATCTGCTCCGATCCTGCGAGCCGGGAGAATGGGAGATGCGGCGGCCTTTATATACCAGGCGCAGCGCGGGCCGGGTTCAACTCAACGGCAGGCACCACCACCACCAAGTCACAGCCGCACAGGCCAGGCGAGCGCAGCCGCCCGGGAGAAGAAGAGCGAAGAGATGGCGCCTACACCGCATCCACCCGGGCGCCAACGCAGCGGTCAGCTGTCGGCTACGGTACCTGTCGCCGTCGTGTTACCTGTCCAAGTCCTACTGCTCTCTCCCCCTCTGTTGCAGTGGCCAGTTCGATCTCGTCTGCTTGGCTTGCTGCTGATTAGTAGGAGTAAGTACTCGGTAGGAGCAATTAATTAATCATATGTATTATTACAACTGGTCTACTTGTGAGCGTTTCGCTGATTCTTTGCTTCCTGTTACGTGCGCTTGTCGCCATCCTAATCTCCCGTCAGCCTGTTCGCTCTTGCAGCAGTGTTTTTTTCTCACATAAATCAGTCAACAGTACTTTTAGCTACTTATTTTCAGCCCAAACGAACAAGCCGTGTCTCATTCTGATTAGGCTGCCATGCTGGCTGCAGCTCAAAAGAACGCATATGTTGATATGTATGCGCATGTCTACTCTTCTCCGTGTCTTAGCGATTGCGAGGTTTTATATGTCTTGGCTGACTGTGATGCGTGCGTGCATGTGCCAAGAACCCAAATCGTACTTGGTTGTTTACAGCCAGCCGCCGAATTATCATTTGCAAACGCAACCTAACATTTAGCACATCTGAATCATGACCAGTCGATGACTAGGATGATAGTACTACCATCCTTCGCAAACGCAGCGACTGAAACTGGCCCGATCCTCCGGTCTTCCGGGAGGAGTAATAATGCGTGCGTATCACGTTCGTGTTGTCCTGACTTGTGAAGCTGGTCAGGGATGGATGGCCGAGCGAAGAATGATACAGCCTATTCGCATGAGATTATTACTCAGATCAACCAGTTATTTAGCAGCGTTTTTTCTTAAAAAAAACCAGCCAGATCAACCAGATTTCAGGCCAAGGCCACGTTTAGTTTGCAAATTTTTTCAACCCGATGAATAGTACCACTTTCGTCTTATTTGGCAAATATTGTCTAATCGTGGACCAACTAGGCTCAAAAGATTCATCTCATGATTTCCAACTAAACTGTGTAATTAGTTATTTTTTTACCTACATTTAATACTCCATGCAAGCGGTTAAAAATTGATGTGATGGAGAGAGAGTAAAAAAATTCTGACTTTAGGGTGCATCTAAACCAGGCCCAGGCGAACAGGCTATAGCTTCATGCTCAGCTGGGTGTTCAATCAAGGCCTGTAAGCTATTTATGTTTCCTCATCACAGCAGGCAAGCAGCCAGCTTGGATTACTATTAGCCTATGGGGGTGTTTAGTTCCAAAAAAAAATTTTGGTTCTACAATGACATCGAGCGTTTGAACACATACATAGAGTACTAAACGTAGACGAAAAAAACTAATTGCACAGTTCTCGGGGAAATCGCTAGACGAATTTTTTAAGCCTATTAGTTCATGAAAAGGCTTAAGTGCTACAGTAACCAACATGCGCTAATGACAGATTAATTATTATCATTAGATTTGTCTCACAGTTTTCTGACGGGTTCTGTAATTTATTTTTTTATTAGTATTCGAAAACCCCTTCCAATATTCTTCCAACACATCCAATATGACATCCAAAATTTTTTAACCCCGAACTAAACACCACCTATAGTAGCCGGACGGGGCCTATCGTTTTCCAAGTGGCCAGTACTGTCAATTCCAGCATCTTCCAGTATTTTCCTTTTGTTGCTTCTCATCGATAGATATGATGATCGCTACCGATTATTTCCTAAGTGCATTTCCGTGCGTGTGGCATGTGGAGCCGGTTGGTTAAATAAAGAGGAGAGGTAAACATGCACGATTTGAGAGGAACACATGTGGAGCCGGTGGACAACGCGCGGAGGATTTTGGGAGGCGAGAGGCTCTCGCAAACACAGAGCACCGTGTCACGGACGGTCACAGCTAGCCCACGTTCGGGTATGTAGCTCTTTCTACACACAAATGAAAAACGTCTATGCATGCAGATATAAGCTACGAGCACAAATGCATGCATATGCGTAGCCGAGTATAGCGAGTTTTTTCAAGTGGATCCACTAATTTTTTTAATAGAAAGTCAATGTATCTGACTAATTATTTTACAGGAGTTTACTAAGAATAAAGAGGTTGATATTAAACATGAAAGTCACCAAATACCTAAACTGGAAGATTCTTTTATGCTTACTACAAAATATGATAATGTTCAAATTGGTGATGATGTGCTGAATTTGTCCACCACTCATGCTATAATAGAGCAACATTTAGTGGACACCACGTCTGAATTTTTTTTGTCGCAAAATAATTGTTCTGACAGTGCTTGTGATAAAGACGAGTTGTGTGACAATGTTTTTAATATACATATGCCACAACTAGTGAATGAGTATGATGCTTTTATTTTGGAATCAAATACTTGTGCTGAAAATAAGAATTTAAATGAGCATGATGCTTTTGTTTTGGAACCAAATACTTGTGCTAAAAATAAGAATTTGCTTCCCATTGCTGCTGAAAAAGATGAGCTAAAATTAGTGTATTCTTTAGATACTTTGGGGTATGTTGAGTTTGATACTCTGTGTGCTCTTATTACTTTGGAAGAGAAATTCATATTTGTTGATTTGTCATGGTTATCTAGATGTACATTTCACTTTATTAGTAAATATAATAATAAAGGAGAGTATATGGTACACAGAGTTTATATTTGTTCAATTCTGAAATCTCCTTTTGTTGTGCAACAATATAATAATTTCGAGGCCTACAATAGATATAATCATGTCATGTCAAGATACCCAAGTTTTGTTATAAAGCTACAGGTTAAATTTCAAGAATGGGAGCAATATTGACTACTACCTACGATCTGTCATCCAACTAAGCTCAAACGGAGGACGGTTTGTTATTAAAAACAGGAGGATGACGAGGACATGACACCTTCGGATACGAACATTAATTATAAGGTGAGCTCGTTCCTACATTTGCACAGTGATTTTTGGTACAATTCACTTGGTTCCACATGTACATATCGTTATTTGAATGTAGGTACAAATGTGTCTCAACATGCAAGTTCATCAAAGTTTAACCATCGGTTCGTCGGTAGCCCGACAATGCTTCATTGGGAAGGCCATAACTCATACATCCGGAGTACGATCGAGGTCGATGAGCACTTGATGGAAAGCTTGTTGGATAAGCATTCAAATAGATCTGGTCCCATATCAATATCATATCGGCAAGGCCTGAAAATCATCAAGATATTATGTCGCTATTTCTGCCAGGAGCTACACTGTCGTCATGGGCTTATTAGCCATCCTTGGGACCCTGGTCTAAGTGGGAGCACCCCCTAAGGAGATGGAGAACTCAACAAAAAAAATCCTTTGGACGTCCTCCTCCTTGGCCACCACCTTAGGAGACCAATAAGGACGTCCAAGCCAAGCCGGAGGCCCAGTTCAATTCGAGTTCGAGTCTACTTCGGCCTTCTGGACCAGTCTGCAATAAAACGGACGTCCAGGACGTATTCGGACTCCATTTTTTATGATCCACGTATAGATGGAAATATAATATCATAAGCTAACCAATGGCTTTGGTTTGAGGCTTAAATTCCATCGGAGTCTATGAGAATCGTCGAAACAAGTTGACGTCCAGAATCTGTCAGGGCAATGTGTCGTCGTCTTTTGGACCGTTTTGGTCATGTAACATATCGAGACTCCTTAGGGACGTGATTGGGGGTCCTTGGACGCCCCTTAAGCTATATAATCAGTAGTCATCACCTATGTTATGGTTTGGGGTTTTACTTAGATCAATCTGTCCATTAACAGTCGCCATTTCATCGGTTTGTGAGACCCCATTTTAAGAACTTAATCATTCATATGCAGTTTTTCCCAAATCTTAAGCTGCGTTCTTCCGAGTTCTTGCTTGTGTTCTTCGTTTCGCAGGCAGGGATTAGCCTTCGTGGCGAGGTCAACCGGTTGGAGACACAGTTGATAGCTAGAGGAGTTGTGGTGTTAAAATTACAGGGTTCGGTCTTTCGATCTGAAGCCGGATTAATATATCATTCTCCGCCTAAAACGATAGTTACCATCTACCTCGGGAATCACGTCCCCATCTAGCAGCTACCGAAGGCTATTTCAGAATCAACAGACGTAGGTACGGGAAATAAGTTGGCGGGAGAAGAGGAACATGCGTGTGAAAACACCTTACATGCTGGCTTTACTAGACGAGAAGCTTTTTCCCAGCGGGGGAGCCTCACGAGTCACGCAGTCCATCGGGCTGGCCCATTCCGCACGTACAGTTGGGAATGAATGACTGAACGAACCAGGCATGCAGTTGGGAGTAGTATGGGATATATAATGCCGCGTGCCCGGATGGAATGGGAACAGCAGCAGGGTACCTGACACTGCCACTGCATGACTGCATGCAGCAAAATTCCCGCACAATTGCATCGACAGGGTGAGTGCGGCAATAATGCGAATAGACCGTGACGCGCGCGTATCACGTTGCGTCGCGCGTGCTCGCCGGCCGCGGCGCGGGGACCGGGATCACCGACGGAGCATCACCAGGCACCGATCGATGCGACGGCGCACCGGCAGCAGGACAGGAACAGGAGGGCAAGGATACCTGCAGTATACTAGGTTGTCGCCGCGGCGGTCGCGTTCACGTTCAGGTTCAGGTTCAGGACAGGCGCGCGTCGCTGTTGGTGGCTTGGTGCGTCGTCGCGCGCCATCACCGCGAGAGGCCCAGGCTCTCCCGTCTCTCCACACCACCAGTAACCCTTCCTTGGTACCAATACCAATAGCAGGAATGCAGGATGGCAAGCCACCGATCGAGCTGCGGTCCGCGGACATCCTCTCGCCTTCGTACGTGGCTCTCCTTTTCCTCTTTTCCTTCTGAGTGTCGTAAGGGTGTGGAATACGATTTTCGGTAATCTTCGGATTATCGTAAGTTCAGTTTGTATTTAACAAAACTCTTTTATTCTGCTTAATGAAATACGTGTTATAGCACGTTCTCGAAAAAAGGAAGCGGCGATGACTGTATATGCACATGCCCCGTCGCCTTCGTGGTCGTGGCCAATCATGCCGTGCTTTGGCAGTGGGACGCCACCTAGGACTGCGGTCTATTTTTTAAAATCTTTCTGTCAGATATATATTTGAGAGAATCTTAAAAAAAACATAAAAAAAAAGACGGCCGCTTGACTGGCGGACCGCCGACGGGGCAGGTGGTAGTAGTAATTGGTAAATCAAGTAATCCGTACGGCGCGGCGGCTCGTTGTGGCAACTCGTAGGCACGGGCCTCCAACCAAACATATACTACTCGATAAACTTGTCACAAAAATACCATCAACTTTTCAGCTCAGCAAGTACTTTTTACTAGACAGTGAGAATATGATCGGGTCAGGGTGTGTTCACTTCGCGAAAAGTAGTTGAAAAGTTATTATAGCATCTTTCGTTGTTATTTGGCAAAAATTGTTCAATCATGGACTAACTAGGCTCAAAAGATTCATCCCGACATTTACAAATAAACTATGTAATTAGTTATCTTTTTTTAGCTACATTTAATGATTCATGCATGAGATTCGATGTGATGGGTGGAAGATGAAATATTTTAGGTTGGCATGGGAAGTGACAAGGCCTCAGTGCATGTGCGCCCACGACTCACTGTGTAGCTTCGCCACTGGGTTCATGCGTTTCTGTTCCTCTGTTTCGCATCCTTGGCCGGTGTGATTGTGTAAAGTAGCACATGCTATCTGGGCTAACTGTCACCCCATTAAAGTGGGCTACAACTTAGAAGTGGGCCGCAACTGTTTCTCTACAGAAAAAAACGAGAGCAGATCACCGTTGGGCTACAAGCCTGCAACACCGAGAGACACTCTGTTGCTGTCTCATGCCTCGCTCGTCGTCACACTGTGCGTGGAGAATCCAAAGGGAGAATTTTTTTTAGGCCACAATGGGATCAAAAAAAGATTAGCAGTGCCCTAGGCTCGTAGAGGCAAACAGCCACCGCCGCGGACGTCCCATTCTGTTAGCAATCGGATGAACTAGAAGAACCAAATCGAAATAGCAACAGGAAGTAACGACGAGTAACTATGAGTGCTGAATTTAGAACTGGAACAATAAGTGATTACAGGAACTAGGTAATGAATCAATTCCCCCCCCCCCCCCCACTTTCTCTCGCATGTGGCGTATATAAACGACCTTCCCCTTCTACAAGCCAGGCTCTCATGCTAGTTGTTAGACCATGCTGGGCCGTAAAAACGAGTACTGGGCTTTCTGGGTCGGCGCGCCCTTGGGCTCGACGACCTGTCTTGGGCTTGTGCTTCCGGGTTAGCCAGCTGGCTAACACTCCCCCCTTCTTGAGTATCGGCATGACCCCATGCCGGCGCCAGCGGAAATTGTTCCCGGAGATGAGTAGCATTCTCCCAGGTTGCCAATGAAGCAGGCATATGAGACCACTTGATGAAGACCTGCTCCACTGGGTGATCACCGGACGTCCAGCGTCGCTGTAGGATTTTCTCAGGAACCTGGAACACAGCCAACTTAGAAGGAACATCAGTGCTCACCGTGTGGTTTCCTGAAGAAGACTTCAGTTGAGAGACATGGAAGATTGGGTGGACTGCAGAGCCTTCTGGAAGAGCAAGCTTGTAAGCGACTTGGCCAATGCGCTCCAGAACACGAAATGGCCCAAAAAATTTGAATGACAGCTTATGATGTGCACGCCGAGCCACCGACGATTGAACGTATGGCTGGAGTTTGAGAAACACCATATCACCAGGACTAAAAGTGCGCTCGGAGCGATTCTTGTCCGCCTGACGGCGCATTCGGTCCTGAGCGCGTTGAAGATGCAGACGCACCAGGTCCTGCATGAGCTCACGTTCCTCCAGCCACCGGTGAAGGTCTGGCACTGGTGCTGCAGCTGAGATATCGATGCCCAAATGCCGTGGAGCATGGCCATACAAAACCTCGAAAGGGGTACGGCCGAGAGCAGAATGTGTGCTTGTATTGTACCAATATTCCGCCAAAGGCAACCAACGGACCCATCTGCTCGGGCAATTGTGAACGAAGCAGCGGAGAAAGGTTTCCAGACATTGATTGACCCGCTCCGTCTGTCCATCCGTCTGCGGGTGATAAGACGAGCTCATGCGCAACTGAATGCCGGCCATCTTGAATAATAGCTGCCAAAGCTTGCTGGTAAAGACCCGGTCCCGATCCGAGATGATGGACTGCGGCAACCCGTGCAATTTGTAAATATGATCCAGAAACATAGTGGCAATGGTGGCAGCTGAAAACGGGTGGCGAAGAGGTATAAAATGAGCAAACTTGGAGTACTTATCGACCACAACCCAGATTGCATTGGCCTGACCAGACAACGGAAGACCCTCCACAAAATCCATGGAAATGATTTCCCAAGCAGAGTGGGGTACTGGTAATGGTTGGAGGAGGCCCGGGTACTTAGATCGATCCGGCTTTGCTTGACTGCAGGTAGAACAGTGCCGCACATAGTCCAGAATAGAAGCACGCATGCCCGGCCAGAAGAAGAGTTTGCTCACCTTCTGAAAAGTGACAGGAGCGCCCGAATGGCCCCCAACAGGACTGTCATGGAGGGCGGATATGACCTTCTGCTGTAAGGCGGCATTTGAACCCAACCAAATCCGGTTCTTGTAATGAATCAGACCCTGCTGCAGCGAAAATGGGGGGCGAGCACCGGAATGCAAGGACAGCTGTGCGAAAATGGCTGAAGCCTCGGGGTCAGAGTGGTACCAATCCTGAATGTCAGCCAACCAATCATAAGAAGGAGAAGAAATGGCGAGCAGAACATCAGCATGCTCCCGACGAGAAAGAGCGTCGGCCACTCCATTATCCACACCGCGGCGGTAGACCACCTTATAGCGCAAGCCCAATAGTTTGCAAAAGACCTTTTGTTGCCATGGGGTATGCAACCGCTGCTCATTTAGATGGATCAGACTTTTCTGGTCAATATGAATCACAAACTCGCCTTGCAGTAAGTAGTGTCTCCAGGCATCAACCGCCATTAAAATGGCTAGGTATTCTTTCTCGTAAGTCGAAAGGCCTTGGTTGCGAGAAATGAGAGACTTGCTAATGAAGGCTAGGGGATGCCCATTCTGCTGCAACACAGCACCTACACCCGTGCCCGAAGCATCGGTCTCGACATGGAAGGGCAATGTGAAATCCGGTAGAGCCAAAACCGGCGCAGACGAAAGAGCAGACTTCAATTCCTGAAATGCCAAGTCATGAATCGGGGTCCAAATGAACATAGAATCCTTCTTGAGCAGGTCATTAAGTGGTCGAGCAATGACGCCAAAGTTGCGGACGAATTTCTGGTAATAACCGGCTAGGCCCAGGAATCCCCGCAGAGCACGAACTGTGGTTGGTACTGGCCATTCTGTAATTGCCTGAACCTTAACTGGGTCTGTGGCAACACCCGCTTCACTGACAATATGGCCTAAGTACGAGATGGACCTTTGAGCAAATGTGCATTTGGACAACTTAACCTTCCATTGGTCGGCTTGTAGCCAAGAGAACACAAGAGCCAAATGCTCAAGATGCTCCTCAAATGTGCGGCTATAAATTAGGATATCATCAAAGAAGACAATCACAAATCGACGAAGCCCGGGTGCCAAAGTTGAGTTCATGGCGCCCTAGAAGGTTCCTGGAGCTCCAGTCAACCCAAACGCCATAACACGGAATTCATACTGACCTAAGTGTGTCTGAAAAGCAGTCTTGAACTCCTCACCCGGCTGCATCAGAATCTGGTGAAACCCAACACGGAGGTCCAACTTGGAAAACCAACTTGCATGCGCGAGCTCATCAATGAGCTGATAAAAAATGGGCACTGGGAACTTGGATTTTGCTGTTAGCGCGTTGAGGTGTCTGAAATCAACACAAAAGCGAAAGGAACCGTCCTTCTTCTTAACTAGCAAGACTGGTGATGCAAACGCACTAGAGCTCGGCTGAATGATTCCTTGGGATAACATATCCTTAACCTGGTGCTCAATCTCATCCTTCATACTTGGTGGATACCGATAAGGTCGGATAAACACCGGTTGTGCTCCTGGTATTAAAGGAATTGTGTGATTGCAGTTGCGAGAGGGAGGCAAGGTAGTGGGCTGCTCAAACAGAGCGGAGAAAAAATCCACCACACGCTGTACTTTAGGATGCAGAGAAGGCACTGCTGATGAGCTGCTAGGATCAATAGAGTATAACTGCAAGCAAACTGAATCCGGAACAGATACATCCAATCCCTGTAGAAGTGTATACTGTCCTTGATAAGAGATAGCCAACCATTTCTGACGCCAATCAACGTGCATGGGACTGAACGCAGCCAGCCAATCCATACCAATAATTGCATCAAAAGCTGACAAGTCCAGAACTCTGAAGTCTGAGAGAAAACTGCATTTAGGCCTCGTTTAGTTCACGGAATTGGGAAGAAAAACACTGTATCAGAATTCCTGTAGCATTTCATTTGTATTTGGTAAAAATTATCCAAATTTTGACTAACTAGGCTTAAAATGTTCGTCTCGCAAAGTACAACAAAACTGTGCAATTAGTTTTTGATTTCATCAACATTTAGTACTCCATGCATTTGCCGACATTTTGATGTGACGGGGAATCTTCTTTTTGCATAGTGGAATTTGGGGGAGAATTGGGGGAACTAAACAAGGGCTTATCAATAGACCAAGCCACTGACTTCAGGACTGCCAGGCTGCACAGCATGCCCCCGCCAGCCACCTGCACCGTAGAAGAATGACCAACAGCTGTGCAATGAGTGAGCTGCGCTGCCAAAGCCGTGCTAAGAAAAGAAGTGGAACTGCCTAAGTCAACCAAAACAGTAGCCTAAATACCCGCAATCAGAGCCTGAAAACGGATGGTTCGGGAGGAAGGGGAACCATTGGAGGCCGACTTGGACAAAGCCAAACACACTTGTTCATCCGGCTGTTGCTGAACTTCAGTGGTGGAACCACAATCATCATCGTCCAGTGAATCCCAGAGAATCTCGACTGCATGTAACACTTCAGGAGCACATTTGTGGTCTTTGGACCATTTGACACCACATTTGAAACAAAGCCCCAAAGCACGCCGGTAAGACTTGATTGCGGCCAGCTTGGCACCAGGAGAAGCTTGAGGAGCAGGAGCCTGCTTAGCTGGCCGATGTGGTGGTTGAAGAGGTGCGGCCGGGTGAGATATCGCCGACATTCTTAGAGTAGAAGACCAATCACCAGATCGACCGGGGCGCTGCTGGACAACAGAGCCCGCCTCCTCCTGTAACAGAGCGACAGTACAAGCAGTATCGAGGTCTTTGGGACGAAGTACCCGAACAATGGCTTTAATGTCGGCGCGAAGGCCATCTATGAATCTCATGGTATAGAACATAGGGTCAGTAGACTGAGAATATGCTTTCAACTGATCCACCAGTTCAGTGAATTGGGTTATGTAGTCAGCGACTGAGGAAGTTTGTTTAGCTTGGAAAAGTTGGCGAATGAGCAGCTCTTTTTTATCACGGTCAAATCGATAATGCAGAAGACGACAAAAATTCTGCCAGTCAGAGAAATCAAGCCCTGGTTCGATGGACTGAAACCAACGGGCAGCAGCTTTGTCGAGATGTTGTTTAGCAACTCTAATCCACATGGCAGACGGCACGCTGTACATCTCGAAGTAATCGGCACAGAGCGACTGCCAATGGCGGGGATTATCGCCATCGAAACGAGGGAAGGACAACTTGGGAAGACGACCGGTGGCAGGTGGAGCGGTGGATTGAGCGGCAATAAGAGCTACAGATGGAGGCGGAGGAAATGGAGCATGATGGGCAGGGCGCTGGTGGGTGCTGGTAGGCTGTGGAGGGGAAGGCATAGGTGGAAGTATAGGAAAGGCGAATGAAGATGGATTAGGACGATGAGGAGGCATTGGTTGTGGGAATGAAGGAGGAGGTGGGGGTGGAGGATTATACGAATAAAACACTGCTGGTGGTGGAAACGAAGATGGAGGTGGAGGAATAGACTGAGTGAACGGTGGAGGTGGAGGTGGAGGTGGGAAAGCACACCGAGGATGCTGTGGTGGTGGAAACACTAATGGAGGAGGATCAGGGGTGGGAGGCGAGGTGCAGCACGTACCCTTGGCCGGGACGTGCGACCAGGTCGTAACGACCCCGGAGGCTACATCCCGTGGAGTCGAATCAAAGCCGGGCCCCATGGGCGAAGTCGGATCGACGGCGACCGCGAATGATGCACTTGCCGAAGCCGAAGCCGAAGGGGGAAGTGGACTCCCGCTGTGCGGCAAAATGTCGAACACCCTGTAGGCGGGCTTGGAGTCCATCTTGTTCACACGAAGCTTGACGTCATCCAATGTTCCCTCCAATTCGGGCCGCCATGCCGCGAAATCCGCCGTAGCCTTCTCCAGTGCACGCAACCGATCGTCGCGGTCCGGGGACGAACGGTCGATGCGAGCGGTCTCGAGGTCGGAGATGTGGCGGCTGTACTCTGCATCGCGGTCGACGTAGGACGCCTCGAGCGAAGTGAGTCGCTGGATCATGCTGGCGGCGGCGGGGTCGACGCGGACGGACTCCAGACCGGCAAGGCGCTGCTCCAACGCGGCGGCGGTGTGCGCAGCAGCTGACGAAGCGGCCGCCTGAGTCATCACGAGCGCGTCGAAGCGGGCATCGACAGCGGCATCCCGCTCGGCGGTGGCACGGTCCCGATCCGTGAAGCGGCGGTCAAGCTCGTCGAACCGGCTGTTCATCGTGTCGAGGATGAGTTTCAAGTTGGGATCCATGACGCCGAGACGACGCTGCAGGCGGGTGAAGTGGGGATGAGGGGGGTTGGAGTCCAGGGTCGAACGAATCTGATACCAATTTGTTAGCAATCGGATGAACTAGAAGAACCAAATCGAAAGAGCAACAGGAAGTAACGACGAGTAACTATGAGTGCTGAATTTAGAACTGGAACAATAAGTGATTACAGGAACTAGGTAATGAATCAATTTTTCCTCCCCCACTTTCTCTCGCGTGTGGCGTATATAAACGACCTTCCCCTTCTACAAGCCAGGCTCTCATGCTAGTTGTTAGACCATGTTGGGCCGTAAAAACGAGTACTGGGCTTTCTGGGTCGGCGCGCCCTTGGGCTCGACGACCTGTCTTGGGCTTGTGCTTCCGGGTTAGCCAGCTGGCTAACACATTCCGCCCGTCTCCAGCGACGCTAGGCACCCCGTCGCGACTCGCGACCTACACGATCCTACCACTCATCCATTCTCAAAATAAATTAATTTTTATAATTATTATGCTAAGTCAAACGATATAAAGCCAGTCAAATGTAAGATAATTCTACTTAAGATATATTGATTTATTTTTAGAATAGAAGGATGCATATGCGGTGGCTCACCATCCATTTACATATCTCGGGATCCTCATGCATCATAAGAATCTTAGCACATGAAAAGGGGAACACTTATTCTATAGAATTAGGTTAGTCTTATATTTAATAATAAAGCAGTCCAACACAGTGTTTATGCTTATTCTTTGAGATAGCAATGGATGCATATAAAACATAGATTATTGTAGATCCGGGTTTTCTTTGGGGTAATGATTCTAAGAAAAAAAAAATAGACTGTTGTAATGGAATATCCTTTACGTACAGACCTAAGATTTTTTTTTAATTCAGACCTAAGAAATATGCATGGGTTGTCTGAGAATTCAGATCTAGCTAGACACCCAAAATAAATAACTCCTTAGCAAATATTTTTTCGCTTGCTTAATGAGGAATGATTGTGGCAACAATTATCATTAAACAAATACATGGGCACTTACACACACTACCATAAGTGAAAAAGAAACAAGGAGATCCACAGTTCTGTATAGGTTTATGAAGGCTAAAGATCGAATCCTTTTCAAGCTTGGGTTATTTCACAGTTATTAATAATGGAAATTCAAATCAGATCCTTAGGAAGATAAATAGATGGGAAACACTCCTTTTAGTGAATGTTATCATGTTCTACATGACATAGCCGTATGAAACACAATACAATAGCTAACATGTTGAGTATGTGTACCTCCTTACATTGTTTCTTTATGTAAAGCATTGGTGCAAAATAAGTTAATCGTTTGGCATGATCATATTTATAAAATATAGGCTAAATGAGGAACCTGATCTTTTTTCAAGTATAATTTAATTTAAAAAAGGTCGCTTTCTCGGTGTGGAACCCATGAGGAATTTGATGTGGACAATGATCTAACTCAACACACTCGATACTTATGGAAATTAGAAACGTCTATGAAGATTAAAATTTCCGTTCATATTTTGTATTTGCACAAAGGAATGATTCTAACTAAATCAAGATAACCTAATTAAACGAAGTTAGTAGGGTAGTAAAAAGTATTGTTTTAATGATGATATTAATGATGACAAACAATTCAACATCTCTTTTTTTAAGTGCTATTATGCCATGTTTCATTGGACAATTGTATATACTACCTTTGGTTTGTATCGTCCAAATAATGTTTTACATGTATTTAGTTCTTGGCTACGTGGAATAAACAAGAAAACTAAACAGCAGACCTTGGTTGGGCTGCAAGCCTGCAACTATATATGTTGGTATGTATGGCACTATTTGAAACGACATTATGGTTATATTTGGTTGAACTTCTGAAAAGTATTTCTGCTACTAAAAAAACAGAGCCAGCCAATAGCAATAGTTGAAAACGGAAGTTGTGTTTTTAGAAGCAACTACTTTGTGTAGTATAGTTTTGGAAACACCTTAGACTTTGCTTTTTAACTTTTGATTTTCTACTTTTTTCGAAATGGGTGGAAATAGAGAGTTGTTTCACAGCTGTTTTAAGAGAGATGGAGAGAGACATGGGTAGGTTTTATATTTGTTTCAACCAAATAACTTACAACTTTTCCATAACACATAGCTCAAAATAGTTTTTTTATGACTTACAACTCAACTAAACAGATTCTGACCCATATGATTTTTGGCAAAACCAGTAAGAAATTCTAAAACATTATTGTTTACAACTTGAAAATCCTAAATTGCACCGTTGAAGACCCCGATGAAGTTTTCTGCTGGCTTCGCCTTCTGATGCAGCGTGCCGCACGTTAGAGACCACGACACTTTGCGAGAATGCAAGTCACGGTGGGGGTTAAGCGAATCAGCGATAGAAGAGGCTAAGATCAATGGCTAGGCCGTCATGAAACACTAGTAGTCCTATAATACTCCTTAGTATTGGCCACGTAGGAACTGTAATGTGTTTACTCCATTATGTTTTTTTTAATAAACGTCTTCAATTCCTCGTGTTGTTGAAGGAGTGAAAAAAAAGCTCAATGCGATCCACATGGGAAATTTTCTTGAAGCTGATCCAAACCACCTGGGATGCTGACCAGACCAACTGTATTGCATGCATGGCGTTTTTCTCTGCCACAAAGGGCCAATGACCCGGGAAAAGACTCACTCGGTCACCAGGGACGAGGGCAATGGGCAAAAACACACGAATAATAACGCTTGGCCGTGCTCCTGACAGTGAGAGAGGCCAGAGCCTCCAGACCAAGTTCCAAAGGGCCGCGAGCGGCCGTAGCAGGCAGGCAAGAGGTCGGATGAAAAAGATTTTTTTTAAAAAAAAGCAAAAGGAAAGGGAAAAGAAGGCAGGGACAGGCATGTTTATCGGAATCGGAACAGGACGGCGCCGATGCTGGCAGGACAGCAGAAAGACAGCAGCGCCCCAATCCCAATCCTATCCGCGCGCGCACGACCGGGGCACCGGCAGACGGCAGTCCACCACCAGTCCCAAAGCCAAAGCGTCCCCTAGCCCAGATCGAGAAGACCAGAGAATGATGCCCGTTTTGAGCGCTGAGGCTGAGGCAGGCCAAGAGCAGGGACGCGACACCAACTTTCCGTTCCGTCGCTGCCCTCGAGCGCTCCTTGACCTGTCTCTCGTGACGTGCAGTCGTGGCCCCGCATCTCCAGCAGCCAGAGCCAGGCGCTTTTGTTAGCGTATCTGGTTATTAAGGCGGCGTCAATCACCAGCCACGAGTCACGACAGTCACAAGGCTAGCTAATCTAATCGCCCACTTAGGGGGTGTTTAGATGCAAAAAATTAGATTTTTGTTACTGTAGCACTTTCGTTTGTATTTGGCAATTAGTGTCCAATCATGGACTAATTAGGTTCTAAAGATTCGTCTCGTGATTTACAACCAAACTGTGTAATTAGTTATTTTTTACCTACATTAAGTGTTTCATGTATGGACGCGTACGGCTGGTCCAGACTTGTCTGGATTCGGCTGACAGCAGGTAAACGAGCGCCGGGCCTATGGGCATTCAGCCGATTTCAGCCCTGCCTAGAACCTGCCGAACACGCCCTATGTGTCTAAAGATTGATGTGATAGAAAGAGTGTAAAATTTAGAATTTGGAAGGGAAGTAAACGAGGCCTTAACCAGCTAACCTGAATACCTGATGGATGAACCATGAATGGAACGGCTGAATATTCTTCCTTATCCTCTGCCCGATCCATGGCACGCACTTTCATTTCATCCCGTCCTTGCACTGCACTGCACATGATTGCCGTGGAGAGGCCATCTGGAGATAACGGGCAGTGTCTGACAGAAAGAAAAGAAAGAAACGTGATGGAAAGGAGGGCCCCAGTTGGGGGCGCAGCATGCTTGCCAGCAGCAGCTGGTTTGCGCCGAGCTGGGGCCGGACGAGACGACGCTCTACCCGTCGTCTGCTTTTTTGCCTATCCGCTTTATAATCTGCGCCGATCCCGCGTCAGGAAACGAGGAAAACACGGTGCCCTCCCTGCGTCGGCGAGGGCCCGGGGCCGGGTGGGCAGTGCGCGGCCGCGGTGTTGCTTTCGGATCACGCCCACTTGCCTCGTCTAAACGATCACTCTGCAAGTGGTCGTTTTAGGCCGCGGCGAGCACGTGTGGGTGCACCATTCGCGCCGCGCCGTGAGCCACCCTTTGCCGGCCGGTTCCCGTGATACCGATACGTTGCTGCTCCAATGGAGCTCCCAGGACGTGTGAGTGTGCCTGTGTTCCACCATGTCCAGGATCAGGTAAAATACTACTCAGTCTCTGGCTGCGAGAGAAGAGAGAAGAGAAAGGGGCGGCGGCATGGCCTCGTACATCGAATCTAGACCGGTTTTGCGTCCTCGTCCTGCCTTTAAGCGCGGGAGAGCAAGAGGACCGCCAACAGCCAAGGAATGACCGAATGAGCAAGGGATAAGCATAAGCTAAGACCCGGTACAGAAAAGCCCTGATGGTGCTGACTGCTGACTGTGCCATGCAAATATTGCACGTACTTGCACTTTGACACGTGTACCTGACGTGGCGGGGTACCCTACACATGGGCCTGGTCGGCGGCCTCGCGCTACGTACACTACACGCAGGGCGGTCGAGTCTCGGAGAATACCTTTGTCCTCCGATCCTCCAAAATAATGCATGCATCTCCGGCATTATTGTCGTTGTTTTTAGCGTTTGATCGTTGAATCGCATTCTTCCAAGCTCATTGCACTGCACTGCACGCTTTCCTTTTTTTTATTCTTCTCCAAGCTTAAAGCCTGCGTAGATGCTGTACTTGGTCCATGCTCGTTTCCTAGGTCGTTTTCTTTTTCCACTGCAAGTTGCAGGCGGAAGGCCCGGCCCCGGATCGTGGACTCTGCTTTCAAGCCAGCGCGGACTGATGGCTGAACATGAACTGCACCTCGCCACCTCGGACGGAAACTGTCCAGGCCTGCATCACAGGGGAACGGACCGGAGGGATTAGCTAGCTCGATCACGCCTAATTTAGAAAAGGACTTGCGTCCAGTTGCAGCAGAAAGGTGTGTGCTAGTACTAGCAAGAGCGACCGGAGAAATAAAGCGAGGAGCAATGAACCATGGCAACGAATTTTCCAAGAAGAACAGTGCGAGAGTGACACTCCGCTATGCGGAGCTGCTCTGCTTTGTTCGTGAATGAATTGTCCCTGTTTGTAATGTATGTATACTAATCGCCGTCTCCTGGCTGACACTATAAAAACGCAGCCCGGGCGCCTAGCCCTGGCCTCCTTCCCATCCACCACCATCACCACCCTGACCTAGACTGGCCCTTCTGCTGCCTGTGTCCCACTGGCCACTACTCGTCTACTCCTCCCACCGAGCATGCGGCACCTGCAGGGCACCGTCGTCGAGCACCTGGCCGGGGTGGCCGCCGCCGCCACGGCCACGCCGCCGCCGGCGTCCGTCCACACTGACACGTTCCTCATCCTGGCCGCCGTGCTGTGCTTCCTGTTCTGCGTCGTCGGGCTCGCCTTCGTCGCGCGGTGCTCACGGCTGTGCAACCCCTCGTCCTACTCCGTGGACGCCGACGACGACGAGGCGGCCGCAATGCCGGCGGACATGGGCGCGCCGCGGCCGCTCAAGGGGATCGAGAAGGGCGCGCTGGAGAAGCTGCCGACCGTGCCGTTCGAGGCGTGCCAGGACGGAAACGACGAGCGGCCCGAGTGCGCCATCTGCCTCGCCGAGTTCGCGCGCGGGGACGAGGTCCGCGTGCTCCCGCCGTGCGGCCACGCATTCCACGCGGCCTGCGTCGACACCTGGCTCCTCTGCACCTCCACGTGCCCCTCCTGCCGCACCGCCCTCGAGGTGGCGCAGCAGGCGCCGCCGCCGGCATCCGCGGATCCCCTGCAGTGCTGCGCGTCCGCGCAGGCCTCGGCGGGACCAGCGGAGTTCCCCGTCACCCTCGCCGTCGTCGTCGTCGAGCGCGGACCTTGCCGGACGTCGGTGCCGTAGCCTGCCGTGAGTCCATGGACGCCGACGACACCTTGTACATACTCGCCGGATTGTACAGTGTACAATGGTGCATTAGACAATCACTTCACTTGTACTGCTCCCATGTCTGATTGCTTGCGACATTCTCTAATCTGTGAATTTACCGGCAACATAGTTTGTCCTCTTCCCGCTTGCAAGTCTCGACGTGCACGCAAAAAAAAAACATTTTGTTTTCTGCTGCCTGCTGGTGGTTAACTGCAGATGTACAGTGCAGTACGGTAGAAAAAGCACTTGCGAAGAAAGCATCAATTTGATTTTTTGATGAGACGATGAGCGTGTCACTTTTTTGTACTACCTACTGTACCTACACTAGAGATGGAATCCAATCCATCGAGGAGGGGAGCGGACCGGTCGATCATGGCGGCGGTCGTGTCAAGTGTCATTGGATGGATGGATCACATCGTGGCCGGCATGGTGCGGTGCCATGGTGGAACGGGATATTTCAGTCGGGAATCAGATCGCCTGACTTCAGGCAAAGCGACGTCTGGCTGCAGTCACGTACATCGCACCGTTCACTCCCATCCGACGGCCAGAGGCGGGAGACCAACCAAAGCTCCAAGCTAGCTGGCCCTCGGCCCATGTTGAGACGGCCTGTTTCCCAGATGGACGAGTCGTGCGGTTCTTTTTCTTTTTGGCGCGGCCCTCGGTTTTTTTTGGCACGAGTTTACCACGCCTGCTCATGTTTTGGCGCGAGCCGCGAGGGTAAGGCGATCGTCTCGTCGTCCTGCATACTCAGGTGCCGCGTGCCGGCGATCGTCATCGGAGGCAAGGTGCCAAAAACTATACGCTTCTACCTATTCCAGCATAGGCTGCAATCTTGCTACTCTGATTTGGTTGCTTTTGTCCTCCCTAATAACTCATTCGGTTGTTTTAGGTTTGACTCAAGGGGAAATCTGCATGTTTCAGATGAAATATTGAGGGAAACATCAATTTGTTGCATGCATGAAAACAAAATCTAAATATTCAAGATGGAAGAGGAAAGGTGTGTAACACCATGGCTGTTTTTTTTGTCCATGAGATCCGATAGATTTTTTCGTTGTTCAGATTTTAGTTAGCAGCAGATATAACATCTTGTCATCATTAATTTTTATCTGTAGAGAGTGTTTCATTCCTGGTTTGTTACCTCAAGTTGGCATGGAATTCAGTAATATAAATGAGGCCTAGATGTTTTGGGTTAGCTATGAAGGTCAAAAGGGCTTTGAGGTTAGAAAAAGGTACACAAACAAAAGAAAGTCGGATGGGAAGGTTAGATTCTGCAGATATATTTGTGTAAATGAGAGTCATAGAATACAAGATAAAAGAGGTCATCTAAGAAAGTGTCTAAGAGCTGAAACTAGAACCGATTGTCAAGTTCGCATGGGTCTTGTACTAGACCGAGAGAAGGGAAATTATAAAGTGACGGATCTGATTTTGGAACACAATCACATCCTTCAGTTGCCACAAACCTCACATTTGATGGTGTTTCAAAGGAAAATTTTAAATTTACAAGGTTTTGAGATTGAGACAACTGATGATGTAGGAATTCGGCCCAAATTGACACATGAGTTGGCTACTATCCAAGTTGGTGGCTCACTTAATCTCAGTTACACACTCCGTGATCACAAAAACTATTTACGAGGCAAGCGGCAATGGGAGATGGCATATGGTCAAGCAGGAAGCATGCTTATGTACTTTTAGAAAAAAAATTTGCTGAGAACCCGTCATTCCAATATACATGGCAAATGGACACCTATGCTAATCCAAGGTAGCAAGTTGTACACACCAGTAATATTCGAAGCTTTTCAAGGTGAATATGAAAGGTCCATGACAGCATGCACCACGGTATTAAAAGGCAACAATGAATATCTTGTGTCAATTGGGAGTTTTGATGGAACTTGTACATTGGAGAAGGAGTATAAAGTTACTGGTGATCCTTTAGAACAAACTAGTACCTGCAATTGTGGGCAGTCTAGTAGAATTGAAATATTGTGTGCACATGCTCTAAAGGTCCTTGATTTGATGAATATCAAATCACTACCCACACAATATGTATTGAAGCGATGGACACGTGAAGCACGTAGCGAAACGATACAGGACAGCCATGGTCGAGACATAATAGAGAATCCCAGATTAGATGAAATGCTTCGTTATAAGAATATGACCCGCAAATTTCTAAATTTAGCACATAGAGCTGCCAGCCATCCGGAGTGCAGCTTGTTAGTACACAATACACTTGACGTTCTTAGCAAGCAAGTTGAAGAAGAGATTATTGGTTGCACTAATAATGTGGAGGTAGTCATAGTTCCCATGAATATTACTCCCTCGAGTGATTTGGTGAGAGCAACACGCCTGAAGCAAAAGGAGGTGCAAACAAAAACCTCAAAACACAAAAGAACATGGCTTGATAAGAAGCGCACATTTGCAAAGAAAGGCAGCAAGAAGAAGGATAAGAGTTCAACGGTATGTATCAGCAAAAAACATCAATTTTTTATTATAAAAATGTTCAATTGTATATAATTTTTTATTCTATTTTATTGAAAGACACAAGAGACTACAGAATTGGCACAAGAAACTACAGCAGTTCAGGGTATTCCTCCTAGCACTTCATGGCCCAATGAAGGGACGTCTGAACCATACTGCTATCAATACATGGTCTCAGCTATTGATGGTAATATTTCGAAGTGAACATTTTTCATGTCCAGATATGCACACAAAAGTTTAATATTTTATTCTTTTATTATGCAGAGAGAAAGCACCGGTGATCTGATTTCTAATAAGAGGGGGTGTCTTTTGGAGCTTGTGATCTTAATGTGCAGAATGGACAAGAATAGCCATGTGATGATTCATATCTTTATAAGAAAGACCGTGTAGTCTGGTGTCTTTTGGAGCTTTTGGTCTAGTCATTTTTTTGGCAAGTCTGTATGAAGCCGTCTCTTTATTTACCATTCAGAGTTTACAAATTGACATTATAATTACAGGGACTTGTGCATCTCTTTATTCATACAGTTTGGCTCTGGTTTTGCTGCTTCCTATACAATCACAATTTGCAAGCACTTGTGCTTCCTATCTAAATTCCAGCACAATTGCTAGCACCTGCACAGCTTATACATATTACAACACAAGCATAGGTTTACAACATGGAAAACTTCCATTGCTCCTAGTCCAAGTACAAACGCTGAAAATGGCTCTGCTAGCAGCATGCTGAAGGTGAACTGGTGACCACGGCTGCAAGTAAGCTGGAGCTAGCGCATCTGGGGATCCACCTCCACAGTGCGCATGGGCAAGAGATGCAGGCCGAGCAGGCACATCGGTGGCAGCTGTGCAGCTGGCAAGCCGAGGAACCCTATGGTGAACGACTGAGGAAGAGGGGGGGTGGACGCCCCCAAGGCGCCTGGATGTCCTCTCTAAGTATCGCGACGAGGAAGTTGGCAAGCCGCGAGGAAGACGGCGGCGGCGAAGGAGGAGAAGACGGCGGCGAGCC
Source organism: Saccharum hybrid cultivar R570 (assembly GCA_038087645.1). NCBI lineage: Eukaryota > Viridiplantae > Streptophyta > Magnoliopsida > Poales > Poaceae > Saccharum > Saccharum hybrid cultivar. Next base: position 6,907,046 of record JAQSUU010000366.1, on the reverse strand, counting down.
TGGGATCCCGTCGTCGCTTAATAAGGATAGGCGGGGGATTTTTTCTTGCGTGTTTTGTGGGCTTAGATGGGCCACTCCATGGTTTGGGCTGTCGAAGCGTGGTTGGTCTCCCGCATTTCACCGTTCGATGGGAGGTGAAGTCAGGCGATCTGATTCCTTCAGTCGCTGTATGATTCACTGAGTTCATTATTTAGGTCGTGACGTTTGCGTACGCACGTATGGACATTCGTGTGATTACGCACGTGCCTCGATGCCAACTGCCCTAGGCCATCGAGGCGAGGCTACGTACTTGCTGTACGCGTCGGACGGGCATCAGGAGTACAGGACATGGGCCGCCGCGTGGCCGGATTTGCACTTGCTCGGCATCGTACGTCTTGTCGAACAGTTAGGACGATCGAACGTACGCGATGTATACACGTCACACGGAGAGGGGCACTGCAGCGGGATTATATCAATCAAAGAAACAGAAGCTTTGGTGCAACACACAATTGTGGTCCTTATGGCGACCGCACGTGTCATAGATACGCAGAAAAGGTATGTTTAAATGGCGAGATCGACTAGCAGGTTGACTAAGCTAATTTGATGGTCGTTCTTGACCTGAAAAATCCACGAACACCTTTTGAGAAGACACTTGTCTGGAAGACATAGAATGTCAACAAATCTCACCGAGAGAAGTGCTGAATTGCAAAGGGTTCGGAAAAGATTGAGACAGACGATATTGCTCCGTCCCATTATCAACGTTCATATCTCCAAATAAGTTTATTATAAAAATATATTCAATGACCTATCCAATAATATCAATTATGTACAATAAATATTAATATTTTCTTGTATATATTTGGTCAAAGTTAAAAATCTTTGACTTTTTAGGAAGCAAGAAGACACTTTTTATGGGACGTAGGGAGTACAAAGTAACGATTGATGTGCTTTTGACGATTGGATAGATGGATTCATAATGAGTCGTGATCCTTTCATATAAATATAGGGATAGTTCTATTCCAGTAGAAAACTTATTTCACACGTGTTTTTTATGAGAACGGATGAGTTTTCAAAGGAAAAACACGATAGGGATAGGGCTCAGACAGCTAAAACCGCCTTGGGCCGGTTCAAACAGTTCCCCATAAAAAGACTTGGCAAAAGAATGGACTAAGCTGGTTTTTACAAGATGTTGTAAAATTTGTCCAATTCGATATAAATTCGATCATTTTTGCTCTTTTCTTATTTGCACCTATTTCCCAATTTATTTTCAACTCTTTGATCATAATTTGGTTGTCAAGATATGTCTCTTTGTTTTTGACCGAAGTATATGCAAGTTTAAAAACACATGACAACCATAATCTCTATGAGATACATTTTAGGTTGTTGTCCTGGCTCGCACCTGAAAACCAGGTTGCCCTTGTTTGGTTCAGTGAAAATAGGAGGCCAAGATCGTTTGTTTGATCGCTTGCACTAGAAGATATTACATTAATTTAAAATTAAAAAACAAGTACCAAGATAATATTTATTTTATGAATGACTTGTATATCACTTATCTTTTATCATTAATTTAATGTGTTTTAAATTATACTAATCAGATACTAATATCATTATTAATATATTAATATAAATTAATGATCTAGAAAAATGGATTTTATTTTTGTTTCTCGGGAGTGAGGCTTGCTAGCTACTTTTGCATCCACGGAGCCTGGCCCAAACCAATATCCAGTCCACAAATGTTGTGCTGCTACTTTCAAAGAGCCTTACCAATGAACCAAATAAGTTAATATCCTCCGTGAGATGTTTCAAGATATATTTTTATTATTCGGTAAACCGAACTGCTCCGTGAAAAGACCACTCTTCACGGTGTGATTCCACATTTGGGGGTATGCTTTGGATTGGTTTTCCAATGAAAACCTAGAGTTTTTACAGCTCCTCTGAACTCCACTTTTTTTCTTAGAACAGAGTTTGTGAAGTTGCACTTGTTTAACTATAAAAGGTGAAGCGAGACGGTCTCAAACATGTCCTCAATAAAATTCCATGATACATTGTGTGGAAACACACTTAAACCTCTTTGGAACGCGGATTTTTTTTTTCTGTTTCTACGTTTTTCTTATGAAAAATAAATTAACTCATGTAAGTTCTTATACAATTTTCATAAAATTCATGTGTTGTAAAGGGCCCATAGTGAAATTCTATGGCTGTGATTATTTACATGAGCCACACGATGTAGTATTTTCGATACTAGTGGACGACGTGGAGAACATGCTCTGCTTCATTATTACAGCCCAAAAGGCCCAACTGACGAGCATAAACAACTTTTTTCTTTCTCTTTCGTTTTTTTGGGTACTCCTTCAGTCCTTCGTGTCCTTCACCGACGGGCAACGGCTGACCCTAGTCTCCGGCGACGAGGCGCGGGTCTCGGCGTCCAATTTTCTTCTCCTTCTCCGTCCCATGTCGGTACTACATTGTTGATTCGGTATCCATTCACGTCGATCTCTTCCACATTTTCAATCCATTTCGGCATTTCATCAGTGCCGTACCGGGTGAAGGCGGGGCCGCGGGAGGCAGCGCGGAGGAGCTGATGCTGGGCTGCTGGGAAGCAGAGCGCGGATCGCGCTCGCAAACGTACGTCCAATTGGGGAGTCGATGTGCTGGCTCGTTTGGTGGTTCGTTGGGGGGAGGCGTTTCAGTCGCGTCACCTCGTTTTTGGCTTATTTTGGTGGTCTATTGTCACGCCCCATTGCCGCCGGTGTACACCGCCACCGTGAGGAGATCGAGAGAGCACGGGATGGCGAGGAATGGGAAGAGGAACCTTCCTCTTTCTCTAATTCACTTTTCAGAAATGCAATAATCCTCAGTTCGATACAAACGCACGCTTAGAACACATCCCGGCCTATGGCCCACATGTCACACACTCTCTATTACAAAATGATGTAAATACGTATTCCTAGCTCCTTGGCGTATTCTCCAGAACTGGCCTTCTCCTCATGCTGATGGCACTACAGGTCTGACATCTCCCCCTGCCGAAGATGATGCTTGTCCCCAAGCAGGTGCCTGTGGGTAGCGCTGGCGAAGAACGTTGTAGTCCTCCTAGGTTGTCGATGTGGCCGGCAGACCTGTCCACTGCACACGCACTTGTGGAATAGCAGTATTCCCGCGTTTCACCAGACGGCGCTCCATGATCTGCTCAGGTTGAGCATTGGTGGCTTCGATATCAGTTGTTATCGGTAACTCAGAGAAGACTGGAGTGTAATCTGCAACAAAAGGTTTAAGTTGTGAAACATGGAAGACATCATGGATCTTACTGTCATCCGGCAGCTTGAGATGATAAGCCACCCGCCCAATGCGATCTGTGATGTTGTAGGGCCCAAAGTATTTGTATGAGAGTTTGGGAAACGGCCGATTGGCTACAGAGCTTTGAGTGTATGGCTGTAGCTTCAAGAGTACTTTGTCACCCACTTGAAATTCCTGATCTGTACGATGTTTATCAGCCAGGACTTTGATGCGGTTTTGTGCTTTGGCCAGATGCTCCTTGAGCGCTTGTAAATGCAACTCTCTGTTCTCCACCAAATCGATAACAGAAACTGGTGTCGTGGGTTGGATAGTAGGAGTTGCACCAATTTTTGGATCATACCCATATAGAGCCTTGAAGGGTGAGCAGCCAAGAGAGCTATGATATGTAGAATTGTACCATAGCTGATCGAGAGACAACCAAGAATGCTAGGTTTTGGGTGAGTCTTGTACCGCGCGCCTGAGGTACATTTCAAGGCACTGATTGACCCTCTCTGTTTGTCCATCACTCTGGGGGTGGCAGGCAGTGCTCAACTGAAGATTCACTCGGTAGAGTTTGAAGAGCTCCTTCCAAAATGCACTGACAAATATGGTGTCCCTATCAGAGACAATAGAGTGTGGTAAACCATTGAGCTTCACAATGTTGGCCCTGAAAAGTTGAGCTATTGTAGCTGCTGTATATGGGTGTTTGACTACCACAAAATGGGCGAATTTGGTGAGCCTGTCCACTACCACCATGATAACATTGTAACCATTGGATTTAGGCAAGCCGTCGATGAAATCCATGGAAATGTCCATCCATATTCCTTCCGGAATGGGCAAAGGTTGAAGCAACCCTGCTGGTGACTGATTAAGGTGCTTTGCCTGCTGACATATAGAGCATTGCTTGATGAAATCTTCCACAGCTATCTTCATGCCTTTCCATGCAAAATGAGTTTTCAGCCTTTGGTATGTTGCCTTGGTTCCTGAGTGACCACCAATTGCACTAGAGTGAAAGGTTGCAATGAGTTTGGTCTGTAGGGCTGTGTTCTGGGCAATCCATAGCCTGTTCTTGTATCGGATCAAACCATTGTCCAAACTGTACCCTGCCTGATCTGGACTGGTGATAGCTAATTGAGCCAGCAGCTTCTGAGCTCTTGCATCAGTAGAGTAAGAGTGGAGAACCTCTTGCATCCAAGTGGGTTTCACCATGGAAACAGCTTGTAAAGCATGGAGATGGGCCACTCTAGATAGTGCATCTGCTGCCAAATTATCTTTGCCTTTCTTGTATACAATCTTGAAGTGCAGCCCCATGAGTCTGGTCATGGCTTTTCTCTGCATGTCAGAGTGGAGGTTCTGTTCTTAGAGGTAGGCCAGAGACTTGTGATCTGTCAGAATGATGAACTCCTGCCTCTGAAGATAATGTCTCCACCTTTCTACAGCCATAATCAATGCCAAGAATTCTTTCTCATATATAGAGAGATTTTTGTGCTTTTCACCCAAGGCCTTGCTAAGAAAAGCAATTGGCTGCCCTTTTTGCATCAAGACTGCCCCAATACCATCTGCACAAGCATCTGTCTCAACAGTGAATGGTTCTTGAAAATTGGGTAAGGTGAGTACTAGAGTTTGTGACATAGCAATCTTAAGATCATCAAAAGCTGCTTGAGCCTGTGGGTGCCACTGAAACTGTTTATGGCTTAACAAGTTTGTCAGTGGCTTGGCTATGACTCCATACCCTTTGACAAATTTTCTGTAATATCCTGTCAACCCCAGAAAGGCTCTCAACTCAGTCATTGTAGTAGGTGTTGGCCAGTGGATCATGGCTGCTGTTTTCTGTGGATCAGTGGCCACTCCAGTATTAGATATGATATGTCCAAGATATTCCAGCTGAGTTTGAGCAAAGAAGCACTTGGAGTGTTTTAGGTAGAGCTGATTGGCTAGCAAAGTCTGAAGGACCTGATCCAGGTGTTCCTTGTGTTCTTCTAGTGACTTGCTATAGATGAGAATATCATCAAGAAATACTAGGACAAACTTTCTCAGGAAAGGTTGGAGGACTTGATTCATGATGCATTGGAAAGTGGCAGGTGCATTTGTGAGGCCAAAAGGCATTACCTTGAATTGGTAATGACCTTGATGAGTCTTAAAAGCAGTTTTGTATTCATCCTCAGGGAGCATTCGCACTTGATGATATCCTGACCTCCTGTCCAATTTGGTGAACAGCTTAGCCCCAGCGAGCTCATCCAGAATTTCTTCTATTATAGGCATAGGGAATCTGTTCTTTACAGTAATATCATTTAGCTTTCTGTAGTCTATACAGAAGCGTCAAGTCCCATCTTTCTTTTTGACTAAGAGGACTAGGGAAGCAAATGGGATGTGGCTATGTGTGATTAATCCAGCTTGTAGCAGTTTCTGGACTTGATCCTCTATTTCAGTTTTGTGTTGTGGTGAATAGTGGTAGGGTCTGGCATTGACAGGCATAGCTCCAGGGATTAGGGGTATTGAATGGTCATAGCTTCTTGGTGGAGGTAGAGTTTGTGGATCATGGAAAACTTGGCTGTGTATTTCAAGGATATGTTGGATGCAAGGTGGGGGTTCTACTGGTTGAGGTTGGGAAGGTGTGATAGGCTCTTGGGTTGGTTTGACAATAACAAAGGCCCAATTGTTATTGCCCTTGGTATCTTTGTAGAGTTTGGTGGCAGAAATGGGTTTGGCTTGCAAGGGAGGTGTAATGAGACCCTGGAGCTTGACTGGTTTGTTGTTGATGTGGAACTCTAACGTCTTTTTGGTCCAATCCACTTCCATTGGTCCCTGCATCTTAAGCCAATCATACCCCAAGATTGCATCATATGTGTTCATGTCTAAGACAATCATATCACTGTATAAAGTGTGCCCCTGAATGTACCATCGTAGGTTGGTCACTTTGGCTGAAGTGGTAAGACTATCACCATTGGCTAACCGCACTGTCTTGACTGGAATGGGTATAGTGGGTAACTTAGCCAACTTCACAAAGTTTGAGCTGATGAAACTATGGGAGCTGTCTGAGTCCAGTAAGGTAAGCATCACTTTGTCTTGCACCAAAGCCTTTAGCTTCATAGAGTTGTCATTGTCGTGGCTAGATAGAGCATGAAGGGACATCTTGCAGAAATCCTGAGCCAAGACATCCTCTATTGCCAGCTGGTTGAGCATTTCCTCTGTAATTTCATCAGTGTTCTTGTCCAGGTCATTGAGGGACAATGCATGGACTTGAGGTTTCTACCGCTTTGGACAATTCTCTTGGTGGCCTGGCTCAAACTTCTCCCCACATGCAAAGCAGAGATTGTTGGCACGTCTGTAATCTCTCAATTGTCTTATACGTTGCAAATTGGCATTGCTAGTTGCTGCGACAGTGATGTTGTAACAGAACCGACCAATTATACGAGATTAAGTAAGAAAATCATCCACCGAACAGACGATTTAGCAAACTTAAGCCCGTATAACCCGGTAGTCCGTGAAATCACGATGGATTTCAAACCAACTTACATACCAGCCAAGATCGTAATAACTTCAGCGGTCACCATCACAAGTTACATAAAAGTTCACGTCACAAATACATCAGAGTTTAAACATAGTTATTACAAACTAGTTTCAAATAGAAGTAGCGGAAGCATTTAGTTCAATTCACACTCTCACACAGAGTTCAAAATATAGTGCCAGCTCAGGATCATCTTCCAACAAAAGCATCAGACGAGATGTAGTGAATGACCATTTCCCATGGTCCTAAGCTTCTCCCATCGCAGGATAAAGGCAGTTGATACAGTAGCCGTAATACATCTGCAACAAGTGGAAACAAAACCCTGAGTACGAGAAGGTACTCAGCTAGACTTATCTGACAGAACCAAAAATAAAAGACACCAAGGATCATGACAGGCTTTCTGGTGGGGTAGCCGACTCATTTGCAAAAAGGCATTTTTATCATTTAAAGAATCTTTTCAAAGGCTTTGCATCAAGTTAAATCTTTATTAACCTGTCAACTACATTTGCACCTGTACTAGAGTAACATGTAATTAAACAGGTAAGGATAACCAATGATTATTAACGACTTTAATCATGTCATATACCATATAACTGTCCAAGTATTCCATCAGAATTACTACGATGAAGTCACTCAAGTCAAGTGCTCACTATCCAGTGAACGATGGCGATTCGAATCGATTATTAATCAGCTGGTAAATTATTCCTCACATAAACCTCACTCACCCGCTAAAGTGAGGTATTGGTCACCGAGTCAACCATTCAGGTAAAGTCGCGAGCTTGTCAGGAACCATATGTACCCGGGGGCCGCCCGACTGCTCTTTGGCCTTATCATCGCGCCCCCGTATCCTGCCACTACTGCTCCGGTACAGTGCGTTGCGGGCAATCCACTCGGCCCGAATAATCTCCCAGCTTCGCGGTCGAAAGGTATATTATTTGGCCAGCTAAATGTAAGACATGCGTTCAACATGACTCGAGGCCCAACAACGGTCGGTCCTTAATCGACACAGACGGAAAACACTACAGTCCAAAACCCTGCAAGTTTCCGCCCGGTCTCAATTTCACATTAACACTTAGCTATTCTCAGATGACATACTTTCTCAAGCAGATCCAGGTAACCACCTATAGCTCGCAGGTGACAGGAAATCACTCGACTTCTACCGGTCTAAGCAAGCTAAGCAATTACTTGACTACGAATAACAAGGTGACAAGGATAGGGTAGAACAGAGTAAGCAAGGTATAATGCAGCAACGGTTGCAAACAACTCCTAAACATAATGCATCAGTTAAAGTAAAGCATTAATAAAATATTTGCAAATCAGGGGAGAAAAATGCTCCGGGGCTTGTCTCTCTCGAAAGAGCTCGGACGGTGGTCTGGGCACTCTAGAAGATCCTCACCGACCTCCTCGTCGGCCTCGGGCACTTCCTGCTCCTCGGGCTGCTCTTCCGGCTCCTCGGGAACTGCTACCGGAGTTACTTCCTGCGATCCTGAATGATGCAACCGTATAAGTGCTTATGCCTAGGTGCATTGCAGAAATAACATGTAATGGTCATGATGAATAAAATGTAGATAAATAAGTTTACTTTATTTCATAAAGTAGGAATACAATTCTTCTACAAGGTAGTCAACATCATCCAAGAACATATACTACAAGCACATGTCATCTACTGCATTCTCTTATACTATTACTATGCTAAGTCAGCACATCTTATTAAATGCTTCAAAGATACACCAAAGTAAACCTTATTACTAGTCACGCATTAACAAGGTTAATTAAACCCTAATTGCAGCTAGGTTTGAACAGCAACACATATTTTGGTAGCATAGAAAAATCTGAGAAAATTACAGTATCTTTCTATCATCTAATCTAGCATACCACAAAAATTTCATTACATTTGGATTACTAAAACTGCCTACACAAAAATAACAAACTAGGGCCTAAAAATGACCATAAAAATATTTTATACTATGAAAAGTATCAAACAATAGATTTAACATTTTTCCTACATTCTACACAATAAACAATCACTATAGAAAAAATATTACATGCATGTTTTATTCATCTTTTTATTTCTAGCAAAAATAACAATTATTACAATATTAAACACTTGTACTACACATCAAGATTTTTCTACAGAACATGCATGTCATATATTTTTCCTAGAAAGTACATCACAAAAGAAAATTATTGCAAGTGGAACCATATTTTTCTGAACTTTCTGTGATTTATTACATATTTAACAAGAAAACAGCAATTTCAGTGATTAAATAAAAACCCTACAGAAAAGTATTTCAAACTTGACATGTAATATTTTTAAACTGTAGATCTACTTATGAGAAACACTACAAAATTTGTTTCACAATTTTTAGAGCTAAAATGAGCAAGTTATGGATTTTAGAAACCCTTTTAACAATTTCTGAAAAATCATTTTCGAAAACCCTTTTAACAACAGCCGCTGAAAATGCTGGGTGCACCCGGTGCAGTGCACACGCGAGCGCGAGAGGAGGCAGATAGGTGGGCCCGTGACCCCACGAGTCAGCCACACAGAGGAGGGGGAAGCGCTGACCGCGCGGTCCTCGCCGCCGGTGAGCTCGCCGGCGGTGAGGTCACCACCAGCGGCTTTCCCGCGGAGAGGCGAACTCACTGCGCTAGTTTAGGGCACCGGAGGAGCTCTTGGGTGACCTCGACGGCGCGCATGGCGGGACGGTGGCGCGGCTCACTGACGACACGCCGGTCCCGGCCATGACGAGGTTCGGTTCGGAGCGCGCGAGATCCGCGGAGCCAAGACGAAAGCAAAAACACGAGGAATTGGATGGAAAGGAGGGAACATGGCTCCCTCCACGGAAGCACGAGCTCGGCGGCCATGGCGCCGCCGTGCAACGGAAAAGCCTACCCCGGCCTTACCGTGGGGAAAGTGAGAGCGAAAGCGTGCGCACGGGACGGAGGAGGTTCAGGCGGAGCTGGAGGCAGACGCAATCGGAGAATGGTGCCGCGGTGGCGGAGCTAGGCGCCGGTGGACCGAGCGGAGGCGTGCGGTGGCGAGAGCTCCCGCTCGGCTTGCTGCTGCGGTAGAGAGCGAGTGCGCGAGCGCGGAGGGAAGCAGGGGACAGAGGAGATATAGGCGGAGGCAGTGCGCGAGCGGCGGGGGCCACAGCGGCCACGCGCGGGGCGTCGCCGGCATGCGGCCGCCACGCTGCGGGCGCGCTCTGCCGCGGTCGCAGCGCTGCGCGCGAGCGAGCGGAAGAAGGAGGCGCGCGGCTGGGCTGGGCCGAGGTGGAGGCGGGTCGCGCGCGCGAGAAGCGCGGGCGGGGCGCGGAGCATACCGGGCCGGCTTCGGCTGTTGGGCCAAAAGGGAGGCGGCGGCCCGTTAAGGTAAGAAATTTATTTTTCTTTTCTAAATACATTTCTAGATTTTATAATTTGATTTAAATTTAAATTTTGAAGATGAAAAAGACATTTTCACAAATTGCCCCCAAAACAAAAGTTGTTCAAAATTTAATTGTCTACAACTTTCATTTAGGGCACTTTTCAAAATTCTAAACAGATTTTGAATTAGTGATTTAAAGTCAAATTTTAAATGAAAACTCATTTTTCTAGAATATTTTTAGAAGCAAAATTTGGGAAGATTTTAAATACAAAAGTTGCCCCAAAAATCATGTTAATTAATTCTAAGTCATTTAGAGTTATAGCTCAACAAATTTTTACCACTCTTAGCTAGAAATTGCAATACTTTAGGGTTCAAACGTGTTTTTCACAATTTTAATTTATTCCAACTTAAATTGCATGCGATGATGAACATGTATGAAATGGTAATGCTCATGATTTGGGATATGAATGCATGCTTAACACCTAGGGGTGTTACAGATGTCGTGCTTCAGTAGTTGTTGTTTGGGAGGGGCAGTGTTCTTGTTGTATTTAACCCTGTTCCTCTCCTGAGTTCTCTGCTGAATCTTGGCAATCAAAGCTGCACGATCGACTGTGAGTGGAACATGAGGTTCGACAACTGCCCTGATATTGTCCTTGAGGCCAGCCACATATGTAGAAGCGAAGAAAACTTCATCATAGTGGCAATTGTGCATGGTGATGTTATACTGCAGAGCTTGAAAGGCTAGTGTATAGTCTTCCACTGTGCCACTTTACTTCAGTGCTAGCAGATCATTGATAGCAGCACGATAATCATCGGCACCAAATTTAGAGAGCACCACTGAGCAGAAAGTAGTCCAGGATGGAATGGGATGCCCCTGTTTATATGCCTGCCACCACTTGGCAGCATTGTCCTTCAGGTGCATGGATGCAACAGTGACTTTCATATCGTCTTCCATCTTGTAAATCTTGAAGTAGTTGAGGCAATTGTCCAACCAGATTTTGGGGTTGCTACCGTCAAATGTAGGAAATTGCATTTTGGGCAGAGCATGGTGAGGAATGAATTCACGGTGCTGGTTCTTGTCGTGCTTGGTCGATGGTTCAGGCTTGACTTCATAATCTTTGTTTGCAAAGATGTTGTCAAACTGCATGCCTTCGCCTGAATGGATAGAGATGTGTTTTGAATGGTTGAAAGCAGCTTCAGTTTCCATTTGGCGAATGGTGAGGGATGCCACTGCCTGTCCATTGGCCTGCACTTGCTTACTAATGAGCTTCTGGTCTGCCTTGGTTTCATCGACGCTCTTCTTCAGCTGCTGCTGGATGAGGCTGATGTCATTCATTTGCTGAAAGATCATATCAAAATTCTCCATCACTTTGTCCCACTTTCTGGCCTCGTCGTTAGTCTTGCTGGACATGGCGTCGAGGATGAATTTGGTCTGCACAGAAGGTTTGGGAGGAGCCGTGGTGAAGTAACTGGTTTGGCTAACGCCTCCCCCACTCGAGTTACTTTACCAGATCGCCGACTACGCCCGAACACGCGGCACCACCAAGGAATTTTACACGAGAACTTGTCTCGCAACCCGAGTGTGTGAGCACGTCCACCGCCGTCACCACCGCACCACAATCGAGTACTGGTTGCTACGGAATTTTACATGGGTACTTGTCCCGCAACCCTCACAACCCTCGAGTATGTGCAAACTGAGATAGATGAGCAGAATAGGGCTGCTCACTTGGATCCGCCGCCGAGCCCCAAGTCGATGCCGAACCCCAGTCGAGATGAGATGCCGTAGATGTTGGGGAATGTTGGGTTGTGGAAGTGGAATTGATAGAGCGCAAGGGAGGTAGTATCGTCGCCGGCGTCGACCCACCTAAGGAGGGACCTTTGGTTCCTTCCGTCGAACACCTCAAGGGCGACAACAGAATTTCCCTGCCCATCGGAATTACGGACTGCTGATCAAGACGCTGAAAGCCCCATGTTTGGTGTTGGTAATTAGTGACAATGCCTAAGTACTAATCCTATGCCTAAGTTGTATGTAGCATGTGAGGATTAGTACATTCCAAGGTTGGTGGCAAGATGGACATGGTGATCATGATGGCCACACTTGAATTTGGACGCAACCCTATGTGATCAAGGCAAAGGTATATGCTTAAGGGTTGTGTTTTAGTAACCAAGACACCTAGTGGGTGTGGTTATATTATAGGATAGATAGCCGTACTATAAAGAGGGGAATGACGCAGCTATTGAACTCCTAAGTGCCTCTAGATGTGCATTTCATAATCATATGCATTTGGATAGAACTAATATCGTCTCTAAAAATGATTGTGAAAATGCTAACACACTCACACATGACGAAGATCACTTGGTGGTGTTAGCACGTTTGCGAAGGCGGTGGAGTTTGAGCGGTAGAGAGGGTTTAAGATCCTCTCTCCCTCCCGCCGAGCTTGCGAGGCGGGATTCAGGCGTTTTTGAGAAGTTGAAACGACTATTTTTCCACTACGCCGGAAGTCCAAAAAAGAAACGGAGGCGAACGGAGGTCACAGAGGTGACCGGACGCGGTCCTTGCATGACCGGACGCGTCCGGTCAGTGTTCAGTGTCTGCGCGTTTTTCAGTTCGATGATCGGACGCGAGGCGCATCCGGTCACTGATGATCGGACGCGTCTGGTCGTTCAGGGAGCTTACTGGACTCTAACCGGATGCTGGCACTGTCGCGTCCGGTCATTTACTTCAGCGCGTCCGGTCACTGTTTCGTTGAGCGCTGCTCAGGCGACCAGCGCGTCCGGTCATTCTCGTGACCAGCGCGTCCGGTCGTCTCCAGCGCGTCCGGTCTGCGCGATGAGCGTGTCCGGTCGTTGCTTCGCAGTTAGCCGTTGGGCGATCGGCGCGTTCGGTCGTTTGGACCAGCGCGTCCGGTCAGTACTTCACGAGTTAGCCGTTGGGCGACCGGCGCGTCCGGTCAGTTAGACCAGCGCGTCCGGTCAGTTGGACTAGCGCGTCCGGTCAGCCCGATTCCAGCTGTTTAAGTTTCTAACGGCTCTATTCGAAGGGGTACGTCCATAAATACTCGTTGGACGGCTCAAGGCTCTTCCTCTCGATCATTTGACATACTTGTGAGCACTTTGAGCTAAGCAACTCCTCTCCCACTCATCTCTCTTGCTTCTTTGCATATTCGAAGTGAGATTGAGTGATCCAAGTGCATTTGCATTGTGAAATTGCATCTAGTTGGCACTTGGTGGTTGATTTGCTGCGGGATTCTTGTTTCTCTTGGTGGTTGCCGCCACCTAGACGGCTTGGAGCAGCTTGGAGACGTTGGCAAGAGTTGGTGATTGTTCTTGGCCACCTCCGGTGATTGTGAGGGGTTTGTGCCTACCTCGGCGAAGCACCAAAGGCAACATTAGTATATTGCTCGTGTCATTGCAACCTTTTGCTATTTGGTAGGTTCTTGTGGCGCCTTTTGAGAGGCTCGGTGTGTGACCGATTAGCCACCGAACCACGTGGTGAAGAGGGACACAACGGGGACTAGCGTGCCGGCAAGCACGTGAACCTCGGGATAAATCTTTGTGTCATTATTCTTATTGTGTTTGATCAATCCCGGTGGTTGTTAATTGTGGTGTTCATCTCTTGATCATATTGATTGGTTGACTCAATACTTCGCCCCTCGGTGATATCCTCCTAACTCTCTCTTGTATTAATTTCTTAGTTATCTTTGCTAGCTAGTTAGCTTTGCTAGAGTAGCTTCTTTGTGTAGCTTGCTAGTTGTAGTTTTCTTCTCGGTTTGACTTGTGCGGTTGAGTGCAAATACACTAGAATTGTGAATTGGTTAGGTGGCTTGCAAACACCCCGTAGGCTAAGCAAAACTCGCATCTCGCTATTTATTTTATTGATAAACTTGTTTAGCTTGTCTTTGTAGAAAATTTTAATAGGCTATTCACCCCCCTCTAGCCATCAAGACCATTCAGACGCGCGGTGAGATGACATACCAGATGGTGTTGAGTGCTGCGGTTGGGTAGATGGAGTGGAAGCGAGTTGGAGTGGTGGATTGGTGTGGATCGGAGTTGGCGCCGCCGGAAGACGAAGCCGGATAACTAGCGCTGCTGCTGGCCGATGAAACCCGCCGCCCACGCCGAGGAACGAAGCCTCCGATACCAACTGTCACGCCCCGTTGCCGCCGGTGTACACCGCCGCCGTGAGGAGATCGAGAGAGCACGGGATGGCGAGGAATGGGAAGAGGAACCTTCCTCTTTCTCCGATTCACTTTTCAGAAATGCAATAATCCTCAGTTCGATACAGACGCACGCTTAAAACACATCCCAGCCTATGGCCCACATGTCACACACTCTCTATTACAAAATGATGTAAATACGTATTCCTAACTCCTTGGCGTATTCTCCTGAACTGGTATTCTCCTCATGCTGATGGCGCTACAGGTCTGACATCTATGGATTGCAGGATGCCCCCGTGTGCAACTGCAAGGCGGTGCGGAAGGGTCGGAGGAAGATCAGAACCTAGGTGTTACTGGTGGCGATGGATGACTGGGTTGGGTCGTTTGTCTTGTCTGATGCTGATCGAGTCAGGTTGCCTTCAGTGCATATGCAGTTTTTCTGAAACCAGTCTGAAACTTGTGCTTTTGAGCTATAGTATGCTTTGTCTTTTGAATAGGCTCTGTCAATGGGTGTTTCTGAGTGGTAGTATATTTTATGTTTTGAACAAAATCATTGTATTAGTATCTCATCGAGGGTTTGTATTTCAAGCAAGGTCCACAAAACTTTAGTGTTTGCTATGTGGTGATATAATGGGTTAAAGCTTCATGTTCTGGATGTTGCAGGTGCGTTATTGTCTGATGAGTGTTTTCAATGTTGTACTGGGAAGGCAAGCTCACCACATATGCAGTATCAGATCCCAAATGAATGGACATGAAGACAACAATGGTAAACCTGCTGTTTTATCGATATGTAGCAATAAATGAGTAATCCTTTCATGTAGATGAACACTGAATAGATAGTTTTTGGTATCATTGTTGACTTGGACAACTTATGATCTTTGTCATCCCATATGTTCATATTGGTTGCCATTTTTATCTCACTGATAACTTTTTGAACTGGAAAAAGATGATTCAGTCCTTATGAAGGGATGTGCCATTCCTTTCGAAGTAATTCTACACATCAGCCATTTGTTTTCTAAGTATAGTAATAACATTTTACTAAATGTGACGAATATTCTTCATAGCTACGTGCAGAACACTAGTGAACAAACTGTCTGTTTCTGACTTTGGTGTATCTCTCAGGTACAAAGAATGGCTTCACTGTTCATGTAGCGAGTTTATATGAGGCATTGTTAGCTGTTAGGTTTTCCCATGGTTTGTGGAGTCAATTAACCCCATAATGTTTCTTCTGTCCCAAAGACTAGAGTTGCATAAAGCATTGAAACTTTTTAATCCCCAGCATTATTGTACGATGCTATCAAATTTCTTAGAAGGGTTATAGAAAGAAAATTGTCACAAAGTCAACGTATGGCATAGCTTGCAAACGGCTTATCACTTACACGTTACCAGTGCCTTGAAGAATGCTTTGTCGATTTTTTCTAAGTGGGTTGAATAGCAGATACAGTGGATATCAAGAAGTTTATTGCAATATCTTGAACCACTATTTTAAAATAAGACATTATCATATTTGACAACATCTTTTTTTCTGTTGGCTCGTTATGTGATGGTATTGTGTATTAATAATATAAGCGGCACAAAAGATTGTTCTCAGTTATGGACTAGTGCATTATAGTAATGTTAAACCCTATTTATATTTTCTCAAATGTGATTGAGAAAGTAAATGCATAATCTTTGCGCGATACGACTAGATATCATTTCATGCATGCCGCACACAGTTTTTCCATTAATCAGATAGTCCTATATATTCCCTTTAAGGCTTGACTCTCTTTGACTTAAGAAAACCCCAAAGCTTCCTCTCTTTACCAAGAGTGGGAAGATTAGATCCTTGCTCACAGAAAACCGCTAGATGGTTGTGTTGTTCTGATCCCAAATTGTTTTTGAGGTCGAGCAACCTGAATCGAAGGTAAGGGAAGTGACAGCTTTTTTGTTTGCCTGGCTTTTTTCTTGCCCATGCAAATCTCAACTTTCAACTTCAGTTGGACTGGATATGCACTTATGTTATCTACTTTACAATAGGGGACACAAATTTGTGGAAGTTATGGATCTGAAAGCTATCCAAGAGTGGACACCATGCGAAGCAGCAGAGTTCAAGTCACTTTTTGCCGAGTTAAGGAATGAAAAATCATGTGACAGGATGGAAGTGCTTGAAAAGAGGTTCCCTGCGAAGACTATTCACCAGTTGAGAGAGAAATATGCTGAAGTATTTGCAGATATGCTCTATGGTGAGATAGATGATGAACCGAGCAGAGATGACATAACTAGTGATTTGCATGATTGGTACAAACTTTTAGAAGGAGACACCCATGACTCAGTTCTGGGACCATCAGTGGAAACATCTTTGTTCCAACCTTCCAAACAATTGGTATTAGAAGCAGCTGGAGATCAGGAGGAAATTCAAAAGTCACACTGCAAATCATCACGGAAGGAGAGACAAACTTGGACTGCTGAGGAACACAGGTCCTTTCATCCCCCACCTCTTCAATTTAATTTTATGAACTTCTTGTTCCTTTATATTTTACTTCAAAGCTTATACGGTTATGTATGCCTTTGTTCATTGCATGTCAAATGTTTAAATAGATGCATAAGTAAAGAATTATTTCTGGGCAATCTGTAGATTTCCACTACATATGGCATTACTGTTCCACTAAAATGCACCATAGTGGGTTGAGTTTGACTGAAAACTGGTCATTGTGATACATATATAAGGCCATAAGGGTAACCAAAACTCTAAAGCTGTTATCTTCAGGCAAATCACTAATATTCAATATACTAATATAGTATCTTGGAACTTTGATTTCTGTCTTTTTATTAGGAAGATATGCCAGAACAATGCTTCAATTATAGATCAAGCAATATTTGATGGTTTGCTGTATATAACTATTAAAGAAGCTGTGCCACTGTCCCACGAAATGTTTTAGCCAAAAAGGAAGTACTTTTGCTTACATTTCATGACAAGCACCTATAAATGACTTGCTCTTTATTTTGGAAACTCAAATTGTTTGCCCATTAACAGTTCTCCCTCTGTTCCAAATTGTAAGTTGTTTTAGCTGTCCTAAGTCAAACTTCTCTAGCTTTGACATAGTTTATAGAAAAATGCACAAACATCCCACATCAAATTAGATTCATTAGATACACCACGAAGTGTATTTTGATAGTGCATTTATTTGATATTGTACATGTTAGTATATTTTTCTATAAACTTGGTCAAAGTTATATAAATTTGACATATGACAAAGCAAAATGACTTAAAATTTGAAACGAAGGGAGTAGGTTGTTTACAGCTATCAATTATCATACAAGGATTTCATATTAGGTCATTAAGACCATGGGCATGTTAGGAAAAGACTAAAAGCATCGTTTTATGCTGACCCTTGGTTACTAAAATGGCTTGTGAAAGGCATACTTGCAAAATGACATGGCACTTGTTCTTTCCTATTTTACCAAAACTGTTTTCACTTTCTTTTGCTGAAAATGTTTTGTTTCATACCACAGTGGTCCTTTGTAGTGAAAATGCCCCCCTTTTCTTTCTATATATTCATATGTTGTCAAATGTCGATCGAGCATTCTCACCAGCATTTTCAAATAGAAATATGTATAGTGGATATTGTAAATCAAATTCCATATGAGACTCAGATGAAATCACTTGTGTTTATAGTCTATCTGCAGTAGTTACCTCACATTGTCTGACTAAAAAAATTAGTTCATCGCTTCATTGCCTGGTAGAATGCAGCTTATCAACCTACCTGCAAATGCAGGCAGTTTCTATATGGTGTACAGCATTTTGGGCGAGGTGAATGGAAATCCATTTCCAAGTATTTTGTCCCCTCCAGGACCCCAACTCAGTTGGCAAGCCATGCTCAGAAGCATTTCGACAGAATAAAGAAGAATGAAGTGGATGATAGGAGGCAGAGGCATACCATCAATGATGTCAGGCTTGTGAATCGTGATATGAATAATACTTCCCACTCCCATACTGAACCAGGGAAAGGAAAACCAAATGCGTCAAGCATCCCACCGCCAGTCCTAACAGAGGACATGGATATTTTGCATGATCTGACACAACGAGTGCCTAATTTTGGGCAAGCGAGTAACAGTCCAAGTAACTTAGCAGGACAGACAACACATTGCAAACATACAATCGAGAGCTTCTTCCAGTGGCAAGGCCCAGGCACCCCGTCACCAAGAGAGCAGTGGAGTGTCCTGCTTGCTCAAAGCAGGACAGAACATTGGACCTGGCCTCGCCGCAAGAGACGTCCTTCTGCAACCACCAAACGTAGGCGCAAGAGTAACAGAAGAACACTCACTGATGTCCTCACTGCCCAAATCCCACAAGAAGTTCTGCAATTTGCACAAGGAAGTGACAGCGGAGCCAAGTTATCATGTGAGATGGTGCCCATCAAAGGGTGCGATCTAAGCACAACCATACCGCCATTCTGAAGTTCGGTGGAATCCAGTTGCCTGGTAGAGCATGCTTTGAATATGCTCTTCCAGGTGGGTTGGCTAGCAGTGTCAGGCTGAACTTTGATTGCCTGCCTTCATAATAAGGAAGTCGTTTGTGGCTTCACCAGCACCTGGCCCATGGTGTAATATTATGGGAAACCAGCTAATGTTTGCTTTTATATGGTACAATTATGTTATAACTATCTACCGTTGCTTTTGTTTGAGATGTGTATTTGACTGTTGGGTCGTTAAAATCTTTTTTTTAACCGTTGGGCACTTGGGCTGTTGATCTTTCTTTTTGGGTCGTTATACTTGCTATAAGCTGTGCTGCTTGTGTTAAACCGAACGGTTCAGAACTTGCGAAATCCGAAATGCCTGCCGTACTGATGACCAGCTCTGAGACCTAGTTGCCTGTAGACTACTCGTATGCTGCTGCAAGCTGGTGTGAATGTTGCGTCCAAGTGCGTTCCTGCCAAGCATGCATTGTCACGATTGCTTATTTGCTTTAGTCATAGAAGTTTTTTTTTTTGTCTTTCTTGATTTATCTCTCCTACCTCTGGTTGGATCTCATTTCGAGCATAGAGTTTGATACGAAACAATATATTTCTCATAGGATTTGAGAAAAATCCATATATCCAAACATGAACCTTGTTTTTTTATTGAACAGAACGGTCTGATTTTCTAGAAACCGGTTTATTATTGGTGGCAACGAAATCGAGTTTTGGCCTCTGAACACAAAAAACCTTTTTCTTTCCGAAACATGAAAGATTGAAAGCAAAGAACCTTTTTTTTTTGAGGGGAAGAAAGCAAAGAACCTGGTACTAGTACTTTGTCAAGTGGTGGAAGGAACCTGTGGTGGGCCTGGCATCTACAAAGCCGGCCTATTCCTTCAGCAGTGCAGGCGTGCAGCCCACCCCGACCCAGCTACAGCTGTTCCCGCTGGACGGCCCAGGGAACTTTCCTCTTACGTGTCATACTGCGCTCGCTGACATGCGGGCCATTCAGCTAGGGTTTAAGGCCCTCCCTCCGATTTGACAAGTCAGCCGTTCAACGCCGGGAAAACGAAGAGAGACAAGGGCCCCCGCTACGTGGTCCATTTCCAGTCCAGTCTCCAACAAGTAAAGATGGCAATGGGGCCCGATCCCCGATTCCCCGTGGGGAATTCCCCTATTAAGGGACGGGAATGGTACTAATTTTATCCCCACGGGGATTGAAACGGTAGAAGATTGATCCCCGTCGGGGCTGACGGGGACGGGGATGGTTGCGTGTTCCCCGTCCCCGATCCCCGTATCCGCGATTGTTTCATTCGTATATGCATCTCGAATTCTCGGCCTCGCCCAACTCAGAGACATGAATCGGCCCACGAAGGCCCATCCAACAAACATAGTATATATTTGCATCTTCTAACCCTAACTCTGCCCCCAACCACCACGATGTCCAGGCTCCTAGACTCCCAGCCACCACCGAAGAGGAGGCATCTGCGCAGGCGTTCGTGTGCGGCACCGCACCGGCAGCATCCGTGTTCGTGTGCGGCCCTGCACCGGCACCATCCGTGTCCGCTCGTGGCTCCCAAGGGCGGCAAGCGGCGTACGCGCGTGGCTCCCCAGAGCAACAGCGGCGTCCGCGCGCGCCTCCGCACGGCAGCACCGGCGTCCACGCGCGGCTCCCCACGGAAACAGCGGCGTTCGCGCGCGCCTCAGCACGACAGAACCGGCGTCCGCGTGTGGCTCCCTAGTCCCCACAGCAGCAGCGAGTCAGCGACGTCCGTGTGTGCCTCCCCAAGCTGGCCGTGGCCTTCGCTTGTGGCTCACTGGATCCCCACAGTGCCGGCGCCGCCGTCTGCGCATGGCTCCAATGGAGTTCTCAAGGAACGACGTGGGGACGGGGACCCCGTCGGGGACAAATTCCCCGCTCGGGGACGGGGATGGGGAGAAGACGTCCCCCGTGACCATTCACGGGGACGGGGACGGAGAATTTCTTGCCCCGCGGGGACGGGATGGGGATGCAACCTCCGACGGGGAATTCCCCGTTGCCATCTTTACCAACAAGGCCGGAGCGCAGGCGAGCACGCAACGCTGATCGATTCCGATCCGCATACGCACGCCCGCCGCGAATGGGCGATGCGGAGGCCGCCTCGAGGGCGGGGAGGAGGGGGACGGCGGCGGCCGCCGCGGGGATGAGGGTGTTCTCGCCGGAGTACTACGCGCTGTGCGCCGGCGGCGGGATGCTCGCGGCGGGCGCCACCCACCTCGCCATCACCCCGCTCGACGTGCTCAAGGTCAACATGCAGGTGAGTGGATTCTTCTTGGTTGGTCGAGTGCTTCCTGCGGCGCTGCCGTACGGAGAGCTTGAGGCCGTTAGCTCATGGCCTGATGGGTTTGTAACTTTGTATAGCGGTTGTAGTTTCCTAATGCTCTGCGAATTTGGGGATGGGTTTGTAACTTTCTATAGCGGTTGTAGTTTCCTAATGCTCTGCGAATTTGGGTTTTTCTAGCATTTCTGATTTAGCCATGAGCGTGATATGTTAGCAGTGCACTGAAACTTACCGCCGAAATGCTTCTGTGGAGAATCATTCAGTACAAGAACTTTGTGAAATATGTTGAAGTAGAATTAACATGCTTGGCTTTCGAAATGAACAGAAGATAGAATTGAAGGGTAGTTGGTGATTTCAAATAATGAAACCACTCTGTAACATCTAAGAACTGATTTGGGAAAAGGCGGTTTATAATTACTTTTCCTTCCTTTGTTTGGCAGGTGAACCCTATGAAGTATAACAGTATATTTGCAGGACTAAATGTTCTTGTGAAAGAAGAGGGACCTTCATCACTTTGGAGAGGCTGGGGAGGGAAATTTTTTGGCTATGGTGTTCAGGGTGGCTGCAGGTTTGGCCTCTATGAGTATTTCAAGAAGAGGTACTCTGACATGCTAGTAGACAGTAACAAGAGCACCATATACTTCCTTAGCAGTGCCTCTGCACAAATCATAGCTGATGTTGGTCTGTGTCCGTTTGAATCGGTGAAAGTCCGTGTTCAGACTCAGCCCATGTTTGCAAAAGGTTTGATTGATGGGTTTCCAAGGGTGTATGCAACTGAAGGCCTGTCTGGGTAAGCTATCATGTATAAGATATATAGATTGTTTATCCCAATTTGATGCATTCTGCATGTGCTTGAAGATACAAGCCTTCATCTACTGTCCTGAGAAAAGTACATGTCTTGTTCTATTGCAGCTTTTACAGGGGGCTTCTACCTCTTTGGGGACGGAACCTTCCATGTAATTGAACTTCCCACTATTCTGTAGTTATTCCATTTCACAAAATGCTGCTTGATCATATAAAATAATGTATATGATAGTTACATGACTTAATGTTGCATTAGATCTGATTAGTATTGAATCTTAGCATTTATTTCTTTCCAAAGTTGTTCCATATATGTGTGTAAGAATGAATATGAGCTTCTTTGCCTTCGCTGATTTTTTCAGACTGAATTACATTTCTTACCCTGGTTATTAAGTCTGAGAACCAATCACTTCTGCATCAGTATCTCTACTGTCAAAATTCTGTCTTTTGAAGATCATGGTATTTCTGCTCAGTGGACTAGAAAGTCTTAGAATCAGCATCAGCGATCTGTCCCTGCTTCTAACATCTTGAAAAGTCCCCTCTGTGCAATGTTTGAATATTTCCCCCGTTTCTCTACTGTGTCAGTTCATTAATGCATCTTATGCTTTCGAGATAGCATTCTTATCTTTCGGATGTCTTTTATCTTTTTATTTTAAGGGAATGATATCTTTTATTTACTGTGCTTTCTTCTTGTTGTAGTTTCTATGCTTATGTTTTCAACTTTTGAGCATACCGTGGACTTCCTATATCAGAAAGTTATTCAAAAGAAAAAGGAGGACTGCTCAACAATCCAGCAGCTTGGTGCTACTTGTCTGGCTGGTTATATCTCTGGTGCCGTTGGTACTGTTGTTTCAAATCCTGCAGATAATATCGTCTCATCCCTGTACAACAAAAAGGCTGAAAATATCATACATGTAAGTATATAAATATAAATTTCCAGCCTAACAAATCATTGTTATCAAACTCCACCCTACCATTTTTCTAATGATCTCATCTTATGCTTTCAGGCTGTGAAAAGTATTGGATTTCGCAATTTGTTCACAAGAAGCCTACCCATTCGGATCACCCTTGTTGGACCCGTCATAACTATGCAATGGTTCTTCTACGATACTATCAAGATATTGACTGGATTGTAAGTCTATTGTTTCCCTGTTAGCTCAAGGGTATTCCTATTTTATAAAATAAATAAGTATGGTTTGAAAATCATACAAGTGGATTTTAGTTTTACAATGCCAAACTACTTCATGGATCAAGCTTGATGTTCACACTATATGATTATAAAATGACCTGCTTATCCCGTCAAGAAAAGAAATGCTGTATACCAGCAGGTACCTATTAAGGAATACATTGAAAATGTGTTGAAATAAAGAACATAGTTTTATTAAATTGGTAAAAGATGAAAGATTGATGAAATTAAGAACATGAGTATCACAATTTAATAAAAATATGAAAAGGTGTTGAAATGAAGAGCATGAACATCATATAATTACTAACTGTTGGTTGGTGTTTGGTTTCTCTACATGAGCACCGTACATTCAGGTACCCCAATAGTGCACAACTACCAGTTAGACAGAAAACATGTGCTCTTCGTTGTCAGTATCAACAAGGCTAACACATAGATATCTATCTGAATATGGCAATATCCATTTATGTTATTATTGGCATGCTGCATTTGCTTGGATTCCTGATAGATTCTGTAATAACTTTATTAATACTGTAAATCTGCTCATTTCAGGCCACCGAGTGGAGGGCTTCCACAGGAACTGGAAGAAGTTAACATATAATCTGACCAGTTTGAGATAGGCTTCTCTATGCACTTTTTGGCATCGTACGGACGAGTGTTTTTCTATGGTTCTGAGTTCTAACTTGCTAGGGGAAGAGTATGATTGGTAGTTTCAGGGGAGAGCCAACTGACCCGAATACATCCTGTGTAAGATTTCTGCGTCTGAAAGATTGCCTCGTGTTGTATGTTTTTCCACGTCTTAAACAACCTTGAGGCTTGAGCTTCAGCACCCCTCCAGGTACAGCATTTTGGCCAGGTGGTGCTTTAGTAAGTACATTCCGGATACTCTGATGTATAAGAAGAATGCACTTCTGATGTATACACGCAACCTTGACTGTAAATAATCCCTTTGAAGGACCGAAATTTGAAGCGAAATTCTGTGTTATGCTAGTGCTCTTAATTTTTATTTTCCTGTCACATGGTTGATATTTCCTGAAGGTATTCATCTTTACCTTGTAACTACCTCCAGCCATCTTTATATGACGTTTTGGACAGCAGAATAGAACTGCAAACAAGCCCCGAAACGTCATTTAAAGTTGACTGGAGGGAGTATGTTCAGATTCAGCGGCAATGCCAGCTGTCTCAAACAAGCCCCGAAACGTCATTTAAAGTTGACTGGAGGGAGTATGTTCAGATTCAGCGGCAATGCCAGCTGTCTCATTGCATAAACTTTCTTTGCTACCTTTGCATTTTTTTGGGCCAAACCTTCTCTCATTTATTGCAACACTAGATTCATGGTTTATTGCAAGAATTCTTACAATTTTATCAAGCAAAATGGAAACAAAATGCACAAGGATATATGTACCTCATGCCTTAGCCACTAGAGTACTAGACAGTCCCAGTGCAGGAATGAAATAATTTACAATCACGAGCTGGGAGCAAGATTTCTGAAACTACTTCTGGGTGAACTTCACGTCCGGGTTGCGCATCGGCTTGAGCCACATGTCAGCCATCACCCTCGACGACATGCTCCACAGCACTTCATTCCCGGCCTTCCCGGTCACCACGGCCCGGTTCTTCCTGCCGGCCTTGCCCAGCCCGTAGGCGACGAGCCAGTGCATCGCCGTGAGCCGCTGCTTCTCGCCGTCCCACATGTTGCGCCGGTCGGGCGACTTCAGCCGCAGGCCTCCGAGGTGCAGGTTTGCCACCTTGAACCTCGGCTCGTCGTCGCTGCCGCCGCCGTCCCGCACGGCCTGGATGATCACGACTGACGGTGCGCCCACGGCCTCGTACCGGCGCAGAGGGTCCCTCAGCTGGACCACCACGAGCACAGTGACCGCGTCCGCGCCAGCGCAGGCGGTGACCCATTCTTCCGGTGGCACAGCGGTGTCCAGAAGGTGCCCTGCCTGTGCCGTCTCTGGAGATACCTCGAACGGCGCCTGCTCGTCGGTCATGCCGGCCTGGACCTTGAGCGCTTCGATGGCCATCGTCTCTATCTTCTGCAGCGAGAACGCCAAGATCTCGTCAACAGTCACCGGCGCCTCCTGGGCATTCCAGATGCCGGTGGCGATCCTGTCCTGGCGCCCGTAGTTCATCGCCACGGACATTGTCCGGAGCAACGAGACGGACTCGGCCGCGGTGGAGCTCGCGACGAGATCCTTGCTCCGTGCGCTGATGATCGCCGATGCCATGCCCTCGAACGCGATATGTTCGGCTGTCTTGCCGACGACGTCGTCCATGGAGATGAGCGCGCCCAGCTTGGCGCACAGTGCCTCAGACCCACCCGCGCACAGGCGTTGGAACACCTCGGCGCCACTGCCGAGAAGCTTCTGGTCGCGGAGAAGGAACGGCTTGGACAGTTGCATGGCGAGCTTGGGGAGCTCCTTCCGCTCCACCGGGATGTCGAATGGGTTCGTGGCGGCCAGGTAGCCGCCGTCCCGGGTCTGCACAACGGGGCCGAGCCCCTTGCCGAGGTCGGAGATGTAGCACGTGGCATCGACGCCAGAGCCGGGCTTCGCGCCGGACTTGAGAGAGGACACCTGAGGAGCCGACGACTTGGCGTTCGCGTCGTCTTTGTCCTCTCCTTGTTCCATCAGCATCAAGAACTCTCTAGTCACTTCCTCCTCGTCGGCGTCGAGTACCGCGAGTGCCTCGTCCTCCTGCCGCTCCGGCGACTTGGCGCCAGCCTCCAGCACGTCTCCGTGCATCATATTCTCGAGGGCCTTGATCTGGTTGGTGATCGCCTCGAGTTCGTTGAGGCGCCACGTGTGCGCGCTGTCGAGCACTACCTCCTTGACCACCTCGTCGCCGGCAGCCGCTGAAGCATCCTCCTCCTCCGCCTCCTCCTTCCCGGTTTCTTTCTTGTCGTCAGCCTCTTCTTTCCGTTCATCCTCCTCCTCTTCTTGCACCTCTACGCCCTCGACGATGTCGAACTCGAACTCCGGGAACTCCGAGTCATCGGCTTTCGCGTCCTCGGGCACGCGCTCCGGCTCTTTCTGCTGCTCCTGTTTGACCTCGGCCACCACCGGGCTCGGCTCATCGAGCTTGAAATCGTCAATGCCCAGCAAGTCCGGCGATGGCGCGCCCTTGGGCGGTATCAGCGCCGGCTCCGAACGCACAACCTTGGGGCTCGTGATGCTGAACGACGACTTGCTATGCTTCCGAGCAAACGAGGAGGACGACGAAGAGGAGCCAATTTTGCCTGCAACGGCCGGTTGGCTGTACAGCCCGACACCTCCGTCATCCATGATCTGGAACGCCAGCTTGACGACGAGCTCGCCGCCCTTGGCCTTACCGGCGAGTGGGAACGCCATGTCCCACTGCCTGACGCGCTCCCCTTGCTGGCTCCTTTCCGATGACTCCTTCACTAGAAGGCTCAAGTCCACGGCATTCCGGCCCAAGTCGAGCTCCGGCGCTTCCACGGCGACCGCGGATACGAGGAACAGCCGGGGCTCGAACTTGAGCGGCTTACCCGTGGCGCCGCCGCCGCTGCAGTAGAGGTTGCACCGGACGAAGAGCGTCTCCTCGAAGTCGGCCGCACCCTGGTGCACGCGCGACGGCATGGTCTGCACGGCGCCGTCGCGCGTCTCCTTCTTGCGCACGGCCACCGCGAGGCGCAGCCCATTCATGGACGTGGGCAGGCCCTCCGCGGCCACCACCTCCACGGAGAAGAGGCAGCCCATCCGCTGCTTGCCGATGCGCGACAACGCGCGGATCGGCTTCCATCCCCGAATGCCCTTCTTCTCCCCGGCCACGGTCGGCAATGTTGTCACAGCGGCGAAGCTCTGGCTCTTGGACGGCAGCGCCATGCCCGCGTCGTCGTCGTCGTCGTCGTCATTGGCGTTCAAGTTCTTGTCGAGCTTAGGCCTCGACCGGAACGGCGACATGGATAGGCGGCGGGGGAGTGGGCGCGCCGTGGTGCGGACAGCGTCAGCGCCGCCTGCATTGCTGTTGCCGGCCGAGCGAGGGAGCGCGAGCGAGGCGGTGCGGCGCTTGTTGTGCGCCTGGTAGAGCGTGTGGCTGAGTGCGTCGAGCTCACTGAGGATTTGGTCATTGGATTTGCCGTCGTCGGCCATGGCGATGCACCAGCGCTTGACCTCACCGGCAGCTAGTAGCTTGCTAAGTTCGTCAAGCCAAGAAGCAAGTAGAGTCTGTCGAGTGGATAAGTGAGGGAGTGGAGGAGACGGTGAAGTGTATGGCGGGATGAGAGGGAGGACGTTGACGGCGCCATGGTTGGTGACAGTTTTGGAAGGATTTGGATGGAGCGGATGGAGGAGAAGAGGCGGGCAAACTTGTGGTGTTCATGTGGCCGTTGGTTTGGCGCCAAATTGATCCCGATAAATATGCTGGATCTATGGTTCGATTCCTTGTGCTGTGAATGACACATCGGGCACACGCAGGTTTTACAAGATAATGTGTGGATGATATGTGGCAGTCCACGTGGCACGCTGGATTAACAGACGTGATCTCGAATCTACTAGTGAGAAACTCGTCAGCAGGACCTGACAATCGCGACAATCGTGCCATCCACAACAATCCACTGATAAGTCATCAGATTTGAAAAATGGAAATGGGCGTGCAACTACTACTACAGTCAACGTCATAGATCCCTACTACACTCTTGCCTTTTTTATCCAGGGAAGTGTAAGTGCTACGCTCAATACGTTGGCAGCAGCTTCGGAACAGAGAAAAAAAAAACCTGTTCACAAAAAAAAAAGGAACAGAACAAAAAACGTAGGGGCTCAAAAAAGAACTGAAGAAGTGGCAACTGAAAACGTGTTATTTTGAGGCCAACTTAAAAGCATCTCTAAATTATCTTTCTAAATCTCACTCTCTAAATTATCATTTAGAGAGTCATTTGCATAAACATCGTTTTTTATACCATTCCACTTTCCAATAGTTTTTCTATTCTCGTTTTTTATCTTTGGCTAGCGAGAAATCTAGGATAAAAGATGACTATATTTTGAATAAAGAAGCTGTTGGAAGATATTTTTTTCATCAAAAAAATCTCTATTCCTATTAATTAGATTAATCATCACACTCATTATTGACTTGAATTATCGCACATGAAGGACATGTGTTTTTATTTTTTATTTATTACGTCACAACATAGATTAACAATCACAAACATTATATGAAAACACTAATTCAAATGAACATATATAAGGTTGGTACATACCCACAAAATGAAACTATTAGAGCCCATGTGCCAGCTATTGCTTGGAATTCTCCTGCTCTTCCTGGCTGCCTTCGCTGCTCGTCCCTGCAAACCCCCGTCTCTCATCGGCAGACGCTGTTATGACCGGCATCCAGATGTCAGATGTGCTGCTCAGAAGAGACTTCACCTCTGGATCTGAGGCCATGGCAGATGATATCATCTTGTCGACGTTATCAAGCCTCGATGATAGCTTGTCCAGCTCTGCAGCTATTTCTAGCTAAAGAAGGGCAAATGGGAGCTGATGAGACAATTCATAATGGTGCATGGTGAAGACAGCAATTAAACATGATAAGAGCATCTGCATTTACCTCACTGAGATGCTTAGGTGCCTGCTCTGGTACCTTGGTGACTTCTAATCCTAATGCTTCGATCTTAGCACGCAACTCTACTTCTTCCTGATTGCTCATTGACTCCACCTACATTTAAAAAAAATGCCCATTATTCAATAATCAGCCAACAGATAAAAGTTTTTCTGTCTTCTGCTACCATAAGTCAGAAATATGAAACGGAAAATATAGTTTCCAACTGAACAGACCAGGATTCAGTTCGAAAGACAATGAATGAAAAACAAAACTGAAATGTCAGTGGTAGCAAAATAGCACAACATGGCAACCACTATACCAGAGTATTGCTCTTTATGTATTATGCAAGTGAATGCAAGCACAATACAGAACAAACAAAAAACCACCCATTATCATAGAATAAGATTATGCTAATATGTAATGGGTCCAGTTCAGCATTTCTCACAAGTTTCAACAGACATTTTAGATAGCCAAGGGTTCAATTCTCTGCCTTGTGCATGGTGCCAATATGGGTGGGACTTTCCTAAGACTAGCTTCCAATGCAAAATAGTTCACTCTAAGGTGTGAATGGACAGTAAGTGGCAAAGTGTTTCCGCTAGCTCCAACAATGTTTGCATTTTTTCCCTTTTCAAAAATAGGATCAGAGTTATGCTCCTTGTTGAGTGAACTGGCAAAACTAAATGGCAGATGTCCCTAGTTGTTTTCATCCAGACTGGCTTCAGACATAAACTGACAAGATGAACTAAGCTGGCTCTACCTTGCCGTTGACGGAAGCAAGGGAAACAGCACAGGTATGATTCTGATTATCCCTATTTTGTCTTGTCACGAGTTACGACACAAACAAAATTATTATGTTTGTCCCTGTGTTTGTCTTGCCACGGCACAAGCAACATGACCACACTTGAAAGGCTGAGTTCGGAACCGAAAGGAATTACACGCAGGAAATCCAGCAGTAACCAGATGAGCATGCCATTAACAGATTCATGCTAGCATGCCCCTTGAGCTATGCATTAGAGGTGCTACCTACCGCCACGACTAATTAGGTTTATTTACACGGGCCTGATGCGGCGTTATGAGAAGCTAGTTTGGATGCAAAAGTTATTGATGATACTACCAGTACTTTGATGCTGTAATCTAGATCCACGAAACAAAAACTGTGGAACGACGAAACACAGCAACGCTCCGAGTCGGCGAAATTAGTGCGGCCGCAAGGCAATTCTCCCTAAATCGGCGAAATTAGTCGATTGGCAGATCGGAACCGCGGAGGCACAGCTGCGTACCTGCTGGAGAAGGTCGCTGAGGAGCTGGAACAGCGGCACGTCTGGCTTGGACCCCTCTGCCATCGAGACTCGCCTGTATCTGTGCTCGAAACCTTGGGTTCCTCGGAGGTATTCGCGCTCTGCTCGGCCGCTCCGCTCGCTGGTGTTGCCGTGCGCCGGTTGGGGATTTGCCGCGGCTGGATCGGCAGGGAGGCAAGGGAGGTGTGGCACCCTGTGATTCGTTCGGGAAGACGAAGAGCGGTGCGTGGGCGGATTAGGCCCGAGTTCTCGTTGGGCTTCCCAGGTCTGAGATGCCGTTATGTTTCCGAGACGGACAGTGTGAGGCCCAGGTTGTCCGGTGAATTGGGCTGGTCGTGTGAACGAAGGACAGTCCATGGCCCAGGTTATCTGATGAGACTACTGACACCACGCATGACGCTTGGCCTGCCGCGTGGCGCACCGCGCACGTACCGATGTGCGCTGACGAGGATGGCCTTCCTCCGAGTGGGGAGGTGGCAGCGGGGCACACCAGAACGGGCCTGGTCTAGATTGCAAATTTTTTCAATATTGTAACACTTTCGTTTGTATTTGATAATTAGTGTCTAATTATGAACTAATTAGGATTAAAAGATTTGTCTCGTAATTTATAACCAAATCGTACAATTAATTATTTTTTATCTATATTTAATGTTCCATATATATATCTAAAATTCGATGTGATAGGAAGAGTTTTGTAAAAATTTAGAATTCGGAGCGTATACCCACGTCCGTTTGCTTGTTGGGCGCGTGGAATCCGCGGAAAGGTAACGTTACAACAAGCATTGCGGTGATGCGGAAGCAACCCTTGGCTTTGACTTTGATCGATCCCAGTCCAGTTGCGGAACGGAAATACGATTCCGCCGCCGCAGATGCACGAAGGCATATGCCCAGGTCGGCGGCGGGCGCGGGCGCGGGCCGCGGGGTCGCGGGCGCTGCGTGACACTGCAGGGTGCAGGCGCACGGTCGGGGTCGGTCTCGGTCCGTCGGTGGCGTCTGGTGCGGAGTGGGAGAGAGGTGGCGGCCTGCCCGGGTCGTTAGGCTTTATATATGCTGACACGCGGCGGGATGCCTGATCGGTGGGTTCGCTTGGCTACTTGGGCTCCCTCCGGTGGCGCGGTGGGAGTTGGGACGAGGTCACGCTGACCTGCTGAACCGACGACGCGCAAGCAGAGCAGCAGCCTGCAATGGACAATGGTAGGCACGCAGACGCGGCAAAATGTTTGGCGGGAGTCAACAAAAGAATGTGACGAAACTGATGAGACCATGAGAAGGCGTCTACTGAGTGTCATTTCTTTTCCCTATAAAAAGAAGGGTGTCATTTCTTTTCATTGATTTGACTTTGCTGGTTTTCTTTCTTGTTTTTTAGTAAGTATAAATAAATAAATAAATAAATAGTGAATACATATGTCTTTAAGTTTAATCAAAGTATCGGGTAGTTGTCCAAATATTGAGTTGTAAGGGCCTGTTTGATGGATGCTCGAGAAATCTATCTGGACCAAATAAAAGTCTCAAGCGTCCAATATAAAATGCTTGGGGTCAGTGGTGCCGAAAAAATAGATCGATTAGGGGGGCCTTCTTTCATTGTCTTTTTATCTCTACTCCACTCCTTTTAAGCTTATATGGGTACTAATTTGTATAGAGAAGGTTAGAAGGAGCTCCATACTTAGTGGTAGCAGAGGCTGTAGCTCACTTCACCCCAGTGCTAGATCCACCCTTGTCTGGATCAGAATTGTTTGCCTGGGGTAAGTGAGCCTGGTAGGGTACGATATAACTGAACACGAAGGCATGTTCGGTAGGTGCTTATAGACGCAATAGCACGTCTAGCTGTATTTCCCTCTCACGTACTACTATACTAGCTCAAGGAAGTATTTCAATCATATGTTATGTAATCTAAGCCTGACCCATAGATGTTTTGTTAGCGTCTACTCGTACGTCGGTGAGCGGTGAAGGAGCAAATAGACTTTGCGCAAGATTCCGTACGATGAGACCTTAACCATATTTTATCTTGTTCGTTTGAATTTATCAGTCCGACTTATCAGTCATGATTAATGTTTTTTTTCACAATAAAACAGCCGTAGCCGGTTAAAGGCCGCAAAAACCATAGCTTGTTTGTTCCAATTTTTATATTCACTAATAACAAGGTGCCACACCACTATAGAATGATGAGAATATATATAAAATAAAAATATGATCATTATCCGCATTTCCAAATATAGAATATACGTCTCCCAAGCCCCAACGGTTGGGAAACTCCACGCCTGCCGGCTGCCGCGTGGCGCACGGACCGACGGACGGTCGTCGCTAGCTGGGTCCGGCAAGCGACGCCTTTGCCTTGCCGCGCGGCGTGCCGGCGTCCCGCGTCCGTGGTCCGTGTAGATCACAGCCTCACAGCCAAGCCACGCAATCGTTTGCTTTGCTCCGGCCCGGGTCCACAGCTCGCAGTCGCAGTTTTGCATTGTGCGCCTCACTGCGTGGGACGCAGGCGCACGACGGCGCATGAACGCGAACACGGTCACGACCGGCACGAGCACGTACGACACGGCACGCGCGGCACGGTGGCGCGCCGTCCGGATAGCCCAGCGGGCGGGGCAAGAGCTGACGTGCGGTGGTTGTCTGGATCCACGTTTCCACGAGAGGGACGAAGGTTCAGTGACGCGGAAGTATCCATGGCGTTACCGACTAGCAGCCTGCTGGAATGGGTATTGGGTAGATAGCGAGTTGTATTATAGTGGAGTCAAAAAAAAGAGAAAGCAATGAGGGTAGGGCGTCTGAATAAGGTTTCTTTAATTTTCTTTTTGACTCGTCATTGAACGTGATCAGCTTTCACAACTCTCGTTGATTAGTTCGCTCTTTTGTCCAGATTATAAGTCGTACATATATGCATGCACGAGTTACTAAGTCAAAATATCGAAGAGTGATATATTAAGTATTTTGTGTGCATGTCTATAAACGACGTTAGCTTAACAAAAAAGAAAATAGTGGGTTGTACGATATGGCCTATATCAAATTTCTTTTGAAAAATAGCCATCTAAAAAAAACATCTGTCTAATGTAAGAAGATGTTTATTAATTGCATTCCATTTGCTACTATGTTTAAGATGAGTCACCTAGCATATTAGAGTTGAAGCTTTAGCAAAGGTTCTTTGAAACATTAACGACTCTTCCTACGGGATTTTAGACTATTCCCTTTATTACAATGGGAAAAAGGCCGAAAGTGTATATATACCAATAGTGTTTATGAATTATTGTACTTGGCGATACATTGTGCGTGGTCTTGGAAGAAAGAAAACGTGGTTTTGTAATGTTATATAAATGTCAAATAACGGAAATGGTTATTGGTATTGCCTAAAAAGGATTAGAATTGTTAGCTAGAAAGCTATGCAAATGTTACTTAGCTTAGCTCAAACAGAGCTTATAAGACTCGTTAACACAAAAACACTACTACATTCGTTTCAAATAAGTTGTAGTATAGCTTTGTCCAATACAAGCATTTCTATCTTTAATCATCAAACCAAATAAGGGTAAAAAACACATTTTCACGCTCCAACTTACATAGTAGTTCAATTTCAACCTTAAGCTACTAACCCAGGTAATTGGTGGCCTATAACTATCAAAATCGGACAAATATAGTACTCTTGTTGGTTTTCGAAGGTGATGTGTATATTCTATAAAAGTAATAAAAAATATGGTAAAATTAATAAATAATTTATTTAAAACAAAAGCATATAAACTAGTACAATTTTTTTGTAAAAAGGTTATCTACATATTTATGATCTATATATAGCTATTTGAAATTGATTTAATTGTGTTCCTATTGCTTTTTTTCTCATGGTCGGGCTCAGTTTTTATTTAAAATGAATAAGACCTAAATAACTTTAAAAAGCAACAACAAATACATATAATATAATTTTCTAGAAGGAAACATGTACTAGTTTTATATTTTTTATTTAAAATAAATAATCATGAATCTTTAGAGATCAAACTAGATTTTTAATACTCTTAGAAAATAGAATGTCAATTTTGAAACCAAAGAGAGGATTGAGTTTATCTGGTTTTGATAGTTATAGGGTGTACATTACTCGATCTTGTAGTTCAAGGTTGAAAATCGGATGCAACTTGGATGCTAAAAAATATACTTTATCCTTTCTATAAATTCGTATAATTCAACAAATTGTGAAACATTTCTTATGCTGAACTCCAAAAAAATAAATATTTTTGTAGTGTTGAACTATAGGAAATTTATAGAAAAATGATGGTTAAAGATAGAAAAGTTTGGTTTTAGATAAAACTAAAACAACGGAGGAAGGACAGCAAACAATACTCTACTTTTTTCTCCACAATTAATAGGTGAGCTGTAACAAGCGAAGTTGAATATCCATGGAAATTAGTTGTTCGTCTAAAGATATAACTATCACAACTCATGAAAACTGTTTAGCCTGTTTTTTTACGACGAAAAGCACGCAGAGGCAATGCGCCAATGCCAGAAGAAGCTAGAACATTTTCAATAAGCTCGTTTTTTAGACTTGTTTTGCTTTCTAAGAGAATGCTATAAAACTACCAAAATTACTAATAGCACTAAAGCCATGTTTTGTTCCTGCGAATTGAGAGGAACTAGAATGTGATTTAATAATAAAATGGAAAATATTTTTAGATGTGAAAATGCTAATAGAAGAACGCGCACACTCGCGCGGCATGAGCCCGCACACCCGCCCGAGCCCCCGACGCAGCTTATCCCCTCCCCGCCCCGTACTCTCTCGCTCGCGCAGTCTCTCTCTCTCGCGCAGTCTCTCTCTCTCTCTCTCTCGCGCGCGCGCAGTCTCTCTCTCTCTCCGACGACCGGCGCGCTCCTCTTCCTCCCCCGTGCTTGCGCCTGCGCCAGCCATGGCAGATCCGCCAAATTCAGCGGCGGCGGCGGCTGTGGATCTACGCCAGGTAGACCTCCTCCTCCCTCCCTCTCTCTCTCTCTCTCCTCCAACTCCGACGAGCTAGGGTTCCGGTGAGCTCTCACTTCTTCTCCACCAACACCGGTGGACTATAGAATGGCCGGGGAGGCAGGTAGGTCAGCGGTGAGGATGGTCAATGGACAGCTTAGGGGAGCTGGTAGGGGCGGGGAGGCTCGCCGGAGCTAGAGAAGATGGCAGTGGTGGGGGGAGGGGAAGAGGGTGGTCGTTGCGGGCGCTAGGGTTTGCCGGAACGGTGGACGGCGGCAGGGATAAGGGCGTCGAAGTCAGTGAACCCTAGTTTTGGTCTGTTTTTTTTTCCTTTTTTGGCAACCAAAATAATTTCTTTCTTAAATTGGAGTTTGCAGTCGGATGGTTCAAAATCTGCACGCGCAGACTGTAGTAAAATCCTTTTAGATATGAGTTTCAATGGAATCCAAACAAACTCTAGAAAGTCATGGCACCCACCATACAACACACGCGTCTGTGTTTGAAGCAACAAAATGAATTAAGACATGTAAAGTGAACTAATTGCACTAGTTAAACAACAAATTGTCGTCACATTGAGAGCACGTCCGAATTAGATCGTCTCTCTCCTTGTTACCGAAACAAAATTCCAAACGAAAACAATTTAAACGTAAACGTTCTCCCAAAAAAAACCCGATAAAAAGGAGAAATCGTGCGCCTTTTGCCGTTTGCTTCGTAGCGCACCCAACGAGAAGGCGTCCCATGGCGGCACAGCCCGTGCTGTCCATCCACGACACGCAACCGCACGCACCCCTCCCTGCTCGATCTGAGCCGTCCGTAGCCTGCGGCCCCGGATCCAGCCGTCGGCCTCCCTCCCACCTCCCTTTATATACCCGCGTACCCCCCTCTGCCCCGTCATTCCTAGACTACGCCGTCTCTTTCCTCCTCTCTCCACCACTTTCTTCCTCCCCAAATTCAGAGCAAACGAATTCGTCAAATAATCTCAGAAAACACACGATTAACGGGATCGAAGGGATTAAAACGAAAACGTTCCGATCCTGTGATCAGGTCTCGGTGCTAATCGTGTGATTTTTTGGGGGTGTTTGGGCTTGTGATTTAGTGTTAGGGTTTCGGATCTGGAGGATTAGTTCTTCCGACTTCCGAATCAGACGACCATGAATGAGCAGATGATGCGTCCTCCGGCGCCGCTGCCGTTCCACCAGATGTGGGCGGCGGTGCCGGCGGCTCCCCCGCCGGCGATGGAGCCTCCGGTGGCGGGGTTCAAGCCGGCGCGGCCGGTGTGGAAGCGGTCGGCGCGGACGCCCTGGAAGCGCAAGGCCCAGCCGCCGGCGTCGTCGGTCGGCGCGAGGTGGGGCGGCGCGGCGGCCCCGCGCAACACGACGTCGTTCCTGATCCGTGCGAAGCGGGCCGGGGGCGTGGCGTCGCTGGTGTCTCCGTACCCCGTGACGCCAGCGGTGCTCCCGACGCCCGTGCTGTCGCCGGCGCGGGAGGTGCTGGTGGAGATGGCCAAGGAGGCGTGGGGCGTGGACGGGTACGGGTCCATGAAGGGCCTCATCCGCCTCCGCGCTGACGCCGGGGACGCCGCCGGCGAGGACTCGGGCTCCGGCGAGAGCGACGTGGAGGAGCACGTCGAGGTGGAGCGCCGCCTGGACCACGACCTCAGCCGCTTCGAGATGGTCCACCTCCCGGCCGCCCTCGGCGGCGGCGAGGAGGACGACGAGGACGAGGAGGCGCGCGCCGCAAGGCTGGAGGAGGAGAACCTCACCCT
This sequence comes from Saccharum hybrid cultivar R570, assembly GCA_038087645.1. Classification (NCBI taxonomy): domain Eukaryota; kingdom Viridiplantae; phylum Streptophyta; class Magnoliopsida; order Poales; family Poaceae; genus Saccharum; species Saccharum hybrid cultivar. The sequence continues at coordinate 6,870,472 of JAQSUU010000366.1, read as the reverse complement.
CCGGGAGCGCCTCTTCCTGATGGAGCGCGACATGGACGACCTCCGCCGCCGGCTCCTGGTCGTCGAGGAGCTCTGCCGGGACCGCCACAGCGACGGCTGCGTGGTGGACGCCGCTACCGCCGCTGACGACGAGGCAGTGCTCTCTGAGAGCGCGGCCGCCGTCGCATCCCCCGGCGCCGGCGCCGGCGAGGAGGCGGACACGGTGGACGCCATGGCCATGGAGAAGTGAAAACATACAGTACCTGCTACCTGACCAGACAAGGCCCGCTCGGCCGTATGAAACTGTACATACGGTTTCCATTTCCCTGTGCAGATGTCGCTGTGAAGAGTAGGAGGAAGAAGCAGCAGCAGCAGCTTAGAAAGCTTTTAGAGTCACTCTTCGTTTGTTGCATCTTGTTAGTTTGATATCGTCTAGAGCTTTGATTTCATTTCATGTTCTTGTAGAAAGAATCATCAGTCAGGAAAGCCCGTGGACGACGACGGAATGTGCGGGGAGGAACACGAGATCCTGGTGTCCTCCTGCTCGTCCAGATCCTCAACCACTAGTCCCAAACTCTTACTAGCTTTTTTTAGTGCAGCCAGTAACATTTTGTTTTGTTGTGAAGAAAATTGTTATTCCGAAATGTTCTTTGTTTCGTACGGAGTTCTACAGTCTCTGCTGTGATATTCTGTGATGTGCTCACGGATTGTTCGGTGATTGGGTAGGGTTGGTCGATGCGCGGTGGTGCCGGACTGGAGCATCTCTGCGGCCTTGTTTAGTTCGGCCTGATTTGGTGCCGGCTAAATCAGTGTAGCGCATCGTAGTATTTCGTTTGTATTTGGTAAAAATTATCCAAACATTGGCTAATTAGGATTAAAATGTTTGTCTCGCAAAGTACAATAAAATTATGTAATTAGTTTTTGATTTTATCTACATTTAGTACTTTATACATGTGTCGGTATTTTAATGTGATGAGAATCTTCTTTTTGTATAGTGAAATTTGAGGGGAAAATTGGATCTAAACATGGCCTGCATCCGATTGACGAGCCGTTGGAACCCAATCACGAAATCTTTGTAGTTGTTCGTGTCCGGTGTATGTGACCAAGCCTTTCAAAGTGCCGCAGTTGCGGGTTGCCGGTTGCCGGTTGGGTGGTGAATGGCGATGGATGCCTTCAATGCCCGTCCGGTTGGATTTGCTAGTGGTATGCCGTGCAGACTGGCAGCTTGCAACTAGTACGCCGGCACCGGATGGCTGGGCGAAAATGGGCGACGGACTTCCCGGGCGCTCCGAGGAGGGGAGAACGGCAGAAGTGGTGTATGGCCGTGGCAAAGCGAGGGGGCAGGGAGGGAGAATATAGCATCGGGAAAGACGTTGGCCAGAGGAAGATGCTGAAAGCTCTGACTGGCCTTGGAGCCGGTGAGACCGGGGCCTTCGCATTTTCTTTTTTCTTTTAAAGGAAAACCTTTTGTTGGGTCTCAACTCTAGCCTACCCCAACTTGCTTGGGACTGACAGGCTTGGTTGTTGTTGTTGTTGTTGTTGTTTTTAAAGGAAAACCTTTGAATATTCGCCTGGCTTTCTATTTATTTTCCTTCTCTCAGCACTGCTAAGATTCGGCGCCAAGATTACCTGCTTAGTTTATTTTGTTTTTCAGTATGAAAAGAACACCCACCCCGTTCGTTTGAGCTTTTCAGCAGAATCAGCAGCCATCCAGCAATATTTTTCTCTCACAACAAACCAGCGAACAGTACTTTCAGCCACAATAAACCAGCGAAACGAACAGGCTAACCGTTCCCAGTATTTTCGTTCTGTTCGCCTGGTCCTGGTCAGAACTCGGAACACACCTTGACAGCCCCAAAACGACTTGACCAGTCCAAATGGAACGATCGCAGTAGAACAGCACGAAGCATGAGCCAGATGGTAGCAGCCAGATCACAGCACAGCGTTCCCAACACCAACAAGGACTGGACCTGCACCTGGACGACAGCTCTGCTCTGACGCGACGAATGAGCTCCAAACCAAACAATCATCATGCTGTTCATGAGCCCGAGCGCGCGTGGCCGTTGATGCTATCCAAACTCCAAACGGCTCGATCGTATGTGTGTGCCCGTGAGCGCGTGGCCGGTTGATGCGAGCCAAACTCCAAACGGCTCGATCGTCGGTTCACCGACAACTGGAACTGAGCGGCATGGAGATGGAGCGCGGCCGCACTAAACGGAGAGTAGCTTGTGGCTCTAATCGGCAGGCCCACACCCACCATCCTATTGATTTTGATCGACTCGGTTGTCCATTCCCAAGAGAGGACGTGACGTAGCAGATTGCCAAAACTGTGGGCTGCACCTGCACCTGCACCACCTCGTCTTCTCTCCTCGGATAGAGATATCACCGTAACGTCCCTGCGTACAAGTTGCCTACCAGTAAGCCAGTAACAGGTTTTTAGAGAGCATGGAGATTTTGGAACTGCGCTGGATCGACATCAGCACCTACCTAAAACCTAGCAAGAAAATTCTGTCATGCCACAGCGGAAAAAATTACGACATGATCTGTATTTTCTCTTTTAAAGCGTGAGTAAATCGATCGTCTATACTCGTAGACTATAGAGTGTATGAGGCATGAGCAGAGATGGCAACGGGTACGTACCCGACGGGTAGTGGACACCCGTACCCGCACCCGCCACTTTGTACCCGTCGGGTTACCCGCACCCGCACACGGGTAGAAAAGTGCTTCCGTACCCGCACCCGCACGGGTAAATTCTACCCGACGGGTAACCCGTACCCGGCATCATACCCGAGAATTACATGTAAATATCAAATATTCACGTACAAAAATAAATCATTTCAAGCTTTCAACAACAAGTTACAAACTAATATTCATATAATGACATCATTGCAATATATATAATAGAAGGGTTTAGTTGGATTTAGACCAAATTCATGAGTTGTATAGACTAAAATGATAAGGATGATTGATTCTTTTTGCGGGTATTTTTTACCCGTGCGTAGACGGGTATGGATGGTATACACCCGCATCCATACCCGCCATACCATTTTGTCCAATAACATACCCACACGTAGAAAATTCATCCCATACCCGCCTCTTTATCGGATAAAATTCATCCCATACCCGCCTCTTTATCGGATAATACCCGTCAGGTACTCGGATTTCAGATACCCACTGTAGGCATGAGAACGCACATTACCAGTACTAGGGGTGAAGTCACGATGGAACGATACAATAATAGATGTGAAGTACAGAGTTGACCTTGCAACCTCTTGCTTTTCTTATTCTATAAATTATGGCCCTCGCTTTTTGTCACCGAAGGCAGTAAGATGAGCATCTTATTATAGGCCTGGTTTACTTCCCTTCCAAATTCTAAATTTTTACACTCTCTTCATCACATCAATCTTTATATGCATGCATGGAGCATTTAATGTAGGTAAAAGAAATAACTAATTACACAGTTTGGTTGTAAATCACGAGACGAATCTTTTGAGCTTAATTAGTTCCTGATTGGACATTAATTGCCAAATACAAACGGAAGTGCTACAGTAACAAAATTAGAAAAATTTACAATCTAAACGAGGCCTCGATGTTTTGTTATTTTGTTTGTGGTATTGCAAGTTCAGTACGACATCCTGTTTACAGTAAACCTACCTGCTGTTGAGCTGTGGCTGGGCGCAGGAAGATGGCCTGCCTACCTGCCGCACAACGCAGCTTTTCCTGCTTCCAAACTTGGTGCCCACAAATGCTGGAAGCAACCTGTCTGTCCTGCCAATTATTCTGCTCCAAATTAAGGTATTTATGCATTTTGGATGAAAATGAAACTGGAGAACGAATCCCATGTAGTTGCAGTCAGAGGTCTCAGCGCCACGCTAAGTTATTTAAGCTTATTTGCCACGCTGGTCTCTCTATCATCCTGGCGACACAAGCAAACGGGATGGCTTAGAGAAGTAGGGAATAAAAGTCAAGCTATATAAGGAGGCAGGCCTTACTTGCATATGTGGCAATGCGTGTACAATCGTAATGCGGTGGAGTCAAGCACGATTTGTACGTCTTCCAACCTGAAGAGCGAGCTCGGTGTCTATCTTGAGAGAGATGTCAAGTGCCTTCACAGAATGCGTTAATGCTCCACTGGAACAAATCAAACAAGTCGTTGAACTAACTGTACAATGATTCCAGCAGGGGGGTTGTAGTTGTACATTAATTCGAAATACATCAGAGACCTAAACACCAGACAAGCTCTGTCCCATTAAATACAAGTTTAAATCAGTCAGAACCCTGAAAAAGAAATAGTACCTTGAAATATAGGTGACTCCGGTTGCTCCGATTTTCTTTACTGTATCAATTGTCACATTTCCAGACGCCTGCAGAAAAGAAATATAATTTACTACCCTCCTAAAAAAATGTTACTGCCCTTCAGCACCCAAATCTGCCAATAACAGAGAGAACCAGTCGCTTTCAACAAAACAACGTTACCACTAGCACTACATCATATAAGAACTGTAAGCCTTGCAAAGTTGAATTTGCATACCTCAGTCTCAAATCTACCATTTATCAACTGAACTGCGTCTTTAAGCATTGAAACATCTACATCCCCATTTGCAAGAGGAACAACCATATTGTCCAACATTATACGGGTTAATGAAGTTTTGTTCTCAGCAGCATACTTCAACAAATCTTTCACTTCTTCAATTGTCCTTGTCTCGACCTAATTTATTAAAAAAGACATATATCAAGATTTGTGATTTTCTTTCTTTTTCAATGGAATATGTGGACATATAGTTGAATAAAACATCAAAGAAACCAAATCAGTCTAAACAAAGGTGAACCACAAAAATGTTAATACATAGATGCATAGGTTTGTCCTTTTCAACATGCCCGTCAGTAGAAAAGTACCTACCTCGACAGGAATTGTGAGTTTTTCCTTCTGCAGGAACTGATCAACAGATCTCATTGCATTTGCAATCCCACCGGCAACAGAAATATGATTATCTTTTATCATAACCATATCAAATAAACCAAGCCTGTGGTTCTTTCCACCACCAATCAGTACCTACATGAGACGAAGGGCAAGCAAAATTGCAATATGAGGAGTAAGAAAGCAGACCGAAGAGATGAACAATAACAACACAAAAAAGGTATGCTTACTGCCCACTTGTCAATCAGACGTAAACCTGGGGCGGTTTTCCTTGTTTCCAATATGCATGCTGGACGGGCAGCATCAGACATAGCCTGGACAGAACAACAACAAAAGCTTTACTGACATATCAAATGACAATGATGTGATCTAAAAGGATAGGAGGATTATGAAATACAAAATCTGAAGAACTAGCATTTGACAGCTATTGTGGCAATAAAAAAGGCAATAAAGATGTAAGTTCCGAGACAACAACCAAAAAAAAAACTTTTGGCTGGAAGTATCCAAATGGCTGGAAATTAAATATTATGCATGTGCTGGACATAACAAGAAAATAATCGAGGAGCACATAGTGACTCTCAAACTGTAGCATAGACAAGGCCCTAGGAGTCTAGGACAAACAAGGAAACATTCCAGTTTATCCAAGGAGCAGCTTAATCATGTAAATAAGGGCAGAAATAACCTTTGTTAGGGTTGCAATGCCACTCATCCGCTGCATGAAATTTAGCACAACCCTTTCAGCAACGATGATGCTCCGGGCACACCCTTGATACAAAGATAGCAACGGGAAAATGATTTCACTTAAAAGCATTAACAAGTTTAAATTTCAAGTAGGCTGACTACATTTTACATGCATTTTACCATATACTTTTCCAAACTGCAATCCTTTATGGACATAATTGCCATCACTTTCAAACCATTCAACCTGCAAATTTGGTCAACAAAGAACACTTAGTATAGTTAACACTGCCTGTAATATCTAGAGAACCAGATATTTCCCAAAACTCAAATGGGAGAAAAGATGCAAAGTAGATACCTTCAAAGACGGATCAACCTGGTTAAATATCATATCTGCTAGGCTTATTCCAGCAATGACACCATCTGCTTTAGCAATAAATGTGGCTTTGGCTTCCACATCAGAAGGTATGGTGGCCAAACAGGATACATCCCCTGAAGATGTTGACAAACAGACGAGATGTATATTGATTAAAAAATGCAAATAGTTTCACATAAAAAATGTGAAAACACAGCAAGCTGTATAGCAATTTGAGGAATAACCTAAGTGGATGGACTAGTGGTATTGATCTTTTAGTTACTATACCCATTGTCTACACTCTCAGGGGGAGGAAACTGAGTGGTTAAGGACATAAGAGTTAAGAACTTCATGTGATTGAATTAAAAAAAGGGCCCATAACAATTAGAGCTTCTAGTAATGCTGAAGGGCAGGGACTAGGCAATGTAAACCATGGAAACATGATATAAATTGACTATCCACGGATCCTTAACTATTCTCTTCATTCTGATCTTCATGTACATTTTTTCTACAGTACACACGCATGCGCACAAAGTACTACCTCCGTCCAGAAAAGAATGCAACTACGTGTTGCGTGCCAGCAAAAGTAGTTCACGTTTGACTAAATTTCTAGCAAATACTATTCACATTTACAGCTCCAAAATAATTTATTATAAAAATACATTTCGTAATTAATCTAATGATATTTATTTGATATCATAAATATTGATACTTTTTTATCTATAATTGATCGAACTTAAGATACAAAACCATGATACTGTGCTAGAATTGCATTCTTTTTTAGACGGAGGGAGTAATAATCAAGAAGAAACCTGAACTGTGCATCCCATTCACAACAAATTGGACTAAGAATCACAGCTCACATGACCCATGGCATCCTACCTAAGTGTGCTGATTATTCAATGTGGTAGTGCTAATGTGCAAAGTAATAAAAGGTTTAAGAACACAGATTGCATTCGTACTTTCTTTTACTACTTGCAATCAGTTGTAGCCTAAAGTGACTGGAAAACATCATTTCAGGATATGAAAACTAACTTGCCTAGTAGTCCTTCCTAAGACCCCAGCTCTGCCAGACTGCCACTAAGTGAAGAGCACACAGCAGCACAGGATCAGATTTTTGCACTAAGCGCCAGCAGTACTATATATCTGGTCGGTGGTTATCACGACATCCACGAGCACAATTGCGATCACAGCACTAGAATGCAGGAATCAAATGATGTTGCGCTCCACACCATGGAATACCGTAGTGCTAGAGAGCGGTGACAAACAGCTAGATAGCGCTCTCGTGGATTCCGAATCCCAAGGGGGCGAACAGTACGCCAGCGTGACGCACCACGTAGCTAGCTGCGTACCTCGGTCGCCGGCGTCCTCTGCGAGGGCGAGCGCGATGACGGCCTTGAGGTCGTAGGTGGGGTGCGCCGGCGGCGCCACCGGCGACGCGGGCGCCCGTGCCTCGGCGGACATGGGGGCGGCCCGGGGGCGAGCGAGCAGGCGCAGGAGGCGGGGCGGGAGCCGCTGGTGGTTAGAGCACGGCGATGGGTGGGAGACGTGGAGGCTGTGGCGGCGGGCGAGGAGGAAGCGCGCGGGGCAGGGGTCGGGGGCCGTGGGGATCGCGGGCATCGCTCGGCACTCGCAGCCGGCGGGTGGTGTTGGGAGCTGGAACGCGAGCAAGAGGTGGGGACGAAAGGAAGGGGGTGCGGGGCAGCGAGGCAGAGTGGGGCGCCGCCTTTTTGGGTGCGCGCAGCCTGCGTGACGGCGGCGCGGGGGCGGGGCGCACTAATTGATCGATATCTTGCTGGCTAGCACTTGCGTGTTTTGTTTGATTTTTTTATTTTTAGTCCAAATTTGAAACAAATTTTAAATTTAACCTGGGTTGAATTTTTTTTAAATCTAACCCGTTTGGCCCCGCCACCATGCATGGCGGGGCAAATGCACTGAACCCCACCATGCATGGCGGCGGGGTGCAGTTCCCACGTGGCGGGGGACGTGCCAGCGTGGAAATGAGTACCCCGCCATGATGCATGGCGGGGTACCCCTAACCCGCCATGCATCATGGCGGGGTACAACTCCGGCCATTTAAAAGCCCGGACACTTCTTGTTTTTGGCCATTCATCCATTCCATTTCCCGCAGCGTCCCTCTCCGCCCCAGGACCGAGCTCCCCTCCCCTCAGCGGCCTTCTCCGGCGTCCCTCCCTCCTAGGGCCCCTCCCCGTCGGGTACCGGCCCATCGTTGGACCTTGTTCCGGCCACCCCTTCTCTGCGTGCATCGTTGTAGTATGTTTGGTTAATGTAGTTAGTAAAGTTATATTAGTTTTTATCGTATTGATATTGTACATTATATAAGTGAAATGTGTTTTGTGTTGAAATCGTTTCGTGTTATTAGATGGAGGACTCGTATCGTGAGTCGATTTGGAGGAAAAAGGGTCGTCCTAAAGAGATGTACCCCGACGTGTCTTGTAAGGATGCGCCCGTTCCTCCCGAGGAACCTTTGCCTAACTGTGACTGTGGTCATCCGGCACACGTGGGCCAGTCGAGACATCCGGATACTGTGGCTCGTTGCTTCTACACATGTTATAGTTATAGCGTAAGTAATTGTGCCCTTTGTTGTTCTTATTGGTTTCTGATGTTGTATTCGCGATGAGATAATTGAAACTTTTGTATAGCCCTACTTCCGGTGCTTTTTCTTCCAATGGATCGACGGCCCGGACAAGTTTGACCCAAGGATTCTCCTTTTCTACCCCGACATTGATCATTGCAAGCGTGAGGTGTTTACTCGTTGGGTTCCGCCCCCTCCAAACCCTCCTCCTATGACGGAGGAAGAGAAGGCCGTAGCATCGGCACGGCGGCTCGAGGATCCTCCAAAGTGCCTTTGCGGAGAGCAAGCCGTGATAAACCCACGCAATGAACAAGAGTTCATTTGTCCTCTACGACATGAGGTAAGTTTTGAGTGAACCTTGGAATGTCATGTCCTATATGTGTGTTTTACTGTTTTGATTTTGTAGGATCATGATTTTCCAAAGTGCCGTTTCAAGGAATGGATCTATGGTCCAAAGAGCCATTGGCCGAAGCCGGAGAAGAATGAGGAGGTGCCAGACTGGAAGAAGAAGAGGGGTCTATTGCGCCTCCTGTGATGTGCAAATGTGGTGTTGAAGCTAGCTACGACCTTGTCCCTTCAGGCCTTGGTATTAGGCACTTCTGTGGCCACATGATCGATTATGACGAGGTTTGCTAGGACTGTTGACACTTAGTGCTAATGTTTTATTTTGTTTACTTTGGTACGCTAACTTTGTATTCATCTATTTGTTGCAACAGAGCACTCAGAAATGCAACTGGGAATCATATGATGATGTGTATAAGTTCAAGGATGAGTATAAGACAATGGTAGCACTTCGCAAGATGAGAGGATATCCTGCAAGCTACGTCACTGATTTCGTTAAGAACCATAAGAAGAAAATGCTACGACGGGCCCAAGACCTACGTGTTCGTAACCCGGAGAGTATTGCGTGGAAGAAGTGGTACGAGCAAAAGAAGAAGGATGTAGAGGAGTACCAGGCAAGGAAGGCTGAAGAGGATGCAAGGAAGGCTGCAGAGGAGGCTGCGAGAGCACAGATGCAAGGCTTGAACGATACTATTGACTCATTATGTGCGAGTGAGTCATTGCATTTTTGGAAAGTCAATCTTCTTTGTTTGACTGTCAATAAAGTCATTGCAAAGATCCTGTTAATTGTTTGCATTTTGTACTTGTAGAGATTGGATACACCGGCGACTGGCAAGCAGATGTGGCTCGTGCTAGGTACACGGATAATAGGACAGTAAAGCGGGACGCAGGAGTTGGTGGCACCGCAAGCCGTCCGATTGTGGTTGAAGAGGAGGCCGAGCCGGAGGAAGACGACGACACTGGGAGGATAGGCGAGCTCATTCGTCTAGCCGAAGAATTGGGGTACCCGCAGGACGAGGATGCCTACGACATGGGAAGGATAGCCGAGCTACTTCGTCTTGCAGAGGAGATAGGACCGATGCCCGAGGAGGATGTTGAAGTAGAGGAGGGTCAGGCAGCGTACCACAGCCATAAGACACCGCTATTCGACGCATGGGGGCCAACAGACATGACCAAAGAAGAGGCCGAGTTGTACTCTCAGGCCGCGGACGAGGCGGAGGCGGCTTACTACCGGCGTCAGGCCTCTCAAGCCAAGACAGTCGAGGCCAGCAAGGGTAAGGAGGTTGTACTGGAGGATTCAGAGTCCGAAGACGAGTTGCTTACGCAGTGGTGCACGCAATTTGATTGACGTATAAGTGTCATTGTAATAATTTACATTGTCACGTCTTCACGTTGTCGTTGTTAGTGTTTGTCGTTTGTAGTGGCTTAGAAACTTTGTGTGGTGTAGTTTGTCAGTGTTGTACTTTGTGTGGTGTACTTTTAAACATGTCATTGTAATAATTTTCATTATCACATCTTCATTCGTTTCATTTGTTGGTCCACTCACTAAGATTGTTGTTTGGTTTATCCATGCAGTTTATAAATGCAGTTACGGCCATGCAGTTCCTGCGTGGCCGTAGTTTCAGGGCCACCCTACGTGGCCGTAGTTTCAGGGCCACCCTGCGTGGCCGTAGTTTCAGGGCCACCCCGCCGGGGGACGGAGGTGCGGCGGGGTGGGCGGCGCAGGGGGCCGGGCGGCGCGGCGAGGCGGCGACGGCGGCGCGGTTCAAAGCGGTCACACCCGATGGCGGGGTGCGGCCGCTTATATTGGGCCGTACCCCGCCATCGATCATGGCGGGGTGTACCCCGCCATGATCGGTGGCGGGTTAGGAGTACCCCGCCACAGATCATGGCGGGGTACACCCCTGCCACGCTGGCGAGCCACGGTGCCACCCCTGCCACGTGGCGCATGCACCCCGCCACCATGCATGGCGGGGTTCAGTGCATTTGCCCCGCCATGCATGGTGGCGGGGCCAAACGGGTTAGATTTTAAAAAAAATTCAAACCCGGGTTAAATTTAAAATTTGTTTCAAATTTGGGCTAAAAATAAAAAAAAATCGTTTTGTTTCTACTTTGCCCGGTGTGAGCAACTGCAATGGAGAAAATAACAGTATGGGATATGGCATCAAGCTTTTGGAGATCTTTTTAAAGTTTTCCTATGGTTGCAGGGTGTGTTTAGTTCCTCATTTCACCCAAAAAAAATTTGGGTTTTGGCCCATCATTTTACAAAATAGAACTAAACACCATGCAAATTTTTTTGGCGAAAAGGTATTCATTCTCCATTTTGATATTGGCCTCAAGAGGCAAAAAAAAAAGCCAAAAAGCCAAAAAAAACTCTCACCCACCCCATGAAAAATTTGGCATTTTGAATGGAACTAAACACAGCCATGAAAATTTTGGCATTTTGTATTTCATCATTCCAAAGTAGTTGGCATTTTGCATTTTGCATTGCATGAGGAACTAAACACAGCCTTGGTTGCTTTAGGACACGTTTGGATGAGATTATAAAATTCGAATTCTAAATAAAATAATCTCTAATGTTTCTTGAATTACATGCCCACGGGTTAGAATTCCCTAAACTTCTGTAGCATTGGGAAGGGATTATGAGATTTTTTTTATCCGGATTTTTGAAATCTCTGGGTATCTAAACAGGACCTTAGTTGAGTATACATTATTCTACTACCAAAAGAGGGGAAGAAAACAGATAGCTTGCGAGAATTCAGTGCTCCCCTAACTTATCTCCTCTCCTTCCTTGGTGGTTTCTACTTTCTAGTGAAATTTAAAGTGGATTTGAATTAGAGCAAGTGAGTTTCGATTTCATCTCTTGATCGCTGAAGTTCTTTGTCAAGTCAGATGATTTCAAGCTTGTAACTGTTGGTATTGTTCCAGCTTTTCTGGTGAGCCCCGGGAATGCATGATTTGTGAATCTATTTTTGTTTAGTTTTAGACTAGTGTATTGTCTATTTGTACTTTTTTCTGGTGATGTTTTGGCTACCGTATAATGTGAACTCTTATCAACATGTACTGTGTCCCTACTTTATTCTCTGTACTGAAAATTTGGTGCATGTACTATGTGCTGCGTGAGGTGGAGATGACTACGATTTCTTTCTTTTTCTGATGCAGCCACTCTTCTTGTTCCTGTTATGGCCCAATAAGGTTCTTCAAATGCTTTCAATAATGAAACCAGATACTAGTTTCCATTGTGACGGAGATGCTAAGTTTGGGCCAATATTTGATCTTAATAAGTGGAACTTTGTAGCTTGCAGTCAGACTATTATCTTGAATCTAAACAGGAATGGTATGGTACATTAGCTGCAAACTGCTGCAGCCGAACACCCTGCATAGCGAGGAACTTGATGAACAAATTAAATCGGGCGGCAATGCAGCTCTGGTGGGTCCGAGTTACAACGAGCATTACGGATCAGATTCCGCGGCCAAATTTCCAAAGCAGCGTTCAACAAACTAGGGCCCACACCACTCGTTGTACTGTACTACTAGTCAACGTGTCCAGCCCACCGGCTTGATGTCCGTAAGGTTCTTTGCAGCCTATTTATACAGTAGTGAGCTCTTTAATGTTAATATATGATCTATTTGTTTTTCTCACAAAATTTTTTGGTTCTTGTGCTCAAAAGCCCGCTTCTTCTTTCTGCTTCCTTCTCTTTTTCACCTTAGCATTTAGCTAGTTTACAATATGTTATTATATTTGCTCTAATGGGCGGCTGCAACTTCACCTGCGAGGGACCGCAGATGTGAGCGTCAGTTCTTCTAGCTACTACTACTCTGTTTCTACAGTATTTTGCACATTTTTTGAATGTCCTATTTTGCACATCTGAAATTCTGAATGAAAAACAGATGTGTCATCTTCTCAGATCGGCTAAAACTGTGGTTTCGTATAACCGTATGTATATGTGCATCTGTGCAGCTGATCTGCTCCCGTTCTTCCGTGAGGAGAAGCCGCCCATCGCGCTTCAACCGGTTCCGTGCTTCCTTCCGCGGTGCCGCAAGAATTAATGCGTGTGTTTCTGTTCCTGATGCTGCGAATGAGTATATATTCGAGGGTGCTTTCAGAATGTTGATAACAGATACTGTACTCAAACAACACCGTCGCGTCATGAACCGAATAATCCCAGCGGTGAGGGGTTTGTCGAGGCAATAAAGACGCAACTCCGACGGAGTCGTCTGTTGACTGTTGGTGTTTCCCGCGCTCTGTTGTTTCGTTCACTATATATGTTTCCAGGGTTTTAAGTAAAACTATTGTTGTGATTAATATCGGTGAATAACTGAACTGCAGCTCAGCCTTTCCCTCGTGCTTGCGATTGTAAACAAATTTCTCTTACAAAATAAATGGGTGTTTGGTTTGAGAATCAAGATGGTCCATCACTTTCTCGCTTCTCATTTCTTTCATTTGGTTCGTGAATGAATTGGATGGATCTATCATCGTCATATTCTTCACAGGCTATTAATTAGAGACTATTTAGGAAGCTACAACGGCCCGCGATTCTATAGTAAGTCGCATGAATCAGACAAAAGGTACTATTATTTTCGTTCTAGAAACCAGACAAACAATTCCCCTTGTTTTTACACTATGGACATGAACCGTGTCAAAGTGGTTTTGACCGATTCTGTTTCTTGACTCTCCTCTTCATTAGCTATTGCATTTTTTCTATTTTCTTTCTAAATACAAGTTAAATGAGTTGTATTTAAATTGATCTTCGTCCACAAAAGTTCTGTTTTTAAGCATTGTTCATTTATATGTTTTTTATGAAAGAAAATTTTAAATCAGAATCTAGCCTACGAGTCAAATTGTTTCATAAAGTGATTATAATTTATCATAAAGATATTTTTTTAAGAATTCGAATTCAAAACATTTTGAGAGAATTCCAATCTAACCTATGAGAGTCAAAATGGACACCTGCACCTGCACGTGGGGGCCGCGTTACCCGACCCCTTGTGACTTCTACACTCGCCCGCCCCCTCGTGTCCCCTCCTCTTTCCTCGCCCAGATGTATGCGCCAGCTCGGCAATGCCCCAGCAGACTGCAGCAGGTGACTAAACACGAGATCTACTTTTGCAACATCCAGATGCAACACTTGCAACATACGTCCGAAACTCCTGAAACATTTGCAACATACGTTTAAAACACTTGCAAAAACACCTGAAAACACTTCAAAACCATTGCAAAACATATGCAACATTATGATAAAATACTTGCAACATATATGTGAAACATTTGCAAATCAAGATAAAACACTTGCAACATACATCTGAAAAAACAAATGAAACATTACGAACAGACGCTTGTAACGTACGTGTACAACCATTGCAACATATGCAACATCCAGATCTACTTTTACAAGATCCATATGAAACACCTGCAATATACCTTTGAAGCATTTAAAACACTTGAAATAGACGCTTGCAACATGCGCTTTCAGCACAAGTTGACAGACGGGCGGCCAGTCAGAGCACTCACAGCGGGATCCAACGCTAGGTCGTGATGGAGAAGGAGGATGGCAGCGGACGGCCAGCTGCATGGCCCATGGTGAGCGGCTGCGCTGCCCCCCAGCCTAACGAGGTGCACCCGCAATGGACGTGGCAGCGCGCGGCAGGCAGGTGAAGCCCCTCGCGGCGAGGCGCACCCACACTAGAGAGGTCGCAGCGGGCGGGTGCTATGCCCATGGCAAGCGGCCCTGCGCTGGAGAAGTCGAGCGGTGGGCAAGCATTAGGAACAGACCTCTTGGGCCGATAGCTCGCAGCCCAGAAAGGCGGCGTCCAGACGGACAAACGCTCGCACCATAGCATTTCTGTTTTTCTAAGTGCATAAGATTCTGTATAAGCCAGAGTAAATTTGGAAGAAGCCATTGCCAACGAGGCTTAAAAGTGGCTAGTGTCGAGTTGAGAATACAGGAGGAAGACACTTCGAATTTGGGGTGCATGAGTGGAGCCTTACGAAATCTTATGGGACAGAATTGACTATCCCTTTCTGTTGATCAAGGGTTGTTTTGCTCTCCAAAACTCTTATGACAGCTGTTGATCAAGGCAATATATAGTTGGGAGTTGGGACTGAGATGATTTTGTAAGACCGCTTTGTTCTCCGGAATTCCAAGGATAAAAGTTGCGAAGCAAGGGGAATATTTTAAGAGCACATGACGACGGTTTGCATCCATATAAAATCATACAATAGTGATAGAAAGAAAAGTGACGGTCTCACAAGACGTTGTTATAGATGAAAACAAGACCCGTTTGTTTGAACTGTTTAAAAAGTGACGGGTCTTCATGGACACGAGAAAGAAAAGTCACGAGAGATGATTTCAGCATGTTACTTTTGAAGTCGTGATGGATTATTTCTTTTCTTTTTTTTACCCGTCACTTGGCTTCTAACACTATGCTAATATATAAAAGAACCTTATCGGTTTGTCTCTTCGCTTTTGAAGTCCACTCAAATGAGGTCATTCATTGTGCTCTAGCGCCTGCCATTCTCCTCCACCACTGGCACGCTACCGCCGGATTCTCCACTTCGACCCATGGCTCGAATGTCCTCCTGGCCGCCGGTCTTCAATCTTGTTCTATGATGGACAAAAGATAGAAAACACAAAAAAAATAGAAAATAAACATATGTACAAAATAGAGGTTTGAAAAACAGGGAGAAAAAAACCTTATAGTTATTGTTGTTTGGAGCACAAGAATATAAAAATCATTTTTATTCTTCCATTCTAGTGAATAAGGACTTACTGATTCCTCCATTATTCGTATGTAGGAAACATTTCCAAGAGCTTGAAGAGGATGTTTCATTTACACCATTAAGAAAAACTTCATTCCTTCATCCTAAACACCGTAATGTAAGCAAAATATAAGAATTCGATTTTTTTGAAATTCCTATAAAAATTCTTCAATCCAAACAAATCCTTAGAGAAACCAAACTATTAAGTACTACAGTAGTATTTTTGTTTAATTTAATATAAAAGAATATTGGATGGAAGGTACAAATTCGACGGATCAAGGATAAACCTGACACGCCAGCTCAGCTAACCTTTCTCCCAACCGTACCAAATAAACCGCGCGTCGACCAATCCCGCGGCGCAACGTGTTGGGCGGCCGACCTCAGGCCTCACCCCTTCCCCTGGCGGCCCCCGAGTCGTCGCCATTGCCTGCCCTCGCTCGGCTCGATCCCCACCCTACCGGCTACCGCGCCCGCCACCAACCCCGCCTCCGCTGCACGCTACTAAAGCCGAGCCCGCACGGCCGCACCCACCACCATGCTCCTCCCCCTCCTCAGATCCCGCCCTCTGCTCCTCCACCACGCCGCGCGCCTGTCCTCCCCGCGCACCCGCCTGCTCCTCCGCCGCGACGCGCTCCGGCTCGCGCGCTCCCCGCCTGTCCGCATGGCGGCCTCGTCCGGCTCCGGCGCCAGCTCCCCTGCCCCGGCGCCGCCTGCTGCCGTGGTGAGTTCCCCGTCCCCCTTCGGTGCTGCTCTCGTGCCACTCTAATGTGCTGCGCTGCGGTCAGTCGGCTAATCGTAGTCGTAGCAGTAATATCGTGCTTCCTGAATCTGTTAGGGCGTTGATTCAATCCACTGAGTTGTGACCGTGCCATTGCCAAATGCGATTGGCTTCCCATGCAGCGAAAAACGGCCGGTGTGCTCTCTAGTAAAATCGCAGTGTTCTCTATGCTACAATCATCCCAGACCGCAGCAAAGTTCTGTGTCAGCTCTCCTGGACTGCTTAAGGTTAAATATGCATTAGTCTGACTGCTAACTGTCAAGTGATCAGTACCAATCCGCATAAATGTCATGACTCTGCAATGTTTATTTTTGAGACATACACTGATTTAGTTGTTGCTGTGAACAAAATATGTTAAAAGGTTTAATCTCAGCAAGCCATTCCTTCTGCAGGTGCACAAGTCAAAGATTAAATTCTGCCCTGCTTGTGGAAGTCCAACGAAATTGGCTATACCTGATGGGGATGAGAAGATGAGGGCTGTTTGTTCTTCTTGTGGAAGAGTTCACTATGAAAACCCAAAAATGGTATGTGCTGAACAAATAAAAGAAAAAGAAAATGATCCATATGCATTTGGATTGTTACTTTAAATTAAGACACTGAATTGCTTGATTCATAGAGCCCGTGTTCTTCATTCATGTATGAAGTGCTTCTAACGAACAGAATTGCTCCATTTTCTTCATACATTTGTTTAACCGATTGGTGAAACAAGGGACTATAACATTTTTTTAACGTAAACAAGGGACTATAACTAGCAATGAATTTTTTTGTTATATATGTGTAACATGTGTTGGCTGTTAATTTCTGACATTTACAATATGTACCATCTGGATAGGTTGTTGGTTGCCTTGTGGAGCATGATAATAAGGTTCTTCTATGCAGAAGAAAGATTGAACCGGCTTATGGTCTTTGGTAAGTTCCCTTTGATGTTTTCCCTTCGATTTTTTGTTCTGATTTTAGTCTATAATAGTTAATTGCATAACCGTACTATGTTTTTATATTCTCATGCAACAATTTTTGACTATGTACGACAGATGCAGACTTGCAGTATATGTTAGCCGGAACTTTTTGCCTGTACTGTTCAGGATACGACGCCATATTATAATATAGGTTTTCTGCATTGTTTTTATTTTCTTCTTTGTGTTAGGAATGGCTCTTTTTCTGTTTTCATTCACAAACTCCCTAGCTGGTAGGATTATGCTTTTCTTATCTTTTAATGTGGTACCAATCATTACAGTACCAATTTCCATGTTCTTTCTGTCAAAACTTTTCTTAGTCTTCCGCACCATGAACAATTTTTTTTTATTGTTGAACATAGCAATCATGTACTGCTGTCCTCCAGTTTGATCAAGGTTACATTAACAGGACACTTCCTGCTGGTTATTTAGAGGTGGGGGAGTCTACTGCTGAAGGAGCCTCTAGAGAAACATTGGAAGAAGCATGTGCAGATGTAGAGATAATCTCACCTTTTGCTCAGTTGGACATTCCACTGATTGGCCAAGTGAGTGAAAATTTGGCATAGTCACAAAGTTATAAGTTACTCTGTCCACTACTTAGTTGATTATCTTTGTATTACGATGAGATGCAGTAGAGTTACATTATTTTCCGAGCAAGACTGAAGACCCCCAACTTTTCACCTGGACCGGAGTCGTTAGAATGTGCACTTTTTGCTTTGGATGATATACCATTTGATTCTCTAGCATTTTCTTCAATCATTGTCACCTTAAGGATGGTATGCCCCCCTCCCTGATGTCTCCCTGCCTGCTCCACATTTGCTCCTGTCGTTTATAGGTTTTACACTAAATGCTTTAAACATGTCTACTATTTGTCACAGTATACTGAAGATGTGAGGTCTGGAAGCATCAAATTTCACTATTGTACTATAAACAAAAGGTAAATAATCCCTTTTTGTAGTAACTGATCATTGTCATCGTTCATAACTCTGATGGCTTTTACAACTTAGGAAGTTTATGAATCTTGCTCTAGTTTCCTATGTGGTCTGTTGATGTCTCACTGCAAATTTTCTGCTGCACTCACCTATAAGCCAATCTTGCAGCATGTTCAAGTTTACGAATCCTGCTCTAGTTTCCTATGTCGTCTATAACTTGTGTTATGCAACTTGGTTTACAGGTTAGGAGCCAGCCCTTCAGATCTTCGGAGTTTCGATATCGATAACCATATTGCTGTGTGAGGTTGAAAAGTTCTAAACCTTTTGTGATTGAGGGGAATGGTTTTGGCATACAACAGGCACAAGGCAACACAGTGAAAACATTGCCATCAGTTCGGCCAGCCTTTTCTGTTGAACTCCCATTGGAGCCTTGTTTGGCGCCTCCCTGCAGATTGGAACAAATTTAAAGTAGGTGCTGGAACTGTAAATGGTTCAGTATCGTAAAGCCTGGTTTAACCTTTTAGGAGATTCTGCGTTTGGATCTCATGGGAGGACTGATAATTGTATCATAGTGCAGTAAATCTTGGGTGTAGGACTGAGCTATCCTGCATGCCATGGTTGTGGCGCATCTTCAGTGACCACATGCTGTAATCTGGTTGCAATTGAATCATGTGAGCTATTCAACCATTTTAGTTGTAAAGCTTGTGTTGCGTCATCTTTTATCTTCAGATAGAACTGAGTGCTGAATACATGTGCAGCCTTGCTCGTTCGTGATTATTTGCACCCTCAAAACATCAGAAAGTATATTACTTCGTCTTGTGACAGGTATACAAGTTCATCAAGTTTGTTCATCGAAGTCAAAAGGAGAAAGAACTTTGACTAGCAATATCTCTAAAATAATTACTTGAACGAAAACTCAAATATTATAAGATTAGGTTTGAGTATGAATATAGATGTAAACCTTGTATTGCCAATGGTGCAGAATTTATTCGTGGTAAGTTAGGAAAGTACTCCCCCGATTTTAGGTGCATTATTTGTTTAAATAAGTTGCCAAATATATATAGGTAAAATAATTAACGTTTATGGCACCAAAATAAGTATAGTATGAAAATATATCTCACGGCAAATATAGCGATACTATTTAAAACTATAATATTGATGTTTTTTTATATATAGTTAAACTCAAAATACTTTAACTGTACTGTGCTAGAATTCTGGGCGAAAGGAGTATCTATTACGTTGCATGAAAAGTAGTACAGTATACTACTGTATTAGAATTAATTACTCCTGAGCCCTTGATTATGAATATAGCATGTCAATCTTCTTTTTTCCTTTTGCGAATATATAGTTATATAGTATGTCGATCTTGCGCTGACAATCTGTGCAAATTTTTAGATATTCGTTGTTAGTTTGACCTAGAACAAATCTGGATGGTTTTATAAGCATTGTACACGTGCAGCCAATTTACCCGGCTCTAGGAGCATGATGGCTAGTGAGACCATGGCTTTGAGTCACTGCAGTTTATTCAGGTCACCACCGAGGTGAAAAACCTGCAGAATTGGGATAACGGGATTGCCGGCTGGTAGTGTATCCCGGCTGGATGGATCCCGCTTTATCAAACACATTCGATTCGAACAAGCAGGCGAGGAACTTATCCGCAAGGTCCCGGACCACAAGCGCCATTCGCGCGATAAGCGTCCCGCATGACGGCACTTATCACCTTGGGAATATGACCACTTTGTGCCCTTTCTTTTCTCTAACAATATTTTCGAGCACCAGGCTCCCGGTAATGTAAGAATCATACAACAGGGTGCCGGTATAGTATCATTTCAGCAAAATATACGTCCCTGGCGCACCAAAAACAGAAGTACAGACGCACCAAAGAAGATCACAATTATTCTCTAGCGGGCTCACAGAACCCTCACAGCTGAAGCGGAATGCACATGAAAATTACAAAAGATAGAGCTCAGTGGAGTGATTCGGGTTGGCAGCTCCTGTGACATGTCCTTGGGAAAAACTGGCAACGGCAAGCATCGTTTAAAGATCCTCAGGGCCATTGACATCCTGGAGCGCGCAGAAACCATGTGTCAGCGCTCACTAAAGCACAGCAGTTGGAAATGTCATATCGATGAGGTGTTGCTTATACCTTGTTCTCAAGTACAGCTCCATCTGGAATCTCCAACTTCACTCCAGACTTGGCAGTGATTGTCACCTTGCCCTAGAGATAGCACCAACAATATGAATCAGGCACTATTGTATTCAGTAACACAGATGCTACAACTCAATGAGCCGGTGGTATGGAGTGGAATGAGCATACAAGTTACAAGACCAGAACAGACAGAAACATCTGACAAAATTTGCACCAGGTATTCATGTCCGTATATAGCGTCATACAGACATACAGTACCTAAGTGGCACATATGGCAACAAAGGAGAAAGAAGAACCATACAATCACAAAGTTTACCTTGAGTGTAATTCCAGAGCCAAACCAGACATCACCAGAAACCTTCAAGCTGTCAAGCTCGACGATGCTGGGGATAGACTTGAACCGAGCAAGGAAATTGGCAACCTGTATTAAGGGGGGCATTCATCAGTACTTGCTGATCAATGATTTGACCTGTTGAAAAGAATGGTGGTTTTTACTGATCAATGGTTTATCAGCACTTCCCCTGTATTAATTAATATGAACGGCAGGTCCTGCCAGTTTATGTTAAAAAATGGTTTCATCAACACATTACTTTGTGAAGGAACATTCTCAATGCTATTGATGGAACTCTATTATTGAAGATATCTTCATTATCTTGGAGACAAACTGCTTTACCTTCTTGAATTCAGGTCCAAGCTCAATCGAAGGGTTAGCTGGATTCGCTCTGGCTGGGTTGCGGATGACAAAGCCATCAACCAAGGTGTAAAGATCAGACTGTGGAAACAAAAAATGAGCATATCATTGAGCCATCAACAAAATTGAACTTAGAACCAGGCTTATTATGATATGAAACTAACAAAACATTGAGCTGCATCCAGAAATACCTGCACAAGCAACAAATCAGATGTAGCCTTCACTGGGAGAAACCTTGAGCGGGGAACATTAATTCCAATTGCTTTGTCGAAGAACTAGTTAAAGGTAACAAAAGCATTAGAGCACGAATATAAGGAAAAAAAAATGGAACAAAACTGAGTACTGGGACAGGGAGTTGTTTGCATACCCGAATAGCTGCACCAGCTGCAGTTTCGAGTTGAAGGACTTTCACACCATCAACTTCCTGTAAATGCCAACTTCTCAGTATAAGAACCCAACACGGTAATAGCACTCAACAAAGAATCTGACTGATGCACTACAATATAAATGCTATGGAATGGGTATCATAAAGATTCAGATAGTTGACATACCTTAGGGTTTGGAATAATTTCCATCTTAAGTGCCTCAGCCTCTACGAGTCTCTTGATAGCTTTAAGGTTCACCCACCTGTTGGGCAAGAACTGTTAGATAAAGATAGACTTTTTTCCCTTAAAAGGCAGATAGGCCAGGTTTCTTACAAGTTGTTAGTGTTGAATATCTTAAACTTCTCGATCGATTTAAACTCATTCACCTGGTAGAGATACAAGAGAAATAGAAGGTTGTGTTAGCTCTTGCTACAAAAGGCTGATGAAATCATAGAACAGATTATAAAACTTAAGTAACGCAGAAACAGCTACATACATGCTCATCAGGTACTTGGGCAATCTCCAAAAGCTGCATAATTATCATAAAATGAATCAATATCATCTTATGCTAAAATCCCAGAATGAACAAGAAATAAGCATAATTGTCTGCCATAAATACAAAGTTCAAACTTCCGAGTACTATTAAAGGCTCAAAACCTCTCTTTGATGCTGAAACCAGTAACAGATGGCAATAAACTAGCAGAGTGCAGAGGAATTATTCAAGTTGATCAACGGACAAGTGTACCTGAACTCTTCCTTCGTAAGAGATGAGAGTACCACCCTTAACATCAGCCAGCGTCTTTGGAGTAACCTAGAATAAATACAGTTCTTGAGTTTTATGTTGCACAAACTCAACAGCAGTATAAACAAGACATTCTTGCATACCTCCATGCAGTACTCGTTCTGGTTATTGATCAGATGGTTTAGGATCTCTGTGCTGATTAAGGATACAATTTTCAATTCAGAGCACACAGCAATATTAAGTATTAAAGCAGGAAATAAATTATGCAAATTTGATCATTCTATATGGATACTGATGTCGACTATAGCACCCAAGTTGTCTGAGTTTGCAATGAAGACGTACTCCTTGCCCTGATATAGGGGGTTGGGAAACAGATTAGCAAAGCAACAAGATAAATGCTCAGTTCAGCTATCAGTGTACTATTGTGGTTTCAATTATTAGTCCATAAAAAGCTTCTGGAAGTTGCATAGCTATTTCAGTTTATATTTCTCAGGAAGAAAAGAGAAACAACCTCAATATTCGATTGCCTCAGAAACAAGCTTGCCTTTTATTTTGTACCAAAACTTGCACTCTCTTTACATAGAAAGCATTGAAGGGCCCTCAAACAGTGAAATATGATTTATGAATCACGCACAACAATAGTACATTGTAAAGGAATATAACTTATCCTTTCATGCAGTAACCCTTCGTAATGTAGAAGACTACAGCAATTAATATTTAAGTGCAATATAAACCTAAAAAGATTAATATCTGGAAACCATAGAGTACAAAATCAGTTTCCAGATCACTGATGCTTGCCAACTACAGAGAGAAGCTTAATGTGACTTCTGCTTACCTGAGCCAATAAGATGTCAAGTTTTCCGCTGTTATTCAAAGAGGGGAACACATCACCATGGCCTGGAGGATACCTTTCACATAAAAAAATCACAATAATCAGATGGGGCTATTGCATTTATGAAGATATGCTATAAATAAAGTATGGTTCAATCTTTTTCTTTTTTAAAGTAATATGGTTCAAGCTATATCTAAAAGCCTTCACCATAAATAATCCAACAAGCAAAGTGAGATTCCATTGGGAGCAGTCATTGGAAGAATATTTTGACTTTTATAATAACCTAAGAGGGAAAACTAACCAGCCATCCTTCCCAGATTTCCCTTTACTTGGAAGTGGTAAGAAGTCCTCAGTGACAATACGAGGATACTGGCTCTGTAGAAGACAATGCAAATTTATCAGCTAACATTGCTTGCCACTCCAAAATGGCATATAATTGAAATATAAGTGGCTGAAGTATAACAAAAAAACAGGCCGCAAACCTGATTGAAAGTATGAATTTCAATGTTGGAGTTGGAATACTTCTCAACAATCTTCAGGGAAGAGAAAAGGTAAGTGGCAAGCATGTTAGTACAAGTCTAGGACTCATCATTTAGTGAACACAAAAGCATGTTAGTACAGTTCTAAGAACTCGTCAATTTAATGAAGACAAGCAAAGGGGATACGGAACCTTCTGTGTGTCATCATGGGTGTTGAAAGAGTTCATCAGAAGTAAAGGGACACTGCATCCATACTTCTTGTTCAAGGACTGCACAGACATGTAAACTAATAAGGCATAGATCGATACTGCCATATCCAAACAGTAAGAAAAGATGTTCAGGTTAATGAAGAATACCTCGATTTGAATCACAATAAGGTCAAGGAATGTGAACCCATTGCGGACTTCAATGACAGACCTGCAATCCATAGGAATCTAGTTGTGCTAACTGCTCAAAGATGAAGGAAGAGCCATAAATCCATAACATCTCAAGGATCATGCATAGCAGCACAAATAACTAACTAATACCTATCAAAGCTGTCTCACTAGATTAAGTGAACAATGATATGCCGGGAAGCCTTATGACGCATAATTAACCAACAATTCAATTACAAATGTGTCAGAATGTCGATGCACTACTAGTTGAGGCACTAAGAACACTACATAAGAAAGTAATACAGGCAGCTGCAGCACATTAGGAGGGAGCAGATAAACAATTTGATCACCTTATCACATCAAACAACATATGCACACAGCCACTCATCAATTCACTGATTTTGAAGAATGGAAGGAGGTCTAAACCTATTGGAATCTCAAAAAAGGGACAACAGTATGAGCATTTGAAAGTGACAGCTAAAGTATTCAATTCCCATATTCTTCCAGACCAAAGACATTGAAAGCTCCACTGGTGGGGCCAATAAAATAGGACAGTTCATACTATAACAATGATACAGTACAATATGACATTTGAGCATGCACACCAAAATCCAAAGAACAAGGCAATTGTGGTACTTGTTTAATCATTTGCGCCCATTAGAAAAAGAAACCCTTGTACCAACTACAAAACTGTCGACCAGGAAACTAACGAACAAAAGTAAATAACCCAGAAACGGACAGATTAGTGTTCTACCAAAAACCATGTGCAGGAAGATCAACACTAGTTTTCCGTGTTGCTCAGAACATGTATGTAATGAACAAAGACACAATCCACATATTCACAGGCTAGCTAAAGAAAAATATGAAAAATACAGTTTCTAGTCTCTTCATAATTCAAATGAAGCTATATACATGATCCAACATATGAGAGCTGGTAAAATTCAGCTGACAGTAGTGAGGAGGACGGAGGTGCACTCACTTGGGCCCAGTGCAGCCCATGGTCGTCCCGAGCCCTCCGTTAAGCTTGAGCACAACGAGCTTGTCCAGCAGCTTCTTCGTCTCCTCGAGATCTACCTCACAGAGAAACGATCCAATTAGTGTTCACACGAAGTGTGTAAAAGACCCCCGATCGGATCCACCCGCAACAACCACCACACTACACTTAACTAAGATCAAATCGGAATGGGCGATCATACCTTCGGGAGGCGACGCGAGGGTGTCGTACGGCACCACCACCTCATCGGTCGGGGTCTGGATCTTGCTCCACTCGATCTGCTCCGCCTCCCCACTACAAAACGCCACAAGCCCAGATAACTCAACTGATGAGTCGATGCGCACAAAGCAATCATACGGAGCGAATCTGCGGGATCTACTTACCTGAGGTAGCGTGACACGAGGCTGACGAACCCGGCCTTCTCGTTCTCGCTGCGCGGAAGACCCACTCAGAAATCAGCAAAAATGGAAGGCGAAGCGATCGGCTGGCGAGATCTACTAGTGCATAGGGGAGTGGAGTGGGGGAAAGGGACTCGCCTGATCTGGTCGAGCTTGGCGACTTCGGCGCGAAGCTTGTCGAGCTTCTCGTCGACCGACACCTCGGCGGCGGCAGCGGCGGCCATCGTCGTCGGGGTTCGCGAGGCTTCGAAAGGAAAGGACAGGAGGAGATGTCAGACGAGCGGAGGGAGTGCGAGCGAGGAGGTGTGGCGAGGGAAGCAGGAGCGCGGGTTTTCTTTATAGCAGCAGGTTTCCGTCAGGCGCCGTGACGGAATGTGCGACGGGGATACCGGATGCGACGCGCGTGGTGACGGCGTCTGCCACGTGGCGCGACGGGAAGGCCCCGGCCGTGCGGACCTCGGGGGTGTCGTCGTGTCGACGCTCCGCTTGGCGCGGGCGGGGGCCGCGTGCGTGATCCGTCGGCGCCGCGAACGGGGTCGGGGATGGCGCGGCGGCGCTGAGCTGGCGGCCGTCGTCGGTTTCGTCGCGTGGGCTGGACGCGGACGGACGGCGTGTCATTACCTAATTAGGCTCCGTGCTTAGCGAACCAGTCTCTTTCGGAAGCTAATACCATCATGATTATGTTATTTTTTTCTTAATGCTGTCATGGAGATGTGCAGGTAAAATTGGATTCTGTTAACTGAATTATCGTGGGCGCCGTGGTCTGGTAATGCTGTGTGACAAGTGCGGAGACATTGAACGCGACACAGCTACTAGCAGCGCTATGATAAATGTAGTAATGCAGTGTTGCTAAAAAATGTACTAGTAATAATGTAGCTAACTATCCTTTTCAAAGAAAAGAAAAGTGTTTTCAAAGAAAAGAAAAGTTACTGTCCCAGTACATGTTACTTGTATATGCCCAGATGCATGTGTCAATGCGTGGAGGATAGGAGTGTGCGCTTCTGCTGCATCTCGGTGTAATTAATCCATACAGGTGGTACAGCTCGTGCCGCGACCGCGTTTCAGGTTCCAGCCATACATCATGCTGCGATTAGGTGTCAACGTGCGCTTCTAATAATTGCACAGTGTGGTTGCAGAAAGGTGCATGTTTCACCAAGGCTGTGTTTAGATCCATCGAAAAGTGCACTATGCAAAATAAGATTCCCCGTCACATCAAACTTGCGATACATATATGGAGTACTAAATGTGGATAAAATCAAAAACTGATTGCACAGTTTGGTTGTACTTTGCGAAACGAACGTTTTGAGCCTAATTAGTCAATATTTGGACAATTTTTACCAAATACAAACAAAATGCTACAGTGTATTTTGGCACTCCAAAATTCGGATCTAAACACAGCCCAAACTGATGTTCATTTCAAATCTAATAAATATCAATATTTTTTATCCTGTGTGTGTCGGTGCACGCAAAGAGTGGCGCACAGCCTTCAGTTTTCAAACATGAAAAATAAGATGAGTGGTGCAGAAGCAATATGTTTGTTGCTGTTGCGGCAACAAAAATATGGTAGCGCAAGATGCAGAAATTCAGAAGGTGCCGATCATATCTGACACACACCGACATACAGGACCACTGCAAGTGCATGAAACCAAGCTTCGGTGAATGACTGATGAAGCACACTCACCTATATCTGCGCCCGTTGGATCTCCACCCCTGTAACTCCAAACACTTGTGCACGGTGGTGCTCTGTTCTTGGCCAGCATCGCTCTGATGACCCGCCGAGCCTGCTGCTGCTCCTGTCTCCTGGAGCTCCTGCCCCTTGCGCCCAGCTGAGTCGACTGATTTGAGGGTGAAGGCGAGCAGAGGTGAGACCTTTCGGTGCTTCTATGGACGTGGTCGGGGACACCCAAACAAGGTGCCGAACAAATCATCTCACGCTGCTGCGATCGCAGGACGTCCTTTTCCTCTCCAAAAGATCATGCAAAGATCGCCCTCGGTTCTTGCGTTTCCTCATGCCAACGTTGCCAGGCGAAATAAAATCCAAAACAAAATAACAAAGCAGCATGTGTGCAGGCAATAGGCATGGCTGCATGAGCTTGCTGAGCAAGCTTTAGTCGTCTTTTGGATCTCCAAACAGCATGCTTCTACACAACTGCAGCAGCAACTCAGGCGTCAAGCATGGGCCTGTGTCTTTGCTTCTTTAGGATATGATGGGACAAGCAACAGCTGCACTTGTGTGGGTGTTGAGATAATGAGATGTATGGGGATCTTGCTTAAAAGTGAACTTTTGGTGATCCTAACGTGTAAGGGTCTGTTTGGTTTGAAGTTGTTAAAGTTTAACTCCCATCACATAATGTTCCCTCAAATGCATGAAGTACTAAATGTAGACTAATTGCATGCATGTCGGCACAGATTAGGAGTAATTTACGAGACGAATCTATTAAGCCTAATTAGTCCTAAATTAGAAACTTTTTGTCAAATAAGACGAAAGTGGTACAGTGTTTGTTAAACTTTAACTCCTCAAACCAAACACCCCCTAAGCTGCATTCTGTGGGAGTATTTGGTACATTTCAGAGTTGTGTATGGAACTTGTCCCATACTCCATTACTCCCTTACGCATCTAGCTAGTTCAGCTATGAAGTGCAACAACAGAAAGATCATTGGGAGGAAAAGAGATCGTCACGTTTTCCCGTGCCACTTGTGTGCTGGACTCAGGACGTTACAATCTCCTTTCAGCGCCTAATGATCGTGTTAGCGTCTTGAACGTATGTTCGTGTGATCATGGCACGCGCTGTACGTGTTTCCAAGGAGACGTACGACAAGAGTAAAGTCTTTTTTTTTTGTTAGCTGTGTTTACGTACTGGCTTTCCGGTATCTGATTGGGAAGATCTGTTTGATGGCCGATGAAGAACGTTTTAGCCACGTAGACATACAGGATGCCTTACATGAGCTTTTGGCCAGATGTAACTACATCAGAACGGTGGTGGAGCGTGACATTGAAACAGGGGAGGAGGTCAGTTGGCCAAGCCTTTGTTCACTGCTTCCACTGGCTCAAGTCATAATCCTATTTGGACAAGAAACTTCGGATGTTATTACTAGTCTTCCAGGTGCAGGCCAAGATATACTTGTTGGAAATTATCTTCTGATGATGCATGTTCTTTTAGGAGTGCTTACAAAATGCTAGTAGCTGACGAACCAACAAATATAGTACCTACTAAAATTTTGTACATTCTTCAACAGGTATGGGAGGACAAAACGATCCAGCCAAGAGTCAAGACATTTGCTTGGAGATTGCTTAGACTAGCCTTAGGCACTACAAATCATCTTCACAGGATCAGTGAAAACCATCTTTTCTTTGAATGCAACTTTGCTAGGGCAATCTGGTTAATTAGGATCGGCTTTGGGGCTTAGGTCAACTGCACTACCTTCGTCAAGAAATGGGTTGCACCTGCAAATCGACACCATCCTGCAGCAACCACAAGCCACGATAAGTTTGGTTTTTTCAAATATGTGGTGCTTGTGGAAAACTAGAAATGATCACAAGTTCAAAAAACAACCATTGGTCAGTTCCAAGAGTGTTTCATGGAGTCATTGCTATATACAGAGCTTATCTTGGTGTTGTGGAACAAGAATTATCGAATCCCCAAGAATCTGAACAAGCTAACCCTCTTGTGTGTATTTTGATCACTTAATGCTTTTTTTTTCCAGTCACAAGTTGAAACAATTCTTTTTGTGACACTTCTATCTCCTTACACCGCACTCCAATGCAACATCAAACATACATTGGCATCTACATACTCATTAATCCTACACACAGGTTGCCATACCTCAACTCATGGACCCATTGGAGGTAGAAGGGCATGCTTTGTGCCAAACTAGCATCGGCTTTAAATTTGCAAGTGACCAACATTCTTACAGATAATCAGGTGTTGGCCGACGCAGCTACCTCAAGCTCCATGCTTCGGAGCCTAGGCCGTTGGTCCCTCAGACCAATCCTTGCGGCACCAATTGATGCTACACGAGGAAGGAACTACTCGGGCCTTGTTTACTTCACCTCCAAATTCCAAATTTTTACACTCTCTCCATCACATCAATCTTTAGATATATGGATCACTTAATATAGGTAAAAAAATAACTAATTACACAGTTTGGTTGTAAATCACGAGACGAATCTTTTGAGCCTAATTAGTCCATGATTGGACACTAATTATCAAATACAAACGAAAGTACTACAGTAGCAAACTTCCCAGTTTTTTTACATCTAAACACCCCCTCGGTACTCAAGATCCGAAGAGAGATGAACAAAGTTGCAGACAAGTTAGCAAAACAGGTAAGACATGCATCGATTACACAAGGGCCTTGTTTAGATCCATGGCTAGAGTTAAAAAAAATTCACTCTCTCTCCATCACATCAATTTTTGTACGCATGCATGAAACATTAAATATAGATAAAAAAAATAACTAATTCTATAATTTAGTTATAAATCACGAGATAAATCTTTTGAGCCTAATTAGTCCATGATTGGACACTAATTGTCAAATACAAACGAAAGTGCTACAGTTAGAAAAATTCTAACTTTTCGCGATCTAAACGAGGCCAAGCTTTAGCACATTCTCGATATTGTAACGTCCAAGTGGTTTTACAAAACTTTGAATGGGGCTTGTTGTATCCCATTTATGTACCATGTTTCTAATTTTTTTTTATAAACATGGTACCAAGTTTATAATGAATGAATGAGTCTCCCCTTTTCAAAAAAGAAAAAGTCTACATAACCCCCACCTATTGCAACTCGACTACTTCACCCCCAACCTATAAAACCTGGTATTTAACTCTCTCATCTTTACAAAACCGTTCAAATAACCCCCTATGGTGGTTTTGCATAGCAGTTTTGCCACGCTGGTGTTATGAGGTGGACTTTGATGCTTATGTGGACGATTGACAAGTGGGTCCAACTTGTAAGTGGTGCCCCTTCTCTCGTCGATAGGTGGTACCCACCTATTATCCCCTACCTCCAGCTCCTTCTACCTTCCATCCATGGCGGGACGACACCAAGCCTTGGAGCTGGCCAGCGGCAAAGAACGCGGAGGAGGCCACGACGAACTCGTCGGCGGGGTTCACATCGCCGGGAAGGGAGTTGGTCGCGATGGCTGCTGCAAGGGAAGGGAGCTGGTTGTGATGGCTGCTGCGAGGAGTGGAGATCTGTGGCGTGAGATCCGACGAGCACGGGAAGAGATGTTGTGGGCATGGATCGACGCCAAGGAGTGGCTAAGCGGGCTCTTTGTGTCGCCGCAAAGCGGATGGAGGTGGAATCGTGGCGGGGGATGGCTCCGGTGAGGAGATTGAATCGGCAGCAATGACCTCGGCCATGGCGGCGGAGGACGCGAGGCGGAGCATGGCATTCACGTAGGCTCACGGAGCCACGCCAGCAACCATAGCTGCGTGAGCGCACTGATGCCTGCGCGCCGGCGAATGCGCCACCCGCGGCGGTGCCGGTCCGCCGCTTGCGGTTGAGGCTGCGCCTAGCCACCACTGAGCTTCGTGGGCGGCGCTGCGCTGCGGCCGCATCGAGTTGGTCGTAGTCACGACACTTCCAATAGCCCTTGATGCCACCCTTGTAGGCCGCGCCACCACCGACGGCTCTTAGAGAAGTTGGACTGGCAGGCTAAAAGGTCCTAAATGGCTATAAGGGGGTGAATAGCTTATAAAAATTTTCTACAAACACACTAGAGCAAGTGGTTAGTACATTAAATGGTGTAATGCAATTTTACTCTAGCTCTATAAGGGTTGTAAACCACCTACCCAATAATTCTAGTTACTATGATCACTAGGCATAAACAATGGCTATATCACTACTCACTAAGAGCTCTCAAACATGCTACACTAAAGAGCTCTACTAGGTGATACTAAGCTAGGAAGTAAGACAAGCTCTCAAAACTAATTACACTAAATAGCTTGACAACTAGTTTACGGGAATGTAAATGAGTAAGAAGGGTGATTATACCGCCGCGTAGAGGAGTGAACCAATCACAAGATGAATACCAATTCAATCATCGGGAGAATACCAAATGGCAAGAGACAACCAATTTTTCTCACGGGTTCATGTGCTTATCGGCGCGCAAGTCCCCATTGTGTCGACCAACATTTGGTGGTTCGGCGGCTAAGAAGTGTTGCATGAACCTCGTCCACACAATTGGACACCGCAAGAACCTACCCACAAATGAGGTAACACAATGACACTAGCAATTTACTAGAGCTACCTTACGGCGCTTTGCAGGGAAAGGTGCAAGACCTCTCATAAGATCACCGGAACCGGCCACGAACAATCACCAACATGTGCCGAAGCTCCCCACTGCTTCAAGCTATCTAGGTGGCGGCAACCACAAAGAGTAACAAGAAATCCACAACCACAACGATCCCCAAGTGCCACTAGATGCAATCACTCAAGCAAATGTATTTGGAATCACTCCCAATCTTACTATGATGATGAATCAATGATGAAAATGAGTGAGAGGTGTTTGCTTAGGTTCACAAGGATGTATCACAGGTGAAAATGTGCCAGAGTGTGAGCCCAAGTCGTGCCCCTTCTATTTATAGAGCCCTAAGGACTCAACTAGTCGTTGCCTGTCGGGGCCTTGACCGGACGCACCCCAGCGTCCAGTCAGTCAGAATTCGGTCGCTCCTGGCCATTGTTGACGGTAGATAAGTATCATGAGAAATGATCTAAACATAATTATCTCTTAGATATAGGGGGTCTACTAATATAATTCCACGAGTTTTGTTGAATCTATGTGTTTGTAGATGTTAAACTAGAAAAGAACCAGAATCACCAAATAGAAGTATCTCAAATGATGATATAAAGTGAACCATTGCGTAGAGCTCGTTGAGACACATGAAATAGAGTTTTGGTTCACTCAAATCGGAGTCCAGACGACAAAGTTACGATTTTCGAAAGATTACAAATGGGCTCCAAGAGCAGTCCGGAGTAAAACGGGCATATCTCCCTCATCCGAACTCCGTTTTAGGTTATCCACTAGGAGAATCAAAGCTAATGAAAAGATCTATCAGCCCACACTAAATATGAGCCCATTTGGGCCAAGGGATGAGGCAGCTGCCTAGCCCTTTGGGCGGGCTCCTAGGTCCTGCAGCCAATCAGGCTCCATCTCGCGGATCCTGCCTCCACCACCTTTAAGGATTAATAAAAAGTCGTTGATGAAGGTCAGTTTGATCCAAGGGCTGTGGTACTTCCTAGAGGGC
The DNA here is from genome assembly GCA_038087645.1 of Saccharum hybrid cultivar R570. Lineage (NCBI taxonomy): Eukaryota > Viridiplantae > Streptophyta > Magnoliopsida > Poales > Poaceae > Saccharum > Saccharum hybrid cultivar. The sequence continues at coordinate 6,837,905 of JAQSUU010000366.1, read as the reverse complement.
TATATAAGCAGCCCCTAGGACCCCCTAGGCGACATCTCCTTCTCATTAGCTACCTCTAGAGTAAAAGCTAGGGTTTCACCCTTCCATCAAAGTAGAAGAAGTAGAGGTCTCTCTAGATCATCTAGTTCTAGTTCTTCTAGTTCTAGTTCTAGTTCATCTAGTTGTAAACTAGAGAAGAGGGAGAGAGAAGAGGAGAGAGCTGAGGAGAAGCCGGATCTGTCGGATCTTCCTCAACATTGTACATTTGCAGCAATCGGTTCGTTTTTGAGCAATCTCTAGGTTCTTCAATTTATAATTCCTGAGTTCTTTACTTAATTTCCGTATTTACTTTTTAGTTGTTTATTGGATTCCCACTTGCATCAAGTGCTCTAGTCTTTATAATGCTAGAGTAGTAATTAATAGGTTAAGCGTGGTGCTTAGTCTTGCGATTACCTATAATTGCACCCAATCCAGCGGGTTGTTGTGGTAGCCCTAGGGTAGTGACAGCCCTAACGGCCGACGTATTCCACCACGTTTGGATCGGTATTTGTAGGACCATAGTTAGAGCTTCCTAGCCCCCTTCTCATCCCTTTTATGTGGTTAGTGTTCTGATGTCCTAAAATAAGTAACCCTAAAGTAAACTTGGATTCCTAGATCTATCTATAGAACTCTTAGGAAAATTCCTCTCTCTCCACAAAAACATATAGTTATCCCTGGGTGATCTAAACCTCAACTAGTGCACTTCGCGTTCCCCGTAGAAAATCAATACCTTGGAATACTCCCGGGTGAAAGCTACATCGATATCCGTGCGCTTGTGGATTTATCGGTTTGCGTTTAAAATACTTAACAAGCTTTATGGCGCCGTTGCCGGGGAACGATAGCTGTGCTAGTTTTGAGCCAAAGTTTGTCCTTTTATTTTTTCTTTTTGCCACCTTTTTATCACCACCATCGTACCACATGGATTTCACGCCTATTTATAAATTCTTTGCTCCAAAGGGCGACTTGTTGGAGTTGGAGCCTCCACCATCATCGCACCCAATTCTTACAAATGGCTATGAGCTTTGCCCTGCTTTCATAGCCATGGTTCAAGAGAAATCCTTCTTTGGGTTAGCAGACGAAGATCCATACACCCACCTTAGGGAATTTGAGCAGTTGTGTTCTTGCCAGTCTATAGCTGGCATGACACAAGAGACCCTTAAATGGAAATTATTTCCGTTCTCCCTATTGGGAAGAGCGAAAAAGTGGTATGCTCATTCCGTAAGAGACGTAAATGAAAATTAGGATGAACTCCGAGACAAATTTTGTCTTGCGTTCTTCTCTCTTTTTTGAATCGCTGATCTTAGAATAGAAGTTCTTATATTTAAACAAAAAGAGAAGGAAACTCTAGGAGCAGCTTAGGCTAGGTTCACAAGCCTTACCAATTTCGGTCCAAACCTTTCCTTGTCTGACCATGTCCTACACTATCACTTTTATCGTGGTCTCAACAAGGAAGCTGCTCTACATCTCGACATTGCCTCAGGAGGATCATTCTCACATAAAATCGTTAGTGAAGGGAAAGTCATTCTTGAGAAAATCCTTGAAAACACCCCTTACACTGGCATCTTTGATGAGTTTCCTGAAGAAGAAAAAAAAAGCCGAGCCCAGCCCTGAACTACAAGAGGAGGAACCCACAACCGAATTGGATATTCCTATAGACTCTTCTAATAATTTGGTTGTTGAAAAACCTTCCATTGGGGGAATGCAAAACCAACTTGGGGATGATGAATCATCTCTTTTAGAGCTTCCCTTTGAATTCGAGGAAGATATTTTTGAAGATTATGGAAATACCTCAAATTATCCTATCCAAGTGAGATCTCGAGCAAAGACCAATCCGTTTGAACCACATGAAGAATCAATGGTTGTAGAACACATTCAAAGCCTTTCGGCAATCATGAGTTATGAATGGCTAAGATAAGTAGAGTTATCTCCCGAGGTAACTCGAATCACTTTTTCATCCACCATTCTTCTATGCCAAGTTAGAGGGTCCGCTAGAAGAGTCCACTACAATCCTTCTGTCAGGATAAATATTATTTCAGAGGAGTTAGCTAGAACTCTTTATCCCGACACGTCCTTAACTCCATCTCAAAAGCTTTTGCAAGGTCCATCAGGATTTATTCTTAAAAGCCATGGGGTATTAAGGATTGTTTCTGTTAGAATCAAGAACTCTGGGATATGCCTATATTTTCACATTTTTAATATCCTAGAGATTCCTCTCTTGATTGGAAGACCAATCATGAGACTTCTACAAGAACAACCACTACGAGGTCAACTAGACTTCAAGGTTGGGAATTCCACTATTGTTGTCCCTCTTGCCCGATCCATTAACACGATAGTGGAACCCAAACCTGAACCAAACCCTATTGTGGAGGTCTTAATGGTGTCTCAAGAAGAAATGGTCCAACCATTGTTCGATGAAGAACACTTCATTCAAGAAGAGGAAGAGTTGGCAGAGCCCATTGAGCTAAACCTAAATGAACAACCTCCACCTCCTTCGATAGAGTTAAAACCTCTTCCTCCTGACCTTAGATGTGTCTTTCTTCACAACAACCAAAACACTCCTGTCATCATTAGTGACAAGCTATCTAAATATGAAACACAACAACTTGTCACTGTTCTTAAAAGACATAGATCAACAATAGGCTACTCACTCGAAGACCTCAAGGGAATTAGTCCTGCTCTCTACACTCATCGTATCCCCATCGATCCCAGTTTTACACCTTCAATGGAACCACAGTGGAGACTTCACAACACCATGCGAGAGGTTGTTAAGAAAGAGGTCTGAAAGCCCAAGTTTGGTTTTGGTAATCAATGACACCAAGTTGCTAATGCCATGTGTTAAGTGTTTTGAGTTAGGCATAAGCAACACATGTGATGAAGGTGTATGTGGCAAGGAGTGGTGGCCACAAGATCACAAAGAGATGGTGCATGGACATGAAATGATGATCATGGTGGAGATGCACATAAAATGAAGGACATGATGATCAAGTGAAAGAGAAGGATCTAAGAGCGCAAGGCAAAGGTATAACCATAGGGTTTTCCTTTTGCCGGTCTAAGATGAGTAGAGAAGTGATTGACCGGGTTTAGGATACATAGCCGACTATCAAGAGGGGCAATCACGGTTAGCTCGGAAATCAAGTGCCACTAGATCAATGTCTTGAGCATATACATTAGCATCTAGTAAAGAGCTAACATAACGCCTTGGAAAATGATTGTGAAATGCTAACACACATGCACATGGTGGTGTACACTTGGTGGTGTTAGCACTTTTGCGAAGGCGGTGGAGTTTAAGCGGTTGAGAGGGGTTTGGGTTCCTCTCTCCCTCCCGCCGAGCTTGCGAGGCGGGATTTGGCGCTTTTTGGAGAAGTGAAATGCCTATTCTCTTTTGCGCCAGAAGTCGGAAAAGAAACGGAGGCGAACGGAGGTCACTGTGGTGACCGGACGCTGCACCGGACGCGGTCACGGTACGACCGGACGCGTCCGGTTAGTGTTCAGCGTCTGTGCGGTTTTTAGTTCGATGATCGGATGCGCAGCGCGTCCGGTCACTGATGACCGGACACGTCCGGTCATCCAGGGAGCTTACTGGACTCTAACCGGACGCTGACACTGTGGCGTTTGGTCAGTTCAACAACGCGTCCGGTCAGTTTTCCTGAGCGAACCAGAGCGCGCGACCGGCGCGTCCGGTCCCTCACGTAGCCGGAGCGTCCGGTCAGGGGTCCAGAGGGGCAGAGCGAAGCGGAGTGACGATCGGACGCGCGGCGCGTCTGGTCACGTGCGATCGGACGCGTCCGGTCTCAACAGGAGCATACTGGAACGCGACCGAACGCGGGCACTGTCGCGTCCGGTCAATCGGTTCAGCGCGTCCGGTCACGGCAACGGCTAGTTCTGACACGCACTGTTTCTTGCTGTCGTGTAGTGATCGGACGCGTCCGGTCACCCTGACCGGAGCGTCCGGTCAGCGTGTTTTTCGCTGCGTCGTCTGTAACGGCTAGCTGCGTACCCCTTCGTTATAAATAGACGTTGGTCGGGGTTTGAGGGCAACTCTTGCACATTTTGAGATATAGAGACATACTTTGAGCTAGAGAACAACCCCTCCACTCATCTCTTTGCATAGTTGCACATCTTGAGTGAGATTGAGTGAGATTCAAGTGCATTGCTTGAGAGTTGCATTCTAGAGGCGCTTGATCTTCGAGTTGCTGCGGATTTCTTGTTACTCTTCAGTGTTTCCCGACACGGTAGACGGCTTGGAGCAGCGGAGGTGATTGAGCTCGCAATTGGAGATTGTTGGAGCCTTCACCAAGTGTTGTAAGGGGTTCTTGATCCTTCCCCGCGGGAGTTTATGAATTGGATACTCTAGTGGAGCTCGTGGCTTGGAGGATCCCCATCTTGTGTGCGGTTGTGCGGCGCCCGCCGAGGGCTCGACTCTTGATAGTCGATTAGCTCGCGAACCGACAAGTGGGTGTATCGCCACAACGGGGAGTAGCTTGCCGGGAAGCAAGTGAACCTCGGGATAAATTCTTGTGTCATTCTCTTCCCGATGATTTCTCTTGTGTGATTGATTGATTAGTACATCTCATCTCTACACGGCGGTATAATCAATCAAAGCTCTTCTCTCGTATTACTTCTTATTTCTAGCTTGTAGTTGTTGTTGTGTTTAGTGAATAGCTTTGTTATAAACTTGTGTAGGTGGCTTGCTTAATTAGTTAGAACTAGTGCATTTGCTTCGCCACCTTTCGTACTAATGTGTGGTTAAATAATTCTTGTAGAAATTCTTAATTAGGCTATTCACCCCCCCTCTAGCCTTTTTGGACCTTACAAGGTCCTTAAACTCTATCAAGCTGGGATCATTTATCCTGTGTCACATAGTGAGTGGGTTAGCCCTGTCCAAGTTGTGCCAAAGAAAAGAGGAATAACAGTCGTTAGGAATGAGAAGAATAAACTCATCCCTCAACGAATTGTCACTGGATGGTGTATGTGCATTGACTATCGAAAACTCAACAAGGCTACAAAGAAAGATCACTTCCCGTTACCCTTCATTGATGAAATGTTGGAACAGCTTGCAAATCACTCTTTCTTTTGTTTCCTTGATGGCTATTCTAGATATCACCAAATCCCGATCCACCCAGATGATCAAAATAAGACTACTTTCACATGCCCATATGAAACTTATGCATACCGATGAATGTCATTTGGGTTATGCGATGCTCCAGCTTCTTTCTAACGGTGCATGATATCTATTTTCTCTGACATGATCGAGAAAATCATGGAGGTGTTCATGGATGATTTTACCGTCTATGGCAAAACCTTTGATGATTGCTTGAAGAATTTAGATAGAGTCTTACAATGGTGTGAAGAAAAGCACTTAGTCCTAAACTAGGAAAAATATCATTTTATGGTCCGGGAAGGAATAGTGCTAGGACACAAAGTGTCTGAACGAGGTATAGAGTTGGATAGAGCAAAGATTGAAGTTATTGAAAAACTTCCACCTCCTACAAATGTGAAAGGAATCCGTAGCTTCCTAGGACATGCAGGGTTCTACAGGCGATTCATCAAGAACTTCTCTCGAATTGCTAGACCCTTGACTAGTCTCTTAGCTAAGGATGTACCTTTCATCTTCTCAGATGAGTGTCATGAATCTTTTCAAATTATTAAGAAGTCACTCATCTCAGCTCCAATCATCCAACCACCTGATTGGAATCTTCCTTTCAAGATCATGTGTGATGCTAGCGATTTTGCGGTTGGTGCTGCTTTAGGCCAAACCAAGGATAAGATGCATTATGCCATATCCTACGTTAGCAAAACCTTGAGTGGACCACAACTCAATTATGCTACAACTGAAAAAGAACTATTGGCTGTTGTCTTTGCTGTGGACAAGTTTAGATCTTACTTAGTGGGGGCAAAGGTGATTGACTATACAGATCATGCTGCTCTAAAATACCTCCTCACTAAGAAAGATGCTAAGCCTCAGCTAATCCGATGGATTCTTCTACTCCAAGAGTTTGACATAGAAATCCGAGATAGAAAGGGAGTAGAGAATTCTGTAGCCGACCACTTGTCTAGGCTTCATTTCAAGGAAACACATGAACTTCCCATCAATGATACCTAAGAGATGACACCCTGCTCAAGATATCAGACTCCGATCCTTGGTATGCAGACATTGTGAACTTTATAGTAAAAGGTTATGTCCCACCGGGTGCAAATAAGAGAAAATTAGTATACGATAACCGTTTGCACCTATGGGATGAGCCATATCTTTTTCGAATCCGCTCCGATGGATTGTTGAGAAGATGTGTCCCTATGGCTGAGGCTATTCAAATAATGGAAGATGCCATGTCTCGCCATATGGAGGACACTATGGGGCATTCTGGACACATGCTAAGGTCTGGCAAAGTGGTTTTTTCTGGCCAACGATGTATGAAGATACAAATGACTTTGTCAGGAGATGCCACCGATGTCAAAAACATGGGAATATCAACTCATGAAATGCAATGCCTCTCACAAACAATCTCCAAGTTGAACTTTTTGACGTTTAGGGCATTGATTTCATGGGGCCATTCCCTATGTCTGGGAATTATGAGTACATCTTGGTAGCAGTGGACTATGTGTCCAAATGGGTAGAAGCAATGTCATGTCGAACATGTGATTCAAAACATGCCAAGAGAATATTCCATGAAGTGATATTTCCTTGATTTGGTATACCACGGATGGTCATAAGCGATGGAGGTTCTCACTTCATTGATAAAGTCTTCCGAAAGTACCTAGAAGATCATGGAGTTTGTCATAACATCGCAACAACATGCCATCCTCAGACCAACGGTCAAGCAGAAACATCTAACAAACAAATCAAGAATATTTTGCAAAAGACCGTAGATGAAATGGGGAAGGGATGGAAGGACAAACTATCTGATGCACTTTTGGCTTATCGAACTGCCTATAAGACACCCATAGGCATGTCACCCTATCAACTTGTATATGGGAAAACATGTCATTTGCCTGTGGAAGTGGAGTTCAAGGCTCATTGGGCAATCAAGAAATGGAACATGAATCTCCACCTAGCTGGTAAGAATCGTCAGATGCAACTCTCTGAGCTAGAAGAGTAGAGAGAAAAGGCCTATCATAATTCTAAGATCTACAAAGAGAGAACAAAAAGATGGCATGATAAGAGAATCAAGCACAAGGAGTTTAACCCTAGAGATAAGGTTCTACTATTCAATTCAAGAGTTAAGCTCTTTGGACATGGTAAGTTGCGAAGCAAGTGGGATGGACCATACAAAGTCATTGACACTTCAACCCACGGGGCCATTACCATCCAAGATGATACAGGTAATACTTTTAAGGTAAATGGCCAATGCTTGAAGGTTTACCTTGAGCCATAAATCAGCACGGTTGAGGAACTTGATGTAATTCAGTTCATCGAACTTTTACATTAAAATTCAATCTACCTAAACTCTAGACAACTAATGCTCGAACGACTAACTCTTAATATGCTCCATGAGTTTTATTGTCTATTTGAGTTCGCAGGATTTTAAGGATCGAAAAGACAAGACCTGAAATGCAAGACATTGAATTGAAAGACTATGTCAACATCTAGCTTGGGGGAGGGGCTGTGTTTAGTTGCTGCTGTAAAATTTTTGAAAGTATAGTAACCAATGTTTTCCTAAACGTTAAACGGTAAACAGTCGGTCACCCTTCGTTTAGCGTTTAGACCGTTTAAACGGTGTTTAAACGGAGTTAAACGGCCTAAACGGTTTTGTACAATAACAATAAAATATACATATCTATGTAGGTAAAAATAAAATTTTCTAGAACCCATACATATTTACACATATAAAAATCAAATATTCTACCAAATAATCTTGTTGGAAGAAATCTAAATCCTATAACACTTCATATAATTACAATGTTAATTAGTTTCATGTTGATTGTGATAGACGTAGTCCTTTAATTCACTTAATTATGTATTAAATGGTTGTTTAGCTCATTTAATCACGTTTAATCTGATTTTGTTTAGACCGTTTACACGAGATTGAACGGTTTAAACAGGTTTAAACGGTCCAACCGTTTAATTCACCGTTTAGGGCCTAAACAACACGGTTGACTTCTGTTTACCGTTTAAACGGTGTTTAAACGGACTAAATGGTCGTTTAGGCGAACAGTGATAGTAACTCTTTCGTTTGTATTTGGTAATTAATGTCCAATCATGGGCTAATTAGGTTCAAAAGATTTGTCTTGTGATTTACAACAAAACTATGTAATTAATTATTTTTTATCTATATTTAATGCTCAATGCATACATTCAAAGACTCGATGTGACGAAGAATCTTATAAAATTTTTGGAAGTTTAAAGGATCTAGACACACCCTTAGTTGTACGTTGCTTTCTCATGTGTTACATTTGCTCAAGGTAAAAATAACTCACTCTCTAAATTATTATTTGAAAACTCATTTGAATAAAAAATATTTTTTATATCTTTTCATCCCCCAACAATTTGTTCATACCTTGTTGTAAGGTCCTAGATGGCTAGAGGGGGGGTGAATAGCCTATAAAAATTCTACAAGCACCACTAAGCAAACTTGTTAGAATAACAAACGGCGTAAAGTGAGTTTTGCTTAGCCAAAGGTTGTGATGCAAGCCTCCTATCCACAAGTCTAGTAGATTATGATCTCTAGTTCACACAAGAGCTATGTCACTAATCTTACACTAGTGAGCAAGCTAACAACACTAGCAAGGGCTACCACTAGAGCTTACACAAGATAATCTAGTAAAAGTAAATGCAAGAGATAGGATTGTGAATCTTATACCGACGGTGGAGTGAAGATGTTGCCAATCACCAAGATGATATACAATCAATTAATATTGACAACAACACAATATGTAGACCAATCACCGGGAGACAAGAGACACAATATTTTTATTCACCCGGTGTTCACTTGTGCACCGACAAGCTACGTCACCGGTTGTGTCGACCAACACTTAGATGGTTCCTCGGTGTGACCCTCAAGTCACTTGCCCCTCAAGGCACGCCCCGCAAGGCACCGCAAGACACCACTCTCAAGTGAGGTAACTCAATGACACGCGCAATCCAATAGAGTTGCTTTTGGCGTCCCGCCGAGGAAAGCACAAGAACCTCTTACAAACAACCGGAGGTGGCCAAGAACAATCACCTTCTCTTGCCAACGCCTCCAACAATCTCCAAGCCGGCTAGGAGCGGTACTCTCCAAGAGTAACAAGAAATCCACCGGCTAAACCACCCACAAGTGCCACTAGATGCCCTCAAGCTATGTAATGCACTTTGGGATCACTCAATCTCACTTTTGATTTGCAATCAAGCAAGGGAGATGAGTGGGAGGAGTTGCTTTAGCTCAAAGGATGCACAAGAGTGTTAGAAATGCCAAGCTACCTCCCCAAGGGCCGGCCAACGAGTATTTATAAGCACCCCAAACAAATAGAGCCGTTGCAACTCCACTGACCGTTTTTCGGGATGACCGGACGCGCCGGTCGAAACTGACCGGACGCGCTCAACCGCGTCCGGTCGCCCTGCGACGTCCACGTGTCCCTCAAATTTCAAATGCGACCGTTAGATCCTCCAACGGTCACTGACCCCAACGGTCAAACCAATGACCGGACGCGCCTCTCAAAACGACCGGACGCGCCGGTCCCGATGACCGGACGCGCCTGTCGAACGACCGGACGCGACAGTGCCAGCGTCCGGTCGGAGTCCAGTAAGCTCCTTCAACGATCGGACGCGTCCGATCATGTGTGACCGGACGCGCCCCGCGTTCGATCATCCTCTGTGAACCTCAGTTCCTTCTGGGTGCATGACCGGACGCGCCGGTCCCGCGAGTGACCGGACGCGCCGGTTGCAAACCCTAGCACCCGCTCGCCTGAAACCGCGCTGTACTGACCGGACGCGTCCGGTCACACCGTGACCGCGTCCGGTGCAGCGTCCGGTCACCTCAGTGACCCCGTTCACCTCCGTTTCTTTTCCGACTTTCGGCGTAGTGGAAAATAGGCATTTCATTTCCCCGAAATCGCCTGAATCCCGTGCTCACACGCTCGGCGGGAGGGAGAGAGGAACCCAAACCCCTCTCTACCCGCAAACCACAGCGCGACCAACGCCACCTTTGCAAATGTGCCAACACCATCAAGTGTACATCTCCATGTGCTTGTGTGTTAGCATTTTCTCAATCATTTTCAAAGGTTTTCCAGTTAGCTCACTAGGCCCTACATGCAATGCACTTCATGAATTCACCTAGTGGCACCCGTGCATCGAATAACCGATAAGACTTCCCCTCTTAATAGTTCGGCTATCGATCCTAAACCACTCACACCCTCTATGGTGTCTTGAGTGTAAAACAAAATGGCCCTATGGTTATACCTTTGCCTTGAGCCCATTTTGTTCCTCCAAATGATATGATCCACTTCATATCATCACATGACCATCTTGATCCATCGACCTTGACTTCACTTGCTCTTCACCGTTGCATCGGTCCGTCGGCGCCAAGTCTTGCTCAAGCTTCACCATCGCATGGTCCTTCGCTTCGAAGCCTCGACTTGCCCTTCACCTTCACAACCGGTCCATCGAGCCAAGCCCCATCTTGGTCTTCATCATTTTGGTCATATGAATCAATGTCATGTCTCATATGCAATGACCACCTTTATCTAAATCATCCACTTAGATACAAAGGTTAGTCCTAGGTTTCATCAATTAGCCAAAACCAAACTAGGGACTTTCAATCTCCCCCTTTTTGGTAATTGATGACAACCCTCACAAAGATGATTTTGATAATAAAAGTTTTGAACTTGTCATACTTGTCCAATTATTTTGCTCATAAGTAAAGTTTGGACAATTATCACAAGCTCGGTTTTGGTAGCATTAGCTCCCCCTATATATGTGCATAGAGTTTGGATTGAAAGCTTTGCACATATGCATGGATAGAAGTGTTGGGAGAGTAATTCAACCAAAATGATGCTAAGGTGTAAGAAATGGACCTTTGAAGCGTGATACCAATCGGAGTTGCCTTTTACACCATCCTTAGCATCATGAAGTAACTAGACATCCATCAAAACTCAAGAACCCCGTGAGATCAACATTATATGCAAAGGTTCTTGGACTACTTGTAAAGCTAACCACTTGTAAAGCTTTAGGCAAGTCTAGATACCACATATAAACTATTCCTATGCATGCTAGTAGATCATTTCATCATCCAATTTCTATACTAGCATTGCACCACACAAGCATGTATATTGAATTTAAATACATGTGCAATGAGCAAGTCATATGAGAATGCACAAACAAATGCAACAACTTAGTTTATGAGCTTGCTCCCCCTACTTGTGTGCATCAACAAATTTTATTTACCCCTTTATCAAGTTGAATCATCTTTTTCTCATCATATTTTCAACTTGATAAAGGGGTAAATATAAAATTTATGATGAGAAAAAGATGATTCAACTTGATAAAGGGGTAAATAAAATTTGTTGATGCACACAAGTAGGGGGAGCAAGCTCATAAACTAAGTTGTTGCATTTGTTTGTGCATTCTCATATGACTTGCTCATTGCACATGTATTTAAATTCAATATACATGCTTGTGTGGTGCAATGCTAGTATAGAAATTGGATGATGAAATGATCTACTAGCATGCATAGGAATAGTTTACATGAAGTAACTAGACATCCATCAAAACTCAAGAACCCCGTGAGATCAACATTATATGCAAAGGTTCTTGGACTACTTGTAAAGCTAACCACTTGTAAAGCTTTAGGCAAGTCTAGATACCACATATAAATTATTCCTATGCATGCTAGTAGATCATTTCATCATCCAATTTCTATACTAGCATTGCACCACACAAGCATGTATATTGAATTTAAATACATGTGCAATGAGCAAGTCATATGAGAATGCACAAACAAATGCAACAACTTAGTTTATGAGCTTGCTCCCCCTACTTGTGTGCATCAACAAATTTTATTTACCCCTTTATCAAGTTGAATCATCTTTTTCTCATCATAAATTTTATATTTACCCCTTTATCAAGTTGAAAATCATCTTTTTCTCTCCCCCTTTGTCAACAACTTACCCAAAAAGGGATCAAATTGTGGAGAGAAGGAAAAAAGTGTTTGATGGAGTAGATTGAAATTAATTCGATACCACATGTAAGGTAAAAAAAATTAACAAATTTGGTTTAACCTAGAATACTTGCCAAAGATATTTAATTCGATTTGAACCAAAGACAAGCTTCTTCACTCCTCAAAATAAGGGTTATCTTGCCTATGTTGAATTAAACACTTATAGCAAATCTTCTAGATTCAACACTAGGTTTACAAGCTCACAAACATGTCATATGCCACCACTAGATCAAAATAAGCATAGCAGCAATAGTGGTAACATATATCCATCAAATTCATTTGATTTATCATGAATGCTTATGCGTACCACTTATTATGTCTACATGCTCTATCAAGTCCTTAGCATAGGATGAAAAACATGTCAATCAATTTTACCTTGCAATGTCGAAGGAGAGGCATGTCAATAAGTGGGTGGGGTGCATTCAACTCATGTTTGAGAAATCAAGAATGTTCAATTCATTCCTTAGCTTGCAAAACCTCTTTTCATCAAGTGGCTTAGTGAGAATATCGGCAAGTTGATCATCGGTGCCAACACTTTCAATGGCAATATCTCCCTTTTGTTGATGATCTCTAATGAAATGATGCCTTATGTCAATATGCTTTGTTCTTCCATGTTGAACCGGGTTTTGTATCATCTTGATTGCACTCTCATTATCACATAGCAATGGCACATTCTTGAAGTTGAAGCCATAATCCTTCAAAGTTGATTTCATCCATAGCAATTGTGCACAACAACTCCCCGCACTCACATATTCGGCTTCGGCGGTAGAGATTGCCACACTATTTTGTTTCTTTGAGGACCATGACACGAGTGATCTTCCAAGTAATTGACATGTGCCACTTGTGCTCTTTCTATTGATCTTGCAACCCCCATAGTCGGAGTCCGAATATCCAATCAATTCAAATTTTGACCCCTTGGGATACCATAGTCCAACATCTCTTGTTTGCTTCAAGTATCTCAATATTCTCTTTGCGGCCGTGAGATGACTCTCTCTAGGTGAGGCTTGATATCTAGCACACATGCAAACACTAAACATGACATCCGGCCTTGATGCGGTGACATAGAGTAGACTTCCAATCAAAGACCGATATTCCTTTTGATTCACCATATTTCCATCAAGATCACTATCCAAATTGCCATTTGTACCCATTGGAGTTGAAATTGGTTTTGCATCTTGCATTCCAAATTTCTTCAACATGTCCCTTATGTATTTCCCTTGACTCACAAATGTCCCATTCTTCAATTGCTTGACTTAGAGACCAAGGAAGTAGCTAAGTTCACCAATCATGGACATTTCAAACTCTTTGGCCATCATAGCACCAAATTCTTCACAATAAGCTTGATCGGTTGATCCAAAGATGATGTCATCAACATATATTTGCACTATGAATAGATCATCTCCAATCTTCTTGGTGAATAGAGTTGTATCAACCTTGCCCATCTTGAATCCCTTAGAGAGAAGGAAATCCCTTAGCCTCTCATACCATGCTCTAGGTGCTTGCTTTAAGCCATATAAAGTCTTCTTCAACTTGTACACATGGTTGGGTTTCTTGTCATCTTCAAATCTGGGCGGTTGCTCAACGAAGACTAACTCATTGATAATCCCATTGAGAAATGCACTTTTGACATCCATTTGATATAGTTTGATGTTGTGTGCACAAGCATAAGCCAATAGAATCCTTATTGCCTCCAATCTTGCCACGGGAGCATATGTCTCATCATAGTCAAGACCTTCAACTTGAGTGTAACCTTGAGCAACTAGTCTTGCTTTGTTTCTCACTACAATGCCATCTTGATCTTGCTTGTTTTTAAACACCCATTTGGTTCCAATCACATTGTAGTCATTTGGCCTTTCTACCAATTCCCAAACATCATTTCTTGTAAAATTGTTAAGCTCTTCTTGCATAGCCATGATCCAATCGGCATCCCTCAAAGCTTCTTCTATCTTCTTTGGTTCTATGGTTGACACAAATGATGCATGCTCACAAAACATAGTCAATCTTGATCTTGTTTGCACACCACTTCTAATATCACCAATAACACTATTAATGGGGTGATCTCTTGCAACATGTTGTGGTTGGAGTACTTGCACTTGATTGCTTGAGCTTGGTTGATCACTTGATGTATCTTGTTGAGAAGAACTAGCACCATGATCTTGTACTTGAGAGTCACTAGCTAGCTTGAATGGAGAATTTAGCACTTGATCTTTATCATCATCTTGAATATCAATAACTTGCTTTGCTCTAATGTCCCCAATGTCCATGTTCTTCATTGCTTCCACCAATAGAGTTCCACTAACATCATCTAGATTCTCTTCTTCATCTTGTGACCCATTGGTTTCATCAAATTGCACATCATGGACTTCTTCTAGAATGCCACTTGAGTTGTTCCAAACTCTATAAGCTTTGCTTGTAGTTGAATAACCAAGTAGGAACCCCTCATCACATCTTTTGTCAAACTTTCCCAATCTAGTGCCCTTCTTCAAGATATAGCATTTGCAACCAAACACCCTAAAGTAAGAAATATTGGGCTTCCTTCCATGAAGTAACTCATATGGGGTCTTCTCTAGCAATGGATGACAATATAGTCTATTGATGTAGTAGCAAGCGGTATTGATTGCTTCATCCCAAAATGATTGACTCACATTGTACTCATGAAGCATTGATCTAGCCATATCAAGCAATGTTCTATTCTTCCTCTCAACTAGGCCATTTGATTGTGGAGTGTACTTGGCCGAGAATTGATGTCCAATACCATAATGATCACAAAGTTCTTCAATTCTTGTATTCTTGAACTCACTTCCATTGTCACTTCTCACTTTCTTGATTCTAATCTCAAACTCATTGTGAACTCTAGTGAGAAATGTCTTGAAGGTGTCAAACACTTCACTTTTGTCACTAAGAAAGAATACCCATGTGAATCTTGTGAAGTCATCCACTATGACAAAGCCATACTTGTTGCCGCCTATACTTGTATATGTTGTTGGTCCAAATAGATCCATGTGCATCAACTCAAATGCTTTGCATGTGCTCATTGTACTCTTCTTTGGATGTGAGCTTCCAACTTGCTTCCCGGCTTGACATGCACTACAAAGCTTATTCTTCTCAAATTCAACATCTTTCAAACCATTGACAAGATTGTGAGTTGTAAGCTTCTTCAATTGTTTCATGCCAACATGACCAAGCCTTCTATGCCAAAGCCAACCCATGCTTGATTTGGAGACTAAGCAAGTTGTCAAAGAAATTTCTCTAGCATTGAAGTCAACTAGGTAGAGATTCTCATATCTAAAGCCCTTGAATGCCACATTTGAACCATCCACACTAATAACTTCCACATCATCAACCCCAAAGATGCATTTGTAGCCTAGATCACATATTTGTGCCACGGATAGAAGATTGAAATCCAAACTTTCAACTAGCAACACATTTGAGATACTCATGTCATTTGATATTGCAATCTTGCCCAAGCCAATAACCTTGCCTTTCTTGTTATTGCCAAATGTGATAGAATCAACACCACTATCATTGTCATTGAATGAATCAAACATTCTTGATGTACCGGTCATGTGTTGAGTGCACCCACTATCAATAATCCAATGCCTTCCTCCGGCTTTGTAATTGACCTACAAGCAAATCAATGAAGCTTAGGTACCCATTTTTGCTTGGGTCCTTGTAGGTTAGTAACTAAGCTCTTTGGTACCCAAATAGCCTTCTTCTTTGGGCCCACAATTGGTGTACCAACAAACTTAGCTTGCACACCCTTCACACCCTTGGTAAGCACATAGCAAGAATCAAAAGATATAACATTAACAAGGTTCTTGCTTTGGTTCTTTTTATTGCAATTATGCTCTAGGTGCCCAACTTGCTTACATCTATTGCAAAACCGACCATTGCCCTTCACAAAGCTAGGCTTTGGAGTTGCAAAGGCCGACTTGCCTTTCTTGGGGGTGTAGCCCAATCCCTCTTTGTTAAGAGAGAACCTTTGGCTACCCAAGCACTTAAGCAAGCGGGCCTCACCACCATAGGCCTTGCCTAGGGCGTGAGTGATCTCATCCACCTCTCTCTTGAGAGTCTCATTCTCAGCCATTAGTGAGGCATCACAAGTGAAACCATCACTAGTAGTAGAGGTAGAGTTGGTGGTGGTGGATGAAGAGCTACAAGAAGGGTTAGTATTTGACATGATGATAGGTTCATTAAAGGATTCATCAATTATATCACATGTAACACCTATATCACATGATACAACAACCTCCTTCTTTTCTTGTTGCTCAAGTAGCAATGAGTGAGCCTTTTCAAGCTTGGAATGAGCCTTACCAAGATCCTCATGGTCTTCCACTAGACTCTCATGAGTGGTCTTAAGCTCACCAAGAACTTTCTCAAGTATTGCTACTTTCATTGAAAGCTTCTTGCACTCCTTGTTCTTGGCAATAGCTATGTCTCTAGTTTGTTGCAACAAGTCATATAGTTGTTCTTTAGTTGGTTCATCATCATCATCATTTTCATTATCATATTTATCATTATCACTATCATGAACATATTCCATTTCACTTTCATCATCACTTTCATCATATAATACCTTAGCTTCTTTGGCCATGAAGCATGAAGAGGATGAATCAAATAGTAAAGGCTTCTTGTTGATAGCAATGGAAGCAAAAGCCTTGTTGGATGATTCTTCTTCTTCTTCATCATCATCACTTTCCCAAGTGGCCACATAGACTCCATTCTTGCCCTTCTTGAATGTTATCTTGGCTTCTTTCTTTTTCTTCTCAAACTTGCCCCTCTTGTTGTTCTTCTTCTTATCATAGGGACATTCGGCTTGAAGATGTTCGGTGCTATCACAATTGAAGCACCTCCTTTGTTGCTCATTGCTCTTGAAGTTGTCATTTCTCTTTTTGAAGCCTCTTCTCTTAATGAACATGTGACCCATTTTCTTGACTACAAAAGCAAATGCCTCATCGTCAATTTCATAATCTTCATCTTCACTATTGTCTTCTTCTTCAATGATGGTAGCTTTGCCCTTGGAGGAGATGGCCTTGAACACCACGGTCTTCTTCTTCTTTTCATCTTCCACCTTCTCCTTGTCATCAACATCTTGATCATATTTGTCATAGGTTAATACTTCACCAAGCAAATCATTAGGCTTCATTGCTTCAAGCCCATCTCTTTGCAACATCATGATCAACATCTTGAATCTTCTAGGTAAGCTCAATAAGAACTTGTGACAAAAATCTTGATCTTGAGTCTTGTGCCCTAAGCTCTTGAGATCATTGACTATCACTTGCAATCTATGAAATATTTCAATGATTGTTTCATCATCCTTTTTCTTGAAGTTCTCAAACTCACTCTTGAGCCCATATAGCTTGGCACTCTTCACAACCTTAGTGCCTTCATATGTCTCACTCAACCTTGTCCATACTTCACTAGCCAATTCCAAATCTTTGATGCCCTCAAACACTTTTGTGTCAATACCATTGTAGAGTGTATTGAGAGCCATTCTATTGCATGTTCTATTTGCTCTATCTTCATCGGTGAGATGATTGGGATCAATGATAGCAAAATCATTCTCGGTGACTTGCAATACTCTCTCATGAATAGAACCAAGGTACATTGTCATCTTTCTCTTCCAATGAGCAAAAGAACTAACACCATCAAAGAACGGTGGCTTGCCCCCAACATGATTGAACACAATTTGAGCCATTTTTTTTCACACCGAAGGATGTTAAGCCTTGATTAAAACGGTGACCACGGCTCCGATACCACTTGTAAGGTCCTAGATGGCTAGAGGGGGGTGAATAGCCTATAAAAATTCTACAAGCACCACTAAGCAAACTTGTTAGAATAACAAACGGCGTAAAGTGAGTTTTGCTTAGCCAAAGGTTGTGATGCAAGCCTCCTATCCACAAGTCTAGTAGATTATGATCTCTAGTTCACACAAGAGCTATGTCACTAATCTTACACTAGTGAGCAAGCTAACAACACTAGCAAGGGCTACCACTAGAGCTTACACAAGATAATCTAGTAAAAGTAAATGCAAGAGATAGGATTGTGAATCTTATACCGACGGTGGAGTGAAGATGTTGCCAATCACCAAGATGATATACAATCAATTAATATTGACAACAACACAATATGTAGACCAATCACCGGGAGACAAGAGACACAATATTTTTGTTCACCCGGTGTTCACTTGTGCACCGACAAGCTACGTCACCGGTTGTGTCGACCAACACTTAGATGGTTCCTCGGTGTGACCCTCAAGTCACTTGCCCCTCAAGGCACGCCCCGCAAGGCACCGCAAGACACCACTCTCAAGTGAGGTAACTCAATGACACGCGCAATCCAATAGAGTTGCTTTTGGCGTCCCGCCGAGGAAAGCACAAGAACCTCTTACAAACAACCGGAGGTGGCCAAGAACAATCACCTTCTCTTGCCAACGCCTCCAACAATCTCCAAGCCGGCTAGGAGCGGTACTCTCCAAGAGTAACAAGAAATCCACCGGCTAAACCACCCACAAGTGCCACTAGATGCCCTCAAGCTATGTAATGCACTTTGGGATCACTCAATCTCACTTTTGATTTGCAATCAAGCAAGGGAGATGAGTGGGAGGAGTTGCTTTAGCTCAAAGGATGCACAAGAGTGTTAGAAATGCCAAGCTACCTCCCCAAGGGCCGGCCAACGAGTATTTATAAGCACCCCAAACAAATAGAGCCGTTGCAACTCCACTGACCGTTTTTCGGGATGACCGGACGCGCCGGTCGAAACTGACCGGACGCGCTCAACCGCGTCCGGTCGCCCTGCGACGTCCACGTGTCCCTCAAATTTCAAATGCGACCGTTAGATCCTCCAATGGTCACTGACCCCAACGGTCAAACCAATGACCGGACGCGCCTCTCAAAACGACCGGACGCGCCGGTCCCGATGACCGGACGCGCCTGTCGAACGACCGGACGCGACAGTGCCAGCGTCCGGTCGGAGTCCAGTAAGCTCCTTCAACGATCGGACGCGTCCGATCATGTGTGACCGGACGCGCCCCGCGTCCGATCGTCCTCTGTGAACCTCAGTTCCTTCTGGGTGCATGACCGGACGCGCCGGTCCCGCGAGTGACCGGACGCGCCGGTTGCAAACCCTAGCACCCGCTCGCCTGAAACCGCGCTGTACTGACCGGACGCGTCCGGTCACACCGTGACCGCGTCCGGTGCAGCGTCCGGTCACCTTAGTGACCCCGTTCACCTCCGTTTCTTTTCCGACTTTCGGCGTAGTGGAAAATAGGCATTTCATTTCCCCGAAATCGCCTGAATCCCGCGCTCACACGCTCGGCGAGAGGGAGAGAGGAACCCAAACCCCTCTCTACCCGCAAACCACAGCGCGACCAACGCCACCTTTGCAAATGTGCCAACACCATCAAGTGTACATCTCCATGTGCTTGTGTGTTAGCATTTTCTCAATCATTTTCAAAGGTTTTCCAGTTAGCTCACTAGGCCCTACATGCAATGCACTTCATGAATTCACCTAGTGGCACCCGTGCATCGAATAACCGATAAGACTTCCCCTCTTAATAGTTCGGCTATCGATCCTAAACCACTCACACCCTCTATGGTGTCTTGAGTGTAAAACAAAATGGCCCTATGGTTATACCTTTGCCTTGAGCCCATTTTGTTCCTCCAAATGATATGATCCACTTCATATCATCACATGACCGTCTTGATCCATTGACCTTGACTTCACTTGCTCTTCACCGTTGCATCGGTCCGTCGGCGCCAAGTCTTGCTCAAGCTTCACCATCGCATGGTCCTTCGCTTCGAAGCCTCGACTTGCCCTTCACCTTCACAACCGGTCCATCGAGCCAAGCCCCATCTTGGTCTTCATCATTTTGGTCATATGAATCAATGTCATGTCTCATATGCAATGACCACCTTTATCTAAATCATCCACTTAGATACAAAGGTTAGTCCTAGGTTTCATCAATTAGCCAAAACCAAACTAGGGACTTTCACTTGTGCACATTTTAGAGAGCCAATTGCGCTCTGCATTTTTAGCTAGCGAGAAATCCAAAATATATGATGTCTATATTTTGAGATCTAATTTAAGACACTGTTAGAAATTTTTTTTTACTAAAATCTCTATTTTTAAAAGGCTTTTGAAGTTGCTCTCAGGGAAAACAACTTAACAAGAAAGTAGTTTTTTTAATACGATATACCTCTGCTTATATTGACTGCAATTAATAGTTAACAAAGTAAAAGCTGAAAATACCAGCTCACAAAAAGAACACCACAATAAGTGGACATAATTCTATATCAAGTCTAGGTAAAATCAGATTTCTCCAATATCCAAAACATTGCTCGTCAGGGGAACAAAATCATGCAGCTCGTCCTTTGCTTATCAACACTGAGGGGGTGTTTAGTCGTTGGGGTAAAAAATTTGAGTGTCACATCGGATGTTTTAAGAGATGTCAGAAGGGGGTGTTCGGATACTAATAAAAAAAACTAATTACATAACTCGTCTGAAAACCACGAGACGAATTTATTAAGCCTAATTAATCCACCATTAGCACATTTTACTGTAGCATGACATTGTCAAATTATGGATTAATTAGGTTCAAAAAATTCGGTTTGCAAATTTATCGCAATATGTGTAATTAGTTATTTTCATCTATATTTAATACTCTATATATGTATAATTAATTATTTTTATCTATATTTAATACTTCATACATGTGTCAAACATGTGACGTGATGGTTTGAATTTTTTTTCGACCAAACACCCATGGAGTTTGAAACCTGACGGATTTAAGCGCTGGAGCCGTAAATTTGCACTGTAGCCACAGTGCTGGGCCCGGTGTTCGGTGCCTTTACACAGTCAGACGCGGCAGCCACTGCTGCAGTGCTGCTGCCAAACCAAACAGCTAAGGGCCCATTTGGTTGCAATCGGTTAAAGTTTAACTCCCATCACATCAATGTTCCCTCAAATGCATGGAAATGTAAACTAATTGCATGCATGTCGGCACAGATTAGGAGTAATTTACGAGACGAATCTATTAAGCCTAGGCCCGGTTTAGTTTGCAAAAAAATTTGCAAAATTTTTCAGATTCCCCGTCACATCGAATCTTTGGACACATGCATGAAACATTAAATATAGATAAAAAATAAAACTAATTACATAGTTTAGACGAAATTCACGAGACGAATCTTTTAAGCTTAGTTAGTCCATAATTAGATAATATTTGTCAAATAACAACGAAATTGCTACAGTAGCGTTTCCCAAAATTTTTCGGGAACTAAACAGACCCCTAATTAGTCCAAAATTAGAAACTTTTCGTCAAATAAGACGAAAGTACTACAATATTTGTTAAACTTTAACTCCTCAAACCAAACACCCCGATAAGTTATTCACATTGGGCCCACCGTCATTCACAGAACGGTCCGAAATTTCGCGAACCGCGAAACTCCCCGCCCAACCTCTGTCGTCTTGAAACATTAGGCCCACCTGCCTCCGTTCCACCCCCTCACGGTTCCCTCCAAAATCCGTCTACCCCGCCACATCCTCACAAAAGAAACACACCCCCAGATCCCCTCCCAGCCACGTCACCGATCCGCGCACCCGCACCTCCTCCATTCTCTGCCACCCATCCCGCATCCAGCGGTGCAAAGCTCCCATCACGCGGATCGTGCCTCCCATCTGCCCCAAAAGGCCCTGCTTCTATAAAACCCATCCCCACACGCCTCCACTACCCACATCAGCACTGGTCTCCCCTTCACACGAGCGCAAACACAACCACCCACCCACAACTTCCAATCAGGGGAGGCGGCCGGCGGCGGAGATGTCGGGCAGGGGCAAGGGCGGCAAGGGGCTCGGGAAGGGCGGCGCGAAGCGTCACCGGAAGGTGCTGCGCGACAACATCCAGGGCATAACGAAGCCGGCGATCCGGAGGCTGGCGAGGAGGGGCGGCGTGAAGCGCATCTCCGGGCTGATCTACGAGGAGACCCGCGGCGTGCTCAAGATCTTCCTCGAGAACGTCATCCGCGACGCCGTCACCTACACGGAGCACGCCCGCCGCAAGACCGTCACCGCCATGGACGTCGTCTACGCCCTCAAGCGCCAGGGCCGCACCCTCTACGGCTTCGGCGGCTAGGTTAGGTCAGGGTAGTTGCCTGTCGAGGCGTCTCGGTTCGGTGATACTAGTTTGGTTACCTTCCTGTGTTCGTCTGGTAGTTGCTGTAGTGGTTGTAACTGGTTGATTTGTCCGTCATGTTGTGTGCGTCTGTAAGCACCGCTGGTTCGATGGAATTGGAATGGATGACGAAGTAGGAAAGTTATCCAGTTTGATTTGAAACATGCTCCAATGTAGCGTTGCCTCTAATTGGATATCTCGCAATTGGTTCAATTGTGCAGCACCTATAAAACCGTCTGTATCACCCAAGAACTTTTTAAAACCGTAAAACCGTTTAAATTATATCTAGAGCGGTCAGCGGTTTTAGACGGCGTGTTTTAACGACGGTTTTGATTTTCTTATTTATTTTTGCTGAATTTTTAAAAAACCACAGGAAATTATAGTAAAACTATAAAATAGAAAATTTAATTTTGTTAGATTTATAATAAATATATAATATAGTATATTTTAATATAAGTTTTTTCTATAGCTAAATTAAATTTTATCTATAATTAATTAGAATAGTTTATAGCTATAACTTTTATGGTCTAATTGAGGTTAAATTTTTTTATAGTGAACTAATTATTGTATGTTTGATCTGCAGTAAAAATTTCATTCGGATCGTGTATAATTTAGTTATAGATTTATTTATATTTAATAAGCATAAACTTAAATATAAATCTAAATAAATTTATAACTAAGTTATATATGATCTAATGAGTATGTAAATAAATTTATAATTAAGTTATATATGATCCAATAAGTACGTAATTTGTACTATAGTTCAAGCATATAATAATAACCTCATCATAAAAATTTCATCATAATTAGACCATACAAAGGTGAAGCGAATTATTCTAATTAATTACAGATAAAATTTGATTTTTTAACTAATTTAAAGCTACAGAAAAAAAATTATACTAAAGTATACTATATTATGTATTCGTTGTGTAGATCTACTCATGTGGAGTCCAATAAAATTAAATTTTCTATTTTATGATTTTTCTGTGATTTACTATGATTTTTCAAAGATTCGACGAAAATAAATAGAAAAAGAAAAAGTCAAAACCGTCGCTACGATAGCAAAATCATGGTTACTGTAGTAAAACCGTCGTCAAAACCAGTAAAACCGCTGTCAAAACCGCTTCAAGGTGTAGTTTGAACGGTTTTAAAAAATTTAGGGGGTAAAATAGACGATTTTATAGTTAAAGGTGTAAGTTATACACTGACTGATACTTCAGAGGTTAAGTAGATTTTTTTTTCTCTTATCGTTGGATCTGTGAAAATCGTGGTTGGAATTTGGCGGATGGATGGATCGCTATCTTGAAATGTGTCAAGGGG
The DNA here is from genome assembly GCA_038087645.1 of Saccharum hybrid cultivar R570. Taxonomy (NCBI): domain Eukaryota; kingdom Viridiplantae; phylum Streptophyta; class Magnoliopsida; order Poales; family Poaceae; genus Saccharum; species Saccharum hybrid cultivar. Next base: position 6,814,268 of record JAQSUU010000366.1, on the reverse strand, counting down.
AAGGAGCGAACACGCAGCAGTCAGAACTCAGAAACTGGGACCAACAGGTACGTCCCCAAGCCGCCCCCCGTTCAGCAATTTCGTCGAGCAGCTGAGACGCAGGGTCCCTTGTCCATGGGCACCCCATCCATCCCATTGATACTGTTGTCTGCTCCAGATGGTGCACGCGCTCTGGCGCTCCCTTGGCCCTTGGGTCTGCTTGGTGTCGAGTTCGAGGGGTCGGCGATTCCGACTCCTACGGCACAGGTGTGGGGCGCGACGAGTGGCAACTTCAGCCTTGCTTGGGAATTGGGATTGTTGTCTTCCCAGTCTGGGGCTCGGATTTCGCTTGCCTGCTCTATCGGTAATGATTTCCCTATCCTTTACACGTCCTTATCACGGCTTTCGTTTCAGTGATTTATCGATGGTTATTAAAAGCTGCTGGGATTAGTCTTGTTGTGGGTGGTTGTTCCCTGTGGGTGGCTTTCGTCACTCGTCAGGCTCAGGCCTGCTTGTATCCATGGAACTTTCGTGGTTATCACACATTCTCTGGTTTGTTATTTGTTTCAGAGGTTTTTTTCCTGCTTCGAATGCAACAAGTGGAGTGTTGACGTTGTGTTCGGCGCAAACCTTGATCATTGAGAGCTCGAGACCATTGTGGAATTGGTTTCAGTCCGATATATTAGTGTCTTCTTAGCCCGAGTACCTAAACAAACTTCTTTAACTATGCCAGCAGGCTGATGGAATACCAAGATAAAGCGAATGCATCCAGAAGCAAGTTTTGCAGAGACGATTGATGAGATTTCAAAAGCATTCCAGCATTGAGCAGTGGAACTAAAGGTATAAAAAACTTTGGGCCATGTTACTGAATCTTACTGTTATATGAAACTAAATTCTGAATTTGCAACGAGCTATATATGCTCTGGAAAATGCAAACAGTGTGCATTTTAGCGTATTGAAGGCTTGAAGCTTTGCTGACCCAGAATCCTGATGCTATGGTGCTAGTGAAACTATAATATTCTACTAGTCTAGTGCTACTCTTGTACTACTGATTTGCAACTCAGAAATCCCTAGACATTAGCAATGTTGATTCAGTATCATGCTCATACCTGGTCTAAATCAAGAAACTCAAACTTGAGATTCAAAACCAATTGGTTCTTCTGAAGTGCACCACACTCCGTTCTGAGTTGTGGTGCCACTGTTTACGCAGTTGTTTTTTTGAAACTTCAGCAGTAGTTCTGCACTTGTGCTATTTCATTAGAGTAAAGTGCCAAGGAATTGCAAAGAAAATGTGTATGTCTAATAAAAACAACTATCCTTGGGTCTAGGTATAGATTGCAGGTCATAAGGGAATTGACAACTTTGGTGACCTTTACTGTAAAATGATATCTGTAACTGCATACGAAAGGAATATGTAAATAAATAATATGTGTCAAATTAAATTTCTGTCTCTGTACTGTACTCCCCCCTATAAATCACTGTGTTTAATGACAGATACAGGAAGACCGAACCTTGAAGTACCAAAGTAGGATGTTTTTTCTATTACAGTACCAAAAGAGAAAACTATAACTCTACATGAAGAGTCAGAGCCCCCAAACTTAGTGGTTATCCTGTCCAAACTCCAAAGTGAGAACTGAGAAGTGATGTTATCAAACATATACAAAGTCAATGTGCAACTGAGAAGTTTCTAGTTAGATGAAGTTAAACAACTGCCTTATCAGCTCCATACTTCCATCACTTTGTTTTGTTGCACCATAGATCATCAGCTATGAACTGCATCCATGTGTTGTCTTTACCATGCTCATTTGAACCAGATGACTGTCCAGCATCCCCGACACCTGTAAACTGTTCTTGTTTTTCTTTAGCTTGTGATGAGCTGCACTCGCCTTGCTTTTGCTTCTGAAACTCTCCGAGTGCCACATTTTTCTTGAAGACACGACACAATGCATATGAGTCCTGTAAAATAACAGTACGAATTAACAAGAAATTGACTGCATTTCTGTTCCCTTAACAATTTAGGTGGGATGATTTTTGCTTTTGCGCCTATGGAAGGAAGATTTCAGGTTGAACAATTTGGATGAAGAGCTATTGCCATGCAAAGTTGAATGCTAGTAAGTTGCTTCTTGAGTGCTTCCTATCCTTCTACTGAACAATATATGGTTGTATGTACTGAAAAAGTTTATCTAGATTGTACTGCACTGTACCGTTGGGAACTTTTTACTGAATTCCATGTCCTCTTTGTTCAAATAAATTCCATGTTTATCATTTGTTTTCTTAAGATATAATATCTAGAGTCAGAAAATCCAGCATCAAGTACAGGTGTACAGCAAGAAATCAACAGTGTGCAGATTCAGAACTTATAGCTAAAGCAAATCACTCATCTCCAAATAGTTTTACTGTGTACTTGGGTCGAATGATTTTAGCTCAACTCTTCTTTAGTTCATAGAAATGTCTACTAAGAAGTCAGAGTTAATATCATGCGGCTAGAACACGAGCAATCACTCATTCCTCCAAATAATTACTATGGCACCTGCTTTAGAACTGAATTAGGTTGTCATGAATGATCCTTGTTCAACTTTTATTTGTTCATAGAGATTTCAATTAATGCCTTTTCTAACAAAATCTGTATTGCCCGATCTAATTCAAATGGGGTCAGTCAGACATTTTATCGGTTCTGGCTTTAAGTTTTCTACTATTAAGTAAAGTAGTTGTGGGACATGGAGAATAAAGTGTAAAGCCACCGACACAACACTGGGTCACACCACACATGTCTAAGCTTTAAGGTAGCATCCACATGCAACTGACCCAGACTATGTATACTCTGAAGTCTGCATCATGAGGTGATGGAGGCACCTACTAAACCGTGTACACTCATGTGTTATCATTTCACATCCCCGACCAGGAATTGGATGTTAAATTTGTCTTATCAAGAGCACCAGAAAAAGTGTACCATGTATGACCCCATTAGATAACTGTAAAGAAACTTCTGCTGTACTTTGCAAAGTAACTATGGTCCATGGAAGCAAGGAATACTTTATGGCCACAGAAGGATACGGGGAGAAAAGGGATAAGAGCCCTAACTTTACATGCACTCCATGCATAAACAACGTAGCTTCCTAGAACAAACAATTACCTAATTTGTTTTTCTGTATGTTTCAACGTGAATGTTTCTTTAGCATGATGATCCTTGAAATTCTTGTGTATCTAAGGACATGGTTACTACAACATTGATTAATACAGAGAACAAACATCTTTTTATTTAGGGAAGTCGGTTAAATTTTTTATACAATTGAATGCAGACTGAGATCACTAAATGCAACAGAAGCAACACACAAGGTTTAACTCATAATACTGATGCATAGGAACATGAATGGGTTACCTGAATCCCCATGGTGTTTTCGCATTCGCTTTCCTCGATGCGGTACTCATGCATCACCCAGTTGGTCCTCAGCCCCTGAGGAGCTCGACCCTTGTAGTAGACCAATGTCTTCTTCATGCCAATTGATCTGTTCTGGTAGTTGATTCGCCGATCTTTGCCTGTCGATTTCCAGTATCCTGCTTGAGTTGCGCGGTTTGTGCGGCATCCATTTGGATACTTCCTATCCCTTGGCCCAAAGAAATACCACTCGGAGTCTCTACTAGGCAGGAATGATTTCTCTTCCAAAACAAAGATATCTCAAATTTCAGTCAGGAGTGATGAAATCTCAGGATGAACAACTGAATGAACTTGGATTTCAGGTTACCTTCTAGCTCCCAAGGCTCACATTTGTAGAGGTCTACTTCAGGGATTATGTCGAGCTCGATGCTGAGCCCATGGACCTTCCTCTTGAGGTAATAGTTCACAAGCTCCTCATCAGTTGGATGGAACCTAAAGCCTGGTGGGAGATCAGCGGGCGCCATGGCCTCCCAGCTCGCTGCCTCCTTTCTTGCTGATCTTTCTCTTTGTCTTTACCCCTTTGTCTTTCCCTTCTGTTGCCGGCCACTGTGCTCTTTAGCTCCTCCGTGAAATGATTCAAAGCCTGCCCTACAAGTAGCCGTGTTTCCCTTTACATGATTCTCACACAAGCTCTGGACGTCTTACAGCACCGCTGGATCTTCTTTCCTTATCTTTTAATGAAACAAACTTTTCTTTTTTTGTTTTCTGGATAACACACCTTTATGATATTCATGCTAGTAGATTGTGTAGGGCTGTATTGGGATGTGAAAGTTGTCACGGCATTGCCCTCTTGCGCCGTGGGGGTATGTTCTTTTGTTCGCTGAACTTGTTTTTGTGTTTCAGAAGCTTGGTCTCTTTGAAGTGTCATAGAAGAGAACATGACTAAAGGTGAGGGTGTTCTAGTAACATGTCTCTATGTATCGGGATCAGCGCTGCAAAACAGAAAGTTTATGGAAGGTAAAAAGAAAACTAAAGGTCCATGCAGCCATGAGGCCTTCCAGTGTCAATGAGCTTGCATTGCTATCTATTTAGCCATCTAGATCAGACAAAACTTTTGGCTTTGGATTCTGATAAAGGAGTACTCGAGTACTAAGGATCGCCATTCACTTTTTAGTCTAGCATATATGTCTCTGGATGCATAAACTTGATTGTCTACCCCCGTAGTAGATATGATCTAGTTCCTTTCTTTCTTTAAATGAAAATTTTTATAAACAAATCACAGTCTCAACCAATATAACAGAGATTTTATTTGATTTGAACCTTGGTTGGGAAGAAATCCTTCTGTCCATCTTGTGGTAACTGGTAACTCGTTTTCTTCTTCTTCTTAACTTCCCCAACACTACAATGATAACATGCACTTAAAGAGGTCTGCAACTATAGTCTTACCGAATTCTACAGAAAAGACATGCATCCCTTTCAGCTGCATGTGGTCTAAAGCAAATTTTGCAGCTAAATGTAGATTTGCAAATTGCTTTTGCAGTTGATATGCCTGTTGAAATGGTGGAACAGTTCAAAGGTGGTTCCAAGGTGTTGTGTTGACATCAAGGGGGCACTCTGAACATTGCAGAGGCAACATGCTTGCAACAAAGTTTCACGATGAAGATGCTTGTAAGGTAGACTTCTGAACTTTAGTTTTGCCCGATGCTTAGAAATCTGATAGAATACAACACTATTATTTTGCTAAAATCTACAGAAAAGTATTCTTCAGTGGTTATCTTAAATCTGTTATCATGGCACTTCTCGGAGGGTAATTTGCTGTGACATGTTGAAAAATGAATTCCAAGACTTTCAAGGTAGGAGGGTCCAAAGCATCTCTATCTAGGTCAAACTGGTCATACTTATTGACCTGGAAGGGGTTCTGATTGACATTCCAGAAAGGGCTGCTGCAACAGCATGTGTTTAACCTCTGATATTACTTATGGAATAAGTATTTCTTTGACCCTTTGTGAACCCAAGCGTTTTAGCTTAGCAAAGCATCACTACTGACAGCATGTGATTGAATGCCTGCTGTTAGGCTTTTCCATATTAGCAGATCTATAGAGACCTTTAATGATATAATTGTAAGAACAACACTGCTGTTTGAACAAGCTATACAGCATTTCTGGACTTCTGGTTATATATATTATATATATGCTTGAAGGGAAAACTGGTTTCTTACATGTGTAAGTAGTAGATATTTGATGCGCTGCAAAATATGAGCCAATGTTTTTGTCAAATAATCTTCAAACTCTTCAGTAACATAATATTTATATATATCAATATATGCAAATTACCTCATCTTATGATAACATGTACACCAGTGAACTGTCTTTGAGATTAAATTGTGTTTTCCTTTTTCCATTTTATTGGCTGACTGCAGATGCAATTGCGTAAGATGAGCAGAATAGCTAGATTTTGGAGCTTGATATAACTTAAGAGGACAGGTATAATAGCCATAATAATTGTCTTCAATTTCCATTCATACTGCGCATTATATTTCATCTGACATATAGGCACAAGACAAAAACTATGCAATGGCATAGCTACATCCAGTATACTTCACAGAAGAGAAAAGACACCACTCAAAAAGTACAATACATTCGATGAAAAGCCAAAAAAGAAGAAAAGAAAAGAAAAAAAAACAAGGGAGCTGGTTGTTCCTATATACTATATAGTATATTAAATATATATAACCCTCCTTATGAACTCAACTCAAGGAAGGATTCTGACAACAATCTTGAGGCGGCAACGATCCTTCAACTCCCAGCAATAGGATGGAAGCTGAAAACCCAAAGGATGCCTGCTTATTGCTATGATCTTACACCTTGTAGACATGATCACGGTGGTTATTAATAGCCAGCCAGCAGCATCTTGATCAGAGAAAAAGAAAGAAAAATAGTTATTAGGAGAATTTTTATCAGCTGCATCATGTTTGAACAGATCAAAGGCTTCTCAGGTGGCAAGGGCCACACAGGAGGTGCTCTCCTCCGCACCATCCGCCGTGCTGGAGCACCATGCGTCATCGGAAATGAACTGCATCCAGGACTCATCCTTGTCCGCGTCATCGTCAGCTCCACCGGATGTGGACCCGACGGGCACGTCCGGCGACGGGGTCTGGTACTCCTGGCTGCCGCTGGTGAGCAGCTGCTGGCAGGCGCCCTCCAGCAGCGCCATGCTGCACTGCGCTTGCAGGCCGTCTACCTCGGTGCAGATGGCGTTCTTCTTGAAGACTCGGCATAATGCATACGTGTCCTGATCATGAGAATGCCAGCACAGAGCGAGGAATTCAAAGGAAAAAAAAAGTCATTATTAACCAATAATATCTGTGTTTTTTTTGCTCGTTAACTACGACACTGATGCATGATTATGTTTGTACCACATGCTACATTTGCTATATCTCGTTGAACAAATTAAACACAAACCATGCATGCCCTTTACTGATTAATGTTTTTGTGTTCTGTTATTATTAGTATAAGAAAAGAGAGGACGTGATTTATGCGCGCGCAAGAGAAAGAGACGGCAAGGGAAGGGAAGGGTGTGCGAGGCTGATGATGGATTCAGCATGGAATAAAGCGGAAAGCGGGCGACACCGACTCGCTTGGCCATGAGAGCGGGAAGAGGGTGAGCCGGTTTGCTTTGTTTTGCTTTGCCCTTTAATACCTCATGGACGTGATCAATGCACAGCCCAATGGAGATCATGTCTGCTGATGATACTAGTAGTAAAAAGAGGAGATTAGAGAGGATTCGCCATACATATACATAGTACGGCTAAGCTACTAGACTGTAGAGACACGAGAAAGGAGAGCATCCAGAAAATTTCCGTGTTAAAAGGAAAAAAAGGAATTAAAGGGGTCGAAAATATGATCAGAGCCCTATCTAGCTAGCTATATAACAGATGCGTCATGATGTATCTATATATGCACTACACAGCACGTGATATATCACGATCATGATGAAATCACGATCTAACTAGCTAGTTCAATGTAAGCTGCCTAGCTTATTCAGCATACCGGCCAGTTCATTGTAAGTTATACCCTTATTCAGCATAGCGGTTCGCTACCACTGCCACTGGCAGCATGCAGGCACATGACGCAAAATCGATCACAAAGCCAATGCAACAAGCAGCTATAGTAGTAGCCGTAGGTAAAGTAGCTAGCTGGCTAACCTGGATGGGTAGCGTGTCCTCGGCGTCCTTGTCGTCGAGGCGGTACTCGTGCATGACCCAGTCGGTGCGGACCCCCTGCGGCGCGCGGCCGCGGTAGTAGACGAGCGTCTTCTTCATGCCGATGGGGCGGCCGCCGTGGTGCAGCACGCGGCGGTCCTTGCCCGTGGACTTCCAGTACCCCGCCCGCGTCGCGCGGTTGGTGCGGAACCCGTTGGGGTACTTGCGGTCCCGCGGCCCGAAGAAGTACCATTCCGGGTCACGGCTAGGCAGGAACGACTTGTCTGGATGCATTTCAATTTCATGCACCCGATTATTGTTCAGATCATCCAGCACAAATCACGAATTCTCTCGATCCAGCGGCGCTCGGATTATTGCAGCAGATCGAGGACGAGATAGTTGGATGGAAGAACGAAGACATGTATACGTACCTGCGAGCTCCCATGGCTCGCACTTGTAGAGGTCGACCTCGGGGATGATGTCCAGCTCGATCTTCAGCCCGTGGATCTTGCGGTTCAGGTAGTAGTTCACCAGCTCCTCGTCCGTCGGGTGGAACCGGAAGCCCGGCGGGAGACCCACCGGCGCCATGGTGACGACGTGCGTGTATGTCTCTCTCTCTCTCTCTCTCTCGATCTTCGGCGCGGCGGTGAGAGATGAGCGAGCTACTCCTGGAGTACTAGATGACGTACTGATGCCGCCGGGCGCCGGGATCGAGCTGGCGTGGCGCGCCGAGGAGTGCACCGGCCGGCGATCAGCGAGCTCGATCGCCCACGGGGCCGGGTGTGAGCTAGCGAGCGTGGCCGAAGACACCTTGCTTGCTCCGTTCCTCTTTGGGCACTGCTGCGGATCGATGCCTTTACCTGCAGCGACCCCTGGCCTTATAAGTACTAGTTTTTCTCCCGACCCGATCGATCGCCGGCGTCAGCAGGTGGTGGCCCTAGCTGGGCCTGGGGTCGACACGGACACACTGCCGCAGACAGAGTCATGCCTCTCTCACGATTCTGGGCGATCGGATGGCCACCTTTAGTTGTCGCTTTTCCCAGATTCCCTAGCTAGCCCTCAGCCCCTCACAAGCTTAACCCTTTTTTCCATGGGCTCCAGGATCATGCATGCTCCTCTTCCTCTCTCTCTCTCTCTCTCTGGAGTGCATACAACGACTGGCCACTCTCTCCTCTCTTCCACCGCCTGCAGGCCTGCACTGACGATAGATCATAGATGCATGGTCTCGCCCTCTGCCCCTCTCTCATCTAGCTGCAGTACATCACCGCGCAGGTTTTACTCTAGAGTAGTCTCTAGGCATACAAAAGCGTAGTTTTTTAATTTTTCACTAGGGAGACATACAAAATCTACACTTTTCTATGTCTCCCCAGTGTATATCTGATCTCCTCAGTCCATTGCCTTGATTTATGAGAGATCGATCGATTTGTATGTTTGTATGCAGATTGTGGGGGACGACGTACGTAGACCGCTTGTCGGTGACCAAAAGTGCACGATTACTCTAGGCTGCTGAAATTGAATTCTGATAGTATCTCTAGTTAGGTATAGAGTGGATCAAACTCTAAACTCCGCCGTGTATTTAGTAAAGCAGTCCCAAACATCCTAATTCCATTATTTTTCTGAAGCACAGCAAGCCTCTCAATTCATTTTACTGGAGCATCCAACAAGATGGTCAAGAACTCGCGGATGTTTCTTTTTTTGGAGTACACATATAGTAGATAGAAAATCTAGAGTGCAGCAATCTGCAGTGGCAAAACATGCTTATACTTGACGGCCGAGAACATGGTGTACATGGCAATCAAATAAGCTATCCAAACCTCATCTTATTTTAGAATTGTACATCGTCGAAGGATATATGAACAGTTATGACTCTCATGGATTTATTTATTTATTTTAGCGAAAACACCATACACATGTACAATCATAACATATGTGCACGCACACGCATACACCCTACCTTATGGAGAATCTGAAGAACTAGGTTGAATCTTACGCAAGATGTATATGCGTGGTATATAGAGTAGTTCTCATGCCGTGTTATTCGATATCTAAGAATAACCTTAAAAAATAGAACAATATTTTTTCATGATTGATACTATAAGTTTGATCGGTTATGTTTGTTTAAACCCTATTCTTACTGCAAAATATCATTCCTGCACATATTCTGTTATGCTAGATGATTGCATGGTTATATATATTTTGGTGTTTCAAAGGTCCACCTTGCCATTATAAAAAAAGTTCTCAACATTGCTGATGTTTATGTTATTGATTCCTGTTTTATGTCTCCTCAGTCCTGAGGAGAGAACATTGTGTTACCAACAGTGCCGGCCCTAAGTTTTTGGAGGCCCAGGGCGAAACACAAATCTGGGGCCCTCTATACATACATGTAGATGATAGTACTAACTGTAAATATATATTTATAAATACTTAACAGTGCATGCAAAAGCAATATGTGCTGGATCCTTCCAGACAACTATTGCCAACTCATTTGGATCTCTTGAAGTGTTTGAATTCTTCTTGCGAAACTTATGCATAGAACCCCTGAGTGATTGTGTTAACTCATCTACTCGTGCTTTCTTTTTCCTTTTCTCACTGCCCGAAGCAAACTTTCTTTTTCTTGATGTCATTATGCTGTTAAAGTTTACGGAAACAATTAGTTCAAAAAATTAACCCATCTACTCTACTCGTGCTGCTGGCTCAGTATGGCTCACCGCCGATCGTCGATTCGTCGTCGCTCGTTAGGGTCGGGCGGCGTTGGCGAGTCGCAGCCCTTCGCGTCGAGTCCAACGTCTCGCCTCTCGTGGTCTCGCCGTCGGGCACGTCGTTGCGCTCGGTGCTCGTGGCCTCGATCGGCTCGCGTCCGGCCAGCGGCCGCCGATCTGCCATCCGCGTCGTAGCCGCAGACGAGGACTTGCGGACGCAGAGTCAAGAGAGTTTGCGTGTGCGTACTGTTGGCTTCTCGTGGACGCTACTACTCTCTCTTTTTTTAATACGTGGTCTCGATCCTTATCACAGAAGCCAGGAAAGTGCAGGCCGGCAACTTCACGTCTTCATTACTGGGCAAAATACTAGTAGTGTTTGCATACTTGGGGTGAGGCCCTGCCAAATCGGAGGCCCAGGGCGGCTGCCCCGCGTGCCCGCGTCCAGGGCCGGCACTGGTTACCAACTTTGCCCTGAATGTTGATCGATCTGCGAGTGTATATATGTACACTATATATGCACTGCGTGACAAAAAGCAGAAAAGACACGGCAATGAAAGAAGGAAGCTAAGATAAAGAATGGAAGGAAAAAATATCTTTAGAAGTCTTGAGGAAGAAGGGGATACAGAGGAGCTTTGCTGTCTCAGCCACCCTTTGGTGTGCGCCATGCATCAGCTTTAATTTACTTTCAGGGATCCATCCATGATCGTCCCCAAAATGGAAGTAATGATAAGCGAAGCGCTGCACATTATGCAAATTAGATACAAGTAGGTACAAAAACTGATGAACGGTCATACATCTATATCTGACCAGTTTTAAATTTTATATTGGCAATTAAGAAAGGTCGATCTGTACATATATTGGGGAAAAAATTAGGCGGGTACATATATTTCATGGAAACGCCGTGTAAGGAGCTGTCGCGTATTCGTGACATGTATCTATGTGTAAGCATACGACTCGTAATAATAGGCTTTATAATGGAGTAGCTTGAAAGAAAAAAAAATACTATATAAATTTAGAGATTACAACTCTCTTTTAGGCGCTAAATGCTTGTGCATAGACATGTAAATTGCGAGGCATTGAGTCCCGAAAACCACCAAGCAACTCAAAACCCAAGGAAGAGGGATCATGCATGCAACAACCCGTGAGGCCGTGACCAGGTGTGGCGGACGGATTCTGCCCCAACCCGAATCAGGCGGTAGCGGAGGTGGACGAGCTTTCAAGGCGTCCACACGGCTCACCATCTCGCACGCCATGTTTCCAAATTGCTTAGCTTGTCTACCGATTGCTAAAGCATTGTTTGGAACCCTTCATACTGCTTTATGATTTCCTCCATGGTGGTCGCGAGTTGTTGCTAGAACTTCGTGGGCTTGCGCGATGGAGCCATCTTGCTCCGCTTGAGGAAGGTCTGGTTGTAGGAAAAAAATTAGGGCGGAAGTTCGCCAGCTCTGGATACTAAATGTTACGGTCCTTGCTTGCGAAGAAGCAACCTAAGATATAGTCGAAGAGGAATGGAGAATAATAGCACAAGTAAAAGGAGGAAGAAGCAGAGGGATGATTACTAGTTCTGTTTTTCATTTAGCATCCTCATTTGAGTACACGGGAATTTGTACCTACTTGTAGCATGCAGGCCGTCTATTCTGCCCCTGAATGGGCATAACTCGACACGAACAACCTAAATAGGCCCATAGACTCAGCCACTGTTATGAGCTCCCACCATCATCAACGTCTTCTGCATATATGTGACAAAGATAGGTCTACTATATCTATATGTGTGAATGGAAAAGCTAGTATCCTATTCATAGAGGTCCAAGAACTCATCGCATTTGACCCTGCACTATTTTTCATGTATATCTTTGATTCGTTATTTTTTTTTTCTAAATACATATTCTTAGAATCCTTGATATTTATAATATTTTGCAAGCATTTTTCTATACAATTCTACACATATACCTTGCACTACCACAATCCCAAATTAACTTGAGTGCTAAAAACCGCAAAGGAAAGGGCTTAAGCCGCCGATTCTTGGCCACAAACCGTTAAGCAAACACATTCAAGAATAGAAGATAAGGGAAATTACACGTTTTCAAACTATATACAATTCTTACCTAAGGGGCTGTTTGGATCCTCATTTTAGATGAATTGAAATCTACATAGTGGATTATGCTATTTGGTTTGGAATTTGAGATTCCATAACTTTTCAAAATTCACATATAAACCTATCTCAAATTCATAGGGTGGGAGATATAAATTGATTCGATAGATCATCATGTTATGTTTCTACTCTTTAACTTATAGCACACTCTTTAACTCGCTTTCCTATAGTAAAAATGTAATATATAAGCATCTCACTTGCATGGCTAACAACAACCATATTAGTTTAATTATTATGTGCCTAAATTACAATTTATTAGAATGAATTCAATTCCAAAGATCCGAGGCCAAGAGAGCATCTCCAAGAGATTAGCCAAATCATTTTCTAAAAGTGATTTGGCTATTATTAAAGGAAAAAAACGTCTTCAACAGACTCTGTAAATGACTCTTCAAATTTAGTACTCCCTCCGTCCATATAAGAATGTAATTCTCGTTTTTCGAGAAGTCAAGCAAGTTAAACTTTAGCTGAATTTGTATAAAAAAGTATTAATATTCATGATGCAAAATAAGTACCATCATATTAGTTATACAATATATTTTCATAATAAATTTATTTAGAGACATAAATATTAATATTGTTTATTATAAATTTGGTCAAACTTGAACTAGTTTGACCTGTATGGTTCTCATAATTGTATTCTTCTGTGGACGGAGGTAGTAGATCTCTAATTCTCTATTCCACCTTATTCGCTCTTTACTTTTAGATAACCTATCTCACTAAACATTCAATCTTTTGGTTTACAGAGTCTGTTGGAGTACTCTAGTATTTTTTTTTGTTAAATCTATTTTAGAGAATAGCTAAATCAGTAAATTTGGCTAGTTTTTTTTCTTAATCTCTCAGAGATGCTCTAACGTGCATGGTCCCATTGTTTATATTTATATTCGACAAGCCAAGCCAAGCCAAGATGCTTGTTCGGATAAAAGAGACGGGTTCAGATTAGCCCGTCATCACCTTCAATGTGCCCGTGTTTGGTGGGCAATAAACTCTAGGAAAAATTGGATTTGTACCATCAACAAAACATATTGTTAGATATATACCATCAAAAATTCTTCTTTACATATATGTACAGCAAAAGATGAAGATACTATAGAAATCTACCATTCCGTCGTCTACTTCTGTTAGTATGTTCGTTTTTTTTACCGCCAACCGGCGGCGCCTTTCCTCGGTAGCCTCCCTGCCGTGCTCCTCACTAGTGCACTCCGCTACAGCCCGCGCTCAAGGCCCCGCTCTCCCCTGCACTGGTGCCGCGTCTCCTGGGGCCTCCTCAACGCCGTGGTCTTCGACATCCCTAACCCCGCGCCTCCCCAATGGCATGCCCCGCACCGGCGCACCTCTCTTAGGTGACCACTTCGTGTGCCCTACCTCCATTGCTGCTGCTTTCCCTTCTTCGTTTCTCATCTTTCTTTCTTCTTATTAAATCCTAGGTTTTCCTTTTTACTGGTGCTGATTAATCAACCTCGAATTGATACCAGTGCTGATTAATCAACCTTGAATTGAGCTGTATGGATCCTTCTGAGACGCCAGACGGATAAGAGCTTTCTCCTTTCTTCTGAACCTCTGTAAGTTCTTGCCATTTATACCTATTATGTTGGTATGATGGATGTGGACCTAGAATTGTTGCTGATTGGCATCACATTTGTTCTTGCAGGAGTAAATGTAGAGTACAAATCACTGTCAATGCTTACTTTACTATGCAGGATGGTAGAAAGGAGTACAATCGGGGTAGGACAGCAAGCTGCCTTGTTGATTCAGAAGAGTACTCAATCATCGATCTAGAGAAAGATATTGATCCATATTTTAAAAGAAGTATTGGCAAAGAAACTACACGTTCCAGTAAAAGCAAGATGAAGGGTGAAAGATGTTGTAGAGGAGGATCCCAGCTTGAGTGCAAAGAAGGCCAGCTGTGCCAGAAGAGTGGTGTTGATCAAATCAATTGCTTAGGCGGTTCCGACTTACTCCATGAGTTGTTTTCTTTTGCCTATCAACATCTATAAGAAGATGAGGGCCGCAGTTGCAAATTATTGGTGGTGTTGGAGTGTGAATATATTAGGCCCACGAGGCTAGGCCCATGTGACCCATGTATGGTACCTATATAGCTACCCTTCTAGGGTTTGCCCAAATCAATAGAGAATCACAAGTTTAACATGGTATCAAGCTAGGTTTCCCTTTCCTCCCCACCCTCCCCTGCTCAGCCGCCGGCTGGAGGCAGCACCAGCCGCCGCCGAACATGGCCGGCCGGCCTCTCTCCCCTCCTCCCTCCATCTATTCCCACTTCCCCCCTTTCCCCTCTCCTTCGTCCCACATCTCCAGCGCCCATTCCCCTGCTCTGCTCGGGACGAGCCCCGTCTTCAACTGGTCGACCCGCGCGGACGCGCCCTCGACACCGCCGAAATCGAGTGGCGTCGGAAGCAGCACCGCCGCCGCCGTCTGCTCGACCAGCGTCGCGCTCTCCTCGCGGGTCCGCCTGACGGGGACGCGCCCTCCCACGCAGGCGCGGCCAACAGCAGTGGCTCCTTCCCTGGAGGCGGCCGGAGCCTCTGCTCCTGCCCCTCTAGCCTCTGCCCCCGCCCTTCTTGCTCCAGCGGCGGGTGGCCCTCTCTCCTGGGCGACCGTGGCTCCTTCCCTGGAGGCGGCCGGTGCCTCTGGTCCCGCCCCTCTAGCTCCAGCAGCCCCTCCAGCCTCTGCCCCGCCCTTCCTGCTCCAGCGGCGGGTGGCCCTCTCTCCTAGGAGACCGTCGCTCCTTCCCTGGAGGCCGCCACCTCCATGGACGGCCGGCCACCTCCTCCCTCCCCCTCCAACTTCCACCTCCACCCGCCCCCCTGCTGCTGGACTGGCCGTCCCACCTCCACCTGCCACCGCGCGCTAGATCCCGATCTCGCCGCGATCCATGGCATCGTTGCAGCAGGGGCCGGTCCAGGGGCCGCCAGGCTCGGGGGCGGGGGCTCTCCCCGTGGGGCACCGGGCGCAGCAGGCACCGCCCACCCCTCCTTCCCTGGCAGTCTGCCCACCCCGCCGTTCATGCTTTTCACTCATCGCTCCCCGTCCCGCCTTCCCTGGCAGTCTGCCCGCCCCGCCGTTCATGCGGGCACCGACGGCGGCGACTTTCGCCTCGCCATCCTTTGGCGGACAACCGGGCTTCTTGTCCCAGCCGCTGCCACCGTTCAAGGGGCCTCTAGGCGCGGCGTCTCAGCAACCACCGTCGTTTGGTGTTCCTCCCGGGGTGGTGTCCTAGGCACCGCCTCCCCTGTTTGGAGACCCTCCTGCTGTGGCGTCGCAGGCACCTTCCCTGTTTGGAGGCCCTCATGCCACGGCATCGCAGGCACCTTCGCCCTTTGTTGGTCACACTGTTGCTGCGTCTCTGGCGGCACCGTTCGGTACCCCCCCTGTAGCGGGGTCACAGCCAGCAGTGCCACTGCGGCCGACTTTCCCTGGCCAGTCTGGGCCAATGGCGGCAGCTTCCCTGTGGGCTACACATTCCGGTGACTCTCCAGGGCTTGTCGGTTGGGTTCCGGCTCCCTTGGCCTCCTCCTTCAGCACCACCGCCAGCCCTCCACCTGTTAGTCCTGATTGGATCGCCGACTCAGGCGTCACTTTCCACACCACGCCCGATGCGAGTCTACTTTCTTCTCTCCGTCCTCCCCACCCTTCTTGTCCCTCTTCCATCATGGTCGCTAATGGCACCTGCATTCCTGTCTCCTCCGTGGGCACTACCAGTTCCCACGGATCCTTTCATATCCCTGATGTTCTTGTGGCTTCCGGGATGGTTCACAACCTTCTCTCTATTCACCGTTTCACCACTGATAACTCTTGTTCAGTTGAGTTTGACCCCTCTGGCCTCACCGTGCGGGATTTGGCCTCCCGGGCTCCTCTGCTCCGGTGTAACAGCACTGGGCCTCTCTACACCCTTCGGGTTCCGGTGTCTGCTTCACCTTCTTTGCCTTCCTCAGCCGCTTTCGCTGCCACTCCTTCCTCCACCACTTGGCACCGTCGCCTCGGCCATCCTGGCCGGGATGCACTGATGCAGCTCAGTCGTAGTTCCGACATTCGGTGCTCTCAGGCTCACGATGATCACTTGTGTCATGCGTGCCAGCTGGCCGTCATGTTCGCCTTCCCTTTCAGTCCTCATCCTCACATGCCCCTCGTGCATTTGATCTTATTCATTGCGACTTATGGACTTCTCCTGTTCTCAGCATGTCTGGCTATAAGTACTACTTGGTGGTGGTCGATGATTTCTCCCATTATTCCTGGACTTTTCCCCTGCGGGCCAAGTCCGAGGCGTTCCCCACTCTTAGCCACCTCTTTGCTTGGGTATCCACTCAGTTCGGCCTCACCATCAAGGCTGTCTAGTGCGACAATGGCCGTGAGTTTGATAACTCAACCTCACGTGCCTTCTTCTTTTCTTCCGGTGTCCATCTGCGCATGTCTTGTCTGTATACCTCCTCTCAAAACGGCAAGGCGGAGCGCATGATCCGCACAACCAATGACATCATGCGCACTCTTCTGCTCCAGGCATCTCTACCCGCTCGTTTCTGGGCCGAGTGTCTGCACACCTCTACCTATCTCCTTAACCGCCTTCCTTCTACTGCTTGTCCAGCTCCCATGCCTCACCACGCTCTATTCGGTACCCCTCCTCGGTACGACCACCTTCGAGTCTTTGGGTGTGCGTGTTACCCTAACACCGCTGCCACCGTTCCCCATAAGCTGGCTCCCCGGTCGACCCTCTATGTCTTTCTCGGATACTCTCCGGATCACAAGGGTTACCGATGCTTTGACCTTACCTCTCGCCGTGTCCTTATCTCTCGCCATGTCGTGTTTGATGAGTCGGCATTCCTTTACTCCACCACCTTTCCACCCACACCTTCCCCTGACCCTGTGGAGGCTTCCTTCTTTCCCACTGACCCGGTGATTCCGCCACCCTTCTCCCTCTACCCTGCAGGTACTGCTCTGGTGCACTCTCCTGGTGGTCCCGCCTCGCCCCTGATGGACTCGCACCAGGACCTTCCGGTGCCTGACATGGTCGAGGCAGCCCCGGAGCTTCCACCCTCGCTCCCTGTGGCTTCGCTGCCTCCTGTTGTGCCAGATGCTGCCGTTCCGATCGCGTGACCGAGCACACCGACCCACCTCCTCCCGGGCGCTTCGGACTCGTCTACCAGCGCCGGCGGGAACCGTGTCCGCCCTCACCTCCTCTCGGACGCTTCGGCATCGTCTACGAGCGTCGGCGTGAGCCGGCTCCGCCGCTCTCGTCACCAGCGCCGTCGTCGCCGGTGCATGCTCCGCCGGCATCGCCACGCTCTCGCGCCGACCCGCCGGTGTACCACCCGCCTCTTCTTCACCGAGACCCTCGTCACACTCACCCGATGGTGACGAGGCAGGCGTCTCGCCCGCAGGCCCTCACCGCCGCCGCCTGCGAGCCGGGGATCTCTCCGGTACCCTCTTCCGTCCGCGCGGCCTTGGCGGATCCTCACTGGCGCCGCGCGATGGACGAGGAGTACGCGGCCCTCATCGCCAACCAGACGTGGGACCTAGTGCCTCGTCCGCCGGGCTCCAACATTATCACCGGCAAGTGGATCTGGACACACAAGAGGCGGGTTGATGGTTCCTTGGAGCGCTACAAGGCCCGCTGGGTCCTCTGCGGCTTCACTCAGCGGCCCGGCATTGACTATGCTGAGACCTTTAGTCCCGTGGTGAAGCCAGCTACAGTCCGCACCGTCCTCTCCCTGGCTCTCGAGCGCTCCTGGCCTGTGCATCAGCTGGATGTCAAGAATACCTTCCTCCATGGCACTCTGACTGAGACGGTCTACAACAGTCAGCCGGCAGGTTTCATGGATTCTTCTCGTCCTGACTTCATCTGCCGGCTCAACAAATCTCTCTACGGGCTCAAGCAGGCACCCCGGGCTTAGTACTCTCGATTCGCTACCTTCCTGCAGACTCTTGGGTTCACGGAGGCCAAGTCTGACACCTCCCTGTTCATATACCACTATGGGGGTGAGACTGCTTACCTGCTCCTCTATGTGGATGACATTGTTCTCACCGCCTCCAGCGAGTCTCTGCTCCACCGCATCATTGCCTCACTCCAGAAGGAATTTGCTATGAAGGATCTTGGGGTGCTCCACCACTTCCTCGGCGTCACTGTTGAGCCCCGACCTTCAGGCCTGTTCCTCCACCAGCGGCAGTTCACTTGTGACATTCTGGAGTGAGCAGGGATGACCGCCTGTCAGTCCTGCTCTACACCGGTGGACACCCAGGGCAAGCTGTCAGAGGCTAGGGGTCCGATGCTTGGGCCAGCGGACTCCACCACCTACCGGAGTCTTGCTGGTGCGCTTCAGTACCTCACTTTCACACAGCCGGACATCACTTATGTCGTCCAGCAGCTCTGCCTCTACATGCATGCTCCACGGGAGCCCCACCTGGCTGCTATGAAGCGACTTCTCTGGTACCTCCGTGGCACACTTGGCTACAGGCTGCTCCTCGACCGGTCCTCCACTGCCGAGCTAGTTGTCTACACCGACGCTGACTAGGCGGGATGCCCGGATACCCGCAGGTCCACCTCCGGCTACGCTGTCTTCCTCGGCGGCAACCTAGTCTCTTGGTCGTCCAAGCACCAGCCAGTGGTTTCACGCTCCAGTGCCAAGGCGGAGTACCATGCCGTGGCCAACGGCGTGGCCGAGGTCGCCTGGCTCCACCAGCTCTTGGCTGAGCTTCACCGCCCACTCGCTAGGAGCACGCTCGTCTACTGCAACAACGTCAGCGCGGTCTACCTCTCCACCAACCCCGTGCAGCACCAGAGGACCAAACATGTGGAGATCGATCTACACTTTGTCCGCGACCGGGTGGCCATCGGCGACGTCCGGGTTCTTCACGTCCCGACCACCTCCCAGTTTGTGGACATCTTCACCAAAGGCCTCCCTTCCTTGACCTTCTTCGAGTTTCGCTCCAGCCTCAACGTCTCCGGTGGCTAGTTGTGGCTGCGGGGGGTCCTGTGTGTGTTGTGCTCTTACTTGTTTTCTTTCTTGTTCAGCCTTGAACTCCGCTGCGTCGGTAGTTCAGACTGCGGGGGGGTGTTGGAGTGTGAATATATTAGGCCCATGAGGCTAGGCCCATGTGGCCCATGTATGGTACCTATATAGCTACCCTTCTAGGGTTATCCTAATCTGACACCTCCCTGTTCATATACCACTATGGGGGTGAGACTGCTTACCTCCTCCTCTATGTGGATGACATTGTTCTCACCGCCTCCAGCGAGTCTCTGCTCCACCGCATCATTGCCTCACTCCAGAAGGAATTTGCTATGAAGGATCTTGGGGTGCTCCACCACTTCCTCGGCATCACTGTTGAGCCCCGACCTTCAGGCCTGTTCCTCCACCAGCGGCAGTTCACTTGTGACATTCTGGAGTGAGCAGGGATGACCGCCTGTCAGTCCTGCTCTACACCGGTGGACACCCAGGGCAAGCTGTCAGAGGCTGGGGGTCCGATGCTTGGGCCAGCGGACTCCACCGCCTACCGGAGTCTTGCTGGTGCGCTTCAGTACCTCACTTTCACATGGCCGGACATCACTTATGTTGTCCAGCAGCTCTGCCTCTACATGCATGCTCCACGGGAGCCCCACCTGGCTGCTATGAAGCGGCTTCTCCGGTACCTCCATGGCACACTTGGCTACAGGCTGCTCCTCGGCCGGTCCTCCACTGCCGAGCTAGTTGTCTACACCGACGCTGACTGGGCGGGATGCCCGGATACCCACAGGTCCACCTCCGGCTACGCTGTCTTCCTCGGCGGCAACCTAGTCTCTTGGTCGTCCAAGCACCAGCCGGTGGTTTCACGCTCCAGTGCCGAGGTGGAGTACCATGCCGTGGCCAACGGCGTGGCCGAGGCCGCCTGGCTCCACCAGCTCCTGGCTGAGCTTCACCGCCCACTCGTTAGGAGCACGCTCGTCTACTGCAACAACGTCAGCGCGGTCTACCTCTCCACCAACCCCGTGCAGCACCAGAGGACCAAGCATGTGGAGATCGATCTACACTTCGTCCGCGACCGGGTGGCCATCGGCGACGTCCGGGTTCTTCACGTCCCGACCACCTCCCAGTTTGTGGACATCTTCACCAAAGGCCTCCCTTCCTCGACCTTCTCTGAGTTTCGCTCCAGCCTCAACGTCTCCGGTGGCTAGTTGTGGCTGCGGGGGGTCCTGTGTGTGTTGTGCTCTTACTTGTTTTCTTTCTTGTTCAGCCTTGAACTCCGCTGTGTCGGTAGTTCAGACTGCAGGAGGGTGTTGGAGTGTGAATATATTAGGCCCATGAGGCTAGGCCCATGTGGCCCATGTATGGTACCTATATAGCTACCCTTCTAGGGTTATCCTAAATCAATAGAGAATCACAAGTTTAACAGGTGGGGCAACTCAGCTGATAACCAACATTTGCACTGGATGAGTTGGGAGAGGCTCAACCAGCGGAAAAGCAAAGGAGGCTTGGGATTCAGGATTCAGGAGCTTTAACCTGGCCATGCTAGGGAAGCAAGGTTAGCGACTCATCACCAAGCGGGATTCCCTATGTGCAAGAGTCCTGAAAGGAAGGTATTTCCATGATACAGACTTCATGCATGCTACTAGAAAGAAACATGCCAGTAGTACGTGGAGGGCGATCCTTGCTAGTCGTGAGATTTTGTAGCATGGTTTGATTAAAAGTGTTGTCGACGGAGAATCCACTGATATTTGGGGCGATCGTTGGATCTTGGATCACTTTAGGGCGCGGCCGATCACCCCCAGAGAGGACGGGTATCCAGCCCTAGTTTCTCAGTTGCTGCTAGATAATGGTTCGTGGGATGAAGTCTTGATCCGAGACCGGTTCTTTCCGATTGATGCAGAAGCCATCTTGAGACAGCCGAGAGGGAGGGGATAGTCAGATTTCTGGGCCTGGGAACCTGAAAAGTTTGGGGTTTACACAGTACGATTAGCTTACAAACTTGTGTTTACAAGGAAATTTGAAGCTTTATTTGTGCAGCAGCCAAGCTCATCTGATGATGGACCTTGGAAGAAGATTTGGAAGCTGGAAATTCCGCCAAAAGGAAGAGTCTTCTTGTGGCGAGTGTTACATGAATTTTTGCCAGCGAGACAGATCCTATGCATGAGACATGTGGAACCGGTAGCTTTTTGTGAAGTATGTGGAGACCCGGAGGAGTCAATTAAATATGTTCTAGTTGATTGCACGGTAGCCAAGCAGTTCTGGAGTCAAACCAGAGCGGCAACCGGGGTAAAGATTTCTAGCTTTGCCCAAAAAGGGATCAAGCTATTATCCTGTGCGGCATGTGGGCATTGTGGATGATGCGCAGCAAACACCGGCATGGTGAGCTATGGATGACGGTCCAGCAGGCGGTGAACTAGGCGAAAGACATGGCGTTTGACTTGTGGCAGTTGGGACATCAGCTCGGTCAACCCAGCGGGGTGCATGATATACCAACATGGAAGCGACCGGAACCGGGTTGGGTGAAGCTGAACACGGATGCTGCATTTTTTGTGGAAAGCAAACAAGGGGCCACCTTGTGAATAAGAGATGAACGGGGTGTCTTCCAAATTGGCCAAGCTACTTGGTATGAGAGAGCTTTGGATGCATGTTCAATGGAGTCGGTGGCCTGCCAAGACGGTCTGAAGCTTGCTGCGCGGCTTGGGCTGCGGCGAGTAGCAGTGGAGATCGATTGCCTTCAATTTGTGCAGCCCTAGATAAAGGAGTCACATCGATCAGTCATTGATCCTATTCTGAAGGAGATCGATGAGGTTTGTCCTGCCTTTCTGGAGTTTTCCATTTCTTGTGTTAGTAGATCATGTAATAAAGTAGCACATGTATTAGCTAAACAAGTTTCTGCTTCGCACCATCTGGAGACGTGGCATGTAACTCCGACGTGCGTGTATGACTTGATCATGTTTGAGGCTTCAGCTAGCTGATAATGAAATGCAAGCAAGTCACAAAAAAAAGCTTGAGTGCAAAGAAGTTACAGAATTGATTGGAGAAACAGTACAACATTGAATTGTCATATTTCGGAAAGAAGACTGCAATGGAGAGGCGTGGAAAAGAGGCCCGTATCAATGCAAAAGGTGCTTTCAATTTGGACACATAGAGAAGGGTTGTACTGCCACTCAAGCTGAGAAACAATACAACATTGAATTGTCATATTTCGGAAAGAAGTCTGCAATGGAGAGGCGTGGAAAAGAGGCCCGTATCAATGCAAAAGGTGCTTTCAGTTTGGACATATAGAGAAGGGTTGTACTGCCACTCAAGCTGAATCAGAACAAGAGCTTTCACCACCTCATCCAAAAAAAAAAAGCAAAGGTACTGCAATAGGGATCCCACTGTAATGATATGTTTGATGTCTATGTTCCCTATCTAACTTATGTTGTACTTCCTAGGAAATTCAAATCTGAAGTTGAAGTCTCAAATGTTGATGTTGAACCATCCCAAATTGTGGTTGATCCAAAGGTGATGTCCAGTCCAGGTGTAATAAAAAGAAACATGACTTCTCTTTCTCCAACTAGCCCAGGTCCTACAACAAGAAGGATGGCATCTATCTCACCTGGAGGAATTAATCGAAGGTTCATTATTAGCTAGAAACATTAGCTTTCTTATCTATTTTGTGTGTGAGCATGGCTGGTCAACTGTGGTCTTTTGTGCAACTCTGTATGTGTAACTAGGGATCCTGTGTACATATGGTGCTGCTATGCAGTATTATCTCAGATTTTGATGAACTTGTAAAAATTAGTTGTACCCTGCTATTATATGGTATTGAAGTGGCAGCAAAATTGGGGCAAATTTGTGTTATATAATTCTCAAATGTTTGTGTTATATTTTGCTGAGAGGTTGTGTTATATCCTACTAAAAATATTGTTTTATATGACCTCCTGTTATAATACTGCTGAAACGGAAGCTGCAGCGCAGCTACATTGCTGCTGGAATGGGAGTTGGAGTGTAGCCATATATAATCAGTTCTAGCAAGGGTACAATGGTCACAATTAACGTTCAGTTAACAGAAGTGGTAAGCTGCTAAGAAGAGATATCTTTTGCTGGTACATATCTAAACAAGAATCTTTTGATGGTATGAATCCAATTTTCCCTAATCTCTATGTCGGCAACGTATTGTCAAAGTCTTGAAGCAAATAAAAAGATGCTACTGTAGTTCTGATATGTCACCACAATAACTACAGTCAATAACATGATGATGATGAAGGCTACTTGTTGACCTGCTAAATTTGTGGCAACGTAATTGTAGTGTCCATCTTATAACCAACAGCAGCAAATTAAAAGGCTGTTTTGCTCAAAGACACCCCCACAGCCCTATGCTATGCTTGGCCCACGGTTCCACCTCAACTCCCGCTCGGCCGCTCACTCGTGTGCATGCTACTATTATCTCTCAAATCACTTCATCATCGCTGATTCAAGGCAACGGGCAACGGCGCCTTAGCTATAAGGAATCCATCGCAGGTGCCCGGAGCGCATCTGCAAGAGTTCTTTATTTTGTTCTTTTAAAATATGGTGTTTGCTAATTCCTAAATTAGTACGAAGAAAAAAAAAAGAAGTCATCTATAAGAATTTCCTATATTTCTATCCCAAAAGTTTATTTCTCGGCACTTTTTCCTACGACCCGGTTTCATATTTTGTATCAGGAACCCTGAATTTGTTTTTGTACGTGTTTAAGTCCTTCCACCAGATCTTTTTCTCTTGTGCTTTTCTTATCTGGAACCCTGTCTTTCTTTCTTTTTACTAGACGGGCCAGGAAACTCCGGATGCGCGCTGCGCGCATATATGCGCGCTCGGGATAGATTTTTGCGAGGTTGAGAAAGATGGGGAGGGAGGGTGCCAAACTATTGAAAATAATTTTTTTCTTATTTTGCTATAAAATTAAGGATGAAAAAGGCTGATGACAAAACTGTTGGAGATGCTCTTGCTGCCCGGAGCCCGGAGCCGCGGTGCGGAGGACTTGTTCCACGTCGGTCGCTCCGAACCACCCGCCCACCATGCAACAGCAGCTTCCGCCCACTCATTCACCGGGCGGCTTCCATGCATATACACACTAGCAGCAGCTCTCCTCGTGGACTAGACACAGCCCAGTCATGTCTACTGCAGCCTGTGCGCCACGCGGCTCGGGACGACGCTCACGTTCTCGGCGCGGGTGCCCCCATCGCCGGAGCAGGAGGCCGGTCGTGGCGCCGCCGAGCCCAAGGGGCGCGACGTGCACCCGCAGCTGTGGCAGGCGTGCGCGGGCTCCACGTGCGCCGTGCCGCCCGTCGGCGCCGCGGTCTACTACTTCCCACAGGGACACGCCGAGCAGGCCGATCCCGCCGTTCGTGGCGTGCCGCGTCGCGGCCGTCAGGCTCATGGCGGAGCCCGACACCGACGACATCTACGCGCGAAGATAAGTCTCGTCCCGCTCCGCCCCTGGGAGCCGGTGGCGGACGTGGGCGACGCCCTGGCCGAGGGGAGCAGGGGCGGGGATGGGGACGGTCAGCAGCAGCTGCAGCAGCAGCGGGCCAGGCCACTGTCTTTCGCCAAGACGCTGACGCAGTCCGATGTCAACACCGGCGGCGGCTTCTCCGTGCCGCGGCTCTGCGCGCTGTCCATCTTCCCGGAGCTGGACTACAGCTTCGACCCGCCCCTGCAGATCATCTCCGCCACGGACGTCCACGGCGTCGATTGGACGTTCCGCCACATCTACCGGGGCAGCCCGCGCCGGCACCTGCTCACCACCGTCTAGAGCAACTTCGTCCACAACAAGAAGCTCCTGCCCGGCGACTCCGTCGTCTTTGTGCGCGAAGAGGACGGCAAGGTCCACATAGGCCTGCGGCGCGCCAAGCGCGTGTTCTGCGACGGCGACGGCAATGCGGGCAGCTCGGGCGCCGCCGTCGCGGGTCCATCGGACGGCAAGATCCCAGCGGAGGATGTGGTGGGGCGGCGAGGCTGGCCGCCGCCGGGCAGCCATTCGAGGTGGTGCACTACCCGCGTGCGAGCGCACCAGAGTTCTGCGTGCGTGCGGACGCCGTCAAGGAGTCCATGCGGGCCCCCTGGTGCCCCGGCCTGCGGTTCAAGATGGCGTTCGAGACGGAGGACCTGTCGCGGATCAGCTGGTTCATGGGCGCCATCGCCGGTGTCGAGCCGGCCGATCCCGAACGGTGGCCGCAGTCTCCCTGGCGACTCCTTCAGGTACGCGTAAATAAAAGAACACACACGCCATCACTCCCTCCATGTTCGTTCTTCCTCTGAACCATTAGCTTCTCCAATTTCATAGGTGACCTGGGACGAGCCTGAGCTCCGGCAGAACGTGAGCCGCGTGTGCCCGTGGCGGGTCGAGCTGGTGTCGAGCATGCCCAACCTGCCCCGCTTCTCGACGCCGCCGCGCAAGAAGCCGCGCACCCCGGCGTACACGGAGACTCTCTCGGAGCGCCAGCAACTTTTCGACCCCGCCTTCCCGTTCCCGCCCACACACCCACTCCCACTGGCACCACCCTTTTCGGATCTCCACCTCAGCGACCTGCAGCAAAGCCTGCTGTTCTGTGGCATCCTCCCCGTCGATCACCAAGCCCCTCCCGCGCCAAGGATCGCCACCGACTTGAAGATCCGCAGCCCAACGCCCCGCTCTCCATCACCTGAGGCCAAGAAAGGCGACGACGTCAAGCCACCGGGGATAATGCTCTTCGGACGGGAGATACTGACCGAGGAGCAGATGAAAAGCATCAACGGCTCTGGTGTCCCGACCTCGCCGCGAGCCACCAGCAGCGGCGACGAGAAAGCGTCCAACACGTCTGATCGCTCTCGCTCGACGTCTCCCATGGAAGTCCCGCCAAGAAGAATTCGCCCTCCTCCTGGAGATTGTGGTGGTCTGGAGACAGTTCACCGTCTGAGTTTGCGCTGGAGCCCGGGCAGTGCAAGGTGTTTGTGGAGTCGGACACTCTCGGCAGGAACCTTGACCTCTCGGCGCTGGGCTGATTCGCGAAGCTCTGCGCGCGCCTGTCCAGCATGTTCGGCATCAGCAACAACGCTGATCTGAGGAGCCACATGGTCTACTTCACCATCGCCGGCGAGGTGAAGCACGTCGGCGACGAGCCTTTCAGGTGAGCACATCAGCGACTTCATTGCACTTCCTTGATTATACAAATCCAAACCGTACTACAACTCCTTTCGATGACTAACAAACTGAAAAAAGGTTGCCGTTTTCACACTTTTCTTCACTTGTTTGCAGTGTGTTCGTGAAATCCGCGCGGAGGATCACCATACTGACCGACGCTGGCAGCGACAACACTGGCAACCGATGAACGACCAATCGAGATCGGCTGCAATAACTTCGGGCGCTATACTCCTAGGATGCAATAAGCCGGATGCACAGCTGAGGTTGCTGCCGCATGCATTTGGTTTCCCTGTTAGATCAGTCCTAGAGAGTTTACAGCTTAGAGTAAGGGTAGTCATAGTGAGCCACATCGGCTAGTGTTTATAACATTATTAATTAAATAGGAGTGCCACCTAGGAAATCAAATCAAATTGGGTCTTGCATGGGACCTACTTCTTCCTCCTCCTAAAAAGACTTGACGTTTTAGGATTTTTAGGATAGATGGGTGTGAAATAACCATGAATGCCCCTATCAATTGGGATTGTTCTAGGTTTGAAGGACCGCATAGGCAAGCAGATGGAGATGGAGGCAAGAGGGGTTTAGAATCGCAAGTTTTATGAGACAATTTGAATTCTACAATGTCAATTTTTTTACGAGGGAGATGGTTGTTTCTAGCATCAAAATAAAGGCATAAGAAAAGTAAATGTATTTCTTATTTTCTTATAATAATTTAGAAACTGTGCATTGGAAAGTGTCCATGTGACATGGCATCATAGTTTTTAGTATTGGGACTACCCTAGCAAATAAAAAGGTTGAATGTATGGTACTCATAAAAGTGGATTCTTATCTTCACATCCATTACTCATAATAACATACGAATTGATGGTAGTTACTGAAAACTGAATGAGAATATAAACATACGTAGCCTTCATTAGATCCACTGCTTGTCTACCCCACCCACCCCAGAATAAACTGTGTACCTAATGTTAAACAGATAATAAGGGATATGTCGGCCACAAGGCATAAACAGGCCATGTAATTCTTTTGCGTTTCATAACAACCTAGCGATCAAACTTGATAAAACGCTCCATGCTTCCCATGGACGAACCTCGTATCGAGGGACTCTTATCAATGATTATGGAAAAAGTGGGTAGCTTTCGGACATGCTTCAATGCTGCCTCTGCAATACGCCGTGTTCTGGAATCTCCATGTTGGAAAGCATGAACAAGTGCTGATCCCAGACTGTGATCGGTTGAAGCAGCTTGGGCGATATCCTCTGCCCGCAGAATCCTCTCCACAGCCCATGTCACCCTGTGCTGGAGACCGCCTGTTGGATTTTCCTTCAAGATGTCAAATATAGGTGTAACTCCATTAGACCTATGGAGCACCGAAACGCCTTCTGCAGTCTCCACTCCATCTTCAAGCAGGGTGCAAAGAGCAGCCAGAGCAGCTTCGACAACCTTCATGTTAGAATGATTCAAACAACGAATCAGTCGTTCCACAGCTTTCCCTTCTAGGATACAGAAGTTGTCCCTAATCGAACAGACTCCAGAATGAACACGACAAAATTGAATATTTGGTGGTTTCCTCCCAAATAGTGCATGCTTAGATCTTTGTTCACTGTCATCAAATTTAGGCGTACTAGTCAAGTACTTAGATTCTAACGAGAGATTCATTAATGCCTTTGCAGAGACCACTTGTACCTCATCAAGCCCATTCAGCCGAAGCAAGCTGGTGAACAAGGCAGCAAGGTTGTACTCACGAGCAAGGGAAACACATCGGGGTTCGTCCCGCAAGACATATGTTATCCTTGCCAAGAATTTTGCAAGGGCCTCAAGCAGTGCATTATCATAGATGTCACTTCCAGCATCCCTCCGGAAGATGCTTAAAACCTTACTGGCGACTATCTTGAAAGCCCCTTGCTCCATTAGCTCTCTGGTGAGGTGCTTGTCCCTTTTTGGAAGGTTTGCCAGAATCTGAAGTGCAGCATCTTGCTCATCCGCGTTTCCATCATTTAGAAATGCAACTTTAACTAAGCAACCAAGTAGTGTTGGACTTGCACGGAAGACTAGAGCAATCTCATGGTCCAGGTGGAATGAAATTTTGTATATCAGCTTTATGGATGCAGTGCGGCTTTCCTGATGATCACTCTCAACAAACTGCACCAAGTTGGTGATAGCACCAGAAGATTTTATAGCTGAGACAATTGACAGTACTGTCCCTGTGGAACTGCTCAGGGTATCAAAAAATTCAAGAAGCTTGCACTGTATTGGAGGTGAGGTATTACTGATCAAAAGAAGTAAGCTGTGAACAATGTCTTCAGACACCAGAGTACGGTCCCCGTCAAGGGGTACTGTCCCAAAGTCAACACCAGATGCAACCAGATTAGCTAGAACTGCAGCTGCAGCCTCTTGCAACCTTGGTGGAAGGAGACTGGTGCGATTGATAGAGAGAACTCGGAAAAGAGGGAGAAGGACATTTTCCTCTATAAGAACCTTGGCACTCTCTGCATTGGCGGATATATGCTCTAACACCTTGAAAGCAACTTCTTTTGCTTCCAAGTTTCCCTTTTCAACAATACCACCAAATAAGGAACCCACCCTTCGGGCAACTAAGATCTTCAAGTCATTAGACAAAACAATCTTTTCTAGAGATGATGCCATAAGCAGCTGCTTTTCTGGAGAACCTGATCAATTTGCAGAAAATATATCATAGTGTGAGAAACCAGTAAAGCACTTCCATAGTTAACATTGTAAACTAACAAGTTCACCAATGCTAAAAGATGTGGGAAGCTTATAAGTTACTATTACTCCTACCATCATATTCATATATAAATAACTTATTAAGATAGTATTGCATTGATCAAGTAATGCTGATAGGGAAGGAGATGGCACCTTCAATAAGCAGGTTAAGTAGAGGTTCCAGCCTGCCATTTTCAGCCATCTGCACGGCATTATTCTCACACCTGTCCAAATTCCCAAGTGTCCTTTCAGCCTTCTCAGCTATTGTTGGATTGCAAGCTTTGTTTCCAGACACCTTACCCAGTATAAGTATGGCTCCATTCAATTCACTTATTTTGACACATACTAGCTCAGACTTGGAAAGGTCGCACAATGCAGAGACTGCCAATTCCCTCTCCTGACAATCCTCACAATCGATGAACTTGATGATTGTGCGAATGGTGTCCCCTTCCGACACAGCTTCCTGCAAAGGATGAAGAGACATGCTGTCAATACTATTGTTATTGTACACCACGTAATTATAAACACACTCAATTTCTTTGTATCTCCTTTCACCTACCCTGTCTTGATCAGTTTCTCTGGCAAATTCTTGAATAGCTTCCAGCGCTTTGAGACGCACCATGGCGCTGCGGCTTCTCAGCATGCCACCAACCATGGGTATCATCCCCTCGGCACGCACTGTGCGCTTGCCCACCCGCCCTCCGCTCCACCCTCGCACAACGCAGCCTAACGCCCGCATCGCCTCTTTCTCCGTGGCGTCCTTGGTGAGCCACTGGCAGGCCCTGCGGAGCTCATCCCTCTGCTGCCTGTCCGTCCACTCCTCGATGGCGGCCCGTAGCGCCAGGACCGGCCTCAGGTCCGCCCTGTGCACCTCCCGCATCGTGATAGGGCAGCACGGCCCCCTGCCGAGGTCGCGGCACTCAGAGAACCACCGGGCGATGGCCTCCCGCTCGAAGGCGTGGCCGGTCTCGATCACCACCGGGTCCCGCATCACCTGCATGGTGATTGGGCAGACGAACGCCGACAGCGCCCCGTCCTCCTCCTCGTGCCCGCCGAGACCGTCTGCAACTGCAAGTCGAAAAATCAAAGAATCAGAGCCCCACGCGAGCAATCCGTCGAGCATCGTGAGGGCGTGAAGACGTCATTGCAACCTTTGCATCGACAGGCGAGAGGATGGTTCGTGCGATTGACGGGCTACTTTACCTTCTTGTTGGCGCCACGATCCTTGGCGATGCCGCTCCATGCCTCGTGGGGCTCGGGGAGGAAGAGGAAGCAGCAGGCCTCAGTGAAGTTGACTGGGCGGGCGCCATTGGGGTTTGGGCCGTGTTTAGATCCCCAAATTGGTTTTTTAGTGCAAAAAATTGTCTAAAAATTAATTAATTAGACTCAAAATGTTCGTCTCGTAAAGTACAACAAAACTATGCAATTAGTTTTTGATTTCATCTACATTTAGTACTCCATGCATTTGCCGGCATTTTGATGTGATGGGGAATCTTCTTTTTACATAGTAAAATTTGGGGGGAAATTTGGGAACTACACCAGGCCTTGGTGTAGTTTAAAGAAGAGTTGAAATGGGAATGGTGCTGGTTGGCGGAATGGCGCAGCGCACACGGAATGGCCGGCGTCTCACGGTGGCGATGATGACGCGCGAGGAGGAGCAGTTGGAAACGTGCGGCGTGCGTGGGCAGCTGCGAGGCGCCGCTGACGGTGGTGGCCCGCGGCCGCGGGGAAACTGGGCATGGGTGTGGTGGGGTGGTGAATCGGTGATGGGAACTGTTCCGGTGCCACGCGAGTTGTAACATTTTGTAATCCAGGTTCCTTGCGTGTACCAGGCCAACATTCGTCCCTCTCGCGGTTTAACTGGTCGTGCGCGAAAGTACGGAGCATCGCCGCCTGCCCATATGTGTGTTGACTAGATGGCGAGGTGGAAGAAAGGCAAACGACAACCTCAACGGCAGACTTTGTCACCGTAGGGGTAATTTTTTTTAGTCTTTTACATGTGTGTCATTGTAAAAGTTTGTAACAACAAAATTCGAGTTGTCACAAAGCCACTGTTAGAACTTTTTTTTTTGCCTTCCACGTCATTTTGTCCACTTTTATATCTGACAGTGTCAAAATGTGGTGGAAAAGTCTAAAATGCCCTCACCTAGCTGACCAAAACCCTTTTAACAGAGGCCGCTGCAATGTGCAAAGTTTAACGGTATGGGGAAGATTCACAACACACGTGATAGTGAATTGATAAGATAGAAAGGGGGATAAACTGCAAAGTGACCTTCTTCAACCTTCGGTCATGGCCGATTGGCACGCGCGCTGGGGAGGGGATGCTCCGGTTGATGAGGGGTGGGCTCGGCTCCGATGGCTGGCGGTGCTTGGTCATGCTGGGATGGGACCGCGCATGGGGATGCGACCTCGGCCGAGGGCGGCGGCAGCGCGACGACACTCCGGCGTCTTTCCCGACCGAGGACGGGGCATACCGGTTGCGCATGACCAAGTTGATGCGAGGGCCAGGTCAGCGGCGGCTGGGGAGGGTGGGAGAGGGCGAGCGTGCCGCACCCCTTGTCTGCTCGGCTAGTGGCCATGGCGCAGGTAGTGGAGTTCACCGGCGGCTCCGGCAGTGCAGAGCTCGGCCCAACGTGGGCACGGTTCGGAGGACCACCAAGCAGCTCTGCTGACAACGTTTGAGTCACAAAGACAACCGATGGGGTGGGGAACGACGGCAGCGCAGAGCTTAGCCCGGCGGCCATGGTTGCTGCTGCGTGTGCCGTGCACGAGAGCGGGGAGGAAGAGAGAGCAGAGCCGATGATCATGTGGGCGTCTTCACCGTTGGTGTACGGCCTCAACATTGAGGTGCCCTACTTTGAGGAGACAGACTACCCCACAGGTGTGGGGATCCTAGGTTTGCATGTAGGCCCATGAATTTTGCCGTGTGGAGCAAGGAGGATGAGGAAGGGCATTTAAAACATCTTTACTGGTCAGGGCCACATGTTTGTGTTGTCTAACGGTGAAAACGTGATGAGAGGTGGATAGAATGGCGTGGAGGACAAAAAAAGTTCCGACCAGCCGCATCTGTGACCGCTCGAAGTTTTTAGTGGCTTATAGATCATTACAAACTTTTATAATGACATATAGGTAAAAAAAACTCAATTTTTTTAGAGGACTTTGCTACCGTAATAAGCTTGGACACTAGGTGGAAATGGGCTAGGGCCTTTGTCGCCTAGCCTCCTCCATCCTGCGTCATTGCGTGTGGTCGAGCAGAACGGCCCGACCCTGCCATGCTCGCCGCCCTTCCTGCAACTGCTCAGCTAGCCCATCTCGCACGTGACTGAGCCGTTACCAGAAAACGGAAGATTCGAGAGATCCCCTAGTGCGCTCTAGGGTTCTGTACTCCCGCTGAATCCTTAGCGCGAGTTCCTCCTAAATCTCCCTCCAATCAAAGGAGATCTTTATTGCTCCACCTCCCTATCACGATTCGGGCTGATTAAAGGGCCAACATTGGGTTTGCTTCTCGACCTTGATTGCGTACTGGGAGTTGGTGAGCAGTGCCATTGGGGATGGCCGATTCCATCTCATAAATGCAATCAGGAAGAAGAATAGAAGGTGATTTAGATGATTTGATCCAGCACTTGTAGATAAGGGAGGATGAGGACCAAGAAATAGTGCTAGAAGAGGACCTGGAGGAACTGAAAGCTTAGGCGCGATGGACGGCCTTAGCCAAGGTTAGTTCTCCCAAAAACTTCAGCCATGCTGCTTTTATTGCTAATATGAAATATGCCTAGAGCTTGGCAAAGGATGTCAGTTTTAAAGCCATTGAAGAAAATTTGTTTGTGATAAAAATTTTCTGTCTGGGAGATTGGCGCAAGGTGATGGATGAGGGTCCATGGATTTTTAGAGGGCATGTTGTCCTTCTAGAAGAATATGATGGAATTACTAAGCCCTCCAAGATGAAATTTAAGAACTTAAATGTATGGGTTCGTATCTATGACTTGCCTACTGGGTTCAGGACTAATAAGAATATAGGACGCCAATTAGGGAACAAAATTGGTCATTTCCTCAAAGTAGATTTAGATGAAGATATTTCTAGGTAGAGGGACTATTTGCGCATCAGAGTAAAGTTATATCTGGATAAACCTTTGACCAGGGTTGTTTACGTTTTAGTTGGAAATGGTAATCGAGAAGCTTTTCGTGTTAAGTATGAGAAACTTCCAAAGTTTTGTGTTGTGTGTGGTTTACTGGGTCACATTGAGTCTAAGTGTGCTGATGGTATGCATGACAAGAAGAATTTTCAGTATGAGGATTGGTTGATTGCTAGTTCTAAGAACAAAGGGAAAATGAAAGGTAGTAAATCTGCTAGCTCGACAGATACAAAAGGATCTTATTCTAGAGAGCCAAGCAAATTTTCTTTCCAAAAAATAAATTCAGAGCCTAAAAGTGGAGGTAGTAGCCAGAGAGATTCTAGTGGTGATGAGGCTGAACTAAGAGATGATGTAAGAAGTCCTTTGAAGGGAGTTGATGGTGAAGATCAGAAGTCTAATGGAAGAGAGGATCGAAAACGTCTTTCTTTTGGGAAGACTGAAAAGCAAGTTTCTCATAATATGGCCTGGGCACTTGTACCAGCCTCTAGCAAGAAGGGATTGGTGACTAGCTGTGTGAACAAGGGGGTGTCCTATGTTGCCCGGTACATATCAAAATAATTATGAGAACAATGAAGATTTGACTAGATGTGGCCAAAAACGTTTGAGAATTGAGAATAGGGAAAATTTTCTTGGTGATATTGAGATGGGATCGACGGGCTCCCTAGAGGAGTACCACCGGGAGCAATAAAAATTTTAAGCTAGAACTATCGTGGGATTGGCAACCCTACGACAATAAATGAACTTCGTGATCTTGCAAAGGATTATGCCATCTCGGCGTTGTTCATAATGGAAACACAAATTGATAAATACTGAGTGTGTTGACGGTCATTAACGTCAACAATATATAGTAAAATAAACATGAGAGAATGGTCAAAATACATAAAAATATAGAAGACTAGGGTGTTATCTGACGAATTCCATGAGCTTTGTTGAATTTTAATGTTTACAGGGAGTTATGCAGAAAAGTGGAGAGAGATACCTAATTATTAAAAGAATTTTTGGAATTTCACCGTGAGATAAATACTAGTATATTATAGAAGACCCCAAAAGACATCGGAACGAAGCAGAGGCCGAGTGCCTGCCAGGTGGGGGTGCCTTCTCCCCCCTTCCACGAGCTTCTAGAGTATTTTTCTACCGACCTTGAGGATTAATCCTAACCCTACGTGAAGTCAGTTTGATCCAACGGCTCATGTGCATCCCACCGAGATATAAATACAGGGGCAGACCCCCTTGAAGGTATGAAGTCATTTGAAGATCAGTTCATTCGGAGTCAGAAACCCTAGATCATTAGAGTTCCTCTAGTTCATAGTATTAGCATAGTTAGATCAGGTCTAGAGGAAGTCAAGCTGAGTCAACCTAGCTTGAATTCTCGATCGTTGGCGAGCGTGGAGTTTTGATAATATTCTAGTTCTTCGTTCTTATTGTAATTCTGTCTTTACATAATTATTGCAATGTCAATATTATTCTTCATCTTTATTACGTTCTTGAATGCATCGTTCATTGTCTACTTCAATTTTAGTATAGTCAGGTTGCTATTTAGTTTGATCATATGTTCATATAGCTCTCGTCTATTTGGCCTTAAGATGAGTGGTATGCATTATATAAGTGTGGTGCTTAGATGCTTTGCATATCTGCAGATGCCTCCAGTTGTTCAGGGTCATGTGGTAGATCGTGGGTGTGACTTTTATAGGCCCATTGAGTCCTCTGTAGTCCTTCCCCTGTGCAGTGGATTATTGGTAGAGTAGTATTGTCTGATTAAGGATATATTCGTATATCAGAGATTTCTGAACTCAACTTCTCCTGTTCATGGCTCCATTGTGGTTGGGACATATGGTAGTATTACTTGACGATGATTATTAGTTGTAGTAGCTTGACATGTAACTTGAATACTTAGAAATTATTCCTCTAATATTCTTATTGGATTACGTTATTAGTAATAGTTAGGGAGCTCAGAGTATATCTACTTATTTATTTATGATGACTGATCATTACTTATCATATATATATATCCCTATTATTGAGTAAGAGTGCATAACATTGGTTTACTCTCTTTATTATGAATATAAAGTTTATCAATATTCTAAATAAAAGTTTAGCTAGACCTTCCCAGTGGTAAAATTATAAATGACAACCTGGTAATACTCTAGATAAAATGCTACAATGGTATAATTATCTGTCCGCTTGCAGATGTTCTTAATTGTTCTTATTCTTAATTGATCATATCTTTATATCATTTATATTCTGCCTAGTCATATAAAAATCATAGTGCCACTTATATACTTCTAAGCTTATTTCACTAGGGATGACAACCTAGTTCCATGCTAAGAAATATAGGTAAATATAAAAGGTGACTAGTATTTAGAGACATGTTAATTTATTACCATGCATTTTTAGCGTCGTTGCTATTTAACGATTGCGTTAATTAATGTCAACAGAGTGGAAAACTTAAGGTACACTCTGATTTCGATGATGGTTTTGCTGTCAAAAGTTCTGGAAGGAGTGGAGGGCTAAGGCTGTTTTGGAAGAACAATGTGATTTTGTCCATTCAAAAATTCTCAAACTATCATATTGATACAATAATCACAGAGAATGGGAAACAACTTAGGCATATATCTTCTATATATGGGGAGCCAAACAGATCACTAAGGTATCATACTTGGGAAATCATGAAGCAAATGAGAAGCAACACGGACTTACTGTAGGTTTGTATGGGCGATTTTAATGAAATTCTCAGAAGGAAAGAATAATTGGGACCAAATATTAGGGAGGAGTATCTCATGGAGGGCTTTAGGGAGGCGGTTGATGTATGTCAGTTATGTGACATAGGTTATAAGGGGTTGGACTGGACTTTTGAAAAGAAAGTGGCAGGAGGTCACTTTGTTCGCGTTCGGATAGATAGAGTGTTTGCTTCTGCTAGCTGGTGTTCTTGTTTCCCTCTTGCTTCGGTCCATCACCTTATGGCAGTGAAGTCTGATCACTGCCCTATTCTCTTCTCCCTCGAACCAAATGACAGAAGTGAGTATGTATATGGGAAGGGGAAGCCATTCAGATATGAGCTCATGTGGGAGACAAATAAGGGTTTGAATTCCCTGATCAAACATGTATGGAAAGATGGTCAGATATGTAATTCGGTTAAGGATTTGAAGGATAAACTATGCCATCTAGGAGAGGAATTAGGGTCTTGGGGTAAGAAGACTTTTGATGCTATAAGGCGACAACTATGAGAACTGAAGAAGAAACTTGAACAATTGAGATCTGACCCAACCAGGAACACAATTTTGGACGAAGAACAAAAAGTTGTTGAGCGAGCGGCACTCCACAGGTCCTGAGTTCGACTCCCCGTGGGAGCGAATTTTAGGCTGTGGTTAAAAAAAACCCTCGCTGGTCCCATGTGCCAAAGCACTAGTGGTGGCGGCCTGTTCCGGCCTGCGGCAACGGGAACCAAGGCGACGGCGGCCCGGCCTACGGGCTACGGAGTCCCGGCCTGTGGACCGGCCCAGGTAACGGTCCCCACGGTGTCCGTCCCTAGTGTCGGGTCGGGGCCAGGGTTCGGGGGGTTTCTCGGTCCGGGTACTGAGGAGTTTCTTCTTAGTGGAATGCCGTGGGGGAGGTCTTTCCCCCGCCGGGCCGAGTTTTTTTATGTTAAATTATCAAGAAGAAATCATGTGGAAACAACGTTCGCGCATTACTTGGTTGTGTGAAGGAGATAGCAATACCAATTTTTTCTATCAAAGAGCAAGTAGAAGAAAAGCGAAAAATAGAATTGTCAAGCTGAATCGACCAGATGGATCTGAATGCACAAATTTGGATGAATTACATGGGATGGCTATGGATTTCTTTGGTAACTTATTTAAATCAGAGGGCACATCTAATATGCATTTAGTTCTTGACCATGTTCGCCGCAAGGTAACTGATGAGATGAATCATTTTCTATGTGCCCCTTTTGATGAAAATAAAGTTAAGAATGCTCTTTTCCAGATGTTCCCAACTAAATCGCCGGCCCGGATGATTTTCCTGCACATTTTTTCCAACACAACAGGATATTTGTGGTGATGGTTTGACCAGAATGGTGCTGAGGGTTCTCAATGGAAATGAAACACCTACTGAAATTAATGGTACGCTCATTGTTCTAATTCCTAAGGTCCAAAATCCAGTATCCTTGAACCAATTCCAACCAATAAGCCTTTGCAATGTGATATACAAAATTATATCCAAGGCACTGGCGAATCGGTTGAAGATGGTTCTTCTGGATATCATTTCCGAGGAGCAATCAGCTTTCGTTTCCGGTAGAATCATTACTGACAATGTTCTGATGGCATATGAATGTCTGCATTTATGCGCAAAAATCATTCAAAGGTTAATGCTTACTGTGCTTTGAAGCTACACATGACTAAGGCCTATGATAGAGTAGAATGGAGTTATTTAGAGGCAATAATGCTAAGTTAGGCTTCAGTTGTCTATGGGTGGATAAGGTTATGAAATGTGTTACGTCTGTTTCTTTAACTGTCTTATTTAATGGGGAACGCTTGCAAGAATTTGAACCAACCAGAAGTATTAGACAAGGTGACCCAATTTCCCCCTACTTGTTTTTACTATGTGCAGAAGGGTTCTCCAGTGTTCTTAAAGGAGAAAGAGCATAAGGCGTTGTTGAGGGAATTCAGATCTCAAGCACAGCTCCAAAAATCATTCACCTATTGTTTGCTGATGATAGCCTCCTATTCTGCAAAGCTGCAGCTAGCAATGCAAGAGTAGTGTAGGAATCTCTAGTTAAATATTGTGAAGCTTCTGGTCAGAAAGTAAACCTTGCAAAATCATCAATCTTTTTAGCAAGGGATGTAAGCAGGCAATTCGTGATGAAATTAAAGATATTGCACATGTGGAGAATGAATCTTTGAACGAAAGGTATTTGGGCTTGCCTACTGATGTTGGTAGAACAACCAATGGAGCTTTCAAGTATCTAAAGGATAGAGTTTGGAATAAAGTCCAGGGTTGGATAGAACAAACTCTTTCGGCTAGAGGGAAAGAAGTTTTAATCAAAGCTGTTGCCCAAGCTATATACCATGGGATGCTTCAGGCTGCCGAGGGGGTTATGTGAACATCTAAATTCTTTGCTGCGAATTTTTTTGTGGGGAAGTGAGAGGCAAAAAGAAAATATGTTGGGTAGCATGGGAGAAGATGGTCCAACCAAAATACATGGGAGGACTGGGCTTCAGAGATACAGAAATATTTAATCTTGCTTTGCTAACAAGGCAAGCATGGCGTCTCCTCACTAGACCTACATCTCTTTGCTACCAGATTTTAAAAGCAGCCTATTTCCCTTCTAGTGATCTTATAAATGCTCATATTAGTAACAACTCATCTAAAACATGGAGGGCAATATGTGATGGAATGGATGTATTGAAACAAGGATTGATCAAACGTATAGGTGATGGAAGAAGCACTCAGATTTGGGGCTACAATTGGATACCAAGAACAGGTGCATTCAAACTTGCACCCTCTATTGAATCTAATCCTCCAAGTTATGTTAGCAAACTAATTGACCATGCATCCATGACATGGAAAGCTGATGTTGTGAGGAGTTTTTTTTCTCTAGGATAGATAGTAAAGCAATCCTTCAGATACCATTAAGCATGAGAAAGCAAGAAGACTGTTGGGCATGGCACTATGAAAGAAATGGGCTCTTTATTGTACGCTCAGCATATAGAATGATGATTGAGGCAAAGAAAAGTAGGGAGGATTATTTTGAAGGCTGAGCTAGTTGCTCAGATAGTGGGAAAAAACGAAAAGAATGGATACAACTATGGAACATGAAATTGCCATCGAAAGTTAAGGTGTTTTGTTGGCGACTTGCACTTAACTCCTTGCCTACTACCAGTGTGCTGGAAAGTAGAAATATGTCTCAAAAGGGAGAACATAAGATTTGTGGAGCAACCAAGGATATGTGGGATCATGCTCTCTTGCATTGCACCATGTCTAAATGTGTTTGGGCCTTGGTGGATGAGGATGTAACAGAATTGTTAGCTACTCTGCATTTTTCTGATCCAAAGCATTGGGTGTCATTTATGTGTAACGATATACCCCAAGCTGATGGCATACAAATATTAATTACCTGTTGGGCTATCTGGCATGCAAGGAGAAAGGCTATTCATGAGGGGGGTGTTTCAAAGCCCGTTCTCAACTGTGGCTATAATATGCAGGCTAATCCACGAAATGGAGATTGCAAGGTCAGTCTCAGTGGGAGTTTCACGTGAGTTTCATTTGCATTAAATAGGTTGCCACATAGGCACTTTTAATGACATGGCAGTATATTTAAGAAGAGAGAGAAGAAATGGGTTTCATCTAGATGAAACTCTCTTGACACGATTACCAACTCTCTATGAGTCTTGGAATTAAATGTCTATAAAATCATGAAATGAAACTCTCTATTGAGAGTGGGTGTTTCATCCAAGTTTCATTTCATTTCAAATGACATGGCACTCTTGGAAACAACGTAATGAAACTCACCACTGAGACTGGTCTAAGGGGTTTGAATTCAAGGGGAGAAGCAAGCATCAGCCAAGTCCGAGAACACAAAGCTAGATACCACTGGAGGATGGTTGTTGCAAGTTGAACACAGATGCAGCAGTCAGACAAGCAAGAACCGAAGGGGCTGTTGCTGCTGTGTGTTGAAATAATCAGGGAGATTTTATTACAGCTAGTGCCATGGTAATTCCAAACATAACTGACCCTGAAACTCTAGAAGCATTAGCTTGTTTGGAAGGGAAGCACTAGCTCTTGCTGAAGATTGCGGTATTCGCAAGATGTTAGTGGCATCGGATTGTCTAAATGTCATCAAAAACATCAAAGATATGTCACGTTGTAGTTACATGATGATCCTCCAGGATATTTTCCAGAGGTCGAAGTCTTATCAATATGTACGGTTTGTACATGAAGGTAGGGACATGTACTCTTGGAGAGGGCCGACATGTATGGTTTTGCTCTTCCTAGATGTAAACTTTAAATGGTAAATATATTCCCTGCCTTTCTCAAAAAAAAAAAAAAACTGGCCCATCTCGCCCTTGTGCTGATCTCTCAGTCTCTACGGCCTACGAGGGCACGCCACAAGCTGAGTCGCTGAGAGTAGCACAGCCACGGTACGATACAGTGCACCGCACGAAACAGCCCTTTACACCTGTACTAGATAGCGCGTCCGTATGTTGCTATGGGACAATTAAACTTTTATACTAAAAACACACAAATCGCATGATAAAATAATAGTGTTGTGAAAATAAACACCAACATTAAAGTGACATTTAATCAAAAAAGCAAAATTCGTAAAATTAACACGGTCAAGGAGAGCGCGGCGTCGTAGACACACAAACTCTACCGGTGAAGATAATGTTTTATATTTGGTTGAAGAAATCTCTGATATCCATTTCTTCCGTACGGCAATATATTCATGAATAAGTTCTACCGCATCTCCATACCATCCTGTACACAGGTTTGAGTATATATATATGTAAATATTAGTGTCTGTCACATGGATACTACTGCTTGTCTTGAAAAATGTTTCACAAAATTAGAGACTACGGGGGTCCTTGCCGAGTTGTTCATAGAAGAGACAAAGAGTATCCCCAGAAGCAGTTTGCCAAAATTTGGCCAAATCAACAACATAAAGCGCACTGGAATACCACCAAGCACATCGTTTAAAAACAACACAAGAAATAGTTTAATTACAGCATAATTGACGGAAAACATCACCTAACTGATATGGTATGGTCTTCCTCGCAGATGACATTTCAAAAAACCCTTCACAGAGGACAAAAGAAAGTGTCAGTGAAAAATCTAGACAAAAATAGTCCACATTTATATTATTACCATGAGAATTGTGTGTGTAGTAACATGATTTATTATAAGGCCTTGTTTGGTTTGAGGAGTTAAATTTTAACTCCTATCACATCGAATGTCATGCATGAAGTACTAAATGTAGACTAATTGTATGCATGTTGACATAGTTTAGGGGTTTTTCACGAGACGAATCTATTAAGCCTAATTACTCTATGATTGGAAACTTTTTGTCAAATAAGACGAAAGTGCTACAGTGTAAATTAAACTTTAACTCCTCAAACCAAACACCCCCTAAATCAGTGACCATCCATATCCTTGTTAGCAAAGAATGGAGTATATGCAAGCGGGCGACCCTTCAGGTTCATGTCATACAATTCTCTCATGTCAGCTCTCACAATTTGATCAACATCAACGAAAATCACCTGTAAGTATCGTGGGAAAAGGTATTAGAAATAAACGTGCCAAGATTGCTTTAATGTTCAAAAGAAGAGAGTGATGAAATTGCACGGATCACAAGCTGATCAGAACAGCAGGGGGTTGCCTTCCTCAGGGAAAGTGGAAATATGACATGCAGAAATAAGATATTATAATACTATGCATTGCTTCTCTGTGTGCCTGTGTAACCATGTTGGCCATTTATATGTGATGAGGTCACACTCGAATACATATTTCCGAGCCATGTGTGGTATGACATCCTGGCAGCAGGATAGTTAGGAAACAGACATGCCCAATTTTTCTTAATTAATTGATCGACTCAAAGGTAGTT
Organism: Saccharum hybrid cultivar R570; assembly: GCA_038087645.1. Lineage (NCBI taxonomy): Eukaryota > Viridiplantae > Streptophyta > Magnoliopsida > Poales > Poaceae > Saccharum > Saccharum hybrid cultivar. Next base: position 6,772,321 of record JAQSUU010000366.1, on the reverse strand, counting down.
CATGTACCTTGAATTGTGGAGATAGATAATTCTTAACGAACCAAAACTTCACTGGCCTCGGTCTTTTTTAGAACACTCAAAATCATTATTTTGAGGAAATGCTCACACCGGTGACAAAAGAACTCGCAGCTAATCTCATTGGTTTCCAGACATGTTCGTTGTGTGGCGAATACAGTATGTTGCAAACTTCAGATGATATAATAATTAGGACTAAGCTCTACGCCACTGGTGACATTAAACTTCATACACAATCGCCATGTCTAAGGTTGTGTAATTATATCAGAAATAGAATGAACATGAGCAGGGGCAGGGCATGCCAAAATCGAGGACGTCCTTACCCTGACGTGTCCAGCGCGGGGGCTGGCTACGGCCATGAAGCTGAGAACGGTTTAATTTTGGTTGTACGACAACCAGTGGCACATGTACGCTCGATAATCTTTAGAAGGGATCAAAATTAGTGTCATAATACATGTGTACACTTTCAATTGGATTAGATCTGAATACAAATAGCCAAAAGCTCGGTTTACTGCCAAATTTTTTAAAGAACCTGAAAAGTAAAGCAATTAAACTTTAAGCCCTATAGAGATGACATTTTAACTCAGAGAATGATTCAGTGGAAATGGTAAGCTAACAGTTCAATTAATAAGGATAGAAAATGACATGACATGTTATGAGGTGTGTGGCACCCATATTTGCCAGGGGACCAAAGATAAAATCGCAGGTTAAAAAACTGAAGGTAAACTAATATCAAGTAAAGGACTACCTTGTCTTCTGCCTGTAGTCTGATATAACCAAAACTTCTGTGCTTCCATTCCAATTACTATAATCAGCTTATCACAAATCAAGCAAAGTATTTAAAGAACAACTAACAAACACAAAGGAAGAATAATGTTTAATGAAAAAAGCACACACAAAGGAAGAATAATTTAAGTCGGTAATTTTAGGGTTTAAAATTGCAGACAAATTAATCTATATATGCTTGCACCAGCAGCACCCAACTGAACCAATAAAATGATGTTATCATTATGGTTCATAAAGCATAGACACTTGATTGACAAATCAAGTGAGCTAAATAGAGGATAGCGAAATTACAGTTTGTAAGGACAACAGTCAAGGGTAGCTTTTGTGAGATGCATAAAAAATGGTCAATGATTAAAATATACATGGAAAACACACTACTTCCTTATTTCTAGTACACTGAAATTTCTTTAGTGTTTGCAAAAACAACCTCTCTTGGGAAATTAGCCAAATAGAATTAAAAAAAACTTTACCTGAGATGATCCCCACGATGACAGAACAATTTTGCTGTCCCAAGGAGCATTGCCTTGTGCAGATCATGTGTAACAGAACCGACCAATTATACGAGATTAAGTAAGAAAATCATCCACCGAGCAGACGATTTAGCAAACTTAAGCTCGTATAACCCGGTAGTCCGTGAAATCACGACGGATTTCAAACCAACTTGCATACCAGTGAAGATCGTAATAAGTTCAGCGATCACCAACACAAGTTACATAAAAGTTTGCGTCACAAATACATCAGAGTTTAAATATAGTTATTACAAACCAGTTTCAAATGAAAGTAGCGGAAGCATTTAGTTCAAATCACACACTCATACAGAGTTCAAAATACAGTGCCAGCTCAGGATCATCTTCCAACAAAAGCATCAGACGAGATGTAGTGAATGACCATTGCCCATGGTCCTAAGCTTCTCCCATCGCAGGATAAAGGCAGTTGATACAGTAGCCGTAATACATCTGCCCATCTGCAACAAATGGGAACAAAGCCCTGAGTACAAGAAGTTACTCAGCTAGACTTACCCGACAGAACCAAAAATAAAAGACACCACGGAATCATGACAGGCTTTCTGGTGGGGTAGCTGACTCATTTGCAAAAAGGCATTTTTAGCATTTAACGAATCTTTCCAAAAGCTTTGCATCAAGTTAAATCTTTATTAACCTGTTAACTACATTTGCACCTATACTAAAGTACATGTAATTAAACAGGTAAGGATAACCAATGATCATTAACGACTTTAATCATATCATATTCCATATAATTGTCCAAGTGTTCCATCAGAATTACTACGATGAAGTCACTCAAATCAAGTGTTCACTATCCAGTGAACGATGGCGATTCGAATCGATTATTAACCAGCTGGTAAATTATTCCTCACACAAACCTCATTCACCCGCTAAAGTGAGGTGTTGGTCACCGAGTCAACCATTCAGGTAAAGTCACGAGCTTGCTAGGAACCACATGTACCGGGAGGCCGCCCGACTTCTCCGGTACAGTGTGTTACAGGCAATCCACTCGGCCCGAATAATCTCCCAGCTTCACGGTCGAAAGATACATTATTCGGCCAGCTAAATGTAAGACATGCGTTCAACATGACTCGATGCCCAACAATGGTCGGTCCTTAATCGACACAGACGAAAAACACTACAGCCCGAAACCCTGCAAGTTTTCGTCCGGTCTTAATTTCACATTCACACTTAGTTATTCTCAGATGACATACTTTCTCAAGCAGATCCAGGTAACCACCTATAGCTTGCAGGTGACAGGAAATCATCTGACTTCTACCGGTCTAAGCAAGCTAAGCAATTACTTGACTGCGAATACAACAACGGTTGCAAACAACTCCTAAACATAATGCAGCAGTTAAAAGTAAAGCATTAATAAATTTATTCGCAAACTGGGGGAGAAAAATGCTCCGGAGCTTGCCTCTCTCGAAAGAGCTCGGACGGTGGTCTGGGCACTCTGAAAGATCCTCACCGACCTCCTCGTCGGCCTCAGGCACCTCCTGCTCCTCGGGCTGCTCTTCCAGCTCCTCGGGAACTGCTACCGGAGTTACTTCCTGTGATCCTGTATGATGCAACTGTATAAGTGCTTATGCCTAGGTGCATTGCAGAAATAACATGTAATGGTCATAATGAATGGAATGTAGACAGATAGGTTCACTTTATTTCATAAAGTAGGAATAAAATTCTTCTACAAGGTAGTCAACATCATCCGAGAACATGTACTACAAGCACATGTCATCTACTGCATTCTCTTCTACTACTACTATGCTAAGTCAACACATCTTAATAAATGCTTCAAATATACACCAAAGAAAATCTTATTAACTAATCATGCATTAACAAGGTTAATTTAAACCTTAATTACAACTAGGTTTGAACAGTAACACCTATTTTTGTAGCATAGAAAAATATGAGAAAATTACAGTAGCTTTCTATCATTAAATCTAGCATACCACAAAAATTTCATTGCATTTGGATGACTAGAACTGCCTACACAAAAATAACAAGCTAGGGCCTAAAAATAAGCATAAAAATACTTTATACTATGAAAAGTATCAAACAACAGATTTAACATTTTTTCTACATTCTACACAATAAACAATCACCATAGAAAAAATTATTACATACATGTTTTATTCATCTTTTTCTCTCTAGCAAAAATAACAATTATGAACAATATTAAACACTTGTACTACACATCAAGATTTTTCTACAGAACATGCATGACATATATTTTTCCTAGAAAGTACATCACAAAAGAAAATTATTGCAAGTGGAACCATATTTTTCTGAACTTTCTATGATTTATTACATATTTAACAAGAAAACAACAATTTCAGTGATTAAATAAAAACCCTATAGAAAAGTATTTCAAACTTGACATGCAATATTTTAAAACTGTAGATCTACTCATAAGAAACACTACAAAATTTGTTTCACAATTTTTGGAGCTATAAATCTTGAGTTATAAAATTTTAAAGCCTTAAAACAAAACTGGAAATTCATTTTCTAAATCATTTCAAAAAACTGGCCGCTGAAATGCTGGGTGCACCCGGTGCAGTGCACACGCGAGCGCGAGAGGAGGCATACAGGTGGGCCCGCGACCCCACGAGTCAGCCACACAGAGGAGGGGGAAGCGCTGACCGCGCGGTTCTCGCCGCCGGTGAGTTCGCCGGCAGTGAGGTCACCAGCAGCGGCTTCCCCACGGAGAGGCGAACTCACTGCGCTAGCTTAGAGCACCGGAGGAGCTCTCGGGTGACCTCGACGGCATGCATGGCGGGACGGTGGCGCGGCTCACCGATGACACGCTGGTCCCAGCCATGGCGAGGTTTGGTTCGAAGCGCGCGAGATCCGCGGAGCCAAGGCGAATGCAAAAACACGAGGAATTGGATGGAAAGGAGGGAACATGGCTCCCTCCACGGAAGCACGAGCTCGGCGGCCATGGCGCCACCGTGCAACGGAAAAGCCCACCCCGGCCTTACCGTGGGGAAACTGAGGGTGAAGGCGTGCGCACGGGACGGAGGAGGTTCAGGCGGAGCTGGATGCGGACGCAATCAGAGAATGGTGCCGCGGTGGCGGAGCTAGGCGCCGGCAGACCGAGCGGCGGCGTGCGGTGGCGAGAGCTCCCGCTCGGCTTGCTGCTGCGGTAGAGAGCGAGTGTGCGAGCGCGGAGGGAAGCAGGGGACAGAGGAGATGTAGGGGGAGGCAGTGCGCGAGCGGCGGGGGCCACAGCAGCCACGCGTTGGGCGTCGCTGGCATGCGGCCGACACGCGGCGGACGCGGCCTGCAGCGGTCGCCAGCGAGACGCGCGCGTGGGAGGGGGAGGGGGAGGTCGCGCGGCGTGGGCCGGGCCGTGGTCACGCGCGGGCGAGCGCGCGGGCGGAGGAGAACGCGGACACGGACGCGGGCTGGCTTCGGCCGTTGGGCCGGAAGTGGGGCGGCGACCTGTTAGGCTGGAAAATTCGTTTTCCTTTTATAAATGAATTTCATATTTTATGATTTGATTCAAATTCAAATTTTGAAGATGAAAAAGACATTTTCACAAGTTGCCCCCAAAACAAAAGTTGTTCAAAATTTAATTCTCTACAACTTTCATTTAGGACACTTTTTAAAATTCTAAATAGATTTTGAATTAGTGATTTAAAGTCAAATTTTTAAATGATAACTCATTTTTCTGAAATATTTTAAAAGCAAAATTTGGGGAGATTTTGAATACAAAAATTGCTCCAAAAATCAGGTTAATTAATTCTAAGTCATTTAGAGTTATAGCACAACAAATTTTTACCACTCTTAACTAGAATTTTTACTAATTCAGGGTTCAAATATGTGTTTTTAAAATTTAAATTAATACCAATTTAAATTGCATGTGATGATGAACATGTATGAAATGGTAATGCTCATGATTTGGGATATGAATGCATGCTTAACACCCAGAGGTGTTACATCATGCCTAAAAGCATGCTGCATCAAACCTTATTAGCCAAAATAGTTAAGAGGCCACTACGACGACTAAGATTCGCTGCCCAATCTCGCGCACCGTGCTCCTCCCCAATTGGCTTCCTGCCGAGAGCACAAATGAGTCAATCTGTTGTTGCGGCTGTGAATCACATTGGATGACATGCTTGAACTATTGGGGCTGATGGGTCACGGTGGCAGCTGGCTGGCTCCACCTTTTCTGAAAGAACATATTAAGATCCAATGGATCAAATTGGTAGAGCAACAAATGGGAGAGTGGATCGGAGTACCTCCAGGGAGAGGTCGCAGGCCTACAACATTGGGTCGCCGGGCATCATCTCGTTGGAGGGGCCTGAAGCACCTCGGCCTCCTGGACGGCGGTGCCTTGGCCTCCTCGATGGCAGCAGGTCATGTTGCCGCCGTCACCGGAGAAGGCCACCTGGATCGAGGGGTTATTGGAAGAGGAGAGGTTGCGCGAGGTGGGGCATGCGCACACCACCGTGATTTGCCAGGCAGCCAATGGGGCCACCACAGCAGAACCGAGCCGGGTCGAGCGGCGCCGGGCACTGGTTGATCTTGGCCTAGACCTCGTCCACTCCGAGACAATGGCGGCGGTAGGACGAACGACCCCTCCCGACCAATCCACTCCCACCGACTCCTCCTCCATCGTTCTCACCCGTCCCAGACGCCATGGCCATCGGCATGGGACGGGATAGGATCGGTGGATCGGAAGAGCAGGGAGGTGGCGGATGTGAAATTGGGGACCGAGGCGGGAGGAGCCGAGCGGGGGCTTTCCTTATGTGCGCGATGCGGGATGCGACGGGGACGGAGGCGCGAGTGGGGACAGGATTGTCGACTGTCGAGTGGGGGCTTTCCTTGTTTGCGAGATGCAGGATGCTAGAGATGTCGTGGGATCGCAGGTGATGTCGCGCCGCGAGATTTCCTTTTTTTCCTTCACTTGACGCATGGACGGGGCGAAACGACGCACCAAACTAAGTTTTCTTTTTAGCCGTGGGAGATTGCCAATATGGCAATATACGCGGCACGGCGGTAGCCTCGGTGTACTTACACGTTTGAACTGGGGGCCGAGGTTTTCAGCAAACAATAATATACGTGACGCGCACATTTCAAATCCCAAACCCACAAACGTTGTACGTCAGTACGCATGGCCGCTGGCCTGCTGCACGGCAGGGCCGTAGCAGAGGAGGTGCGGCGGGTGCGACGTCCTAGGGCCCAACTTACTAAGGGCCCAAACTCAGGTACGTGTATCTCATATAATGTCCATTATCCAACCTAACAACGGTCTTATCACTCTATCCTGATATTGTCATTGCTCATCAATTAATTCCTCTGTATATATACCTTTATACAATTACATATTAGCACATACTCCCTCCATCCTAAATTATAAATTATTCTAAGAATCTTGGACAGTCAATGCATCTTAAGTTTGACTAGAATTATAGAAAGAATTACAAAGATTTATGATATCAAATAGATATATTATGAAAATATAATTAACGAAGAATATAATAATACTTAGTTGGTATTATAAATATTATTATCTTATCATATAAATTTGGTCAAACCTGAGATGCTTCTTGAAATGATTTATAATTTGAGACGGAGGAAGTATATAACCAAATATATATGTAGCCATAAGGGCCCATTGTCAAGTTCGCCCTAGGGCCTTTGAAAACATAGAACCGGCCCTGCTGCACGGCTGACTCTGTTTGGTTGGTGTCCGCAGTTTGCCGCAAGTCGCCATGCCTAAGTTGCGGCCTCCTTCATTGTTCCAGGTGGCCACAACTCACAAAATGTTTGACGCACAGTGCCACAGTTTGCCACAGCTTAGGCCTTGTTTGGTTCACTGGACTAAACTTTAGTCTCCATCGTATCTAATGTTTGGACATATTCTCTTCGTGCCAATATGTGTGTCGTCGGAGGCACATACCAGATACATAGAAGAGTCTGACACCCTTACATACCAATAATTTGTCACCTGTACACATTTGGATGGACATGTTATTAATGCATCATGAAGAAGCATATATGACCACTCACAACAACTTTTTAATACATTAAACAAATCGGATTTCATATCCACACTTTACACAGGTTGTCTTGGTCACCAGACAGCGCGTGGTGCGGTGCAGTGGTACAGCTACTACCCTACGACACGAGTAGGCGACGACAATTATTTCGAGACAACGTACTGTGCTAGAACGACACACATATTGACACGAAGGGAGTATGTATGGAGTACTAAATATAAACTATTTATGAAACTAAAAATATAGGGTGAGGATAATTTACGAGAAGAATTTTTAAGCATAATTAGTCCATGATTAGCACTAATTGCTACAGTAACAAAATATGCTACTGATAGATTAATTAGACTTAATAAATTCGCCCCGTGGATTATCCACCGAATATGTAATTTATTTTTTAATTAGTATCCGAAAACCATAATCAACCCCCGGTCAAAATCCGATATGACACGAACTAAACTTTAGCAGCCTGAACTAAACATGCCTTTAGATGTAGCTTAGGTGTGGCTTGTTATGGATATCAGCCAGACAGTTAAATCCTGACCGTGAAGTACACAAACCACAAACCCTGTGCGGCTGTGTGAGCTGTTTCTTGACACAACGTACAAGTGGCGACTTTACATTTATTTACACCGATAGCTACGTTTATCGCCGAAATTACCTGTGCCGTCTGCCTGTTCTATGTACTACAGTACAAGTTTTTAAAGCTACCACCACACCAGGTCACGGAGCGCGTGCACTGTCACGCGCACACGTGCCGGCCTCTGCACCATTGACCGGGCGGCAACAAATGCCGTATCGTCACTGCTCCCAGCGCCACCGGCCCATCACCATCCAACCAGCCAGCCCAAAACCACAGCCCATCAACCCACGCAGATACCGCGCCGAAGACAACCCGCCACCAACTGACATGTTGCCCCACGTAGATCCGGCCCCATCCTTCAGCGAGATAGCGATTCAAACGCGATCCACAGCCACGCACGGGAAAGGCGGAGAAAGCAATTAGCACCGTGATTTAAAATTAAAGCGCCCTAATCACAATTAAGCAGGGGGCTTTCCTTTCCCGGTGGTGGCGGAACGGTCACTTCTCCCGTTCTCCGGCCCTGCCCGACCACGAGCGCGTGCAAATTGCTAGAGGCACCCCCACGTTTATAAAGCGGAGGCCAAGCCTGTCTTCTCCCCGCACGAATTCGAATCCGCCGGAGTTGGAGGAGAAAGCAGCCGGGTGATTGGGCCCGTCTTTCGTCTCGGTCGATGGCGTCGCTGTTCGGCAACGGCGGCTACAGCTACTCCTCGGGGTCGGAGGGGGAGGACGAGGACGAGGGCACGGAGGAGTACCGGAAGGGCGGGTACCACGCCGCCCGCCCCGGGGATCGCTTCGCCGGCGGGAGGTTCGTCGCGCAGCGGAAGATCGGCTGGGGCAACTTCTCCACCGTCTGGCTAGCCTACGACACCCTCCACGGCGTACGCAAGCGCGCTCCCCTTGTTCCTTTTCTTTACATCGCTCCCGTTCTTGGTTGATAGACAATGATTTCTTTTTACCATTTGCGTGTTCTTTATGCAACCTTCTGCACTTGCTCGGTTGTTTGGGTGCCTTTGGGGATTATGGAGAGTTCGGTGGGCGTCGTTGTTTGGAAGGTTCCTGTTATGTGAATCCACAACACTGCAGCTTTATCTGTTCAGCCCTGTTTTATTGCTTGTTTTATTTCTGCTCGCGACAAGACTTTGCGAGCACATATGAACACATATTCAAGGGAACAATGGTGCTTTTGATCCAGAGACTGTAGTTTTCCATCACATCGATTACTGATGCCCGTGTTCAATTCCGATTTGTGACCAACTTCGTTATCTCTCTTCTTTGTGACTGTAGTTTTCCATCACATCGGTTACTGATGCCCATGTTCAATTACAATATGTGACATGTCCAAAGATTGTAGTAATTGATACATCGCGATTACAAATTCTGCAGAGATTTGTCGCCCTGAAGATCCAGAAGAGCGCGAGGGATTACGCGCAGGCGGCTCTCCACGAAATTGAGCTGCTGTCGGCTGTAGCCAAAGGAGACCCGACGAATTCCAAGTGCGTGCTGCGGTTGTTGGACCATTTCAAGCACGCTGGCCCCAACGGGAAGCACGTTTGCCTGGTCACCGAATTCCTCGGTGACAGCCTGCTCCGGCTGATACGGTACAATCGGAATAAGGGCATTGGGCTGAGCAGAGTGAAGGAAATCTGCCGATCAGTCCTGGTCGGCCTTGACTACCTGCATAGCCAGCTCGGCATCATCCACACGGATTTGAAACCAGAGAATGTTCTTCTGGACTCAACAATTAACCCGGCCAAGGACCCAGTGCGCTCTGGGTTGACACCAATCCTTGATCGGCCTGTGGGGAACCAGTATGGTGGTACAGTGATCAGTTTCAGTGAGAAGATGCTCAAGATGAGAGCAAGACGTGCAGTGGCTAAGATTTCGCAGAGACGGGTTTCCCTTGGTGGGGTTGGGGCAGAATTAGAGAAAGAGAGGTGCCTGGATGGGATCAGCTTGAAGTGTAAGATTGTCGATTTCGGGAATGCCTGCTGGGCCGATCAGCAGCTTGTTGGTGAAATACAGACAAGGCAGTACAGAGCTCCCGAGGTTATCATTGGTTCTGGGTACTCATATTCCGCTGACATGTGGTCGTTTGCTTGCATAGCCTTTGAGCTTGCCACCGGTGACTTGTTGTTTGCTCCCAAGAATTGCCAGGGATGCAGCGAAGATGAGGTACAGTAAAACAATTTCCTGTTTGTTTGTAGCATAATTTTTCTTATTAACTGCTTAGGATCAACAGTTGCCGTACATGTTCAACATATTACTGTGGTATTCTTGATGTTGCCAAATTTCATGTCAACAAGATACACTAATTTTCTTCATCCCTTATATTTACAGACAGCACAATATTTGGTGTGTTCATCCACTAAACTTTCAAACACTACCTTGCAATTATTCAGGCATTTAAAAAATTGCACTGACACAAATATATGTATCAGATAGCGGGGCACTTCAGAATTTAAAACAATGTATTCAATCCTGTAAAAGATGTACCCAACCTGACAGATGCCAACCTAGGTACTGAAATCATTATGGAAATGAAATAAGAACTAATCGGTCCACTCTGGCAGTATTTAAATGAACTTACCAACTTTGATGTGCAACATTGGAGGCGCACTATGAGCTGCTGCTATGCAAACAGATTTTTATTGTAATAATATGCTTCTGGGTTCCTTTCTATTGTGATCTTGCAAAATAACCTACACTACAGCATGTAGATTCAAATCGAAGAACTGTGTTAGAATCGTTGTGTATAGCAACTGTAAGCAGAAACTGCTAGCTGCATTTTGTCAATTTTACTGAAGGTTACAGAAAAGGGGCTGAGCTTGCCAGCTGTTCTCTTTGTACTGACCTTTTTCTTTCTGGAAAAACAAGATCAAGCTATATGATTCTGGTTTGGCGGATGTAATGCCTTGCGAAAATTGAAGTACCAGTGGACTGACATAATTAGTTGCATGTACAACTTTTCTGTTCTGTTACCTGCTTGATTGTTCTATTCATGCGAATTTGATGTCATGCTTATGTAAGAATCTATGTCAACTGTGCCCCTAAATCAATGAGCTCTGGATGATGACTCCTGTTTATCAAGTCTACTTGTATCTGTTTGTTATCGTCATTTAATCATCTGATCAATCTGTTTGTTACCAATATTTTACAGGACCACTTGGCTCTGATGATGGAAACTCTTGGGAAGATGCCTTGGAAGGTTACAACAGTCTCTCTCGTTCTCCCTTTAGCCAGCTATCTGAATTCCCCTCTGATTTTGTTTTGCTGTCTTTCAGATTGCTACCTCAGGCACTCGTTCCAAGGATTACTTTGATCGGCATGGAGATTTAAAGAGGATCAGGAGACTGAAGTTCTGGCCCCTGGACCGTGTACTTGTAGAAAGGTATAATTTCACTGAACCCGACGCCAAAGGGTTCTCTGACTTCATTCGGCCGATGCTAGATTTCACTCCGGAGAACAGGCCATCTGCTGCGCAGTGCTTGAAACACCCTTGGCTTAATTGATCCAACGCTATGCGAAAGTCTAACCAGTAGATGTTTACATACATACTAAGTGCATGCACTGTCGAAGGCTCTTTTGTGACTGGGATTGCAGATATATCCACGAACTTTGATGTAACCAAGGCTGAGAATCAGGAGCCACTTTTTAGGTGCACAGCCTGATGAGGACGCGACATATTCAGCTTCTTCTTTCTTCACTGTATTATTAGCAAGCGTTCCGCTGGTGTGTTTGGGGTGCAGACTGCAGAGCTAATGCGATGTTAACCTGCATGTGTGCTAGTAGGGCCAAAATATTGATGTAATATTATTCTTTAGTAATGTGATCTGGCCAGAAACCTTTCCCTTTAGCTGAGAAGATGAACTGCTACAGCACTGCAGTGTAGTGTTTCAACTTGTTGTCCAATGGATTGTGTGCTGTAAAGCTAATTGTCAGCTTAGAACCAGCGTGCCAGGAGTACGCTGTAACATGCCGCAATCATGATATGTTAATGTTTGAAAAAAAAAACTTAAAAAAAAGGTCGTCCTTGACTTGAGTTAACATCTCACCCCAGATTTTGTTCACTTGATGTAAACAGATAGTGCATGAGTAATTTAGAGTTGATTTTTAATTGAATTTTTGTTTAAGTAAATTCAACATAGTTTAAACTTAAAATCTGTTTGAACAAAAACTAACTCAATCCTCCTAACCCCACATTAGCATTAAGCCAGACAAAATTGGGAGAAGCTCATCCGCTAGAAATGCTTTATTTCGTTTCATTCTCGTTCTTCATTTCCTTATTATCGAATCCATGAGGGACGTGTCATATTTAGAATCTTTCTACGGTCTATTCTGTTTACAATTCTTTCGTACTCTCTTCTCTTTACCACCCGATAGGTCAGCGAAGCGTGAGCGGGCGCTCCGAAGTAAAGACCCAAAACCTTCGTCCCTTCTTTCTATTGTTAAAGAATTAGGCAATTTCTAGATTAATTCCCAGATTAAAATCAGAATATAAATCATGACATATTGATGAATTAGATTAAGCATGTATAGAATACTAGCATGACAGATCAGCATAATGCATAAAGATGAGCATAATGCATAGTGCATAAACATGATTGTGATTGTAAGCATAGCATAGATGAAACATTATGAATGACAAGATTAGATCACGAGAATAAAACCTGACGACTGTAGATGTAGTAGATGGTGATGAAGATGTAGATGGCGATGACCATGGAATGAAGTTGATGTTGTCGATGAGCGGCGGTGGAACGTTCCTGTTGAAGATCCCGCGAGCCTTGTGGCGATGAAGACGACATGTCGATGCAGCCTTGAGAAGACGAACCGTCGTGGAGAATTTAGGAGCAGTCACGCGAAGAACGCTTCCCAAAAACCTTATTCGCCTTCTCCCAGTTCAGGATCGCAAAGACGAGGATTCCGGAGACCTGCTCTCCCAAACGCCGGTGCACGCAGACGATCGGGATGGAGAAACTACGGCGGCGGCGCAGTAGCAAGAAGAGAAAAATACTAATTTACTATCTTAGGGATATTCTAACTGAAACTCCCAATTGTAGTTTTTGATGTGTCTTTTTCCAGGAGGATAGGTATATATATATATATATATATATATATATATATATATATATATATATATATATATATATATATATATATATATATATATATATATATATATATGGAGGAAAACCCCCTCTACATCAACTAGCAATATGGTATTAATTGATGTTGTACCTCCCACCTCTATTCTTGGGCTTAAACATTAAAGCTCATTAGGGAACACATGTATTGGGTCTTTGAGATTTATTAGAATTTAGGGGAATATCCATATAAATTCTAACAATCCCCTACCAGATCTCAATTGCCCAGTATAGACATTTTCCTTCTCTCTCACTACTGTTTATATACTAGTGTTTCAGCAGAGACTGTTAAGTTGAACATCTGCCTAGAGCTTCAAGTTACACTCATTCACAACTTGAACAATGAACTACGCCTTGAATTGCAAGTTTTGTGCAAACGAGTTTTACTCAAAGTCAAACTAGTACCTGGCTGCCAGTAGCCTTCCCCGTGGGTGGAGCATATACGTCATACTCCTTGGTCTCTTCATGAGCTTACTAGAGATCACCCAAATCTCATAGACTGTGACGTTTTACAGTCAGACTCATATAGGTGTGTTCTTTCAAGAATGCTCTACAGGACAGCACCTTCACTTGTTAAAGCCAATAGAACACATTAAGACATTTGCCAACCTTCTTTACAGTGTCTCATCACTCTGAGAGTATTGCATCTTCACTTAGAGAGGGTTATAGAGTTATAGATTACTCTCCTCAGTTTACCAATAACTTGTTCTTCCCAGGTCCTTAGTCATGGGATCTCCGATCAAAAAGGTTGGGTTACTACTATTGTAAACTCACATGGGTCTCATACCCATCTCCCTTGATGCGATTTCTATCACATTCCGTGATAGCCCTTTTGTAAAGGGATCTGCCAGGTTCTTATCTGTTTGCACATAAGCCACAGTTATTACTCCGGAGTTTCTCAACTTCCTGACAGACTTCAAACGTCTTTTAACGTGTCTCGTTGACTTCGCATTATTCTTAGCACTATTCACTTTAGTGATCACTGTTTGGTCATCACAGTTCACAAGGATAGCCGTTATTGGTTTCTCAACCACCGGTAAGTCAGATAAGAGCTCACGCAGCCACTCTGCCTCTGCAGAAACTATATTCAAAGTAGTAAGTTTTGCTTCCATGGTAGATTTAGTCAAAATAGTCTGTTTACTAGACCTCTATGACACTACGCCACCTCCAAGAGTAAACACATACCCACTAGTGGGATAGATTTGATCAATATCAGAAAACCAGTTCGTATCACTATATCCCTTCAGCACAGCTGGGTGCCCAGAATAGTGAATCCCAAAACTCATTGTACTTTTAAGATAACGCAAGACCCTTTTAAGTGCATGCCAATGATCATCACCCGGGTTGGACATGTACCTACTCAACTTGCTCACAGCAAAAGAGATATCTGGTCTGATTGTGCTAGCTAGATACATGAGTGAACCAATTATCTGAGAATACCTCAATTGATCTCTAGCAATCTTCTTATTCTTTCTCAATGTCATACTAGGATCATAAGGTGTTGAAGAAGGTTTGCTATCCATAAAGCCAAATCGGCTCAAGACCTTCTCAACATAGTGAGATTGCGACAAGGTAATCCCACTATCTTTCTTAATCAACTTAATGTTTAGAATTACATCAGCTTCTCCTAGATCTTTCATGTCAAAACTCTTTAACAAAAAAACTTGACCTCATTAATAATATCCATGTTTGTTCCAAAGATTAGAATATTATCAACATATAAACATAATATAACAGATTGGCTCCCACCATGTCGATAATACACACACCTATCAGCCTCATTCACAGCAAAGCCGCACTAATTAAAGTAGTGTCAAACTTCTCATGCCATTATTTAGGTGGTTGTTTCAAGCCATACAAAGGCTTCAATAAATTACACACCTTCTACTCTTCACCTTTTACTACAAACCTATCAGGCTGATCCATATAAATCTCCTCATCCAACTCTCCATTAAGAAAAGTTGTCTTCACATCCATTTGATGAACGAGAAGACCATATGAGGCAGCCAAGGAAAGTAGCATTCGAATAGTGGTCATTCTAGCAACAGGTGAATAAGTATCAAAGAAATCCCCGCCTTACTTCTGGGTATAACCTTTAGCCATAAGCCAAGCCTTGTACTTATCAATAGTACCATCAGGTCTAAGCTTCTTCTTGAACACCCACTTACATCCAATTGGTTTACAACCAAAAGGTAGCTCAGATAACTCTCAAGTTCCATTAGAAAGAATCAAATACATCTCACTACGAATAGCTTCTTTCTAATCATCTGCATCTGGAGATGCGTATGCCTCTGTAATAGAGGTAGGAGTATCGTCCACAAGATACACAATGCAATCATCAACAAAGGATTTTACAATCCTTCGTCTCTTGTTCCTCGCAGGAACTTTATTGTCATTCTCTTCAAGGACTTCTTCAGGTGGTTGCTCAAATGACTCAATAGAAAAATTTAATATGTACAGTAAAATCAGGAGCTATCTTAGAGGAAAATCTAGCATTGCTACACATATCTTTCATAGGGAATATATTTTCAAAAAATGTAGCATCACGAGATTCAAAAATTGTATCCACATGCATATCAGGAATTTCAGATTTTACTACTAAAAATATTTAGACAATGCTATGGTGAGCATATCCTAGAAAGACACAATCCACAGTCTTCGGTCTAAGCTTATGCTTCTTAGAAATTGGGACATTGACTTTTGCCAAACATCCCTATGTGCGCAAGTATGAAAGTGATGGTTTCCTTCTAATCCAATTCTCATATGGAGTTGTCTCTTTATTTCTATTTGGAATTCTATTCAGGACTTGACTCGCAATCAATAAGCTTCCCCCCACCATGCCTTAGATAGACCAGTAGTGTCTAATATGGCGTTCACCAAGTCAGTCAGCGTGCGGTTTTTCCTCTCGACAATCTCGTTTGATTCGGGCGAATAGGGAGCTGTCCTCTCATGAATAATACCATGTTTCGCAAAGAACTCATCAAATAATATAGGAAAATATTCACCACCACGATCTGATCTTAGATGTTTAATTTTTCTCTCTAGTTGATTTTCAACTTCAGCCTTATAGATTTTAAAGTAGTCTAGTATTTAATCTTTAGTTTTAAGCAAGTAAACATAGCAAAATCTAGTTGTATCATCAATTAAAGTCATGAAATATCTCTTTCTACCTTTTGTCAACACACCATTCATCTCGCAAAGATCAGAATGTATGAGTTCTAGAGGTGCCAAGTTTCTCTCCTCCGCTGCCCTATGAGGCTTTCGAGGTTGCTTAGATTGCACACAGCTATGTCACTTAGAACCTTTGGCAATAGTGAGATCTGGAATTAAATTCAGGCTAGACAAACGTGACATCAATCCAAAGTTAACATGTCATAAACGAGAATACCAAACACTCGAATTATCATTAATCGTGCCACAAATATAATTCACTGACTTATTATAAAAATCTGTCAAAGATAGGCGGAACAAGCCTCCGCAATCATAACCTTTACCAATAAATTGTCCATGCTTAGACATGACTACTTTATTAGACTCTAACACTACCTTAAACCCATCTCTCAATGGAAGGGAGACGCTAACAAGGTTCTTGTGAATAGTAGGGACATGTACATTCTTCAGCTGCACGATCTTTCTCGAAGTAAACTTCAAATCTACCGCGCTAACACCACGAACAGAAGCATGCGACCCATTCCCCATCAGGACGGAGGAACCTTGGAGCCCCTAATAAGAAGAAAACAAATAGATATCAACACATACGTGAATATTAGCATCTGTATCAATCCACCAACTTGGAGATTGAAACACTGATAGTACAGTAAAATTACCATACCCTTCATCAGTAGTGCTAGCGGTCACAAGGTTGACTTTCTTTTTCTTTTTCTCTTTCTTGTTCACTCGCTCCGGACAATCTTTAGCAAAATGACCAAGCTCTCCACACGCGAAGCAAGGTAGCTCTGCTTTGTCTTTCTTCTTCTTCTTGAAGGCAGTATTTTGTTTGGCATTGAAAGAAAGGTTGCTTAGGCTTTCCCTTGTTCTTGCCATGGTTTTCTGGACAAAGTGGGCGCTATATTTTTTCCTTGTTCCCCTTCTCAATGTTATCTTTAGCCCGAGCTTTTTCCTCGACATCAAGAGATGCTATCAGGTTTTCAACTGATATTTTCTGTCTCTTGTGTTTGAGACTTGTGGCGAAATTCCTCCATGAAGAAGGTAATTTAGCAATAATGCACCCAGCCACAAACTCATCGGGTAAGACATATTTAAGGAGTTCAAATTCCTTAGCCAGGCGCTGAATCTCATGAGCTTGCTCGACTACTGATTTGTTAGCAACTATCTTGTAGTCATTAAAGCTCTCCATGGTATACAGCTCTTTGCCTGCATCTGAAGCACCATAAGTAGCATTCAGATGATCCCATAGAGCCTTTGCGTCTCTTAAGTGCATCATAGAATCAAATAGATAATCTAAAAGCACATTACGCACAGCTCCCACAAAGATATCATTAGCTTCCTGAAATTTTCTCTGATCTTCATCAGAGATGTTTCCCTTAGGTATGCCATCTTTGATCCAGAAAACTTTCATGGCAGTAAGCCAATCTGTGACCTTAACAGACCACCTCTTAAAATGCGTACCAGAAAACTTTTCTGGCCTCAGCGTGTCAACAAAACTAGCCATAGATAATTCTAGAAATAACCTTAAATAAGGTTTTTGGATTGTTAAAAAATTAGGCAATTTCCAGATTAATTCCCAGATTAAAACCACAATATAAATCATGATATATTGATGAATTAGATTAAGCATGTATAGAATACTAGCATGACAGATCAGCATAATGCATAAAGATGAGCATAATGCATAGTATAAGCATAAACATGATTGTGATTGTAAGCATAGCATAGATGAAACATTATGAATGACAAGATTAGATCACGAGAATAAAACCTAACGACTGTAGATGTAGTAGATGGTGATGAAGATGTAGATGGCGCTGACGATAGAATGAAGTTGATGTTGTCGATGAACGGCGATGGAACATTCCTGCTGAAGATCCTGCGAGCCTTGTGGTGATGAAGACGGCATGTCGATGCAGCCTTCAGAAGACGAACCGTCGTGCAGAATTTAGGAGCAGTCGCGCGAAGAGCGCTTACCAAAAACCTTATTCGCCTTCTCCCGGTGCAGGATCGCAAAGATGAGGGTTCCGGAGACCTGCTCTCCCAAACGCCGGTGCACGCAGACGATCGGGATGGAGAAACTACGGCGGCATCGCAGTAGCAAGAAGAAGAAAATACTAATTTACTACCTTAGGGATATTCTAACTAAAACTCCCAATTGTAGTTTTTGGTGTGTCTTTTTCCAGGAGGATATATATATATATATATATACATATATATGGAGAAAAACCCCTACCTCTACATTAACTAGCAATATGATACTAATTGATGTTGTACCTTGTAACATCTCAGGTGTTTGGCTTCCTTAAGTGCATTGCATTTCATGAGCATTAACATTAATCATCTCATTCATGAGTGGGAGCATCATTCATTTCATGCATGAGCTTATAATATGTGAAACATGCTTTGGAAACATTGCCACATATGTTATATTTCATGTGAAGTAAGAAGTGAGTAGTGTGCAACACACAAGTACCTTAGGTGCAATTTCATTTGGAAACATGCTAACCACTTTAGTGTAACATAATTAGCAAGTGTTATGCAACACACTCATGCAACATGTGCAACATGAGCTTGCAACATTTGGGTGGAATATTGATTTGCTTGTTTCAAAGTGTGTGACACTAGGAATTTCGTGTAACCAATGTATAGAGTGGCTAATTAGGTCTCATAACACCTTAATTATATTTAGGGAAAGTAGTGGAGCAATGTTCATGTTGATCAAAATTCCCAAATTGCCCTTCCAAATGTTGTTGACTAAGTGTGAACCCCTAGAGTGATCTGGTTTGACCAATTAAAAAGTCTAGCTTAGAGACCTTGCATGGAGGAGCACCCTTAAGCAAAGTTGTAGGGAATTTTATGGGGAACAAAAGTCTCAATATGACCATCTCATAAAACTGGCCAGACCATGCTCAAAAATGGCCCACAAGTCAGCTAGAGGGGCTGTCTCAACACTTAGAATTTTTCTAAGTCTTAAAAGTGTCCCTCCAGTTTTACAGTGACCTACTTTGGAAGCTTGTAGTTTGCGAACCAGGCCAAATCAGCTTCCACTCATGTTGACAAACTTATGGCCCTCATGTAGCTCTACAACATTGTCAACATCACCATCACCTAGTTCTAAATGGTTTAGGAGATATGGTGCCTGGAAAAATGGGTTTCAGTCGGTTAGTTAACTGAAACTCGGTTTCAGTTTCTGGGTACCTCACTTCAGGGCCCTGTATATCACTAACCAAGCCGAACCAGTCCTTGATCTCTCTTACCAACTTGTAGTCCTTGCATAGGGCTACGACTTTGCTAATTGGAGATTTCACTAATTCGAGCTCGTTTACGAGTTAATCAACGTCAAACATTCGCTGTCAGACCACCACGTCGGGCTCCATTCAGTCGGACAGACAGCTACGCTGTCGTGGCGGCCGTGCAGAGCAAAGGGGGCCGCATGGCGCTCACGCCCTGCCGTCGCCTCCACATCGCAAGCACACGCGCGGGCGTGAAGTCGGAGCCGACACCTCAACCCCCACCACTCGCGCTCACCATTCCCTCCCTCTCTGCTTCCTCCTCCGCGCGCGGGCGGTGACCGGAGAAGTGAAACAGCGACCGCGTTCGAGCCATTCTCCCAAACCGTAGCTCCATTGGCCAAACCGTCTAGACCACCGCACCACCGTGAGCCCCTCCACCTCCTCGTCCTCACCGAACCATCTCTGTCGCTTCAGGTGAGCTACACCGCGAAGGCGACTCCACCGGCCCACCATGTCCGCCGCCGTTGAGCTCGCACGTGGCCATGCCATTCGGGCCCTCCCTATCCTATCTCCTCCATGCTGTAGGTACAGTTAGGTATGCTGAAGCTCGTAGGGTAGGCAAATTGAGCCGGGATGCCGGCGACTCGTCGGAGTTGGTCGAGCCGCGGCCGCACGCCGCCATGACCGCTGTCATCCTCTCTGGCCGCCATAATCATAGTAGTTGAGGGTACCCCTAGGTGCACGAGGTTGAGGTGAACGCGCTGGTACTATAGCTTCGCTAGAGCTGCCGGCGGCGGCGAGCTATCGTCGTCGTCTTTCTTTTCCCCTCTGTTTCCCTCGCTGACCGGTGGGGTCCCCTGGTCAGGCGCGCGCGTGCGCGGGCGGGAGGCCGGCCGCGGGCCGTGCAGTGGAAGCGGGCTGTACCGCGTGGATTAGGCCTCGTCAGTTCTCCCAGGCCGGCCCGGTAGCAGGGTTTTGATTTTTGTTTTTGTTTTCCTTTTTATATTTGCCACAGATTTTAAGTAAGATTTGAGAACATGTAGATCTAGGGTTTTACTTGCCCAAAAATTATGAGATAAATTTTGTTAGGATCTACATGATGTGTAGTATTTTAGAAAAATATGAATTAGTTATGTAATGTTTAGTTTCTGGGAGATTTAAATAGGTTTTTGAAATATGTTTTAGATTGCATACAAACTTGTTTAAATCATATCTTGAGTTTCAGTGTTCCAAAAATTATAAAATTTGGTGGGTAGACTAATTTATACTTGCTCTAGCTTTGGTAAAAGTTTGGACAGTAGTGCTTAAGTACTTTTCAAGTTATAATGCTATCTTGTTAATTTAGGAAATACTTAAATGGATTTTAGTAATTTTTCTACATGTGCAATGTTCTTATAACTTTTTAGAGAATGTCTTGGTACCCTAAAGTGTCCAAGAAAATTAGGAAATCTGTTGTTTGACACTTTTTACTATGATTTGTTAGTTATAAAAAATCAGCCTTTTAGGCTTGTGAATTTTGTTTAGGGAGTTTCTGTAAATAATTTTAATTCAAATTTTTACAGTGGTCTCTTTTTAGTTCATAAAGCCTCCTGTAATTTTTGTAAAATTTTAGGAGTAGTTTACATATATATTTAAAATTCCACTTAATTACTTAAGTAAATTAAGAAATGAGTTTAAATAAATATTTTAGGTAGGCACACCTTACTTTCTAGTGTTGTTGTGACCTATGTAAACTTGTGGTAACATTAGTTTGGTCTTAAGGGATGTTTGCCACATAAATAAATATTTAATCTTTGCAATTCTAGGTTTTCTGGACAGCTGGTAGTATCTTTGGGTTTGGCCTTTGATAAAAGTGTTTGCTGGAAAACTTGTAAATACCAAAGTTGTAGTGAACTTGATAAACTAGCTTGTGTCAAAATTTGGGAGCATTTGGCTTAGTAGTTTGGGAGTTATTGTTGTTTAAAGTGACAGTCCAGAATTGGCTACTCTCTGTTTAGAGAGGACATATTCTGGAACTTGGAAAATTCGACATGGAAAACTTAGGAATTTAAGGTTGAGGTCTGAAAATGGTTTGTAGGGCATTTCATAAGCTTTCCAGATTGTCTTAGATCATATCTTTTGGAGTTAGGAATCTTCAGTTATGTTAGAATTTTTGAGCTGCTGTCCAGAATGTCTTACTGTGGTATTTTGGTGTTGGATGTGTTAACCTAAGTAATGCTACTCTTGTAATTATTAGGTGCTAGGGCCTTAACCGAAAAAGAATAGCTATATCTTAGGTTGGGTAGATTAGGTAAGTACTTCTCCACCGGAGAAGAGATTTGCACGTATTGATGAAGTGACTTGAATAGAGTACTTTCATTGCTGAAATGCATTTCATTCCGAGCATGTTGCACCCATTGTGCATCCATGATATTTATGGCGCATTCATGCAATAGGTGTACCGGAGGGGGTGACACTCCTCGAGTTCGAAGGAGCAATTCCGGAGGAGGACCAGGAGCAGCAGAAGGAGCCCGAGGATCCAGCAGGTGAAGGAGTGCCCGCAGACGACCTTTCTGAGTGCCCAGACCACTGGCCCTCGACCTTTCTAAAAGGCAAGCCCCGGTGCATGTTGAACCCATCATTTTATAAATCTATCTTGAGTACTTTTAATTGTTTAATGCATTAAGTTATAGGAGTTGTATGAAAACAATTGTTGCATTATACCTGTCCTTGCCCAGATATTGTACTTAAATCCTAATTTAGGTTTAGGCACGTATCAATGCTTAGCCCTGCTTAGTACGGTAGAAGTCGGGTGATTTTCGGTCATCCGCGAGATGCAGGAAGGAGTCACGAGTGGCTTTATGGCTATCGTGGATAGAACCATGCTTTAAAATGAAATTAAGACCGGGCGGGAGTTCGATAGTACAGCCGCAAGACACTTCACGTCTTGGGTGTGGAGCTATGCCCGTCTGAGTCGTTTAAGGACCGATTCGCTGTACGTCCTTGAGTCATGTTGAACGCAGTCTAACACTTAGTTGGCCGGATAAGTCGTTCCGATCGCGAAGCCGAGTAATTTGATTCAGGGCGGGAATCGAATGGTAGGTTGCTTCTTGGAGGAGAGAAAGGATGTGCTTGAGGACATTGGCGTGAGACCAAGGGGGGTTAGAGTCCCTATCACCTGGCAGAGTGTCGCCCTTGGGGTCGCGACATCATTCGGACCTGCGATTCCTGAATCATATGGAAAGGTGGCTTATGCGACCCTGGCAGGGGCCTGCGCGGTGAGTGTTAGAAATACCCCTCCAGCTGGATAGGAATTCGATTCGAATCGCCGTCGCTCCCGGTTAGTGAGCACTTGATTTGAGCAGCGGCAACATAGATCTCATTAAATGAACAGGTGGTTAAGGGAATGATACAATGTTGCCACAATTCATACCTGCTGTGGATATAATGATGATAATTGTTTGATTATAACTAAGTGTATGCTTAGTACAGGTGCTAAGATAGACGACAGGTAAATGCTAAAAATAACTGCTAGTACAGGTTATAAGAGTCTCAATTACTTATGCCTTTATGTAAAATGTGATGTCAGCTAGCCTCTTGTGTAAGCCTTGCATAATCCTTGGTGTCATCTTATTTCTGGTTTTTGACGGGTAAGTCTAGCTCAGTACATTCCAGTACTCAAGGTTTATTCCCTCCTGTTACAGATGATATGCTCTATCAAGGCTTCTGCAAAACCTGCCTCCACCCTGCGGGTGACGAGGACTAGATCACTCGGGCGTGATCGTCTGTTATGTACTTTCCTGAATGCTTTTGCGGGATGATGATCATTAAGACTGGCAGTAGTATGTGAACTAATGCGTGTGTTATGCTTCCGCTACTTTATAAACTTGGTTTGTAATAATTACGACTCCGTGTGTGTAAACTTGTTTCGGAACTACTTGTGAAATGTAACGTATGATGTTGTATGTTGAATGATGCGATCTTGGTTGTAAGCAAGTTGGTTTGAAATCCTTCGTGGTTTCGATTGACTACCGGGATTATATGGGCTCAAGTTCGAAAATTTGAGCGCTTCGGTGCTTGTTTTTGTACTTATGCTCTTATAATTTGGTCAGTTCTGTTACATACCTCCCACCTCTATTCTTGGGCTTAAACATTAAAGCTCATTAGGGAACACATGTATTGGCCCTTTGAGATTTATTAGAATTTCTTCATATGAATTTAGGGGAATATCCATATAAATTCTAACATCTATATGGGGGTGCCTGGGGCACTTCATCTTGTCATTTTGTTGCTCATTCCCCTTAGGCCGACAATTAGCCGAACTAGGGCAAAGTCCTACTTGACCCCCACCATGTGAAAAGCATCCATTTGCGCTCTGGCTTCCTCTTTGTCATTGCGCAATGGGTCTTTGTCTGTCGACAGTATTATGTGCCCTCCTACTTTCTCACCCTCCCTGCGTTGAGTTAGTCCCACACTTTGCCATTATCTTCATTTATTCTGTCTCATATATCAGCACGCACACCAAAATCTGCTCCTCTTCTTTGCTGTTGCCTTACCAAGCACGAAGGTATATAACATTTCTCTTTCCATCTCCTTCACCACCTTGAGTGTCATGGAAACGAGGTTGACATAAGGGAGACAAGCACAACCACCCTCATCATTCACGACCACCTCTCTGTTGTTTTCCCCGAGCATGCCACGAGTCAAGGCCCCAATCCTAGTTTCCCACGGGGATTTGAACTTGGAAAAGGCATCTCGACGGGACTCGTGGAGATGGGGATGGTTCTCTATCCCCGTCCCCACATGCCCTTCCTGTTTTTCGTATACGCAGTTATATATTACTAGAGTTTGTCATGTAGTATCGTCGTGTAGTGTATACATAGTTTTTGTGCATATTTATGCTATATTTACATTTTAGCTCATCAATTATACACCGAAGGGTGGTAGCAGCATGCAGTATACACAACGTTCCTGCTGTTGGAGTACGGCACCAGGTACATCCGGTCCACGACGCCTCCGCGGTTGGGACATTCATCGTCTAGAGCGTGGCCGCTAAAGACGTAGACGGTAGATGCCGCCATGAGGAAGATAGCGCAGGAGGCGGACAGACAGGGCTTGAGCTGGGACGAGCCGGTGCCCGACGTTGTCGAACCTGATAGGTGCTGTGTCACTGCGGAAATGATAGGACGCGAGCGTCCGTCCTTTCCAGACGCCGCACGCCTAGGTTTGTGGACCAGCCAGCCCAATAAACCTTGCATCTGTCCCCTTTTAGCTTGCTCTGCTCCTGACACCCGACCTCTTCCGGTGCTCTTGCCGCTCGCCTCGCGCTGCTCCTGCTCCTCCACCGCACCCCCTGCTGCTCTTGCTGTTGTTCCTACTCCACCACCCACTCGGCCCGACGATGTCGACAAGTGCCGCCAGTGCAAGGAGAAGCGTCAGGCCCTGGTGCGGAAGCCCTCCGGCCTCGCCTGCTGCTACAGCTGCGGCGCCCTGATGCAGACGGCGAAGGAGACCGCACCGGGATATGATGCATGTTGCAAGTTCACATTTCAAATGTTCCAGGTGTTTTAGAGGTATGCTGCGAGAGTTTTAAACGAATGTTGCAAAAATAGATCATGATGTCGTATATATTGCAATGGTTGTACATGTATGTTATTACAAAGAGACTATTTCTAATGTTTCATCTGTTTTTCAGATGTATGTTGGAAGTGTGTTTATTTGGATGTTGCATATGTTTTCACACATATGTTGCAAGTGTTTTTATCTGGATGTTATGTATATTTGCAATGATTTTCAAGTGTTTTTGCAAGTGTTTCATACACATATTTCAAGTGTTTCATCTATCTTTTTTTTATATCGCAATTGTTGCATCCGAATGTTTTAAAAATAGATCGACACATGGATATGCATGGGAAGCTGAACAGGGCGCGAGCAGTCCCCGGAGGCGCGCGACACGGGCGACATTCGGCAGCGCGAGCCCAGTGTGGCCGTGAGACACAGGCGCGGGCGAGCAACATACGGCCGGCGTGGACCCATACGTGAACATGGGAAAACAGACCGGAGCCACGGGCGTCCGTTCGGACTCCGGATGTCCGGCGCTAGCAGTGCCGGTGTCACTGAGTGCTGATGGCTATGTCATGTGGGCCCGTTCGCTGCTACAACTGATATTGTGGGATAAATAATCTATATCTATACCTAATAATAAAGAGGCAAAATTTTAAGCTCTTTTTTTGTCCATCTTTTTTTTGTCCGTCTTCCTCTGGCTACCGAATAATGGAGAGTTTATATATATATAACCCGTGCTCATACGAGTTAGAATAACTCGCCTCTAGACCAATATAGAATAGGAATCATAACCTAAATAGATTCCGACTCTAAATAGAACTTTAATGAGTTATGTTCTTTATTTTGCACCGCTTTTCTTTATTTATGTACGAGTTAGAATAGCTCATGTCTAGACGGATATGGAGTAGGAATCCTAATCTAAATAGAATCCTCGGATCTGACGATAATACTGTGTATTTATTTTCTTTTGACGGGATATATACGGTAGATTATAGGAACCGATTTTTTTTAATGCTGAAAACTTTCTTTGCCCCAGAAAATGAGAAACTTCCATAATAGATCAGAGCCCAACGTTTTTTATGGTGGAAGGCCAAACAATATAATTAGAATAATAGAAAAAAATACTATGGTTTTTTTGAATAAAAAAAGTATGGTTATATCATCTTTTTATCCACTTACTTCAATCAAGACCATTCCACAATTAACAGAACCAAGTTCCCGTGTTTCTGGTTTCCTTTTCTTTCGTTATGATGAGACACAAATTCACAATGCAGTGAACAAAGATTTCAGCCATGCACGTACATACAGCCAATCGTGTATGACAATTAATCGGCCACATGCATGACCCATACAAGACTCCGTGCAGCACACCTCTATCGCCCGATCTCACCCAAAAAACAACCGCCAGTGCCATAGGATTCCGCATAATAAAACACGTGATAGTATGAAAACTAATATTATTTATAATATATTTACGAGTAAATATTACTGTACTTTGCAAGGTGAGAAAAGTAATCTATCACAACTGTGTTTTAATTTGATACAGTTGTAATAGGACACTGTTGTATTAATGCAAACATTACTTAAATTATGGATGTCATGGTAATTAACAAATAAATTAAGCTTTAAAACTTTATAGAAAAGATAAACATAAATAAATGAATATGTAGATTTTTCGTCATTTTGTTTCTATGAATATTTGATGGATTTTTTTTCCGATGCAACGCACGGACATATTTGCTAGTTAAAAAAAAAGTCATAGGCCTCAATTCGATCTAGCCCCTTGGATCTTGATTGGAGGGTGGATCGTGGGGAGAAAATCACGGCGTGACTTGCCCAAGGGAAAGTCACTGTGAATCCGCATCAAACCCCGTTTCCCGTTCACCCAGCGTGCGCTCCATCTGGGCGAGGGCGACCGCTACCGCCGCCGCCGCCGCCACCGCTACCGCCGCTGCCCTACGCGAGGTGCCCAGGCCTTCGTTGAGCCCTTCGCCGGCGACGAGCACCCACCAGGCATGCCCTCCCTCTCTCTTCCCTTCCTGCTGTGCGAAACTGAGCACCCAAACCCTAACATAAGCTATTTGTCTGTTTGTATTCGGATCTGATCGCTTTATACGTGTATTATACATACTAACTTCGATTTTTCCGCAAAAATTATCGGGTATACATGTGTAAACTGTAAAGCCATATTCTTGCTGGGTCCGCCCCTATTGGGGAGGATGGTAGATCGTCATCGCCCCTAGTACCTGGGGTAGATTTGATCCCTCTGTCGTGGTACCTGCGTCTGCGAGGCTGTTTTGACGTTCTAGCTGTTCGTGAGATTCATTGTGTCCTTCGCTTCCTGTCATGCTGCTCGAGTACATGTGGCCTGCTGAACTTATGCCCTTGTGTGATCCAAGAATCTGATAACCTATAGGGTTTGATGCGTTGTATTTGTTGCATGGTTTTCTCCTGCCAGTTTTATCCACTGTCTGGACTTAGCTTGTTAGCTGTTGGTGTTAATTTCCGTGTACCTTTAGTTGAGAGCTCTTTTGCAAATGGTTGGATGGTAAAAGAAATGTTGTCACACAGCATTGTCGATTAGCTTACAGATTTCTTGAGAGCTGACACCTGATGTTCCTTTTCCTTTCTTATATGGTAATGATAAATTGATATTCTTTGTCTTTTTCTTTCCTTATCTCTAGAATCCACATTCCTACTAACTTTTTTCCACAACAGCAAAGCTGAATTTCATTACTACACATTCCTACTAACTAATAGTTGAACTTCAAGATTTCATGCCACAAGTCTTATAAAATTGCAGATCTTCTAGAAGTGATAGTCAACTGAAATTACATAACATTTTAAGTCTGAACTGTTGCAAACAAATTAATTCAGTTTACAAATTAACCAGAGGCTGTTCAATGCTTATACTCTCAACTTCAACATATTTTAGGTTTACTCCTTGCCTTTTGTTATGAACCCACAATACCCTATTCAATCCATTCATTTATTCACACTTTTTTACTGCTTGTCTTGTTCTGTATCCCATTGTTAGCATTATTTTTTGCACTTTTATGTCCGTGATGATATTGCCTATTTCATACCTCTTTAGTATTTTTAGAAGCAAGACAAATTGAAATGATGGTACTACTCTTCCATAACTTGGTGGCTTGTTACAGATGGCTGGGTATATGTCAAGAGGGCCCCAAAATGGTTCTGTGTATGTCTGCAATCTACCTCCTGGAACTGATGAGAATATGTTGGCTGAATATTTTGGCACCATAGGGTTGCTAAAGGTATGGGTCTTACCAGGTAACATTTTTTCGGCCACTAGAAATAGTCTTTAAGATTGTTTATACATTTTCAATTCCATTTAAAGAACACTTAACCTTGTCTGTGCTGTAAAATTGCAACAGAAGGACAAAAGGACTGGGCGCCCAAAAATTTGGATATATAGGGACAAAGTTACCAATGAACCAAAGGGTGATGCAACAGTCACCTATGAGGATCCACATGCTGCTTCAGCTGCTGTGGAATGGTTCAATAACAAGGATTTCCATGGGAGCATTATTCAGGTTCACATAGCCGAGTCAAAAAGCAAAGATGCATTCGATAACCCCACGAGTTTGAACATCATTGCTGGTGTCGATGAACAAGATGAACTGGATAACGGAGCAGGCAGAGGTAGAGGACGTGGTGATGGTCCAGGCAAGGCTTGGCAGCAAGATGGGGATTGGATGTGTCCAAATACAAGGTCTGTTATGATTGGTGAGCGACTTCTCTATCACTTCAGTTCACTAGTTGACTAGTATGGTCTTCACATTGTTATCTTTCTTTCTGATTATCTGAGATGATTTCTTCTCTCAGTTGTGGCAATGTAAATTTTGCCTTCCGTGGTGTTTGTAATCGCTGTGGAGCTGCACGCCCTGCTGGTGCTGGTGGAGCTGGTGGTGGCGGTGGTGGTAGGGGTAGAGGCCGTGGTAGCTCTGATGCAAGAGGAAGCAGTCGTGCTGGTGCTGCTGCTGCTGCTGTTGGTGGTCCACCTGGATTGTTTGGCCCAAATGATTGGCCATGTCCAATGTAAGAGGCTAAGACTTAAGTGTTTCTGTTTCATAGATTCCAATCTTCATTTCTTCACATTTATTTGTATGCATCATATAATTGCTGCCCCATGAAATCAATAAGACAGTGCTTTCAACACCCTTTTATTGTGGCCTTTTTATATATCTCAAATTTGACTGCCACCCTCTATGTCTGCAGCAATTTTTATGCTTTGTTAGTATAAACTTGCTGTCTGATATGATGATATGAAACTTAACTTCATTTGTGTTCCAGGTGTGGTAACATCAACTGGGCTAAGCGGACCAAATGTAATATATGTAACACCTCCAAGCCTGGTACCAATGAAGGTGGTGTGAGGTAAGTGCAAGGGCACTATTTGCATGTGGTTGGTTCAGAACATATTATTTAAGCTAATAATATAAATTGTATTCTAGCAGGTATCCTAAACATCCTGTAAATTATAATACCGATTCAGGAATAGTAAACATATTGTAAATTACAATAACAATTCATGTAAAGATGAATGTCAGACATACATTTGTTGTATGTGGTAAGGGATTAATAAGGGTTCTTCGTTAATAGCTGAACATCATGCTTTTACACCTGATGCACTCACAGCCAGGATGAATTTTGCCACACAGCAACCGTAAAAAACTGCTGCTCAATTGCACTGATATTGTGCCCTTCATGTGACCAGTTTTTGGCTTTTGGGCTGAGAAATTGACTCAAAGGAGGTGCAGTGCCACTTTGGCCCATTGACAATTGTTGAGTGGTTAGTTGTGAACCATGCAGTGCATGTTGTGTGAAACGTAATGTAAAAGACGGGCACACTGTGGGGTTTTGTATGTTATGCCCATTAAGTGAGCAACCATGCATTTAACTATTTGTAACCAAAAGGTGTTTATTCAAATATCAATGTTTGCCTTGCCAATTATTTTTTTCATTCTAGGGGTGGCCGTGGTGGTGGGTACAAAGAGCTTGATGAAGAAGAACTAGAGGAAGTTAAAAAACGTCGGAAAGAGGCTGAGGAGGTAGGATGCTTGCTTTCACATTATATTTTTGTTTATGTAGTGGCCATTTGTTTCCATGTCTAAATTTGGCTTGTCTCAAGGATGATGGAGAGATCTATGATGAATTTGGCAACCTGAAAAAGAAATTTCGCTCTAAGGCTCTGCATACCGAAAGTGCACAGGCACTTCCTGGGTCTGGACGTGCTGGATGGGAAGTTGAGCATCGTGGTATTCTTCTGACACACTTTGGATTTGAACTCCACGATTTAGACTGTTATGGGACCATTTACCATCTAGTTTCTGCTTTTTGTTGATTGTCATTGGAACATCTGTTGCATTTGGGGAAGGAAGAAGAGGGGGGAAATTTCTGTTATGAATTTACTTTGACAGTGCTGAACATGACCTGGTGTTAATTCGCTGCTGTAGGTTCTAGTGAAAGGGAAGGCAGGGAGAGGAGCAGGGATCGTGGTAGGGATGACTACGATGAAAAGGAAACCAGGAAAAGAGATAGAGGTGATCATGGAAGGGACCAGCGCCGGAGCAGGAGCCGGAGCAGAGACCGTGAAAGGGAAAAGGGGAGGGAGAGGAGAAGAGACCATGAGTACGAGAGAAGTAGGGAGCGTGACCGGGACCGCCGCCACAGGTGAAGAGAGAAATGACAGGGCTTTCTGTTCTTCTTACATTGCATTTGCCATTTTTTGTAGCCATGGGACCCGTGGTCTTACTCTTGTGTTAGTAACTGGGGGCGTGCATTGTTGCTCTGAATCTGAGTTTTGCTTAGAATGATTCAATGCACTGGCACTTTTTATTCAGACATTCCTTTTCTTCTCTGATTACTTTTATGTTTGTGGAACGCGTATGACACCGACGGTCACGGATCCAGTCATCACGAGCTATTAGTCATTGATCTCTGAGCAACAAACTCATCTGGGATGTTGTGGATTTTGGCGGCTTGGATGAAAGTTCAGTCTCTAGGAGTTTTTTTTAGAAAGGTGGCGAAAGTTTTGCTGGATTTTTATTAGACGATTAAAAGAAAAAAAACAAAGACAAAAACAATTTAGAGGAACCAGGGAAGGGGACGCCCCCAACAACCCCCCCCCCCCCCCAAAAAAAAACACTCTAAGCTCACTAAGGTCTTGGATGCATATGTATCCACTTCAACCCACATAGGTTGAAGTGGATTCAAATGAATACATGCGTATCCAAACAAGACCTCCAAGAAAACAGTAACTCTAGGAAAAGATCCCTAAAAAGACAACAATCAGGGAACACGAAAATGAAGTTTCTAGGAGTTATGCGTTAGGTCTTAAGTTGCAAGGCGCACTCATTCTCAGGCCGGGAGACTCGCCGGCATGGTCGTGTAGCCGCGGAGCCGCCAGTCGCGCGCACGCTGTCAAACGGATGGGTGAGCAACTCAGAAGAGAGGGAGGACGACGGAAGGAAGGTGGAAGCTGGTGGAGCGACCTGCCGGAGGAGTACTCGTAGAGTCGTAGTCCGTAGAGCACGTTTGGCGGCTCGATCGGTCATCGATCTGCCGCAGCTGCACGTGGTTGTGCGACGCAATCCATGACCAGTCTGCCTCCGTCGAGTCCGGGAACCCAAGCCTTCTAATCACGCTCACCTCGTCGGTCAGAATGGAGACGCTGGCGCCTGACCGTCGTATCGCATGGCTGACACCGCATCCTCATCTACTCTGCTGGGGCAGCAATGCCGCCGCCTCGAGAAAGGTCGAGGAGGGAGACAAATGGCTTAGGCCAGCGCAAGGAATATAGATATATGCTCCCTCTGTTATAAATTATAAGATATTTTATTTTTTAGATATATTGCTTTTACTTTGCATCTAGATAGAGTGTATATCTAAGTGTATAGAAAAACCATGAATCTACGAAAGCTAAAACATTTTATAATTTAGAATGGAGTCATGAGATGACCGCTCAGTTGTCTGGTGGTTTCCTGCATTGTTCGGAGGAGTTCAAACATCCGTCGGTGTTTCTTCTGATTATGACAGTAGCAAATTTGGAAGACGTGACTACACCAACTTGCAAAGAAATATGCTCATGTACTCTCCTATTTAAATATAGTAGATATATGTATCGGAAGTGTATGGTAATATAGAAATGACAAATATAAAATGGAATGAAAATTTTGGTTGAGTTGATTTTTTATAACACTACTTGGATATGTTATCCATGTATACATAATTGCCCCATTGCAACCAGATTCCTGACTCTGTGATTGGATCTGTGAACGTGTCACCTTTCAAACGTTTTGGAAGCAGGCTATAAATGTAGAAAGATAAATTACATTGCATTTGCACATGAATTTAAAGATGGTTCGAATATATGAATGATCTTCTAGTGAGATCGCACATGCATTCATACACAAACAATAAAAGCATCGTCATACATTGGGCGTAGGATATTCCATTATGGAGTTAGTATAAATATGTGTTCCGCGTGTTATCGCTCTAATTAGATACATTGATTATTACTAGTCAGAGGTAAAAACACCAACATTTCTTATGCCAATTGCGCCTAAAAATTATACACCCGTAAAAATCATAGTAGTGTCATAAAGGAGGACTTTTAGGAAGGCTTTTCACCCCTATAACTCTTTAGGGACGTTGTCGATTCACTTATATTATCAGAGTCATAATCAATCACTATATATATATATATATATATATATATATGTCATCACAATATATTTTAACGACATGTCCTCTACAACATATATACATGTCACACTATAAAAAAAATGTGAAATAAAAAATTACAAAAATGAATTAAAATACAATTTTTAAAAGACCAATAACAAAATTTATCCCTAAACCGGAAAAAGGCTTCACAAGTGGATCTGCAAAAATAGAAATGGTTATTAATAACAAGAGTTATAATAATAAAAATAGCGAGAAGAAAAATAAAAAAAAGAAAGAAAACCAAGTCTCATGGGCGTGCACGGAAAAAAGAAGAGAAATCGGCCCAGTAAACATTCCCGCAAGAATTTTCGAGCTCGTCCCGTCCGGCGTCCTTCGCCAGTCCCGCCTCCCGCAGTCCCGTCCTCGTCGCTGCCCGCCGGCTCCTCGGCGTCTCCCGCGGTCCTGCCCCCTCCGGCCCTCCCCAAATCCGTCCCCTCGGCGCCTCCTTCCCCTCCTCCCCTCCTCCCCCAAATCCGGCCCTAGCCAGGCGCCTAGGTCACCTGCCGTCGCTGCCCGCCGGCTTCTCGGAGCACGACGACGCCCCCGGCATCCAGGTCCGTGGCCACTTCCGCGCGGCCGCACGGCAAAGTCGGCAACTGCCTCTCCCCTCCCTCTCCACTGACCACTGCTGTAGACTGCAGTGTTGCGCTTAGCAGCTTATGGAAACTGCAAGCACATGATTGAAGTATTGATTCATTATTTCATCCCATTTTAATTGTCGATTGTTATTTTTTGATCAATTCATGTAAGTAAAGGAATGGGAGTTAATTGGCTACTTACAAAACATGAATTCCTTGTAAGTATTGCTCAATTTGATAGAAATACTCAACTAGTTGATTTTTTTGGCAGAAATTCTCCATATGTATTATTTGATAGAAATACGTAATACTCAACAGTTAATTTTTTATTTTTGAATTTAATGTCATCATCAATTTACATGTTGAAGTGTCCAAGTTTGGTCTTGATGTTAAGCCATCTTAAACTTAGTTCCTAAAGATTCTCGGCAACCCCCCTCCATTCCTGGATCCACCACTGGGTATGCCCGCCCCATATCTTCTCTTTCTCCTGTGCAAAACTGTGAACCCTCATTTAAGCTATTTGGCCATCTGTATTTGGATCGGATCTAACCCCAAGGATGTACATGTAGTATGCCTACTAACTTTGATTATTTTTTTCCAAAAATTATTGGGTGTATCCTTTATTGGATCCGCACCTGGCAGCCACGCATGCGCAGCCATGGGTGAGGAACTGAGGACCGATTTACCGAGCTGCCGAGAGAATTTCAAATTTTTGTCTGGTTCTAGCATAATTGATATCGTCATTTAGTTAATCAGTGTGCATGTTCTACCGGTAGATAGTAGAGCTTTGCAAATGAACAAGAAATTGATTAATTTGAAGACTTAGTGGGCAAGATCTTTTTGTATTTTTGGATCGGGCATTTTCTAAAAAAAAATTGGATTGGACATTTTATTTTGGGTTGGGAATGGCAATACCCATGTTTTGTTGTCTCGCTGCATGCAGCTACAAATGTTGTTTAAAACTTTGGTTTCAACATACATATTGAACAGAAATTTTACGTTACCCATTTGTTATGCTAGCATATATCTTTCATTATCAACTATTTTCTTTTTTCAGCATGTTTTTCACAGAATGAGTAAATGCAGACCATAAAGCGCTTGCCGCAGAGTGTCCATAGTTCCTTGCGCTCAAGTGTTATTCTGTCTGACCTGCCAAGGGTTATTGAGGAGTTGATATATAATAGCATTGATGCGAATGCGAGTAAGGTATTGCTTTACATGTGGAGAAGGGAAAAGGCAATGTATGATGTCTTCTATGCCATGCATTATCATCAACATATATTTATTCTGTTTGAATTTCAGATTGACATTGGAGTAAACATCAGAACTTGTTATGTAAAAGTGGAAGATGATGGTATGTACCTATCCTTTTATTTTTTCTGTAAAAAAATCTTATAGATGTTTATCTTCCAAAAACATTATTGCCATACATCATATGAATTGCAGGTTGTGGTATTACACGAGATGAATTGGTTCTCTTGGGAGAAAAATTTAGTAAGCCAGAACTTATTATTATTATTTATTTGCTATCTTTCTCAGTTTTCCTTCATTTCATGAGACTGTTTGTCATGTTAAATTCTATTGATGTAAATGATACAACATAAAGAAAAATGGTTTTCTGGATGTTCATCTTATTCCACAGATAGCAGATGTAGAATAGGGAATTCCTGATTTTCTTAGGACATAACAACAAAAATGACATCCATTCTATTTGTTAAAAAAAATACTATTATTATTTATTTGACAAGCTGGGAGCCCTGCCATCAGTGTTAAAACTGATTATGTTATTTGTTTTTCAATTTTCACTTTTCCGTTAAGTATAGGCTCATCACCTGAAATGTGTGTACTGAAAGACTAAAAATACTCAATGGCAGCATGTGGTTCAACTGTGCTAATGATACATGCTTTACTCTTACTATAACTGTACAACAGCAACATCCAAATTTCATAATGCGATGGTCGACGGGGAGCTCAGTTCTAGAAGTTTTGGACTAAATGGAGAAGCACTTGCATCACTTTCTGATATCTCCGTGGTTGAAGTCAGGACGAAAGCTCGTGGGAGACCAAATTCATATTGCAAGATAATAAAGGCATGATCGTAAGACTGAGCTTCTTTAATCTTGATTTATCCATGGCTAGTGCATCTGAGTTCTTGTGACAATTACACAGGGGTCTAAATGCTTACATCTGGGGATAGATGACAAGAGGGAAGTTGTCGGCACCACTGGTAACTGTTCTATTTTCTCCTTGAAACAGAGTAGTGCCACTATATTCGTAATAGTACATAGTGTAAGATGGTAACAGTCTATTCAAGACCCCGGTCGTGACTGTTAGTTATATTTTTCTGATGTTATGAGGGCTAGTTATCAGGCCTTTCATCTTTGCAGTTGTTGTTCGGGAGCTTTTTTACAATCAACCAGTACGGAGGAAACAAATACAATCTAGGTATGTGATAATTGTTACTACTGTTCGTGTGCAGATGTCTTTGTATTCGCAGCTTTGCTCAATATATTATTTCATTGATATTTAGCCATATCGTATTTTTTTTAGTGAGAAAAGAGAACTACATCATGTGAAGAAGTGTGTCCTGCAAATTGCACTTATTCATCCACAGATTTCACTCAGACTCCTTGATATTGACAGGTTATCTATTGTGCTAAGCTTGATGTTTTAATTTTTACATTTATACAATTTTACTTGTACAGCACATATTGACATGCCTGTTTTATTAATGCAGTGAAGATGAATTGCTATACACAACCTTTTCGTCATCCCCTTTGCCTCTTATATCAAAAAATTTTGGGGATGATGTCTCCAGATGTCTCCATGAGATAACTGCCTCTGACCAGGGCTGGGTTCTTTCAGGTCACATATCTGGATCTGCAGATGTGTTTTGTACGAAGGTAAAGTCACTGTTTAAGCTACGACCTGTTGAAGCTGTTTGATGATGTGTTTTCAGCAAGTTCAATTCTCCTTTTCAGGATGTCCAATACTTGTGTATCCTCCTCACTAATCCACTGTTATATACTTCTATTTGCTATCTTCAAATTTTTGGAGACGTCCTTGACTTCTCAAAGATATCAACTCAAGATTCGTGAATAGGAACCCGATTCATAATATGCTCAATAATCTGGCATCTAGTTTTCAATCTTCTATTATAAGGGGGGATGAAGAAATTGATGGTCAGAGCAGGAAGAGGCAGAAGACTGATATCTACCCTGCTTTTATACTAAACTTTTACTGCTCTAGATCCAGCTACGATCTACATTTTGAGCCTACAAAAACCATTGTGGAATTCAAGGTTATTCACTAAAGCTCTATGCTTTTGAGTTTCCTTGTTTATAGTAAGCTTCATTTGTATCTAATGTTTGGTTTAGCCACCTCTTGTACAACACCCTGGGCTTCTCCTAATTATTAATATAGGTGGTTCTCCTGCCGGTTACTATTTTTTTGTTGTTTGAAAAATGTACCTAACGTTCCTGTATGAGTAGGACTGTGTCTTAGGAAAAATGTCTTTGTGCCTATTTGGAAACATGGCATTATGTTGTTTCATCTGTAAATAGTTTACTCACCGCAGCTGGCTAATTAATCTCCCTTATTTTCCCACTTCTAGGATTGGCGAACTGTCTTGCTTTTCTTTGAACAAACTGTCACAAACTACTGGAAGAAGCATCAACTGCAATCACCAAAAGGTTAGACAATGCAACCTCAATGCTCCTTGCTTATGTCTTTGTGAAATGGACAATTATTGGTGTGAATGCACTGTAACCTTTTATTGGCAGATGGAGCTTGTGCTGATGGTACCCATGTGCCTCACAAAAATCATGGTTGGTGGCTTATTGAACAGACTTCAGTTTTGTATCCTTTTATCTGTTATAAGCTTCTGAGCTTTTCTCATACGGTGCTGTTGCAGTGAAATTGAATAAGGGCATCCTGAAAGATCATAATGTGCAGAACGAGAAAGAGTATGCTGACTTCGAAAGCACTCAGCAGAAGAATGCAGTCAGAGACACCAACAGTGATACGAGTTCCACAAGAGCAACAAGAAATTCACGCTGCTTTTCTTTTGTTATGGAGCCATCCATTCAGAATGTCTGTTTCTCTGGAAGGATCACTAATTCAAGCCGCCCGAATGACAATGTTGCCAGTATTGATTACAAGTTAGGGTATAAGCAAATGCATTCTCCTGAAAGTGGCAGTTATAAGTGGTTAGACGATGGCCCTTCCCAGTTAGATGATGATATTTCAAGTGTTAACCCAACTTGTTGGAAAAGGCAAAGGACAGAAGGTATATTCCATGAGTATGCATATTCTGGTAATCTTGGAATGCTGGAAGATGTGCCAACTGAAGGTTTTTTCGCTCACAAACAAGAGTCTGAGCTGATTGGTCCAGAAGTTGAAATACCAGAATCTTGCTTCAGGGCTCTCAATAGGCCAAACGGAATGACGTCTGATTTTGTGCAAAATAAAACCAACTTAAAGGCACAAACCTCAGGCTGGGATGGATTATATGACAAGTTTGATAAATTAAATGGGGATTTCTTCAATGAAACCACAGAAACAATCACTGATATTTCTTACCCAGAGATGTTACAGTTCAGTAATGGATTTTATCATGATGGTAGCACTTCCAGGGGCTCCTGTAGAGTTTTGAGAAAGTTCAGAGCCAGTAAGAAGCTGGGGACTGCAGCTGGATGTGTTGAAGTGCTAGAGGCTGATGCTATAAACCAGATGAATTTCCCTGATATTCATGCTCTGTGGAACAGTGACTTGATAGATAGGTCCTCCAACAAGGATACTTTAAATCATTTTCCTCATCCATCCTTGTTGGCTGATACGCCTTGCAGTCATCCAAGGACCTTGCACACACTTTACAGGAAATCAGATAAATGCTTTAGTTCTTGGAACTGTGAAAATGTTGACAGCAATGTTAGATTTGATTTGGACAGATTTAGCAATGATTTGTCTATAATATTTGAAGGAACTAAACATTTCGATAACTCTGACAATGAAATACAGCCGCTTAATTACTTCAATAATAAGTGTGGTTCAACCGACCAGCTTGGTTCTGAAGAAGACCTGATAACTTGGAAATCAAAATTCGACATGAGGTTGTCAGTCAATATTTCTCCTGAGAGAAGTGATAATGGTCGCCGTTTGAATGTTCCTTCTTCGAATATGGCAAATGGCAGCCTGCTTACTCAAGATCTGCTGAATCAACACAACTCTGGACTAAATCAGAGACCCAGGACTTCCAAGGGTAGTAGATTTAGGAGTCATTCTGCTCCACCATTTTATAGAGGGAAACTAAAATTCTCTAGATTAAATGTGCCACTGAGCAAACCGAGCACAGATAGCAATAAAGATATCTGCATCAATAACCCCGAAGGTACATCCAAACTTTGGCCCTTTTTGAATTGCATTTTTATGAGAACTAACATTACACACTTCTAATCAAATGCAGACAATGCACCTGCACCTGTGGATATCTCATGTATGAGTTCAACCCAGCCTGTTCCTGAGACTGATAGCGGTGATTTTCCAGACTTAAATTTCAGGTATACTCATCTTGCCTAGTTTCTTGGATATACCTTCAGTACCTGAAAATATCTTTCTAAGCCTGTTACTATACACTCTCGTTTGGGACAGCTCGAACAGATTTGTGAAAATGTCTGAAGTTGCATGTTCTGATGGGATTGAGGACTCCACTGCTCAAATAACTAAATGGCGAGATGACCCTGTCCAGCATACAGTTAAGGTGCATTTGAGTTTGGGATACTAACACAGAGAAAGTTCCATACGTCCTTGCTACTATGTGTCTTGTTATCTTCTTAGTGCTTTACCTCCCTTTGTAGGCTTTGAACTTGCCACATGGTCCTCTTGGATGCTATGATGATATACTTAGCATTTCTTCTGGGACCTTACATTTCTCTTGTAGCTCGCTAATTCCTGAATGTGTTGACAAGAACTGCTTTGAGGAGGCAAGGGTTTTGTTGCAGCTGGACAAGAAATTTATTCCCGTCATATCTGGGGAAACTATCCTCCTTGTCGATCAGGTTCAAATTTTCTCATTTAGCAAGGAGTCCAGGTTCATAATTGATAACATGATTTTTTTGGGGCTTTGACACCGTTGTTATAGATTCTAGCATATTATCTATTCCTATTATTTTTGTTGGAATAATCATGTTGTGGAAATACTATTTAGTGCTTGCTGCATTGGATCAGTTAAATCATTGGCAAAATGTTCATGATGTGTACCTGCTACTTAAATTTTTGTTCAGGAAACCTTTTGGTCAGCTTTCTTATTACTGCTACAGTTTTAACTATTTATAGGGAAATACTTAACCTTTTAATATCGTTGAGTGCACAATAGTTTCTAAATATGAAATGCTGATGAAATGGTTTTGTTTCAAAAAGATTTAGCTAGTTATGTTTTTTTTTACTGTGTACAGCATGCAGCTGATGAAAGGATACGTTTAGAGGAGCTCCATAGCAAGGTTATTAATAATACATTGACCAGGAACAACTATTCAACATTGTTTTATGCTTTTCATACTCATACACTGATGCAATCTGCAGGTTTTATCAGAAGAAGGACATGAAGTTAGTTACTTGGACTCTGAGGAGGAATTGGTATGTGGTATAGCTGTTATGACCGGCATCCAGTATGCCAGGAGGAGGCCCATTAGTGGCTAGGTTAGGCGCAGGAGCTAGGGGGCTAAAAGCCCATATTTATCTTTAATTATTTATTTTCCATAGTAGAGCAATTAGCCATATATAGGAGTTGTAATACTCGTGGACAGAATTAAGCAAAGAGTAATCATATTACTCGGCTTCCCTCTGGGAGCCGGGAGTTCCAGAACCCTAGCCGTCACTTCCCTCTCTCTCGTCGTGCGACCACGGCGCCTCGCCGCCGCACGACGTTCAAGCCCCAGCCACCGATCTCTCACAGCTACAACCTCCGATCGACAAGGCATAGAGCGCAGTTGCCTATCAACCTGGTATCAGCGATCTCAGGTTCGATGTCGCTTCCGTTGCCCACCTCCTCCACACCGCCGATCGTGCCCTCCACCTCCGTTCCGCTGCCGTCCACCTCCGTGCCGCTGCCACCTACCACCAGCGCCATGATTCCATCGTCCCCGATGCCGCTAGGCTCCGCAGGGGCATCCGCTGCCAACGGCGGTCCGGCCGTCCTCACGCCCGCGGAGGTCACGCAGGCCATCCTCGATCTGGGCCGCGCAGTGGGCGATCTGGGCAGCGCGGTGGGTGAGATTCGCGCCTTCCTAGGCGGATCAAATCACGTGCAGCCGCCTCCCCAACCGCAACTCCCACCACGGCCGCCGCAGCAACAACTACCGCTGCCGTCCCCCGCGATCGCGACGTCAGGGGTCGCGCCCCAGTACGGCCCGCTGTCCGAAGTGCACGGATCATCATCACGGCCGTCCGTGCCGATCCCATCGGGTGGGGTGCCGATCCAACAAATTCAGTTTCCGCACTCCCCGTCTCCGCTGCCACCCGGGCTGTTCGCGGCGCCGCCGGCCTATTCATCCTCCATGACGCAGCCATGGCTTCCACCACCGTCCTCCGCCGGCGTCGGGTCCTACGGGGGTGCTCCGACCACGGGGGTCCTCTATGGTGGCACCGACGGGCCGCTGTTCCACGGCAGCAGCATGCCATTGCCCCACCCTTCAGCGGCGCCCGTCCCGGACGCGTACGGAGGGGGGCCTGCCTATGGAGGCGTCCCAATCTATAGTGTCGGCGCATCGAACTATGGCAGCCAGCCGCCATTCGGCGCCTCCACCTATGGCAACCAGGGTGGCCAGCCGCCGTTCGGCTATGATCCGCAGGCCAAGTTCTACAAGCTCGAGTTCCCGACATACGACGGCACCGTTGATCCGCTGAATTGGTTGAACCAGTGCGACCAGTTCTTTCGCGGCCAGCGCACGCCGGCGACCAACCGTACTTGGCTTGCGTCCTACCATCTCCGCGGGGGCGCGCAGACCTGGTACTACGCCTTGGAGCACGACGAAGGCATGCCGACGTGGGAGCGTTTCCGCGACTTATGTCGCCTTCGCTTTGGGCCGCCGCTACATGGCAGTCGGCTGGCTGAGCTCGGGCGGCTGCCCTTCGCCACGACCGTCCAGGAGTTCGTCGACCGCTTCCAAGCGCTCGCCTGTCACGCATCGGACGTCTCTACGCGCCAGCGGGCCGAGCTTTTTGTCGGCGGCTTACCGGAACACATCAGGGTGGATGTCGAGATCCACCGCTCACAGGACCTACAGACGGCGATGTACTATGCCCGCGCATTTGAACGGTGGGCGGCGGCGACTCCTCCGGTGCTTCCTGCACGCGCCGCCCGACCGGTCCAACGGGCGGGCCTTCCAGCGGCGCGCGCGCCAGGGGCCGGGCCGGCTGCGCCTCCTCCAACAGCGGGAGCGGGCGCCCCGGGCGGCCGCGCCTTCCGGCGACTCACGCTAGCCGAGCAGCAAGAACGGCGCCGCCAGGGGCTCTGCTACAATTGCGATGAGCTCTACACCCCGGGCCACGTGTGCCAGCGCCTCCTCTACTTGGCAGCCGACGACATCATCGAGGAAGCCGCGCCGCCACTAGAGGATGTGGTCGCACCAACTCTGCAGGAGGAAGCCGCCCCCGAGACCGATGTCGCTAATGTCCTTGCGGTCTCCCTCCATGCTTTTGCAGACATTCGGACGTCAAACACCATGCTGCTCCCGGTGATGATCAAGGGGGAGCGCCTGCTGGCGTTGCTCGACACCGGCTCCACCCACAATTTTCTCAGTGGGGCGACGATGAGGCGCCTTGGGTTGGCTCCGGATGGCGGGGAACACCTCCGCGTCACGGTGGCCAATGGGGACAAACTTCGCTGCGCGGGGATCGCCCGGAACGTCCCCATCACCATCGAGGGGGAGACCTTCACCATCACGTGCGTCAGCATCGACCTGGGCTGCTTCGACTTCATCCTCGGCTACAACTACCTGCGCACGCTCGGCCCCATCACTTGGGATTTGGAGGCCAAGACCATCGCGTTCTGGCGAGGTGGACGCCGGATCCAGTGGCAGGGCGTGAGCGGCCCTGAACCACCCGAGCCTTCCCAGCAGGCTGCGGCGGCTGCTGCCGCCGGCCAGCAGCCCTTGCTGGATCACCTCCTCGAGCAGCACGCGGCCATCTTCGCCGAGCCGCGCGGTCTTCCCCCGGCGAGGCCGTACGACCACCGCATCCACCTGCTGCCCGACACGGCCCCAGTTGTCGTCCGACCGTACCGCTACCCCCAGCTGCAGAAGGACGAGCTGGAACGCCAGTGCGAGGCCATGCTCGCCCAGGGCATCATCCGGCCGAGCACCTCGCCGTTCTCCGCACCGGTGTTGTTGGTCCGCAAGGCGGACGCGTCTTGGCGTTTCTGCATCGACTACCGCGCCCTCAACGCCAAGACGTCCAAGGACAAGTTCCCGATACCGGTGGTGGACGAGCTCCTCGACGAGCTCCATGGGGCTCGCTTCTTCACTAAGCTCGACTTGCGGTCGGGCTACCACCAGGTGCGGATGCACCCCGACGACATCGCCAAGACTGCCTTCCGCACGCATCATGGCCACTACGAGTTCCTGGTCATGCCGTTCGGGCTCTCCAATGCGCCGGCGACGTTC
Organism: Saccharum hybrid cultivar R570; assembly: GCA_038087645.1. NCBI lineage: Eukaryota > Viridiplantae > Streptophyta > Magnoliopsida > Poales > Poaceae > Saccharum > Saccharum hybrid cultivar. The sequence goes on along the minus strand of JAQSUU010000366.1, from coordinate 6,729,345 downwards.
CAGGCGCTGATGAACGACGTGCTTCGCCCCTACCTGCGTAGGTTTGTGCTGGTTTTCTTCGACGATATTCTCATCTACAGCTCGTCGTGGGCGGAGCATCTGCAGCACATCGCCATCGTCCTCAACGAGCTTCGGGCGCACCACCTCCACCTCAAGCGCTCGAAGTGCTCGTTTGGGGCCATGTCAGTGGCCTACTTGGGTCACGTCATCTCCGCTGACGGCGTCGCCATGGACGCCGACAAGGTGGCTGCAGTCGCGGCATGGCCACCTCCACGCTCGGCCCGGGGACTTCGTGGCTTCCTGGGCTTGGCGGGCTACTACCGGAAGTTCATCCGAGAGTTCGGACTCATCGCGGCTCCCCTGACGCGTCTCTTGCGGCGAGACGCGTTCGACTGGGACACGGAGGCTGTGGAGGCCTTCCAGGCGCTGAAGCGCGCCCTCACCACCGGGCCCGTGCTCCAGATGCCCGACTTCGACAAGCTGTTCATGGTGGACTGCGACGCTTCGGGTGTGGGGTTCGGCGCTGTCCTTCACCAGGGCGTCGGACCTCTCGCCTTCTTCAGTCGTCCGTTCGCGGCTCGACATCTTAAGCTTGCAGCTTACGAGCGTGAGCTCATCGGTTTGGTGCAGGCCGTGCGCCACTGGCGGCCATACCTTTGGGGACGACACTTTCTTATTCGCACTGACCATTATAGTTTAAAATTTCTCTTGGATCAGCGCTTGTCCACCGTGCCTCAGCATCAGTGGATTAGCAAACTCTTCGGCTTCGACTTCACGGTGGAGTATCGTCCCGGCCGCCTCAACACCATGTCGGACGCCTTGTCTCGCCGCGACTCAGAGCGGGAGGCTGAGGGCACAGAGGGTGCAGCGGCGTGTGCTCTCTCGGGCCCCTCTTTCGCCTTCCTCAACTACGTGCGCCGCGCCACCAGGGAGGCCGAGGACGCCCAGCACCTGCTCCAGCAGCTGGCCGACGGGGCGCTGGCTGCCCCCTGGCGCATGGATGGTGGGTTGCTGCTACATGGCGGCCGGATCTTCGTCCCCGATCACGGCGACCTGCGCCACCAGGCGCTGCTACTGGCTCACTCGGCCGGCCATGAGGGTGTCCAAAAGACGCTCCACCGCCTGCGCACTGACTTCTACATCCCGGGCGATCGTGCGCCAGTCCAGGACTGGGTGCGCTGTTGCAGTACCTGTCAGCGCAACAAGACGGAGACGTTGCAGCCAGCCGGCCTGCTGCAACCGTTGGAGGTGCCCTCCCAAGTGTGGGCGGACATTTCCATGGACTTCATCGAGGGGCTGCCCAAGGTGGGCGGAAAATCCGTCATTCTCACGGTGGTCGACCGCTTCTCCAAGTACGCGCACTTCATCGCGCTCGGCCACCCCTACACCGCCGCGTCCGTCGCTCGCGCCTTCTTCGACGGCATCGTCCGGTTGCACGGGTTTCCCTCCTCCATCGTCAGCGACAGGGACCCGGTGTTCACTGGGAATGTTTGGCGAGACCTCTTCCGATGCGCCGGCGTCAAGCTGCGCATGAGCACGGCTTTCCACCCCCAGACTGACGGCAAGTCCGAGGTGGTTAACAAGGTCATCGCCATGTATCTTCGATGTGTCACGGGTGATCGTCCGCGCGCATGGGTGGATTGGCTATCTTGGGCCGAGTACTGCTACAACACTTCGTTCCACACGGCCCTGCGCGCCACGCCATTCGAGGTGGTCTACGGTCGCCCCCCGCCGCCCATCCTGCCATACCAGCCGGGGTCGGCCCGTTCCGAGGCGGCCGCGACGCTTCTCCGAGACCGGGACATGATCTTGGCCGAGGTGCGTCAGCGCCTTCTCCAGGCGCAGGAGCTGTCCAAGAAGTACTACAACGCCGGGCACCGCGACGTGGAGTTTGCGGTCGGGGATTGGGTCTATCTGCGCCTGCTCCACCGGACGACTCAGTCACTTGACCCTCGGGCAAAGTGCAAGCTCGGTCCGAAGTTTGCCAGTCCGTTCCGTGTTCTGGAACGCATCGGTTCCGTCGCCTACCGCCTGCAGCTTCCGGAGGGCGCACGGCTTCACGACGTCTTCCACGTGGGGTTGCTCAAGCCCCACCGCGGCGACCCTCCTGCAGCAGCCGGCGAGCTGCCCCCGGTCCTCGACGGCCGGCATCTTCCTGCTCCCGAGCACGTCCTGCAGGCTCAGCAGCGTCGCGATGAGTGGCGCCTGCTGGTCAAGTGGCAAGGCCTTCCCGACGACGACGCCACTTGGGAGTCTCTTCCGGAGTTCCGCGAGCATTTTCCCGACTTCCAGCTCGAGGACGAGCTGTTTGTGCAGGCGGGGAGAGATGTTATGACCGGCATCCAGTATGCCAGGAGGAGGCCCATTAGTGGCTAGGTTAGGCGCAGGAGCTAGGGGGCTAAAAGCCCATATTTATCTTTAATTATTTATTTTCCATAATTAGTAGAGCAATTAGCCATATATAGGAGTTGTAATACCCGTGGACAGAATTAAGCAAAGAGTAATCATATTACTCGGCTTCCCTCTGGGAGCCGGGAGTTCCAGAACCCTAGCCGCCACTTCCCTCTCTCTCGTCGTGCGACCACGGCGCCTCGCCGCCGCACGACGTTCAAGCCCCAGCCACCGATCTCTCACAGCTACAACCTCCGATCGACAAGGCACAGAGCGCAGTTGCCTATCAATAGCATTCATGAACTTGTTTTTAATACTAATATGCGACATTCAATATTTCACTCACCCCAATTTTCTTTCAGTCTCTCCCTGAGACTGGGTTTCAACTGTTCCAGAAGTATGCTGAGCAGATTCAGAAATGGGGCTGGATCATCAGCAGCAGGAGCAATTCATCTGAATCATTCAAAAAGTAGGTGATTCACCATTCTCTGACTATTCTTTAAGTGCAAAAGCGATTCACCTCATCTATATAGATCAAATATACGACTGTCATTTGATCATTTACTTTGTATGTTTTAGGAACATGAACATTCTGAAGAGACAAGTCCGTCTTGTTACTCTTGTTGCTGTAAGGAACACCCTTTCTTCTGTCTGTACCATTCAACATGTTTGAAATTGCTGATTGTATATGTTTTGCTTAATCTGCTGGACACGGTGGCTTTTCTGTCTCTTATCAGTTTATGTACATGGTTTCCCCTAATCTGCTAGACATGATGGTCTATAGATTTGTATTTCTATTTATTGTCTGTTTACGTTTTTATAGTAACAAATAGGCTATCAAACCCACTGTAACTTATTTAGTATCCAAAAATTGTGCATAGACTACTGGCAAGAACGAGTTGAAAAGGTGAACCCAGATCTGTCATATGCCAAATATCTGCAGAGATAAAAACACAATGTGGTATCTATTTACACTAAATATCTTCTATGCTACACAGGTTCCATGTATTTTGGGTGTCAAATTGACTGGGAAAGATCTCATGGAGTTTATTTGGCAGGTAACTGCCACCATCTTATGATGTACAGCTTATATTTTTTACTAAAACATTCTCATTCACTTGCACAAAAGTTCTATGAGTGAAGGACCCTAGATTTTCATCTTAATACTTTCTGGAATGAAAATGGTATGTCGAGCATGGACTCTTTGGAAACATTGGAACCGATGTGTCTTTGATGGCTTGGCGCCTAGCTTAGCGGCAGCTGGGAGCCTTGCTGCTTGCTGCAGATGAGCTGTAGCTCTGAATTGGCTGGGATTCCGGGGCTTTACATCTTGACAGCTATCCCTGATGGGTAGTGGTTAGCGGTTTTTGTGGTGGTTTCTATAATTGTCACGGGCGAGCATGTAATCTACATTCCTGTATGTGTGTGTGGTTTATTCAGGGTTCTTTATCTGTTTTCCTTCTTCTATAATATAATGATACGCAACTCTTTTGCATATTCGAGAAAAAGAATTGTATGTGCAGATTTTGTTAGAGTTCATATACCTTTAGTCATGTTACCTATTACTGTTTCTTCCAGCTTGATGAGACTGATGGATCGTCAGATATCCCCCCAGCAGTTCTCCGTATTCTTAACTTCAAAGCTTGCAGAGGTCACTACTTATTCGCCCCGTAATTGTGCATGATGCAAGCATTTCTGTATATTTTCACACTGATAAAACATTGCTTTTTGATGTTTCTTGGTGGCTTACTGTAGGAGCTATCATGTTTGGCGACTCCTTACTACCATCTGAATGCTGTCTGATTATTGAAGAACTGAAAGCAACATCTCTATGCTTCCAGGTAAGAAGATTATTGAATCCTTGGTCCTTGTCTCTGCTGTTACTCTGTGGTACAGTGATGGAGATAAGCTTTACTGTCTTGCAGTGTGCTCATGGGCGCCCAACCACGGTGCCCATCTTGAACGTCGCATCCCTCCACGAGGAGCTGGCAAGGCTCCAAATGCTGAGTGGAACGCAGGCAGAGACCTGGCACGGCTTGGGGCACCATGAACCCAGCCTTGAGCGTGCTCAGATGCGCCTTGAACGACTGAGAAAGCTACGCCGGGGCCTGTAGCCGTAGGACAATAGCAAATGATTTGAATCAGATAAAAGGCTCTGTAGTTTGTAGAGAAGCGAGTGTAATTTCACTGTGCTGTACAATTGTACACATATACTAGGTATTCATTCATGACGAAGAGATAAAAGGGCGCCCTTCACCTGACAGGCGAGTGGGGTTTGCCACGGCATGTTGTAAAGTTTGTACATTCTGGTTTGTTAGTTGTTACAACAATTCATGACATGGAAATCTATGTAAAACTCCATTCGACCCTGCCAATGTGGTTAGTTAAAGTTGAGATGGGTGTGACTGTTGGAAATTGTGATTGGATTACTTAGGCTAACCCTAGAAGGGTAGCAGTATATCATGTCATACATGGGCCTCATGGGTCTAGCCTCATGGGCCTAATACACTCATACTTTAACATACTTTAACACCCCCGCAATCTGAACTACCGGCGCAGCGGAGTTATAGACTAGACACGAAAAGAAGTACAAACACACACACGAGCCCTCCATAGGCGCAACTAGTCACTGGTGACGTTGAGGCTGGAGCGAAACTTAGTGAAGGCCGAGGACAGGAGGCCCTTAGTGAAGATGTCGGCAAACTAGGAGGTGGTCGGGACTAAAGATGGCAACGGGTATGTACCCGACGGGTAGTGCCCACCCGTACCCGCACCCGCAAAATTTTACCCGTCGGGTTACCCGTACCCGCATGCGGGTAAAAAAATAGTTCCATACCCATACCCGTCGGGTAATTCTCACCCGACGGGTAACCCGTACCCGATAGCATACCCGAAAATTATCTAAAAATATCAAATAGTCACATGCAAAAATAAATTATTATAAGCTTTCAACAAGTTACAAACATGCTAACAAACATTATTAGCATCATTACAACAAAGGCAATCAACTAGAAATATAGTGGATGTCTCAATGGGCCAAATTCATGACTTATATGCGCTAAAATAACTGAGGTTGACTAGTTATTTTTGCGGGTATGTCTTACCCGCGGGTATGCGGGTATGGGTAGTATACACCCGCACCCGTACCCGTCATACCCGATGGGTATTGGATTTTGCCCAATAACATACCCACGGGTAGAAAATTCATTCCATACCCGTCTCTTTATCGGGTAATACCCGTCGGGTACTCGGGTTTCGGGTACCTGTTGCCATCTCTGGTCGGGACGTGGAGGACTTGCACATCGCCGATGGCGACTCGATCACAGACAAAGTGTAGATCGATCTCCACATGCTTGGTCCGCTGGTATTGAACAGGGTTGGTGGAGAGGTACACCGCACTGACGTTGTCGCAGTAGACTAGCGTGCTCCGGGAGAGAGGACTATGGAGCTCGGCAAGGAGCTGCCGGAGCCAGGAAGCCTCAGCCACGCCGTTGGCAACAGCGCGGTACTCCGTCTCAGCACTGGAACAGGAGACCACCGGATGCCGCTTGGACGACCAGGACACCAGGTTGCCGCCCAAAAAGACGGCGTAGCCGGAGGTGGAGCGCCGAGTGTCCGGACACCCGGCCCAGTCGGCGTCAGTGTAGATGACGAGCTCGGTGGAGGGAGAGCGGTGGAGGTGCAGGTCGTAGTCAACAGTCCCACGAAGGTAATGGAGGAGGCGCTTGAGAGCAGTGAGGTGGGGCTCTCGTGGATCATGCATATGGAGGCATATCTGCTGAACTGCATAGGTGATGTCCGGTCTGGTGAAGGTAAGATACTGAAGTGCACCAGCAAGACTCCGGTACACAGTAGGGTCTGTCACTGGGTTGCCCTCTGACTCTGACAGCTTGGCCTGAGTGTCAACTAGAGTGGAACAGGGCTTGCAGTCAGTCATCCCAGCATGCTCCAGGATATCAACAGTGTACTGCCGCTGGTAAAGAAGAAGACCGGTGGGGCGAGGCTCAACTGTGACCCCAAGGAAGTGATGTAGCACACCCAGATCCTTCATAGCGAACTCTTGCTGAAGAGAGGTGATGATACACCTGAGGAGCTGTGGACTGGAGGCGGTGAGGACAATGTCATCAACATAGAGCAGCAGATAGGCAGTCTCAACACCCTGATGATAGATAAACAGAGAAGTATCTGACTTAGCTTCCACAAATCCCAGTGTCATCAGGTAAGTGGCAAACTGCGAGTACCAAGCTCGAGGTGCCTGCTTGAGGTCGTAGAGGGACTTGTTGAGCCGGCAAACCATATCAGGTCGAGAAGAATCAACAAAACCCGTCGGTTGACTGCAGTAGACTGTCTCAGTCAGAGTGTCGTGCAGGAAAGCATTCTTGACATCCAGCTGATGCATGGGCCAGGAGCGAGAGAGAGCCAGTGAGAGAACTGTGTGGACGGTAGCCGGCTTCACCACTGGACTAAAAGTCTCGTCGTAGTCGATCCCAGGGCGCTGAGTGAAAACCCAGAGAACCCAGCGATCCTTGTACCGCTCAAGAGTACCATCAGCCCACCGCTTGTGAGTCTAGATCCACTTGCCGATGACAACATTGGAACTAGACGGACGAGGCACCAGATCCCATGTCTGGTTGGCGAGTAGGGCCGCGTACTCCTCTTCCATCGCGTAACGCCAGTGAGGGTCGGACAAGGCGTCACGGACGGATGACAGTACCAGAGAGACATAGGGCTCCCCTCGGGCATCGTCACGAGAGCCCGGGGCCACAGGGTACCGGCCGCCTGCCGCGTCACCATAGGGTGAACATGATGCGGGTGCCTATGTAGAAGAGGCGGGTGGTACACCGACAGCGCACCCCGGCCCACCGGCGGCTGCAACGACGGTGGTGTAGGTGTCGACCGTGGAGAAGAGTCCTCGGGTGGTGGCGAAGACGGCGGCGGCGGCAGCAGCGATGGGACCGACTCCGGGTGTAGCGGAGCCGGCCGCTCACGTCGCTGATAGACATGCACCGGTTGGGCGAAACGCGCCGCAGGTGCGGATGGGACCGGCTCCGGATGGAGCGGGGCAGGCCGCTCGTGCCGCTGGTAGACGCGCACCGACTAGGCGAAACACGCTGAAGTTGAGAGCTCTGGACCCGTGCAGGGCGCCGGGGTAGGAGCAGCGCCAGAGGCCGGCGCCACTGGGCCGGTGCATGGAGTAGGGCCCGGGCCCGGTGGAGTAGTACCTGCTGGAAACACCAATGGTGGCTGGACCACCGTGTCAGTAGGAAACGAGGAGAAGAGGTCAAGATCTGAGGCAGTAGGTGGTGGGGAGGTGGTAGAGTAGGGGAAGATGGACTCATAAAACACCACGTGTCGAGAAATAAGGACCCGACGAGAGGCAAAGTCGAAGCAGCGGTACCCCTTGTGATCCGGGGAGTACCCGAGGAAGACACACTGAGTTGAGCGAGGAGCGAGCTTGTGGGAGGCGGTGGCAGCAGTGTTAGGGTAGCACGCTCATCCGAAGACTCGGAGGTGGTCGTAGCGAGGAGGGGTACCAAAAAGAGCGTGGTGTGGAGTGGGAGCTAGGCAGGCAAAAGAAGGTAGGCGGTTGAGGAGATAGGTGGAGGTGTGCAGACTCTCAGCCCAGAAGTGAGCAGGAAGGGAGGCCTGGAGCAGAAGGGTGTGCATGGTCTCGGTCATGGTGCGAATCATGCGTTCAGCCTTGCCGTTCTAGGGGGAGGTGTAGGGACACGACATCCGTAACTGCACACTATGAGAAAGGAAGAAAACCCGAGAGGTGGAGTTATCAAACTCACGCCCATTGTCACACTGAACGGCCTTGATGGTGAGACCGAACTGAGTAGACACCCAGGCGAAGAAGTGACGAATTGTGGAAAAGCATTAGACTTGGTACGCAAGGGAAAAGTCCAAGAGTAATGAGAGAAATCATCAACCAGGACCAAAAAATACTTATAGCCAGAAATGCTCAAAACAGGTGATGTCCACAGGTCACAATGAACAAGCTCAAAAATATGGGTCGCATGTGAGGAGGAGGCAGGAAAAGGGAGACGAACATGACGGCCTAGTTGGCACGCCTGACACAAGTGCTCATCAGGAGCCCGAGTACATGGAATGTCGGAACTACGACTAAGTTGTGTCAAAGCATCGCGGCCAGGATGTCCAAGACGCTGGTGCCAAGTAGAGGAGGTAGTGGTGACGAAAGCAGCTGACGATATAGATGTCGAAGAAGAAGTAGCGGAAGCAGGAAACCGAAGAGTGTAAAGGGGCTCAGTGCTGTCACATCGGAGAAGAGGACGCTGGGAAGCCAAATCCTTCGCAGTAAGACCAGAAGAGTCAAATTCGATAGAGCAAGAATTGTCAGTTGTAAAACAACGAATAGAAAGGAGGTTGTGAACCATAAAGGGGGCCACAAGAACATCGGGAAGGCGAAAGGGTCCATGGGGGTGAGCGGCACCCACGGAAGTGACAGGAAGACATGAACCATTTGCGACCATGATGGATGAGGGGTGAGAGGAAGAAGGAGGATGCACAAAAGAAAGTATACCGGGGTCAGAAGTGGTGTGGTAAGTGGCACCCGAGTCGCCGATCTAGGCCGGGTCGGCTGGAGGAGCCAGGGTCATGGTGTTGAAGGAGCGGGCCAAGGTCGCCGGGTCCCAACCGACAGGCCCGGGCTGAGCACCAGGAGGTGTAGCCCACGATGACAAGAGTGGGGCCACCGAAGCACCGGTGTACTTGGTGGCCGCTGGTGGACGGTGTGCGCCGGGAGCCTGAAAGGGCCACATGGAGATACGCCCCGCCATGGGTTGCTAAAGGAGGGCCAGGGTGTACCCCCACCTAGAGCACGTGGAGGCGGTGGTGTGGTCCCACGCCCAGCACCACCATGCCCCCACGACGACGACGGCCGCCACATCCCCCCACCCTCGCTCGGCCCGGAAGGAGGAGGAGGACTCAGCAGAGAGGACGTTGGTGGAGGGGTGGCCGCAAGGGCAGTCGAGGAAGACGAGGGCCCCGCCACGGGAAGCGACCCATGCTAGACTCCCCTGAGTGAGCTCCTCCATGACAAGATCGTCACGGACCTATAGGAAGGTGGGGAAGGGCCGCTGCCGAGTGATCCACGTCCAGAGGTGGCTGTAGCGCTCGCTGAGCACCCGAAGGACATTGAGGACAAGAATCCTGTCCTCCACGGGCCAGCCAAGGTCGCCAAGGGAGTCCACCATGGCCTTCATCTTGCGGCAGAACTCGCCAACAGCAAGGTCACCCTGCACGAAGGTGCGGAAGCTCGCATCGAGCCACAGAGCTCGGGCTTCAGCATTGCCCAAAAAACTAGCCCTCGAGCGCTAGCCATGTCTGGCGAGCGTCAGCAGTGTTGCAGACGAGGTCGTGGAGGTCGAGGGAGATCGTCCCAATGATCTAGGAGAGCACGATGCTGTCAAGGCGCAGCCACGAGGGAGTCTGGACCGCGATAGAGGCATCGACGAGGACGTGGTCGTCAAGGGTGTAGCGGCGGAGGGTGAGGAGGACCAGGTCCCACCAATAGGCGTAGGAGGGCGACTCGGGCTCGAGGACGACCGGGACGAGCAGCGGGATGTTCTGAACACCCCCCGCCTGGTAGTGAAGCTGCACCATGAGGGGATCAACCGGATCGTGCCAGATGATCACGGTGGTGGACGTGCGATGACCCGTTGTAAGGTCCTAGATGGCTAGAGGGGGGTGAATAGCCTATAAAAAAGCTACACAAGCCACTAAGCAAGCTTGTTAGAATAACAAATGGCGTAAAGCGAGTTTTGCTTAGCCTACGGTTGTGATGCAAGCCTCCTATCCACAAGTCTAGTAGATTATGATCTCTAGTTCACACAAGGGCTATGTCACTAAACTTACACTAGTGAGCAAGCTAACAACTACTAGCAATGGCTACCACTAGAGCTACACAAGATAATCTAGTAAATGTAAATCAAGAGAGAGGATTGTGAATCTTATACCGACGGTGGAGTGAAGATATTGCCAATCACCAAGATGATATATAATCAATCAATATTGACAACAACACAATATGAAGACCAATCACCGGGAGACAAGAGACACAATATTTTTGTTCACCCGGTGTTCACTTGTGTACCGATAAGGTACGTCACCGGTTGTGTCGACCAACACTTAGATGGTTTCTCGGTGTGCCCCTCAAGTCACTTGCCCCTCAAGGCACGCCTCGCAAGGCACCGCAAAGACACCACTCTCAAGTGAGGTAACTCAATGACACGCGCAATCCACTAGAGTTGCTTTTGGCGCTCCACCGAGGAAAGCATAAGAACCTCTTACAATCAACCGGAGGTGGCCAAGAACAATTTCCTTCTCTTGCCAACGCCTCCAACAATCTCCAAGACGGCTAGGAGCGGTACTCTCCAAGAGTAACAAGAAATCCACCGGCTAAACCACCCACAAGTACCACTAGATGCCCTCAAGCTATGCAATGCACTTTAGGATCACTCGATCTCACTTTTGATTTGCAATCAAGCAAGAGAGATAAAGTGGGAGGGAGAAGCTCTAGCTCAAAGGATGCACAAGAGTGTTAGAAATCATGAGAGACCTCCCCAAGGGCCAGCCAACAAGTATTTATAAGCATCCCAAACAAATAGAGCCATTGTACCCCTTCACTGGGCGCTTTTCGGGACGACCGGACGCACCGGTCGAAACTGACTGGATGCACTCAACCGCATCCGATCGCCCTGCACCGTCCATGTGTTCTCTCTAGATTCAAACGCGGCCGCCCGATCCTCCAACGGTCACTGTGCGCCAACGGTCAAACGCAACGACCGGACGCGCCGCTCAACCGACCGGACGCGCTACACTCGGCGTCCGGTTTGAGTCTAGTAAGGTCCCTTCGCGACCGGACGCGTCCGGTCGATCGTGACCGGACGCGCACCGCGTCCGATCGACCTTGCGATCTGCAGTTCCCTCTGGGCGCCTGACCGGACGCGCCGATCCCATGAGGAACCGGACGCGCCGGTGCGAAACCCTAACACTCGCGCGCCTGACTGCTGCGTTGAACTGATCGGACGCGTCCGGTCAAACTAAGACCGCGTCCGGTGCAGCGTCCGGTCACCTCTGTGACCTCCGTTCGCCTCTGTTTCTTCTCTAACTTTCGGCGTAGTGGAAAATAGGCATTTCAACTCCTCAAAAACGCCTGAATCCCGTCTCGTAAGCTCGGCGGGAGGGAGAGAGGGACCCAAACCCTCTCTACCGCTCAAACTTCAACGCCTTCATAAATGTGCCAACACCAACAAGTGATCACCACCTTGTGCACGTGTGTTAGCATTTTCATAATCATTTTCGAAGGTTTTCCAGTTAGCTCACTAGGCCCTACATGCAATGCACTTCATGAATTCACCTAGTGGCACCCGTGCGTCGAATAACCGATAAGACTTCCCCTCTTAATAGTTCGGCTATCGATCCTAAACCACTCATAACCTCTATGGTGTCTTGAGTGTAAAACAAAATGGTCCTATGGTTATACCTTTGCCTTGAGCCCATTTTATTTTTCTAAAAGATATGATCCACTTCATATCATCATATGACCGTCTCGATCCATCGACATTGTCTTTACTTGCTCTTCACCGTTGCATCGGTCCGTCAGCGTCAAGTCTTGCTCAAGCTTCACCATCGCATGGTCCTTCGCTTCGAAGCCTCGACTTGCCCTTCACCTTCACAACCGGTCCATCGAGCCAAGCATCATCTTGGTCTTTATCATCTTGGTCATATGAGTCGATATCATGTCTCATATTCAATGACCACCTTTATCTAAATCATCCACTTAGATACAAAGGTTAGTCCTAAGTTTCATCAATTAACCAAAATCAAACTAGGGACTTTCACCCGTCGAGCCGGAGGAGGTGGCCCCAGTCGTGCTAGGCAGGTTGGACGAGACGCTGCTCCACGTCGGTGATCTGGTGGGCCAGTGCATCGGCGGCATCCCGCTCGCGCTCCCAGGCGAGGGCAGCTGCACGGACACGAGCCTAGCCCTCTGCAGTCACGGCACGAGCAGCGACGAGGGCGGCGGCGAGGGCAGAGTCAGGACGACCAGCGTAGAGGTGGGACAGGGGCGGCGGAGGTGGTGCAGGGAAGGTAGAGGCACCGTGGGCCGTGGTCAGAGCTACAACGGCGGCGGGTGGTGCTGGCATGCCCGACCCGGCAGCGATGGCCCTGGCTGTGGTTGCTGCGGCAGCCTGGTCCCCTGCACCCGCGCCTGGGAGGACGGCGGTGGCGGTCGCGTCCTGGAGGACCGCGCTGTCAGCGCCCGCGCCTGGCGCTTCCTCGTTGCCCGCAGCGACCACGCCAGCAGCGCCTAGGCCCCCCGCGCCCGCGCCCGCAGCTCCCGCGCCCGCGGCCAGAGCGGCGGCGGCGCTGGGAGTCGGGACGGCGGCGGGTCTGGCAGCGGCAGGGATGGCTGGGAACGCGTGATTTGCGCCCAAGTGGAGGTGGGGAGAGGAGAGAAGGAGTGGAAATAGGTGGGAGGAGGAGGAGGCTGGCCAGCCATGGCAGCCGGCGGCGGCGGCACCTGGCAGCGGCTGGTAGGGGAGGAGAGGATGGAGGAAAGAAAACCTAGCTTGATACCATGTTGAAAATTGTAATTGGATTACTTAGGCTAACCCTAAAAAGATAGCAATATAGCATGTCATATATGGGCCTGATGAGCCTAGCCCCATGGCCTAATACACTCGTACTTCAACATACTTCAACAGTGACACCTTTGTGAATCCGCCGTGCTTGTTTACTCTGGCCAACACCATTACACTTTACACCAACTGCCAAGGGCCGCCCGTTTGCAAATGATGGCTCTTATTTTGGTGGAAAATAATCTCTCCAGTGAAAAATACTTGACCACGCTGTAATTTGGTGGAATAGTGATGAGGTTGAACCGATGAAGTGACCAGATTTTTTGTTTGTTTTTTTAGGAACCGAAAAAGAGGATGAACTGATCAGACCAGATCGCTTCCTTATATGATCTCAACCTGCCAGTGGGCTAAATCCTATTGGGCGAAGGTACATTGGCCCAAGAGCACAAACCCATCTCGCGACACGATATCAGGTGGCGCGCGACGACATTTCGAGCGACTTCTGCTTCGCATTTCCCCCCAATTCCTCCCGCCCAAAGCCCCAAACCACCACCACCCAAATCCTCTCTGCCACCCGCCTATGGGCGGCGCCGCCATGGTCGATGACGACGACTTCGCCTCGCCGCCGCCCGCCCCGCGCGCGCGGGCGGAAGGAGGAGGCGGAGGTGTGTACCAGGTGGGCGGCGTGCCGGTGGAGTTCCCCTACAAGCCCTACGGGACGCAGCTGGCGTTCATGGGGCGGGTCATCGCCACGCTCGACCGTGCGCGGCGGCAGGGGCGCTCCCACGCTCTCCTCGAGTCGCCCACAGGCACCGGAAAGTCGCTCTCCCTCCTCTGCTCCGCGCTTGCCTGGCAGCGGCACTACCCGCTCCGCTCCCCTCCCGCCCCCGCCCCTGCCTCCGATCCATTCCTCCACGGCGGAGGATTCGTCCCTGATGATACCCAGCTGCAGGCGACGCCAGGTGCGCCCCGCTCTCCCTTTCCTCCCTATTCTATCGTTCGGGGTTCTTGGACCAAGAACTGCTCTTCTTGGTATCTGTTGCCAGTGGCTTGTCGTTTGCTCATTTTGTCTTTTTGGGGTTCTTGATTGTTCAGTCGTCCCGGAGAAGGCTGTCAAGAAGAAGAACGCCCCGACAATCTATTACGCGACGTAGGATCTCTGTCTTTTGACTCGAATTGATGAGGGGATTGGATTATCTTGATTGATTTATTCGTTGCTTGTGTTTCTGAAGGAGAACGCACGCGCAGATAAGCCAGGTTGTCCGGGAGTACCGCAAGACGTCGTACCGAGTGCGCATGGCCATCTTGGTAACGCCTATTTCCATCTGAATTTATTTTATTTCTTGCCTTATTCTCTGGTAAGAAAGAGAACTCATCATCCAACTAGAGTAGCAGAGGCAAATAAAATTAAGACTACTGCTTAGAATCTGTACTCTGGCAATGCAGGCCTCAAGGAAGCACTACTGTGTCAATCAGGTTGCTTGCGCGAGTGGCAACATTGATGAGCAATGGTACTGTACATAATAGATTAGCTCTTACAAAGCTCTTGCATTGTCATTGCTAACCGAACTTCTAATTGAACTTCCCTCAACAGCAAGTCGCTGCTAGACAAGACGGTTCAAGGTTGCCCAGAATTCAAGTGAGGTTTCCTATCTTTTCAACGTCAGAACATATAATTAGCCAGGAGAGCATCTTGGTTCTCTTCGAATTTTAATGCAATCAGTTAAAACTTGCAGGAATGCTCAGAAACTAAGTCGGCATCCATCCCTTCAGATTGGTGGCTGCTATGAAGTTCACGATATTGAGGATCTTGTCAGAGTTGGACAGAAAGCAAAGGGTACGTAAATATCTTTTAGTTGCACTTGTATCCTCCTGAGGATAGTCTGGTTCTGATCTGTTCACTGCTGATACCTACGGAGTATTCAATTATCTCTTTTCCTGCTATTGGCAGGATGCCCATATTTTGCTTCACAGCACATGGCAGAAGCAGCACAATTGGTTTTCTGCCCATATAACTACCTGATTAGTCCGGTTGTCAGGAGAGCAATGGACATCGATATGAGCGGTTCCATCATTATTCTTGATGAGGCACAGTAAGACTTCACTTCTATGACTCTTTTCAGCTACCTGTTGATTTCCTTGTACTTCAATAGTTTCATCAATCAAGCTAAAATAGTTTTTATGTGACACTCATATCCATAGCAATTATAGTCTTGTGACATGGTGGAGTCTGAATTCCAATTATTTTTCTTCATATTGCGTCATCTTTTCTCAGCAACATAGAAGACATAGCACGTGATGCTGGCAGTGTTGACATCGATGAAGAATCACTTCACTGTAACTCAAATTCCATGATTGTTCAGTTAAAATTCATGTTCTGTCAAAATTTAAAACACATGCCAAAGCTAATTCACTATGACAGTGTTGCAGGGAGAACTTCAAAACTTGGCCACTGATGAGGCTGTTGCAATGATATACCAACCCTTGCACGATATTATTCAGGTACTTCTACAAGAAGAGAAGAGAGTTAATTGCCCTTTTCTTTTTCCAGAAAAAGGAAGGATGGTGTTAATATTAACATTACTCTTAGAGCTAAGCTTTTAGTACTTCTGCAGGGTCTTATTGGTTGGATTGCTGAGCGGGAGGACAATCTGCATAATCATGAGTTCGGACATCCCGCTTCATAGTATGTAGTCTGAGACTCATTTAGTTTCTTATATGATTTATTGATTACCATTTTAACTTCTCATCTTAAAAGAGATGTGATTGCCACTTCATCTTCCATACGTGTAGATGGTTAAACATAATGTAAAGAAAAAAAATTATACAGTTTTACACTGCAATCTGGTCAACTACATTTCGAGAAATCGATCCATTGCTTGATTGTGCAACATAAGTTGACAAATTGACTTGTGGTTAGCCATGGCCATTAGATCGACTATCTTTAGCCTACTTGTTATCAAATGTTGAGCCATTACTTGCTTAGCAACATAAGTTGACGCTAGTAACTTATCACTATTCATGTCTAATTGTTAATGTATTATCTAAAAGAAATAAAATTATTTCCTTGATATTAAAAAAACAAAATATTGGGTTTGCGAAATATATCCACGAACTTTTGACTGCGTAACCCATTAGAATCACTAAATGTTTACAATGCAGCACTGATGTTTTTCATACCATCGGTGGACTTAACCTTTTGTAATCATCAGTTGGACTGGTGAAAAGGCAATGAATGAACTTCAGCGGGCTGGTATTTCTCCAATGTATTTCCCGGTATTGCAAGAATGTGCAACAAAGGTGCTTTTTATATCACAGTACAGTTGTTGCATATATTGATCTTTTATGTGGCTGTGAAACATTCAGATTTTCAAGTTCCTTCTTGCTTTAGGCGATTAAAGCTGCTTCAGATACTGAATCAGATGGATCACACTTAAGTGGTGGTCGTGCTATGACACTAGAGAGTAAGCAGTAGAGTGGTGATTACTTTATTTGATTCAATCCTGAATACACTTAATAACCCAATGATGTTATACAATCTTTTGCAGGTCTATTCTCTTCGTTGAGTTACTTTTTTGGTCAGAAAGGGCGTAATTCGTGTGATTATCAGCTTGCTTTGCAGCGTTTTGTTAAAAAGGAAGGTAGCAAGCTGTGTTTATCCTTTAGAAAAAAAGCATAGTTCCTGTTATAAGTTTTTCCTGTTAACATGGAAGTAGAGTAACAGAACATTTGTGAATATATTCAAATTCAATCCTCTAGATCTTACAGCTTAGATCCTGCAATTGAGCCATTAGTGGTACTGTTCTTGAAGTCAAGGACTTGGTTGCTGATTTAATTTGATAAAGTTGTATATATGCTTGGATATCCAACAAGCTCTATTCCATTTTTAAATTCAAGGAGCAACTTGTATAATTTCATCATATGAACCATTTACAGGCAATGATGAAATTTCTTCAAGATGCACAATGAGTTTGTGGTGTCTCGATCCTGCTGTTGTTTTTCAAGAAATTGCAGATCGAACACTTTCGGTTATTCTGACTTCTGGGTAAGTCTGCATAGTCCTTTTCCTGCTTATCAATAAGCTGGTAAAATGGCCCTGTTAAGCAGCAGATATCTAGTTAGATGGTCAATGTGAAATTTAGAAGGAGAAAAAAAACATGGAAGAGGAACTAGACATGCTGCCAGTAGCTAGTCTGAATATATCAATTCTTTGAACTGCACATTGGTTTGGAACCGTATAACTGAACATTTCATTTCTTTTGTTCTTGGGAGAGGGGACCAAATAGGCAGTGGCTGTGAGTAACGGGCCTAAGTAAGGTTTTTTTTTGGACCAAGATAGAAGTCAGGCTGCTGATGTAGATGGCTTGCATGTCAAGATAGAAGTCTAGTGGGGTTTAGGATTATAAGATATATAGACTAGCCCTAGTGTAAAATGTTTTCAGTACCTGGTAGGCACATGGTCCAACTGAGATAAGTAACTAAAAGGTCATTATGTTATGCAACTTTTGAGGTTCTTATAAATTGCCTTGTTAAGTCTCTCCAGTGTCAGATAATTTACAGCTCTGAAAGACTGGAACTACATGTATGTGCAGAACACTTTCACCAATGGGTTCCTTTACATCTGAACTTGGTGTCCAGTTTGAGGCTTGCATGGAAGCTCCTCATGTAATTAATGCTGATTCTCAGGTACGTATGTTGCTAGTTGTCTGCTGTATCATGTCATAACTGCATGGTGATGGATTTGTGTTATTGGGCGTTGAGTAGAGGAATCAAGATAATACTGTGTTTCTTGATTCTGAAATTCAAAATATTTTTTTGGTGACAGAGTAATTGGTCAAAGTCGGGATGTGATTTTTTCCCCCTGCAAATAGACACTAGTTTTTTTTTTTGGCAAAACAAATAGACACTAGTTCACTTTTGTACAATGCAAAATCTATGCATAGAGTATTTGAACTCACCATTGGAAGTGAGGATTTCCTATCTCACCTAAAGGGACAGAAGAGAGGTGTAATTTGTATCTGCAAGCTTTATCTGATGGCATATTTTGGCATGCCAATGTACCAATAATATGCAATTACATGAAGTGCTTTAGTAAAATTACATTATTGAGATAATATGCATGGCTTGAACTTGATATGCACTACTCTATATATCACAATTTGAACTCGAAAATTCTGTTTAGAGCTGGTTTATTAGCCTTGCTGTCCTTATGGTAGTTTGTAGCCTCTCTAAAGACTTGTGAATTGATTCTCATTTTCATCAGTTTAAAGGCTGGTTAATTTGTCCCTCATACTGCCAGCATAGAAAATAATTTTCCTAATGAGCTCTAACCCTTAGTTTGTTTAGGACCTGGATATGGAGTTATGGACCTTTTGTGGTTAGAAGCAAGATTAGCAAATATAACCTATGCCAAACAGTAGCTATTACTAGCTTTTTTTTAAGTCTATCTTGGATTTGCAGGTTTTTGCAGCTGTGCTATCATCTGGTCCAACAAGGCAAATATTGAATGCTAGCTATAAAACTGCGGACAATTCATCTTTTCAGGTAACTTTTCATTGAATTATATATATGTTAGGAACCCTAATTTAAAAATATTATTCTATTTTTACATAGTGTTTTAATTTTTTTCCCCGTTTTTACATAGGATGAACTTGGAGCTTCACTAGAGGAAATATGCAGAATTGTGCCTGGTGGTGCTCTAGTGTTTTTTCCTAGCTACAAGTTGTTGGACAAATTGCAAGTGCGTTGGTCTCAGACAGGTCAATGGGCACGGCTTAATGCTCAAAAACATGTGTTTGTTGGTAAGATCTTTTGAAGCATTTCAAAATGCCATTTCACTAATTATAGAAGATGGTATTACGTTATGTTCAATTTTCTGTGTTCTTTATTCAAAACTTGTTTGTTTCAGAGCCTAAGGGAAGTAGTGAGGAACTCGATCCTGTTTTAAAAGGGTACTATGATGCAATCCTTGGTAAGGCTCCTGTCAAGAAAGGCAGAGGTGGTTCAAAACAAATAGTGAAGAATCGAGTGACAAAAAAATCGTCACAGGAATCAGCGAAAGCAGGAGCTGCTCTTCTTGCAGTTTGCCGTGGGAAGGTGCTACTTTATTACTAAATGTTTATATTAATTTATGTACATGTTTAAACCCTACTTTAAATTTCTTATGCATAATGTTGTGCGTATGCCAGCTACCATTAGCTTATGTTTTGCTGGCTCCTGATTTTGTTTCTAGGTATCTGAAGGGATTGACTTCGCTGATGACAATGCTAGAGTCGTGGTATCCTTTGTTTCCCTTTTTGATATTAAAGTGTATGCTCTAGAAAGTTCAGTATCAAACACTTGCCCCTACTAGCATGTAGCATGATCGGTTTACCTGTTCTGATATAATACAATAAATAATTTTGGTATTCATCTGT
Organism: Saccharum hybrid cultivar R570; assembly: GCA_038087645.1. Classification (NCBI taxonomy): domain Eukaryota; kingdom Viridiplantae; phylum Streptophyta; class Magnoliopsida; order Poales; family Poaceae; genus Saccharum; species Saccharum hybrid cultivar. Next base: position 6,709,931 of record JAQSUU010000366.1, on the reverse strand, counting down.
TTCCTTAACCAGACATAAGGTCATTGTTGGAATTCCTTTTCCAAATATGTAAGTTTGTTTCCTTTCTCTTTTTTTTTTCTTTTTTAGTAAATAAATCCATTATTTTTCTTTGTTTAGATACTAACATTGATTCAACATGGATCAGAAATGATGTTCAAGTAAAGCTGAAAAAGAGATATAATGATTCATATAAATCATCAAAGCATTTGTTAAGTGGGAATGAATGGTACTGTCATCAGGCATTTCGTGCTTTAAATCAAGCTGCAGGTATTTAGCTATTGACTTACCTGTCAGGCATCGCCTGTGGCTAAGCTATTGGCAATGGTTAACTGTTGTCCTTGTCGTCTGTAGGTCGTTGCATTCGTCATAAATCTGATTACGGAGGAATAATTCTGATTGGTATGTTATTTAGTTATCCGCTCCCAACCATTTGCATGGCTAGAGAGAAAAGTTGATTCGTAAAGTTTTGGTATTTTATTGATATAACTGTTTAGAAGTGAAATGATTTAGTGCTCCTTTTTTTAGAAAATAGAGTGTGGTTTTCATTTTTAATTCCCATGTATATGGTGTACAGATGAGCGATATCAGGAAGGCAGAAATGTTGCCTACATTTCCAAATGGCTTAGAAATGCAATCAAGAAGTATGATAGCTTCCAGGAGACAATGGCTGAGTTGCAAAAGTTCTTTCAGAATGCTGAGGTATTGCTCTTTTTACCATTTGATTTTCTAAATGTGGATGGGCTTGTCTAAAATGCATGGTACCGCTTCAGGAAAAAATAAAACTCAAAGATTGTGGCATCTTCGCCAAGGTTAAGTTGGATAGCGAAGCACTTCGATCTCTCAGTGATGATAAAAGAAAGTTGCCGTGGCCAGAATTGAGTTCCTCAAACCACTCAGTATCACAATGTAATCAGAAGGTAAAGACTGAATGTTTTAGTCAGAGAGTTCCAAACACTGATGGTGTGGCGGTAGACCAAAAAGTTATGGGTATGTGTTATACATCGCCAGAAGTATCGAAAATCTCTTTGAGATCTTCTCTTTTAGTAAAGAAAGAAAGCTCTTCATCGCCTGAAAGTCTTCCAATGGCATATCCACTGCCTCCCTGCAAAATTCAATCTGATTTCGAAGGTGTAGCCAATACTGGAGCAAATTATGGAGTCAAAACAGAAGTTATAAATTTGGAGGAGGATGATTTTAAACCTCGGTAATTTTAACATTTTTCAGGCATTCTTTTTCCTACTATTGTATCATCATTTGTTTTTTCTTTAAATAAGTGTCTTAACATGCACAGGTGTGCAGAGATCACTATCTTAAATCCATTAGAAGATAGGTCACGGCAACCTACTCTTGTTGAGGAAACTTCTGCAGCGACTCCAGTAGCTAGTCCAAGCAACTATTCTGAAGTAAACACCTCAGTACGGATCAACAATGGAGATCAGATTGTAGACATGCCCATTTCGCTTTTTTCAACAAATAGAAATCTTTCTTCTATGTCCACACCGGCAGCTACTCCTGAAAAAACCACCGACAAAGACTGTCATGAGTCTTTTATCAACAGAAGTGTAAATTCTCACTGCGAGAAAAAGAGAAGGTTGACCTCCCCAATGAGTTGTTGTACTTACACGATGCGTTCTAGTTCTCCAAGCAAATCATTCTGCCACACTGGTTCTGCTATGCCTGGGGATGTGAATAGAAATTCTGAATTGTGTTGTAAAAATATAGGATTGTCCAGGTGTGAAAATGTCAAGTTTGAAAGAAACTACAAGCCAGAAGAGGTTTCAGCAAAGAAGTCCATGCAAAAGAAACTTCTTATAAATTGCATTAGATGCAAAACAGCTCTTGGGTTAGAAGAAGATGGGTTTCTTGTTACTTGTACACAATCTTCTTCATCGAAATTGTACTTGGCATATCTTTTGAGACATGGGCTATCAACTGTTGGCTTCCCGGAGGATGATTTTTCAGCATCAACACCAGCAGAGGTACAAGTAGTGCAGTGTGAAGCTTCTTCACTCAACCAAAATATATTTGGCAAATTCAGCAGCCAGGGTCATGTTTGGTCTGCAAAAGATGGATGTGTATACAACGCAATGACCTGTCCTTTCTGCTCTTCTGAAAACACAAGTGCCATGGTCCTCGGTGTGCAAGTTCTTGCAACTGATAAACCAAATCAGCAATTGGTGGAAAAGGTAGTTTGCTTATCTGGATGCATATTCGTAGTTTATTACTGCTACTGTTACCTTAGCTTAATCGCTGCCTCTTCGAATGAAGGTGCTCTTGTTCAGTGATCGTTTGGATGTCCAGTCTGAACCATCAAAGGGACAGGTATGGGTGTTAATCTATCGTAGGACTAATATGATGGGATACATTTAGGAAACTAGCAAAACATAATGGGTCTATCTACTTTCATATGAAGATTTCAAGAACTCGGAGAGATGCTAGTAACTCCATCTCCCCGCAATCGGTGATCGACCTTGAGTCTTTTGCATATAAGCCATTAAAGAAGGATCCTGTGGCGCTGAACTCAAGGAGGTCTAAGGTCAGTTGCCTGCTGCCACTGCTGTTATCTTTTGCAGTTCTGCTTGTGATCACTTTCCCAGAATTTCAAGTGTAATCAGGTTCGCATGATGCTCATGTTGCATCAACACAGTAGACTTCTCATCAGAGTATAATTGACGATACTCCAAACTTTTCTGCCCTTGGATTTTCTGTGGAACAGCTTAGGTTACCTGCCTCCAACAAATCCACAACTGGTACATAATTTGATGTAGAGCTCAACGTGAAGCATTGGGAAGAACTTTGTTCTGTGAGATATGGCATGCGGGGAGGAGATGCAGATGTCACGTCGCCATGGAGATTCATAGTTTCAAACATCCACATGGATTAGAGAAGTTCCCTGAGCTGAAGTGGAGTGTAAAATGCATGGCCTGGCAGTAGGAAACTAGGATGTTGATGTATATATCTATATGTATTTACAGTTCTCGATGCGTCCCATTGTCTATTATATCTATGAACAGTTTTTGCGTTCTGAAATTTCGCATCCGTGAATAACTGAGTACCCAAAATGCTCATCAAGATGCTTCAAAAAAAATGCTCATCAAGATGGGACAAAGGTAAAGTAAACAAAAAGCTAAATAAAAACACAAAAAGAAAAAATGCTCATCAAGATGGGGCAAAGGTACAGTAAACAAAAACTTAAAAGAAAAACACACAAAAAAAGGACAGGTACAGTAAACAAAAACTAAAAAGAAAAACACAAACAAAAAAAAAGACAGTAAGAGCACAGCTCCCGGCGAGGATCGAACTCGCGACCTTTCGCTTACGAAGCGAACGCACTACCACTATGCTACGGAAGCACTTTCTGCTACACGAAATAATTTTTCAAATAATAATTATACACTGATACAATATTTTTTTTACATAAACTTTCATGTTATTAGATTCTTATTCGAACACATACACCTGTGATTTAAAAACATCGCAGAAATCAAATTAAGAAAGCATTGGTAAAAAAAAAAAACCTTGTCAAGATACGTAAAGTCCAAAAGAATCGAGCGAGAACGCTGGGGAAAGGCCACGTGATGCCACGCCATTCACCATTTGCCTTTTCTCCAAATATGACGAGTTCATGCCAATAATTTCTCAAAGGCAACGCGTTACGCGTGTGTCTACTGTCTACACAGTCACACTCCAAGAGATGCATCGTGCCGGTCCTATGATCCTGGTCGCCACCGTTGACGAGCTAACGCCTAACGGCCTCCTGCATAAGGGCAATGCATGATCCATTTTTTATTTTTCTTTTATGGAACATGCATGATCCATTACACTCTGCAGGTGTGTATGACTAATTGAAGGGGGAGAAGAAGCCCAACTCGAAGGTGCCGTCACTCGTAACGATAACATGGGGAGAGCGGCTTGCCGACGACGAACTTGTCCTGGGAAGAGGAAGAGGAATATCAAGACGGTGCACGCTGTCAGGCTCATCTTCGTGGCGTGTTCGTGCGATGTACTTGCCAGGACATCGAGCATCTTGATCTGATCCTTTTCTGCACGCAGCAACGGCCGAATCGTCGAATACAATTGTTTGGTAGGGAGTACTTTGCAGACTTGGTTGAGTTTGACAATTCTGACCTCCGTGTCACAATGGTAGTTACGAAAGCTATGTGCCCGTGTGTATCAGTATCAGTATCACCGAGAGCGTGATTGGTAGCCTGAATGTGCCCCCGGCCTGGCTCCTCTGATGCACTGCCCTCGCGTTTGGCTAGCTGCATGCTCCTTTGGGCCTGTCTCAGCTGATGCAAAAGTTCTCTCCCAGCCAGGCTCACCAGAAACGCAGCGGGACTTTGTTTCCCCTCAGCCTGGCTGGTTGGAAGAAAATTGGGTGAGCGATGGGCGTATTGCAGCTCGCGTGCGCCCCCTTGGCTGATGCCTGCCGCGTGTCACCGGCTCCATCTGACGGCACCTGTACATGTCTACAGGACCCTCAGCTGGAGACAAATCACAGACGGCTTGGCTCCAAACTGACTCGGCTCCTTAGAGTCTGCTCTTCTTACGCACGGCATGCTAATAGATTGCATCGAGGCCTAACTAGTGCGGGCAGTTACACGCCGCAGCCATTGCTACCGTCCAGAAGCAGCCTCCATGGCCGCAGACGTTGGAGGCCAAGAAGATGTCGCAACTGTTGATCTGACGGCATCTTCTGTGATAGAGGCTTCATGTGTGGTACCAATTGACGTCGGCGGTGCTAGTCATGGCTTTCGAGAGAGAAGACGAAGATCACATAACACATGTTGGGTATTTGTTTAGATTGTCTCAGCTTTTTCATCTGTGTTTGATGCATATTTTATAGAATACCATGTCGGTTACCATGGGAGTAGAGACCATTGGCACTGTCGATGGCAGTGTTCATGGCGATGATAACAAGTCGATGAAGTACGTGAGGAGGTAATAAAAATATAAGTAACATTTTGTTTTATTATAGTAAGTGCTTTAATTAAAAACTGATATGCACAGGAGGTGATTCATAAAGCTGGGCAAAATTTGATGACTCCTGAAGTTGGAATGACTTTTCAATCAGAGGAAAAGGCTTATGAGACGTACAATACCTATGCTGGTAAGGTTGGGTTTAGTATTAGAAAGAGCAGGACAAAGCACTGCCAAGATGGCAGTATATGTCAAAAACACATAGTCTGCAATAACCAGAGACATAGGGACATAGAGAAAATGAGATGCATGAAAAATCCAACGAGGTTCCTCCAGCTCCAAATGAATGTGTCCGAGAACCATTTAATGGTGTAATATCATTTAAAATTCCTCAAGTAATAAAAGGTCCAAAGAATACATGTTTCAAAAATGTTGTTGACAAGAATCCGGGAAAGAAGAAGGGTGCTCAGAAGAAAGGCAGTGATTTGCCCACTACCATTTGCTTATGTCTACAATTTATTATTTCATTGTAGGTTAAGATCTAAATAATGATGTAGAAAAAAGAGATGAACATGCTGATCCAAAGCGAATGACTGTAAGACATTAGTTATTTTCACAATTTATTCCCTTACAAGTATGATTTGTGAGCACTTTATTATGCTATGACACCGGATTGTAACGTTGGTCCATCTTCAGCCATGACTGCTCCTTTCGTGCAAGGTGGATATGCTAATTCCACAATGCCAATCACAGCTGCTCCTTTCATCCAAGGTGGATATGCTAATTCCACAATGCCAATCACAGCTATGACACAGAATTTTGACCTTATTTCGTTACCTGTCTACGGATGAGGCGGCACCTCTGTTTGTGGGGGTGTTCTTCAGAGCGGAGGCCAGGTTGGCGCGCTTGCTCGTGGGCGTTTGACGACCTGCTGATGTGCTGCACGGCGGCGGAACCACTGCTGTCGCCGCCGCCTTCGCCTCCTCCTCCAACGAGATGCGTGCAGTCTCCACGGCGGCAGGTCAGGTCAGTGCTGCACGGCGGTGGATGATCTGCTGCTGCTTGGCGGCGCGGCCGCGAGCCCGCCGCCACCTCCGCCATGGGCCGCCGCCTCCGTCCCTGAGCGTCCGGTAGCCTGTACTCGAGGAGAAGCCGCGCTCACGCATGAGCCGAGGAGCCACAGTGGAGCCTTGTGTGTGTACGTGAGGAGCCGAGGGGAGAGCCGACGACGCGCCTCGTGTGCTGGCCCTTTGATTACAGCCGGTGACACGCGGCAGGCATCAGCCAGGGGGGCGCACGCGAGCTGCAATACGCCCATCGCTCACCCAATTTTCTTCCGGCTGGTTGCGTGCGTCGGGCACATGCAAGTTGCACGTGTGAGAGAGCAGGCATACGCGTGTGCTGCCCAACCAAACACCGTCGCTGTGTTGGTCGACTGAACATAAATGGGAACCAAACAAACGCAAAGAAACACAGCTACATGATCTCAGCCTGGGGGAGGGGAGACAAGGCTGTGTAGATACGAGCCACGCCGAGCTCGTCATGGAACCAATCACGCCCTGATTGAATATGTTTTTTTTTTGTTCATACAACTGATTGGTGGGAAAATCGTGGCTGGTAAACTATTTGGTGGAACAAGACGCTTACCACGTTCTTCAGTGAGTGGTTAAACACGGATGTTTTATTGCAGAATTTTGTATTTACTCGATCGGCCATATGGTCAAAGGCTCAAAGCACTCCCTTCCCTTGGACTGTGTGAATCGCATGTAAAAATGCAGGTGAACGGCTATTTGTTCCTTCATTTTGCCAGACAATACAATGTTGCAGCGTTTTCGAATGTTTCCTTTTTCTCTTTATTATTAGTTATTTTATTCAACTACTATGCTCAGTTTGTAGTCTGTCCAGTTCGTTCAGATAGCATGGTCAAATAGTTGATGGTTGACGTCATCTTGAGAGATGAGAGTTGAGACTGACATCCTAAAATCATGCTCGGACTCCTCCAAAATGTGCAGATGGCGTCATTCCTTTCAGCGATCATCGGCCTTTTCTCCAGCTGTGACGCCTTGCCTCGAGCTGTTGAGCGTACGATTCGCGCTCTGGCGAATGGCGACGCCAAAAGATTCCAACGAACACTGCACGTGTGCTATTCCTACAGCTACTCAGACTGCGCTTTAGATCGTGAAAAGAAAGTTTTTATGAGTTAGGTCTTGTTTAGATTGAAGATTTTTTCAAACGGATGAATAGTACCACTTTCGTCTTATTTGACAAATATTGTCCAATCGTAGACCAACTAGACTCAAAAGATTCATCTCGTGATTTTGAACTAAACTGTGTAATTAGATATTTTTTTTACCTACATTTAGTACTCCATGCAAGCGGCTAAAAATTGATGTGATGGAGAGAGAGTGAAAAAACTTGGAATTTTGAGGTGATCTAAACATGGGCTTAGATCGGAGGACGCGTCGGAAGGACGTCGGCACGAGTTCGGGTGGAGTTTTCGGATGTTAATAAAAAATTAAATTACAGAATCCGTCAGGAAACTGCGAAATAAATCTAATGATACTTCATTAGCACATGCTGGTTATCGTAGCACTTTAAGGCTTTTTTATGGACTAATTAGGCTTAAAAGATTCGTTTCACGATTTCTTCGAGAACCATGTAATTAATTTTTTTTTGTCTACGTTTAGTACTCCATGCATGTGTCCAAACTGGAAGCAAAATTTTTTTTGGGAACTAAACTAGGGCCTTGTTTAGATGCACCCTAAAAGTTGGAATTTTTTCACTCTCTCCATCACATCAATCTTTGGACCCATGCATGAAGTAGTAAATGTAGGTAAAAAAAACTAATTACACAGTTTAGTTAGAAATCATGAGATGAATCTTTTGAGCCTAGTTGGTCCACGATTGGACAATATTTACTAAATAAGACGAAAGTGGCACTATTCATCGGGTTTTAAAAAAAAATTGCAATAAACGTGGCCTAGGTCAGATCCTCCATGTTGGCTGTGTCAAATCGGATGAGATCATTCGGCGCACGCAATCACGCGTCGCACAGGCAGATGTAGCAGACGGCAGCCAGCTTTATCCCCAATACTCCACAGGTTCTTCAGTTCACCTGTCCCATAAAACATGCAATTATCGGTTAGGGGGTGTTTAGTTTATAAAATTTTTTGGATCCGGTTACGGTAGCTTTTTTGTTTTATTTGGTAATTACTGTTCAATCATGATCTAATTAGGTTTAAAAGATTCGTCTCGAGATTTCACGGTGAACTGTGCAATTAGTTTTTTTGTGTCGTCTACATTTAATGCTTCATGCATGTGCCGCAAGATTCGATGTGATGTTTTAGGGTGAAAATTTTTGGAAACTAAACACCCCCTTACATACCAAATAAAGTTATTCATATTTGACCAAATTTTTAGTGAAGAATATTTATATTTATGACTCTAAATTAATTTATTATAAAAAAATCTTTTATATTTAATCTAATGATATTTATTTAATGTTATAAATATTTATAGTTTTTTTTATCTATAATTAGTCAAATATGATATACTAAAACATGTTACTGAACTAAAATCGTATGCTTTTCTGAACGGAGGAAGTACTATGCAAAATGTACAGACCACGACAAGCACACTCCAAGTTCCAGTTTCCAGATCCTAACACCTCCTGACCTCCATTCCAAGATCAGCATGGCATACCAAATCTCACCGAGGCGTCGTTGAGATGCACCCTAAACGTTAGAATTTTTTTACTCTCTTCATCACATCAATCTTTGGACTCATACATGAAGTAGTAAATATAGGTAAAAAAATAACTAATTACACAATTTAGTTGGAAATCACGAGATTGAGACTAGTTGATCCACGATTAGACAATATTTACCAAATAAGACGAAAATGATACTATTCATCGGACTCAAAATATTTACAATCTAAACGTGACCCAAGGGTATCCCAGACCCCTGCAGCGACACGGTGATGAAAGCCAAGCAGTACAAATCACTAGGGTCTTGTTTAGCGTCTAGAATTTGCCCCTAAATTCTACTATGGCTGTGTTTAGTTGCACATGTAAAATTTTAAAAAACACAGTAACTCTTTCGTTTATATTTGACAATTAGTGTTCAATCATAGACTAATTAGGTTCGAAAGATTCCTCTCATGATTTATAACTAAACTGTGTAATTAGTTATTTTTTTACCTATATTTAATGCTTCATGCATACGTCTAAAGATTCGATGTGACAGAAAATCTTGTAAAATTTTTGGAACTTTGAAGGAACCAAACAGGGCCTATGCAAAAAGAAGATTCTTCATCACATCAAAATACCGGCACATCCATGGAGTACTAAATATAGATAAAATCAAAAACTAATTACACAATTTTGTTGTATTTTGTGAGACAAACATTTTGAGCCTAATTAATCAATGTTAGGACAATTATTACTAAATAAAAACAAAATGCTACAGTGTTGCACAGTAATTTGGCTATGCCCTTGTTTAGTTCCTAATTCCACCCTCCAAAATTCACTATGCAAAAAGAAGATTCTCCATCACATCAAAATGTCGACAAATGCATGGAGTACTAAATGTAGATGAAATCAAAAACTAATTGTACAATTTTGTTGTACTTTACGAGACGAACGTTTTGAGTCTAATTAATCATTTTTTGGACAATTTTTTACACTAAAAAACAAAACGCGCTACAGTGTTCCGGCAGAAACACTGTAGCGCGTAGGCGCCGAATCGGCGCCCAAACTCTGGATCTAAACACGGGCCAAGCCTCGTACACAATGTACTTTCTTAAGGATTGTACACTTACAATTAAATGTTGCAACAACAGGTAATCAGACCAGAGCCTTGTTTAGATGCACCTAAAAGTTAAAATTTTTTCACTCTTTTTCTATCACATCGATTTTTAGCCGCTTGCATGAAGTATTAAATCTAGGTAAAAAATAACTAATTAGACAGTTTAGTTGGAAATCACGAGATGAATCTTTTAAGCCTAATTGGTCCATGATTAGGCACCGTTTGGATGCCAAAATTTTTCACTACTGTAGCGTTTTCGTTGTTATTTGGCAAATATTGTCCAATCATGGTCTAATTAGGCTTAAAAGATTCGTCTCGTCCATTTCGTCTAAACTATGTAATTAGTTTTATTTTTTATCTATATTTAATGCTTCATGTATGTGTCCAAAGATTCGATGTGACGGAGAATCTGAAAAATTTTGCAAAATTTCTTAGAACTAAACATCCCCTTAGATAATATTTGACAAATAAGACAAAAGTAGCACTATTCATCGAGTTCAAAAAATTTGCAATCTAAACTTGACCCAAATAACATTAGTACTACTTATCAGACTAGTCATGCCTGCACACTCAGATCGACGAATTTCAAAAATCTCAATCGCAGCCCAGGCTGAGCATAGAACAAGTGAACAACCCAGAACCAGCAATAAACAGTAGTGGTATGACTTGGACACCGTTTGGATGCCAATTTTTTTTGGCAAAACGCTACTGTAGCGTTTTCGTTGTTATTTGACAAATATTGTCCAATTATGGTCTATTTAGGCTTAAAAGATTCATCTCGTCCATTTCATCTAAACTGTGTAATTAGTTTTATTTTTTTATCTATATTTAATGCTTGGCATGTGTCTAAAGATTCGATGTGGCAGAAAATCTGAAAAATTTTGCAAAATTTCTTCAAACTAAACAGCCCTTGGAGATATGCAATCAAGAGGACGAGTTCTGTTCAGCAATTAATACCATCATCTATTGAGATCCGAGATTTAAAACAGGCATCTATTGAGATCTGAGATTTAAAACAGGCATCATAGATGCTTGGGGTAAGTACAGACTGCAGGCTTAACATCCCATTGCAACAACGGTCCAAGTGCCGAAGAAGCGAACACACTACCAGCTAAACTGCATCACTTCAGGGACAACACTTGCAACTACCAACTCAGAAAGCGAGCGGCCACTACTACTAGTCTACTGCATCTAGAAAGACAGACAGCTTCCAGAGGCTAAAAGGAGCAGCAAAGCCCGGTTAGGCCCACGACGATGAGAATTTCCCTACTGACTGCAAGCACTTGGGCAGGCGAGAGCTCCTCCATCCGTCATCCATCACTCGTCACCCTGCAAAACAAATTTCAAATGGACGGGACCACCCCTATTCTGTGAACTAAACGAGGGCAAAGTAGAATCGGCAGCGGAAACACAAGAGCAGGCAGGAAGGACTCAGGAGGCTTTGCTCTCACGGACCTCCTCGTCCTCGTCGTTCACCTCGGACTTGGACTTGTCAGAATCACCAGACGCTGTGGGGCCTCCAGACTGCAACAACAGATGACACATAACTCACATCACACACAGACGAATTTCCAGGCACTGCCGGGCAACGTGAGTACTCTGGAATCGAGCATACTGTACCTGCTTGTTGTTGTAGGCGTCCATCTTCTTGGTGTACTCAGCCTTGAGCTTCTCGGCCTTAGAGACGTAGGGAGCCTTCTCCTGCATTTCAGAAATCGCAAAACGTCAGGGTGTTCCATCTCAGTACTGGTTTCAGACACAAACATATACTGCATCAGGGCGTTAAAACAAGTAAATATGCAAGTGCACCAACAAAACTCTTCTATGGACGAACAGATTTCAATATCGAATTGAACAAAACAGTGTCGAGTACCCACAATCTATTGAACCAAACAGTCAGCATCAAAGGAGGATAGCACTAGGCAGCAGCAAGTCCACAGATCTGAAGTCTAAACAACCGTCCAGTAACTTAGACGCCAGTTACAATTCCAAAACATTACGCATGGTGAAATTTGAATTGATATCACTAGCAAAACTGCCCCCAAATTCGAATTCAACGAACGACAGATCTAACATTGCAGCAAGTAACCACATGCTATATGCTGATATACAGACAAACACAGGGGACCCAACCCGGACGAAACTAGAGCAGCACATTCATCGTAATAAGAACAACAAAGCACATCGCAACTAACTGCAGCCTCAAACGGTTAAAATGGGCACGTGAAGCGAGCAAACTTACGGCATCAGACAGGGACTTCCACTTGTCGCCACCAGCCTTGCCAATCTGCCATTCACAGAGCCACAAACATCAGAAACGCAAGTCTCAAACCACGAATATTCCAATCGAATGACGGAATCATGGGGAAACAACGCTTACCACGGAGACTTGCTTCACATTGGGGTGCTTCTCCTTGTAGTCCTTCCTGAACTCCTCCCTGCAAAATCCAGACCAAACCGATCAGAACAAAATCCAAACAACGGCGGAACACAAAGGCCGCATAATCTAAAACTCACATGAAAACGAAGAACGCGCTCGGAGGCCTCTTGGGCTTGTTTGGGTCCTTCTCAGCCTTGGTCTTCCTCACCGAGAGCCTTCAGCAAAAACAAACAAATTCCAATCAGAACCACAACCCAAAAAAAACAACGAGACTGGATGAAAGGGGCGGCCAAATCGAATCGTACCTGGAGTCGCCGCCGCTGGACCTCGCCCTCGCCTTCATCTCGAGGCCTACAGAACCAAATCCAACAAAACCATCAGCAACAACCATACCAACACCACCGAATTCACAACGATTTGATCTAGATTTCGAAATCGCAGTACCTTGGGGCCGGATCGCGACGAGGGTTGCCGGTTTGGGTGTGTGCACGGAACCGTGTGTAGGTCTGCGTTGCTTTGATGCGAGTGGAGGGGAAAGGAGGCCAGAAGGGGGCGGCTTTTAAAGGCAGGGGCGGTGGGCATTTGCGCGGGATCTGAAATTTTTTTTTGCCACGTCACCGATCCGGGCGCTCGCCTCCCATTGGCCGCGCGGCGCGCCGCATGCTGCTGCCTTCCGCTAGGAGTACGTGATCGCTGGCTAGCCTACGGGGGCTGCTTCGATGGCTTGGATGGGCTGGGAGCCCTGGGCCCATCCTGTCAGTCGCTTTGTGGGTGGGGTTCGGGTTATTTTCGGCTGGAGGCGGGAGTTTTCACGGTGTGCTTTCTTCCGCCCGCGCTGTGCTTCTTCGAGGGTCAGTTCGGCCATTTCGCGCTATAGCGAAAGTGGTCGAAGTTTTCGGGCCCACGTGTCATCCGTGGTGGGGAACATGCCTTTATTGCTTGCTGGTAGTTATCCGTATGTGCTCATGGAGGGCCCGCATGTCAGTGTAGAGTGCACCTGCTATTTTTTTTTGAGTGGAGTGCACCTGCTTTTTCTACTGTACATAACCGTGCACAGTATACGGGCCGTATAAGTAATGAGTTAGCTTGGATCGGGCCGTGTCCATGATTGGGCCTGATCGGTCCAAGCGTGTGATACTTAAACAAATGGATCGACGGTAAAACCACAAGAAATCGAACATATTATGTGCCCGGCCTCCATCTTCATCGATAACTACCAGCCATCGCCAGGAGGAGCGCCACTGAATATGTTCCTTTTTTGTGCTAGCCCTTTTTTTTTGATCCACGGGTGTGCTAGCCTTTATCGGTGTGTGATCTGGATTCTATTCGGTGTCAACATTATGGGTGGTTGTCGATTGTGTAGTACCTCTGGACTAATGGAAATCCTTTTCATTTGTTTCAAGGACTACGGTATACCAATAATGAAACATCTAATTCTACACAGGCCGTGCCCTAAGGCCTAAGGAATGTGCATAAAAGTCTTCTATTGCAACCATTAACTACAAGTATGATAGTGATAACTGATAACATAACATTGTTATCCGAACACGGTTACGACTAAAGACGCGGAGCACAGAAAATACCAAATTCAACGCACTCTGGAGAACTCCCACTCTCCCATGGTTGGGTGCGGCGTGCTGCGTGCATACAAAGAAAGCCTCAGAGTATGTAGTCAAGACGCAATGTCCTGGGATTGGGAACGCTGGGAAGACGAAGACGCGATGCGTTTGTCAGCTTGGACCGTCGTCTTCTTACTCCTCTTCCTCTTGCTGCCGTTGTGCGCGTCCGACGATCGGCTCGTCGTGGGCAGGGCGCTCTCCCCAGGCGATGTCATCGTCTCTGATCCCGGCAACTTCGCGTTAGGCTTCTTCTCCCCCTCCAATTCGACACCAGGAAAGCTGTACCCGGGGATTTGGTACAACGGCATCCCCGAGCTCACCGTCGTGTGGGTGGCCAATCGGCAAGCCCCGATCAGCGTCGCCGGCCGTCGTTCCTCCTCATCTCCGCCGACGTTTGCGCTGACCAATACCTCCAACCTCGTCTTGTCCGATGGCGAGGGCCGCGTTGTTTGGGCAACCAACGTCGTGGTCGCTGGCATGACTGGATCGACGTCGTCGCCCGGCACGGTAGCCACGCTCACGAGCGCCGGCAACCTCGTCCTCCGGTCGCCGAATGGCACCACGACGTGGCAGAGCTTCGACCACCCGACCGACACGTTCCTCCCCACCATGGTGCTCCGCGTGAACCATGGTTACCGCCCCGGCAACCGGCTCGTGTCTTGGAAGAGCCCAGTCGACCCTTCGCCGGGGAACTTCACCTACAGCGCTGACCCGGACCACCCGGTCCCGTTCCTCCAGGCATTCATCTGGAATGGATCGCGCCCGCTGTGGCGCAGCGGTGTGTGGAACGGCTACAAGGTCCTCACTGACTATGTCGCGAGCATCAGCGCCATCGTCTACTACACCGTCGTGGACGTCGACGAGGAAGACGCCTACTTGGCCTTCAGCCTCTCCGACGGCGCCCCGCTCACGCGGTACGTGATGAGCTACTCCGGCAAGATGGAGCTCCAGAGCTGGAACAACGCCTCCATGGGGTGGGACACGATCGGCGCGTCGCCGCGCAACGAGTGCAGCACCTACGGCTACTGCGGGGCCTTCGGTTACTGCGACTACACCGGCGGCACGGTTCCGTCGTGCAAATGCCTCGAGGGCTTCGCACCGACGAACCGTGACGAGTGGAGCAACGGCAGGTTCTCGCAGGGGTGCCAGCGAAGGGAAGCGCTGCGCTGCGGCAGGGACGGGGACGGCTTCTTGGCGTTGCCGAACATGAAGGCGCCGGATAGGTTCGTGCTCGTCCGGGACAAGAGCTTCGACGAGTGCGCGGCTGAGTGCAGCCGGAACTGCTCCTGCGTGGCCTATGCGTACGCCAACCTGAGCAGCAGCTCCGAATGGAATCCCACGAGGTGTCTTGTGTGGACAGGGGAGCTCATCGACATGCAGAAGACCCTTGAATATGCTGAAGGGAGTGACACGCTCTATCTCCGGCTTGCTGGCCTGGACACAGGTACATATCATATCATCCCTGCAGTTACTGTGCATCAAGTTTCACAGTAAAATAAACATTCATCATAAATAAAAGCAAAAAAAAAGGAAACATGTATAGCGGCGTTTCTTTGGGTGTTTTTCCTTCGATTCGATGAAAAAAAGGGAAACATATCAGATTAGAATTCAGCAAAATCTTTGTATATGGAAGTAACCGCCAGAATCTAGAGTCAAAGGGAAGAACAGAGGAACAGACCTTTTGTCATGTCGACTGCAAAACGACAGAACGACACAAATGTTATTAGATTAGATCACCACATTCAGGAGTCACCGTCTAGTTCAGATAGTAACAGATTCTAGTTAATTTTTCACGACCATGCCTAAGCACGTAACAGATTCTAACTTCTAAGTACTTGCGGTGGCATGAAGGATGTCCATTCATTGTTGTGATACACTATACGTCCTCATCATCACAAGTGAGATTGTGCAATATATGTAGACAGAGCAAGTACCAAAATCCACTAGTTTTTTTTATAATGAATTCATTAATCCGGCCTCTATATCGAAGGATATATACAGTCAAAAGGATATAAGAGCTCTTAGATTCACACCTCAACAAAGAAAAGAACACAACCAAAAAACAGGAAAAACTACAACATTGGCACATCCCTCCTTCCCGACATCCTCTCCTGAAATGGCCAGATTCGACGAGTGGAAGCCGCCAAGTCATCGTCGCACCTAGTGTGCCATCACTGCGAGCCTCCGCTAGTGCCATCTTCATTCGCTTGTGTCGCCGGTTAGCCTATCTTCATCAGTCACCGTCCAGCCAGAACTAGACGATCAGACGCGAGCCAACAGGACCCGCTTTTGCTTCGCCGGATTCCTAGGCCTTCGCCGCCCATAGGGCAGCCGTCGTCATTGCATTGGGATCATGGTCGTCGCCTCTGCCGGAGTCCTTTGTTGCTGCTACCGGGGATAACCTCTTCCGCCCGATCTCACAAACCTCTGCCGCCCCTAGTGCTAAGGCGCGCCAGAAGGCTTAGGCAGAGGTGGAGTGACGGCTAGGATCGTCGCCGGCGGTAGCGGTAGCGACAGAGGAAACCGTAGGTTCACCCCCTGTGTCACCCATCCCGACCCCATCCCTCCAAGTGACGAACTAGCATCATTGTCCCATGAAATCGGTAGATCCACCTTGGGAGTGCCCGGATCTGAAGTTTTCTTGTTGGATTGGAGAGAAAAGAGGCTGGATTTAGGAGGATTTGGATGTTGCCGGCTAATCCACACATCTGCACCCCTTGCGCGCTCACTGGTCGGCCAAGTGGCGGCTGGGCGGGGCGGGGCGGTGGCAGCCAATGCTCGTCCACGCGCTCGCGAACTACAAATAAACGAAAATGACAGAAGAAAGATTGATAACCCTGACTTCTCTGACGTGCCAATCCTACCCCCACCCCTGAAAAATATTCCTAATGTCTATTATCAACATGTGCAACTGGCATACTGTCATCTCCGGGCCCTTTCAAGTTTCAACATGGTAAACTCACTGGTATATTCACTGCATTGAAAATGAAGGAGCTGAAATAGAACTTTGAGTTGTGAACTGAAAAGATACTTGAGTTCCTCAAATTTTTCATTTTCTATTTTGTATCACATTTAAATGTTATAAGAACTTTCCAAATTGGCAGACTTAGAAACTTAATTAACACAAACATTGGATCTCAACAATTTTTCAACACTTTGCTTGCCAACTACATCACTATACATGCAATATAATATTTTATATACATTTTCTCGATTATGCATGGTACTCATTGACTTTGCTTTTTTAAGGTAAAAGGACAGAAAGAAAAGCAATGCAAATCGTATTGCCAGTTTTAGCGAGCGTTCTGCTGACATTCATATGCCTTATTGTATGGGTTTTCATGTGGAAAGGTACATGTACTCTTTTATTGCAAAGGCAAGCATATATTAATTTTTGCACCTATACCCATACCCAACTCTACAATATTCTCACAAGAGAAGGCAAATGATTTGGTCGATTCAAGCATTGCCGAGAGCTGCATACCAAATGAGGCTCTGCTTTGCATCCACATAGCGCTCTTGTGTGTGCAGGACAACCCCAACGACAGGCCACTCATGTCAACCGTAGTATTTGTCTTGGAGAATGGAAGAGCGACACTTCCTATCCCAAACAAACCTGTATATTTTGCCAATGCAAATAACAAAGTAGAAGAAGTGAGAGGCAACAATCAAAAGTCAAATAATAGTGTGACTCTTTCAGTTCTGGAGGGAAGGTGAGCTACTTTTGAGTCCTAGATATGGCAAATGACATTCATTCTTTAAAGGAACACTCGAAAAATATATATGCATAGTAATAAGGGTGGCTACAATCGTGACTAATTTTTCCATCTCTGTTTTTTACATTCTCAGTTTCATTCTCAGTTTCTCTGTTTAGAAATCGGTAACAGAATGAGGATGGAAACTAGGTGATCACGATGTGAGAGCATTACATTTTAATATAAATGGAATACACTACTCAGAAAACTTATGGAGGGAATGCGAATGTAGCCAGTAGCTTACAAAGAATCAACTTAGATCATGATCAAACAACATAGTACTGCCGAATAACTTAAATTTGCTAAAAACAACTTAAATTTAGGGAACAAGGTACAAGACAAGAGCTAAAGAAGAAACTATGCCCCTGGTTTGAAGCGAGAAAAGACAACCTTTACCATCTTGGCAATAATGAGTCACTAGTCTTCAACATAAGCAGATTCCTGAACTGACCCACCTCTACTTATGCAAGTTTGGCACAGACAATTCACTTATATCTTGAGTAGCTAGCTATATAGGATGTAGAGAGCTATCTTCTTTGTTGAATGCTCTTTGAGAGTAGTATAGCCAAGAGGAATAGTACGTTGACAAGTGCTACAAGTTTGGAGTTGAAGCCCCAGCGTTAGCGAGTTTCTTTTTCACATGAATGTAGGCAAGCACTGAGGTAGCTGAATCCACTTTGAACTCCACACATTTCCATACACTCTTACTCCAAACCATTTGAGAAAAGCATATTACATCTTATTGCCAGATTAACATCTGGGCCAAGCATGCACGGATCGCACTCTAACTGCCAAACACAGACAAGACAAGCAATTAAACAAAGAATTTACTAGTGACGCCCAAGAAAAGCAAAGACAAACCTAGGAAGAGATTTGATCGAGAATGTTGCACGCCTTTCCACTTATGACAATATATGAAACACTTCATGATACCGCAACACACAACCACAATCTAGATCGGTCAAAATGTGAGTTGGTAGCCCACCCGTGCAATTTAGAAATGTGGTATATAAGAACAATCGAGCAACATCAGGAACAATAAATGGGTTTACCAGTATAAAGAAGAGCTTATGTTAGAACACTTCAAAGCCTGGTGCAGAGCAAAGAGGAAGGAGTAGATTTCACAGACACTTTGAAAGCCCAAGTTTGCTTTTGGTAATTAATGACACCAAGTTGCTAATGTCATATGTTAAGTGTTTTGAGTTAGACATAAGCAACACATGTGATGAAAGTGTATGAGGCAAGGAGTGGTGGCCACAAGATCACAAAGAGATGGTGCATGGACTTGAAATGAAGATCATGAAGGAATGCACATAAAATAATGGAAATGATGATCAAGTGGAGGAGAAGGATCTAAGAGTGCAAGGCAAAGGTATAACCATAGGGTTTTTCCTTTTGCCGGTCTAAGATGAGTAGAGAAGTAATTGACCGGGTTTAGAATACATAGCCGACTATCAAGAGGGGCAATCACGGTTAGCTCGGGGATCAAGTGCCACTAGATCAATGTCTTGAGCATATGCATTAGGATCTAGTTGAGAGCTAACATAACACCTTGAAAAATGTTTGTGAAATGCTAACACACATGCACTTGGTGGTGTACACTTGGTGGTGTTAGCACATTTACGAAGACGATGGTGTTTGAGCGGTAGAGAGGGGTTTGGGTTCCTCTCTCCCTCCCGCTGAACTTGCTCGGCGGGATTCAACGCTTTTTGGGAAAGTGAAATGCCTATTTTCTACTGCGCCGGAAGTCAGAAAAGAAACGAAGGCGAACGGCGGTCACTGTGGTGACCGGACGCTGCACCGGACGCGTCCGGTCAGTTCTCAGCAGTTGTCAGGCGCGCGAGTGTTAGGGTTTCCAACCGGCGCGTCCGATCCCTCACGGAACCGGAGTGTTCGGTCAGGCACCCAGAGGGGCAGAACTGGTCGTAGAGCCGATCGGACGCGCGACGCGTCTGGTCACGTGCGATCGGACGTGTCCAGTCGTGGTAGAAGCTTACTGGACTCCGACCGGACGCCAGGTGCAGCGCGTCCGGTCAAACGCTAGAGCGCGTCCGGTCATGGCAACGGTAACTTCTGACGCGCACTGTTCACGCTTGTCCTGTAGTGACCGGACGCGTCCGGTCACCCTGACCGGAGCGTCCGGTCAGCTCGTTTTTAACTGCGTCGTCCGGTAACGGCTAGCTGTGTACCCTTTCACTATAAATAGAAGATGTTCGGGGTTTGAGGGTAACTCTTGCACATTTTGAGACCTAGAGACATCCTTTGAGCTAGAGAACAACCCCTCCACTCATCTCTTTGCTTAGTTGCACATCTTAAGTGAGATTGAGTGAGATTCAAGTGTATTGCTCGAGAGTTGCATTCTAGAGGCACTTGATCTTTGAGTTGCTATGAATTTCTTATTACTCTTCCGTATTTCCCGACACGGTAGATGGCTTGGAGCAGCGGAGGTGATTGAGCTCACAATTGAAGATTGTTGGAGCCGTCACCAAGTGTTGTAAGGGGTTCTTGATCCTTCCCCGCGGGAGTTTGCAAATTGGATACTCTAGTGGAGCTCGTGGCTTGGAGGATCCCATCTTGTGTGCGGTTGTGCGGCGCCCGCCGAGGGCTCGACTTTTGATAGTCGTTTAGCTCGCGAACCGACAAGTGGGTGTATCGCCACAACGAGGAGTAGCTTGCCGAGAAGCAAGTGAACCTCGGTAAAAATCTTGTGTCATCTCTTTGCTGAGGATTTCTCTTGTGGTTGATCATTGTGATTGATTCTTTGAGTGCATTACTTCTCTACATCGTTGGTATAAGAATCAAGTCACTTGCTCTTTACTTTCTTGTACTAGTCCTAGTGTAGTTTGTTTAGTGTAGCTTTTATCACTTAGGAGTAAGTAGCTTAGTGACTTAGTCTTGTTGGTGTGTATTAGAGATTATAGCCTTGCTTCACTAGAATTCTATAGGTGGCTTGCATAGTGTAGTTGAGCTAGTGCTAGAATTACTTTAGCCATCTTTTTATACTAACGTGGTTGTTTAGTAAAGCTTGTAGATTTTTTAAATAGGCTATTCATCCCCTCTAGCCATTTAGACCTTACACACTTCTAGCCCTATTGTTGACCCACATCAGTACTGGTTATACTTACCAGTGACTTATCTTTTGGTTGGCTATTAAATCAATTGGATTTCAATAATGTTTTTCTACATGGTAACTTGGAAGAGCTGGTTTACATGCTTCAACCACCATGTTTGACTGATCCAGCCTATCCACAACATGTTTGTAAACTTAGAATTTAGAAAGGTGCACTATGGCATTAAACAAGCTACCTGTAGTTTAGTGTTCATCCAATATGCGCTTGTTAGTGTTGTCGATGAAGTCCATCGTGTTCCACGTGTTGGTGATCGACGACCACTATGGGTGTTAGTTCTTCAGCAGAGCCACAGCCCACTCACGTGCGATGTGGACATGGATGTGCTAGACATGAAATCGAACGTCTTGTGCTTGTTCTCTATGCTAGTAAGTTAGTATGTCCACTCCTAGGGCTAGAATGCTGAGCTTCAGGATGCTAGGGCTGCATCGGCTCGGCCCTTGGCCCGAGAAACTAGCAACAATGGGTGCTGGAGTACACCCAGAAACGTCCCTCCTAAGGGCATATGCCCCCATGTGCATGCACTGTTGGATATGCACATGGGGATGCGATATGACAAGAGCAGTCATGGCTCGCCGAGGACCGTCACCTTGGTCGACATGAAGAACTCATGCCACAAGAGGTGGCCAACAACATCCATCGCGACACTTGGGGGCTCAGGTAGGTGATGAAGGTTCTATATCCTCCTGACGAAGTAGATTCTTCTAAGCGTGGTTTCCTTGAATGGTGAATCTTGGTGGACATGATACAATCAGCGGAGAACAAGACAAGGAGTGCAAAGGAGGCTAGCAAACGGTGGCGGTGGTTATTGGACATGACGACATAGAGGGAGATCGAGAGGTGTGAGCTAGCTGGGTTGGCCTGGGCCCTGGGTCCTTGCAACTCTCCTGTCGCCTTATACATATGCTGTCTCCATCCAAAATAGATGACCTTATAGGTCTAGACATGAGAATTAATGAGTGAAAAAAGTGGGGTGAAAAAAACGAGAGGTAGAGAGAGGTGGAGAAAGAGATGTACTTGAAAAAGAAAATGTGTATTAAGAAAAGAGAAAGATGCATTGAAAAGTGAGAAAGTAAAATATTTTGAGATAAAATTTGAATCATATAAGGTTATTTATTTTAAAATGGAGTGAATATATAATAGTGTTTGCTAGGCCAAGAAGAATAGATATGAGAGCACAGGAGATGCGCAACCAAACAAACACTGAATCTGAATGTGGTATGTATTCTAATTGCTTGTATGAAAATGCACTTGTCATGCATCCAGCACTACACATTACAGATAGGCACTCGACAAGCCCCATACCACATCTAGATGAATGGTATGGTGGAGCAATCGGATCTGACCCTATAAGGGCAGCTCCAACAATTGACTCTAAACCTAGCTTTAAGCATTGTTTTCATATTTTAATAGAAGAGAGATCAAGTAAAAATAAGAATTAGATTTGGGTTGTTTTGGAAGGCTTATGGTGCTTAGGATAGTCGTGTGACCACTGAGCACGGGATGATGCACAGCCAGACACACGAGATCTGAACGTGGCATATGCTAATTCTGGCATGAAAATGCAACCATAGCATCTAGCACTGCACGTTACGAACAAAACACTCGAGAAGCCATGTACCGATGCTTAAAACTTCTGTGTTGTTAGATATTTCACGAAACAAATTTTATTAATATTATGCCAAAATTAATACAGTAGAAGTTTATGACAAGTAAAAAAAAAAGAGGGAGTACGTAATAATGTAGGCCCTGTATAAGAACGTGCCATCTTCTTTGCATACTATATTGGGACCATCACAAATTTTGGGGCATGAGGAATGTGCTCCCCTTCGCCATCTGGCAGATTCTTGCACATCGCTACTGTTTTAGCAAGGTACGCAGCACCCATTGAGCCATTGAGCTCACCTTGTAAGATCAAGGAAGAATGCGCAAGGAGGGAGATGGACGGGTGTATGGTATTCCCGACACAAAATCTTCCTCATAGCTTGCTTTCCCTCCCTCCTTATATTTAAGAGTACTCTAATATTTAACGGATTCACCGCTCACCTCAGCTACTGGACCCTGGGGCCCTGGACGGAAAGCAGGAGGTGCGGCCGAACGCATGAGGGCCTGCGGCGTCGCCACCCCCACCCAGCCGTTGGGCACGGCCGAACGGGTGAGGGAAGTTTGCTTCCCTTCCGGCCTGTGCTCGGGAATTGCCCGAGATGAGCCGACGAGAAACCCAACTAGCTTTTACATGGTTCAAAGGGCTTGTCTTAGTTCTCGGGTGTAAAGTTTTGAATGTTACATCAGATGTTTTATGAGATGTTAGAAGGGGTGTTCGGATACTAATAAAAAACTAATTACAGAACTCACCCGTAAACCATGAAACGAATTTACTAAGACTAATTAATCTGTCATTATCACGTGTTTACTGTAGCACGACGTTGTCTAATTACGGACTAATTAGGCTCAAAAAATTCGTCTCGTAAAATACACGTAATCTGTGCATGTAGTCATTTTTTAGTCTACATTTAATACTACATACATGTGTCTACACATCCGATCCGATGTGATAGGATGTAAAGTTTTTGAAAGGAATTAAACAAGCCTGAATTTCGGGATACGCAGGGTGGGCCACGGTATCCTGTAGATCCAAAAGGGCTGGAAGCAGCCGGGCCTTAGATGTGGCCCATATGGAGGCATGGACAGTAAAGAAAGGGCAGGCCTTTGGATCGTGACTCGTGAGGAACGGATTCTTCCCTCCTGATCTAGTCGAAGCCAGTAAAGCGTAGAGAGTAAAAATGGCAACGGGCAAAATCCGCGCGGATAGTGGTTTCACATGCCCGTGCCCGCGTCTAAAATCTTGTGCCCGTGCCCGCGCCCGCCACCCGCCACGGGCAGCAACCTATGCCCGTGCCCGCTATCCGCGGGCAAGGCTCGCCCGCGGGCATGCCCGCACACCCGCCAGAAGTTTGCACTTGGGAGCTACCGGGGGTTGCCATTGTAGCTGCACATCACAATATGTATCAAATTGTCACTCGATTTGTTACTCTTGTAGGCAGATCTGGAACTGGAATATGAAGACAACCACTAAAAAGCACAAGATCTGCTGGGAGGCATCAAGAACAAGTGAAATAGTTAACTTGCCTTTGAACTTGCGGCGG
Organism: Saccharum hybrid cultivar R570; assembly: GCA_038087645.1. Classification (NCBI taxonomy): domain Eukaryota; kingdom Viridiplantae; phylum Streptophyta; class Magnoliopsida; order Poales; family Poaceae; genus Saccharum; species Saccharum hybrid cultivar. Next base: position 6,686,175 of record JAQSUU010000366.1, on the reverse strand, counting down.
GGAATACGACAGCGGCCTGCGGGGCGGAGACGGCGGCCTGCGCGCCGGGGAAGACGGCGGGGTCAGATCAAGGAGGTCGGCGGCCGGCGTCAAGAGATGTAGGAGGAGGAAACAGCGCGCGAGTGGGGAGACCGGAGCTCAGAGGCGCAACGCTGCGAGCTCAAGCCGGCGTCGAGGGATGGAGGAGGAGGGAGCAACGCGCGAGTGGGGAGGCCGAAGCTCGGAGGCGCGACGCCGCGAGCTCGAGAGGACCGCGACCGCGAGTTGGGTTGGGGAGGCGCCGATGCGGCGCGACCGTGCGGGAGCGACAGCGGCGCGGATGGGGAACTGGGGAGTGGGGACTGGGAAGTGAAACCCTAAAACTGATGCATATATATTGCTTCTGCTATGGCCCCACATGTCAATGAGGGTTTCGCGGGTTTGCGGGTGCGGGCATCGTATTTTCTTACCCGTGTAGGTTTGCCCGTTGGGCACAAATCTCCACCCACGCCCGTGCCCGCGGGCATAGAATGACGCCCGTATCCGCGCCCGGTGGGTCTGGTGCCCGCGGGTACGCGGATTTTTTCTGCCCGTTGCCATCTTTAGTAGAGAAAATTGCCTCAAAAAATTGTGTCTTCCTTCTATGGTCCTTTTTTTTTCTTAAACTTACCTTTAAGGTCTGAAATCGAAAATCTCTTACCTGTACGACCTTCTGTCCAATTTAGCCACTTAACGGTGTTAAGTGAGGGGTAAAATGACCATTTCACCCCTTGACAAAAATATTTTAAAAATTTAGAGTTTAGTTTGCCTATTTTAGATTTAGAGTAATATTGCGTAAATAAGATCACACATAATACTACATATGGTTTCTGTGCCCAACTGTTGAATTTTTTAGTTTTTAATATATTTTTCAAAATTATACCTTGGACCTACTCAATTACATTACAGAAATAAACAACTTTGAAATTTTGTTTTAAAGAAATTACTCGCCAGTAAGACGAGTTTACAAAGTTAGATTTACATAAAAATCAACCTAGTAAAAAGAATAACTTAAAGCATATTCACTAGTACAAATACAAATTATATTATTATATCTAGAAAAAATACAACTACTAACTTTACATAAAAAGTTAAATCAACCTATATAACCTACATGCACCTGGGCCTATAAGCCAACCTATAACATAGAACTCGTTAAACTAATTTTGTTAAATAGAACTTGACATGCTGGTCGCATGAGGCCGCAGATCGGCCGCTCCTGGTGGTCTGTGTTGGCGCCGCGCCGCTGTGGCTGCCTGCCGCACACGCACTGCCGCCCAAGGCGCCGCAGCAGCCCACCGGACGCCCGCGACGCCACACCTCCGTCTCTGCCTGCCTCGCGCTCATCCTCCAGCCCTGCACAGTGATTGAAAACGGACGGAAACGGACCGAAAAACTCTATTTCTACTTCCGTTTCTATATTATTTTGGCGGAAACGAGAGCGGGTTCGGAAAATGCGGGTTCGAAAATGGAATCAGAATATATGAACATACGAAAACGGACAAATACGGATGAAGAGCCGAAAAATTAAATTAAGATCACATAATCTAATATTATCAGAGTATACATATATAAAGACATGTAATAATATATATAAAGTTTAATATTCATTTACATGCTATGTACGTGAACACAACATGCATATTTGATGATTCATAGTTATATTAACATAACATAAGGACATGTAATTGTTGAACATGTTGAGCATAGATTGAAAACGGGATAAATACGGGTCTATTTCGTATTAAAACGGGATTACTCAGAAACGAACGGAAAACACCATTTTCTACTCCCGCAAATACGAAAATGAGATCTCGCAAATACGAAAACGGACGGGAAAATGTAGAAAACGGAACGGAACGGTACAAGAAAAATTCCGGTCTGTTTTCATCCCTAGCCTTGCACCTGGTTGGCTCGGCCAGGCGACCTCCGGTCAGTGACCACCGCACGCACGCCATCTGCGCAATGTGGTCCGTGGATAGGAATGCGACGTCTGGATCTGGCGCCGCAGAGGAGTCCGCCGGCACCGAGCAGCCCCCATCGGCGCGGCCGTCCTCATGCACCCCTCTTTTTTTTTTTTTTTCTGAACGAACGCAAGACTTTCCGTGCGTGAAGCAGATGGTAAGAAGAAAGCAGGGGTAATTTAGACTTTTTGCGTGGCTTACAGGGTAGAAGTAACGGTATACGCGCTAACAGAATTGGACAAAAGGTCATATAGGTACGAGGGGTCATAAAAGAAAGGCATAATTTTTTTTTGAAGGCTATACAGGTAATTCTCTCTAAAGCATATGGTCACAACTATTTCTCCTTTTTTGCATTAAAAAAACTATTTGTCCTTTGAGGATATTTCATCAGAATTAACTTTTTAAACGTTTTGCTTGTTGGATGAGACCGGAAGTACTATGCTCCCCTTTGAGGAGCTAACAACTCATGCCTCCTCTAGCCAAATTTGTATCAGAATGAACCATGGCTCTGCAACCGTTTTAGTCACTGACGTTGACGACTCTCATGGACGTGGTGGGCCTCAACCATTCTGGATCACAACGTTTTGGCTTTATTAAGGAAAAAGTCTATTTTGCCTCTCTCACGTATCGCGAAAGTTAGCTTTTCCTTTCTCAACTCTAGAACCAGAAATAGTTTTCCCCTCATCTCTCAAAACCGGTCACTTTATCTCCCTAGCGTTTTCCTGGGTGTTTTTTTTATTTTTTTCTTTTATTATGTTTATTTCGGCTAAATCTTTAAAAAATCATAATAAATCACAAAAAAATCATAAAATGAAAAATCTAATGGTGTTGGACTCCACATAAGTAGATCTACACAGTGAACATATGATATACTATGGTTTAGTATAAAGTTTTTGCTTTAACTTTAGATATATATTTTTCTGTAATTAATTCATAGCTACAGTTCTTTATTAGTCCAATTGTGGTGAAATTTTTTTGGTGGTCTAATCATTTCATGCTTGAGCTGTAGTAAAAATTTCATGCTCATTGAATCATATATGATTTATCTATGGGGAAATGATAAGGTAAGGAAAAGAATGGCGCATCTCATCAAGAGTTCGTGACAATCACCAGTCACTGGCACAAAACCCCTAGCTAAGGGAGATTTTTTTTTCTCGAAAGGCGGCAAAAAGCTTTTGCCAGACTTTTATTAGACGATAGAAAAGAGAAAAAAAAAGTTGTTATAGATTTTTTACAACCCCCACTAAAGACTCAACTCTACTATTAAAGACTCAACTCTATTTTAGCCAAACGAACCTAAAAAAGTAATACACCAAGATATAGAGAACGGGGGCTACTGCTGAGTTTCTGCATTTGGTCTAGTGGCCAACTGGTATTGATCCATCTCCTCCTTGCATAGACGTGCCACCTCCCTTGGTTGCAAACCTTTGTTTTGGAAAGTTCTTCTGTTTCGCTCCTACCATATGTTCCACCAAAAATAGATCATGAGGCCATCAAAATTCTTCTTGTGGGGTTTGTCTATCCGAAGCCTGTATCTACGCCAGTATCCATGGAGTGACCTATTTTCTCCCACTGTGTCGATAGCTGATAGTCCAAACCAGGTTTTCAATATTGACCATACTTGTTTTGAGAAAGGGCAATCCTTGCACAAGTGTGTGGGGTTTTTCGGTTCGACTCCACATAGTTTGCACAAAGGGTCAGTTGGCCAATTCCTCTTTATCAAGTTGTTTGTTGTTAGAATCTTCTTGTGTAGTAACGTCCACGCGAAAAAGCGACATTTCGGTTCGGCCCTTGCTTTCCATATCGGCATAATCCTTAGCTTGGTATATGATCCTTCAAATTGGATACGATATGCACTCTTTGATGTATACTCTCCATCTGCTGTCCATCGCCAAATTATGCTATCCTCCCTACTACCGTCAAGCTGAATTTGCTGTACAACTTCCCACAGTTGAACATACTCCTGAAGCTCGTCAGGTGATAGGATTGGGGTGATATGAGAAATCCACTTGTTATCCTGTAATGCCTTTCGCACTGTGATGTGCCTCCTCTTGGCTTTCTTGAATAAGTTTGGCGCAAAACTCTTAGGCGCCAATCCTTGTGCCCATGATGAAGTCCAAAATTTGGCCGTTTTGCCGTCCCCAATCGTGACTATTGTCGATGCCACAAAGAGGTCCCGATCCCGGCTATCACATGGTAGTTCGAGTTTGTTCCATGCCCTTTCCTTTTGATGCCATTGGAACCATAGCCACCGTAACCGAAGCGCTCGTGCAAAGCGTTCCAAATCTAGAATTCCTAGCCCTCCCTTGATCTTGGGTCGGCAAGATGTAGGCCAATTGATTATCGAGTGTCCTCCATAGACCTTGTCCGGTGTCTCCCCCCTCCACAGAAAGCTTCTTCTCATTCGGTCAATCCGCTTTATGAGCCATTTGAGCTCGGGGAAAACCGTCATATGGTATATTGGTTGGGATGAAAGCACCATTTTTACCAATGTCTCCCTCCCTGCTAAAGATAAAAATCTTCCTTTCCATCCAGGTAATCTTGCACCAATTTTGTCCAAGAGCGGTTGGACATCTATTTTCCTCACTTTGCGCACATGAAGGGGGAGGCCGAGGTATTTGCCAGGGAAGTTGCAGACTTTGCCAGGGAAGTTCTGAAGTAGTTGCACTACTGTGTTGGTGTCTAATCTGATCGGGTAGATTTCAGTTTTAGATATGTTGATTTTTAATCCCGAGCATTCCCAAAAAAAAATCAGGATTCTATGTAAATGCTCAATTTCCATATTACTGGGGGAAGCAAAGATCGCTGCATCATCCGCATATAGCGAACACCGAAGGTTTGCTGCCCTTGGTAAGACTGGGCTTAGGATGCCTCTCTGCGCCGCGACCTCGATGATGCGCTGTAATGGATCAATAGCCAAAATGAACAGCAATGGCGACAGGGGGTCTCCCTGCCTGATTCCCCTCTCATGCCTTATATCTTTCGTCGGATGACCATTGATTAGAATTCTTGAGCTTGCTGAGCCAAGTAATGCCGCGATCCAATCTCTCCATTTTGTGCTAAACCCCAGATTTTCAAGTACCTCTAGTAGAAAGCTCCAACCGATGGAATCAAATGCTTTGGATATATCTAATTTTATGAATAGGGCTGACTTTCTTCTTTTGTGTAGCAATTGGATCACCCGTTGTGCATATATAAAATTATCATGGATGCACCTCTTCTTTATGAAAGCATTCTGAGCGTGTGATACCAGGTCGTTCATGTGTGGTGCCAACCGGTTTGCGAGTATTTTTGTAATGATTTTCACAAAGCTATTTATTAAACTTATAGGTTTCACTACAGGAAAACGCCTCTTTGCCGACTGCTTGCCCCGGTCGGCAAATGCATAATCCCAGTCGGCAAAGGCTTTGCCGACCGCAAAGCCACGTGGCAGTCGGCAAAGAGCAGTCGGCAAAGCCTGGGTCGGCAAAGGCGGATTTGCCGACTGCCACGTGGCACACAGTCGGCAAATCCTTTGCCAACTGCCACGCCAGCAGTCGGCATAGCCACGTGGCGCCGTCAGCCCTGCCGGCAGGCTTTGCCGACTGCTGGTTCCTCGACAGTCGGCAAAGAATTTTTTTTTCAAAAATTGTTTGCCGACTGGCCGCCAGCTCGGCAGTCGGCAAAGAAAGAAAATATTTTTTTTGAAATGTTCTTTGCCGACTGCTTGCAGAGTTGCAGTCGGCAAAGATTCTGGGGTTTTTTTGCCCAGCTTTGCCGACTGTAACAGTCGGCAAAGCTGGAATTTTTTTTGCTTTTGTTTTTTGTTTTCTCGCATCAAAACCCTGCAAAATCACAAATTATAATCCAATTTCACCAGAAGCACCGGTAGCACCATTTATATCACAATTTCATCATATTTGTCGCCAACATCACCACATATATCACAATAACGCACAACATCACATATATCTCACATATATGTCACAATAACAACCACACAGGTGCATTACAACCATCACATGATGTCCAACATATATGGCCTGCCTTTGCCGACTGCAATTCTTTGCCAACTGCCTGGCAGTCGGCAAAGCCAGGCAGTCGGCAAATCCTGATTTGCCGACTGCAGGCAATTCCAGTTGGCAAAGGGACCTCTTTGCCGAGTGTCGAAAAAAACAGTTGGCAAAGAAAATTGCAGTCGGCAAAGAGCCAGTTTCCTGTAGTGTTTGTAATCTGACAGAGCAGCTGCATCTTGGGTTTTGGGCAATAGCACGATATTTGCAGTATTGATCAGGTGTAGCTTCGATGTTTGGTTATTGAAAAAACACATGATCGCATGTGTCACATCTTCTTTGATGATTGACCAACATTTCTTGTAGAAACATCCCATGAATCCGTCGGGACCGGGTGCCTTCTCAGATGGTATGTCCTTAATTACGGCCTCAATTTCTTGCATGGTGAAGGGTGCGTCTAGATCCTCTAGGTCATGCTCCTCATAGCCCAATTCTTCCCAATTGATTGCTTTGGTTCTAACGCTTGGGGATCCTAACAGGTTTGTAAAATGGTTGAATTCCAGTGCCGATTTGTTTTCCTGTGAGATGACCGGTCCTGAGTCTCCATTCAGGATGGCAATGAATGATTTCTTTTTCCTCATATTTGCATGCAGTTGGGAAAAAACGTGTGTTGGTGTCTCCCTTCCGAATCCAAGTCAGCCTTGAATGTTGGCGAGCTCGTGATTTTTGTATAGCTGCTATTCCCATGGATTTTGTTTTGAGATACTTCTTGAACTCCCATTCTTCTTGTGTGAGGGTTCTCTCTTCTTGTGCTTTTTCCAAGTTTTGCAGTGTTAATGTTAAAATGGCCCAACTTATTTTCCATCATCCGAGAGATTTTCGTCGCCAGTTCTTAAGCGCTTTGGCTGCTCTGAGCATTTTGACATGGAGCCGGAGGATGGCGTCCTGAGTGTTCACCGACTTGACCCACGCTTCTTTGACAGTTTTCAGGAAACCTGGTCCAGTGAGCCTCAAATCTGAACCCTTTTGTAAAAATCAAGGCTAACGTCTCCTTGTAGGAATAAGGCACTATGATCTGAACCGAGCGAAGCCAACACACAGAGATCGGTTCTTGGGAATGAATCTAGCCATTCCGTAGATGCAAAGAAGTGATCTATTCTTGTCATTGTCGGGGTTTGCTGGTCATTGCACCACGTATATTTTCTTCCCCTTAGCTCAATCCTAGCAAGCTCTAGGTTGTCTATTGTTGATCGGAATCTGTTGATCATTGGCAGATTCAGTCGTGCATTGTTTTTCTCTTGCGCATTTAGAATCAGATTGAAGTCGCCTAGTATCAACCATGCTGGTAGGCAATGTGTACGCAGATCCGTGATCTCCTCGAGAAACAACAGTTTTTCCCCATCGCTTTGTGGTCCGTAGACCCCAGTTAAGGTCCAGGTTTTGTTTTCAGCTCGCATTGTTATTGTTACTGATACTGTATGTGCGGTGAGGTGCTGCTGGGTTAGTTTGAAGAAACGATCCGAGGCAGCAATTAGGATTCCCCCGCTAGCGCCCACGGAAGGCAGAAACGCAATGTTATTCGCCAAATCTACTCCGACTGTCTCCACTAGTAGACTACGTGTCCAGGTACAGATTTTTGTCTCCTGTAGACAGACAATTGTTGCGCCAGTAGATAACACTTGGTTTCGAACAGATGCACGTTTGGCCCGTCGTTCAAACCTCTCACGTTCCAGCACAAGAGATTGCAATTCTTAGACGACATGATGGTTAAAACCAGCTACTAGTTCATTACAGAGTTCGGCCTGGGGCATCAGTCCGCAGTTCAATCCCCAGGTCCACAGAGCACCAGAGGAGAGGGCCGAAGGCAACAATGCCAGCAGGTCCCAGTTCTCTCCCCAGTTCATGCCCATACAAGTTCTTCGCCGAAGGCTGCACGGCCAGCAGGCGTGACAACGAAACTGCCGAAGGCTCCATGGCCAGCAGGCAAGCATACAATCATGACAAAGTCTTAACAAGTTCAGGCCACAATTGGCGTAGTCGACTACAAGCAGATAACCTGGGCGCATTGCCCAGCACCCCTTACTGATCGGGGTTATCATTGAGCATTAGCCACTGGAATCTGGCGCCTAGGCCATCAGCCCCGGTGCCGCGGCATCTTCGCCCTGGTTGCCTCTCTTCACCTTGATCGCAGCGCCGTGCTCGATGAGGTCCTGGATGGCATCCATCTTGGTCTTCTCGATCGGCCTCGCAAAATGCTGCGCATACAAATCAACTTCATCAGGTATTGACGAACTAGTCCCTGCGCTGTTAGCACCCGCAAGATCTCCCAATTTCTTAACTAACAATTCTTGCGCTATCTCAATTGCTCCCTTTCCGGAGTTTGTGATGGCCTTTTGTGCTAAGCGGGAGCTGTGTCGTTTGGCAGGTGGGTTAGATCCCTGGTTGATGGCATACTGCCGTGGTCTTTGAGTGATCAAAGGTTGGGGGAGCGGTTTTGTGATGGAGTCTAGAAAAGCATCTATGGGGGTCTGCTGTTGGGTAACAAGGGTGCATTGCTCATTTCTGTCTTGTGTGGGGTGTTCTGGTTGTGTGGTTGTGTTTTGCACTGGTGATGTATGATTGGATGGCCTAGGCTGTACAGTGATTGCAGACTCCTCATTTAAATCAGGCCCCGTTTGGTTACAACAGGTTAAAGTTTAACTCTCATCACATCAATGTTCCCTCAAATGCATGGAGTACTAAATGTAGACTAATTACATGCATGTTGGCATAGATTAGGAGTAATTTACGAGACGAATCTATTAAGCCTAATTAGTTCAAGATTGGAAACTTTTTGTCAAATAAGACGAAAGTGCTGCAGTGTTTGTTAAACTTTAACATCCAAACCAAACAGGCCCTCAACGTGAGAAGAGGAGCTCACCAGGATGTGTAGGTGCCCAAGTACAGTCCCCAGGTCGGCCAGTGCTTCGTCTCCCGTCATTCCTATCTCCTGTTCTGTATGTGCCATAGGAAGTGAATTAGGCGTTGTACAGTTGGCGGTAGCCTCTACCACATGACAATCAGTAACAATTTGAGGAATGTTAGAAGGTACTGAGTTTGGGGTTTCCTCACTTGGAGTGATTGCGCTATAGTCCCTACTCGCAGTCTTGTTCTGCAGTCCATCAGGTTCTGTCACCACTGCATAGGCATTATCAGGGATCACAACATGAGTCATGGATACCGGTTCAGTCGGCCCAGTGGCAGTGACGATGATTTGCTTACTCATGGAGGGGTTGCTGACTGTGAAGCCGTCCTTTTCTCCATCCTTCTCCTTGCTGCTGCTCTGAATGGTGCTGTTGGCCACTGCACATGAGGTGTTCCACGTATCACCAACAACGACCACATGATCAGTATCATCAAAATGGATTGGGGAGGAGGGAGTACCCTTGATGAGCAATATGCTATCGTCACTGATGGGACGCTTGGGGGGTTTCAGCTCAATTGCAATGGGATCTGCAAAGGAGACCCTTTTTTCCTTCTTTTTTTGTTCCTTTACCTTCCATACCAGTGCCGGCGCCCGGTGCATGGCCTGTTCCTTCTGGGGGGTGATTCACCCTGGCCGCGCCACCTGTTGGAGCTGATGCAGTCCTCTGCGCCTCCCCTGCAGCGAGAATTCCTTGCCCAGGTAGAGAGGCTGCGGTGACGACGGTTACCATGGTTGCGCCTGTCGTCGTAGTCATCGTCGTCCCGGCGTGGTCTCATATCACGGCCACGGTCGTGGCCTGCTCGCCTCCCTTGAAGTCGCTCTCCCTTCGTGTCCGGCACACCATAGTCCCAGTCAAAGACTCGGCGCGCCTTACGGTTTGCAGGGCCTCCAAGCCTCCCCGGTTCCTGGAGGAAGGTGAGGTCCTCCACCACCTCCAGGTGATTGCGCAGTGTGTAGACTTGGCTTCGCTTGACGTCGACTGGCTCGTCGTGGTGTGGGTGGCCAGCTAAGGGAGAATGGTTTAGAGATTTATGCAAAACCGGGGTAGTTGTATATAAGGATTGCAGCAACGGCTTCTGCACACTTCTGAGCTTCTTTCTTCTCAGCCCTGGGCCCTGGCCCCATGGTCAAATATTATGAGATGACCTTCAAGGTTCAAAGATCCTACCTAGAACAGGCCTGCATGCGAAACCAGAAAGAAGCATGAACTGCGGGGTTAGTCTTCCGAAGAACTTGGCGTCTTGGCCGCATCTCGAAAGAACGATTACCGGCAAAAACGAAGGATCCCAAATAACAGCATCCAGATTGCGGAAGGGAGGAAAATTATTTCGCTATGTATCCCCAACACCATGGCCGGCCGGACTCGAAGCAGGCTAATGGAGCCCTATCAGATTACCATATGTATTAGAATCTAGATAGCAGCTTGCCTCAAAACTTGCCCCAAAAGCATATCACGGATCAAGGATCATGATGAACCGTAACCCGGCCCCAACAAAAAGAACCGGACGGGCACGAGCACGACGGGGCACCTCGACACATCAAAAGGCCCATCAAATGAACACGCAACAAAAGGAGGCAAACGAGCTTAATGAAGGCGTTGACACACGGGTGATGATCAAATGTAACGTAGAAGCTCTTATATATTTGTGTCATGTGAGCTTTACAAAGAGAGGCCTACACAGCTCCATTGGCAGTATGCCCACCTCCAAAAACAACAGATATTGAGGATGGGCAAGGAGGTGGACAGAATGCCAAGGAACTCTCAGTAAGCGCCCCTTTGATAAGCACGCATGACGATTGACGACTGCCACTACTTGCTCGCTTCGAGCTATCCACCGTCAGACCACAGCTGCTGCTCTCGCTCACCGTTAACTAGGAGTATGTGCTGGCGCTGCTTTTTTACTAGCTAGGCGCACAATTTATAGAGTGGAGGACTGGAGGTAGGGTTGTGGCTTGCAAGGGCAGGAATTAGGAAAGAGAAGCGACAGTCGGTAGACGTACTAGCTAGGCACGTAGCGAGCGCCGATAGCGCGCGATGCCGCACACGTGCCTGTTCCCTCATCCGCGTCTGATAAAGTGATAGGGGACGAAGCGGATGGACGGATATCGGAAGCGGAGAGAGACTGGAGAAGGTGGCGCTCGACCGGGGAGGAAGAGGACGGTGGCCGGCACCGGAGGGGAAGAAGGCGGTGGACGGCACTGCTGTGGAGGGTGCGGCGGCGGCCAGCACTGCCGGGGAGGAAGAGGGCGGCGGCGGGTCCAAGTTGAGCAGAGCACAGGAGGAGAAGACAGAAGACGACGGACCCATGGAGCAACGGGGAAGAAGACTGGGCCAGTTGAGGACTTCTAATTTCTAAAAAAAAAAAGAGTCCTGACGGAGTGGTCCGTGTGGAGAGTCTATGACAGGTTGGTGAGACAAATCAGCAACGACAGTGATTCGATTCAATGCAGATTTCAGCCGGCGTGCACTGCACGATCCATCATGCATGCACATGCACCACGATCCTTGCGTTTATATGCTTGGCTGGATTAGATTCAGGTTTCAGCAGGAGGATCCGATGGATGGATGGTGCCTACTGTCGCCTACGACCAGGTAGCTGCAGAGTGCAGACAAGGTGTCGTCAAGGTGTGAGAGCGCGCGTATGGATCGAACTTATGACGATCCATGGATCGATCGATGTGGAGGTGGTGGGTCTAGGTCTGGGACCGGGTGCATCATGAGTGACGACTGTAGCAGTTTTTGTTTTTTTAGTGTAAAAAATTGTCCAAAAAATTATTAATTAGACTCAAAATATTCGTCTCGTAAAATACAACAAAACTGTGTAATACGGAGCACAGCAGCTAGCCTGCTGGCTGCTGCCGCGCGCAGCTGGCGCGCCCCGCCCACACACTTCTGGCCTAGTGCTTCCTCTTGCGCGCCAGCGGCAGTGTGTTCCTGCCGCTCGGTCACCACACCATCTCTTTATCAGTCACACGCACTGTTTCATCGGGTATCCTAAGAAGCGGCCATAATGCACTTCTACTGTCGCCGACGCAGATGCTTGGACGAGGACGATGGATCCGAACAGGGGCCTTGTTTAGATCGCAAATTTTTGCAATATGGACACTGTAGCACGTTTCATTTGTATTTGATAAACTTTGTTCAATTATGGACTAACTAGGTTCAAAAAATTCGTCTCGTGATTTAAAACTCAACTGTGCAATTAGTTATTTTTTTACCTACATTTAATGCTCTATGTATATATCTAAAAATTGATGTGATGGAGAGAGTAAAAAAACTTAGAATTTTGAGGCAATCTAAACAAAGCCAGAAGATCTCTGCTTCCTTTTCGGTATCATGACTGCTATCACAGTGACAGAGCATGTGCATGGTTTCTTGATGCTAATCTGGCAACGGATCACCGCACAGCTCTTTTGCCTAGCTAGGAGTATACGGGATTACGGATACGGCTATACCCCAGGACTGCGTGCCGTGACCTCACAAAGGCAACTGCCAGCTGCAGCAATGAAAGCCATCATGGGAAAGCGGTCCCCATCTGCCATCAGCTCCGATCCTCGGCAGCAAGAAAAAAAAAACATTTCCCCCAAAGCGAAATCAGGGTACCCGGTACCCAGCCGTCACCCGACCATCATTTCCAAGCCAAGGGCCGAACGGAGGCGATGCACTGACCGATCTCCAGCGGCCGCTAGCGCTCTCTTCTCTACCGGGCAGCCTTCCGATGCCCGGTCGTTTAATCATGGGCGGATGCATGCCGATGCCGAGCGGAGGATGGAGGAGCGAGCGCCGAGCGGCTGCCGATTGCCCTGCCGTCTGCCAATGCCGAGTACAGTACTGACACGTGCCGCACCGGCCACTGCCCGGCGTTAAGGCCAACGGCCCCAGTGTATGATTGCGGCTGCCCGGTCGTCTGCGGTCTGGGTACCGGCATTCATTCATGCCTGCGTGTTCCTGCCTGCTTTGACCGGATCGGAGTACATGATGCGGCCGGCGTATCATCAGGTTTTAGTGCATCAACTTGCGTACGGAGTACGTCGTGTACCGTATACGTACGTGATGGCCATTAACTGTTTTATATTTATTTTCGGTCGGGTCAGATGCATGTCAGTTCCAATACTTAAAATACACAATCCCGGCAGGAGGATCATTACGGCTTTGCAGGCATGAGCACCCACGGAGCTCAACAGCTTAATAAAAGCGTGGTGATGGTCATACGTTCATGGCCTAGGGCTAGGGATGAAAACGGATCGGATACGGACGGATATCACTGATATCGTATTTATTTTCGTATTTATGTCCGGATTCGGATTCGAATACGGATAGTATAAAAAATGACGGATATGATACGATTGGATATCGACATCATAAATATGTGATTTCAATATTCGGATACGAATACGGATACGGTATCGGATGTTAAATATCCGGACTCGGATACGGACGGATTAAAACCCCTCTAAACGGATTCGGTCTCGAATACGGTCGGAAAATATCCGTACCGTTTTCATCCCTGCCTAGGGCCGGTTTAGTTGCAAAAAATTTGGCAAAATGACACTGTAGCAAATTTTGTTGTTATTTGGCAATTCGTGTCCAATCATTGTCTAATTAGGCTTAAAAGATTCATCTCGTCCATTTCGTCTAAACTGTGTAATTAGTTTTATTTTTTTATCTATATTTAATGTTTCATGCATGCGTCTAAAGATTCGATGTGACGGATAATGTTGAAAAATTTTGCAAATTTTTTGCAACTAAACAGGGCCCTAGTCACGTCTTTTTTTTATATATAAAACACATACTACTCTGTCCCTTTTTGTTTGTCGCCCGGAAAGCGTGTCTGTGAGGGAAACATGATTTTCTAGAGACAAACATTTAGGGACTGAGGGTGTATATTGTATTAGTGGAGCAACCAAATTACACATAAACCCTCGGCAGAGGATCGAGATACATTGAGGAGTACGCGGACACACGTTTGCCTCCACGTGTCTTGCAATCGCAGCATCAAGGGACATGTAGTCCAAACTCGGAAAAGAGGGCAGATTCACCGACATCGCCATGTCCGGCAAATTCACCAACATTGTCATCCTACAAGTCACCGGTGGGGGTTACCAGAGGCGTCACAGACGCATGGAACCAGGATGGAAGGACCTCACTAAGTGAAAGTTTACAGTAGTTGAAGTTGCCATCGTTGATGGACTTGTTCGACGAACCGAAGACAAAGCTGAAGCTATCGTCAGAGGAGGATAGATCGGCATCCTCAGAGCCAGTGGATGGCTCGTTGCAGGAGAGTCGTTGAAGCGGTCGCACACGACCCAATGAAGTTTGACTCCGCTTGAACTAGCGGAGGGGAAGATTTTAGATTTAGTCGATCTCCATGGACAAGTGCTAAAGGTGGCATCGTGGTAGCCATGCCCGTAGCATAAACGGCAAGATCCTAAGCGGAATCGACCGAGATGGCTACGGGAACAACAGGCATGACGCTGCCCGTGGTGAAGACCGATCACCAACCGAAGAGGACTGGATCTAGTTGGGACAAGACACAACAAAAACTTTATTTTATTGAAGCTCTCACCCTCGCCGGAACCAAGGACGACGACATAGCTGAAGAGGTACACCAGGACGACAATATCGTAGACCGAAAGACTCCGGGGTAGGGAGAAGAGGATGCTCATCCGAACCACTCTCAAACACCACTACTGCTACTCTAAGAACTGGGCTGAGGGGGGCCGGCCCACCTCCCCTCGGCACCGGCGCGAGCGCAGGTAAAGATGGCAACGGGCACGGAATGCCCGCATGCCCGCGGGCATGGAACCCGATGGGCAAGGATACGGGCACCACTTCTTGCCCGCGGGCACGGGCGCGGGCACCATCCTGAACCCAGAGGATAGTTCTTCGCGGGTAAAGAAATTTGCTATCCTCGCCCGCTTATCCGCCATACCCGCTCTACAGGTCTGACATGTGGGACCTACAAGCAAATATATGTATATATACACGATTTGTTGTGAATATGTATCTTCGTATCTCTTGTAATGTACTATGATTTATGTATATCCTCAACCTGGCGGGCACACGGGCATGCCCGCGGATGGAGGGCGCGGGCGTGGTTTGTTGCCCGTGGCGGGTCGCGGGCGCGGGCGCGGGCGGGAGATTTAGCTTACGGGCGCGGGCGTAAGAAGGTAGTATCCGCGGGCACCACGCCCGTTGCCATCTTTAAGCGCAGGCGGGAGGAGGGAAGGGGACCGGGCTTCATCTCTAGTAGGCCCCGCGGCTTGCCTCCTTTATGGCCTAGTCATGTTATCCTATGCCTTAGAATCATGAATCCATAATTTTTTTTTCAGACCTAGCAAAACAGAGTTTTTTTTTTCTTTTCTTTTTATAAAAATACTCTAGTCGTTCTAAATTATAAGTTCTTTTAGCTTGTTAAGCCAAACTTGTCTATAATTGTTCAAAATTATAAAAAATGCACAAGCATATGAAGACATTCAAAATTGGTTTATCATCATCCATGGCCTCCACTGATTTTGAATGCATCATACTAATGAATCTAGAGAAGTATAAGATGTATTATTCCTCATCGTTCAATGCATATATTTATCTATCCACTGTTTTTATAATTTGTTCCTCGTCCAAGTGCAGTGTAATCAGGTTGCCATCTACAAAAGTTTTTATTTGTGTCCACGCGTGTTGCTTCATTGATCAGGTATCTGCAGTCAAGGTATCTCTGCAGTCAGGTTGCCATCTGCAAAAATATCAACATTTGAATAGTAACTAAACATATCGTACGATTAATATAATCTCTTCCTTTCGAAACGCGAGTTCAAGCTCTTGCATATCATAGGGCCACGTCGCCTTAAAATCCCTGCCATCGGATCAGACAGTGACTAAATCGTGCGGTTAAAAATGCATCCTTTGCGGGGTCTCCATGTCGCTTTCAGAGGGTTCCAGATAAAATGTGAGGCCATCTCGCTGGGCCGTGAGAGAGGCGAGCGAGAGTGCCCACCGCAACCTGGCGACGAGCGCGTGGGTGCTGGCCGGGAACCGCAGCGCGTTGCCAGGGAAACAGGATTTGGGGTGACGGCGCCGGCGTTGCTTGTGCTGCGGCTTAGGTGCTCGGACCTTATTGAACCTTGTAGCAGCAAACGCAGTATCAGTCTCCTTCCCCTGCTACATGCTGCTACTGACCGTTCCCCTATTCTCCTTCCCCTGCTACTGCTACGGCCTATTCTCCTATCTTAAGCCCATGTAGTGCATACATAAGTGAACCACGCCTCGCTTGTTTACATTGTCCTGAACTTTGTATTACTCGCAAAAACATTCTACCACCTTGTTACTTTTCAATGTCAACTTTAGCTGTATCACCCTTCTTTTTATTCTCTCTCAATCTAAGGGCCCGTTTGGCAGAGCTATGCTCCCTGATTCTCTGGTGAAATGATTCTTAGGCTGAAAATGATTCTCTTTGATTCTTTAGCATAAACTCTTAAAATCACTATGGAGAATCACTTTACAGAATCAGGAGAAACTACTTTTTTTTCCAGCTCTCAGCCTCTTAGTTTATTTTAGAGAATCACTTCACAGAATCAGCAGAGAATTACTTCACTCTGAAAAAACCGTTTGGCAGTCGGGGAGTGATTCTCTTCGAGAATCCGCTCCATGGAGCGCTCCCAAACGCACCCTAAATTGTCTGATAATATGATTAGATGCTTAGCTATGGTCTAGGGGCAATGCTTGTATTAGAATTAAAGTCTTCGTGGGGGAAAATTGACAATGTTTCAGGAAAGATTTTTGAAAATCTCCATTAGGAATTGTTCGAGCTTATTTTTGGAGCTATAGAGAGTGATTTTGATAATTTGCATTTCCTTACATAAATTCTCACTTAATAGTTTCCAAGCATTGTAGATATGGCATCAAACCTACACTAATTTGATCCGAGACTCATTGATACTATTGTATAATATGTTACAGGGCCATGAAGTTGCAAAAATGATGATTTGTGATATCCTAACTAGTAACGAGTCTTCCTTTATGCTATTAAGTATTGGGTCTGGTCCGAGTGTACTTTGTATCTTCCTGTATCTTGCTGTGTGCTTGTATCTTGCTCAACTATTCATGGAGCAACTCCAAGAGTCAATCTAAAAATAGAGTCAAAATTTCATGATTTAGCTATTATCTAAAATAGAAAACTTCTCAAAATTTTGGAGATCTCCAGCAGCTTATCTAAAATCAGCGTCTCTCTATCTTTGAAACTAGCCACGTCAACTACACTTGCGAGAAGCCATGCAGGAACAGGCACAGTGTGGCGCGAGAGAGTGAGATGGCGAGTGAGCTCGCTAGCTTTATAGCTGCCTAGAGTTATGGAATAGATGGCTAGGTATTTTGGAATCCCAGATAAAATATCTGTTGGAGATAATTTTATATCACAAAAAATCTAAATTGGACTCCATGCTAGGAATAGCTACTCTCTTAACAAGCTTTACTTCTATCCTATTGTACCATATATATCTAGAGTAAACTTTATTGTTGTTTGAAAAAATGAACATTAAGCTGGCCAACCTAGGCCATGATAAAGATAAAAATTACACTCTAGAACGGAACATAATAGGAATTGGTTAAGCATAAGTGAAAAAAGGAAGTTTATCTTTATAATAGCTGGCAGGCACATCAAATGGAATGGCGCGGCAAGGCCGCGCAGAGATTTTAGTGATATCTATTTCACATTATAAATAGTAGTATCTCTTTTGTATATACTTGCGCATTGTTTAGATGCACCCAAAAGTTAGAATTTTTTCACTCTCTCCATCACATCAATCTTTGGACGCATGCATGCAACATTAAATGTAGGTAAAAAAATAACTAATTACACAGTTTAGTTGGAAATCACGAGATGAATCTTTTGAGCCTAGTTGGTCCACAATTGGATAATATTTGCCAAATAAGACGAAAGTGATACTATTGATCGGGTTAGATTTTTTTGCAATCTAAAGCCCTTGGTTGACAAACGTGATGTGTACTTTTTTTTCAAGGACGGTGGGTACTAAGGCTCCAATCAATCGCCCGCTAATCAAGTAATATCAGTGGTCTACCTGATCCCCTGCCCAACAACAAGCTAGTATCAGGCTATCAAGCATAAGCGTTTCAGAATTCGACTCCCCCATGGATTGGTCCGGCATCATCTACGCCACTGTCCTCCTCCTTGTTCTGCTGCTGCCGCAGAGTGTTTCCGACGACCGGCTGGCCCTGGGCAAGCCGCTCGTTCCCGGCACCACCATCGTATCAGACAGCGGCGTCTTCGCGTTGGGCTTCTTCTCCCTCGCCGATTCCACTCCTGCCAATCTGTACCTTGGCATATGGTACAACGACATCCCCAGGCTCACCGCCGTGTGGGTCGCCAACAGAGGAAACCCGGCCACAACCGGCACCTCCTCTGCACCGCCATCGTTGACCCTGACCAATTCCTCCAACCTCATCCTGTCCGACGCCAGTGGCCGTGTTCTCTGGACGACCAACGTCACCGGTGTCTCGGGTTCCGCAGCCACGGCGGTGCTTCTCAACAGAGGAACAACGGCACCACCGCATGGCAGAGCTTCGAGCACCCGGGCGACACGTTCCTCCCCGGCATGAAGATCCGGGTCAGGTACATGTCTCGAGACGGCGAGCGCCTGGTTTCTTGGAAAGGCGCTGACGACCCCTCGCCGGGGAGCTTCACCTTCGGCATGGACCCGGGCACGCTCATGCAGGCGTTTATCTGGAACGGGACTCGTCCGGTGGCGCGCACCGCCCCGTGGACGGGCTACGCGACCATCAGTGCCCAGTTCCAGGTGAACTCCAGCTCCAGCGTCGTCATGGTTTCCCTGGCGGTCGTCAGAACCGAGGAAGAGATGTATTTAGCCTACAGCCTCCCCGACGGCAGCGCGCACACCAGGTTCGTGTTGACTTACTCTGGCGAATACCAGCTCCAGAGCTGGGGATCGTCGGACTGGGCTGTCGTCGGCAAGTTTTCGGCCAACGCGTGCGACTTGTACGGCCAGTGTGACCCGTATGGTTACTGCGACGGCACGGTGACTTCCCCGACGACTCCGACGGGCAAGTGCCTCGATGGTTTCGAGCCGGCGAGCCTGGAAGAGTGGAGCAGAGGCAGGTTTTCCCAGGGGTGCCGGCGGAAGGAGGCTCTGCCTCTGCGGTGTGGCCACGGCGGTTTCGTGGCCTTGCCGGGGATAAAGCCGCCTGACAAGTTCGTGCTCGTCGAGAACCGGACCTCCGAGGAATGTGCCATGGACTGCGCCAACAACTGTTCCTGCATGGCGTACGCCTATGCCAACTAGAGCAGCAGAAGCACGATGGGCGGGATGAGGTGTATGGTGTGGGCCGGGGAGTTGATTGACACAGAGAGGGTGGGTGATACTGCTGGCAGTGACACGCTGTACATCCGGACTGCAGGCTTCGATGCTGGTGTGCTATTAATCTCATCTCATCTCATCTGTCTATAATTCTATATATAGATAAACTTAATTTGATCCTTGCATTGGTTATCTGTGCTACATTATTCATGCATAGAATTTTCACTGCAATGACTTTGCACAGTAACAAGGCCAAAGAACAGCGCTGTAAAGATTGTGCTTCCTGCAGTTTTGTTAAGTGGCATGCTGATACTCACAGTCACAGGCACTTCCCTTGCATGGTTCAAGTTCAAAGGTACTGGCTCTACTTCTCTACGCTTCTATATTGTACTGTACTCACCAGAGGGGTCAGGGGAATTGGTTTCTGCACTACTATTCTACATTATTGCCGTCACATAAGAAAAGAAAGAAACGCTCATGACATTTTGGAAGCAGATAATAAAAAACAAAAAGAGGGAAAGAACAAGACGTTGTCAGTCCTTGGAAACCTGAATACTTCAGAGTACTCTGGAGAAAGAAATCCTACTGAAGGCTTTGTATTTCCAGCTGTAAGCTTCCAAGATATCACAGCTGTGACAAATAACTTTGACAGATCATTTATCATTGGACAAGGAGGTTTTGGCAAAGTTTACAAGGTACTTATCTATTTTATTAATTTTCACCCTGCAAAATTGTAATCGCACTAATGCTAAATTAATGTCTTAATTCATTTTTCACTTCAATTTTACAAGGCGACGCTAGATGGCCGAGAAGTTGCCATCAAAAGGCTCAGTAGGGATTCCGCACAAGGGATAGCGGAATTCAGAAATGAAGTTGTTTTAATTGCCAAACTGCAGCACAGAAATTTGGTTAGCTTTATCAGTTGCTGCATCGAGGGAGACGAAAAGCTTCTGGTGTTTGAGTACATGCCTAACAAAAGCTTAGATGCTCTGCTTTTCAGTATGATCTAACAGTAGCACATTACAGCTTCAGGGTTCAACATAACCGATTGGTCACTACTTATGGGATATAGTTGCCTTTTTTTGTAGGCAGTACAAGGAAGTTAGAGTTAGATTGGCCAACACAGTTCAACATAATCAAAGGAGTTGCTAAAGGGCTTCTACACCTCCATCAAGATTCAAGGCTGAGGATAATTCACAGAGATCTCAAAGCAAGCAATGTTTTGCTGGATGAAAAGATGAGACCCAAGATAGCAGACTTTGGTATGGCAAGGATGTTTGGTGACAACCAACATGACGCAAACACGAAGAGAGTCGTTGGAACATAGTGAGTAGTTTTTTTTTCTGAAATTACCACAAAGTTAACTTAATTCATAGAAAAACACCTAGTCCATTATTCTTCGTGGTAAAACATTTGCAGCGGCTACACGGCTCCTCAATATGCAATGAGAGGCATATTTTCTGTCAAGTCCTAATCGAGAATATAATTTCACCGGACATTTAGCCTCACCCTGTCACCCATGTTCACATGATCATCTAGCTTTGCCTTGTAAATTGAAGCGGCTAAATGTCCGGTGAGATCTAAAATTTTATAGTTCAAAATTTTCATTTGAAATTATTTAGAGACTTAAATATTTAATATAAGATTCGTTAAGGTTAATATAAAAGGATAAGATAATTCACTTGGTCATAATCATAAGTGACTGTGCTAGAGTGGTAGGAGAGGTTCATGTGAGGGAAGAAGTTATGAGTTCAAATCCCAAAACCGCACATGTGAAACTTGTGACTGCTATGGATTTATTTCGAAATTAAAAAGACATCTAGACTAGAAATTGATTTCTAGTGACGGTCGTGGTCTACTTTTAAAAACCAATTTCTAGAAACAGTTGCATACCCAACCCTAGAAACCTTTGATTTCTAGAGATCGTTGAGTAGAGACGGTTTGCTACAAACCTAATCTGACTACCTCTAAATAGTTTGCATAGTAGTTTGTTGGTGTAAATAGCAGACTGTAGGAGGACTCATATGTAAAATTGAGTGGATAAAATAGAGATTGAGAGGCCGGGAGAAGAGCCAGCCAGAGAACTTCCCCCAAATTACAATATGGTATCAAGAGCCTTCCTTAGGGTTACCTGATGGTGACGGCGGCGACGCGAGCAGTGGACGGCGCGAGCACAGGCGGCGAGCTGTGAAGAGCGCGGCGCAGGGCGGCGCGCGGGTGACCGTGGCACGCGCGAGCGCAGGCGGCGTTGGCTCGCGGCTGGGCGGCAAGTGCGGGCACGCGAGCAGGCGTGGCGGCTCGCGACCCAAGCGCGGGCGGCGCGACTCCGGGTGTGGCTTGCGGCGGAGCAACGCGGCCCCGTGTGGAGGAAGCTGGTGGCGTGCGTGTGGAGGAAGCCGGTGGCTCGCGACCCAAGCGAGGGCGTGCGACTGCCAGCTCGTGCGGAGGAAGGTCTGGTGGCGACGTCAGCTCGTGCGGAGGGAGCTGGTGGCGTGCGCGTGACTGGGGTGTCGTGGTGACATCCAGGAAGATAAGAAGAAGAGAAAGGGAGTGAGAAGTCTGCTTGGGGAGCTGTTGTTGTGGTGGTGTGCTGCTGCTGCCTTGTGTCGCTGTTGAGGTAGTGGTCTGCTTGGGGGGCTACTGCTTTGTGTGGTTGCGCTGTGATTTGGTGAAGGCAGAGTACTGCGTGGTGTTGCTATTGAAGGTGGAAGTCCAGTTGCTTGCTAGTGACTTGCTGAGGTATTGTTTCGGTGTTGAGGAAGATGGATATAGAGGAGCAAGCGAAGAAGAAAGCTGCAGAGGAGGCAGGTGAGCATAATAGTGGCAGTAAAAGTGGAGGTGATCCACTAATTACTAAGAGTGAGTTGAGAAATGAGATGAGATCTATGATTTTGGAGCTCATGGAGATGGGTATGATTAGTTCCAGGCCACTTGAGCTAAAACTGGAACTAATGCCAAATGATGTGAAGCTGGAGGGAAGTAAAAATTATTTGAGCTGGGCTAGAAGAGTACAGGTTCTTCTAGGTGGAAAAGGTGTTGAGCACTATTTGACGGAAGATTGTGTTGAGCCGGCTAACAAGCTTAGCCCTGAGTGGAGAAGGTGGCATACAACAAACTCTACCATAGTGGCGTGGTTATTGGCATCTATGTCACCGTCTGTGAGTAAGATGGTGGAAGCGATGCCCACTGCTGCACAGATATGGAAGACCCTGAGTAACATGTATTCTAGGAAAGGGAATGTAATGGTGATGATGGAGATTCAGAATAAGGCGGATGCAGTGAAACAGGCGGGGCAGTCAGTAGAGCAATATGCTAGTGAGTTGCAGTACTTGTGGGGAGAGCTGGACCACTATGCTCCACTTCATATGAAAGATCCACAGGATGCCCAGGATGTTCAGAAGTGGGTAGAGGACAGGAGGGTGACTCATTTCCTGAGGAACTTGGATCCTGAGTTTGAGAGCAGGAGAGCTGCTTTTTGTCACCAGGATAGCCTACCTACCATGGAGGAGGCTGTGTCAGCCATGGTTATTGAAGAGAGCAGGCTTCGGATGATGAGTAGTGGCAATCCTGTGAAGTCGGCTTACACCACAGTGGCTGAGAGGGAGTGCTTCAACTGTGGAGAAAAAGGACACTTAAGTTATAACTGTCCTCTTCCTAGGAACTATGGTGGAAGAAGTGGAACTCGTGGAGGTCGTGGTGGTGGACGTGGCGATCAAGGAGGTGGTCGTGGTGGCCGTGGAGGGGGTCGTGCAGGGGGTCGTGGCAGAGGCCGTGGTGGTCCTCAGGCCAATGTCGCTACCTCAGAGAGTGGTCCTTAGGTCACTGCTGCTACCATAGAGGAGGTTCCATCTGTCACATTGACCGGGGAGCAGGTCAAGCAGTGGGAACAATGGCAGAAGATGAAAGGATCTGAAAGTTCCAAAACTACTCCAGTTGGTCCTGTGATTGCCACCACCAGTCACTTTGGTAACTTTGCCAACTATGCCCACTTGGGCAAAGGTACTCAGGCACAGGCACTTGCATCCACATATAGGCATAACATAGAATGGGTTATTGATTCAGGAGCTTCCAAGCATGTCATAGGCACATCTAGTGTTTTTAAAACTTACACTCCACATTTCTATTCTGAGACTATTTAAACTGCTGATGGCACCTCTCAACCCATCCATGGTGTAGGATCTGTAGAGTGTACCCCATCCCTTTACTTATCATCTGTCTTGCATGTTCCTTCCTTCCCAGTCAATCTCCTCTCTGTTAGTTCACTAGTTGATCAATTCAAATGCATTGTTACATTTGACGAAAACCTTTGTATTTTTTAGGAGAAGAGGACAGGGAGAGTGATTGGGACTGGAGTCAGGCGTAATGGGTTGTGGGTCATCAACCAGGAGGAGTCAGCATTGGCAGCAGCTGTTGGAGCATAGGAGCGGGAGATCTACGTGCTTCATCGTCAGTTAGGACATGTGCCTTTTGAAAGCTTGAATAAATTATATCCTGCTGTGTTTGAGGGTGTGGACAGAAACAAGCTTGTGTGTGATGCTTGTGAACTTGGGAAGCATACAAGATCAACATATCCTAGTATTGGTCTTCGTAGTTATGAACCGTTTATGTTAATACATTCTGATGTTTGGGGTCCCTGCTTAGTTACATCTCTGAGTGGTTTTAGGTGGTTTGTTACATTCATTGACTGTTATTCTCGGATGACATGGATTTACATGCTTAGGGGTAAGCATGAGGTCCTTCGGTGTTTCCAAGACTTTCATAAGTTGGTTGCAAATCAATTTAATGCTAGAATTCGGATTATCCGATGGAAAGGAGTATGTGAACAATGATTTTGGGGCATATATTTCAAAACATGGGATTATACATCAAACAACTTGTCCTAATACCCCACCACAAAATGGTGTAGCTGAGAGAAAGAATCGACACTTGTTGGAGGTAGCAAGGTCAATGATGTTCCGGATGAATGTGCCCAAATATCTCTGGAGTGAAGTGGTGCTAACAGCGGCATATTTAATCAACCGTATGCCATCTAGGATTCTTGGTATGAAGTCACCTACAGAGCTATTGCTGGGACAACGAGATTTTAAAGTACCCCCAAGGTATTTGGTTGTGTTTGCTTTGTCAGGGACCATAGACCTTTAGTTGGAAAGTTGGATCCTCAAGCAGTGAAATGTGTTTTCGTTGGATATTCTTCTACACAAAAGGGTTACAAGTGTTGGGACCCTGTTGAAAAGAAATTGTTTATAAGTATGGATGTGACGTTTTGGGAGTTTGAACCATACTACACAAAACCAGGGGATCTTGATCCGTTCTTGGAGGAATTCTCTTCAGTCACCGAGGGTGACAGTAGAGAGGGGGAGAATGAAGGAGCTGCTGCTCAAAAGGAAGTGATTGTTGGTTCCATCCCATGTCCAATGGATATGTCTGAAACTCAGGAGGTGGTTGATCAGGAGAATGGTGTGGATATGAGGAATGGTGACGGTGAAGGTGAAGAGGTAATTGGTGATGAGAATGAGGAGATAGTTGGCGATGGGAATGAGGAGGCGATTGATGAAGGAAGTGAAGAGGTGATTGTTGGGACAAACTCATGTTTTACAAAGAATGGGCAAACAGTTGCCAAGGAACCAATAGTGTACCAAAGGAGACGGTTTAGGAGTCAAGAGGAACAAACAATTGCAAAGGAGCCAATAGTGTACCAAAGGAGGCGGTTCAGGAGTCAGGGGGAGCAAATCAGTGCTCCATAGCCACAGCCCACAACAGCCTGCTTCACCAGTCCCAAATCTCTCCTCGGATCTCTCTCCATTGAGCTCCTCAACCCCAATTTGGGTCAAGTGGTAATGTCTCTCTTACCCCTGAACATGTAGAGTTACCTCTTGCACAACGTAGAGATACTAGACCCAATTTTGGAAAACCTCCTGTTCGCTATGGATTTGAGCATCCTAGTACAAATCATGACATTGCTAATTTTCTCTCATACTCTCGCCTTTCACCTGCATATAGAGCATTTGTTGCATCTTTACAAACAGTGCCTATTCCAAAGGACTGGAGGTGTGCAAAACAGGATCATAACTGGAATACAGCAATGAGGGAAGAAATGTATGCTCTTCAGAAGAGCAAGACATGGGAATTGGTCCCACTTCCAAAAGGGAAAAGAGCTGTGGGCTGTAAGTGGGTCTTCACTATAAAGCAAAACCCAAAGGGAGAGGTGGACAGATACAAGGCAAGACTGGTTGCAAAAGGGTATAGTTAAACATATGGCATTGATTATGATGAGACCTTTGCTCCTGTGGCAAAGATGGGTACTGTTAGGACCTTAATCTCTTGTGCAGTTAATTTTGGTTGGCCTCTACATCAGATGGATGTGAAGAATGCATTTCTTCATGGTGACCTACAGGAAGAAGTCTATATGGAAATCCCACCAGGGTTTGCAAATAGTCAAACCGTTGGGAAGGTGTGCAGACTCAAGAAATCACTGTATGGACTAAAGCAATCACCACGAGCATGGTTTGATAGGTTCAGGAGGGCAGTCTGTGGTATGGGATACACTCAATGCAATGGTGATCATACAGTCTTCTATAAGCATAGAGGGACATTTATCACCATTATGGCAGTGTATGTGGATGACATAGTGATTACTGGAGATGATGTGGAGGAGATTAAGTGTCTGAAAGAAAATCTAGGAAGAGCCTTTGAGGTAAAGGATCTAGGACCACTTCGGTATTTCCTTGGAATTGAGATTGCTAGGTCACCTAAGGGAATTGTTCTCTCTCAAAGGAAATATGTCCTTGATCTGTTGGTAGAAACTGGAATGCTTGGATGTAGACCGTGCAGTACTCCTATTGATAAGAATTATCAAATCAGTGCCCGGTCTGGAGATTCTGTTAATAAAGAAACATACCAGAGATTGGTGGGGAGATTGATATACCTGTGTCATACAAGACCTGATATTTCCTATGCAGTGAGTGTGGTAAGCAGGTATATGCATGATCCTAGAACAGGACATATGGAAGTGGTCTACAGAATCTTGAGGTACCTGAAGGGAACTCCTGGGAGAGGATTATGGTTCAAGAAGAATGGGCACATGGATTTGGAGGGATACTGTGACGTGGATTGGGCAAGTAGCAGAGATGATAGGAGATCTACCTCTGGTTATTGTGTGTTTGTGGGAGGAAATCTTGTCTCATGGCGAAGCAAGAAACAAGCAGTTGTGGCTCGATCCACTGCTGAGGCTGAGTATAGGGCAATGGCATTGAGCTTGTGTGAGTTGTTGTGGTTAAAAGGCTTGTTGAAGGAGCTGCGGTTGTTGAGAAATGTGACCATGATGCTTCACTGTGACAACATCGCTGCGATCAATATTGCAAATAATCCGGTTCAGTTTGACCGCACCAAGCATGTGGAGATTGATAGATTCTTCATCAAGGAGAAACTAGATAGTGGGGTTCTAAGGTTAAAGTATGTAAAATCGCGTAGTCAACTAGCGGATTGTTTTACAAAGGGTTTAGGACCTAGTGAAAATGAGTTGAGTTGTAACAAGATGGGCATGTTAGATATCTTTAGCCCATCTTAAGGGGGAGTGTTGGTGTAAATAGCATATATGTAAAATTGAGTGGATAAAATAGAGATTGAGAGGCTGGGAGATGAGCCAGCCAGAGAACTTTCCCCAAATTACAATATAGTTCTATGAGTCAACCGTTCCAGTTACTGTAGCATGTCCGGTGCGACAACGACAACATGGAGTCTCCCTGGCCGGTATCTAGCCTGCAAGCTTGGACGGCTGGAAGTCTAGAACAATGGCAGATTCTCATAGGGATGCTTGCGAAAAGAGATGTTGAGGTGCAACAACCACTATGAAACAATTTTCTGAGATGGCATTTTGATCTCCAGACGGTTTCCAAAAATGTGAAATTTTAACCAGAAACACATCTAAATGGTCTAAAAAAATGTGAAATTTTAACCAGAGGTTGGGGGCAGTAAGAGGGAGGTCTCCTAAACTCCTCAAAATTCCACATTCAAAAGTACCGGGCCTAGTCGTGCATACTGGACTATCAAACCAGACCGGTCCGATATGAATCAGCCTACCGGAAACATATCTGATTCAAATCAACTCCGATTAAACTCAAACTTTGCAGGCGTGTTCCTAGAGGTATTGAGAGGATATCCTCTGAACATCAACACCCCCACGGAATCAACCGCGATCTTAAACTCCATCCTGCAAAATGGGGTTTTCTCCAAAAACACTCAAAATCTCAAAATTCAAGAGCTCGCGAGGAATATGCAAATTCTAGCGGAGAAATAACCCAAACAAGTGGAAGAACTCAGATCAAAAGATTCACACAAAAACTCCAAAAGAGCAAGGGAAGGGAAGGGCAAACAAGAAGGGCAAACAACAACTCTAAGGTCATAGACTCTTCCTTATGTTGACCGTCCAGTCGTTGACTGAATGCCCGGTGCTTCTTTCTTCGCTCTCGGATCGTCTGATTTGTGAAATTGCATGGTGCTCTCAGTCCATCAGACAACATTGTAAATTGTCGAGCTCTCTCGTTTTCATAAGATGTGGACCGTCCGACCAGTTTATTTCTTCTATTTTCTTGATATCTTCACGTTTGTTTTTTCAATTTCCATTCCACCCGTGTCCTTGCATCCATAGTATCTTTTTAAAAAAACTTTGCATCCATAGTATCAAAGTTTTTTTTTTCGAGAACATGCTATAGCATGTATTTCATTAAGCAGAATAAAGGAGTTTTGTTACAGACAGGGTGAACTTACGGTAATCCGAAGAGTACCGAAATCGTACCCCACACCCTTACGACACTCGCACGAGGTTGTAATTACGTGAAACTATAACGACAAAGGTGCTGGTGTTGATGGGCTAGTTGTCCTCGTCGTCCAACCCAATCATGTTTAGCCCCATGACCACTGGGTCGAACTCCCCACCAAGAAGAAACTGTAGCGCGTCATGGGTGGAGTCTGAAAGCAGCTCCCGAAAGGCCGCCTTGTATTTGCGCACCGTGTCGGAGCCAACATTGGGGGAAGGAGCATCCAATCCTAGCTTGTTCATGAGAACACGCTGAGCCTGTTTGATGATGTCTGCCTCGCGCGGTTGGGCGACAATACGCTCACTGCGCCGCAACGACGTAACGGGAGCCGGCGTTCGAGGTCTGCGCAACCTCGGCGGTCCATGGATGAGGGGCGTCTGCAAAGGAAGACAGAGCCACTCCTCCAAACTCTCCTCAGTCGACAACGCGGCCGCAGCGACAGCCGGTATGGCTGGAGGGGATCTCCCCGCCAGTAACATCGCCGAGGATGTTTCGCCCGAGCCGCATACGTCCGGGCCTGAAAGGCAGAGATCCACTGCCGCCTCCGACACGGCAAGAGCCGCGTCGCCAGCCTCGACATCAAGCCGACCCGTGTCGTTGACGTGCAACGAGGGGGCCTCAGCCTCCACCCCCGACGCCTCAGCATCCATAAAGTTGAGGTGAACCATCGGCAGTGGCGAACGAACATCCATCAAAGTGAACGTATCTAATGCATCTTACACATGTTAGTTCGTATTAACTGATCGCCGTCATGATCACCAAAACCATGATAAAAATATGCATTTCGGTCCAAAGTCCAAACTCCTTACAAACCGGTTACTGAACACTGACTATAACGTATACTACATTGTACTACTTCAAAAGAAAAAAGACAAGT
The DNA here is from genome assembly GCA_038087645.1 of Saccharum hybrid cultivar R570. NCBI lineage: Eukaryota > Viridiplantae > Streptophyta > Magnoliopsida > Poales > Poaceae > Saccharum > Saccharum hybrid cultivar. Next base: position 6,657,214 of record JAQSUU010000366.1, on the reverse strand, counting down.
ACTGCATTGAACTGTCAGACTGTCACAATTTCCTTAGACCCTGTTTAGTTGCAAAAAATTTTGTAAATTTTTTCAACATTTCTTATCACATCGAATCTTTGAACCCATGCATGAAGCATTAAATATAGATAAAAAATAAAACTAATTACATAATTTAGACGAAATTGACGAGACGAATCTTTTAAACCTAATTAGACCATGATTGAATACTAATTACCAAATAACAACAAAATTTGCTACAGTATCATTTTGAAAAAATTTTGCAACTAAACGAGGCCTAAGGCACTGGTTTTGTCAGGCACCAGTGACAACGCCATTCTAATAGCAGTCCGACGCGGACAGCTGAAATGTCAACGATAAGATGCGTCTGAGTCCATATAAAAAATATGACGTTGGGGAGATTATTTTTATTAGCTCCGAGAAGAATTCAACCGGGTTTTGCCATCTATGCCAAAATAAAAAAAAGAAAAAATGGAGAGAAGAAATCAATGCCAAATAAAAAAGAAGAGAAAAGAAAAGAGAAGAATTGACATCATTTGCCAATAGACCAAGTCTGGGATGCAGATCATATCCGTAACTCACAATGCTAGGTAGCTAGCATATCAGCTCATTATCTCTACGAATTCAGCTCGTCAACGCATTGCAAGGAAGGTGCTCGATGTCTTGGCTAGATATCAGGTACGCCACTGTCCTGCTGCTGCTGCTGGCATCACCGTGTGCCACCGACGACCGGCTCGTCCCCGGCAAGCCGCTCTCCGCTGGCGCCACCATCGTGTCCAACGGCGGCAGCTTCGCCCTGGGCTTCTTCTCCCCCACCAATTCGTCATCCCCGGGCAAGCTGTACCTCGGCATATGGTACAACGACATCCCCGGCCGGCTCACCGTCGTGTGGGTCGCCAACAGAGAAACCCCCGTCACTGCTTCGCCACCGGCTCTGTCCCTGACCAACGCCTCCAACCTCGTCCTGTCCGGCGCCGACGGCCGTGTTCTTTGGACGACCAACGTCGTTGGTGCAGCTGCGGCGGCCAGCAACACTGCGGCGGTGCTTCTGAACACCGGCAACCTCGTCATCCGGTCTCCGAACGGCGCCACCTTGTGGCAGAGCTTCGACCACCCGACCGACTCGTTCCTCCCCGGCATGAAGATCCGAATCAACTACAAGACGCGCGCCGGCGACCGGCTGGTGTCATGGAAAAGCCCCGACGATCCATCGCCGGGGGTCTTCTCCTACGGCGGGGACCCAGACACGTTCCTTCAGATCTTCATCTGGAACGGAACGCGCCCGATTATGCGCGGCGGGCCATGGACTGGCGAGTCAGTTACTGGGGGCTTGATTCGCCAGAACACCAGCGTCATCTTCTACCAAACCATTGTGAGCACCCAGGAGGAAATCTACCTAACCTTCAGCGTCTCGGACGGCGCCGAGCATACTCCGGCGTGCTCCTCTTCCAAAGCTGGAACAGCAGCTCGTCCGCATGGGCCATCTTGGGTGGTTCGAGGAATAATCCTGAGTGCAACCTGTACGGCTACTGTGGCCCGAACGGCTACTGCGACGACACGGAGTCTCCCCGCAGGTGCAAGTGCCTCGACGGTTTCGAGCCGGTGGGCTTGGAGGATTGGAACAGCGGCAGGTTCTCTCAGGGTTGCCGGCGAAAGGAGGAGCTGCGGTGCGGCGACGACCGTTTCTTGGCCTTGCCGGGGATGCAATCGCCGGACAAGTTCGTGCTCGTCGAGAACCGAACCTTGCAGGAGTGCGAAGCAGAGTGCACCAAAAACTGTTCGTGCGTGGCGTATGCTTACGCCAACCTGAGCACTAGCAGAACCAAGGGGGACCTGACGAGGTGCTTGGTGTGGGCCGGCGAGTTGATCGACACATGGAAGTCTGATACAGACACTTTGTACCTCCGGATCGCCGGCTTGGATGCAGGTGTGCAACAAGTTTTTATCTAATGTTTCAGTTGAGTAAACTTTGAAAGCCCATTGAATTTGGGGAACTTGGATTTTTTTTTTCAAAAAAAAAGTTTTTGTTTGTTTGTTTCAAACATACTTTGAAATGAAAGGATGTTCCGACAGCAAAGCTTCACGCACACACAGCTACTCCATAGGATCGTTGAGGAGGCACATGGCTGAGGGCGGAGCTCGTACAGATTTAGTCGCTTTGGCAGGGCTTATGAAAGCGAAGCCTCCGTCGCAAATGTTGTCCATGTAATACAATTCTAATGCTTGTTATACTGGGAGAAGGATTCGGTAATTGTTGATTACCGATCCTTCTTGTAAAACTATTCTACTTTGTCCTAATGAAACACGTGTCGCAGACACATTCGCGAAAAAAAAGTTCCTGAATTCCATATAGTCCTTATTCTTTTTTTTTGGGGGGGGGGGGTGGTACTTAGACTTTGATCAATTGTCAACTGTACTATATATGCGAGCACAAAACTCTGAACTAACTTCTAAAAAACAGGTACCAGGGCCAAGAGCAACACAGTCAAGATTGTGCTACCTGCAGTTTTATTAAGTGGCATTCTGATACTTATAGGCATTTCCCTTGCATGGTTCAAGTTCAAAGGTACAGACCCTACATAGTTGTATTCTTTCGCGTGCCTATTTTACTCTTCGATTCGAAGGACTGGTTATACAATATTGAACAGGTAAAATAAGCTATGGGGCAAAGCGTAGGAAGCTAATTTTCGATGGCATGACATCGGATGAACTTGAAGGAAACCATGCCCAAGACTCTGAATTCCTCTCTTTTAGGTTTGAGGATATCGTGGCTGCAACACGCAATTTTTCAGAAGCATGTAAGATTGGGCAGGGGGGTTTTGGTAAAGTTTATAAGGTAATTACTTAATTTAACCTTATTTTGCTCTTATTATTTCTAACCACATAATTACATTGACTTGATGTTAATTTCAATTACGTATCTCCAATCTTACTGCTATTAATTGGAGACGGTGGCCGGTGGCCCATCAGAGCATCCCACATTGATCCTCATGGGAGGACTAGAAAAAAGGCAGAAAGTAGAAATTCTCACAAAATGAGAGAATCTAGACATCAACTCCATAGGCTCAAATTAGATCTATTCAATTATCAAAAAATTACTCATGCTTACCATTATCAAAGATGACATAATATTGCCGCCTAAATCTACATCTAAATTACCTAAATATGCCATTATAAAAGATAATCAAGTAACCTCTAGATTTGCTTCTAAGTTACCCACCTATGTCAATCAAATAACCACATAAAATTGCATCTGAATTACCCACCTATGCCGTTATGATAGATAATGTAAGGAGGTGTCCCACTCCTCACACCTATGCCATTATAATAGATAATGTAAGGAGGTGTCTCATCCTCACTTTTTTGTTTCGCAAGTGGGAACGAGTTAATTCATAATCACATCAATCCTCACAAGCTAATAATTAGTATAAGCATGAGAAATAAAGTCATTCCATCAAATATGAGATATGAACTCATGATGCACTACCTCATATATAGGTGTAGGTGATTACTCAAATCAAACACCCCATAAGTAAACCCTTAAATTTTGCATCTAAATTATAGAGCTCCACCATTCTTAAGATCAATAAAATCTCAAGTTCACTTCTAAATTGCCATCATCTACTATTATGAAATAGATAAATAATCATAATCTAAGCCTATATATGTTTCTAAATTACTAACCTCCACAGCTACTGATATATAAAAGAGTAGTTCAAAAGTAAACATGCATTCTATAGGTCACCGTTCAAACAAAGTATATATGCATGCATGGGCAATAAATAAATACTTTGATGGTTTAGCAATCATCCAAAATATTCCTTTAGTGAATCACATACTAATGACACTAACAACATATTTTAAGTTATACTAATACTCCATGATAATAAATTTTATAAAACATTATCTTCTTGGATAAATTTATGTATTTTACTGAATTATAATATATAAGTGCACTCAAAGTTTAATTTAAGCACTCTACTTTTATAGAAGTTCTAATACACACATAATTCTTTGACAGAGGATAAATTGTAGTAACTAAGAATGTAGTTTAGGACATAGAAACATTTTAGTAAAATACAAAATGAGATTTTTGAATGGAAGGCACAATAAGCACTAAGAATTTCAACTTGAAATGTGGACAAAAAAATTAGCAATTAATAAGATTAAAATTTGAAAGGTAAAACCTAGATTCATGGTGTGATGACATATAAGGCAGAACAAGAGTTTATATAACTTAGGCTAAGGTTTCAATAAACATATAGTGAAAGCACAAAGAGGTGTGTTGTGTAAAGGAAAAACTATAAGCATGGATTAAAAAATATATAAAAGAGTTGCTCAAGTGTAACAACCGAATAGAAATCATAGATTATATATATGGATATTGTATTAGAAAATAAATAGAGAGAGATAAAGTGCGCGCAAAGATAAACAGTTTTGGTTAGTTGTAGGTACTAAAGTCATCCACAAATTCTAATAATTATATCTAATGACATTATTTTTAGCCCTCACATGAACATAGGTTGATGGAATATTTACATTGAATTGTCTACATGGTGAACTCAAATATAAGTTTCTCTCCTTACTCTTGCTGAAGGCAATGCTAGGTGGCCATGAAGTCGCTATCAAAAGGTTAAGCAAGGATTCTGAGCAAGGATCAAAGGAATTTAGGAATGAAGTCATTCTGATTGCTAAATTACAACATAGAAATTTGGTTCGACTCCTCGGTTGTAGCGTTGACATTGATGAGAAAGTTCTAATTTACGAATACTTGCCTAATGGAAGCTTAGATGCTACCCTTTTTGGTATGTATCACATCATAAGTTTCTAGATATAGCATATAGTAATTAAAAATATATATTGAGTTACTTTAATGGTCATGCAGATAATTCAAGAAAAATGATGTTAGATTGGCCAATCCGATTTAATATAATCAAAGGGGTTGCAAGAGGACTTCTCTACCTCCACCAAGATTCAAGATTGACTATAATTCATAGAGATCTCAAGGCCGCTAATGTTTTGCTAGATGGACAAATGAGACCAAAGATAGCAGACTTCGGCATGGCAAGGATATTCAATGATAGCCAGGAAAATGCAAACACTCATCGTGTTGTTGGAACATAGTGAGTAATTATTTCAATAAATTCTTCAAATAAGTTGTAATTCAACTCAACTTCTATTAATAATTTGTGGATCCAAAATGATGAAATAGTGGTTACATGGCCCCGGAGTATGCAATGGAAGGTGTCTTCTCCATCAAGACTGATGTCTATAGCTTTGGTGTTCTACTCTTAGAGGTTGTTACCGGTACAAGGAGAAGCTCCATTAGTAGCACCGCGGGTTTTCATAACCTAATAGTCTATGTGAGTATATGTCATTTTTTAAGTTGTAAACTAAATTAAGAGTACAGACGTTCTAGCTTACCATAGATCCAAATAATTGTTTTGGTTGTTTTAGGCCTGGAACGTGTGGAAAGAGGGGAATGCAAGAGATTTGGCAGACCCATCAATTATGGATACTTGTTTGCTAGATGAAGTCTTGCTTTGCAGTCATGTGGCACTCTTGTGCGTTCAGGAAAACCCAACCGATAGACCACTTATGTCATCTATTGTCTATAGCCTAGAGAATGGAAGCACCACATTGCCAACACCAAACAATCCTGGGCACTATGGACAAAGGATTGGTGATATGGAGCAAATAAGGGATGAAAACAACTCCATGAATTCCCTTACTCTCACAACAATAGAGGGACGATAGTCCTATTTTGATGTACATGAATAGGGTTCAAGATATTGTTGAACAAAAGTCGATCACTATTTGTGGTCTGGAAGTCATTTCCTTTCTAATTAAGTTTCATTTATGGCTATCTTACTATTACTACTTAGAGACTCTTTTTGGAGGCTTTGTGTGAATTATCATTGATGTGACGTCCTAGAAAAAGATTAACCATAGAAAATGTATACATGCACCAATTTATTAGACCATAACCATCATTGATAACAATATACATGAGACGACTATTCTAATTTCTAAAAAATACCCACATTTACCATTATGAAAAATAACTGAATGATACCCCTGGACCCCCATCTTCATCTAGATTACTCACATGTGTCACTATGAAAATCTTATCATTACTTTAATTGCCTCTTTTTGGAGCATCAATATGAATTGTCAGGAAAAGAGATAAATCATAGAATTCCCTTAAGTGATAATCGTCCACCAATTTGGTAAACTCCAATAATTATTAATAATAGCCATAGGATCTATTCTGATTAAAAAACATCTTTGATGTAATGGATAATAACTTAAATATCCCCCCAAAAAATTATAAGAAATTGCTCAAATCTGCCACTTTCGTAAAATAACCCCTTGAATCTTCATCTAAGTAGTCGACCTATAGTATCATACATGAAAATATATATTATGAACAAACCTCCAAATTGCATCAAAATTACCCAACTATATCATTATTCCAATAACCTAAACTAGCACCCTAAGTTAGCATCTAAATTACCTATCATAACACAAAAATATGCCAAAGTATTTGATAGAGTAAATTTCAAATATAACCTTGTGCGTCTAACTATCAAGGAACTACATATTCTAAGATCATTTTCAGCTACAACTACTTGTGCCATCAATTTCACACTCTTGCAAGATTTTACATGGATCCACATGGTACCACACAAAGTTAACATGTAGGTATACACATAACTTTTGTGGTTGACATGTGCCACACAAGCAAAAAGTTGATACATCTATGGAAAATAGTTGTAAATTTGTGAAACTAATATATATCGTCTTTGTTCTTTGATACTTATGTGCACATAATTCTAATTTTGCAAAACTAATACTTGATATATGCCCATAAATTACCCACTTCTACACATGTTAATAATTAATATAGGGAAAAGTAGCTCAAGGATACATGCATGATGTATGTTACCATGCACACCACATATAAGTGATCAAAGGAAAAAATCTACTTCACCCCCTCAACTATGGGGGTAGACTACTTAACCTCCTCAACTATGAAACGGTCTATTCTACCCCTGAACTTTTCAAAACCGGTCAAATTACCCCCTAGACGGGTTTGAAATGGCGGATTTGCTACAGTAAGCGTGGGTTGAGGGGGTTAAATAGTCCACCCCCGTAGTTTTGGAGGTGAAGTAGACTTTTTCCAGTGATCAAACTATCAATTTTCTTAGCCTATGTAGGAGCACCACTTGATGGACTACTATAAATATCAATAGGTTGGATATACTACATGTTTCCTAACACAATAAGAAAAACTCAAAAAACTAAATTTGAATAAATTGAGTTGATTGATGGTGTTTTATTTTGGCTCTTGCAATAAATTTTGAAGAATAATTCATGAATGAAACTATGAAAGAATTCAAATGAGCTGTGAAGTAGGGCTGAACCAATCACCATCCACTTCTACGCCTCCTCTACCCACCCATCGACCTTGTCATCGTTGGAGTTCTCTACCAATATCCCGAGGAAGGCAATAGTGGGGTTCCTCCTCTTCTTCTATCCCCTAGAGCTAGTAGTGGTGCTATAGTGGCAATGGTGCTGCCACCTACTGCTAAAGACGGTGATCCAGTGCCCCGAGGGTTGGATCTCATCCTCCTTGTGCCAGATCTATGGTGGAGGGGCTCATGGTGTCTTAAGGACGATGGTAATGGTGGTGGTCAAATGATGGGAAGGTCACAAGGCATCGCAGAACCAAGCACACAACAACTAAAAGTGACCTAGCAGATAGGCACAACAGATGCATGCTAGCCCAATGATGATGGTCATAGGGGGCACACGACAACAGAGTTGAGGTGTAGGGACGATGGAGGCACCCAACATGCCTGCATTGATGATACAACGTGCTAGGATGGCAGCGATCAAGGGCATAGAGGCAGAGTGGTGGTGTAGCAAAGGGAGCATGCGGGTGTGTTGGCATGGCTTCATCCTAGGCAAGCACGTCGAGCTAGGATGTTGTGGATGGTACTTTGATATGCTGACATCAATAGTGCATTTGCTATTGTCTATGGCATGGACACTGTTGTGAGTTGGTGGTGGGAGGAGCCCTTCTCCACTTTTGTAGAGAATATGGGATCACTGTCATATTCTATTAGGGTTTTGGTGAATGTAATGACAACCCAATCAATAGGACTTATGTGTGTGCTAAGATGTGTTAGACATGTTCATTAGATCCTATGGGTGCAAGGAAACAATATGAAAGAACAATAATCAAGATTTGAGAAGAAACGACGAAGAAGCAAGCATCGAATTAGTTGATTAGAAGCCACCGGATCATATGGTCAATGTCAGAGAATAAACACCTTGAGACACATAGACCATCGAACAATCTAGTAATGGGAAGAATGGTGCATTTTATCATACGATGAAGACCTGATACATGACAGTGAAGAATAGCACAGGCCTGATACATGACAGTGAAGAATAGCACAACGCGAAGTAGCATTAGACAATACAATGAAGGCAGGTGAATGCCACAGAATCATCCTGTGCAGAACAACGTTGTGCGCAACATGTTGAATGGAGCCATGGGATGATATGATGAAGGAGAAGTATCACTGACATATCAATTTGATGATGTAGGGCACAATGACAATAGCTCTAGTGCCAACTGCCAATGGTTGGCAAGATCAGATGCCTCACTAGGTTTGTACTGTATTTTTTTTGAACCGGGGAGTTTTTCTCCCCATTCCCACTCATTTGAGCGGAAATACGCTGGGCACCGGGTTTGAACCCGGGTGGCCGAGCTCACGGCTCGTGATGCTGGCCAAGCGAGCAACTCGCTCGTTCCCAGGTTTGTACTGTATTTGTGCCTACTAGATCATCCAGTGATGGTCGTTTCTACAAATTATAGGCATAATGTCTCGTTGAGCTTTGGGGGCCATATATATTCCCTTGGCCGTCCATTTGAAGGGTCTTGAAGTACAATGATACTATAGGAAATTAGTGAAAGCAAAGAACACTCCATCCATCACATGAGAGTTTAGTGATCATATCAAAGGCTTGCTAATCACGTTTAGTGCTTGATTTAGTGCTTGTTAGGACTTCGCTTGAGAACTCGTGAGGTAGCGTTGTGTCCACCTTCCAATCGTGGTGTGCCAAATACTTGAGCTTGGGTGGCTCATTGGCAACATCGATGACCCTACGAGCTTGGTGTGGAGTGGCGGCAACTTGACGTGCATAGGACAAGGAGACCCCTTTCTTGGTGGAAATGATCTGTAGTAGGACATGCACCTTGGTGACCCAGAGAGTAGGACAAAGAGTGGTGAACGTTATCTAATATGGGATGGAGAACGTCGTCTAATATGGGACGGAGAGAGTATATGTTCACTGAGCTTTCGACCAATGCCTTTGGAAAATGAAATGAAAAAGAGTAGCACGATTTGTCAGCAACTATTGGATTTGAGAATGGCACGCGTGGAACCGTGCTTCCACACTCCGACGTTGCATCCGGTCGCAGTATCATGCGGGTCATGCCTGCCTGCTTCGTTCTAAAGTAGAATTCAGTGTGGTTGTTGGTGTTAGCGAAGATTTCATTGCGCGCGTGACACATGCATGCACAGAAGACTGGTCCTTGTTTGTAACAACGCTTGGAGCGTGTCTGTTTATTTTCTTCGATGTCCTGGTTTCGTGATCTTCACTTCTCCAGGTAAGATCATACTTTGAAGAACAATGCAAGTCTACGCGCTGCTTGAATATCTTAGCATATATACAGCAGAAACCGTGGTTACTCAACAAGAGTTGTTCTCCGCTTCAATTCGGTCGCCGCATCGTGCCCAGTCACCTTCCAACGAGGATTCAACGCAGTTGTTGACGACGATTTCGTTGTGACACATGCAGACAAGAATAGTCCGCGCGCGCCACTCCTTTCATCACCAGCCGCTACACCTCCATGGTCCATGTCTGATGTCGTCCCTGGTAGTCGTAGCCGTAGGCACACCACTGCCAAGCGTCCGTCTGACGCCAACTGACAAACACATCAAGGGCTGTGTTTAGTTCTCCTGAAAAGGGTGAAAAGTGTACTGTAGCACGTTTTGATTTTATTTGTCAAATAGTATCTAACCGTTGACTAATTAGGTTTAAAATGTTCGTCTCGTAAAGTACAACCAAGCTGTACAATTAATTTTTGATTTCATCTACATTTAATATTCCATGCATGTATCATAAATTTGATGTGACGAGAATTTTTTTTTTACATAGTGCATTTTTGAAGCAACTAAACACAGCAAGCTCCGAACTTCTCTGAAGCTCCCAACGTTAAGCTAGTCCGAGGGAGCTCTGCAGTTTCTATCGCCGTACCATCATCACTTGCTGGCCCAATCTCAAGGTAGGAGTATTTCATTTGTCACTACCTTGCTGGCTCAGAGTGCCAACAGCCAATACAATAAAGCACATGGCTGTACCTGCTCCTTAAACTAATGCATGCCCCATTTTGGTGTACCTTACTGAACGAATGACCTGAACCTGTGAACCATGGAGTGGTCACGTTCCAGCCGCATCGCAGTCACAGCCGCCGCCGTGCTCCTCCTCCTCTTGCCGCGCTTCTGCTCACCGGCCGGCGACAAGTTAACCCAAGGGGAGTCGCTGTCGCCCGGCGAGACCATCGTGTCCGACGGCGGCGCCTTCGTGCTGGGCTTCTTCGCCCCCTCCAACGCCACGCCAGGCAGGCAGTACGTCGGCATATGGTACAACAACATCCCCGTGCAGACGGTGGTGTGGGTCGCCAACCGGGACGCGCCGGTCACCGTCGACGAGCGTCCCGGCAACTCCTCGTCGTCTGCGCCGCCGCCGTCGCTTGCGCTGGCCAACGACTCCTCCAACCTCGTCTTGTCCGACGCCGGTGGCCGCGTCGTATGGACGACGAACGTCACTGCCGCCACGAGCTCATCAGGTACGGCCGTGCTCCTTAACTCCGGCAACCTCGTCCTCCGGTCGCCGAACGGCACCACGCTGTGGCAGAGCTTCGACCACCCGACGGACACGTTCATCCCGGACATGAAGGTCGGCCTGCGCTACCGGACGCACGACGGCGCGCGCATCGTGTCGTGGACGGGCCCCGACGACCCGTCGCCGGGGACCTTCTCGTACGGCATGGACCCGCACACGTCGCTCCAGATGCTGGTGTGGGACGGGACGCGCACCTACTGGCGCAGCTCGGCCTGGACGGGGTACATGACCGTCAGCAGGTACCACGCCACCACCGGCACGGTCATCTACGTGGCCGTCGTCGACAGCGAGGAGGAGATATACATGACCTTCTACGTCAACGACGGCGCCCCGCCCACACGGTACGTGGTGACCAACGCCGGCAGGTTCCAGCTCCTGAGCTGGAACCGCAACGCGTCCACGTGGACCACGCTCGAGTCCTGGCCGTCGCGCTCCTGCAGCCCCTACGGAAGCTGCGGCGCCTACGGCTACTGCGACAACACGCTGCCCGTGGCCACGTGCAAATGCCTCGACGGCTTTGAGCCGGCGAGCCAAACGGAGTGGAGCGGCGGCGTCTTCTCGGCGGGCTGCCGCCGGAGTCAGGCGCTGGCACCGTGCGGCGGCGAGGGGGATGCGTTCTTGGCGATGCCCAACATGAAGGTGCCGGACAAGTTCGTGCTCCTGGGGAACATGAGCTCCGGAGACGAGTGCGCGGCGGAGTGCCGCCGGAACTGCTCCTGCGTGGCGTACGCGTACGCGAACCTGCGCAGCAGCAGCGCCAAGGGGGACATCGCGCGGTGTCTCGTGTGGACCGGTGACCTCGTCGACACGCAGATGATCGGCGCGCTATGGGGCATCACCGCTGAGACGCTCCACCTCCGCGTTCCTGCAGGATTCACAGGTTCAATTTTCGTTTCTATTATTATTATTCTTTTCTCTTTTTTTCCGATTATTAGACACGGCACAAGGTTTTCAAAAAAAACATTTCCCGCCCCATGTCATTGTTTCAAAATAGGAGTATATTTTTCCGAGGGCAGCGTCTTCTTGCAGTTGCTCACCAAACTTACTTACCCTGTATTTGTGTAGGCAGAAAGACAAGGACAAAAATTGTGAAAGTTCTACTACCGGTGTTGGCAAGCATTTTTATGCTTTCGTGCATTTTCATTGTTTGGTTTTGCAAGACCAGAGGTACATTTATATATTTCTCTTCTTTTTTGTCAGCATATATGATATCACGAGATAAATGCTGTTAACATCAATTTTTCAGATAAGAGAGGAAGCAATGAAAGTGCGAAGAAGTTGGTTCCCGGTAGCGTGCAAACTTCAAGTGAGCTTGGAGAAGGAAATCCTACTGAAGATCTCGAATTCCCTTCCATGCAATCTTTCGAAAAAGAATTCTCTTCCATACAATTCAGTGATATTGTCGTGGCGACGAATAACTTCTCGAGGGCATGTATGATTGGGCGTGGGGGTTTTGGGAAAGTTTACAAGGTAACATTACGTTCTGCCGCATATATATCCTTTTCCAAATCTGAACTCATGAACTGAAAATGGTACTCAAGAGTCAACACTCAGTTATTGTTCTGCTATTCTGAAGGGGACATTATTAGGTGGTCGCGAAGTCGCCGTCAAGAGGCTCAGCAAGGATTCTGAACAAGGGATAGAGGAATTCAAGAATGAAGCTACCTTGATCTCCAAATTGCAGCACCGGAACCTGGTCCGGCTTCTCGGCTGCTGCACAGAGGGAGCCGAGAGGCTGCTGGTGTATGAGTACTTGCCCAACAAAGGCCTAGATGCTATCCTTTTTGGTATGTTGCACTCATCATAACTGAAGATGCTAAAATGTCACATTGAAACAAGCAAACTGCAAATAGAATTCCCGTGTGGTTACCATTGTTCATTGCAGATAGCGAAAGGAAATCACTGCTGGATTGGCCCACAAGGCTGGGGATAATCAAGGGGGTGGCTAGGGGGCTCCTGTATCTCCATCAAGATTCAAGACTAACAGTGATACACAGGGACCTCAAAGCAAGCAATGTTCTGTTGGATGCGGAGATGAGACCTAAAATAGCGGACTTTGGTATGGCCAAGATCTTCGGCGACAACCAGCAGAAGGCGAACACTAGGAGGGTTGTTGGGACATAGTGAGTACAATAGCACAGATGGAAATATTCCTTAAAATGTTGTCTTTTCAACATTGATTTTTGCATATGATTGTTGGACTTGGTTTGTGTCTGACAAGACTCTGAATTTTCTCATGGTGTTGCTAGTGGCTACATAGCTCCTGAATACCAAACTGAGGGCGTCTTCTCTGTCAAGTCTGATGTCTATAGCTTTGGCGTGTTGGTCCTGGAGATTGTAAGTGGCGTCAGGATAAGCTCTACCGATAATATCAAGGGATCTCCGGGCCTTGTAGCCTATGTAAGTATATACTCCTATGTATAGTAGAAACATTAGTTTCTGAATTTTCTATCAGGACAGTATGCCTGAAAACACTTGAACTGCACTGCAGTGATTTATCTGATCATTACTGAATCTTTTTCAGGCATGGAAGCTATGGAACGAAGGGAATGCAAGTGACCTGGTGGACCCATCCATCGCGGAGAGCTGTGCGCTGGACGAAGCCTTGCTCTGCGTCCACGTAGGACTCCTGTGCGTCCAGGACGACCCGAACGGCAGGCCGCTCATGTCGTCCGTGGTGTCCATCCTGGAGAACGGGAGCGTGTCTCTGCCGGCACCGGAACAGCCGGCATACTTCGCAGAGAGGAATTGTAATACGGCAGTAGAAGGAGACGATGTGCAGACCTCCAGGAACTCCATGACCATGACTGTCCTTCAGGGACGGTAGTCAACGGAGCAACACTGACCTTTTTTCTTCTTCAGATGCGTGTTTCTGGGCGTTTGTCCCTGTGCAATGAATCAATGATTTTTGTTTTTTTGACATTTGAGACCTCACACCGCATGGACATCTGTTAGGGCACTCACAATGCAAGACTCTATCATAGAGTCCAAGACTATTTATTACACCTTATTTATAGTATTTTGTTGATCTGACAACATATTTATTGAAGAAAGAGAGAGAAAAAACAAGACTCCAAGTCTTATTTAGACTCTAAGTCCACAATATTCGAGATAATAAATAACTTTAAACTCTGTGATAGAGTCTGCACTGTCAGTGTCCTTAGTCTCGGCACGCGCGGTCCAGTTGCAAGTTGCAACCGAGCCAGCGGAAATAAATTGGGTGAGCCATGGGCGCACTGAAGCCCACGTGTGCTCCCCTTCCCGATGTGCAACACGTGGAGTCCAACAGCATCGCACGGCGACGACAGGCCTATGGTGCCGTACGCAACCAGAGAAGCGCGGGTCCCAACGTGACTTGCGATACCGAGCTCTGCTTCGCACGTGGTCTTGGGTGCGCCCGTCGCTCACCCAATTTATTTCCGAGCCACCACGTCCAACCTACTCCTCTATTCCCAAAACCAGTGCGTTTCTGGCACACCATTGTGGGCACAAACTGTGAACGATACGCGGTACGGCGACGGCCCGTCTCGTTCCTGCAGGAACTCCCGCTTGCACACCATTGTGGTACTGGTACATGCACGCTTGACCGTTCCAAACTTGAAGTTCCTTCAGCTTTATCCACTGTCTCAGCGCGCTCAGCTGAAAGACGGAGCGCACCCACAACACTAGTTCTACACTTGTACCGTCCCTGCACGGCTGCTATTGCTTGATTCACAATTTTTTGACGCAAATGAATTGATCCACAAGTGACACGCTGGCGTGAGGCTTGCAAACCTGAAACCTTAATAGCACCGCTACTGCATTTTCTGACAGAGATCCCATATGCATCAGCATCAAAAGTTTCTAACTTCAAAAACGAACATCCAAATATACGGTTCTATATAGCCAGTGCATTCTTACACGCTGCAAAAGGTGTGGTTCCATCTGAAGTTCTGAACCATCAATTGTAAACCTGAGCGTACAGGTAAATAACTGAGTTTTTAGCAAACAAGAAAAATGTGGGTCCAGCTTGGGTACAAGCAGGGCGTCTTGAAAACAGAGGTCAGAAACTCAGTTTGCATCTAATTTCTTCTCAGTTTCACTGATGACCTCTAGTTGTTCTAACAAAGCAGTGAGCTTTCTCATGTTCTCTTCCTGCACGCTCTGTGGAGCCTTCCCGGCTTCCCGCGATAGCCAGAGGCGTTCATTTTCGGTGCCAGCGCATTGTTCCAGCCTGCGTGTTTGATAAAAGACTTGTTACCGATAAGATGGAACAACACTGGAACATGTGAAGGATCTTTACTGTCGAAAATGGACCTAAGACTTTGTCCATGCTTCAGATCAAGCCGGCGGATTGGCTCTTCTCTGCGCCGCTGCCGCCGGCAGCTGAACGGTGGAATACGGAGGACGGCGGAGCGAGCAGGACGGGGTCGGGACTCGGGAGGCTAGGGTTCCGTGGGCATTTTTCCAGTTCGGAGAGGGAAGGGGATTGGACAGGCCGGGCCAGGTGGAGTCGCATTAGACAAGTGCTGTGTCTTTTTTAATTTTTAGCTCTTTTTTCGAAAGATTTTCTCAAATACGCCTCTGACAGAAAGATTTCAGAAAATATACCCTGGGCTTGGCGCCATCCACGTTGGCGCCAAGCCCCATGCCACTTGGCCGACGACGCGGCCGACGACGCCGAGCTGGCACTGACGTGGCAGCACCTTGACGCCGTCACCATTGGCGCCAAGCTTGGCGCCATCGTCATTAGCGCCAAGCCTGGCCCCACAGATCAAATCACCATGTATATTATTTTTTATCCTAAGTATCTCCAGGTTGTTCTAAGTGATCAAACAGAAAGTCACTGTAAAAACTCTAGAGTTAGTCATATTTCTCAATATCCAAGTCATTGTAAAATTTCAAATTTGTAAATGTCCAAGTCATGTTAAAAAATTATTTTTCCATATGTCTACCACATGGTAGTCGGTATTCTAACATATCCAAGTCGTAGCAAAAATCCAGATTTATTTGGCTAAGTCTTTAAATTTACTATGGGATGGGGATGGAAACAAATTTTCATATGTCCATCTCATGGTAAAATTTCAGACTGAAGAAATTCCAACAGCTCGACGCCAAGATGCATGGTGCCAGGCTTGGCGCCAATGATGATGGCGTCAGACTTGGCGCCAATGGTGACGGCGCCAAGGTGCTGCCACGTCAGCGCCAGCTCGGTGTCGTCGGCCAAGTGGCATGGGGGCTTGGCGCCAACGTTAACGGCGCCAAGCTGTGTTATCTTGGCGCCAGCGTGGATGACGCCAAGCCCAGGGTCCATTTTCTGAAATCTTTCCGTCGGAGGCATATTTGAGAAAATCTTTCGAAAAAAGGACTAAAAAGTAAAAAAGACGAACACGTGGGCTGGTTTGTAGATGTTCCGCTGGCACGTGGGGTCTCCCAAATATTGGCGCAACTTGCACCCCGACTGGATGGGCTTTGACGAGCTTTCTTATCTTTTATTACTTCTTTTTTTTAGCAAAGCTTTCTTCTCTTTTACTCCCTTCGTCTAGAAAAAAAAGAGGTTTAGTATCTAAAGTTCAATTAATTATAGATAAAAAATATTAATATTTATGATATTAATAAATACCATTAGATTCATTACAAAATGTATTTTTTTAATAAATTAATTTGAAGTCATAAAGGTAAATAATATTTACTAGAAATTTAGTTAAACATAAATTATTTTTACTGACACGTAATCCGTAGTTACGTATTTTCTTAGACAGATAGAGTATTTTGGGGCGTGAATCTTCATGGGCCACAAAATATTTGCGCCCCAGCGATTGGGCCCGTTCGCCATCGCCGCCGACGCTGACATTTTCATCGCAACCTTTGGGTGCTCTGCCGCCTCGCTTATGTTCGACACAGGGTGTAGCGGCGGCCCGCAGGAAAGACCGTTGCGTACTTGCATGCTGAACGCCTTCGACGTGTTCGAAAGAATGCCCAAGCCGTTCCCCTTCCCCTTGCCCTTGCCCCTCTCTCGCTCTGCGTCCAGCCGTCCACTGGCAGTGCTAGTTTAGATGACCCTAAAACGATACTCTAAAGCTTTAGAGTATGAATATATAGTAAAAACTGTTGCACTAAGTACTCTAAAACGATACTCTATCCTATCACTCTATATTTAGAGTGATACAGTGCTTACTCTATACTCTATAGTGGTGGGGCCCAACTAGCTAAATAAAGGGAAAAATGCTATAACTCACAAACCAAAAATCCAAATTAAATTTCGATTGCACTATTAAATTCGTCTCAATAAATCCTTTAAAACTAGATCACACATGGATATATTTAGATAAAGTGACAAAGTGGGTCCCACAGTGAATAGAGTGGATAGCGAATGATATAGATGATGGATAAGTGCGGAAGAATTAAGTATAGATGAGAGAATTTCGCTGACTATGACGTATAGAGGATAAATATAAAGATTCATAACTGCGGATAATCTTACACCACCGGCCACTTGTCCGCGAATGCCGGCAAGCGATAGTGGGTTGTGCCATTGCTGCTGCAGACAATTGATGGCGACTGTGTCAGAGCTCAGAGCTCACTAGCAGGTGGCCAGGAGGAGCGCAAGCAACAATCGCATCCCCTGCTCCCATACTTGGAGTTGGAGAAGGTTCTGCTTTACAAACCCCTTTTTTTTTTGCGAAGATTTACAAACCCTATATGCTTTCTGTATCATCTCTGAACCTTAGTTGGATGTTGAGGTCGTGTTTAGTTGGCCTGATTTGGGCCTTCCAAATTCTGCACAGTATATTCTTTTACACTGTAACATTTCGTTTGTATTTGTGAATTTTTGTCCAAATATTGACTAATTAGGCTCAAAAGATTCGTCTCGCAAAGTACAACTCAACTGTGCAATTAGTTTTTAATTTCATCTACATTTAGTACTCTATACATGTGCCGACATTTTGATGTGATAGAGAATCTTCTTTTTGCATAGTGGAATTTGGGGAAAAATTTAGGATCTAAACCGGGCCTGAGCTTGACATATCCGTTTAGATTATTCTATTCAGGCTGCATTTGTTTTTTCAAAGAAAGCGTGTGCGCCATACTAGTAGAGAAAAGATAGCAGTACAATGTTTAACTTCCAGATTACTGCTAAAGCAAGCACTATCTGTTTTACAGTTAACCTAGGTAAATATTTTGTGACTAAAAATGAAGTCACTCTATCTCCCCTCTATCACTGTAAGAGTCATAGTGTTCTTAGTGTTCATAATGCCTTCTCTCATTTGCTCAATATCACTATTTCTCTGTGAAAAATATGCAGGGTAATTTGGCGTTGGTAGTGTTGTGCACCCATTCTCCAAGTTGAACACAACAGAAGACGTCAATGGCCTATCATCCGGATTTTCCTGCACACACAAAAGCCCCATGTGGATGCAAAGTGAAGCTTCATCTAGTAAGCAGTTCTCCACAATACATTTGTCAACCAGATCTTTTGCTTTTCCTTCGTTCCAATGGTTCCATGCCTGAAACAATCACATCACTCCTTTAGATTGCGTAACACTGAACATTTAAAATCTTTTAGTATGAGCAAATTAAAAGGCAATCATATTTTCTTACATAGACTATAAGGTTTGGGAAACCTGGGATGCGGTCAACAGAGCTTATTTTTATACCGCTCACAATCTCCAAAAGTAGAACACCAAAGCTATAGACATCGGACTTCACAGAGAAAATGCCCTCCATTGCATACTCAGGAGCCATATAGCCACTGTTAAGACCATTTCATTTGTGAAAGTTATGAGAATGAATTGGTACCAATCATAGGTTAATTTAAGTATTGGGATTAAATGTTAATTTAAGTATTGGGATTAAAGTGCCACTCACTATGTCCCAACAACTCGCTTGGTATTAGCATTTTCTTGATTATCACCAAAGATCCTTGCCATGCCAAAGTCAGCTATCTTGGGTCTCATTTCTGCATCTAGTAACACATTACTAGCTTTGAGGTCCCTATGAATAATTGTCAATCTTGAATCATGATGGAGGTATAAAAGTCCCCTTGCAACTCCTTTGATTATCTTGAACCTTGTTGGCCAATCTAGCGGTGCATTTCTTGCACAATCTACAGTGAAAAATTATGGAATTATGAAAAATGTAATTATATCATAACTCAAACACATATTGAACTTGTGGTAAATATTAGTCAGATACTCATAAATCAACAGCTTTTCGTCTCCCTCAATGCAGCAACCAAGAAGCCTAACCAAGTTCCTATGCTGTAGCTTGGCAATTAGAACAACTTCATTTCTGAACTCCTGAATTCCTTGGTCCGAGTCCCTACTAAGTCTTTTGATAGCAACCTCTTGATCACCTTCTGATATCCCCTTTGTATTTGTCACAGAAAAGCAAGTTTGGGATATGTAGGGCAGATTAATTAATTAGATACTCAGTCTAGGAAAAGCCAACATAGGAACTTCCATCATAAAGTACCTTATAAACTTTGCCGAAACCTCCTTGTCCGATCATAAACATATTGGAGAAGTTGTTTCTTGCAACTAGAATATCTTTGAATTTCAAAAATGGAAGTTGGAACCTGGCGGCAGTGGCACCAACTCCCATGTATGATTGGTGAGGAGCGCGGCGTACTCCTCTTCCATCGCGCGGTGCCAGTGAGGGTCCAACAAGGCGTCATGGACGGAAGAGGGTACGGGGGAGATCGGCGTGTCACCGGGCAACGCCGCAAGGGCCCGGGGCGGTAGTGTGCCAGCCGCGTGCCGTGTCACCATCGGGTGAACATGCCGCGGGTGTCGGTGAAGCAGCGACGGGTGGTAGACCGGCGGGGCGACACGGGCTGGCGGGGACTGCGACGGTGGTGTCGGTGTCCCCGGTGGAGAAGTGACCTCGAGTGGTGGCGGCCGCGGCCGGCGCTGGTACACCCGTACCGGCGCAGCGAACCGCGAAGGAGGTGCCGGGGCAGCACCAGAGGACGACGACTCTGAATCCGTGGCGAGCGGAGAGGCCGGGGCAGCAGCGGGGGACGAGGTCCCTGGATCCGCGCCAAGCGGAGATGCCGGGGCCGCGCCAGAGGACGACGGGCCTGGACCAGCCTGGAAGCTGGGACAGGAGCCCGGCAAGGAGATCGGCGAAGCAGTACCTGCAGGAGACCACGGAAAAGGTGGCTGGACCACCGGGTAAGTGGGAAATAGGGAGGAGGGATCAGGAGCAGGTGTGGTGGTGGGTGTGCTGGAGAAGGGGAAGACGGACTCATCGAACACCACATGGCGAGAGATGAGGACCCGTCGGGAGGTAAGATCAAAACACTGGTACCCCTTGTGATCCGGGGAGTACCCGAGGAAGACACATAGAGTGAAGTGGGGGTCCAGCTTGTGGGAAGAGATGGCAGCGGTGTTGGGGTAACACGCACACCCGAAGACGCGAAGGTGATCGTACCGAGGAGGGGTACCGAAAATGGCATGGTGTGGCGTAGGAGCGGGACAAACAGCGGAAGAAAGACGGTTGAGGAGGTAGGTGGAGGTGTGCAATCCCTCAGCCCAGAAGCGAGCAGGAAGAGAGGCCTGAAACAGAAGGGTGCACACGGTGTCGTTGGTGGTGCGAATCATGCGTTCAGCCTTGCCATTCTGTGAAGAGGTATATGGATAAGACATGCGCAACTGAATACTGTGAGAGAGAAAGAAAGCACGGGAGGTGGAGTTATCAAACTCACGACCATTGTCACACTGGACGGCCTTGATGGTGAGGCCGAACTGTGTGGACACCCAAGTGAAGAAGTGAAGAAGCGTGAAAAATGTATCAGACTTCGCTCGTAAGGAAAAAGTCCATGAATAATACGAAAAATCATCGACCACCACAAGATAGTACTTATAACCAGAAATACTGATAACAAGATGTCCATAGGTCGCAATGTACAAGATCAAAAATGCGGGCCGCATGTGAAGAAGTAGGAAAAGGAAGACGAACATGTCGGCCCAATTAGCAAGAATGACACAAATGCTCATCATGAGCCCGAGTACATGGAATGTCAGAGCTACGACTGAGCTGCATCAGGACATCATGTCCAGGATGGCCGAGACGCTAGTGCCAAGTGGTGGAGGAGGTAGAAGCGGCGAAAGCAGCTAACAAAACGGGCGGCGAAGAAGATGAAGTAGCCGCCAGGAAGCGTAGAGTGTAAAGGAGCCCCGTGCTGTCACATCGGAGCAGAGGACGCCGGGAAGCCAAATCCTTTACAATAAGACCAGAAGAGTTAAACTTCACAGAACAAGAATTATCAGCTGTAAAATGACGAATAGAAAGAAGGTTGTGAACCATAGAAGGAGCAACAAGAACATTCGGAAGACGAAAGGAGCCATGAGCACCGGCGGTACCCACCGACGTGACAGAAAGACACGAACCATTTATGACCATAATGGACGAAGGGAGAGAAGAAGAGGAAGAATGGACAGAAGAAAGTATACCGGGGTCAGGAGTGGTGTGGTAGGTGGCACCCGAGTCGACGATCCACTCAGGTCCGACAAGAGGTGTCAGGCCCATGGTGCTGAACGACCTTGCCAAGGCCGCCTGGTCCCAACCGGCAAGCTCGGTCGGGGTGCCGATGGGTGTAGCCCACGGAGGCGTAGTGGAGACGCCAGGAGGTGGAGCACCAGTGAACATGACCACCGGTGGGCGAGGCTCACCACCGGGAGCGTGGTAGGGCCACATAGAGATGCGCCCTGACCACGTGTTGTGGAAGGAAGGCCATGGTGTCCCCCCCCTGTGGCCCAGCCGGTGCCTGACCACCAGCCGGTGCCTAGGAGACACCACCACGGCCTCCCCCGCGACCCCCACCGCGGCGACGACGACCGCCACGACCCCCCCACCCTCGCTCGGCCCGGAGGGAGGGGGACCAAGAAGAGACGGGGGCGGCGGAGCAGACAAACGTGGTGGAGCAGATAGACACGGCGGAGTAGCAGCCAGAGCCGTCAAAGAGGACGAGGACCCCGGAGAGGTGGCGGACCCCGGCTGGATGCCCTGAGTGAGCTCCTCCATGACAAGGTCATCACGGACCTGCAGGAAGGTGGGGGAGGGCCACTGACGGGTGATCCACGTCCTAAGGTGGGCGTAGCGGTCACTGAGCCCGCGGAGGACATTAAGGACCAAGATGCGATCCTCCATGGGCCAGCCGAGGTCGCCAAGAGAGTCTGCCATGCCCTTCACCCGACGACAGAACTCGCCAACGGAGAGGTCACCCTGGATGAAGGTGCGGAAACTCGCGTCGAGACGCAGAGCCCGGGCCTCGGCGTTGCCCAGGAACTGTCCCTCAAGGGCAAGCCATGCCCGGCGCGCGTCAGGGGAGTTGCGGACGAGGTCGTGGAGGTCCAGGGAGATCGTCCCCAGATCTAGGAGAGGACGATGCTATCGAGACGGAGCCACGATGGGGTCTGGACGGCGACCGAGGCATCAACAAGGACGTGGTCGTCGAGGGCATAGCGGCGGAGAGTGAGAAGCACCAGATCCCGCCAGCGGGCGTAGGAGGGCGACTCAGGCTCGAGGATGACTGGAACGAGGAGGCGAATGTTCTAGACCCCCCCCCGGCCTTGTAGTGCAACTGAGCCACGAGCAGGTCGGCCGGGTCGTGCCAGAGGACGACGGTGTGGGACACGCGGCGACCCGACGAGTCGGAGGAGGTGGCCCTAGCGTCCTAGGAGGCGGGAGAGATGAGGAGCTGCTCCGCCTCGGCGATCTGGCGGGCCAGGGCATCGGCCGCATCGCACTCACGCTCCCACACGAGGGCAGCCGCGCGCACATGAGCCTGCCCCTCCACGGCGGTAGCCCGGGCAGCGACGAGAGCGACGGCGAGGGAGGAGTCCGGACGCGTACTATGGAGGGGCAGTGGAGGTGCAGTTGGGAAGGGGAGCGGCAGATCGGTGCCCTGAGGCAGCAGAGGCAGAGCACCGACGGCACCAGCACCAGGAACGCCGATGGTGGCTTCTAGAAGCAGAGCCGCCCCGCTGAGGTGCAGGCCAGGCAGTGGAGGACCAAGGCCCATGCCTGGGCGGACCTGTCCAGCCGACGCCAGGCCCCCAGCAGCGGCGACAACGGAGTCAGGTCCCGGCGGCGGTGGAGTGAAGCCCCTAGGCGGTGGCGGATGGAAGCCGAGGCCCGCAGCGGTAGCAGCCGCAAGCGCGCCATCCCCGGCCTCCCCCACCGCGTCGGGCACTGGAGGAGTTGCGCCGCCGCCATGGACAGCAGGAGTCGCGGCCAGAGCGTCGGTGGCGCCCGCGCCTAGAGCCACGGCCGCGCCAGTTGGGGAAGCGGCTGTAGGCACGGCGGGTGGGGAAGGAGCAGCCACCACCTAGGCCCAGGAGGAGGAGGAGAGGGGAGGGAAGTAACTGAAGTAGGATGAAGGAGGAGGTGGGGCGCCTGCCATGGCGCCGACGGCGGCTAGCCGACTGGCGGCGGCAGGCGGCGGTTGGGGAGAGGGGTGGGGAGGAAAAACAAACCCTAGGCTGCTGATACTATGTTAGGGAATGAGATTCTATTGATTTGGGCTAACCCTAGAAGGGTAGCTATATAGGTAACCATACATGTGCCTCATGGGACTAGCCTCATCGGCCTAATACACACATATTCCAACAGTTAGAATTGTTGGTTTGGTGAGAACAAGCGAAGGAGCCATGGAGGAGATGGCCGGTGTTGCCCGGTTTGCACCCACACCACGGTGAACTGGGAGATGTTATTGTACCATATACCAAGGTAGAGCTTCTCGGGAGTGGAATTGGATGGGGCGAAGAAGCCAAATGCGAACTCGCCACCATCAGATATGATGGTGGTGCCGGGCAACAGCGGCTTGCCTGGGACAAGACGGTCATCCGAAGTGCACAAGGCCGGGAATAGGAGGAGAGCTGCAATGCGGAACGAAATGGAACTCATGAATGCCATAGGCTTTAACGGTTTACACCTAAAGGCACGCGGTAGAGAAGGTTTGCACAGGCGCCCCCTACATATATACAGTATGAATATGGAATGGTGTAAGTTCCTACCACATGCTTGATCTGCACGCAAAATGCAAAACAATCCAGGTTTCTCATGGACTTGTATGTAATGAGTTCAAACATTCTAGTAGTCAAAATGTGTTGGTTGTTGAGATGTATACATCGAAGGGATTGTTAATTACCAAGGCGTTATATTTTTAGGGATTATAGGATTGTTACCTTGGTGTGTTATGTGTACGATGCATGCATGCATCATTGCATCTAGAATTGTGAAAATGAAGCGGTTCATTCGTCTGGAAGAAACCACATTGCTGCCTTTAATCAAAATTTACTAAATTCATTCCCACCATCACCATCATTGAATGTAGGTTGCCGTAGAATGTACAGGGTCAAACAAGTAAACTGCGTTGTAGCTTCCTAAACTTGATTATATACGTTATGTTTGCCTGTTTGGATGGACGACGTGGCTATGACACAGGCTTGTGTATGTGTAGTGCATCTTGGTCTTGTTTTCTTGGGTGAATAGCTCACTAGGCCATAATTAATAAGGCAGACCTGAGCAGTGCAAAAATCAGGTTCAAAGTTAGGCATCCTAACAAACAATTTTAGTCCTTACTCTGTATTCCCTTTGTTATAAATATAATTTACTTTACCTTTGTTCTAATTCAAAGCTCTTTAATTTTGACTGTGTTATAGAAAATATGTGCTTATAACATCTAATTCAGTTCATTAAATTCTCCATGAAATATGTTTCGACAGTATCTTTATTCAAATTGTAGACACTGACATTTTTTTTTCCAAAAGAACTGGTTAGACAAGTTTGACTTAGGTCAAGACTGAAGTAAATTATAATTTAAAATAGAGGGAAGCGAAGTAACAGTCATTGATCATAAAAGTTATGTCTACCCTAAACTGACACCATTGAGCTTAACTGAGTGACAGTCAAGTGACAAAAGAGGAGTGTTTTCCCCCTTTCATTGTCATATGGATTTGTTTGCCGTTTGGGCAGTTATCATGCAAGACCACCGCAAACACTGCTGAGGAGACCTTCCCTGGGATGACTTCTTCATCGATCGAGATATTAGATGGTAAGTTCAAATTATATGTAAGCAAAATTGAGAGTATACTAGTTCAGATCAAAGAAGACTGTTTCCTTCCCTAACAAAGTATAGCCCTCGAGGTGTAATCAACAACCTATAGGTGGACTGAAGTATCTCAGCAAGCTTTGAGATTCAGTGATGCTAAATGACCGGCTTTCTCTCTTTGTATAGATTCCCTAGCTTAGTTTCTTCTTCTTCTTCCGTCATCCTTGGACCTGTTGCTCTTTCTGTTTTGGTGTCTGTTGTATAGTTGTACTGGCTTGTTCTTTTTTCCTCTTTTTTATTTAATAAAAAAATCTTACAGCGGGGGCTTCCCCTGCTGTATTCTTGCTCAAAAAAAAGTATCTCAGCAGGTGAGTTTCAGCCTTTACATTTTTATAGAATAGCATTGACATTGAGGCAAGAAAACGGGAGCGGACCAAAGTCCTTGTTCGTGCTGATGCCTCTGCTTTATCTGGATTAGGCTGTGACCATGTAGACGTAGCGCGTGATTGGTACCATTACCATGTACTATCTAGCTGAGACAGGTCTATGGACGCAGCGTCTATGGACGCCATGTTCTCTTCATCTTTCGTGTCAAAGCAACCTTCAGCTAATCTTCCTCCTCGCTTGTGCTCGCTGAACACCTTCCATATGTTCGGCAGAATGCCTAAGCCGTTACCACTCCTGCACCTGCACCAGTTCACACCACCGGCTGCTTGTCCCTGCATGGCAGCAAGCGCTAGCTGCTTACACGATTGCTGCTGCCTTCTGCAGGTGATCAGTGACAACCTTGGCTCAGCGATGATCAACAATTGCATCCCCTGCCTGGCTGTCCCCCATACTAGGTAGAATTTCTGTTTTACAAACATAATGCTTTCTGTATCATCTAAATGGGATGTTTTGTGCTTTATATATCTGTTTGATTATCAGCACTTCAGCAGGCTACTTTCCGTTTTCCATACAAAACCATCTGCACCATTCTAGCAGGACAAATATAGCGGCATACTTGTATCGCCTCCAGATTAGTGCTAAAAGCAATTATATATTTGCACTTCACAGAATTGACCTAGACAAATATTTTTATGACTAAAAATGAAGAGTTACTCTATCTCCCCTCTATGACTGTAAGAGTCACTGTTTTCTTAGAGTTCAGAATATCCTCTCGCATTTGCTCCATATCATTATTTCTCTGTGCAAAATATGCAGGGTGGTTTGGCGCTGGTAGTGTTGTGTATCCATTCTCCAAGTTGAACACTACAGAAGACATGAATGGCCTATCTTCAGGATTTTCCTGTACACACGAAAGCCCGATATGGATGCAAAGTGAAGCTTCATCTTGTAAGCAGTTCTCAACAATGCATTCATCTACCAAATCTTTTGCCTTCCCTTCCTTCCAAAGGTTCCACGCCTGAAACAGTCACATCCATAGTCACATAAAACAGGTTCACCACCTTCGACCCTCGACCCGGGTTCGTCGACCCCGACCCGGATTCACGGGTTCATTTTCGACCCAAAGTGTAAAAATCCCTCGCAAGTAGCGTACCCCGTACCGCGACCCCGTACCTCGACCCCATCGACCCAGAAACTTTGTGACTATGGTCACATCACTCATTGATAGTGTATATATAAAAAAAATTCCAAACCCTTTACTCCGCGAAATAATAGCATTTGCTTACATAGTGTTATGGACGCTGTTGGGATCGAGAGGGTAGAGTCGAGGGAGTGACGGCGACGGACGCGCTAGAGTACCCCTGTGGTGCTACAGTACCACAGGTACTGTTCACGGCTGCGAGAGGCAGGAGGACCGGCGGCTAGGGCTGTGAGGGGCGCTGGGAACGCCGGCCGCGGGGCTTCGCCCACTGCCGGCAAGAGAAGGTTTTTTTCTTTCTAATCTCTTGCTTGATTAGATTGATACATCTCCTCTCCTTATATAGAGAAGAAGTCTTACTTGACCCCTAAGCAAGCGACTAATTAACGCTAACGAGCTAAGGCCCAATAGGCCATTGACTCTTCTAACACTACACCCCACCTAGACATGTAGCTCGTCCTCGAGCTGCAACTTAACGATGACACTAACAATGACTCCGCTAGTCACAAACCAAACACCTAAAAACAAGCCTTTTACATCTCAGCTTATTTTATTGACCTGAAATAGACTACGACTCTTTATTTTTGACTCCTGAAGATACGGCGGACACCCTCCGCGTGATGGACCTGCACGTGTGTAGCCACCTGGATCCCATGGAGCCCACCGGAACGAGAGGGGTGCACGAGTATATCCACCTGGAATTAGTCGCGATAGCGACCAGCGGAGACGTCCTCGCGGCGGCCGGTGGCGGAATGCGGTGGCGCTAGGCAGTGCGTCTCCGCTGGAGACAAGGAGGGGAGCGACTCCCCTACCGCCGCTGCCGCAGAGTTGGAGGTCACTGCTCGCGGGAAAATCACCATGCTCGCGCCTAAAGACAGCAGCGGGTCGGCGCAGTTGCTGGTGGCCGTCCCACGGGGTGAGGTCGCGCTCCGCTGAGCTAAGGGCGACCGTCGTCAAGGTCGCCTCGTGCATAGGCTGGCGCATCTCCTGCAGCAGCCGACATGCTAGGAGGTCACACGCCGCAGCCTGTAGCCGCACCGCCGCAGACACCTTATAGGTAAGCATCTTCCCTGCCGGCTCCGTCGTGATGTTCATCGCCTGCTCGATCTGTTGCAATGTTGGCTGCACGTCCTAGAAACGGCAACAGCGTCATGCCGTAATCTGGCATCCCGTAGGGGAAAACCGGTGGCAGAGAGGCCACGGCCGATTGCGGCAGCAGCCAGCTGGCTGGTTACAGCGGCGGTATGCCGAGGTAGGACTAGATGGCGGCGACGGAACGGACGAGATCGGTAATGGCCGAGGTCAACTGATCTGGCGTCATCGGTGAGGAAGTGATCGACAGCGACTCATCGTAACCTGGCATCTCCGATACCAGATTGTTATGGACCCTGTTGGGATTGAGAGGGTAGAGTCGAGGGAGCGACGGCGACGGACGCGCCACAGTACCCTACGGTGCTACAGTACCACAGGTACTGTTCACGGCAGCGAGAGGCAGGAGGACCGGCGGCTAGGGCTGTGAGGGGCGCTAGGAATGCCGGCCGCGGGGCTTCGCCCACGGCCGGCAAGAGAGAAGGTTTTTCCTTCTAATCTCTTGCTTGATTAGATTGATACATCTCCTCTCCTTATATAGAGAAGAAGTCTTACTTGACCCCTAAAAAAGGGACTAATTAACCATAACGAGCTAAGGACCAATATGCCCTTGACTCTTCTAACACATAGACTATTAGGTTTGGGTAATTCGGGATGCGATCCACAGAGCTTATCTTTATGCCACTTACAACCTCCAAGACTAACACGCCGAAGCTATAGACATCAGACTTTGCAGAGAAAATGCCCTCCATTGCATACTCCGGAGCCATATAACCACTAGTAAGAACATACTTTTGCAAAATTATGAAGATGAATCTGGTACAATAATATATTAACTTTCCATGAATAGTACTTATTATGTCCCAACAACTCGTCTCGTATTTGCATTTTCCTGGTTGTCACCAAAGATTCTTGCCATTCGCTATCTTGGGTCTCATCTCTGCATCTAGTAAAATATTACTGGCTTTGAGATCTCTGTGAACTATTGTTAGTCTTGAATCATGATGGAGGTAAAGAAGTCCCCTTGCAACTCCTTTGATAATCTTGAATCTTATTGGCCAGTCAAGTCTTGCATTTCTTTCCTGGTCTGCAAAAACAACAATTGTCATATATGTGAAAAATGCAAATATATAATTGTTCAATTTTATATTAACCTTCTGGTAAATGTCAATAGAACATACTAAAAATCATAGCATCTAAGCTTCTATTGGGCAAGTACTCATAAATCAGCAGTGTAACACCCTAGGTGTTAAGCAAAAACTAAAATTTGGCATGTCATCATAATGCACTTTTTCATCATGTTTTAGTAGTTCACATGGATGCATTCATTAAAAGGAAGTTTACTTTATAAGAGTTATGCATGGTTGATGTTGTGTTTGAACAAAAAAAACCTTATAAGGTTCACTTTTGGGACCTCATAATTTTTAATGGAACCTAAAGGTACTTGGTATTGTGTCCTAACGAAGATGAAGTGAGAATTGTTTACCTCACACTTGTGATTGTTGGTGGGACGTGAAAACAAGTTAAAAATAAAAAGATGGAGCTTCAAGTTTGAAGTTGAAACTTGCATTTCAATGGTTGACCATAAGGTCAACTAGTGAGGTCAAGAGTCAAGTTCAACTTGAAAGTTCAAATGAAAAATGTTTTGAAATAATTTGATTCAAATTATGGTGCCATGTTTGTAAACCAAAATGTGGTCCACATAATGGTGTCATGTTTTGGATGTATGTGTTTGTTAATCCAACTCACAAATTACTCATCAACTCACTAACATAAAGTAACTAAGCTAGTTACTTTTGAAACCCTAGGTAAAGGAGCTAGTGTTTCAAATAGTGAAACACATGTTTCAATCTATAATTCTTCTTCTATTTTCTCATCTATTCAGTTTCATGCTTGGACACCTACATAAGAGTTGTAGAGCAGAGCATGAGGATCATTTCATCTTCTATCAACTTTGTCTAATTCCATCTCTATCTTGCTCTAATTGAGGGATTAAGCTGTTGTTTCTATTGAAACATGGAAACATGTTTCATGTTTCAGCTTCTTGTTTCAAGGAGGCAGCACAGTAGCTAGCCACCTCCACCTTGCCGCCCACTGCTCGGCCAACGCCGTGCCCCTGCGCGCGGCCACGTAGCAGCTGGCCACCGCCTTCGCAAGCTGGAGCTGGCCGTCTTGGAGTTTCCAGTGACCTCTCCTCCCTTCTCTTAAGCACCAGAGCACCCCCTCCGTTCTTCTTCTCCCGTCCGACGCCATCGCCACCGTGAGCACTACAACTCCAAATTCACCCTCCTCGCTCCACCATTCTCCAATTCGTCTTGCCACCATGTTCGCCATCGCCCTGCGAGTCTCTTGAACCCAGTAGCATCTAACCTAGCCGCTAGAACCACTTGCGCGACATCGTCTTCTTCCAAGCTGACGAAGCCGCCGCTGTGAGCACCATCACGTGGCTAGGCCACTACGGCTCATTTCTGCTCAATCTTTTTGCATAATCGTGTTCCTTGTGATTCTGTGGTGCTCATGCTATCCTTACCTTGCGTTGCGCATCACCAGACGTGCCGTCGCCACCGGAGAACGCCGCTGGAGCCGCTGGAAACTAAGGATGGCAACGGGTCGGTTCGGATCGGGTGGAGTCTCCGTGCATCCAAAACCGAAACCCGAAGTCGAAACCCGAACCCGAACCGAACACCGATTCGGGTGGAAATCCATCGCTAAAATCAAATCCGCGGATACCCGAAACCCGAACGGATACCCGAAACCCGCGGATAAATATACACATATTCACATGTATAAATAATAAGAGGCAACAAATAATAAATATTTTCATGAGTCAATTTTGAATAGTTTTAATAATCTAAGTAAATAAGTTATTATTAGCATATTATAAAACATGAGTTTTAATTCTAAATGATTTATTTCGGATAACCATTGGATATCCACGGATGGAAAACTAAACCCGAAACTGAACCCGATACAAAACCCGAAACCGAACCCGAAAACTGTAGATGAGAAATCATCCCCAAACCCGAAACCGCAGGACCCGAAACCCGCAGATATTTGCCCCGAACCCAATCCGCTGCCATCCTTACTGGAAACAGAGGCCACCGTGAACCACCGCCTTCCGGATTCAACCAGCCGCCGTTCGTAAAGCTAGGTGAGCTCGTGAGTGCGCTGGTGAAGTCAGTTTAGACGCTACAGCTCCCTATAGGCCGGGACGTCGTGTAGTCGTTGTGCACCGCCTGGCCGAGCGCCATGGCCGTGGTCAAGTGAGCTCCGCGCTTGAATTCGCCCGACTAACCTCTTGGGTGGATACGCGGAGAGGTGAGGATTGTGTAGCGCTCGATGTTGTCACCGGAGAGGCCGGCTATCGACGGAGCGACCTCGTTGGAGATCCGAGTGTCGTTGTTGTCGTCGCAGTGCGCGTGTACGCCTCGGGGAGAAGGGGAGATGGTGTGCCGGGGTGCGAAAGGAAGAGAGGAAGCCCGTGGCGTGCTCGATGTCGCCCGAGACCCGTCGTTGCGATGCTTACCATGGCCGGAGTGGCGCCGGCGTTGGTCGGCGGCGGGAAGAGGGGGAGAAGGGAGAAGGCAAGCCTGGGCAGTTCGGCCTTGACCATGGCCAGTGCTGGGCCGACTCGGGCCAAGAGGAGAGAAAGAGAGGGAGAGGAAGCAGCTGGGCCGAGGCCGCAGCTGGGCTGCCACCGTCAGCTGGACCGGACCGAGAGGTTAAGGAAAGAAATTTCCTTTTCTATTTTCTAAAAAGAATTAAATGATAAATCTTGTAAATTCCATAACTAAATAAATAATGGTGCTAAAATTGTGAAACTTTGTGAGTAGGCTATTCTTGGTATGTTTAACATAGTAAAAATATAAATCTAAGAAAAACAATCAGTTTTGAATGACTAAAAATTACATGTTTTAATTAAGAAATACAACTTCCATGATTTTTATAGCTTAAAATATAAATCGTAAATTCATGAAAATTGATGAGCATGTTTAACTTACTGTTATGAACTTACACAAAAAGTTTGGCACTGTTTGGAGATAAAAATGATCTGGTCACTTAAATATACTTGATTTATGTATTAATAAAAAGATAAAAATGGTTTTCCTTAATATCATTAAGATGATGATGCGCATGTTTGGATTGATTGTGGACTTTGAAATTATTTTACCCATCTGTTCCAAGGCAATGGAAATTGATTGATTAAATATATGCTTCTTCATGATAGTCTCTACTTGCTTAAGTTAATAAATACCTTTCAATTATGAGGTGTTAATAGTTGCTATAAGAGAGTATTTAACTTGCTTTTAGTAAATAATGGATAGATGTTAATGAACCTGTTTAACTCTTAGATGCAACCTCTTGGGTAAAAAGTGAAATGTTTGATGATAACTACTTGCAACTGTACCGTGAAGGAAAGTTTTACTCAATTAGATAACTAGTGTTTATTCTTTCTAAATGTCTCTTTTATGTTATTCCATGTTAGCATCATCTTTTAAGCATGCATCCTTTTAACGTATAGTGAACGAGTGTGGAGAACCGTTAGCTGAGCAGACCTCTAAGGCGGGTGTTCACTCGGATGGTGTTGAGTTGGAAAGTAGGGGTGATCTTGTGACAGCTGACAACCCCGACACTGCAGGCAAACCCCGGAGCATAAACCATTTCTTGTGTTTTATAAAATGTTTATCACATAAGTCTTACGAATGTTGCATTTAAGTGTCAGGAGTTGTATGATAAACTTTGCTACATGAGTACCTTGTTTATCCTTACTTACCCATGGTACCTATGTTTAAGTAATAACTATTAAAATGCTTAGCCCTGCTTAGATGTAAAAATGCTGTTAAGTAAGTTTTCTAAAGCTATAAATGTGAACCTGAAGTATGAGGATGATCATGTTTTATAAATCTAGACCGGGCGGAATCTTGGCTTGCGCCCAGTTTGAGGCTAGACGTAGTGACCCGTCCGTGTCGGTTAAGGACCGTTCGTTGTACGGCCTATTTGTGATCATGATTTGTAGTACTGACCACGTACTCCGGTAAGCCTAACATCTGGGCTATTCCTTTATGGGGAACGATAACCGCGCACTGGGAGTGGAGAGATGGCGAGAGTACCATGTTACACACTCCTGTAAACGCCGCAGCTTCTCGGTGAAGAAGACTTGATCAACCGTCCTGCATCGTAGCTAATCAACTGGAACCTTAGTTATGAGATCATATTGTGATGGTTTTATAAGAAGTGCTTAGAATTAGAATAGATGCTAATGATAGTTCTTAATATTAATTGGAAGTATAAAACTTGGAAAGTAAGGATCCACTTTAGTGCAGTTTTCCGCAAAAGTGTTTTTGATCTTGCTACAGACTCACCTTGACGCCCCTTACCTTGCATATCCTTGGAGTCTTTCCTATTCGTCGGTTAAGTCTTGTTGAGTACCCTCAATACTCAGGGTTTGTTAAACCCTTGTTGCAGGTGAACAACATGAGCAGGCCGGCACTAGCCTCTGCTATATGTTGGGTCCTGAGGAAGAGTCCTAGCAGTGAGAGTGTTGCAGTGCACCCTTGGGCAGGGTGAAGTTTTTTTGGTGATGTAATATAAGTACCTCTTTTGCTACCCACTGCCTTTATGGCAAAATTATGGTTTGTAAGAACTTATGACTGGTTTGTAAACTTATGTTATTGTAATACTTCTGCTGTACTCTGATATAATAAATTTGTATATGTGTACAACTGTTGTAATCTTGCAATACTACTGTAATGGATCCTGCTCGGAAGTCAAAACGTGGATGATTCGGGTTTCCGAGGACACCCGACAGACTTTCAGAATTGTAGGGCACTTATGTGTTGCTATCAGAAGTCTGAAAGACAATGGTAGACACATGTGGGCCATATGACTCAGGAGGTTCTGCCACAAGCAGCTTTTCATCTCCCTCAACACAGCAACCAAGAAGTCGAACTAAGTTTCTGTGTTGTAGCTTGGCAATTAGAATAGCTTCATTCCTGAACTCCAGTATTCCTTGATCTGAGTCCCTCTCAGTCTCTTAATAGCAACCTCTTGACCACCTTCTAGTGAGCCCTATATAAGATTAGCAAAGAAAAGTAAGATTGTGATAACTCATGCAGCGTAACCGATTTAATGATTAAACTAGGAAAAACAAAGAACTACAGTCAAAATTACCTTATAAACTTTACCGAAACCTCCTTGTCCGATCATAAATGTATGGGAAAAATTGTCTGTTGCAACAAGAACATCTTGGAATTTCAGGAATGGAAGTTCAAAATCATGGGAAGTGTTTTCTTCACGATGCTCGTCTGAAGTGGTCAAACCCCTATGCATTAACTTGGTATTGTTTCCTGCATCCTTTTCCCTTCCTGCTCCAAAAAGTTGGTGACTATTTGTTTTTAAGTAACTGCTATTAGTATGTAGGAGTAGATTAGAAAACATACCTCTGAAGTTGCAGATCCATACAAGTAAAATGGAAGTTAGAAGAATAACAGTAGTAAATATTGGTAGCACGATTTTTGCTGCATTTGATTTTGTCCTTTTACCTGCAAATGCAATAAAAATTCATGTCATATGCCTATAGAGTTTTGTTGGCGAACAGCCGAACAGGTACACTGTCCTGACATTAAACATATAGTACCCTTTTCACTGAAAAATGTGTAGCAGTTAACGTTGTACTAATAGCTAAATCATTGATAGAGAAAAATGCACCTCAGCTCAGTATCTATTGTAGGTACTTGCTACACATATTTGACTGCAATATATATGTAGATTGTGAGTAGATGCAAATTAGTTGCCACTGTCATACTACATGACTCGCCATGACCCTGATGCATGCTATTTAGACTAGGTAGATTAACACTACTGAGCTGCCAAGAAATTCCGGTTGACAATAGATAGTTTTGTTATTTTGATATAAGACTAGTGTTTATGATGTCTGCATACTTGGGCAAGAAACCTAAGTACTGAGTTCATAGAGATAACATGATGAAAATACACTTCCGGAACATGTCACAAGTGGGAATGCCACTCATACCCATCCGATCGATTCATACCGGGTGGCTACAGAGGGGTGCACCCGCATGGGAACTTCCAATTTATAGAAATTCTTATATAAAATGGTACCTGACATGCCTGCCACTCGGAGATACAGTGTCTCTTCAGCTTCAGCACCAGCAGTGTTATAGAAATACCTTGACATAATACCTGTCTTCTGCGTGTCGACTAAGGCCCAGTTTAGTTCCCCAAGAATTTTACAAAATTTTTCACATTCCTCGTCACATCGAATCTTTGGACGCATGCATGAAGCATTAAATATAAATAAAAAATAAAACTAATTACACAGTTTAGACGAAATCTACGAGACGAAGCTTTTAAGCCTAATTAGACTATGATTGGACACTAATTGTCAAATAACAACAAAAATGCTACAGTGTCCATTTTACCAAATTTTTTTTGCATCTAAACAGGCCCTAACTGATCTCCCATCCACACCAGACACCTTGTCACATCATCTTTGGCCTCACTGCTGTTCAAGTTTGCGTATGCTATGCCACACAAGAACAATTGCTGCTGCACACTCCTCAAGGGTCTTTTTCCTGATGCGCACAAACTTGTCGGGCACCTTCATACCCGGCATCGCCAAGAAACCATCACTGCAGCGCAGCGGGTCCTTTCGCCGGCAGCCTTGTGAGAACTTGCCGCTGCTCCATTCTCCCTCGTCTGTAGCTGAAACCCATCAAGGCACTTGCAAGCTGGGGCAGTCTCTGTGTAGTCACAGTAACCAGAGGGTCCACAGTAGGCATACCTGCTACACTCGCTACTGTCCGGCCATGTTATGTGCACTGTCCAATCATCTGATGAATTCCTATTCCAACTAGCCCTGTTTAGGTCATGTTTAGATTGCAAGTTTTTTCACTCCCTCTCCGTCACATCGAATTTAGGGACACATGCATGGAACAGTAAATATAGATAAAAAAATAACTAATTACATAGTTTGATTGTAAATTACGAGACAAATCTTTTGAGCCTAGTTAGTCCATGATTGAACAATGATTGCCAAATACAAACGAAAGTGCTACAGTACCAAATTTCACTCTCTCTCTTCAATCTAAACAAGGCCTTAGTTGCAAAAAATTTTGTAAAATTTTTCAAGATTTCCCGTCACATCGAATCTTTGGACGCATGCATTAAACATTAAATGTAGATAAAAAATAAAACAAATTACACAGTTTAGCCGAAATTCACGAGATGAATCTTTTAAACCTAATTAGTTTATGATTGGACACTAATTACCAAATAACAACAAAAATGCTACAGTAACATTTTACAAAAAATTTCACCAACTAAACGAGACCTAAGTAGTTGCATCATGCCTGAGTAGCTCATCACAGCCCGCATAGTGGGGCACCTTCGGACATGGTGAAGACGATGGAAATCTCATCGACGGTGCCAACATATGCTAGGTACATCAAACTGCTGGTGTTCAGCTGGTAGACTTGACTGGAGATCGTGTAGCCTGTCCATACGGAACCGCGCCATAGCGGACGGGAGCCATTCCAGACGAAGGGTTGCACGAACAAGACTGTCTCCACACTGTAAGAGAAGGTACCTGTCGAGGGGTCGTCGGGGTCCTTCCAAGAAACAAGTCGATTTCCTTCATCCGTCTTGTGGCTCCTCCATATCTTCATGCCAGGGAGTAGCGTGTCGGTTGGGTGGTCAAAGCTCTGCCATAACATCTTGCCGCTCGGCGACCGTAGGACGAGATTGCCTGTGTTCATAAGCAGCACCACCGATCCAGAAGTACTATTTGACCTTGGCGATGGTGAGGAGCTTCCGGTAGTGGTGGTGTTGGTTGTCCAAAGAACACGGCCGTTGACATCGGACAAGATAATGTTAGAATTGTTGGTCAGAACAAGCAAAGGAGCTGAGGAGGAGATGGCCGGAGTTGCCCGGTTTGCAACCCACACCACGGTGAACCGGGGGATGTTGTTGTACCATATGCCAAGGTAGAGCTTCTCCGGAGTGGAATTGGACGGGGCGAAGAAGCCAAAGGCGAATTCGCCACCATCAGATATGATGGTGGTGCCCGGGAAGAGCGGCTTGCCTGGGACAAGACGGTAGTGCACAAGGTTGACAAGAGGAGAGCTGCAGTGCAGATCGAAATGGATCTCATGAATGCCATAGACTTTAACGGTTTACACCTAAAGGCGTGTGGCAGAACCTCCTAAATAATATGATCCACATGCACCTGCCATTGTCTCAAAGACCTCTGACGGCTATGCATGTGTACCACAGAATCTAAGAAGTCTGTCGGGTGTCCTCGGAAAAACCGAATCATCCACGATTCTTCCGAGTAGGATCACATTACAGAGACATTGCAGTATTACAACAGTTTATATACAAATTACATCAGAATAAAAATACGAAAGTCTTACATATCATAATTTACAAACCATTTGTTCCAAACCTTACAAACCTTAAGTTTAGTTATTACAACCATAGTAGTGGAGTAGTATTAGTAACTTTATTACAGACCACGGAAACGGATTGCTCTGCCCAAGAGCTAGACATTCTACTCGTCGTCGCTTACCGCGAAAGCAGTTATGCAGCAGGGTCCGAAACAGACCTGCTCCTGAGACGCACCTGCAACAAGGGTTTAACAAACCATAAGTATAAAAGTACTCCACAAGACTTAACCGACGAAAAGGGTGGAGAAGACTCATGAATGTAGGCTTAGGGAAATCAAGGTGAAGATGTAGCAAGAATCAAAGTTATTTTGCATAAAAGCTACTAGAAGTGAGTCTTTAAGATCCACCTTTTAATTCATCGTTTATCATTAATAGAATCTAAGTGATCCTATTCTAGATCAGATAACTCATTCAACTTATTTCTTAATCTCCGACCAAAGTTCCACTTATTACTACGATGTTGAACAGAGAATCGAGTTTCCATATCCGAGGAGCAACGACGATTCGAATCGATTATACCCAGCTGGGGATTCCTAACCATACGACATATGTAGGACTCTAACCGACATATATCAACCTTCACTCGGATCCTCCAAAACGTGATTGGGTCCGACGCCACCTGAGAGTACAGTACACCTCCAATCCAGCCCTTGGCCACGAGGGTACACACTACTCTCGCCGTCTCTCTACTCCCAGTGCGCGGTCGGCCGTTCACATGATAGAATTACCGAGGTCTTAGGCTTACCGGAGCATGTGGCTAGTTGCAAAGTCTCGACGCACACAATTCAATCAACAGTACGATCCTTAATCGACACAGGCGGAAACAATACATTGAAACTTATTTCCCAATGCAAGTTATCTGATCGGTCCCAATTCGTCATTATTTATTCATTCAGTTGTTCCACAACAACCCTTCAAACTTTGCTAAACTTTTTTAAAGTTTTCTCATTAAGCAAGGCTAAGCATACTAAGCATTTTCAAATCAAACATTAACAAGGATAATAATGAAGTATCAAGGATGATAGTACAGTATTTAGGTTATCACTCAACTCCTATCACCGAATGCAACAAAGCATTAATAAAGTGAAGTAAAGCTTTTCAAAACAAAAGGAAGGTTTAAATGCATCCGGGGCTTGCCTTGATCGGCGGGAAGTTCAGGTTCTGATTCAGTACCACAAATGTCAAACCCCACCTCCACTGACGTCTGCTCCTCTTCGGGGACGGGTTCGACCACGACAATCTCCTCGTTCACGGGGACTACACGAGATGATAATGTATGCTCAATATGATGAAGTACGAAACATGATGCTCGGTAGATGCATAACAAGATTAAGAAGTTGAGTTGTAAGGTCCGAATGGCTAGAGGGGGGGGGGTGAATAGCGATGTAGAGAAGTAAAGCACTCGAAGAATCAATCACAGTGATCAACCACAAGAGAAATCCTCGGTAAAGAGATGACATAAGATTTTTTACCGAGGTTCACTTGCTTCCCGGCAAGCTACTCCTCGTTATGGCGATGCACCCACTTGTCGGTTCACGAGCTAATCGACTATCAAGAGTCGAGCCCTCGGCGGGCGCCGCACAACCGCACACAAGATAGGGATCCTCCAAGCCACGAGCTCCACTAGAGTATCCAATTTGCGAACTCCCGCGGGGAAGGATCAAGAACCCCTTACAACACTTGGTGAAGGCTCCAACAATCTCCAATTGCGAGCTCAATCACCTCCGCTGCTCCAAGCCGTCTACCGTGTCGGGAAACACGGAAGAGTAACAAGAAATCCGCAGCAACTCAAAGATCAAGTGCCTCTAGAATGCAACTCTCAAGCAATGCACTTGAATCTCACTCAATCTCACTCAAGATGTGCAACTATGCAAAGAGATGAGTGGAGGGGTTGTTCTCTAGCTCAAAGTATGTCTCTAGTTCTCAAAATGTGCAAGAGTTACCCTCAAATCCCGGTCAACGTCTATTTATAACGAAGGGGTACGCAGCTAGCCGTTACAGACGACGCAGCGAAAAACGCGCTGACCGGACGCTCCGGTCAGGGTGACCGGACGCGTTGGTCGCGCGCTCTGGTTCGTTCAGGAGAACTGACCGGACGCGCTATTGAACTGACCGGACGCCACAGTGCCAGCGTCCGATTAGAGTCCAGTAAGCTCCCTGGATGACCAGACGCGTCCGGTCGTCAGTGACCGGACGCGCTGCGCGTTCGATCATCGAACTAAAAACCGCGCAGATGCTGAACACTGACCGGACGCGTCCGGTCATACCGAGACCGCGTCCGGTGCAGCGTCCGGTCACCACAGTGACCTCCGTTCGCCTCCGTTTCTTTTCCGACTTCCGGCGCAATAGAAAATAGGCATTTCACTTCTCCAAAAAGCGCCGAATCCCGCCTCGCAAGCTCGGCGGGAGGGAGAGAGGAACCCAAACCCCTCTCTACCGCTCAAACTCCACCGCCTTCCCAAACGTGCTAACACCACCATGTGTAAACCACCATGTGCTTGTGTGTTAGCATTTCACAATCATTTCTCAAGGCGTTATGTTAGCTTTTTACTAGATCCTAATGCATATGCTAAAGACATTGATCTAGTGGCACTTGATTTCCGAGCTAACCGTGATTGCCCCTCTTGATAGTCGGCTATGTATCCTAAACCCAGTCAATCACTTCTCTACTCATCTTAGACCGGCAAAAGGAAAACCCTATGATTATACCTTTGCCTTGCGCTCTTAGATCCTTCTCTTTCACTTAATCATCATGTCCTTCCTTTTATGTGCATCTCCATCATGATCATCATTTCATGTCCATGCACCATCTCTTTATGATCTTGTGGCCACCACTCCTTGCCACATACACCTTCATCACACGTGTTGCTTATGCCTAACTCAAAACACTTAACACATGGCATTAGCAACTTGGTGTCATTAATTACCAAAACCAAACTTGGGCTTTCATGAGTATAACTTTCCTTCACGGTACAGTTGCAAACAACAACACTAGCCTAACTCTAATGTAGGGTTTCATTAGGTTAACTACTTCGTTAATGACTTTCGTTAATCACATGAAATAATATTAGTTAAGCCCTAACAACATGATTAAGGGAGCTCAAATAATTAACTAAAGGTGCCAAAAGTCATTAAAAATTAATGACCTAAGGTCAACACACAATCACAAAGTCAAACAAACCCTAAATCATTAGGCCCTAATTACTTGATTAACTAATTAATTAATAAAGTATAAATTAAGTATAAAATTAAATTTGTCTAAATGAGCCCAAAATTTTATATTAAGAAGCTTACACACAACTAAGTGGCAAAACAAATTCATAATTTTTGGACAATTATTTAAGCCTAGATAATTCATGGAAATTGCATTTATTAATTAATTGAGCTAATTAATTAACATACAAAAATTAATAAAAATTGGAATTTCATATTTTCCTAAATATTACACAGTACAGAGAAGCTACATAAAAATTTTCATCATTGTTGGAGCTCTAAATAATTTACAATGAAATAAACAAAAACTGTTACTATTTAACATTTTTAGAAAAAGAAAAACAAAAATCTTCATCACAGGCCGGCTACTCCCCCTCTTTCCCTTGCTTGGCCCAAGAGGACCGCGCGGCCCACCCACACGCTCTCTTCTCTCCTTCTCCTGGCCCGCTTCTCTTCTTGCCCGGCCCAGTCGAT
The DNA here is from genome assembly GCA_038087645.1 of Saccharum hybrid cultivar R570. Taxonomy (NCBI): domain Eukaryota; kingdom Viridiplantae; phylum Streptophyta; class Magnoliopsida; order Poales; family Poaceae; genus Saccharum; species Saccharum hybrid cultivar. The sequence continues at coordinate 6,616,365 of JAQSUU010000366.1, read as the reverse complement.
CGGCCGGCCCAGCACCCTCCCCTGCCCTTCTCTCTCTGACGACGTGGCCCCGCCCGTCATACTCCCTCCCATGCCAGCCGATGGTCAACGGTGGCTGTCGACGACTATCTCACCGGCGGCGAGTCCCCAGTGAGGCGGAGCTGCACCAATATGACTACCCTGACCCCGCAAACATATCACGACACTCCACACCGCAACAAGCACCCCGGAGGGAGCTCCACACCGGCCATGGCGGCACGGTGGCAGCGGTTCACGTCGCTCCGGTGAGCAGGGCTGGTAAAGACCAAATTGAAAGGACAGGGAGCTTCAGTGGCTCACCACGAACACTGTTGAGCAACTAGTAAGCGTAGAGAGACAGCTGAGGCGACTGGCCACGAGGAGGCGGCACGGTGACGCTCGGTCACCGGAGAAGAGGAAGGAAACGGCTGTGCGGGTGCTCCGGGCGAGATGGGTTGGTGCGAGCGGGCCTAATAGGTGCGCAGGAGTGAGGCAAACTTGGTGGCGCTCTTAGGTTGGCCGGAGACGACTCGACGGAGGCAGCAGCGAGCGGCGGAGCTATGGCGGCGGTGAGGAAACAGAGGAGGGGAAAACGGAAGACGACGACCGGCTCCTCTAGCTTTATAGGGCGGCCAAGGAACTGATTGGGCGACACGCAGAGGGTTCCCGGCCACGAAGAGTAGGAGGTGGTGACCGCGAGCGCGCCTGGAAGTGGCCGGAAAGCCACCGGCGGTGAGCTGCTTGGTTGCTTTCTCGATTTGAAATAATTTATAGAATTGCCACTGAGTTTAAATGTCAAATTACTTTCAAAATTTCTAAAGAAGTTGAAAATCTGTAAAAACAAAAGTTGCTCAACTTTTCAAACCCTACAACTTTCTCAATGAAGCCTTTTTCAAATTCAGCTTAGATTTTGAAATTTGAATTTGAAACCAAAAGGGGACATTTTTTGGATTTTTGTAAATTCAAAATTACTTTGAATTTTATATTGAAACTTCAAAAACTCAAAATACCAAAGTTGTACATCTAAGTAAGACCTACCACTTTGCTATTTTAACCATTTTCAAATTATGCCTCCATTTTGAAATTGGAATGGGGAATTGAAAAGGAGTCAAATTTGGGATTTGAATCTTTTCAAAATTACTCCACATTTTATACTAAAACTTTGAAAACTCCAAAAACTAAAATTGTACAACATGACCAGATCTACAACTTTGCTTTTGGCCCAACCCCAAATTCATTTTAGATTTTGAATTACACAAAAGGGGGTAAATCCAGGATTTTGAATTTTTAGGTTTTTGGAAGAATTTCAAATTGAAACTTGTTGCTATATTAATTGGTGATTATTTAGTGATCACACCATCATCCAAGGGCATCCTTAAGTCAAGCATCACATGTTTGACCAAATGCCACTCTTGGTTGACCAAGTTGACTTTTGAAAATCTTTTAGTAATTCCCCAAATCTGAATTCAATTTCGAATCGAAAACTTGCAACAAGTTTTGGATTCCAAATTCAAACTCAAACTTGAAGCTTCATTTTATGGGTTGGACTTGAGATCATACCCTACACTTGACACTAGTGTACAATACAGTCGTACACCTCAACTTACATAGGGCACAAACTAAGTATTTACGGTGATATTCGAAATTAGGGTTTTTGATTCGAGTCACACATCCTAGAAACACATTCAACCTATGAAATGTAACTTATTTTAGTTGATGCACATCATGGTTGACTTAATCATGAATGCTTTGCAGTGCATATGATGACATGACCAGTTTTAGTTACAATAACACCAGAGGTGTTACAAGGCGCATGGTAGAGAAGGTTTGCACAGGCGCCTACATATATACAGTATGAATATGGAATGGTGTAAGTTCCTACCGCATGCTTGGTCTGCACGAAATGCAAAACAATCCAGGTTTCTCATGGACTTGTATGTAATGAGTTCAAACATTCTAGTAGTCAAAATGTGTTGGTTGTTGAGATGTATACATCGAAGGGATTGTTAATTACCTTGGCGTTATATTTTAGGGATTATTATAGCATTGTTACCTTGGTGTGTTATTTTTACGATGCATGCATGCATCATTGCATCTAGAATTGTGAAAATGAAGAGGCTCATTCGTCTGGAAGAAACCGAATTGCCGCATTTAATCAAAATTTACTAAGTTCATTCCCGCCATCACCATCAATGAATGTAGGTTGCTGCAGAGTACGTGGTCAAACCTTTCAACAAGTAAACTGCGTTGTAGCTTCCTAAACTTGAGTATGTAGTATTATGTTATGTTTGGATGGACGGCATGGCTTTGACACAGGCTTGTATAGTGCAGCTTGGCCTTGTTTGCTTGGCTGAATAGCTCACTAGACCATAATTAATAATTCAGACCTGAGCAGTGCAAAAATGAGGTCCAAAGTTAGGCATCCTAACAAACAATTTTAGTCCTATTTACTATGTATTCCCTCTGTTACAAATTATAATTCAAAGTTAGGCATCCTAAAAGCTTTGTTCTAATTCAAAGCTCTTTAATTTTGACCAATTTTATAGAAAATACACCAGCGCTTATTCAAGTTGTCCATGAATTATGTTTGAACAGTATCTTTATTCAAATTGTAGATACTAACATATTTTTTCTAAAAAAAATTTGGTTAGACAAGTTTGACTTAGGTCAAGATTGACGTGAATTAAAATTTAGAACAGAGGGAAGCTAAGTATTGTCATTGATCATAAAAGTCATGTCTACCCTAAACTGGCTGCATTGAGCTTAACTGAGTGATAATCAAGTGACTAAAGAGGAGTGTTTTCCCCCTTTCAATCAAGTGACAATCAAGTACTATGTATCTGTTTACAACATTAACCTTGGCAAATATTTTGTAACTAAAAATGAAGTCACTCTATCTCCCCTCTATCACTGTAAGAGTCATAGTGTTCTTAGAGTTCATAATGCCTTCTCTCATTTTCTCCATATCACTATTTCTCTGTGAAAAATATGCAGGGTGATTTGGCGTTGGTAGTGTTGTGCACCCATTCTCCAAGTTGAACGCAACAGAAGACATCAATGGCCTATCGTCCGGATTTTCCTGCACACACAAAAGCCCCATGTGGATGCAAAGTGAAGCTTCATCTGGTAAGCAGTTCTCCACAATACATTTGTCTACCAGATCTTTTGCTTTTCCTTCATTCCAAAGGTTCCATGCCTGAAACAATCGCACCATTCTTTTAGATTGCATAACACTGTACATTTAAAACCTTTTCAGTATGAGAAAATTAATAGATAATCATATTTGCTTACATAGACTATAAGGTTTGGGTAACCTGGGATGCGGTCAACAGAGCTTATCTTTATACCGCTCACGATCTCCAAAAGTAGAACACCGAAGCTATAGACATCAGACTTCACAGAGAAAATGCCCTCCATTGCATACTCAGGAGCCATATAGCCACTGTTAATATATTTCATTTGCAAAAGTTATGACGATGAATTGGTTTCAATCATAGGTTAATTTAAGTATTGGGATTAAAGTACCACTCACTATGTCCCAACAACTCGCTTGGTATTAGCATTCTCTTGATTATCACCAAAGATCCTTGCCATGCCAAAGTCAGCTATCTTGGGTCTCATCTCTGCATCTAGTAACACATTACTAGCTTTGAGGTCCCTATGAATTATTGTTAATCTTGAATCATGATGGAGGTATATAAGCCCCCTTGCGACTCCTTTGATTATCTTGAACCTTGTTGGCCAATCTAGCGGTGCATTTCTTGTGCAATCTACAGTGAACAATTATGGAATTATGAAAAGTATAATTATATCATAACTCAACCACATATTGAACTTCTGGTAAATATCAGTAGAACATACTGAAAATGATAGCATCCAAGCTTTTATTAGGCAGATACTCATAAATCAACAGCTTTTCATCTCCCTCAATGCAGCAACCAAGAAGTCTAACCAAGTTTCTATGCTGTAGCTTGGCAATTAGAACAACTTCATTTCTGAACTCCTGAATTCCTTGGTCCGAGTCCCTACTAAGTCTTTTGATAGCCACCTCTTGACCACCTTCTAATGTCCCCTTTGTAGTTATCACAGTCACAGAAAAGCAAGATTGGGATATGTAGTGCAGATTAATTAATTAGATAATCAGTCTAGGAAAAGCAAAGGTAGGAACTTCCATCATAAGTACCTTATAAACTTTGCCAAAACCTCCTTGTCCAATCATAAACGTATTGGAGAAGTTGTTTGTTGTGAGTAGAATATCTTGGAATTTCAGAAATGGAAGTTCAAAATCATTGGTAGTTTTTTCTTCTCCAAGTTCATCTGAAGTAAAATCTCCATGGATTAGCGTCTTGTGATTTTCCGAATTTCTTTCCCTTCCTGCTTCCAAAAGTTGTTTAGTATTTGTTCTTAGGTAACTGAGATCAGTATATAAAATGGAAAACATACCTCTGAACTTGCAGACCCATATAAGCAAAATGGAAGTGAGAACAATAACACCTCCTAAAATTGGTAGTATAATTTTTATTGTGTTTGTTTTTGTCCTTTTACCTGCAAAGCGGTGCAAAATTTACTCATTTAGCGCTAAGGTAATGTCATATGACTACATAGTTCAGTCTTCAAACAGATGAACAAGTGCTAAGATCATACAATACACAATAGTATAGTACCTTTAGCATTAAAGCGAAGACCAACAGGAATTAAGATGACAACTTAACTAGATGTACGAGAAATTAAGATCACTGGGAAAGAAAGAAAAAAAAACTATAAATCTCAGTTCAGTATCTATTCCTGATACATATATATATTGGCTCTAACAAGCATGTAGACATACATTTTGATCAGCTTATCTGCTTATGATTCTAGGATTTGAGCAGATTCTGAAATTAGTTGCAACCATCCTGATCCTACTAAATGTTGTCATGATCTTGGTGACTACTTTGCATACCAGATAAATGAACAGTGAAGTTCTAGAGGACAACAGACATAGTTAATGGTGTTATGTTATCTGCATATTTTGCATACTAGATGATACGGATAAGTGATAAAATGGTGATAGGGGCACAAGTGGGGAGCCACTCATAGGGACACCTACCTGGGTAAGAATTTCTTGTGATATGAAATGGTACCTGACATGCCTGCAACACGGAGGTATAGTGTCTCACGAGTATCAGCACCAGCAGTACTGTAGGGAGGCACATCCATCTTCTGCGTGTCGACAAGCTGATGGTCACCAATCCACACCAGGCACCTCGTCGTGTCGCCATTTGATGTGCTGCCATTCAAATTCACATAAGCGTACGCCACACAAGAGCAATTGCGACTGCACTCTGTCGCGCAGTCCTGTAGGGTCTTTCTCCCAAGGCGCACAAACTTGTCGGGCACCTTCATATCGGACAGCACCAAGAAGCCGTCGCCGCATCGCAGAGCTTCCTTTCGCTGGCATCCCCGTGAGAATCTGGCATTGCTCCATTCTTCCTTGTCCACAGGCTCGAACCCCTCAAGACACTTGCAAGTTGGGGTAGCATCAGTGTAGTCGCAGTAGCCAGAGGGTCCGCAATAACGGTACCTACTACACTCGTAGTCCGGCGACACTGCAACCATTGCCCAGTCCGATGAATCAGTGTTCCAGATACGTGTTTCAAGCCTACCAGAGTAGCTCATTACCATTCGCATGGGTGGTGCACCATTGGAAACCATGAAGACCATGGTCATCTCATCGGTGGTGTCAACATATGCCATGTATACCACAATGCTGGTGTTTCCCTGAAAGTACTGGCTGGAGACAGTGACCCCCGTCCAAACAGAGCTGCGCCATTCAGGAACCGAACCGTTCTGGATGAAACCTTGGATGAATGGGTCTGTCTCCCCAACAAAGGAGAAGGTACCCATCGAGGGGTCCTCGGTGTCCTTCCAAGAAACAAGGTTGTTGCCTTCATGCGTCCTGTGCTTCCTCCATATCTTCATGCCAGGAAGGAGCGTATCAGTCGGGTGGTCAAAGCTTTGCCATAACATCATGCCGCTGGGTGACCGTAGCATGAGATTGCCTGAATTCATAAGAACCACCACCGATCCAGTAGTATTCGACCTTGGCGAGCTTCCAGCGGTTGTGGTGTTAGTTGTCCAGAGGACACGGCCGTTGACATCAGACGAGATAAGATTAGAATTGTTGGTCAGAACAAGCGAAGGAGCTGAGGAGGACATGGCCGGTGTTTCCCTGTTTGCAACCCACACCACGGTGAGCCGGGGGATGTTGTTGTACCATATGCCAAGGTAGAGCTTCTCGGGAGTGGAATTGGACGGAGCGAAGAAACCAAAGGCGAAGTCACCACCATCAGATATGACAGTGGTGCCGGGCAACAGTGGCTTGCCACGGACAAGCCGGTCATCTGAATTGCACAAGACCGGCAAGAGGAGAAGAGCCGCAGTGCAGATCACAACGGAACTCATCAGTGTCATCGAACCTCCTGCTGTGTGTGCCTTTGGCTCTCCGAGTGAGTTTACTGGTGTATGCTTCAAAAGCGGCAGAGAAGGTATGCGCGCAAGCGGCTAGCCGGCAACTTGTTAGCTGCTTATTACAGTAGGGGTATATACACAAGCTCCTAGCCTCCTACACGCTTGATGTGCACGCAACAATGTAAAATGGTCCAGGTTTCTTATAGGCTATAATGAGTTCAAAACATGTACATGTTGGTAGTTGAGATGTACACATCGATGGGGTTGTTAATAATTGCCTAGGCGGTATGTTTGTTAAAAGACTAGTGAGCTGTTTGGTTCTGCAGCAGGTAACGCAAACGAAAATAATTTATGCCTGCAAACGTTACCAGCCGCAGATACAAATGAACTAATTTTGATTACATTTGCGTTACTGTGCACGTTACTAAACAGCACCAAGGATTGTTACCTTGGTGGGCACGGCTCATCCCTCTAAAATGCAAAGATCAAGGTGGTTCGTCTAGAAGGATTTAGGTCGTCCTAAACCACGTTGCATGCATAGTATGCATTAGACCAGTCTCAATTACATGGTCAAAATTTTGTTATTTTTGTACGTAATGTAAACCTACACCTTCACATATTTAAGCCCATTCCTAGACTCGGCCTCTCCCTCTGGCTAAACAGCCTGCTGTAAAGTTTTCTAGTTTTATCCTTGATAGGTTTGTCGTACAGCTTTGCTAACTCTTTTATATATATTATAATATATATAGTACAACAGTATGGGTTTCCCCTACTGTATTCCCCTCAAAAACATTTTGTAATTTTTAACAAGTATTTTGCATTTTGAACTTCCTAAACTTGTGCACTATACATTATTTGCATACCTACTAAAATGTTCTAATTGGATGGGTGGTTACTAAAAATAGCTTTGTGTTTTGGCTGACAGGAGCATTTCCATAACCAGGAGTACACCGGGTGAATTGGCAAGTGATCAATCAAATGTTTATACACTTGTCTTGAGCAGAAAGCATGAGTCCCCCAAATGTAACTCCATTAATCCTTATTCGAAGAGGGAGGGACTTGAGCAATCAACTGCTGCAGGGCACTGAACTGAGTAAAGGCAATAGCAGAAAGGGGAAGGTGAAAAAGCAAATGAGGGTGACCCAAAGACTTGACCCTTTGGAAGGTATAGTCGAACTAAACTTAGTTTGTCTTGAATAAATTTCATAGTTGCATTCTTTTTTGGACGGGGGAACATATATGGTTAATCAAATTTTACTACATAGGACAGTGTCAGTGCGCGCGCCAGCCTCTTCCCCCTTCAAAAATTGTGGTGCAGGTTTTGACCCCGCACTGCTTGCGGCTCTCACCACAGCGCTTTGTTTGAAAGAAAAAGAAGCGACCCCCCGCGTCGTCTCCTTCTGGGCGACCGGGGGGGGGTGCCGGCTCTGGCGAACTTAGGGCTGCCGGCGGGCAGATCTGCTCCTCCCCGGCCTGGATCTATTGTTCCCACACCGGCCTGTGCGTCCCCTGCCTTCCCCACCGGCCCCGGTCCTCTTCAACGATAGCTCAGGCGGCCACCCCACGTCTTCCCTAGCTCCGGTTGGTCCAGGCGTCCAGGGGGCAGATCCGGCTCCTCCATGAGCGGATCCAGCGTACCCACCTCCAGCGAGACGACGACGACACTGACAGCGACGTGCTTCCTCCCCTTCATCTCCGGCGTCTCCTAGCAGTCGGCGGTCGGATCCGACCGTCCTGGCACGGATCTGCTGCACATGCCAACGGATCCACCCCCTCTCTGTCTCCCCACCTCGGCTGGGGGTTGGTGGTCGTGGCTGGTCCAGGCACGCGGTCTTTGGCCTGCTGCCACGGCTCAGCTGGTCGGATCGTGACCGGCCGTGGCGATCGGGGCGTCCACGACAGTGCTAGTTGGGGTTGGTCGTGCAAGGGAGCGGGGCGCGCAGTTTGGCCGCGGGCGAGCCGGCGGTGGGGCAGCGCGCCCACTTTCTTCTTCTTCGCTCTCTTTTTGCAGGACCCAACAGCGGCATGGTGTGTGTAGTTTGGCCGCGGGCTTGCCGGCGGCGGGGCTGCATGCCTGTGGCCGTCTTGCCGGTGCGCGCCCCTCACCATTGCGGGCGAGTCCGGGAATGGCTCCGCACGGTGTGTTGGCGCCCGACACATGCTGGTCGGTGCGTGCCTCCCATCGCGGGCGAGCGGCTCCGCGTGGTGTGGCGACAATCGGCAATCCCCCCTCTGTCTTGGTGCAATCGCTTGACGGTGCGCGCCTCCCACTGTCACGGGCGAGTCCAGTAATGGCTCCACGCAGTGTGGCGGCGGTTGGCAAGCCCCCCCACCCCCGTCCAGGTGTAGACACTAGCCAGTGCGCGCCTCCCACTATCGCGGGCGAGTCTGGGTTCGGCTCCGTGCGGTGTGGCGGCGGCTGGCTCCCTCGCTCTCTTTGTCATGCATGGACACTTGCCGGTGTGCGTCTCACCGCCGCTTTGGGCGAGTCAACAGGAGCACTGGCAAAGGTTCTAGGCGAAAGCCTAGCTCAGATTAGTCTGGGCCAGTGACGAGATCTCCTTCTTGAAGGCGTCATTGAAGAACCTCAGCTTTTGCTGCAGTCTCCTGGTTCGACCTGCTCAGCACCTCGGCACATGGCTCGGGCGAAAGCCCCGCCAAGCCCATGCGGAGTTCCTCTTTATGCTTGGTTGACGATGATTACGTTGTGGCGTCATTCACCTTCCTGGAGGCATTGTTGAAGAGTTCATGTGTCTTGGTGTTAGTGGTGTTGGTGCATTTGTTGCTCTTTCTTTTCCCCTTTGGTGTATCTTTGGTTTTGCCACCTACGCCCTTGTGTTAGGGCGTATTGTAAACAAATGTCTTGTTACACTATATAATGGGCCGTTATGGGCCAATATATATAAAATCAAGTGAGGAACGCCTCCCCCGTTGACCTAAAATAAAAATTTTACTACGTGATCTTTAATGTCAGCAATCACAACAATAAAAAAATGGGCCTTAGCTTACAAGAAGAGAGGCATGCAAACGATGAAAAGGTCAGTTTTTTTATCATTGGCACATTGATTCATTTGCCATTTAGGGAGTCACTAGTGCATCATCATGAAAACTGTACCGGGGCCAGATCTAGCATCAGGGGCGAAGAGGTCTCCTGTTTGGAGCATAGTGTCTCTAAATAAAAGCAACTCCGTCAAATTGAGAACCATTCTCACTTTTCTGTATCCTTTGCAAAAGGGGATTGAGGCATAAAAGGAGAGCTCCAACCGATCCTATTTTCTTATTTATTTTTCTTATTAAGAAAACCAATCGCTCAATTCCTAAAAACCAGAGAGCAATTCAATCTCCTTTCCCTCCGCACTTATGTTGGTGCAGTGACTGAAGACGGAGGTGGCAGTTTTTGGTGCTGCTGCTGAAGAGGAGCAGCCTCGGCGTCGTCGCAGCAGCAGGGGACATGTGGCTGGAGGGGGAGGTGACAATGATGAAGGGCATGGCGAAGAGCCCAAGATCTCAGCGAGGAGGTGGCGGTGGCGATCTCCAGCACTGCTGCTGAAGTAGGAGCAGCCCACGGGCTAGCATAGTAGATGGAGGTGCTGTAGCCGGAGGGGTGGCTACGGTGGCGGATGGCAATGGGCACAAATTACCCACGTGTCCATGGGTAGAAACCCGCATGGATGTATGGGTCTAACTTTGAGCCCACGGGTATGAGTGCGGTTTTATAGTTGATCCCGAAGCGTAAAAGTCAAGGATATAGAAAATTCATACTTGTGTCCACTTCACTAGCAAACCTGCTCCAACCCCTAAAATGTGGCTCTCTGGTACCATTATTGTACCAATCTGTAAAAGAAAAACAATCTTATTTATAGGGTTTATGCTCTCATTCATCTTATATCACATCACAATGCGTGATTTGTGACGTGGATAATATCATGTGTGATGTTAAGTTTCAGTGTTTCATATTTGTATTAGAGAAAGTGTTTTGTTTGTATACATATCTTATAAGAGAGGAAAGAGAGTTTTTCACATGTGGGTTCCACGAATAAAAGAAATTAATTAGAATTTCTCAATCCGTTGCATCATACATCCTTTATAATATATAATTGAGTTTTCATTCCTATAGTAAATTTTAAGAGAAAATAAAAAGAAAACCCGGTGGAGTTTCTCTAGTCCCCTAGAAGACGATGGGAATGGAACTCTACCTATATATCTATCCTTGGTGTCGAGGAAACCTTGTTGGAATGACTTCTTCGTTGGTCAATATTACTACGTAACTAGTTATATTATGCAAGCAAACATATGACTTTTGGCTGCTATTTGACTTAGTTAGGTTGTCTGTGTTCTTTTCCTTTTGTAACGATATTAGTACTATGGATCAGATGAGAAAACTTGAGGTATTGCTAAATATTGGTTTCAATGAAAACTTGAGATATGTTTATCTAATTATGTGGTTGATGAATAATATGAAATGCTATGGATGTTCATCGGGCTTGAAATCATGTGGTTAATGCAGAATTATTTATATATAATTATGTTAGTTCATAGCGTTGGATTATTGGTCGGTAAAGCTTGTAACATATTATTAGTTGTTATACATATTAGCGTCCCACTATCATTTGATATAAACCCGCCGGCGGTATAGTTTTATACTGACACCACTTATAGCGATAGACGAATCGTTCGGTAAAGTGTTATAGCCACCGATCCGTAGTCATTATAACGGCTTACAGCGACATTTTTGGAGTCGCTATAAATTAGTTATGGTATAGTGATTTGAGTTGTATATTAGACCCGTGACGTAAGTAAATTAAGTTAAATTAAATATGTAAGTAAAGTTGAGATTAGCTAGCTAGTTCAAACTAAAAGAAGAATGTTTTCTTTCTTAAGAAAGTAGCCGTCGAGGCGTAATCAACCACCGGCTCTAGTATTCTGTAGGTGGACTGAAGTATCTCAGTAGTTGAGATCTAAGTTTCTATTACTTCTTATTACTTTCAACACCCTTTATAGACACAAGAAAATGGGAGCGAACCAAACAAAGTCGTCCTCGTTTGTGCTGATGCCTTTGCCTCTATCCGGATCAGGCTGCGGCGACGTAGTCTTTGGGGATGGACGGCATGGAAACTTCTTGCTGACTCTGAACAGACAACAGACATACAGTACGTCCACACACACACACACACACACACACACACACACATATATATATATATATATATATAGCTCTTTTTTCGTCCATCTATTTTTTTAGTTTGTCTTCTTCTAACTACCGAACAATGGATAGTTTCTTCTGTCCAGACTTATATATATACATCCGTGCTCATATGAGTTAGAGCTCTTGGCTAGCATGATATAGAGTCCGGTTCTAAAACGTATTGGGTTGACTATAGTCTATGTTTAACCAAAGAGTCTATACTCATACGAAAAAAGTCCATACCCAATACGATTACTATATATAATAAATTCGGTTTTTTTTCTTTTCCTATTCCGTCATCTGTTCAGCCTTTTTTTGTTTTTTAGACTATCTCCGATCATTTACTGTATCTTATCCTTTTTCATTTTCATATTCGTTCCACTCCTTTTCTTGATTTCCTCTTTTTGTTTTTTCTTCTTCTTACGTTTACTATACATATATAGTAAATTCGGTTTTTTTTTCATTTTCCTATTCCGTCATCTTCAGCTTTTTCTCGTTTTTTAGACTATCTCCGATCATTTACTGTATCTGATCCTTTTTTATTTTCATATTCGTTCAACTTCTTTTCCTGATTTCCTCTTTTTATTTTTTCTTCTTCTATTCTTTTTTTCTTTTCTGGACTATCAAGTCCGTTCATGCCCTCTCCCTTTTTATTTTGCATGTCATCTTTGTTTTCCTGATTTTCTCATGATTTTTCTATAAACAAATAATAATAATAAACACAATATTATGGTTCTTTGCATCATTCATCCTTCCCTAATCCTTAATAATCAAATATTCCTACTACTAAATTATTGATGTAATTTGATTAAGAATAAAAACTATTTTTATTATAATCTAGATCAGATAATAGTCTAATTAATTAAATCATGAACACAAAACTTGGGCAGTTTATTCTCCAATCTAACCGGGAAGCGGCAGCGGGGGTTGCGTCTCAAACAGATGTGGTGCCACGGGAGGCGAGGCGGCCACAGCAACATATTGAGGTGGGGAGGCGAGCAGAGAAGGTGCATGAGGTGGGGAGGAGGTGGCGGACGCCGGATTCCTCTTTTTCACTTAACGTTTCCGCTCTCTCATGGCTAATTAAGTATGTTTATATATTTCTACTGATTTTGCATGACATAAGGAATTTTCTAATTTGGCTGGTATTATTCTAAATTGCACTTTTATAGACGATCAATGTCCTAATGCAATTATTGCTTCATTATCGATGTATTAAATGCAAAATATACATATTAGTAACTAAGTAGAGATTTAAGTTTTGATTTTCTCCCGTTGCAACGCACGGGCATGTTGCTAGTAATAATACCGCCGTGATTTTTTTTCCCACCATGTCTTACTGTAAGATGTAACCGTATATCTCACGTATGACTCAATCTCTCGTCACATGTACAATCATAAACGGACTTCACGACCCCTACACGTCAACACGCCAGAAAACTGCATGTACGTGTAGTCGCTATACATACATAACGCCGCATCCGATCCGGCTGGCCTACTAGCCTTAACCATACCAAATAAATAAACCATAATTAAATAGGAGGAGATTTGATCACATAAGGTACCACGCCGCAGCTTAACGTAACAGCTTCAACTTTCGTGTCTCTCCGATCTCGGCGGACTCAAAGTCGTCGCAGGCTGCAACGGTGGCGACACGGGCGGCGGCGGATGGGCGTGCCTCCTCCACAGCAAGCTCTCCTGCCCCACGATTCGCTGGACAACGACAACGTCATATAAAATCATCGACAATGACGAGTTGTTACAGGACCTACAAGTATATCAGAACCGTGCCGAGGTCGACGGTGGCCTACGGCTCTGCTCTGCGGTGGCCACGCGCCATGGGCGATGGCGACTCGCTGGCGTTGATGGGGTCGGATCCGCCGCCGGTGCCTTGCCTGGGATGGCGAAGACGAGGTCCTTGACACCGTCGCCAGAGGCGCGGAAGTGCGTGAGGATCTTGTTGAACTTGCCTTGGGACGCTGCGTGACAGCGATGGACACGTCGGGGAACAGGTCCTTGCGCACGAACGCGCGGTACATGGTGGTCACCAGCACACCGGCGATGGTGATGGACGCCACCCCGGACAGCCCCACGGCCAGCGCACGGGTGAGCACGTTGGTCACCGCGCGCCGTCGCAAGGCAACGCTCGTCATCGGGAACGTTGCACGCCCACCACGCCAGCGAGAAGCGGACGCCACTGAACAGGTTGATGCGCATCACCTGTACGTACGTATATACATGGTCAGTACATGCATGCATATTAATGATATAAAAACGATGTACACGAATGTACCGGTGACATGTAGAGGAAGAGGGAGGTGCAGTGACTTGCCCAGCCAACGGAGGCGAGGCTGGGCGCGGCGATGAAGAGGAAGAAGACCGGCTGGAGTTCCTTGAACAGTGCTGCGCATTGTGCGGAACCGCTGGTAGAACGTCACGAACAGCACCAGGTAGTGCACCATCCCGACGGCGAATAAGAAGACAGGCACCTAGCAGCGGAGCCCCATCTTGGCGTCCAGCAGCGGGCCGACGAAGTTGCCTGTAAGCATGGCATGTAATCCTGAGGTCTTGCTTATTTCCTTTTGTTACACATAGCGTTGAGCTTGGCATGGAAATTCTCCTCCCGAGCGCGTCCTTGTATGGTATACGTACGTATGCACGCATGTATGGTATTGTGGACGGCAGAATTAGCTTGCTTGTTCCTCACGTATGCATCCATATATTTCCTATTTCTAGCTTTCCTATTGTAGCGTCGAGATGTATATATATACTAGCCTAATGTATTGAGAAAAGCGATAGCAGTTTGCACAGCACCAAAAAAAAAACTTGTGTCTCGTTCTCTGTTCTAGCGAGTTCGTGATAATCGCCGGAGTTCTGATCATCGCCGGAGAGAGTTTCCGGCTGACATTTGGTACCGGAGCTTTGACGAGAAGGGATGGACCACCAATCAGTTCCGCCGCATGGTGGCCGTGGAGAGCGACGAGGTCGCTGAATCTCACGCTCGCCAGCGCCACACAGAGGGCGCCGCAAGGTCGTGATCCACCGCACCGCGGATGACGCCGGCACTAAGTTCCCGGTGCTCACACGCACCAACTACCAGGAGTGGGCGATGTTGATGCAGGTGAACTTGGAGGCGGCGGGGTGGTGGTACACCGTTGAGCCGGAGGAAGGCGAAGAGATCGTCTATCGCCATGATCGTCAGGCGCTTGCCGCTATCCTGCGATCCGTTCCAGCTGACATGCTTGCAGGTCTTCGCGAGAGGAGGACGGCAGCAGAAGCGTGGGCAGCAATCAAGCGGATCCGTGTCGGGGTCCAGCGGGTGCGTGAGGCCAACGCGCAGCAGCTCCGACGTGAGTTCAGCGCCCTGGTGTGGAAGGAGGCGGAGACCGCAGAAGATTTCACGAACCGCATCACTGGGCTCGCTGCTGATCTACGTCTCCTCGGCGACAACGTCACCGACGCCGAGGTCGTGAGGAAGATGCTGCAGGTCGTGCCGGAGCACCTCGCTCAGGTGGCTTTCTCCATCGAGACCCTGCTCGACATCAACATCATCTCCGTCGAGGAGGTGACTGGCAGGCTGCGTGCCGTCGAGCAGCGACGCAAGCCGGCGCCCGTCCTCGACAACCAGGGCCGGCCTTCTCTGTGAAGAGGAGTGGCTCGCCAGGCTCAAGCTCCGCGAGTCCAAGGAGAAGGGCAGCGGGAGCAGCTCCAGCGGCGCCAGCAGCAAGAAGCGCGGCGGCCGCGAGTGTGGACGTGGGCGTTGTAGGGTCGAGATGGCGGACTAGAGGGGGGGTGAATAGTCCTTTCTAAAACTTAAACGCGTTGGCTAACCGAAACAAATGCGGAAATAAACTTATCGGTCTAGCCAAGACTACACCCCTCTATCTAAGTTCACAAGCACCTCACAAAGATCCTAATTAAGCAACTAAGGTGCTTTCCTTAGCAAGAGCTCTCCTATTTAACTCTAGAGCAAGGTCACACAAACCTATGCACTAGTACTTTGCAAGCAAGAGGGAGCTCCTACACAATTCTAGTAAGCAAAGCGCACAAAGCCTAAGCTCACTAGCAATGCTCAAAAACAAGGCTACACAAGCCAAATTAGAGAGCGCAAACTACTTAGCTACACAAGCTAAGCAATGTGACTAACAAGGTTACACAAACCAAATTAGTCACGCAAGGGGAAGCTTCTAGCTACACAAGCAAGAAGACAACTAGCAAGCTACACAAGCAAACTAGTTAAGAGAGCAACTACACAAGCACAAGTATATATGAAAGTAAATACGAGCTTGTGTTACACGAAGGCAAACCACCGAGAAGAGTAGACAATGTTGACACGGTGATTTTCTCCCGAGGTTCACTTGGTCGCCACCAAGCTACGTCCCCGTTGTGTCGACCAACACTTCGTGGTTCGGCGGCTAATCGGTCACACACCGAGCCTCTCAAAAGGCACCGCAAGAACCCACCATAAAGTGTGGTAGCTCAATGACACGCTCAACTAGAGTTGCTCTTCGCGATCCCCGCGGGGTGAGCACAATCCCCCTCACAAAGCTTCTCCGGAGCCTCGCACAATCTTCTTGCGAGCTTCGACGGAGCCACAAGCCACCAAGCCGTCTAGGAGGTGGCAACCTCCAAGAGTAACAAGCACCACCGGCTTGCAACACGATCACTTAGTGCCACTCGATGCAATCTCACAAAGCACTCGCACTAGAATCGCTCTCTCACTCGATCCGATGAACACTATCAAGCATGAGTGAGTTAGAGGGCTTCCAAGCACTACCACATAAGCCACCAAGGCCAAAGTGTGCTCAGCTGCCGGCCAAGGCCGGCCACAAGGTCTATTTATAACCCCACAGTCAAATAGAGCCGTTGCACTCCACTTGTCCGTTTTCTGCGGGAGCACCGGACGCGCCGGTCGTAACAGACCGGACGCGCTCGACCGCGTCCGGTGCCCCTGCGACGTCCACGTGTCCTCCAAATTCAAATTCGTCCGTTAGATCCACCAACGGTCACTGCGCGCCAACGGTCAAACGACACACCGGACGCGCTGTTGCGAACCACCGGACGCGCCGGTGCGCACAGCACCCGCGCCCGCGAAGCAACCACCGGACGCGCTCCTCGCAACCACCGGACGCCACAGTACCCGCGTCCGGTGTGAGTCCAGTAAGCTCCCGAGACCACCGGACGCGTCCGATGGTGTGACACCGGACGCGCACCGCGTCCGACGTCCTCGTTTCCCTCAGGGCGCAAGACCGGACGCGCCGGTCCCGTGGGTCACCGGACGCGCCGGTGCCAAACCCTAGCCCGCGCGCCTGACGCCCGCGCTGCACTGACCGGACGCGCCGGTCCACAGTGACCGCGTCCGGTGCAGCGTCCGGTGCTCCGTCCAGTCACTTCCGTGACCGCGTTCGCCTCCGTTTCTTTTCCGACTTCCGGCGCAATGGAAAATAGGCATTTCACTTTTCCAAAAAGCGCCGAATCCCGCCTCGCAAGCTCGGCGGGAGGGAGAGAGGAACCCAAACCCTCTCTACCGCTCAAACTCCACCGCCTTCGCAAATGTGCCAACACCAACAAGTGATCACCACCTTGTGCACGTGTGTTAGCATTTTCACAAACATTTTCTTCGAAGGAATTAGGCACTCAACTTGCCTCGCCACTCGATCCTAACACGTATGCAAAGTTAGATCGCTCAAGTGGCACTAGATGACCGATATGCAAACAAGTTTGCCCCTCTTAATAGTACGGCCATCTATCCTAAACCCGGTCATCAGCTTCTCTACACACCTATGACCGGTGAAATGGAAATGCCCTAGGTTATACCTTTGCCTTGCGCATTCCACTCCATCTCCTCCGACATTGATGCAACACATGCACCAACCATATCACAAATGATATGATCCACTTCATATCATCATGTGACCTTAGTCCATCGATCTTGACCTCACTTGCTCTTCACCGTTGCGTCGGTCCATCGGCGCCAAGTCTTGCTCAAGCTTCACCGCCTCATGGTCCATCGCTCCAAAGCCTCCGACTTGCCCTTCACACTTGCAACCGGTCCGTCGAGCCAAGCCTCATCTTGATCTTTGCCACCTTGGTCACATGACTCCATGTCATGTCTCATATGCAATGAGCTCCTTCATGACACCATTACCTGTGGACTAATCTCCTGTATATCTCACATAACCACATATTAGTCCACCTAAGTTGTCACTCAATTACCAAAACCAAACAAGGACCTTTCAATCTCCCCCTTTTTGGTAATTGATGACAACTCTACAAAGATATGGAAATTAAGCTTTTTCAAGCTAGCACTTCACACAAAGTGTAAATTGCTAACTTGTTTTGGATTTTATGCTACTTATCCAACATTTAAGCTCTATGTCAAGATTTGGATAAGCACCATAAAACCCGACTTGGTAGTGATAACTCCCCCTACATATGTGCTCAAATGGTTTGGTTTCAAGCTTGCACATATGCCTAAATATGAAATTTGTGGGAGGATTAGCACTACTAAGTGATGCTAAGGTGTATAGAATAAACCTTTGTAGTTCGATACCATTTGATAGCTTGATACCATTTGAAAATCACAAGTTTGCCATCATCCTTAGCATCATGAGTAGCTAGACATCAAAAACACTAGAAACCCCGTGAGATCAACATTATAAGCAAGGTTCTAGTTTTCGCATGATAATCACAAGTCTAGTTAACATCCTATGCATGCTAGTTATCAAAGCATCAATCAAATTCTATAACTAGCATACACCACACAAGCATGCATATTAAATATAAAACTTATGCAATGCTAGCAAGCACATGAATATGCATAAGTCAAATGCAACCAATCAATGTTCATGAGCTTGCTCCCCCTACTTGTGTGCTTTCTTTGTCCAAGAATTTTGATCCTTCTCATTTCTACAATGTTGCTCCCTCTTTGTCCATCTCCATGTCCAAACTCATCTTCTCATGATATATCTTTGTTCAATCTCTTCCCAAACCTCTCTCTTGGTGTATTGACATATCTTTGTTCCAACTTCTCCCCCTTTGTCATCAATTTCCATAAAGGGTGTACTTCTCATTGATGCAAAGGCTAGCATTGGGGTAGATGGTTGAGACTTGAATATTGCATTTTTGATGGACATCACCACACGTGTTAGAATGACATTACTTGTATGTTGCTCTTGAGATACCACTTAGGATCTTTGACCTTGATACCATTGGTGGGGCTCCTCCCCTATGTCATAGCATGTGTCATTCACTTGATAATCTTGAGCTCTTGTGTGTGAGGGAACTTTCTTCATTTGATGATCACTGAAAGTTGAGGATCACTTGTGGAACCACCGTCTTGTATAAATGATATCATGTGTAGGAGTACCACGAATAAGGGTGTGATACCAATTTGAAGAATCCTCTATCATGGAACCACTTGTAGGATTTGTTAATATGATCTTTTCTTGAACATTTGCTATCTTTATGAGTACCACATGTAGGATATCACTTGTAGATTATGATCTAGACACCACTTGTAAATATCAATTGAAGAAATACTTTGAGTCTAGATACCATTTGAAACACCCTAGATATCCATTTTCATTGTTGTCTTGTGCTTGTACTCTTATTATTGTCATGAGCTTCTTGTATGACTTGAACTATGTTGATTTGCCTAAGATCCCAAGTCCGGTTTGATCCAATGACAAGCTTCTTCACACCTCATGCTAAGGGTTATCTTGCCAATGTTGTACTTGTCACTTGTTAGCAATCCAAACTAGATCAAGTACTTGGGTTCACTAGCTCATGAACAAATTCATACACATACCACTAGATCATTTAAACAATTCAAGCAATAGTGGTAGGCTATGAATTTAAACATTTCATTTGTTATGCATGATCCTAGTAAGCATGTACTATATGCACTAATCTCATACTAGTAAGGGATGGAATGATCATGCACATTACAATGATACCTTTGCTATGTTGGAGTAGAGGATAGTCACATAGATTCCAATTCATTACTCCAATAGCAATGTGAAGTCCAATTTATAAGCTTGGTGAAGACCAATCATCATAGATAAATCCATTCTTCACCCATATAAAATGAAAACCACTTATGATCAAGTGCACTATCTCTTGAGTTGTGGTTGGCTTGCTTCATCTTTTTGATCAATGCTTGCATGAGAGAACTACTTAGAATACCACTTGAAATACATGACTAGTTCTCTTTTGGGTGTTGCTTGCTTTTCTTGATCAATCCTATTGATTGCTTCAATTAAACATCTCAAATGTCCCTTGAATTCATCTCTTCCATGTTAGCCTTCCAAGCCGGTGCTCGGTTTACCCACCCATGGGCGGCAAGCCCCCTCAGCAGGGAGAAGTGACCTCTCTCCAAAGAACCATTCTTGACACTTACTTGAATTGCCTTTGATTGATTGATCTATGGACTTAACTTGATGAGTAACCTTGAATTATTCTTTAAGTCCTATTCTTTCTACCAAATGATCTCCAATCATTACTTAGAACTTGAACCTCATCTTCATCTTGAGTTTGATCTTCATTTTCAAATTTGAGTACCAAATTTGTACACTAAGTACATTCCACAATCAATGCCTTTGTACTCATTTCTTGTCATGCTTCTAGATCAATTCAAAACCAAACTTAGGTACCTCAACCACTTATAAACATGTTTCCAACTTGAGGACCTTTCAATCAAAGTGACTCTAAATCAATCCAATAATTATCACTTTTCTGGCAGATTCTGTATCCTTCAAAGAATAATTCATATTTCCAAATGTACAGATCCAAATGCCATGAAATTTGGTGGAGATGTGATTCACTAAGTCATCTAGCAACTGTAAAAATTTGAGCTTCATTTGACTTTTAGATTGCTACCAGATTTCAATTCTTCCACCACTGCTACATGCTGAAAACTGCTGCACTATAGCTTACAAGATGTACTCCAAAACAGAAGCATCTCTTGTTCAATTCTTATGAAATTTGTACAGCATCTTATACCATAAGTCTAGAGCATGTATACCAAATTTCAAGTCAATCCAATATGATTTGGTCACTCAAACTCAGACTTGATCTCAGCTAGCTTAGATTTTCATTAATGGACAGATTTCAATACATTGAGCTATACTTCATCAAATGTGAATCAATCTTGAGATTAACTTGTTTGAACACTCTCACAAGACATATATCCATTCAATCCACTTACTAAATGTCATCTTATGAATTTATCCAACACAAATCAATCCAAACTTGATTACTAAGCACTTAATCCGTTCAATCATCTCATAGCAAGCAACATTGCACATTTATCCAATTCAACCAACTCATATGCACCCAAATAAAATGATCAACTAGAGATATACCTTGGTTATCACATTATTATCCTCTTAGCAAGCTCCAACTCAAATATTTGCAAGCCATCAAATATATCCAATAAATCACCACAATCTTTGACATTGCACTTGTATGTTGTATCACTTGGACTTCACTTGTTTTGACTTGGCATTGGGATTGGATATGCATTGAGCTTCATAACTTGACTCAATATATGATGAACAAAATGAAACCAATTGACTCAAGCCTCCAATGCCGATAGTACCTACAAACAATCATCCACTCTTTGATGGTACCCAAACAAGTTTGGGTCCTCTCAAGTTAGGTGCAACATACTTAGGCATTGCCTTAGTATGAATAGCGGGATGTTTTGCAATTGCAATCATAGAGGTACCATTGCCATCCTTTCTAAGCACATTAGTATCAACAATTGAAATGAGCTTAGAATTTTTACCTAGGGGACATGAATGAGCCATGTGTCCCCTTTCCCGGCATAAGTAGCAACTTCTTTTAGAGTGAACCTTTTCTTCCTTGCTCATGTGTTGCTTCTCAATGCCTTGCCTCTCATGAGTTGCTTGAGCCTTCTTCTCAAGCTTGGTAGGACACCCCGAGACAAAGTGTCCCATATCTTCACATTTGAAGCACTTGATGTGAGTCAAATTTCTTTTCTCATTTTGATTCTTGCTCATCATCTTGGCATCTTGAATTTGCATTGGATGCCTTGCTTTACCACCCCTTCTTGTTTTCTTTTTCTTCTTTATCAAGTCACCATCATCTCCATGGTTGATCTTGATTTGTTCTTGGAGTGTCTTCTCTTGCTCAACTAGTGGCTTAGGTTGAGGCTTTACTTGTTGCTTCACCAATTGCTTGGTTGGGCACATTGAGGTGAGATGACCCCAAGTGCGGCACTTGAAGCACTTGACATGCTTTAGCCTCTCTTCTTCTTTCATCTTCTTGAGCTTCTCAATGTTTGGGCAACCATTAGCAAGATGTCCCGCTTCATGGCATCGATAGCACAAGGAATGCGAGAGCTTCTTTTGGAGTAGTCTCTTCATTCTCTTTTCTTGCTTTCTTTCGCCCCTTGTCAATTTTTTCTTGAAGCCAAGGACACTTTTATCACCAAGGTTTCTTTGAGTCTTCATTATGTGCTCAAAGGTGACTTTTGAGTTGTAGCACCTCTCTAACTTGTTGCTCAAATTCTTCACTTCACTTTTGAGCTCATTGTTCTCCTTCAAAAGGTTAGTCTCACAAGACATAGAAGTAGAACAAGCATTTAATTGTGAAGAACATGGTATTAATAAATCATCACAAGAGGTGGATACATGCTTCTTGCCTACATCACAAGGGTTAGTAATATGTGATTGATCATTTGACCCAAATGATGAGCTCTCACTAGTTTTGAGTTTTTCATTAGAAAGCTTATTAGTGAGTAAAGCATGTTCTTGTGCCAAGTTATCATGAGCAACACTAAGTTCCTCATGAGCCAATTTTAGCTCCTCATGTGAACAAGTAGTTACATAAAGTAGATGCTTTTGTTGTTCACATGTGGTTTTTAGAAATGAGTTTTCATTTTTCAATTTACTTGTTTTTGCCATCTCATTTCTTAGGGCCTTTGAGAGTTTATATAGAAGCTCAAAATTTGGACCATCACAATCAACAACAAAACCACCAATAGATACCTTAGTGTCACCATGTGATGATATTGATGAGCTTGTTGAGGCATCACTCTCATAGCCATCATCTTCACCATCAAGTGTGCATGGAGTAGAATCATTGCTTGCATCACTTGTGGCATTATCATCATTCTTGTCAAGTGATCTTGTGGTATGATCATCATCATCACTTGACATTGAGGTGGAGCAATCTTCCACAACCACATCGTTGTGGTCATGCTCAACATCCTCATGTACCTCCATCACTATGTGATCATCCTTCTTGAATTTTCCATCATCCCAAATTGAGGAGCCACAATAGTGATGCTTGAGCGCCGTCCACATGCTATGTGCACTTGAGAGACCCCTCACCTTGTCAAAAATCTCATCATTCAAAGCTTTGATTAGATAAAACTTAGCTTGTGCATCAAGTGTTCGGCAATCCTTTTGAGCTTGGGTAAGGTTACCACACCCATCCAAGTCATGAGAAAAGCCAACAACTATGATCCACCAAAACTTAGGGCCAAGAGCACGAAAATGATCAAGCATGTGATTTTTCCACCGTGCATAGTGAGTGCCATCAAAAATGTGTTCCACACAAACATCTAGCCCATAAGCCGCCATCCTCTCGGGTCGGTGAAGACCACAAATGAGAGACCCGGCTCCGATACCACTTGTAGGGTCGAGATGGCGGACTAGAGGGGGGGTGAATAGTCCTTTCTAAAACTTAAACGCGTTGGCTAACCGAAACAAATGCGGAAATAAACTTATCGGTCTAGCCAAGACTACACCCCTCTATCTAAGTTCACAAGCACCTCACAAAGATCCTAATTAAGCAACTAAGGTGCTTTCCTTAGCAAGAGCTCTCCTATTTAACTCTAGAGCAAGGTCACACAAACCTATGCACTAGTACTTTGCAAGCAAGAGGGAGCTCCTACACAATTCTAGTAAGCAAAGCGCACAAAGCCTAAGCTCACTAGCAATGCTCAAAAACAAGGCTACACAAGCCAAATTAGAGAGCGCAAACTACTTAGCTACACAAGCTAAGCAATGTGACTAACAAGGTTACACAAACCAAATTAGTCACGCAAGGGGAAGCTTCTAGCTACACAAGCAAGAAGACAACTAGCAAGCTACACAAGCAAACTAGTTAAGAGAGCAACTACACAAGCACAAGTATATATGAAAGTAAATACGAGCTTGTGTTACACGAAGGCAAACCACCGAGAAGAGTAGACAATGTTGACACGGTGATTTTCTCCCGAGGTTCACTTGGTCGCCACCAAGCTACGTCCCCGTTGTGTCGACCAACACTTCGTGGTTCGGCGGCTAATCGGTCACACACCGAGCCTCTCAAAAGGCACCGCAAGAACCCACCATAAAGTGTGGTAGCTCAATGACACGCTCAACTAGAGTTGCTCTTCGCGATCCCCGCGGGGTGAGCACAATCCCCCTCACAAAGCTTCTCCGGAGCCTCGCACAATCTTCTTGCGAGCTTCGACGGAGCCACAAGCCACCAAGCCGTCTAGGAGGTGGCAACCTCCAAGAGTAACAAGCACCACCGGCTTGCAACACGATCACTTAGTGCCACTCGATGCAATCTCACAAAGCACTCGCACTAGAATCGCTCTCTCACTCGATCCGATGAACACTATCAAGCATGAGTGAGTTAGAGGGCTTCCAAGCACTACCACATAAGCCACCAAGGCCAAAGTGTGCTCAGCTGCCGGCCAAGGCCGGCCACAAGGTCTATTTATAACCCCACAGTCAAATAGAGCCGTTGCACTCCACTTGTCCGTTTTCTGCGGGAGCACCGGACGCGCCGGTCGTAACAGACCGGACGCGCTCGACCGCGTCCGGTGCCCCTGCGACGTCCACGTGTCCTCCAAATTCAAATTCGTCCGTTAGATCCACCAACGGTCACTGCGCGCCAACGGTCAAACGACACACCGGACGCGCTGTTGCGAACCACCGGACGCGCCGGTGCGCACAGCACCCGCGCCCGCGAAGCAACCACCGGACGCGCTCCTCGCAACCACCGGACGCCACAGTACCCGCGTCCGGTGTGAGTCCAGTAAGCTCCCGAGACCACCGGACGCGTCCGATGGTGTGACACCGGACGCGCACCGCGTCCGACGTCCTCGTTTCCCTCAGGGCGCAAGACCGGACGCGCCGGTCCCGTGGGTCACCGGACGCGCCGGTGCCAAACCCTAGCCCGCGCGCCTGACGCCCGCGCTGCACTGACCGGACGCGCCGGTCCACAGTGACCGCGTCCGGTGCAGCGTCCGGTGCTCCGTCCAGTCACTTCCGTGACCGCGTTCGCCTCCGTTTCTTTTCCGACTTCCGGCGCAATGGAAAATAGGCATTTCACTTTTCCAAAAAGCGCCGAATCCCGCCTCGCAAGCTCGGCGGGAGGGAGAGAGGAACCCAAACCCTCTCTACCGCTCAAACTCCACCGCCTTCGCAAATGTGCCAACACCAACAAGTGATCACCACCTTGTGCACGTGTGTTAGCATTTTCACAAACATTTTCTTCGAAGGAATTAGGCACTCAACTTGCCTCGCCACTCGATCCTAACACGTATGCAAAGTTAGATCGCTCAAGTGGCACTAGATGACCGATATGCAAACAAGTTTGCCCCTCTTAATAGTACGGCCATCTATCCTAAACCCGGTCATCAGCTTCTCTACACACCTATGACCGGTGAAATGGAAATGCCCTAGGTTATACCTTTGCCTTGCGCATTCCACTCCATCTCCTCCGACATTGATGCAACACATGCACCAACCATATCACAAATGATATGATCCACTTCATATCATCATGTGACCTTAGTCCATCGATCTTGACCTCACTTGCTCTTCACCGTTGCGTCGGTCCATCGGCGCCAAGTCTTGCTCAAGCTTCACCGCCTCATGGTCCATCGCTCCAAAGCCTCCGACTTGCCCTTCACACTTGCAACCGGTCCGTCGAGCCAAGCCTCATCTTGATCTTTGCCACCTTGGTCACATGACTCCATGTCATGTCTCATATGCAATGAGCTCCTTCATGACACCATTACCTGTGGACTAATCTCCTGTATATCTCACATAACCACATATTAGTCCACCTAAGTTGTCACTCAATTACCAAAACCAAACAAGGACCTTTCAGGCGTGGCAAAGATGAAAGCTTTGGCTCCACGTCACGCGACAGCAACAAGGGCCAGTCTGGCGGTAGACAGGCCCCCAACCGCGATCAGTGCAAGCATTGCGGCAAATACGGTCATTGGGCCAAGGATTGCTGTAGCAAGCCAAAGGGCGAGGCCCACGTCGCGCAAGTTGAAGAAGACTCAGAGCCCACGTTGGTGATGGCCCGAGCCACCATCTTCCCCAGCACACCACCAGCACGCGCCACCGCGACTCCAACTCCGTTCGAGCGCCGGCCCCTGCGTGTCATCGAGGGGAAAGTCTTCGCACAGCTCGATGGCGAGACGGAGCGCGACGACAGCCTATGGTACCTCGACAGCGGGGCAACCAACCACATGACGGGCTGCCGGGACGCCTTCATCCACATCAACACGGCGATCCGCGGCACTGTCAGGTTCGGCGACGGCTCAGAGGTCGCGATCGAGGGATCCGGCACCGTGCTTTTCGAGGGCAAGACCGGCGAGCACCTCCCGCTCACGGGGGTGTACTTCATCCCGAGGCTGACCACCAACATCATCAGCCTCGGCCAGCTCGACGAAGGCGGCTGCGACGTCCACACCAAGGATGGCGTCCTTCGGATCCACGACGACAAGGGCCGGTTGATCGCGCGAGTCCAGCGCTCGGCGAACCGGCTGTACCTGCTACGCGTCAAGATTGGGCGACCACTCTGCCTGGTTGCACGTGCTAGTGACAGCGCGTGGCTGTGGCATGAGCGCTACGGTCATCTACACTTCGACGCCCTGCGCAAGCTCGAGCAGCGGGGCATGGTGCACGGGCTGCCCCACATTGAGCACGTCCACCAGCTCTGTGCTGACTGCATCACCACCAAGCTGAAGAGGAGTCCGTTCCCGTTGCAGGCGAAGCGGCGGGCGGAGGGGCTGCTGGACTTGGTCCATGGTGATCTGTGTGGCCCAATCACGCCGGCCACACCCGGCGGTAAGCAATATTTTCTTCTGCTGGTTGATGACAAGAGCAGGTATATGTGGGCAGTGCTCCTAGCTGCGAAGAGCGACACCCTCGCCGCCGTCAAGAAATTCCAGGCGAAGGTGGAGGTGGAGACAGGCCGGCGTCTGCGTGTTCTGCGCACTGACAACAGGTGAGTTCACCTCTGCTGCGTTCGAGGAGTACTGCATCGAGCACGGCATCGAGAGGCAGAAGACGGCACCGTACACGCCGCAACAGAACGGCGTTGTCGAGCGGAGGAATCAGACTGTCGTCACCATGGCGTGCAGTCTGCTGAAGAGCCGGAACATGCCAGCGATGTTCTGGGGCGAGGCGGTAGCCACCGCTGTCTTCTTGCCGAACCCGGGCGCCCACCAAGGCCATCGACGGCATGACGCCGTATGAGGCCTGGCATGGCCGCAGACCGGATGTCAGCTTCCTGTGCACGTTCGGGTGCGTGGCGTACGTCAAGGCAACAAAGCCGCACTTGAAGAAGCTCGATGACCGCGGCACTCCAGTTGTCTTCATCGGCTATGAGCTAGGCGCCAAGGCGTGGCGTTTCTATGATCCAGCGACGCATCGCGCCGTCATGTCCAGGGACGTGGTCTTCGACGAGCCGACGTCCTGGAGCTGGAAGGACGAGGGCGAGGACTTGAAGGTCGCTGCGGACCTCGTCGTGGAGTACCACACGATGGAGCTGGCCACCGAGCGTGTTGACGTAGACACCAGTACAGGCTCACCAGAGGACCCAGCAACACCACGCACACCAGCAAGCCATGGCGTTCCAGTGGCTGGCACACATGTGATGTCGTCCACTGTACAGACGCCTCCACCTGCGACTCCAGCACTAGCATCAACTCCACTGCTCCAGCCGGAGTTTGTCTCACCACCTCCAAACGCGGAGGAATATTTGGACGCTGACAACGATGATGATGTCGAGCCGAGGTACCGCACCATCAACAACATCCTTGGAGAGGCGTCACCACCTGGCCTTGCTGCACGTCAGGTAGCTGCTGAGCTCCATCTGTAGATTGAGGAGGAGCCAGACACCTTCGCCGAGGCCGAGAAGCACGAGTCTTGGCGTCGCGCCATGATCGAGGAGATGGACTCCATCGAGAGCAACCGGACATGGCGTCTGGTGCCCCTTCCACCCGGTCATCGACTGATCGGATTAAAGTGGGTGTACAAGGTGAAGAAGAACGCCGCCGGTGAGGTGATCAAGCACAAGGCACGGCTCGTCGCGAAGGGGTATGTCCAGCAGCCAGGCGTGGACTTCGACGAGGTCTTCGCACCCGTAGCTCGCATCGAGTCAGTGCGGCTGCTACTGGCACTCGCCGCGCAGGAGGGGTTGCTGGTGCACCACATGGACGTCAAGTCTGCGTTCCTCATCGGCGAGCTGGTCGAGGAGGTCTACGTCAGGCAGCCTCCCGGCTTCATCTTCAACGGCCATGAGGACAAGGTGCTGCGCCTGGACAAGGCACTCTATGGACTTCGTCAGGCACCGCGTGCGTGGAATATCAAGCTCGACGAGACGCTGGTAGCACTCGGCTTCAGCCACAGCGCGTCAGAACACGCTGTCTACACTCGCGGCAAGTGCGCTTCTCGTTTGTTGGTGGGGGTCTACGTTGATGACCTCATCATCACCGGGAACGACGCTAGCGAGATCGCCAAGTTCAAGTGGGAGATGAGCGCCAAGTTCAAGATAAGTGATCTCGGCTTACTCTGCTTTTATCTTGGCATTGAGGTGCATCAAGGTGGCGACGACATCAAGCTGTCTCAGGAGGCGTACGCACGCAAGATCCTAGAGCGTGCGGGCATGGCGAGCTGCAATCCATGCCATCTCCTATGGAGCTCCGCCTGAAGCTGTCGAAGGCTAGTACAGTTGCGCCAGTGGACGCCACTGAGTACCGGGGCCTTGTCGGCTGCCTCCGGTACTTGGTGCATACTAGGCCGGACATCGCTTTCGCCGTCGGCTACGTCAGCAGGTTCATGGAGAACCCCACTACCGAGCACCTCAACGCGGTGAAGCGTATCCTACGCTACATCGCAGGCACGATCGACTATGGCTGCTACTACAAGTGTGGCAGTAAGGAGCTGAAGCTGCTTGGGTACAGCGACGCTTACATGGGCGGCGACATTGATACAAGGAAGAGCACCACTGGCGTGCTGTTTTTTCTAGGCTCCTGCCCAGTGACTTGGCAGTCCCAAAAGCAAAAGGTCGTCGCGTTATCGTCCTGCGAAGCGGAGTATATTGCAGGGACGACGGCGGCTTGTCAAGGTATATGGCTGGCGCAATTGCTTGCAGAGCTGAAAAGCGAGCAGCGCACAGCCTTCCTGCTGAAGATGGATAGCCAATCGGCTATAGCCCTCAGTAAGAATCATGTTTTCCATGACCGAAGTAAACACATGAATGTGAGATTCCATTTCATTCAGGAGTGTGTTGGAGATGGGAAGATGGACATTGAGCATGTCCGCACTGAGGAGCAGATCGCCGACATTTTGACGAAGCCGCTCCCGCGAGATCGTTTCTGCGAACTGCGTGTAAAGCTGGGCGTCGTCAAGATCGGCAAAGAACTTCAGGCTTAGGGGGTGAAATGTAAGCATGACATGTAATCCTGAGTTCTTGCTTATTTCCTTTTGTTACACATAGCGTTGAGCTTGGCATGGAAAATCTCCTCTCGAGCGCGTCCTTGTATGGTATACGTATGTATGCATGCATGTATGGTATTGTGGACGGCAGGATTAGCTTGCTTGTTTCTCACGTATGCGTCCATGTATTTCTTATTTCTAGCTTTCCTATTGTAGCGTCGAGATGTATATATATACTAGCCTAATGTATTGAGAAAAGCTGTAGCGGTTTGCACAGCACCAAAAAAAACCTGTGTCTCGTTCTCTGTTCTAGCGAGTTCGTGATAATCGCCGGAGTTCTGATCATCGCCGGAGAGAGTTTCCTGCTGACATTGCCGACCACAGCAAGGTGGCAGGCCAGGCCCGCCCTTGACAAGGAAGAGGCATGTGATCCAAGGCGCGAAGAAGAAGTTGACGCGGATGGGGTGGTGGAGCTCGCGTCGGACCTCCTCGAAGTAGAAGACGACCTTGAGGAGGTAGATGAAGGAGACGAGCGTCATGAGCGTGGCGGAGACCCACCAGAGCAACGGCGGGGCTCACGTGCAGGAACGCCGTCGACGGCTCAGACGTACTGCAGCGTCTTCCACAGCATGGCCAGGCGCACATCCCTAACGCGTTGATCGGGAACCGCAGCAGGAACTCGATCGGTGTCCTGTTGGGCCTTCCACACGTGTCCATGCGCAGCCGCGACAGGGTTTTGTGGAGCGACCGCTGCGACACCGACTGCATTGTGGTCTTCACAGCCTCATCGGCATCAGCTGCTGTTGCACATGGTAGTTGGCTCACGGTGGTGACTGGTTGTTCTAGCTGTGGTTGCACACTACACATCTCCTGCTTCCCGTGTCGATGTAATGGTCAGACAAACGTGTGGTGTGTACCCAAACTAATGGCTATTAACTTAGTACGATGGGTGTCTGGTTACCATGAAATAAATTATAAAAAATTATAGAAAGGATAAAACATAAATAAATATGTACTGCCTCCATCTTAAATTATAAGACGTTTGACTTTTTTAACTCCAAGTTTGACCACTCGTCTTATTCAAAAAAAAATATGCATACATAGTCAAATTTAAGTCATTCTTGAAGAACTTTTATTAATAAAGCAAGCCACGATAAAAGAAGTGATATTTTGCAAAAAAAAAAAATTGAATAAGCACAGCCAAACTACCCTGTCGCACACTACACATCTTCCTATTTATTTTTAATCTTTTTTTAAAGGATTTCTAAAACTAATCTCGCTAGAAAACTATTTCCAAAACTAATCCGTTTGGCCACACTAAACTTCTAAGCACAGCCAAACTACCCTGTCGCGCCCAGCTGCTTGGCGCATCAGGGGCGCCACCGTGACAAGCGGCTAACCCAATGATGTGGCTAGGTTGCCGCGCCATCGAATCTGGCCCGGCCCCTGCCGTGCCATCCCACCTAGCACGACAGTGGCATACAGAGCCAACATGGGCCCCTTCCCTCTCCCCTGCTCATCTTCTACCTGCAACTCTCACACTCAGGAGGAGGCGACAGGTGCCCAAACCTGACCACTTGGGACCGGATTTTGGTGGAGATCCACACCCACTTTCTCCCCATGGCCTAGGGTAAGGTATTGTCCCACTTCTTTGCTTGTTTCATGATTGAATTGAGGAATATACTAGTTAGCTAAGGTTGGAAGCAAATTTGATTATGAAAACTTATTTAGGTAGACCGGTTAATCTACAAACACGATGACTGGAAGAGGTTCTGATTCTGAGGTTATTTTGAGTCTTCTTACATGAATGATGATCAATCAAAAAAGGGGTATGGCGGGGTCATGATTTATGGACGGTTGCTTATTGTGTGAACTTACGCGTTTCATTTCATTCGGCTTCATGTGCACATCTTGTTTGTTTGTCCAAATTTAAATGATATATATAAACCTAATTTCATTTTTGTTGATAGTTTCTGTTTATCCAAGCACTTATGCTTGCCTTCGTCAGATAGTAAAATTCCTAGAGCTAGCTAGAAAGGAAAGGAAGTATAAAACAACAGATTAAAGCATCGCAGACGAACAAATTAATGGATGGCCGCCTTAGAGCCCATTTGGCACACCCCTGGGTGCTCTGGCTTCACTACTGGTGTGTGCTGTAGCAAGGAGCTGGCGAAGCCAGGGATTGAGGCTTCCCCAGCTCCGGCTCTTGCTAGTTCATTTTCTGTCTTGGGAATCAAAACAACTCTTGCTACAGTAGTTTTTGAAGCCGGAGCCTCCCAGAGCCCTGCCAAAGAAGGCCTTAATCTGACAAATCAACAATTAACCACCAGGAAACAAAACCACAACTACTATTGCACAAACATCGTTCATCTTAGTGTACAACGCCAACTCATCATCATCTCGACTTGCCCCTGAAATGCAACGTGAAACAAGAGACACACACATGCAGCTCACTTGCACCATCAATCAATCCACGTACGCGCCCTCTCCGAAAGACAATGGAGTTGCATAGTTAACTAGCTTTAGTTGCCGGGGACGAAGTTAGTGGCGTAGGCCCAGGCGTTGTTGTTGACTGGGTCAGCCAGGTGGTCAGCGAGGTTCTCGAGCGGGCCCTTGCCGGTGACGATGGCCTGGACGAAGAAGCCGAACATGGAGAACATGGCGAGGCGGCCGTTCTTGAGCTCCTTCACCTTGAGCTCGGCGAAGGCCTCGGGGTCGTCGGCCAGGCCGAGGGGGTCGAAGCTGCCGCCGGGGTAGAGCGGGTCGACGACTTCGCCGAGCGGCCCGCCGGCAATGCGGTAGCCCTCGACGGCGCCCATGAGCACGACCTGGACGGCCCAGATGGCGAGGATGCTCTGCGCGTGGATCAGGCTAGGGTTGCCGAGGTAGTCCAGGCCGCCCTCGCTGAAGATCTGGGAGCCGGCCTTGAACCAGACGGCCTCGCCGAACTTGACGCCGTTGCGGGCGAGCAGCTCGGGGAAGACGCAGCCGAGCGCGCCCAGCATGGCCCAGCGGGAGTGGATCACCTCCAGCTCGCGGTTCTTGGCGAAGGTCTCGGGGTCGGCGGACAGCCCGGCGGTGTCCCAGCCGTAGTCGCCGGGGAACTCGCCGGTGAGGTAGCTCGGGGGCTCGCCGGAGAAGGGGCCAAGGTACTTGACGCGGTCGGGCCCGTACCAGGGGCTGCCGGACGCCGCCACCTTGGGCTTGGCCGCGGTCTTACGCATGGTGATGCGGCCCTCGCCGAAGGAGCCCACCTTGATGGGGGTGCCGGCCATCGCCGTGGAGGAGATCGACATGGTGGAGGCGGCCATTGCTGAGCTGCGAGCGTGAGAGTGTTGGTCCGGTTGATAGCTGCTGCTGGTGGAGTGTACCGGGGCGGGCGCGTCCGGCTAAATAGCGTCGGGAAAGCGAATCGGGTCCTTATCTCGTGGAATCTTTAGCCGAGTCGCCATTGGCTCGCCGGAGGTGAGGTGGGTGGATGGGGTGGCTGATGTGGCCGCGCACTGGCCACCAGGTCTCCGCCAGATATTCTCACCGCGCCGGGTGAGTGGCCAGCGGGTTTTTGTCTTTGCCGAGGGTTTTGCCGTGGCCGGTGCCCCCGCCGTGAATTTTGGCTGGGGATTTTGCCGTGCCCGGTACCCACGTTGGTGAATTTTGCGGCGTCTCCAGGTGTTGGGCTCGCTGGCGTCCTATTGGCCGGTTGATCCTGGTAGATATTTCGGCTGGTGTGACGTGGCCTCTTACTCCTTCGGATTGTTCTAGATCAACTGAGCCATCTGTGGCTGTGGTTGCCTTGATTAGTTGCAGTTGGGTTCATTAGTTCATGATGACGCTCGGGTTAGGTGGGCTAGGCTCAAAAGTTCAAGTCAGATTAGTTTTGGGCTGGGCCTTATTGGAGCTCACCCGATTGTTTTGCAAGGGAAAAAGTCCATTTTGCCTCCATGAACTATCCTCGAAGTCTAGTTTTCCTCCCTGAACTCGAAAACCGGGTAAACCACCTCCCTCAACTTTTAAAAATATTCATTTTACCTCCCTAACCCGATTATAGGTGGTTTTATCTTTTTCTTTTTTATTTATTTTAGCTGTTTTTTTTTAAAATCACAGTAAATCACAGAAAAATAATAAAATCCATTTTTCTTGGACTCGACATGAGTAGATATACACACTAAATATATAATATGGTATGCTTTAGTACAAAGTTTTTGTTGTAGCTTTAGATCTGTGCTTTTCTGCAATTAATTCGAAGCTGCAATTTCTATGGTCCAATTATGGTGAATTTTTTATGGTGGGCTAATTATTATATGATTGAACTGTAGTAAAAATTTCATGCTCATTGGATCATGTATAATTGAGTTATAGATTTATTTATTTTTATGATTGTTAAATAGTTTTAAAATAGTTAAAAGTGTGTAAAAATAGAAATGGGTATGAAATTTTTACTACAGTTAAAGCATATAATAATTAGACGACCATAAAAAGTTTCACCATAATTGGACCATAGAAACTGCAGCTATGAATTAATTACAGAAAAACATATATCTAAAACTACAGCAAAAACTTTTTAGTAAAAAATATCATATTATATGTTTACTGTGTACATACAACAAAATTGGAGTTTCCATTTTATGATTTTTTTGTGATTTACTATGATTTTTCAAATATTTAGCCAAAATAAATAAAAAAGAAGAAGACAAAACTGCCTTTGAAAACCACCTATAACCGGGTCAGGGAGGTAAAATGAACGGTTTTAAAAAGTTGAGGGAGGTGGTTTACCCGGTTTTTGAGTTCAGGGAGAAAAACTAAACTTTGAGGATAGTTTAGGGAGGTAAATGGATTTTTTCCTTTTGCAAGGGAAGATAGGGACATCTAACCATTGTTGGTCCGTGGGCAATGAAAACTCTAAATTACAGAAAAACAGAGATATAAAACTACAATAAAAACTTTGTACTAAAGAATATCATATTATATGTTTACTGTATACATCTACTCATGTGAAGTCCAATAAAATTGGATTTTCCATTTTATAATTTTTTTATGATTTACTATGATTTTTCAATATTCAGCCAAAATAAACAAAAAAAAGAAGAAGAAGACAAAACTGCCTTTGAAAACCACCTATAACCGGGTCAGTGAAGTAAAATGAATGGTTTTAAAAGTTGAGAGAGGTGGTTTATCCGGTTTTTGAGTTGAGAGAGAAAATTTTAACTTCGAGGACAATGAGGTAAAATAGATTTTTTCCATTTGCAAGAAGATAAAGGACATCTCACCGTTGTCGGTCCGTGGGCGATGAAAACTCCAGATGGTAGTATATATAAAAAAAAAAAACCCTCCAGATGGGCCGCGTGCAGCCGGGTACCCGAGTAGGCCCGGTTCTGTCGATCTGTGGAGACACGTTGCGAGTCCCAACTCCCCAACCCGACCGGAGAGCGGAGAGACCGGGCTCCGCTTCGCTCCGCCGCCGGCGGCGACCATGTTCCTGGCGTCTATCTTCGTCTTCCTCCTCGTGTTCGCGCTGCAGCTTCTCGACCGCTACCTCGACCTCGCCAGAAAGGTCAGCGCAGACCCCCTCCCCTGCTCCCCATCGCGCGTTGCGCCTCCCATCCGTCTTCTCGTCTGGAGCCCTGGATCATCCGTGAATTCTGATTGGGCGGAAGAGTAGCCTGCCAGCGATTCCGTCTATTCTGGCCATGAATTGGACCTCTGATCCCGAGGAAACTTTTTCTATGGCACTAGACAATTTGGATTTTGAGGCAAATTTCTGAGCCATTGGGCGACTGTGGAATGCAGGCTCGAGTAGTCGAGTCTTCCCGGGTCTCCCTATCTGTTGTAGCCTGTAGCCTGCGGTTTGGTATTTAATTTCGCTCTAGTGTTTTCACGTGTCACTCATGCGTTCTGTGCTTTATGATCCAGAGGGGAGCACATAGTGATGAGCTGATCAAACTACGGCTTGAAATCAAGCAACTTTTGAAGGAGGCCGATCAGTTGTCAACGTAGGCAATTAACCTCGCTTTTGCTGTGACTCCACTAATCTTTATATAATTGTTCCTGATTCAAAGTTTCACTATTAATCGAACTATCGAAGAATGATTTCCGACTGCAAATTACTCCTCGCCTCTTTGCTCCTATGTCTGCTGTAGGCCGTCCACATTTGCACAAGCTGCTAAACTCAAGCGCTTGGCTGCTGCCAAGGAGAAGGAACTGGCAAAAAGTGAGTGCAGTGCTGAACTCCCATTGTCTTGTTCTGTAGCTATTCGTCTTGGCCTCATCGCCTGTAATACAGTACCGGATGGCCCCGTATTTTTGGAAATGCTAGATAATTGTATTCCATAGCATTGTTGTTGTTTGTTTGGGAGCAAATCTTGCTTCTTTGTTATTTGTGCAAAATGAATTGATGCTGCCATGATGTATTTTAACATTCATAAGTTTTTTTTTCTTCGCTTTGCCTGCTTTACAGTGCAGGAACAGGACCTTAAAGGGAAGCAATCCTTGTACGACAAATACGCAAAGTTTTTGTTGGTCACTAAGGTGTTCCTCTGTGAACTACCTTTTATGTCTGGTTTCTTGTTTTGCCATGCACTATACCTTTTGAATACTAATCTTGTTCATCAAATAGGTAATAATTTATGCCGTGCTCGTTCTGTGCTTCTGGAGTACTCCTGTTACTACAGTCCCCCAACATCTTCTACAGCCATTCGGTATGTCAATGCCACTCGCCTGAGTGTTCTAGATTGTTTGTTACTCAGTATTTGCTCCTTAGGTGATGCACAAGTGACTAGTCTGTTTATTTGTCAATAGAATCTATCCACATATTAATAGTCTGGTTGAATTTTGCACAACCTGAATGTGAGAACTATGAGAGGAAATTTTCACATTCCTAACAACACTGACCCAATATGGGGAGCAACTTACTTCCCACATGCATTTCACAACTACTGCTAGAATACAAGTTTATATGATCTACTATGCATATAACATACAAGTACTATGGTAGAAAGGACATGAATTGTTGACCTGAAAAAAGGTAACTTGTTTGTGCAATCCAAGTGATATCTAAAATGTCAATATTGCATCACTAGATCCATTTTCAGATCAGGAATATATCTATTTGCCTTTTGTGTTGTCGAGTAGCAACATTGTTCCTAGATGGATATCCTTCTGTATGCTGCCTTTGCCGTCAGAAAACATTCCCTTTTAATTGATTACTCTTGATCCCTTGCATTTATATATGTGGTTCATGTAACCAATAATAATAATGGTGACACTTCAATTGTTTTTACAGGAAAAGTGTTTTCCTGGAGAGGTGTTGATACTGCCACCGGCCATGTTGTGGTAAATACTAAATACTATGGAGCTTTTTAAACTTTTTGGGACACTGCAGTTAAGATAGTTTTATGCGACCCATTGGTAACATGCTGGCATGAACGGAAGAAGTAACATCATTACGTCCGAGGAGTTAGCTTAGCGTACTCGTATGTATGAATGTGGATTGTTCCTTGGATGATCGGAGAAAACTACTTGCTCCAAATTTCCCTACTAGCCCTTGACAATGGCGTGGCTTGTATGCAATGTTACTAGGTAGAAATCTGCACCTTCTTGTTTTTTCGCAGTACCTGATTTGGTGGTTGCCTTTGTGCAGGTTGGAATACTCCCATGGCTGTTTTTGACCTCTCGGGTCAGCAATCTGCTGTGCCAAAAATTCGGCTTCGTGCTCGTGCGTCCGTAGCTCGTTTCCACGAGAAAGTCAGCAAGTTGCTGCACCTAAACAAGACTGCCAGCTTTGTGCTTCTATATCTTTGTATAATCAATTGTTCACTTCTTGTCCACTCTATAGGCATATTTCTTGTGCCGTGTGCTCAAGCGGATACGTGCAAGAACTTGATTTATAAGTTACTAGTAACTGTGGATGGTGCGTGCTCTTCGTTTTTCCTTTCCCTGTCGCGGGCATCCCTGTGTTGTTGCTGGCCACAGTGGAGATTGGAGAGGTCCCAACGTCTGAAACTGTTTCCTTCTCCAGCGAAGCCGTGGTGTTCTTGGCACTTCGGCAGGCCGGGGGCATCTCTCAAGTCTGTGAAAGAGGATACGGTTGGACCGTCACGTCCGTCAGCCCGTGCCCGTGCTCGCATCGCATGCACCTGCTCCAGGCTAGTACTACCAGGGGCTGGTTTAGTTCTGAAAATATTTTACGAAATGCTACTATAACACTTTTTCGTGTTATTTAGTAATTAGTGTCCAATCATTATTTAATTATATTTAAAAGATTCGTCTTGTCCATTTCGTCTAAACTATGTAATTAGTTTTATTTTTTATTTATATTTAATGCTCATGCATGTGTTAAAGATTCGAAGCCAAGCGGCCAGGACGCCACAGCGTCTCGTCGGAATGCTAATTTGGCCGTTTGCCGGGCGCCGGGCGGCTCCCTTTCCCCGTGATGTCCCGATGTGCTGCGCCACCCGTCGGATTTCCTACGCTGCTGCAACGCCCGACGCCGAGCAGTTGGCACGCCAGGTCTGATAGTGCGCCGAGCAGTGTGCCGCGCGCTGGCGGCCGGCGCTCTATCGATCGCACGCGGCCGTGCCCATCTGCAGATCTGCTCGCCTCGCACCACCGAGCCCTTTGCTTCTCGGCGCCGCTACGTCATCACCCACCTTGGGGATAGGCGGCGACGAGTCGTGCAGCAAAAACTGTAATCGGATTTGACTCACGACATCTACTGCTGCTTCAGTACTGTCCGATCCGATGACCATCCATGTTTCGTTAGAACTTTTAGACTTTTTATTATCTTGCCGAGTGGATATTGGGAACCCCCAATGGCACAAGTCAGTTACTATCTCTAAGTCAATCTCTTTAATAGTACTAACTTTTAGTAAAAGACTCATAATTTAATTATGCCCACATGACACTTTCACTGGATCTTTAAATGTGTCTATAAACCAAACTCTTGATCAAGAGCTATCTTTTCTTCCTCTAAAATATAAAAAATAGTTAGAGCTAGCTTAGCCATTGCGGGTGCCCCGCCGCTCACCACTGCCTGAGCTACGTCACCGCTCACCACTGCCTTTTCTATGACTGATGTCGCCGGCCACAGGTTTCGGGTTCGGGCCAAGCTTTGGGCATGTGCGTCAGCATTCAGCAAGGGCGGGTTCTCGGTCTCTCGGAGAATGTACGAGCACAGCACCAGGTTCTCAGTCTCTCGGAGAAAACAATGGGCACGAAGCTGGAGGCACCAGGTGGCAGTACCACCCCTTTACTGTTTTTTCTGTGTTTGTCTGCCCTTGCGTGAAAACCACATGGAGGAGATGCTTTTTTTTTTTGATACACGGAGGAGATGCTTTTGCTTTTCTTTTACGTGGGAGCCACCGCACTATCATCCTCTTTTCCAAAATCGTAAAGCAGCTATCCACCTAGAACCAGGGCTTATACAGGAATGGAAATGACACAGATAATAATTTTGGACTAACTGAAATCAAAACTTAAATATATGTAGAAGAATTTTAGATATCCACATGAACATAGGCAATATAAACCCCATTGTATGGGGATCCAAAGTAGGTTACGGTATGGACACATCCAACTACTTAAAGCCCATGATGTTTAAGAAACTAAAAATTTACAATCAATTTTATTGGTTGTTACTTGCTATCAACCTTGCTAATTACTACCGTTTGTAGCACTTAACTTTGTTATCGTGTGAGCTTTGCTTGTCTAGTTACATAAACCATTAATCCAAATGAACCAATGAACTTGAGTAATTTGTGTGCATTGGCCCGGTTTGAAACCACTTTCTCGCGGTGCCGGCTATGGGAATCGCATAATCTTACAAAATACCATACTGTTAACAAGGCCCTTGATGTTCTATGACTTTCTTCTGCTTCAATGACTTGTCATTAGTAATTATATGTACATAATCATATTATCAACCTATTTAACTCCACTTCTAGTTCGATTTCG
The DNA here is from genome assembly GCA_038087645.1 of Saccharum hybrid cultivar R570. Classification (NCBI taxonomy): domain Eukaryota; kingdom Viridiplantae; phylum Streptophyta; class Magnoliopsida; order Poales; family Poaceae; genus Saccharum; species Saccharum hybrid cultivar. Next base: position 6,577,077 of record JAQSUU010000366.1, on the reverse strand, counting down.
CTCCCCGGCTTCATACCGTTTCTAGCATAAAAACACATATTCATAATCACATCCTGTGCATAGATGGATTAGCACATAAAGTAAAGAAGGCATTATTCGCTCCGCTCTCATCCACTTTCATTGCTAGGTTTATACGTACCTAGCTAGCTAGCAAAAGCATGGAAACTTTAATTCCGTTCACAACTCTTGAGTGACAGGACTGTATTATCTAGATATGACGATTCTTTCTCAAAACTGAGCACCCTGGAATGGTGATCCTTCCCCAATTTAGGACGACAAGGTCTACATCTATTGCCATTCTATATTTTCAAGTGTGCTATAGAATAGTATCACATTACTTATTTTTGAGATTTAGGATTCATTATGATACATTGTAAGATCAGTGAAAGCATAATCGATAAGATCGTAAATCCTAAATCACACGGGAATTCCCGTGCTTCGGTGCACCTCACAGGATCATAGGACTAGCTAAAATAGTTTCTATGACTAAAATTGGAAAGCCATATAATGTTGAATGGATAGAATCGAGATTCTTACGGCACCAGAGGCCAAGGTGTCTTGATTTCGTAGTGATATGCATACTGTATGCTGCAAACTAAGATCCCAGGTGCTGCACAATCGACGTCCATGTTGTCACGCTCTGATCGACTCAACAGATCGGAACACACCCTACGCGGTTCAGCCGCTCACGCAAGCGGCATCGGCTACACCAGTGAAGCTGTACACACCACACCTCCCGTCCCGCTGGCGCACACGCTACTCACGTGCCCGCACCCGAAACGTCCCAAGAAAAAAGAGGGAGAAAACCCACCGAAAAGTCCACCCACCTCCCCTGCTCGCTCACGCCCCCTAACTAGAGATGGCAACGGGTACCCGAAATCTGAGTATCCGACGGGTATTACCCGATAAAGAGACGGGTATGGAATGAATTTTCTACCTGTGGGTATGTTATTGGGCAAAATCCTATACCCATCGGGTATACGGGTACGTGTGCGGGTGTATACTACCCATACCCGCATATCCGCGGGTAAGACATACCCGCAAAAATAACTAGCCAACCTCAGTTATTTTAACGCATATAAGTCATGAATTTGGTTCATTGAGACATCCACTATATTTCTAGTAGATTGTCTTTGTTGTAATGATGCTAATAATATTTGTTAGCATGTTTGTAACTTGTTGGAAGCTTAGAATGATTTATTTTTGCATGTGACTATTTGATATTTTTAGGTAATTTTCGGGTATGCTATCGGGTACGGGTTACCCGTCGGGTGAGAATTACCCGACGGGTATGGGTATGGAACTATTCTTTTACCCACATGCGGGTACGGGTAACCCGACGGATAAAATTTTGCGGGTGCAGGTACGGGTACGGGTACGGGTGAGCATTACCCGTCGGGTACGTACCCGACCCCAACACGCAACGCAACGACGCCCCCTCACAAAAACAGGGGGGGCAAAAAGAAAAAAATAAAGGAAAGAACGCCGACGGGAATGGGCAAGCAGCAGCAGGCGCCACCGGCGCGGCGGTCCCCGGCGATGTCGGCGCCTCCGCCGCCGAAGCGCCGGAAGAAGAAGGGCCGCCCGTCCCTCCTCGACCTCCAGAAGCGGAGCCTCCGCCTCGAGCAGCAGCAGCAGCGGAAGCAGCCCCAGGGGCGACGCGCCAACCGCCGGAGCGCCGGCTCCGCGGACGAGGACGACGACGGGCCCGCCTCCGGCTCCGGCCGCCGCGAGAAGAAGCTGCGCCTCGTCATGGGCCTCCACGACGGATCAGCCAAGGTGGGCGCCCCTCTCCCCCCTCCCCTCCCTCGATCTGAGCCGAATCCGACCCAATTCTGTCGATCCCGCGCGGAATTTGCCTAATTGGGGCGCCCCGGCCTCGGGCCGCGTACGGATCTGTGCAGCCGCGCGCCGCCCGAGGAATTTTCTTTGCTATTTTTGGCATGAAAAGGCAGCATTTATTTATTTATTATTTATTTATCTCCGTAGCGATGGGCACAGTGACGCAGTGGTCAACTCCGCTCCGCTCAGACCACCCTGAGAGGCGAGAGTTCTCCCAATCATTTGGAATAATCCTAAACCCTCGCATAGTCTCGTCGTGGCAATAATTGGCGAAATTTTTTTAAACGCCCCAGCTCCGAGCTTTTAAAGGCGTGCGCTTTTCGGGTTTGGTTTTTGTCAGCTTCTCCCGCGCCAAATTCCACTGCATTTAGCGCTCTCGTTATTGGTAACTGGCCCTTGTAAACGAAAGCTTACCCCACCTTTTATGCCGCTTTTTTTCCTATTACGGGGAGGTTTTCGATGCTCGTAAAGATTTTAATTTCGTATGTTCTGTTTTTAAATTTCTTTTTATCTTAACCGCTGCTGCCGCAGGGAGAAAAGACGAGGAAAGCGACGGATGGGCGTGAAGGTTGGTGCTCCTTGCTCCGTGGCATTTACTCTCAGATTTCCGCAGGCAAAAAAAATATACCTGGACAAATGTGCACAAAGATGCCATTTTTAATTCTGTTACTGTTGGAGGCATTCCAATTTTCTCGTCTTTAATTAATGCTCGTGCCTCTGTTTGCCCTGTGCTCATGGCTTGGATTTGTTCATTCGACAGAGCCGTCAGATTCCGGGCCCACAACACCTTTGCCGAACAAAAAGTTGTTGCTCTTCGTCCTCGACAGGCTACAGAAGTGAGTTGCTGTGCTCGTTGCTTGTTCTTCTTTCAGCTCCCCATTCTCAGCTCCAGGACCTCTCATCTTTGTGTATCCTGGTTTCTTGCAGGAAGGATACCTATGGTGTATTTTCAGAGCCTGTTGATCCCGAAGAGGTTTGTTTGCTTTAGTAGTGACGATACTATATGTTTGTTTTCTTTGTTTCGATTATCAAAACTGCTGATTTACCTGTTCATGTCCAATTATGGCCAGCTACCTGACTATCATGACATTATAAAGCATCCAATGGATTTTTCGACAATACGGAAGAAGCTCGATAAGGGGGCCTATTCCAACTTGGAGCAATTTGAGGTGGGTTACAGGATTTGTATGTTTTTTTATTGGATTTTCCTTCAATCAGCCAGCAAACTGTGGCTGTTTGCTTTGTAATAGCTAGTAATAAGCTGTTATCCTTTATTCAAAGCTTGGTCAGTTGCCACTGGGACCTCTTGCTCTACGCCTCTTCCCTGGTTGCATGTTTTAGGAGCTGATGTTTAGTCTCATGAACATCTGGCTTTTCCTGTTAGGTATTGTCTCTGATGGTGTTCCATGTGTACTGAATCCCATAACTCCAGACCTGATTTTTCTTGGCAATATAATCACGTTCTAGATTGATACAACATATATATTTTATCTTGTAAATTCTCTTATCAATTAATTAAGTAATGTAAATTTTAAATCAAGTTTACTCTGGTAATGTTCTTGTTCGAGTGAAGCACTTACGCCTAGGTTCTATTTTATTGGTTCCGTAAGAGCAGTTTTACTAGCAAAAAGTTTGTCCAACGCTATGTTTGCATTCAGTGACCTATCCAAGATTATTTCTATTACTATTGAGTTGCTCTACTTAGGCATATAAACCCAGTAGCTTGAAGGGAAGACCTGTTTCTTGTTCGAGATTCTGCGGTGTATCCTTTACTTATTTTTCGGCAGTTTAAGCATTGAGAGTAACATCTGATATAGACTGAGACAGAACTGTACTAAGTTAGCAGACAACCTATTACCTTCCTGGGTTTTTTTTTTATTGTGTTATGGGCCCTAACTTTTCTCGGGCATGATTTCTCTGGTTTCTGCTTTTCCAACTATCTGGCTGAGTTTAAATTAATATATATATACATTTATTCTGCTGACGTGCCTAGAAGAAACTCTCAAATACTCAGAGGTATCCTATGTTAATTTTTGTTTGAGGCAGTGTAGGATTGCGAACTTAACAGCATGGTCAATAACAGAAGATTTTACACATTAGAAACTTGCTAAGAGAACACTGCTATATGTCATTTGACCACCTATTGTACTTGCACGAGATCATCTAAGGCAGCTGGGATATCAATGTTCTCTTGCAAGTTTACACACTAGAAACTTGCTAAGAGAACACTAATATATGGTTCCAGACATATAACTAGGCAGGAAAGTGCAGTGTTCTGTTTGAAAATATATGAGCACAAGAAGTGCACAATATATAATGTAATCTTGTAAATGCAGTTGGGTTTTTTATTATCGTAAAGATGGTTAACACGCTGTTAGAAAAGATGAAATGTCCTTATCTCTTTAGAAGAGATGCCATGATGCATTTTTAGTAGTACATGACAAGACGGGGATGGACTCGTACACCATATAATGCGTTAAGTTCAAATATCACCTAGGGATTTAAAGTTCTAGTAGATGTGTAAAAAGTTACACAAGCACCATGCTTGGTGCTGCCTATGTTACTTTTGATAGGATGGTTTCAATTGAGAAAGCTCGTTATTTGAATAAAGGAACACTCTAAATAACATACGTCCTTCCCTTTTGCAAGTCATTCATGCCGTACTTTGGAAGGTGGTATATTAGATAATTATAGATGTTTGCTCTACATAGGAAGCTGTACCTCAGTTGCTATTTCATTAGTTATTATTAAGTATGTTGGACCTAAGTTGGAATAATGTGTTGTTTGAAAGATTAGGCAGGCATTTGGTAAAATGATATGAATACCTTTGTAATGCCTGAACAGGACACTATGCTTTAGGAGTTTAGGTCACCATTTTGCAGCTTTTGGCTAATGACTTTACTTCTAATGCTGACTTGCTACTTGATAAGTATCTGATGTGTATATACTGCTATAACATCATGGATTTGCCAACATGCATTTTTGCCACCCATTCGACTGTGTTGCATTGCATGGAACATCATTAATGCAAGCCATTTTTATCCCATAATCTTCTGTGTTCAAACATCTTTGCTGAACATTTCTTAAGAATGAATTTGCTAGTCAGCGCACATTTGAGTACTGTTGTGCTACTGCTTGACCAAAACTGCACTGAACCATGTGTATTCTCAGTGCTTGTTGAAAGCAATTACGCCTTTCGTGCAGTCATGCTAGAGAATGTCACATTTTTTCTGGAACGAATTTGAATATTCGGTATTGCTTTTATTATTCCTGCAGTCTGCTGCAAAGTACTATTTCTTTCCTGGCCTCAGAATGCTACTGACGTTTTATCAAGCTCATTCAACTTGACTGAAATTCTGATTTACAGGATGACGTGTTCCTGATAAGCTCCAACGCGATGTGCTACAATTCACCAGATACAATATACTATCGACAGGTCAAACATTAATCCTACATGTTATGATCTTTGAATATAATTATGAATTATGGTGTATTTAACACCCATATGCCATGCATAACAGGCACGAGGTATTCAAGAGATTGCTAAAAAGGATTTTGAGAATCTTAGGCAAGATAGTGATGCCAGTGAACCAGAACCGGAACCAGAACCCAAGCCGGAGCCGGAGCCAGAACCGGAAGAACCAAAGCCACAGCCTCGCAGGGGCAGGCCTCCAAACAAGAACAATGCCAAACAGAAAGTTGGGAAGCCACCAGCAGAATGTGCTACTGCAGACTTTTCTGGTGCAGCACTTGCTACTGTGGCAAATATTGGACGCCATGTACAGGCAGATGTTGATCTGTCACGAAGAGTAATGGATAAAGCGACGATTGCAGATGTTCTGAGAGCTTCTTTTGCCAATCGAAGGAATGAGCACAACTGGTCTGGCGAGCGGAAATTTGAAAGAATTGAAGATTACTCAGGTTTAACTTATCCCTTTTTTTCCCTCGTTCCTTCAAAAAATGTATCTTGAAGGGTAAACATTTAATGAGTACTAACTGAACAAAGGGCTAGGCATCCAATCTGGTCAATTCAATTTTCTTTTAACCTATGTCGTGGTCGCTCTTTTCTTCCAGGTTATGGGGGTACATGGTTCGCAAAAATGGGAAAGAGGCCAATTCTGATGGAAGATAGTCGCCGAAGCACATATTATGAGACTCAGCCTTCCAGTTCAATATATGAGCTGCCGGTATCGTCCTCCTACAATGGGACTAAGAAGCTGTTAGTACCAGTTGAGTGTCCAATCCAAATTCTGTCCTATAAGTAACTGATGATATACTAATATAATTTCAGCCTCCTATTAACATTAGAGAACAGCAAGACACGATCGTCCACACTTTAACACAATGTTTTTTTCATCAGGTTGGGGTTCAGTTACAGCAGTCCTATTCCCGCAGCCTGGCACGTTTTGCTGCACAACTTGGTCCTGTGGGCTGGGAAATTGCATCAAGACGAATCGAACGGAGCCTTCCTCCTGGAACAAAGTTTGGTCGTGGCTGGGTAGGAGATGGTGAAACACCAAACTCATTTCAGCCACCCGTACTAGCTGCATTTTCAGAAACAATGACACCACCAAGCAGTATAGCAGCATCAGGTGTGCAGCCATCTATGAATGGCCCCCCTGCCACAGAGGCCTGTCTTGGCAACGTAAGCCATCCGGTGGGATCTCAACCACATGCTATGCCATATGCTTCTACCAGTACCAGCACGGCGCAGAGGATGAATTCTGAAGCATTAGCAAGCCAGCAATGTGGATCAGTACCGCAGATATCGATAAACCGAGGTGGACTTGCTGTTGAGATGAAGGGCAACCCTAATAATCTTCACGGACACCCGGCCATGCAGCAAACTGTGAATGGTTTCAATGCCGTTCCAGGTGCTGAACCAGACTCTTAACTACACTCGTATGTTTAATATTCCATTAATCTCATGCCCATTGTAGTTGGATGTTCATGACCCTTCAAAGCTTTCTGCCTTTTTTTCAGGACCGATGATGTTCCCACCTGCGGCTCAACTGGTGGTGAATCAGATGCAGACACATACGGCTGATTGAGTAACAAGTAGACATTGAATCTACATTGTCAACATGACATTTGGATTGTGCCCGGTTCCAGTTCGTCGCGGGCACCAAGCGACAATGGCCTTGGGCCACACCCTGCCAGTGGCTTGGCACCCACCAACCTCAACATAGGGGGTCTGGTCGCCGTTGATCCGTTGCGCCGCAACCCGGTGCTGCAACTGTGAGCCTGTTGTGTAATTGCGTAAGTAGTAATTAGGATGATAACGTGCATAGATGTGTCAGGGTGGATGTTGTAACAGAGTTGAGTTGCAGTTTGGAGATTTAGCGATTCTGAATGTGTAGTAGAAAAACCACAGGGGAAACGAAACATCTGTATAGATTATTCAGGAGTTTTTTTTGGTCGCAGATGCGACCGAGCATGAAATCGTGCGAATCAGATTCTGTTGTTTGTATACATCAATCTGACGGTGTCCCCGGATTGCAGGTATACCACAGTTGTAGATAAGAAGTAGAAACACGCGGCAGCAACACGAAGATCTTGCCATGACAAACACACGCATGGATTCAGTCAATTCTCTGGAATAGTACTACACACACACTAATAAAGCGATGGATCTAGCCGATGGTCGGTCGGGGCAGCTAACTGGCCGGCGGATTCCAAGTCCAAGGCATCCGACACCGACTGCATGAACGCCAGAAAGTGCTCTATCTGCGCGCGCACATACGCATCGCAGCAGATCAAGCCGACACCGATCACGAAGAGCATGCACGAGATGATGCCGGTAGCGATCCAGTCTGTACGGGTGAGGCCGGAGGTAATGGCGCTACTGATGATAAAGCAAACGCCCAGGAACATGATGACAATCAGCCTCGTCGTCAGGTTCCACCACGACTTCTGCCGCAGGACCTCCTCGGCCTCTGCTATTATCGCGCCACGGTGCCGCCAGATCTCTTCCATCTCCTAGACGTCTGCTATTGTCAATGTCAAGTCATCGAATTGGTGCTGCTGCGCCACGGAGATGATCTCTGCTATTGACAAGCCATCGAATCTGATGAGCCCATGACTATCCAAGATATTCATGCAAAAAATTCTGTCATTGGTTCTAATATGGCAACTAGCATCTCTTACGTAAGTCCTATTCCATTTGGTGCTTTTATATGTGATGGCAAATATAGGAATAAGGATGATTTATTTACAGCTACCGGGTTGTTATCAAAGATATATTTTGGAGATGCAACATTGTTTAAGAGAAAAGATAATATGCCATTAAGGAGATATTTCTATACAGGCTCTACGCTGGAGGAGATGAAGGAGGAGATGAAGGGCAGTCCAACTTGAGCACGCTATGGTTTTCGGCTGTCCAATCTAAGTACGTCATGGATTTATTTGCTTAATTAAAGTAGTTTTCAAATAACATGATTAGCATTGTGGCCGCATTAGTTTACTATTTTCTAGGCTCAATTAGTTGGTCATGGTGCAGCGTGCACATGCTGGGCAAAACCAAATTGGTGGCCTTGTGGCCGAGTCTGTTTAATTAGCCTATATGCCTGCATGCATATATTAGGTAGTGGTCCGCTCCTTGTACTTTTAGTTTTGGATTATTTTGTGGAGTTTATTCCCGTCGAGCCGCCGCTCGTGAAACCCTAGATGGTATTCCCGTCAGGTTCTTCATCTTGAAGATTATCTTTCGGATTCTTGCGGATCTGCGTGGAGTGCATGATCAAGCTGACTCAGGTTGGGTGTGTCGCTTGGAATTCTTGAAGTTCCCAAATCTTCTGATCGTGTTTTATCATGGCCGCGGGTGGAAGGATTCTGTGATTTGGATTGCATCATCTTGTGTAAGCCAAATTAATTTTACTGCTGTCGCTGCTGTCAACATTTGATTATCTAAAGAAATTGTTGCCGAGGCAATTTCTCTTTGATAAATTCTGTAGGTTTGACCTGAGTAATTGCTCGCTTACGTCTCTAATGCTGGATACGTGAGATTAATCTAAGTAGTACTGCTGCTGCTATACTATTTCGTTGTGGCCGATTAAATTAATCCCATCCATATTTAATCTGCCGAGAGAATTTACCCGTGGACATCTATCATTGCTATTCCTGCAATTGGTTGCTTGTGATTGAGAAAAATATTCAGAGTTCTGATTGCTAGATCAAGAGTACACGGTAATTTATTTCCAATTATTTGAAGAGCTCGGTTTCTATTGCCGATCCAATCGTTCTGTACCGTGAAAGATTAGGCAAATTCTCGGACAGCGTAGGCGTGTCCTTATCAGAATCGGTGCTGCTGCGCCGCGGCCATGGTCGGCAGCACCAACCTCGTCGGCGACCATGCAAAAGGCTCCAGGCGCAACGTATATCAATTTGCGTAGGGTTTTTGGGTACCGGGGACTAATATATATTTGGTTAGGGGATTTTCTGAATACTAGTATAGTGCCATAGTACCAGTGCTAACGCTACGAGAACATTCGGATACATGCAAAATAGAACTGAAATATATGCAACCAGTTCTAATTTGTATGTACCCGAAACCAGTTCTAATTTGTATGGGCCCGAATGTTGCTGTAGCATTAGTACTATATTATATACCTCGTATGAAAGAGTGAATAGAGATTGTAACACTAAGTTATTCCAAACACAGAAAGAAGCGCTCTGTTAGAGAGGCGATGTTAGGACAAAAATGGATCAAGGACATCGCCTACAACCTCAACCATGAACTGCTGCATGAGTATTTCAGAATGTGGACAGCCATCCGATCAGCCCAACTAGACCTCCAAGATGATCAAGAAGATGAAATCATTTGGATTCTGGAAGGATCAGGGAAGTACTCGGCTAGCTCGGCATACAACATCCAATTTGTGGGTCAGGTAATTTCAAACTTCCCAAAACTTGTATTGAGGGCTTGGGCACCGCCACAATGCAAAGTTTTCCTCTGGTTGCTCTTAAAAGATCAGCTATGGACAACAGCCCGTTTGCAAGTCCGCGGATTGGAAAACAACTATTTCTATGCACTTTGTGAAAGGAACCCGGAGACGTACACTCATCTTTTCATCTGACCATACTCAAGGGAGATTTGGGACATGGCTACGACCTGGAGTGGCTGCGCCAATCTAGCGCCGGCCACTGGCCGATACAAAATGAAGTTGAAGATTGGTTCTGTAGCATGACAGAGTAGGGGTCGAAGATGTCACACACATTGGCAATCGTAACCCTCTGGAGCATCTGGAAGCAAAGAAATGCGGTGATCTTTCGAGACTCGAGGATATCAATGGACTCGCTCTTCTAAGTAATAAAGGACACCAGCTACACGTGGTCATATGCGGGAGGGAAAGTTTTATCCCTTTGGGTTGTTCCAATTTTGGGGGTAATTAACCCCCGTTTTCCTTAGCCTGCGCAGAGCCTCTGCGCTAGGCTGCGCCCCTTGCGCATGTAAAACCGATGTTTGATACGTCTATCCCTCTTATTATTAATGAAACGCCGGGTAATCGGGTCTTTAAAAAAAAGGCGGTTGGGAGAGAAAAAAGAACAAAATCAAGAAGCTGAGAAGAGCTGATGGAGCTGGTGCACCAATCCACAGGAGATGCAACAGCTAGGGACGGAGTATTTTTCTGCTCTTTTTTCGAAGGACGAAACTGTGCATCCTGATGGCATTGTCGAATTATTTGAGTGTACCACTCCAGCAATGAATTTGGACTTATGTAAACAGTTCACGTCCAAGGAGTCCCGCCGGAGATGTGGTCGACGCTAGCCAGGAAGCACATCGTGTCAAGGACTCAAGAAGGCCTACGCGCAGCGCCTAATGAAGGAGTTTGAGAACATCACCTTTAAGGAGGATGAGATGGTTTTGCTTTTGCACCTTGAGCGGTTTTGAAGATGATTTTGCTTATGGGCGCCCACATTAGTTAGAGGATGTAAGTTGGACTAAGTTGAAAGTTCGAGGTAAATCTGACTAGAATTATTTTAAAAAAAACTAAACAAATAATTAAAAAATAAAATAATTTATGAAAATATATTTTTACATGAAAAAACAATACAATTAAAAATTCCAAAACTAGTTTAATCTTAGAAAATTCATAGAAATTTTGGTTTAGCTCGAAAAATTACGAAACTAGTTTTATTTCTTTTTCTAAAATCATGCTCTATGCTATTGTGCCTAGCTTGAAATATCTTGTTCATGTCACTTGATTCTGTTTATTTGTACAAATACCATGACTCATGTGCTACCATTTAGATTTTTCCTGTCACGTTACGCTCCATAATTCATTGCACTAAAACGTCGTTTAATTAATAGTTTGTAAAACTTAATTAAGTATATTAACGAAAGGGTGCATGCATGCATAAGTGGGGCAGGGTGAATGCATCCATGCAGTTTAACTAACTACTTTAAAAAATTATCTAGGGCAGGGACCAGGGCCCACTACGGCCCTAATGATGCTTCACTAGCGCTTCTATGTAGTTCGGAGGATCAATATCAACTAATTGTAACAGATATGAGAACTTCTACTAGCAAATAAACACCAAAATGAGTCCATCAAGATTCAAACAGTTTTAAGCACCATAACACGGAGCATGATTTCAGAAAAAATCTAAAACAAGTTTCATAATTGTCTGAGCTAAAATATTTTTTCTATGAGTTTTCAAGATTAAACCATGTTTAGGATTTTAATTGTATTATTTTACATGTAAAGATATAATTGAATATTTTTATTTTTTTTTAATTTTTTGATATTTTCTGTAAAAATGCTTCTAGTCCGATTTACCTCTTGAACTGTTAACTTAGTCCGATTTACCTCATCTGACGTAGCGCCACATCAGCAAAACACCAGGATGCAAAGGTGAATGGTAGAGGTTAAAAACTGGCTTTATATATCAAAGAAAAAAATCGGATGACGATGATAGTCGAGGGATGTAAATTGATTTCTTCCTAAAGATTGTGCAGGATTTTTTAGCAAATAAAGATTGTGTAGTTTTTCTTTTTTTTTTCTTTAGGAAATAAAGACTGTGTAGTTTTTTTAGAAACAACCCCCTTCTTTTATTGATCACCAATTATATTACAAACTCCAAATGGAGGAGAGATGAGCCACACATGCCTACCAAAATCTAAACTAACAGAACTCTTAGCTAACTGATGTGCATCAAAATTCGATTGCCGCCCTTCAAAATCAACTATGGCGAAGCTTTCCATTCTTCTCTTGATCTCGAAGATGATAGGACCATATATCCCAAAACCAGCCCCTTGGATACTCCTTGCTGCATTAGCGCAGTTTGTCGCCACTCTCACAGTTTGGAGGCCTAGGTCATCCACGAGAGCGAGGCCATCATGACATGCAAGTGCTTCCCTCCGAGAGGCCTTCCAGGACTAGAACCGAGGCACCAGGAAAGTGCCTTCTCCATCCCTCGCAATCGCCACCACTACCACTCTTCTAGTATTTTTTGATAATGCAGCATCCACATTAATCTTGATCGCTCCGTTGGGTGGCCTAATCATCGCAGGCTGGGTGACATCATCTGCTTCTTCTTGGACTCCGGTTTGATCAGCTCCCGCTCCGTGACAAAACACTCAACAAAGCAGTGGGTGGATAGTGGGCTCTGGAATTAGTCTTCATATATCGCCTTGCGTCTCACGTACCAAATTGCCCACAAACGCACCACTACCCATATCATCTCCTCTTGCTTTAGATGTTGCAAAAGCTCTGTCAGCCATCCCCGCACACGACACATCTTCTCCGCCGGCGTTGGACACTAGCTCCGCTATCTCAACTTCTCTAAACTCCAAACACACTTGCAACATTGCAATCAATCAAAGAATGCCGCCATGAGTCTGGTTGCCCACATAGAGAGCAGCCACCATGTGGCGCCATGTTTCTGTTGTGACGAACATCCCCAATTGGTATTGAATTCCGGTCTACATGATAGCGTCAATGTTGTCTACATGACAGCCAACCCCGTTCATCACTGCTAGACCAATCACATCGAGATCGACATCCACTTCGTCTGCGAGAAGGTCGCGCTTGGTGAAGTTCGTGTCCTACCTGTGTCGTCCTCACGTCAGTTAACGGACATCATGACTAAGGGCCTGCTTGTACAGTTATTCACTGATTTTTGATCCAGTCTATGCATCCGTGAACCTCTTGCTACGACTACGGGGTGTCAGATGTGTATATATCCAGGGTTTTAATTGTAATTGTATTGAGCTTCTTGCGGCTATATATATGAAAGTCACTCCTCCCTAATGGAGTGAGGTGTTCTCCCCATTTCTTTCTACAGACGCCATCAAGAATAAGCAACACTGAGTGGTAAACATTGTAAAACGGTAGAAGTTCACCAAGTGAATCCAGCTTAAAAATGTCAATGAGCCTTAGTGTTATAGCCCTTAAAATTCCTCTAATATTGAATTCTTCAAAACGGAACAACAAAGAGATACCTAGTAGAGATATAAAGGTCAAACAAATTTTGATCAGAACATCTTAGGCACATAAACTAGTGATATTGCAGCATGCGACACACACAAACCAGAGTTAGCTGTAGGAGGGTGCAAAATGTGCAATCTGGGAAATGATCTCTTGTTGGATTTGGTGTACTTGCCCCTGAATCAATTTCCATTGCTGGTCTCGAAGAATATGTGCTTACAGTAGAATCAATCAAATAGGACGAAAAGAGTACCTATGAACACAAAAATAGGTCAAACAAATTGGTGAACTAAAAACGTATTAAGCACAGAAACTAATGAAGTAGCAGCATGCAACGAACTAGAATTTACAGGTGGCCTAGGGCTATCAACTAGGTAATGAGATCCAACAAACTCTGGTTTGTGTAATGTTTGATGGAGTTATCTCTAGGATCATACCTTTTGCATTTCCAAAGTCAACTTGTCAGTATAATGTTTGATGGAGTTGAATCTGCATCTGTAAACAACTACGAAATTACGAATTAAACAAATTAAAAGATGCATAAAAATAAGCATGGTCTTCTTCTATTGAAAGAAGATGACGAGTCAAAATATATAGCTCTTAAAACTAACCAGCATTGGTCCCTTGGCAGTCCAGATGAGGCTACAACGGTGAGCGACTGTAACACCCTGTGTTTTGCATCATGTTAAAAACCACTAAAATTTAAACTTTTTAAATCTTTTCAACAAATTAAAACTTGATTGGTTATTATTGGCGAAACCACTTTTAAAAGAAAATGTTTTCCAAAACCATGCATAAAAAATCCACCATATGCATTTTTGGGTCTCGTAGGATTTAATTGTAGTGCTAGAGATATTTCCTAGGGTTAGAAAATCATCGTCTGCACTTTGTTTGAATGCTGCTTGAGTGCTTGAATACTTGGTTGATTGAGTGCATGTTTGTTTGTCCCAGAATTTATTTGGCACTAAATAATTTTCTTTGGCTTTCTCCACCAAATAGTTCCTTGACCTCTCCCTTGCTTTACCAAGTCCACCACATTTCAAAACCAATTTGAAATCGCTCTAGAATGTGCTTAGTTTATTTTCTGGGAAATTAGAAAGGCAATTCATGAATGGGAAATGGAACTCGGGCTCAATTCTCCCTCTCCCCTCTCTGGCCCACATCGCGGCCCACCTTTCCACCTTCCGCTTTGGGCCGCCACCAACCCAGGCCGCACGCGCGCCCACCTTAGGCCTGCACGACCACACGGCCCAACCAAGCGCAGCCCAGCAGCACAGCAGCCCTCCTCCTCTCCCTTCTTTTTACCGAGAGGTGGACCCCGCCTTCAGTTTCATCTTCTCCAAGGAGTCAACGACTCCACTGTGAGGACTGTGCGGCACTGCCTCTCTCCATTATCGCCACCCCCGTTCGAACCTCCCGCCGAGAGCAAGTTCGTATTTCCCGCTGAGCATGCCCACGTGTGTGGATGATGAAAGGTCCTTATTTGGTTTTGGTAATTGAGTGACAACCTTAGGTGGACTAATTATGTTTATGTGAGATACACAGGTGATTAGTCCACATGTACATGTGTGTAAGCAACATATGCCATGACGGTGAAGATGGCTCGGAAATGTTGTAAAGCTTACACATGTATTGATGAAGGAGCTCATTGTATATGAGACATGACATGGAGTCGTGTGATCAAGGTGGAGAAGATCAAGACATGACTTGGCTCGATGGACCGGTTACAAGTGTGAAGGGCAAGTCGGAGGCTTTGAAGCGAGGGACCGCGTGTGACGGTGAAGCTTGAGCAAGACTTGGCGCTGATGGACCAACGCAATGGTGAAGAGCAAGTTAAGTCAAGATCGATAAACCAATATGATCATGTGATGATATAAAATGGATCATATCATTATTGATCGTGTTGGTGCATGTGTTGCATCGACATTGGAGGAGATGGAATGGAATGCACAAGGCAAAGGTATATTTGTAGGGCTTTCTATTTCACCAGTCATAGGTGTGTAGAGAAGTGCATGACCGAGTTTAGGATAGATGACCGTACTATCAAGAGGGGCAAACTTGTTTGCATATCGGTCATCTATGCCACTTGAGCGATCTAACTTTGCATACATGTTAGGATCGAGTGGCGTGGTAAAAAGAGTGCTAATCCTTTGGAAAAATGTTTGTGAAATGTTAACACACATGCATATGGTGGTGTACACTTGGTGGTGTTAGCACATTTGCAAAGGTGAAGAAGTTGGTGAAGAAGAGGAGGCGAAACCGGGCTCGGGGTGCTGCCTAGGTGGCACCGCCACCCCTTATCCAGTGCACTGCCACCCCTATGGTGGTGACCACCTGGACTTGGTCGAGAGCGGCCTGTTTGGGTGGTCACCGGACACGGCGGTGTACACCGCCATGGGTGCGGCGGTGCACCGCTAGGTATGTCCGGTGCCACCGCCATGGTCACCGCCCCATTTTTCCAGAGGCTGAGGTTTTTAGGGGTGTTGGCCGGGTGGTCACCGCCACCCTTAGGGTGGTGCCACCGCCACCCCTGTCCGGACAGCTCTATTTCATGTGGGGGCTTATAAATAGCCCCTTGGCCGGCATTGGACTAGTTGCTGAGCACACTAGAGCCTTGGTGGCTTATGTGGTAGTGTTTGGGAGCCCTCTAACTCACTTGTGATTGATAGTGTTCATCCAATCGAGTGAGTGAGCGATTCTAGTGCGATTGTATCATGAGGTTGCATCGAGTGGCACTAGGTGGTCGTCTTGCAAGCCGATGGGCTTGTTACTCTTGGAGGTTGTCACCTCCTAGACGGCTTAGTGGCTTGTGGCTCCATCGAAGCACGCAAGAAGATTGTGCGTGGCTCTGGAGAGGATTTGTGAGGGAGATTGTGCTCACCCCGCGAGGAACGTGAAGAACAACTCTAGTTGAGCATGTCATTGAGCTACCACACTTGCGATAGGTTCTTGCGGCGCCCTACGTGAGGGCTCAGTTTGTGAATACCAATTAGCCACAGAACCACCAAGTGAGCGGTCTACACAACAGGGACTAGCATGTTGGCAAGCACATGAACCTCGAGAGAAAAATCACCGTGTCATCCTTGTCTTCCCGTTGGTTTGCATCCCCGTTACACAAGTGTTGACGGTAGTTATCACCTATCATAAACCGTCAACTTTGTGCAAGAAAATGATCACCAATAGAAACATAGGAGGTTATTACTGACAATTTCTATGAGTTTTGGTGAATTACTATTTTCTATAGGGATTATTCAGAGAGAAAGAAAACAAGGATTAAATTAATGAAACGCCACGAAACTTGATCGTGATGAAAGGACACACCAGAAGACTCTAGAAGGCACGAGACCGAGAGGCCACCAGAGAAGGCCACCCAGCCCCCCTTAGGCCAGCCGGCCTGGCCTAGAGGCCAACCGCCTTTCCCTTCATGTGACATAATCCAACCGACCTCTACGTCATATTTTGACCCTTGATTCAAATCGGTTTGATCCGAGGGCTGCGGTTCATCCTACCGGACTATATAACCAGACCCAGATCCCCCCTGAGGCATCCATCATCATAAGGTCAAGACAAGATTAGAATTAGGGTTTCCAGAGAGAGATTAGAGCTCTACTTCAAGTAGGGTTTAGATCTAGCTAGATATAAGAAGAGTTAGGCGTTGCTCGGGATTCCGGATCGTCGTCGGTAGATTTGGTAATTATATTGTAATCTTGTTATTCGACTTTGTGCTACTTCAATAATATCATTATGTTTCTATTTATTTCGTTTTTAGTTTATTCTAGTTGTATATTTGATATAGTCATGATTAGTAATGATTTTATGCATATGTTCATAAAGCACTTAGTTCAATTCTGGATTGGATTAGGTGGTAGATATGATGTAGATGTGGTGCTTATATTAAATTTACCTACGAATGCACCCTATATTCTGGGACATCAAGTGGTAGATCGCGGATGTGATATTTCTGTTGAGTCCTATGTAGCCCACTCTCCGAATATAGGCCAAGTAGAACATGGTTACAAGGAAAGGATTGCTCTGTTTTTTATATTCCTTAGTAATATTCCTTATGCATAGATGAAGGATTGATTATGCTATAAATGATAGTGTATATACTAGAGTGAATAAAAGACTTGGTAAATATAAAATAACTTAGGATTCTTACCTCTTAACTTATCTCCTGATTAGCTCTACTTGATTTAGAGTCTCTCTCTTATTCTGGAATACCCATTGTTATCTTATTTTATATCTATCATTTATCTATTATCTTACCCCTTTAAAGATAAGAGTGGTTATTTGATCTTTATCATGAGTATGTATATTTGATATTCTTTCTATCCATATCATTCTTTTATTTTAAACCCTGTTAAGTTCCCAGTGGTAAAGTATAAATAACGATACTTGGAACATTCCTGGGTGAAATGCTACAATGGGTGTATTTTATTTGTGCGCTTGCGGATAACCTTTATTCTATATTTTATGTAAGTGTCATGATTATAAGGACAACCATATTTCTAGTATATGTTAGGGATCTCTACAACTCTAAACCTGAGCCTAGCTCAGGCACCAGAGCGTGCCACATCTCTGGCCGTTCCCGGCCGTCCGATCGGCTAGGCGGACGGACAGGATCGTGCGAGTCTCGTTCATTTTGCAAAAAAAACCCTCCATATTTAGTGAAATCAACCCGCAGTCCGACCTCTTCTCACAGAAAATTTTTCGAAAAAAACCCTCAAGCTTTAAGAAAACAAACCCGTAGTCCAGTCTTCTCAATGGCCCGACCTGCCTCAATGGGCCAAATTCGGCCCATGATCCTCTTTTCCTTTTTAATGGTTTAATCTTTTTTTAAAACCAGATATATCTCAAAAATCATATAAAATCACAAAAAAATCATAAAAATACCAAACCGGTTTTGTTGTGTTTATTATGACTAGATCTATTCATTAAAATTAAAATAACTTATGCTTTAGTGTATTGTATTCGGTATAGTAGTAGTTCTATGCTATTTCAAGATTGATTAATTTGTAGTTTTCACCACATGTGAACTAAAAATATCTCCACTGTCTTAAAACCAATATCATGGCCTTGTTTAGATGCAACCCAAAAGTTAGAATTTTTTCACTCTCTCTCCATCACATTAATTTTTAGCCGCTTGCATGGAGTATTAAATGTAGGTAAAAAAATAACTAATTACACAGTTTAGTTGGAAATCACGAGATGAATCTTTTGAGTCTGGTTGGTCCATGATTGAACAATATTTACCAAATAAGACAAAAATGATACTATTTATCGGGTTTAAAAAATTTGCAAAGTGAACAAGGCCCATATACCCTTTCTCATGATCTTTGCTGGCCAATTAATTTAACACTAACCCAAAATATAAATACTCAAATACAAATTCTAGCGTATATACTTATACATAAAAAATACATATGGTACATGATATTCCGTATATTCGCATACGCGAGCACGTCATGTCTCATATATAAAAATTTGAAATGAATATACACAAATAAAATAATATACTTGCACTATATGTGGTACATTTAACCTATAGACAATCACCGAAACCTACAGTAACCAAATCCTCAAATTATACATCATTCATTCATAAAAAAAGAAACAATAAACATGTCGTGGAAATATAGACGAATGACCAAACTGACTCAAAATGGTTGGCACTCCACGCGGGCGCGTGGCAACGCCGCGCGTTGCTTTCTAGTGACAACTTAACTTAAGTGATGCCAAGAAATGTTAACAACAAGCTTGTATTTACTTTCATATACATTGTGCTTGTATAGTTGCTCTTGTAATTAGTTTTTCTTGTGTAGCTTGCTAGTTACCTTTTTACTTGTGTAGCTAGAAGTAGCTCCCTTGAGTGGCTAATTTAGTTTTAGTAGCCTTATTAGTCACATTGCTTAGTTTGTGTAGCTAAGTAATTTACGCTCTCTAATTTGTCTTGTATAGCCTTGTTATTGAGCATTGCTAGTGAGCTTAGGAGCTTTGTGCCTTTGCTTACTACTTCCTTCATCCTAAATTATAAGACGTTTGACTTTTTTGACCCCAAGTTTGACCACTCATCTTATTCAAAAAATTTATGTAAACATATTCAAATTTAAGTCATTCCTGAAGAACTTTTATTAATAAAGCAAGCCATGACAAAAGAATTGATATTTTGCACAAATTTTTGAATAAGACGAGTGGTCAAACTTGGTGTCAAAAAAGTCAAACGTCTTATAATTTAGGATGGAGGAAGTAGTTGTGTAGGAGCTCCCCCAGTTGGCAAAGTACTAGTGCATAGGTTTGTGTGACCTTGCTCTAGAATTGTTTAAGTGGACTCTAACTAGTTTGGCACCTTAGTTGCATAATTAGGATCTTTGTAAGGTGCTAGAGAACCTAGATAGAGGGGTGTAGTCTTGGCTAGACCGATAGTTTTAATTCCGCACTTGTATCGGTTAGCTGGCGCGAGTAAGTTTTAAAAAGGACTATTCACCCCCCTTCTAGTCCGCCATCTTAACCCTACAATGGGGACCGCTACCGCTCAGGTCACTGTGGCCATCGACCTGCGGAGCCACCGCCATGGCTGCGTCCTAGCTCTAGCTCGTCACCAGCCGAGCAACGGATAAGAGCGAACTATGCGCAACCGCCTTTGTAGTTTGAACACTTGTGCAGAAGGAGGATTGGCGCCCATGGAACCAAGGCACTCAGAGGAAAATATCTCCCAGGTGAACCGACCTCCGTTGCCTATACATAAACCCAGCAAGTGCCTCTTAGCTTCAACCACCACCATATCCAGCACTGCCTAGGTCAGGAACGTGCCATCTCCCCTCTATTTCCCTCTCCCCCCTTCTCTTCTGAGCACGAGCTCAAGTGTCCCCAAATCAGCCATCATGGCTCACATGGGAGCCGAGTTCCCCGCTCTCTCTCCATGGTGCGTCGTAGGCCAATTAGGTTCGTAGGCAAGCCTCTAGAACCATTCGCCACCTTCTCCACCCGCTCTAGTCCTCTCTCACGCTCTGTATTGTCCCGTCAACGAGAAGCATCTGCCACCGAGCCGCCATTGCCGCTGCTCATCACCGGCAAGGCCCGACAAGGGCATGGCAGGGCCCTTAGGTGCTCATGCTTGCCTCGCGAGCATGTCACGCACACTCGAGCATGCTCGAATGGCTCACGTGGGCGAGAACGCCATCATAGCACCACCGAGCTTGCTCTAGCAAGCCGCCGTAGCCACCTCAGGCACATGCAGCCCACACCAGCTACCCCAGGCGTTGCGGCAAAGCCCCAGAAGCCCTGTCTGCCCAGTAGTGATTTGCTACAGCCTAATACGTCACAGTCAACGCTAACTCCGGCGAACTCCATGGTGCTACCCTGTTCGCACTGCCGCACCAGAGCCCTGTCATGACGTCGTCCCGTTGCCATCCACCCCTGCCACCATTTTCCCCTCTGGCTAGTGGGTCTGGATCATAACGGTACCCACTCCATCAGAGAAACAGAGACGGGTGATGGCCCACACATCAGTGGCTTGTGTCACCGACACATGGACCCCACACGACGGCAACCCTCCCGCCCCCCTCTTCTTTTCCTCGGTGAACTCGGTCCACGTAAACCGGTGAAGGATGAGGCGAGTCTATGAAATAGTGGAAGACCCAGTGCGTAGCACAGTGCCACCAGGCTGACCCCGCCATCCTGGCCCACACGTCATCTGCTCAACCGAGGAGAAAATACTAGGTACACCCCGAGCAATGTACACCGAGTGAAAAATCATTTTCCCTACATCAGAAAATTCCAAAAAAAAGCCTAATAAACTAGGTGCACCCTAGACCCTACCCAAGACTTTACACCTTATTTTCATTATTCCAATTTCTAGAAATAATTCCTAAGTTATATTCCACATGTGGTAGAACCGTCTAATCTAATGCCCTCCCAAGAGTACTTGTCTTCCATTAGACACTAAGTACCCAAGGGAGAACACTAAACTACACGATTTTCGTTGAGCACACCGCAAGGGAGAACTCGAAGATCCACATTTTTTTCATCAGGATCACAAATGAGAGAGTAAAGCTTACAATATCCTTACCATTTCTTACATCACTTTTAGTACAACATCAGAGTAATTCATTATGTAGTTATAACAGCGGAACATAAAACACTGTCAGAGTTCAGCGGAAATGAAACCGTTTAATAACAAGTTAAACATTAACATGAAGAACATGTAAATGCATAAAATGATAATAGATTAATAGTATTTTCCTTGTAAAACTTTTGATGAAAGTTTGAATAAATAAACTCTACTCCGCATCGTAAAGGAAATCCTCGTTGAGCCCACCAGGAGGTTTCCAGACACAAGTGTCAGCTTATCAGCACCTGTCACCTGCAACAGGGTAGAACAAACCCTGAGTACTCAATTATACTCCGCAAGACTTACCCGTCAGGAGGAAGTAAAAAGACTCCAAGAATTATGCAAGACTTTTTGGTTTATGGGTTTCTTGTTTGCGAGAAGCAGCACTAAGAGTGTGTCCTTAATTTCTTACCTTTAATAGCTGTATTTTCTTTCTTATCCAACCTTCTATGTAAGCACCTATTCTATAATTAAGCAGGGTTGAGCAAAAGAAACCATTTCTTCATCTTTCAACTGTCAGTTCTTACTACGATGTCAGAGTGTAGTCAAGCCGTACCGTCACGCAGAGACGGCGATTCACGAATCAATGTGCCCAGCTGGATGCCATGAAAACACATGCCTTGCTTGTACTCCGGGCACAAGCAAGACCAACCCGTTCCACTCTTGTCAAGGGGGTCCAGGTCCCCGTCCAAGCTCGGACTCTAAGCCCCCAACACTGCAGGCCTAGCCTCAGTATGGTTCTTAGACCTTCTCATCCAAATATATATAACCACCCTAAAAAGCCAGTCTGGAAAGAGCCGGAACCCATGACAAGAGAGAAACGAGTCTTCCCGCCCCTATAAGCAAGTATATGCTCGGGACAATAAATATGTGACTTGACCAGGATCCATTCAACGAACGGTCCTTAATTGACACAGGCGGAACCAGTGCAACCAGAGCCCCGCTCTGTTGCCCAACCAGGTCTAAGTCCATCCAACCCGTTCCGCCCGGTCTCCAATTATCCATATACATTTATATTCCATATGATAGTAACATGATAATAGTATCAATATTATAATTCCTATCTCTCGCGAGTGACAGGTAATCACTCGACTTCTACCGGGATCCTGTAGCATAACACACTACACGATCCTATCATACTAGTAAGACTCATAGGACAAGGATATATATATGCAAGTGGGTTTCATTCAACTCCTTTAAACTTAATGCACAAACATAAATTAAAGTGCATAATAATAGGGGTTATGCACCGGGGCTTGCCTGGGTAAAATAACCAAGTTAGCATTCCAACGATGTGACACGAGCATCAAGGTGCCATATTTTTGCTGCCTCCGGGTGACTCCACGACCCATCCTCGCTCCTTTTATGACATTCGCAGATGCAATGCAGAGACGTAAACAAACAGGACAGCCGCAATTAGAATATGATTTCATATCTCTGGCTAACGAGCTAGCGTAGAGACTTACGTACTAAGCCCCGTATCCCTGCTACCAGCAACGCGCTATTTCCCGACAACCGTTTTAGTTAAGAAGCCCAAGTTGTTGCTTCAGCATGTTACCGCTTAACACATGTATTCCAATTAGGGTTCACCGGCTACCCTAACAAGTCTATTATTATGGAGCCATCAAAACTACAGTGAGTAGATAATAATATTATAAAGCTACTGTAACGTTTTTTAGGCCAACACTATCGCCATAATGCCACAAAAATTACTATAAGTTTACATTTAATAATTTCCTGTGTCTCAACTAATTAGAGCAAGCCTAACAATATTAAGAAACTACGTGAACCAATTACACCTCTAGATAGATCATGATTTTAGGAACTCAATGAACTTGGTTTCACAATTTTAGGACTCCTACACTATTTTATATCAATCTTACAAGTTTACTTCAGAAACTAATTAGAAGAGCTTAAGAAAATAACAGGGCCAGCAACAGCCGAGCTAGCCCAACAGCGCGACACGGCCCATGCGGAAACCCAACGCGCCATCAGGCCGGCCCACCAACGGCCCAGAATTTTGGCCCAAGGCAGAAACCAACCGAGGGGCGTCGGCTCTATTGCAAAAGCAACCCTAGCACCACGGGTTAATACTAGACACCACCCCACACTATTTCACCAGAGACAAACCTTTCACCCGCCACCCTAAACTAAGTTGTCTTCGCAATGAGCTGATCCTCGATGCTCTGGTGCTCACCGGCACAGCTCCGGTCAGCAACACGCACGCCCACCGATCGACGGAGTGAGCCCCTCCGACCGACTGGCGAGCCGATGAGTACCGTGGGACACAAGCAAAACCCTAGGCAGCGGTTGAACGGCATACGGTGCCCCCCAGTGCCCTGCCCACGCTGGCCGACCATCAGCCATGGCGGCGCCCCTGTTCCGGTGTGCCTACGCGCTCTTGGAATGGAAGAAATGACGGAGGAGTACTAGTAGCTCACCCTGGTGCATCCTGCATCGATGGTTGGGGCGGAGGCGTGCTGAGGTGGCCCGGCCACGCGTGGCCGCACTGCGCGACGGTGCCCCGAGCGGACACCGGTGCGCCAGCTCCCCACTAACTGCAACCCAGGCGAAGCTAAGGCGAGCACCACACAGCTGAAGTCAAGACGAGCTTGAGATCAAAATCAATTGAACCAAAAAGAGCCCTTACCCCAACCCCCACGGTGCGGCGGCGTTCAAGGCCGGCGACGAGCGGCACCCAAATTGTCGCTTGGCACTGCTCTGCCGGGCCTGCGGAGAAAAAGGGCGGCTAGTCGACTACCTATGCCACACGCGAACGCGAGGAATTGCAGCCAACTCGCGTAGTTGAAGAGAGGGGGAAAGAACGTGGTGACTCACAGTGCAGATGCAGGGAGGTTACACGGGCGAGCCGCACGGATAAACAAAGTGTTTCAATCTTTCGAGACAACTCGAGTATGCTCGTGGACAAGACACAGGGGAGGGCTTGGCGTGTCGTGCTTGCTCTCGAGTCGAAGTGGTCAACTCCGAGCAGTGCCTCTGCTGGCAGCAAGCGGAACAAGCGGTGCAGAGCGGCACGCAAGGACCTGCGACAGGAGGGGGGGATCGCGTCGGTGGAAGATCAATAGGGCAGCGGCCGCAGTGGTGTCAAAAAGCGAGGGGGAGGACGCCACAGCGCACGACGGCACCATGCTGGGGGCAGTAGGGTAGGGGCGAGGCGACCCTCACAGCTACGAGCGCACATCGGGGCCAGGCCCACGCGGGGCTAAGGTGCCGCGTGGCCCAGACCAAGGCGCAGCTGGTCCGTAGCCACAGCGCGAACATGGCCTAGGGTCGAAGCCAGAGTGCCAGCGCGTGGTGACCGCGAACGCCGGGCCAAACGGTCGAACACAACACCCGCACGAGTCTTAAAGCAACGCAAAGACTGTCTAACAGTGTGATTAAGGCTCAACCCAAAACAGCAGCAAGAAGTGGACACGAAAAACTATCTAACGGAGCCCAAGACACGGCCAGAGAGTGACCCAAGAAGGAGATAGAGAGGTGCCAAGATGTGCTTGCTAAGCTAAACGTCGGTTCGCGAACAGGACGTCGACACCAGCTACACAGCGCGTTCTAGCGAACATTGGACAATTTTTAGGAGAGCAACGAGGCCTCCAACCCAACTACCACTCCTACCATGCTTAAGTGCATACTTAGAAGCAAGCAATAGTGGAAAACATGAAGTGATTGCTTAAATGTTGTTGCTAGAATTTAAGTGCCAAGATAGCCGTGTCATCACCTCCTTCCGACTTAGGAAAATTTAGAGTTGAGATCGGATTGAATTCTGAATTCGATAATTTGAGCTTGCAAACTACTATTAACAATATTTATTTTTCCAACATAAGGGTTGCATTTTTATCTACCCAACTTATACTTCCATTTACGTAACTTGCGCATAAATTTTTACTTACGCGCCATGCTCAAGTTACCCTTTTATTTTCGTTTATAACTTTGTTCTTCACGCCAACAATTAAAACGACCAATCGATCCATTTTCTAATTAGGGTATCGTTAGCATGTTTTCACACAAACCAATTTAACCGACATTATCTGCTTATCATTTATGTGGGGTAAAAATTTTAAAACCCGAGAACTTGCATACTTAATTTCTTTTAGCTTTTAAGCGAGGTGCTAAGCGGCTCGTAACACCAGGGGTGTTACACCACATATCTTTTCATATTAAATCTTTAATAAATCATATGTTCTCCATCCTAACTCCAAATTAGTTGATTCTTCCACCAAAAATCTTCTAAATTCAAGCTCTACCTATTCATACCATTTGTTCTATTATTTGGTGCCCATTTAAATTCTAATTTGATTGATTTTCCTTCCTATATTAAATTTCATACTAATTATAGTAGTAGCCCACCACCATAGCAGTAGTTAAACCCGTAAATTCACATATGTGTATGTACCATGACACATACTCGAATATATCCGCATCCAATTACCTACAATGATAAGATATCTTTACATACATGGATATGCCCGATACCCAGGTATACGTCTATGTATGGCTAACTTTATTTTTTGCCTATTTCTATTCTAACTAATTTGAGTCATATACATATGCATGAGCGTATGTGCCACTAACCCTAGTGGACCTGTAGAGGTCAGATGAGTCATCTATGATGACTTGGTCAGGCTTTCTCTTTTAGGTTCATATAATAGTGAATCCTAATAATAATGTGGTTTGGTTTTCTATCAGACCACCCACCTTAACCTAACTTGTAGGAACCATACCTTGTGGATGAAATCCCTTCATCCAAACCTTACTTCAAATTGACATAATAATGATAACCTAGATAACAACCCATCACTTAATAGGCCCAACCCATCGAGGATCGTTTCGTCCACTTTGATTGCTTATGCTTGTTTTACATGCCTTGCTTGTTATTTTCCTTGTGTGTGTGTTTTCTTGATCATCAACGCTAGACCACATAGGATAGAAGACGTGGTGAGAACCCGATGGAGTCTAGAAGATAGGAGCAGAAGACACAGGAATCAGAGTCTTGAAGTAAGGATATAATCATCAGTGAATGGAGGCAAGTCCTAACACCCACCTATCCCTTCCCTCCACTTTATCCACCATCCCTTAACTACCTTCCTGTCCACCACCACATCTTGCTAGCCTCCACCATAAACTCAATTTATATTACTTAAATTCTCTTTTATGAATTAATGGAATTATAGCGGGTAATGAACTTGGCTATGATAATGTGAACATTGATGATAATTATCTTGATATGATATAAGTTTGACTATGATATTATGAAATGGTAATGGTTATTTTGATATATGATGAGCTCTATGAACCTAAGGATAATAACTATGAACTTAAAACTGGTAAAACTAGACTAAACCCCGACAGGGGGCGAGTGAGGATAATTTATGTGGAGATAAATTACCTTGGCGGGATCGTCTGGTGAGGGTTCCTATGGGAGATACTCACCTCGGTCACATCAAGACTGGCTCGTAGTCCCTCTCGCCTAGTGAGATGTTTCATACAACCACATATCTGATATTGACAGACTTGATCTCACACCCCATTAGATTGAAGTATAATTTCTACTAGGAGGTCGGTGTTGGCAACGGAATATCAAAAGACAAAGATGCTATGTGATCTTCCGTGGTCCGGTTGACGTGGTTGCTATGTGATCCTTCACGTTAAGCCCCTTGATTTTGACCACGTTCGAGCCCATATTATTATTGTTTATTTTGATGATTTGGTATCATCAGCACTATTATGTTGGGATGATTTGGTATCATCGGAGATTATATGATGGAATGATGTGGTATCATCTGAGATTATGAGATAGGATGATTAGGTATCCTCCCGAGATTAGTGTGTTTTCCAACCCCTGAGAAACCGTTGTAGAGTTATATGGAAATCTAGGGTAGCACCCAAGCGGGTACGGGATCTTGTTAGGCCTGTCGTGCCACTGGCCCTGGTGCCGACTATGCCTATCATGTGGGGAAATTTGTACACTTCTGCACAGTTTTATTGAATCTATTCGAATAGCCACATCCTTGGAATGGGCAGATGCTAGGATGGGATACTATGATTAGACTTCATGGAAACTGCGATAATTTCGTAAGATGCATTCTACTAAACTGGTAAATTATGATTAACCTTGGGAACTGGTGTGAATGGTAATACTCTGTCAGGATCCAATCTATAATTATAATTACTTCACCTTACTACCTTTACCTAACCACCTCCACCTTAACAACCACCATAACCACCTCCACATATAGCCTTCCCCTTCCACCTCCCTCCACCCAAGTTTAGGGCTTCCTGAGTACTTTATGTACTTAGCCCCCTCCATTCTATGATTTTAGGAGTAAAGCTACAGGAGCACATACCAGGATGGAACCACTGAAGCTACGCGAGGACAGGACAATAGGAGAACGTACAAGTATGGAGCTATCGAGGATCACGTAAGGATAGGACAACTAGAGTATACCTGAAGACGGAGTCATACGACTACATGAAGGAGCTACGCTAGGACTATGAGGAGTGAGATATAGGAGTACGCTTAAGGAATAAGTCTAGGGTTACGTCCGTACTCCAAGTTGCCTGTAGGAATGGAGCCACGACTATGTAGGACCGCTGTCATAGAACTCTGATATACGATATAAGGGCAATGGCCCAAGCTATGTAAACCCGAACCATGTAATGTGTTTTCCCCATTAGCAATAAAAGTATGTTTTTATACCAATCTTGTTCGAAGTGTATGTATCATCTACTGATCCAGGGACTGATACATGATGCATAGAGGACCCTAAAATTAGGGGCCTAACAGTGACTTATCTAGGTATGGGTACTTGCCCTGCGGAGAGATTATTATGAATTAAAACTTAAAACCAGTACCCCCACCCAGCACACACACTGGCACACCCAAGCAGATGGATGTCACAAATGAACTTATGTTTGAATCAGTGATTTTGGCAAAGTAGAGAACACACCTGACATATTGAGATAATGTGTAACTTGGAATCCTTGTACCTTGGTTGGACACCATTGCGAAATTGGTCATAATTGTTGTATGGAATCATCAGAATTAAAGGAATGTCGGTACCAAATTTCTCATTGAGTGAACTGATCTCATGTACAATCTTATCTAGAGCAACAGAATTAAGATACTTGCAAGAAGCAAGCAACTAAAAGTCACACAGAAGCAATAAATGCACATACTCCCTTCAAGCTGAGAAACAACATACCGAATGTAAGATCATACTCCCTCCATTCCAAAATGTAAGTTGTTTTAACTTATATCTAGGTGCATAAAAAAACATGTGCCTAGAAAAGCCAAAAGGGTTTACAATTTGAATTTGGAACAGAGATAGTAACATTTACTTGCCACAAACACCCTTAAGGCCTCATTTGAATTCATGGTTGCTAACCCCCCCCCCCCCCAACTAGAAGCAATCCCCCTATCCACACATAGACCACAGTACCACATTGAGTCACAGATCAAGTCACAGACAATAAGAGTTGATGGAAGTGTACTCACTCAGTACCCATGAAAGATGTGGTCATGAGAAGCTTGACTACAGCAATCTTGTTCAGCAAATTCTAGTCATCTTCCTTACCTGCCCACCAATGTAAAACCATCCAGATCTATCGATCACGCGCACCCAAAATTAAGGTAAGATGGATCCAGAAATATACCTTTAGAGGAGGGGTTCTTGGTGTCAAAAGGAATGGTAAGTTTTTCATAGGAAACCATAGCCTCTGCTCGCGAATGGCGAAACGCACTCTAGGGGATCTCCTCCTTCCCCGTAATGTACCTTCTAGTGAGACTTTGGAAGGATTGACCCTCTGTGTCGCTGCACCAGAGAACATCAACATTTTAAATAAATTGAGGCAAAAATAGAAATAAAGTGTGGTGCGGAAACCACGCTTGCCTTATCCCTTCACCACCAGCCACTACGTGCTCAAACCGCACGATCATCTACATAGGCAACGATGGCGGCGGTGGCGCCTTCGTAGGCGATGGTGGCGGCAATGGCGCCTTCATAGGCGGCGGTGGTGACATTGCATTCTCGAAATCCACCGCCGGTGATAGTGGCGATGGTAGCGACGACATCGGCGTGGATTGGAACTTGCGAGAGGCGGAGTCGATGTGGATTGCAAGAGGCTAAACCTTGTATATAACAGGAGAAAAAGGCAAAAAGCTTGGAGTTGAGGAGAACAGTGAAGAACCATGTCTGCGTTTAAAATTGGACGCATGTGGCACTGAAATGCTTTTCGTTGCGGCTGCTACTGCCGGCGTGTCGCTGCTGATGGGCCCTTCTAAAACTTGTGTGTACAAATGTGTTTTCCAGTGGGTCCCTCTGGTAGCCACATGATAGGACAGACCTCTGCCACATGACAGGACATGCCTCAGGTTCTGTTTCGGCGCTCGAGAGCTAAGAGCAGAGAGAGCCTGAGGGCGCGTTTGTTTGCCTGCACCAATCGGGGCACTGCGCCCGTGGGCTACAACCTGGCCTGTTTGTTTGCCTGGACACAGTTGGGAGCCCAGCCCACACGGTCATCAAAGCACCCCTCAGCCAGGCCCTGGGGGAACAAAAAAAAATTTTGTTTCTCCCGGACTCGGCCTGAGCGGGCGCTCAGGTGACCCGAGCAGACGTTGTCGTCACCTCCCCGTTCGCCATCTCGCCTCCTCCAAAGAATCCTGCGTCGCCATGGGCAGCGCCGCCGCCTCCCACCCCCGCGCCTCCGCCCCCTCCCTTCCTCCCCAATGGCTCCCCTCCTCCCCAAGCGGCGGTGCTCCTCCCTCATCTCCGGCCTGGGCGCACCCAGATGTGGCCACGGCGGCCTTGCCCCTCAAGTTTGCGATGGCGGCAACCTCGCCCCTCCTGGCTGCGATGGCGGTGGAACCGCCCCTCCCGGCCGCGGGCGAGCACACCGCCGTTGCGTGCCTCCTCCTCAACTGCGGTGCGCCCTGGAACGCCCTCCGCTCCGAGCTCGTCCTTGGCACCGTCGCGCAGCGGCAAGCTGATGGAGGTGCACGCACGGGCGGTGTGCCGGCGGTGGCAAGGTGCTCAACGCGGAGTTTGGGATGGGGATGCCGTCCATGTGTGGCAAGGACGCCTTCGTTGACAAAGGCCCTGCCGCTGCTGCGCCGGAGCTAGAGAACAACGACGAGGAGGTGGTTGCCTCTCACCCTGGGTGCCACGGCAGCCCTGCGCCGGCGCGGCGAGCCTGCCTTGTCGCGTAGCCTTGCATCCCTACCGGCGCGGTGGCCTTGCATCCCTGCCGCTGATACCCTGTAGGGAGCGAGGAAGAAGAAGGTGTGGTTGAGCTGTTCACGCTTTCTAGGTGCTCGATGAAATGTCAATGAAGTCAGAGGAAGAAGAAGGTGGGGGTGGTAAGGCTACCGGACTCCTAGTGCAGGGTAATCATACACATTTGTCCAGGCAGAAAAAAAAAACACCATCTCGCCTTCAGCCAGCCTCCTAGAACAATCCCAGTTGCACCTCCCGGGCCTGTCTAGCACTGGTCAGACTGGTACACGCCGGCCACCCTAGTGAGAGGCTGAGACCCACGTTGCGTTCTTCGTGCATTTGCTGAGTACACGTCACATGCCGCCAGCCCGACGCGATATCTCACCGTTGATCTTGATTTCTTTTTTGAAAGATCACCGTTGATTTTGATTTCGTGCTTATATATAAAGACCGATCGAGGTCACGAACTCACGACGGACTGCCGGCTGCCGTCAGCTCCGCGGGCCAAGTGCCCAAGACGCCAACCGTCAATTGGCAACCGAGGAAGCCCCGGCCATCACGAGTTCACGACGATCTACGGTCATCCTCGACATCAGTCTAGTCTAGTATTATCGCGGCACCGAATTGCTTCAAACATGTAAACCCAGAAAAAAGAAAAACAGACCCGCTATTGATGATGATCAGACAAACATACTTCAAAATACACATTTCTGAAGAACGGCTCTCTCGCAAGTCACAAGTTTCAGAGAATTCCATCAAAAATCTCTTTCAGGATTCCAGATGATTTGGCCATACGGCAAGCCACAGTTTTTTTTTCTACTAGAGTCGAAGGCATGACTGTCACGTAACGTAATGTACCTCGTAACACAAGGTAATCTGAACTGAAACATTTCAGCGTGTCTCCAAGGCGTCCGCAACTCTGGCAGTACTGTACCGCTACGGTACAGTGTAGAATAGCCTGGAAGCTTCCAGAAGAGCAGCTGAGCAAGCAAAAGCCCAGCCGGAGGATCGTCGGAGAGCAAACGGAGAGGCCAATGCAAGAAGCAGGCAAGTTGCAACGCAGATTCACAGCACCCATTCCCTTGCGCTGTAACGCCGCGACGGTTGCCTGGGCCGTGCCGTCCGTCTGGGCGTCGGACCCGGCGGCGGAGGCTTCTGGTTTCTGGCAGCAGGTGGGTCGTCGTTGGTAACAAGCGCCTCCTGCTCAATCTTCATGGACCGCAGCGCCTCCATGAGACCGGTCTCTGGACCTGGGCCAGCAGGAGGACGAGGAGAAGGCTCCTGGTGCTGGGCAACCGGTTGCTCGCGGGCCGTGGCTCCAGGTGGGTTCGCGGCATCATCGAGGGCCTGCTTCTGCTGCTCATTGTTCTTCCTGCGCCCTGCGGACACGTACCAGCAGAAGAAGAAGACGGCGCCACACAGCAGCAGCGTGACGGCTCAGCACAGCCACAGGGCGACCAGGCACGTCATGCCCAGCAGCAGCTTCGTCGCGACGCTGCGCTTGGTCTTGGACGACGACACGCAGCGCTGGCGATGCGACTGCGTGCGAGGCCGCCTCGTCTTCCTCCATATATATAGGCCGCCTCTTCCCTTCGGCGCTGGACTTCTGGTTACGATTACGAGCTGAATTTGGTTCGTCGTCAGTTTGACGTCTATGCAACCCGTGGGATTCTGGGAAGTGTCCGCGCCGATCGTCGTCCTCGGCTCCGACTCGGACTCTCGTGTTGTGTTGCGTATCCCGTATCCGGGTCGACTTTTCATTGTTGATTTGGATTTTGACAACTTTATTAACAAATCGATGGCTCTCGTGTTGCAGGACAGCAGGAGCGGGTCTCGCCGGAGGGATAACCTCCCCGGAATGGCAAGGAGAAAGATGAAGACAATGGAACGGACGTGACTTGGGCCGAGTCGACTGAGGACGAGTAAGATAAGAGCACGTTGCACTCTGCAAGAACGCACCTGCTTCACATGGGGCTCATGCCACTCGGTGTCCCGCGTCAGCACCGTAGCTCCCCCTCCACACCTACACGCATGCAGGCAGGTCCACCAACTGTAGTAGGTGGTTGGTGCAGATGAGTCCCACTACAATATGTGCAACACCAAATTTACTTTTACAACATCTAGATGAAACACTTACAACATACGTCCGAAACAATTGAAACACTGCAACATACATCTGAAACACCATGAAAACATGTTTGTAGTCATTGCAAAACATATGCAACATCTAGATAAAACACTTGCAACATACGTATGAAACACCTGAAACACTTGAAACATACGCTTGCAACATGCATGTATATGCAACATCCATATCCATTTTTGCAACGTTCAGATGAACCGTTTACAACATACCTATGAAATAGATAAAACATGTGAATATGTACTTAAAAACATCATTGCAACATGTGCAACATTCTGATCTTACTTCTGCAACATCGATATAAAATACTTGCAGTATATCTCGGAAACCTTTAAAATATTTAAAATAGACGCCTGCAACATACAATTTCAATGCAAAAATCTTATTACTGCTAGGAAGAAAGGATCCTTGTTGGCACGTGGAGTTTTAAATTAAGGGGCCTGCTAGCGTCCGGACGTCTGGATCCGAGCGCTAGCACCGGACGCTGCCCCAGCCCCGCTCCCCCGAAGAACGTTTATGAAAAGAAGAACCCGACCCCCCGCCTCACCCCGCAGAGAGAGAGAAAGCACAATCCCCCGCGAGCCCCTACCCCGCCCCCGCACGGAGAAGCGCGTGCCCTCACGCCTCGCGAACGGATCTGCCACCGACCGCAACACATCCCCCCCTCGCCACCAGTTCACCACCATACTCTGCCTCCCAGATGCAGCAAGGGAAAATAGATGCTACTGCAACAAATGAAACACTCCTATTGAAACAAAAACAAGGGAAAAACTAGTGAACCAAAAAAGAAAAACAATTGAAACATCGAGAAACACAAAATAGAAAAAACTGGTGAAAACAAGAACAAAAACATTGAAAAGATAGTACTAAAACATTTGAAACAATAGTAATGAAACATTGAAAAAAATAATGCTGAAACATTTGAAACAATAGTACTAAAACATTGAAAAAATAATACTGAAACATCTGAAACTATAGTAGTGAAACATTTGAAAAAAATATACTGAAACATCTGAAACAATAGTACTGAAAACATCATAAACTCTTTTTCTGCAACATATGAAATCGGACACCCCCAACCACGAAGGCAACCACCCCCGCCCCCAGCGTGTCCATATCCGCCCCGCCTCGCCAGACCCAGCGCCTTCGCCCACCGCCGGCTTGCTCCCCCCGAACCGCCCCTGCAAACAACGAAAACAAGGCTACTAAAACATCAAAAAATCAATAATGAAACAACACAAAAATACGAATTGAAACATGGACAAAAATCTATTGCAACAAATGAAATTTATCTGTTGCAACAACGCAAACCAACGAAGAGTATACTACTGCAACATCAACAGGCAGCCTACTGGAACAACCAAAAAACACCACTGCAAAACAAAACGACAGAGGGAGGAAGGGGAGAAGCAAAAGGAAGATGAGCATGACGAAGAGGAGTCAGCAGAGGAGGCGGAGGGGGAGGAGCCTTAGATCCAGATTCATGGAGGAAGAGAGAGGAGAGGGGAGGAAGAGAAGAGGTACCTGGGCCTGATCTGGCCGCATCCACGGCCGCCACCGCCGGATCCGCCGAATCCGGTGGATCCACGGGCGCTGCCACCGCATCCGCCATGGCGGAGGCCCCCGCGGGCAAGCGTGAGGAACATTGGCGAGAGAGCGAGAGCGAGAGTGAGGGAGCACGAAGGCGCATGGGGAAGGCCGGAGGATGCGGGCGCACGGGGAAGGCCGGAGAAAGGGGAGGGAGCGGCGGAGGATGGTGCACAGTGGCGAAGAGAGGATGAGAGAGGGTGAGACGGGACCGGGCGGGGTGAGTGCAAGTGAGGAGTGGAGCGCCGCACGAAAGGATAAGGACGGGCCGAGTCGCGTCGCTGCACCGCGGGCTCGATCAAGTCAAGCGTGTCGGGTGCGTCGAGTCCGTCCGATGCGTCCGGACGGGTAGCTTTACCGTTTAAACATGCCGTGTGACCGAAACTAAAATTTAGTCTGGGGAACCAAATACTCAAAAGAAAAGGGGCTTTCCGCTCATCTATTTGAATATTTGATAGCTAGCGAGTCGTCGAGTCGAGTCAGCTGGCCGGCGACAGGGAGCCTCGCCTCCGGCGCCCCACGGCCCGCGGCGATCACCCAATTCCACCCCACTGCCTCCTCCCACCTCCCCCCACTACCACTCTGTTCCCGCCACCACCCGCTTGCGTCCACGAGCTCGCTCGTTGCGCCGTCCCTCACGTCAACGGCCGCGCCCTCTAGTCGTTCGACGAAACGCCACCCAGCCACTGACGCGTCCGCTGCACGCGCAGTCGCGCTCCCATCTTCCTCCGCCACCCCGCAGTTCCTAGCCGGAGGGAGGCCACCGATCCATGTCCGTCGCCAAGCGCTACGTGCTGCGCCTCTTCATCTCGCTCAAGTACGTGACGGCGAACGTGGTGGACCGGCAGAGCGGCCGCATCGTGACGACCGCCTCGACCGCGGAGCGGCCCCTGCGAGACGGGCTGGAGTGCGGCCGCGCCTGTAACGCCAAGGCGGCGGCAGCCGTCGGCGAGGTGCTCGCCATGCGCCTCAAGGTGGACGGCCTCGCGCGGGAGCCCATATACGCCAACGCGGAGAAAGAGGTCGCGAAGAAAGGTTTCAAGAACCAGACCAAGGTCTGGGCCATCCTCAACGCGCTGCGCAGTCACGGGGTTAACCTCCACATCGACGACGATGGCGACCACAGGCCGCACGTCTGAAACAACCATCAGTTCACCAGTTGGTTCCTCGAACTCACAATAAATTTGAGCATGTTGATTGTTACTGTACGTGCTGTTACATTTTGCTTCAGTAGCATTGCCCTTGAAACTCTCAGTTAATTGAACACTATAGCTTTCTGTG
The DNA here is from genome assembly GCA_038087645.1 of Saccharum hybrid cultivar R570. Lineage (NCBI taxonomy): Eukaryota > Viridiplantae > Streptophyta > Magnoliopsida > Poales > Poaceae > Saccharum > Saccharum hybrid cultivar. Next base: position 6,541,455 of record JAQSUU010000366.1, on the reverse strand, counting down.
TGTAGCAATATCACTGCTGAAACTTCTGTGTAATCTGCTACTTTGATATCATCTAACTCTCAGACCACTTACAGATATCAGAAAAAGGAGGAAATGAACCAGTAATTCACCAAAAGGTCATTCAGGATAAGTGCCCCTATTGGGAGGGAAATTGACACCCAGTGGTGTTTTGGTAGTCAAAAAGGGTGCACAGGTTTGATGGATACAAAAGGCCCAATAACTGATAACTTTTACTTAGTAGCAAACCACAGTTAAATTACAGAGCACCTTCACAAAACATGATGCTGCGGCAGCAACTATAGCAAGACCCTCTCAGGCCCTCGAATTGCTGGCATAACTTTACTGACTAAGTGCCTCTAGGTTCTTGTATGCTTTGAGCTGATTCAAAGCACTATCCAGCAAAACCTTCTTACTGCCATTGATCACTCTCATTGACTGTTTGAGCTCAATCTTGGCTGCAATCAGCTCGTTTTGCAGTTTCTTTATCTTCAGCCCATCCCTGAACTTCTCGAGGCCCCTGATCTTCTCCTCAATGAAATGTAGGCTCTCATGGTCTGGTTGAACTCCTGATGGTACCAAAGCCCAGGGCATGTCATCTTGTAATGGTGGAGCAGAGGGTGTAGGGTGCCCACCTTGTGAACTGCTTCCTAGAACCAATATCATTTTCTGCAAACAAGTACAGGTGTTGGTTTCAGTTTTCGAAATCATGGTGGCGGAGGAACCCTGGACTGTTTAGACATAGTTAACTGTTCAGTATCTATGTCTGTCGTGCAGCTTTGTCAGATTTTAATTCACAAAAAAAAAGCTTTGTCAGATTTTGAGATGGTTTTGTAGTCTCATGCCGTTTAAACTTCTGATAATATGCTTTGATCTGTGTCAAAGCACTTTCCTTCTATTTGGAATATTGTACACGTTATAGTCCAGTGGATATCAAGTATTCACATTGAAATATATTCATCTAGAAAATTGACGCCATGTTGCCATTCATTCTACTCTATTATCATACAGCAAGTACCTGTTTGTGATCCTCAATTGGAGTATCAGGGTACACAACTTTGACATTTTTCTTCGTCTTCCTCTTCAACCAGTGGCAAATCTCTGTTGGATTCACCTTTCCAACTACCGTGACAATCCCACTGTTAACATCCCCCACCGAAGTTTCAACTCCTGTGTCACAAAGAACAATCTTTATTCCGATTTACCGAAAGAGAGGGGAAAAAAAGAGAGAGGAGATGAACAGTCAGTACGGCTGTACCACTGAAACTCCCAATGGACGCCATGGCCTTCTCCACCTTCCTGACGCAGCCAATGCAGCCGCAGTGCATCTCAACCTGGAACCTGAAGCGCCTGGACGCCTCCTGTGAATGGAAGAACCAAATCCATCTGTCACTCCTGGTGATGTTGAGAAAAGGATCAGCAGAGGAACAAGAAGGTGAAGAAGCCCCTCACTGCCCCCATGGTAGAGTCTTGAGCTTCTTCTGTGACGCTCTTCGCCGGCGGCAGCGATCAGAGTCTAGAGGCTGGATGTGGCAAGGGTCTCTCGCTTAAATAGGCCTGACTGGTGAGCGTGCGGCACTAGTTGCTTTGCTCGTTGGTCAGCTACCAGTTAATGGGAGGGAGCGGAGTTCCATGCAGTTTTGTGAATCAGAGGAGCCACCGGTTTGCATGCTTGACTGACCTGACCGTTCGTTCACAGTTTTTTGCTTTCCTGTTACATTTTTTTTTTTGCCCCGACGAGCACGGCTACACGTACAATATAAATTCCTAAATCCTAATCGTTATGAATGTATAGTTATTTTCGGGAAAGGGGAAAAGATGATCGACAACTCGCTCTTCTTTTGTGTCATGAATGATGACATCATAGCGATCATGTCCTTCGAGGCTTCGAACGCCGCGGAGAACTGCGGTGTACACTTCTTCGTGTTTCTTTTCCCACGTTTGTGTTGTACTAAAGGTCCCGTTTGAAGCACTAGAGACTAGGATTTTTTTAGGGTTTTCAGAATCGAGATTTTAGATAATAAAAACATATGATGTTTGGATCTCGAGATTTTGGCTAAGGATTATGGGTGGTAGAATGGGTATACTGTCCATAATATCCTGAGAATGATGACCATAAGACAAGCTAGGGGCAAAATCGCCTTTTCATGTGTTGGAAGGGAGGAGAATCCTCTATATTATCCTGGTAATTCTTCGATCTAAGCGTCAGACTCTTTACTTGAATATCGGACGGACGCGGGCGTGGAGCTACGTGACACAACCTTTGTTTAATATCCAGTCAGTTCATCTATCGTCCACTCCGCAATATTCAGTCAATTCATCCATCTCCCACTCCGCCGCCCCCTGCTCCTCCTGCTGTAGCTCCCGTGCCCGCAGCTCCTGTCGCTGCTCCCACACGCACGCTGCTCCCGTGTGATTGCCCCACTGCTCCGCGCGCCTGCTGCTCCTCCCCGCGCTCGCCCTACTGCTCCTGTGAAAGCCCAAGTTTGATTTTGGTAATTAATGACACCAAGTTGCTAATGCCATGTGTTAAGTATTTTGAGTTAGGCATAAGCAACACATGTGATGAAGGTGTACGTGGCAAGGAGTGGTGGCCACAAGATCACAAAGAAATGGTGCATGGACATGAAATGATGATCATAGTGGAGATGCACATAATATGATGGACATGATGATCAAGTGGAGGAGAAGGATCTAAGATCGCAAGGCAAAGGTATAACCATAGGGTTTTCCTTTTGCCGGTCTAAGATGAGTAGAGAAGTGATTGACCGGGTTTAGGATACATAGCCGACTATCAAGAGGGGCAATCACGGTTAGCTCGGGAATCAAGTGTCACTAGATCAATGTCTTGAGCATATGCATTAGGATCTAGTTGAGAGCTAACATAACGCTTTGGAAAATGTTTGTGAAATGCTAACACATATGCACATGGTGGTGTACACTTGGTGGTGTTAGCACATTTGCGAAGGCGGTGGAGTTTAAGCGGTAGAGAGGGGTTTGAGTTCCTCTCTCCCTCCCGCCGAGCTTATGAGGCGGGATTCGGCGCTTTTTGGAGAAGTGAAATGCCTATTTTCCATTGCGCCGGAAGTCGGAAAAGAAACGGAGGCGAACGGCGGTCACTGTGTTGATCGAACGCTGCACCGGACGCGGTCTCGGTTTGACCGGACGCGTCCGGTCAGTTCAACTCAGTGCTGCTAGGGTTTGTGACCGAACGCTGGTCTGGCCTGACCAGCGCGTCCGGTCAGTTCTCCTGAGCGATTCAGAGCGCGCGACCGGCGCGTCCGGTCCCTCACGAAACCGGAGCGTCCGGTCATGCGTCCAGAGGGGCAGTGAACAGTGGAGTGACGATCGGACGCGCGGCGCGTCCGGTCACGTGCGATCGGACGCGTCCGGTCTCAACAGGAGCATACTGGAACGCGACCGGACGCGGGCACTGTCGCGTCTGGTCAATCGGTTCAGCGCGTCCGGTCACGGCAACGGCTAGTTCTGACACGCACTGTTTCTTGCTGTCGTGTAGTGACCGGACGCGTCCGGTCACCCTGACCGGAGCGTCCGGTCAGCGCGATTTTCGTTGCGTCGTCTGTAACGGCTAGCTGCGTACCCCTTCGTTATAAATAGAGGGTGTCCGGGATTTGAGGGCATCTTTTGCACATTTTGAGACCTAGAGACATCCTTTGAGCTAGAGAACAACCCCTCCACTCATCTCTTTGCATAGTTGCACATCTTGAGTGAGATTGAGTGAGATTCAAGTGCATTGCTTGAGAGTTGCATTCTAGAGGCACTGAAAGTCCCTAGTTTGGTTTTGGCTAATTGATGAAACCTAGGACTAACCTTTGTATCTAAGTGGATGATTTAGATAAAGGTGGTCATTGAAATATGAGACATGACATTGACTCATGTGACCAAGATGATGAAGACCGAGGTGATGCTTGGCTTGATGGACCGGTTGTGAAGGTGAAGGGCAAGTCGAGGCTTCGAAGCGAGGGACCATGCGATGGTGAAGCTTGAGCGAGACTTGGCGCCGACGGACCGATGCAACGGTGAAGAGCAAGTGAAGTCAAGGTCGATGGATCGAGACGGTCATGTGATGATATGAAGTGGATCATATCATTTGGAGAAACAAAATGGGCTCAAGGCAAAGGTATAACCATAGGGCCATTTTGTTTTACACTCAAGACACCATAGAGGGTGTGAGTGGTTTAGGGTCGATAGCTGAACTATTAAGAGGGGAAGTCTTATCGGTTATTCGATGCACGGGTGCCACTAGGTGAATTCATGAAGTGCATTGCATGTAGGGCCTAGTGAGCTAACCGGAAAACCTTCGGAAATGATTGTGAAAATGCTAACACACGTACACAAGGTGGTGATCACTTGTTGGTGTTGGCACATTTACGAAGGTGTTGGAGTTTGGGTGGTAGAGAGGGTTTGGGACTCTCTCTCCCTTCCGCCGAGCTTGCGAGCGCGGAATTCAGGCGTTTTCAGGGAGTTGAAAAGCCTATTTTCCACTACGCCGAAGTCGGAAAAGAAACGGAAGCGAACGGAGGTCACAGAGGTGACCGGACGCTGCACCGGACGCGGTCTCGGTATGACCGGCGCGTCCGGTCAGTACAGCGCGGTGTCAGGCGCGCGGGTGCTAGGGTTTGCAACCGGCGCGTCCGGTCACTCGCGGGACCGGCGCGTCCGGTCATGCACCAGAAAAGAACTGAGGTTCGCAGAGGACGATCGGACGCGAGGCGCGTCCGGTCACACACGATCGGACGCGTCCGATCGTTAAAGGAGCTTACTGGACTCACACCGGACGCGGGCACTGTCGCGTCCGGTCGTCGCGAGGGGCGCGTCCGGTCGTTGTTTCGCGGGCGTGGGTGCTGTGCGGATCGGCGCGTCCGGTCGTTCGAAGCAGCGCGTCCGGTCATTTGACAGGCGCGTCCGGTCGTTGCCTAGGGCGCGTCCGGTCGTTGGTTTGACCGTTGAGGGTCAGTGACCGTTGGAGGATCGGACGCGGTTGAGCGCGTCCGGTCGTTTTGAGAGGCGCGTCCGGTCATGGGGTTTGACCGTTGGCGCAGTGACCGTTGAAGGATCGGACGCGGTTGAGCGCGTCCGGTCAGTTATGACCGGAGCGTCCGGTCATCCCGACAGAACCCAGTGAAGGGGTATAACGGCTCTATTTGGATGGGTTGCTTATAAATACTCGTTGGCCGGCCCTTGGGGAGAAAACTTGTGATTTCTAACATTCCTATACATCCTTTGAGCTAGAACATCTCCTCCCACTCATCTCTCTTGAGTGATTGCAAATCATAAGTGAGATTGAGTGATCCCAAAGTGCATTGCATAGCTTGAGGGCATCTAGTGGCACTTGTGGGTGGTTGAGCCGGTGGATTTCTTGTTACTCTTGGAGAGTACCGCTCCTAGTCGGCTTGGAGATTGTTGGAGGCGTTGGCAAGAAAAGGTGATTGTTCTTGGCCACCTCCGGTTGATTGTAAGGGGTTCGTGTGCTTTCCTCGGCGGGACGCCAAAAGCAACTCTAGTAAATTGCGCGTGTCATTGAGTTACCTCACTTGAGAGTGGTGTCTTGCGGTGCCTTGCGGGGCGTGCCTTGAAGGGCAAGTGACTTGAGGGTCGCACCGAGGAACCATCTAAGTGTTGGTCGACACAACCGGTGACGTAGCTTGTCGGTGCACAAGTGAACACCGGGTGAACAAAAATATTGTGTCTCTTGTCTCCCGGTGATTGGTCTCCATATTGTGTTGTTGTCAATATTGATTGATTGTATGTCATCTTGGTGATTGGCAACATCTTCACTCCACCGTCGGTATAAGATTCACAATCCTATCTCTCGCATTTACATTTACTAGTTATCTTGTGTAGCTCTAGTGGTAGCCCTTGCTAGTAATTGTTAGCTTGCTCACTAGTGTAATATTAGTGACATAGCTCTTGTGTGAACTAGAGATCATAATCTACTAGACTTGTGGATAGGAGGCTTGCATCACAACCGTAGGCTAAGCAAAACTCGCTTTACGCCGTTTGTTATTCTAACAAGTTTGCTTAGTGGTTCTTGTAGAATTTTTAATAGGCTATTCACCCCCCCCCCTCTAGCCATCTAGGACCTTTCAAGTGGTATCGGAGCCGTGGTCACCGTTTTAATCAAGGCTTAACATCCTTCGGTGTGAAAAATGGCTCAAATTGTGTTCAATCATGTTGGGGGCAAGCCACCGTTCTTTGATGGTGTTAGTTCTTTTGCTCATTGGAAGAGAAAGATGACAATGTACCTTGGTTCTATTCATGAGAGAGTATTGCAAGTCACCGAGAATGATTTTGCTATCATTGATCCTAATCATCTCACCGATGAAGATAGAGCAAATAGAACATGCAATAGAATGGCTCTCAATACACTCTATAATGGTATTGACACAAAAGTGTTTGAGGGCATCAAAGATTTGGAATTGGCTAGTGAAGTATGGACAAGGTTGAGTGAGACATATGAAGGCACTAAGGTTGTGAAGAGTGCCAAGCTATATGGGCTCAAGAGTGAGTTTGAGAACTTCAAGAAAAAGGATGATGAAACAATCATTGAAATGTTTCATAGATTGCAAGTGATAGTCAATGATCTCAAGAGCTTAGGGCACAAGACTCAAGATCAAGATTTTTGTCACAAGTTCTTATTGAGCTTACCTAGAAGATTCAAGATGTTGATCATGATGTTGCAAAGAGATGGGCTTGAAGCAATGAAGCCTAATGATTTGCTTGGTGAAGTATTAACCTATGACAAATATGATCAAGATGTTGATGACAAGGAGAAGGTGGAAGATGAAAAGAAGAAGAAGACCGTGGCATTCAAGGCCATCTCCTCCAAGGGCAAAGCTACCATCATTGAAGAAGAAGACAATAGTGAAGATAAAGATTATGAAATTGATGATGAGGCATTTGCTTTTGTAGTCAAGAAAATGGGTCACATGTTCATTAAGAGAAGAGGCTTCAAAAAGAGAAATGACAACTTCAAGAGCAATGAGCAACAAAGGAGGTGCTTCAATTGTGATAGCACCGAACATCTTCAAGCCGAATGTCCCTATGATAAGAAGAAGAACAACAAGAGGGGCAAGTTTGAGAAGAAAAAGAAAGAAGCCAAGATAACATTCAAGAAAGGCAAGAATGGAGTCTATGTGGCCACTTGGGAAAGTGATGATGATGAAGAAGAAGAAGAATCATCCAACAAGGCTTTTGCTTCCATTGCTATTAACAAGAAGCCTTTACTATTTGATTCATCCTCTTCATGCTTCATGGCCAAAGAAGCTAAGGTATTATATGATGAAAGTGATGATGAAAGTGAAATGGAATATGTTCATGATAGTGATAATGATAAATATGATAATGAAAATAATGATGATGATGAACCAACTAAAGAACAACTATATGACTTGTTGCAACAAACTAGAGACATAGCTATTGCCAAGAACAAGGAGTGCAAGAAGCTTTCAATGAAAGTAGCAATACTTGAGAAAGTTCTTGGTGAGCTTAAGACCACTCATGAGAGTCTAGTGGAAGACCATGAGGATCTTGATAAGGCTCATTCCAAGCTTGAAAAGGCTCACTCATTGCTACTTGAGCAACAAGAAAAGAAGGAGGTTGTTGTATCATGTGATATAGGTGTTACATGTGATATAATTGATGAATCATTTAATGAACCTATCATCATGTCAAATACTAACCCTTCTTGTAGCTCTTCATCCACCACCACCAACTCTACCTCTACTACTAGTGATGGTTTCACTTGTGATGCCTCACTAATGGTTGAGAATGAGACTCTCAAGAGAGAGGTGGATGAGCTCACTCACGCCCTAGGCAAGGCCTATGGTGGTGAGGCCCGCTTGCTTAAGTGCTTGGGTAGCCAAAGGTTCTCTCTTAACAAAGAGGGATTGGGCTACAACCCCAAGAAAGGCAAGTCGGCCTTTGCAACTCCAAAACCTAGTTTTGTAAAGAGCAATGGTCGGTTTTGCAATAGATGCAAGCAAGTTGGGCACTTAGAGCATAATTGTAATAAAAAGAACCAAAGCAAGAAATTTATTAATGCTATACCTTTTGATTCTTGCTATGTGCTTACCAAAGGTGTGAAGGGTGTGCAAGCTAAGTTTGTTGGTACACCAATAGTGGGCCCAAAGAAGAAGGCTATTTGGGTACCTAAGAGCTTAGTTACTAACCTACAAGGACCCAAGCAAAAATGGGTACCTAAGCTTCATTGATTTGCTTGTAGGTCAATTACAAAGCCGGAGGAAGGCATTGGATTATTGATAGTGGGTGCACTCAACACATGACCGGTACATCAAGAATGTTTGACTCAATCAATGACAATAATAGTGGTGTTGATTCTATCACATTTGGCAATAACAAGAAAGGCAAGGTTATTGGCTTGGGCAAGATTGCAATATCAAATGATATGAGTATCTCCAATGTGTTGCTAGTTGAAAGTTTGGATTTCAATCTTCTATCCGTGGCACAAATATGTGATCTAGGCTACAAATGCATCTTTGGGGTTGATGATGTGGAAGTTATTAGTATGGATGGTTCAAATGTGGCATTCAAGGGCTTTAGATATGAGAATCTCTACCTAGTTGACTTCAATGATAGAGAAACTTCTTTGACAACTTGCTTAGTCTCCAAATCAAGCATGGGTTGGCTTTGGCATAGAAGGCTTGGTCATGTTGGCATGAAACAATTAAAGAAGCTTACAACTCACAATCTTGTCAATGGTTTGAAAGATGTTGAATTTGAGAAGAATAAGCTTTGTAGTGCATGTCAAGCCGGGAAGCAAGTTGGAAGCTCACATCCAAAGAAGAGTACAATGAGCACATGCAAAGCATTTGAGTTGATGCACATGGATCTATTTGGACCAACAACATATACAAGCATAGGCGGCAACAAGTATGGCTTTGTCATAGTGGATGACTTCACAAGACTCACATGGGTATTCTTTCTTAGTGACAAAAGTGAAGTGTTTGACACCTTCAAGACATTTCTCACTAGAGTTCACAATGAGTTTGAGATTAGAATCAAGAAAGTGAGAAGTGACAATGGAAGCGAGTTCAAGAATACAAGAATTGAAGAACTTTGTGATCATTATGGTATTGGACATCAATTCTCGGCCAAGTACACTCCACAATCAAATGGCCTAGTTAAGAGGAAGAATAGAACATTGCTTGATATGGCTAGATCAATGCTTCATGAGTACAATGTGAGTCAATCATTTTGGGATGAAGCAATCAATACCGCTTGCTACTACATCAATAGACTATATTGTCATCCATTGCTAGAGAAGACCCCATATGAGTTACTTCATGGAAGAAAGCCCAATATTTCTTACTTTAGGGTGTTTGGTTGCAAATGCTATATCTTGAAGAAGGGCACTAGATTGGGGAAGTTTGACAAAAGATGTGATGAGGGGTTCCTACTTGGTTATTCAACTACAAGCAAAGCTTATAGAGTTTGGAACAACTCAAATGGTATTCTAGAAGAAGTCCATGATGTGCAATTTGATGAAACCAATGGGTCACAAGATGAAGAAGAGAATCTAGATGATGTTGGTGGAACTCTATTGGTGGAAGCAATGAAGAACATGGACATTGGGGACATTAGAGCAAAGCAAGTTATTGATATTCAAGATGATGATAAAGATCAAGTGCTCAATTCTCCATTCAAGCTAGCTAGTGACTCTCAAGTGCTAGATCAAGGTGCTAGTTCATCTCATCAAGATACATCAAGTGATCAACCAAGCTCAAGCAATCAAGTGCAAGTACTCCAACCACAACATGTTGCAAGAGATCACCCCATTGATAGTGTTATTGGTGATATTAGAAGTGGTGTGCAAACAAGATCAAGATTGACTATGTTTTGTGAGCATGCATCATTTGTGTCAACCATAGAACCAAAGAAGATAGAAGAAGCTTTGAGGGATGCCGATTGGATTATGGCTATGCAAGAAGAACTAAACAATTTTACAAGAAATGATGTTTGGGAATTGGTAGAAAGGCCAAATGACTACAATGTGATTGGAACCAAGTGGGTGTTTAAAAATAAGCAAGATCAAGATGGCATTGTAGTGAGAAACAAAGCAAGACTAGTTGCTCAAGGTTACACTCAAGTTGAAGGTCTTGACTATGATGAAACATATGCTCCCGTGGCAAGATTGGAGGCAATAAGGATTCTATTGGCTTATGCTTGTGCACACAATATCAAACTATATCAAATGGATGTCAAAAGTGCATTTCTCAATGGGATCATCAATGAGTTAGTATTTGTTGAGCAACCACCCGGATTTGAAGATGACAAGAAACCCAACCATGTGTACAAGTTGAAGAAGGCTTTATATGGCTTAAAGCAAGCACCTAGAGCATGGTATGAGAGGCTAAGGGATTTCCTTCTCTCTAAGGGATTCAAAATGGGCAAGGTTGATACTACTCTATTCACCAAGAAGATTGGAAATGATCTATTCATAGTACAAATATATGTTGATGACATCATCTTTGGATCAACCAATCAAGCTTATTGTGAAGAATTTGGTGCTATGATGGCCAAAGAGTTTGAAATGTCTATGATTGGTGAACTTAGCTACTTCCTTGGTCTCCAAGTCAAGCAATTGAAGAATGGGACATTTGTGAGTCAAGGGAAATACATAAGGGACATGTTGAAGAAGTTTGGAATGCAAGATGCAAAGCCAATCTCAACTCCAATGGGTACAAATGGCAATTTGGATAGTGATTTTGATGGCAAAATGGTAAATCAAAGGGAATATCGGTCTTTGATTGGAAGTCTACTCTATGTCACCGCATCAAGGCCGGATGTCATGTTTAGTGTTTGCATGTGTGCTAGATATCAAGCCTCACCTAGAGAAAGTCATCTCACGGCGGCAAAAAGAATATTGAGGTACTTGAAGCAAACAAGAGATGTTGGACTATGGTATCCCAAGGGGTCAAAGTTTGAATTGATTGGATATTCGGACTCCGACTATGGGGGTTGCAAGATCAATAGGAAAAGCACAAGTGGCACATGTCAATTACTTGGAAGATCACTTGTGTCATGGTCCTCAAAGAAACAAAATAGTGTGGCAATCTCTACCGCCGAAGCCGAATATGTGAGTGCGGGGAGTTGTTGTGCACAATTGCTATGGATGAAATCAACTTTGAAGGATTATGGTCTCAACTTCAAAAATGTGCCGTTGCTATGTGATAATGAGAGTGCAATCAAGATGATACAAAACCCGGTTCAACATGGAAGAACAAAGCATATTGACATAAGACACCATTTCATTAGAGATCATCAACAAAAGGGAGATATTGCCATTGAAAGTGTTGGCACCGATGATCAACTTGCCGATATTCTCACTAAGCCACTTGATGAAAAGAGGTTTTGCAAGCTAAGGAATGAATTGAACATTCTTGATTTCTCAAACATGAGTTGAATGCACCCCACCCACTTATTGACATGCCTCTCCTTCGACATTACAAGGTAAAGTTGATTGACATGTCATTCATCCTATGCTAAGGACTTGCTAGAGCATGTAGACATAATAAGTGGTATGTATGAGCATTCATGATAAATCAAATGAATTTGATGGATATATGTTACCACTATTGCTTCTATGCTTATTTTGATCTAGTGGTGGCATATGACATGTTTGTGAGCTTGTACACCTAGTGTTGAATTTAGAAGATTTGCTATAAGTGTTTAATTCAACATAGGCAAGATAACCCTTATTTTGAGGAGTGAAGAAGCTTGTCTTTGGTTCAAATCGAATTAAATATCTTTGGCAAGTATTCTAGGTTAAACCAAATTTGATAAAAAATTTTTTAACCTTACATGTGGTATCGAATTAATTTCAATCTACTCCATCAAACACTTTTCCTTCTCTCCACAATTTGATCCCTTTTTAGGTAAGTTGTTGACAAAGGGGGAGAGAAAAAGTTGATTCAACTTGATAAAGGGGTAAATAAAATTTATGATGAGAAAAAGATGATTCAACTTGATAAAGGGGATTCAACTTGATAAAGGGGATTCAACTTGATAAAGGGGTAAATAAAATTTTGATGCACACAAGTAGGGGGAGCAAGCTCATAAACAAAGTTGTTGCATTTGTTTGTGCATTCTCATATGACTTGCTCATTGCACATGTATTTAAATTTAATATACATGCTTGTGTGGTGCAATGCTAGTATAGAACTTGGATGATGAAATGATCTACTAGCATGCATAGGAATAGTTTACTTGTGGTATCTAGACATGCCTAAAGCTTTACAAGTGGTTAGCTTTACAAGTAGTCCAAGAACCTTTACATATAATGTTGATCTCACGGGGTTCTTGAGTTTTGATGGATGTCTAGTTACTTCATGATGCTAAGGATGGTGTAAAAGGCAACTCCGATTGGTATCACGCTTCAAAGGTCCATTTCTTACACCTTAGCATCATTTTGGTAGAATTACTCTCCTAACTCTTCTATCCATGCATATGTGCAAAGCTTTCAATCCAAACTCTATGCACATATGTAGGGGGAGCTAATGCTACCAAAACCGAGCTTGTGATAATTGTCCAAACTTTACTTATGAGCAAAATGATTGGACAAGTATGACAAGTTCAAAACTTTTATTATCAAAATCATCTTTGTGAGGGTTGTCATCAATTACCAAAAAGGGGGAGATTGAAAGTCCCTAGTTTGGTTTTGGCTAATTGATGAAACCTAGGACTAACCTTTGTATCTAAGTGGATGATTTAGATAAAGGTGGTCATTGAAATATGAGACATGACATTGACTCATGTGACCAAGATGATGAAGACCGAGGTGATGCTTGGCTTGATGGACCGGTTGTGAAGGTGAAGGGCAAGTCGAGGCTTCGAAGCGAGGGACCATGCGATGGTGAAGCTTGAGCGAGACTTGGCGCCGACGGACCGATGCAACGGTGAAGAGCAAGTGAAGTCAAGGTCGATGGATCGAGACGGTCATGTGATGATATGAAGTGGATCATATCATTTGGAGAAACAAAATGGGCTCAAGGCAAAGGTATAACCATAGGGCCATTTTGTTTTACACTCAAGACACCATAGAGGGTGTGAGTGGTTTAGGGTCGATAGCTGAACTATTAAGAGGGGAAGTCTTATCGGTTATTCGATGCACGGGTGCCACTAGGTGAATTCATGAAGTGCATTGCATGTAGGGCCTAGTGAGCTAACCGGAAAACCTTCGGAAATGATTGTGAAAATGCTAACACACGTACACAAGGTGGTGATCACTTGTTGGTGTTGGCACATTTATGAAGGTGTTGGAGTTTGGGTGGTAGAGAGGGTTTGGGACTCTCTCTCCCTTCCGCCGAGCTTGCGAGCGCGGAATTCAGGCGTTTTCAGGGAGTTGAAAAGCCTATTTTCCACTACGCCGAAGTCGGAAAAGAAACGGAAGCGAACGGAGGTCACAGAGGTGACCGGACGCTGCACCGGACGCGGTCTCGGTATGACCGGCGCGTCCGGTCAGTACAGCGCGGTGTCAGGCGCGCGGGTGCTAGGGTTTGCAACCGGCGCGTCCGGTCACTCGCGGGACCGGCGCGTCCGGTCATGCACCAGAAAAGAACTGAGGTTCGCAGAGGACGATCGGACGCGAGGCGCGTCCGGTCACACACGATCGGACGCGTCCGATCGTTAAAGGAGCTTACTGGACTCACACCGGACGCGGGCACTGTCGCGTCCGGTCGTCGCGAGGGGCGCGTCCGGTCGTTGTTTCGCGGGCGCGGGTGCTGTGCGGATCGGCGCGTCCGGTCGTTCGAAGCAGCGCGTCCGGTCATTTGACAGGCGCGTCCGGTCGTTGCCTAGGGCGCGTCCGGTCGTTGGTTTGACCGTTGAGGGTCAGTGACCGTTGGAGGATCGGACGCGGTTGAGCGCGTCCGGTCGTTTTGAGAGGCGCGTCCGGTCATGGGGTTTGACCGTTGGCGCAGTGACCGTTGAAGGATCGGACGCGGTTGAGCGCGTCCGGTCAGTTATGACCGGAGCGTCCGGTCATCCCGACAGAACCCAGTGAAGGGGTATAACGGCTCTATTTGGATGGGTTGCTTATAAATACTCGTTGGCCGGCCCTTGGGGAGAAAACTTGTGATTTCTAACATTCCTATACATCCTTTGAGCTAGAACATCTCCTCCCACTCATCTCTCTTGAGTGATTGCAAATCATAAGTGAGATTGAGTGATCCCAAAGTGCATTGCATAGCTTGAGGGCATCTAGTGGCACTTGTGGGTGGTTGAGCCGGTGGATTTCTTGTTACTCTTGGAGAGTACCACTCCTAGTCGGCTTGGAGATTGTTGGAGGCGTTGGCAAGAAAAGGTGATTGTTCTTGGCCACCTCCGGTTGATTGTAAGGGGTTCGTGTGCTTTCCTCGGTGGGACGCCAAAAGCAACTCTAGTAAATTGCGCGTGTCATTGAGTTACCTCACTTGAGAGTGGTGTCTTGCGGTGCCTTGCGGGGCGTGCCTTGAAGGGCAAGTGACTTGAGGGTCGCACCGAGGAACCATCTAAGTGTTGGTCGACACAACCGGTGACGTAGCTTGTCGGTGCACAAGTGAACACCGGGTGAACAAAAATATTGTGTCTCTTGTCTCCCGGTGATTGGTCTCCATATTGTGTTGTTGTCAATATTGATTGATTGTATGTCATCTTGGTGATTGGCAACATCTTCACTCCACCGTCGGTATAAGATTCACAATCCTATCTCTCGCATTTACATTTACTAGTTATCTTGTGTAGCTCTAGTGGTAGCCCTTGCTAGTAATTGTTAGCTTGCTCACTAGTGTAATATTAGTGACATAGCTCTTGTGTGAACTAGAGATCATAATCTACTAGACTTGTGGATAGGAGGCTTGCATCACAACCGTAGGCTAAGCAAAACTCGCTTTACGCCGTTTGTTATTCTAACAAGTTTGCTTAGTGGTTCTTGTAGAATTTTTAATAGGCTATTCACCCCCCCTCTAGCCATCTAGGACCTTTCAGGCACTTGATCTTCGAGTTGCTGTGGATTTCTTGTTACTCTTCCGTGTTTCCCAACACGGTAGACGGCTTGGAGCAGCGGAGGTGATTGAGCTCGCAATTGGAGATTGTTGGAGCCTTCACCAAGTGTTGTAAGGGGTTCTTGATCCTTCCCCGCGGGAGTTCGCAAATTGGATACTCTAGTGAAGCTCGTGGCTTGGAGGATCCCCATCTTGTGTGCGGTTGTGCGGCGCCCGCCGAGGGCTCGACTCTTGATAGTCGATTAGCTCGCGAACCGACAAGTGGGTGCATCGCCACAACGAGGAGTAGCTTGCCGGGAAGCAAGTGAACCTCAGTAAAAAATCTTGTGTCATCTCTTTGCCGAGGATTTCTCTTGTGGTTGATCATTGTGATTGATTCTTCGAGTGCATTGCTTCTCTACATCGTTGGTATAAGAATCAAGTCACTTGCTCTTTACTTTCTTGTACTAGTTCTAGTGTAGTTTGCTTAGTGTAGCTTTTATCTCATAGGAGTAAGTAGCTTAGTGACTTAGCCTTGTTGGTGTGTATTAGAGATCTTAGCCTTGCCTCACTAGAATTGTGTAGGTGGCTTGCATAGTGTAGTTGAGCTAGTGCTAGAATTAGCATAGCCATCTTTTATACTAACGTGGTTGTCTAGTGAAGCTTGTAGAATTTTAAATAGGCTATTCACCCCTCCATCTAGCCATTTGGACCTTACAAGTGGTATCAGAGCCGAGGCACCATTTATTTGAGGCTTAACAACCTACGGTGAAGAAGAAATGGCTCAATTAAGTTTGCACATCAACAACACCAAGAAGGCACCTCACTTTGATGGTACAAATTATGCATATTGGAAGGTTAAGATGACCGCACACCTCAAGTCAATCAATAGAGAAGTGTGAAAGGTCACCGAAATAAAATTTGAGGTTGCTAATCCGAAAGCACCTACACCGGTGGAAGAGAAGAAACTCCAATGCAATGACATTGCCATTAGTGCTCTTCATGAGACACTAGATGACAAAGACCTTTGAGCAAGTGAAGAACATTGAGATCGCTCATGATGCTTGGGCCAAGCTAGAAGAAACATTTGAGGGCACCGAAGGCACAAAGACCGCTAAAGCATATATCTTGTAAGAAAATTTTTCAAGCTTCAAGATGCAAGATGATGAGAGTGTACCGGAGATGTTTCATAGATTGTAAGTCATTGTCAATGAGCTCAAGGCACTTGGTGAGGAAGTCAAGGACAACCAATTCTCTATGAAGTTCTTGAGAAGCTTGCCCAAGAGGTTTGATACATTGATCACCGTGCTAGTGAGGACTACATTGAAGGATTCAACTCCTCAACAAATATTTCAAGAAGTGATGACCGATGATTCATATAGAGAAGATGATGAGAAGGATGAGTTGGTCAAGAAGAAGAAGAAGAATGAAAATGAGAAGAAAGATGATGAAAAGAAGAAGAGTGTGGCATTCAAAGCCACCACATCCAAGGGCAAATCCAAGATTGAATCATCAAGTGAAGAAGACTCAAGCTCTTGTGATAGTGATGACATTGATGAGAAGATGGCTCTCTTTATCAAGCAATTTGGCAAATTCATGAAGAAGAAGGGCTATCATGCAAGAAGGAGGAAGAACTCATCTAAGAAGAATGACCATACCATGAGATGCTTTAGATGCCATAGCAAAGATCATCTCATTGCAAAGTGTCCTTATGAAAGTGATGATGAAGATGCTATCAAGAAGGAGAGGAAGAAGCAAAAGAAGAAGCAAGAAAAGGAGAGCTATCATAAAAAGAAGAATAATTCTCATGTTGCTACATGGGATAGTGATGATTCCTCAAGTGATGATGAGGATGACTACAAGAGCAAGAAGAAGGGACATGCTAGCATTGCCATCTAAGAGAAGGTCTCCCTCTTCGACACTCCATCATACTTCATGGCTAAGGCCGCTAAGGTATCATCCGATGATGAGAGTGATCATGATCATGCTAGTGATAGTGATAGTGATGAAGAAGAATTCACTAAAGATGAACTAATCACTATGCTAGAAGATTGCACTCAACATTTTAAAGAATCTAGAAAGGAGTGCAAGGGCTTACTTAAGAAAAAAAACCTTATGCAAGAACTTGATGAGCTTAGGGCATCTTATGAGAGTCTAAAAGAAGACCATAAGAAGCTTCAAAAGTCTCACACTAGGCTTGAAGAAGCTCATTCCTCTCTAGTTAAAAAATGTGAAAACATGCCAACTAATGTTGAGAAATCTAAAACTTGCAACATATGCACATCTTGTGATATAATTGATGAATCTTGTCATAAGCCTATTGTTGTTGCTCCCACTAACCCTTCATGTAGCGCATCTACATCATCCTCATCTAGTAGTGATGGTTTCACTTGTGACTCCACACTTATAGTTGAGAATAAAAATCTCAAGAAGGAGGTAAAAGAGCTCAATCACACCTTAGCTAAGGCTTATGGTGGTGAGGACCGCTTGCTTATGTGCTTGGGTAGCCAAAGAGCTTCTCTCTACAAAGAGAGATTGGGCTATAACCCCAAGAAAGACAAGGCCGCTTTTGCTCCTCACAAGACTCGTTTTGTGAAGAACAATGGTAGCTATTGCAAAAGTTGCAAGCAAGTTGGTCACATAGAGCAACATTGCATGAACAAGAAATCCAATGCTAATGTATCCTCAATTAAGTTTGATTCTTTCTATATACTTACCAAAGGTACAAATGGTGTTCATGCTAAGTTCATTGGTACACCATGGATGGGCTCAAAGAAGAAAGTCATTTGGGTACCAAAGAGCTTGGTCACTAACCTTGGAAGACCCAAACAAGTTTGGGTACCTAAAAAGAATTGATCTTATCTTGTAGGTCAATTACAAAGCTGGAGGAAGGCATTGGGTGCTTGATAGTGGGTGCACTCAACATATGACCGGGGATTCTTATATGTTCAAATCAATTGATACAAGTCAAAATGGTGGTTTTGATGCTATCACTTTCGGCAACAACAAGAAAGGCAAAGTCAAGGGGCTTGGTAAAATTGCTATCTCAAATGACATGAGCATATCTAATGTGTTGCTAGTTGAGAGCTTGGATTTCAATCTTTTATCCGTGGCACAACTTTGTGATCTCGGCTTCAAGTGCATATTTGGTATTGATGATGTTGAAGTCATAAGTGTTGATGGATCAAATTTGATATTCAAAGGATTTAGACATGGTAGCTTATACTTGGTTGACTTCAATGATAGTGAGACACAATTAACATCATGCTTGCTTAGCAAATCTAGTATGGGATGGTTGTGGCATCGAAGGCTTGGTCATGTTGGAATGAAACAATTGAACAAACTTTTGAGGCATGACTTAGTTAGAGGCTTGAAAGATGTGACTTTTGAAAAGGATAAACCATGTAGTGCTTGTCAAGCCGGCAAACAAGTTGGAAATACACATCTTAGTAAGAGTGAAATGAGCACATCAAAGGCATTTGAGCTATTGCACATAGACTTGTTTGGGCCAACAACATACACTAGCATTGGTGGCAACAAGTATGGTTTTGTGATTGTTGATGACTACACTAGATACACTTGGGTGTTCTTTCTTTATGACAAGAGTGATGTACATGATCTATTCAAATCTTTTGTCAAGAGAGTGCAAAATGAGTTTGAGACTATCATCAAGAAGATTAGAAGTGACAATGGTAGTGAGTTTAAGAACACAAGAATTGAAGATTTATGTGATGATCTTAGTATTGGACATCAATTCTCACCAACCTACACTCCTCAATCCAATGGTGTAGTTGAAAGAAAGAATAGAACTTTGATTTACATGGCTAGATCAATGCTTAGTGAATACAATGTGAGCCATTCATTTTAGAGTGGAGCTATCAACACGGCTTGCTATTATAGTAACCGTCTTTATTGCCAAGGGAAGCTTGGGAAGACACCATATGAGCTATTGAATAGAAGAAAGCCTAACATTGCGTACTTTAGAGTGTTTGGTTGCAAATGCTATATTCTCAAAAAAGGCACTAGATTGAGCAAGTTTGAAAAGAAATGTGATGAAGGGTTCTTACTTGGTTATTCTACCACAAGCAAAGCATATAGAGTTTGGAATCTCACAAATGGCACCTTAGAAGAAGTTCATGATGTTGAGTTTGATGAAACTTAAGGGTCTCAAAATGAAGCTCAAAACCTTGATGATGTGAGAGGAGATCAATTGTCAAATGCAATGAAGAACATGGATATTGGTGACATAAGGCCAAGGCAAGTTGATGATGATGATATTCATGTGATCAACCAAAATATGCAAATTGATTCAAATCAAGCAAGCTCAAGTGGTTCTCATGATGAAGTGCAAGTTCAAGGTCAAACAAGTGGAAGCAATCAACTCCCAATACTCCAACCTACTAGCATAGCAAGAGATCATCCATTGGATCAAATCATTGGTGGAATTCAAAGCGGTGTTCAAACTAGATCAAGATTAGCATCCTTTTGTGAGTACTACTCATTTGTGTCACTTGAAGAACCTAAGAAAATAGAAGATGCTTTGAAGGTTTCCGATTGGGTAAATGTCATGCATGAAGAGCTAAACAACTTCACTAGAAATCAAGTTTGGGAACTTATTAAAAGGTCGGAGAACTACAATGTGATTGGTACTAAGTGGGTCTTTAGAAACAAGCAAGATCAAGATGGCATGGTTGTGAGGAACAAAGCAAGATTGGTAGCTCAAGGTTACACACAAGTTGAGGGTCTTGACTTTAGAGAGACATATGCACCCGTTGCAAGATTGGAGGCTATTAGAATCTTATTAGCATATGCTTGTGCACACAACATCAAGCTCTATCAAATGGATGTCAAGAGTGCATTTCTCAATGGCTATATTAATGAAGAAGTTTATGTTGAGCAACCTCCCGGTTTTGAAGATGACAAGAAGCCCGACCATGTTTTCAAGCTAAAGAAGGCATTATATGGTTTGAAGCAAGCACCTAGAGCATGGTATGAGAGATTGAAAGATTTTCTTCTCTCTAAAGGGTTCAAGATGGGAAAGGTTGACACCACTCTCTTCACCAAGAAGCTTGGAAATGACTTGTTTGTGTTACAAATCTATGTGGATGACATTATCTTTGGATCAACGAACCAAGATTTTTGTGAAGAATTTAGAAATATGATGGCAAAAGAGTTTGAGATGTCTATGATTGGAGAGCTTAGTTACTTCCTTGGACTTCAAATCAAGCAAATAAAGAATGGCACTTTTGTAAGTCAAGGCAAGTACATCAAGGACATGATCAAGAAGTTTGGATTGCAAGATGCTAAGCCAATAAGTACACCAATGGGCACAAATGATCAATTGGGTATTGATGCTAGTGGCAACATGGTAGATCAAAAGCAATATCGGTCTATGATTGGAAGTTTGCTCTATGTCACCGCTTCAAGGCCGGATGTGATGTTTAGTGTATGCAAGTGTGCAAGATATCAAGCTTCACCTAGAGAAAGTCACTTGAAAGCAACCAAGAGGATATTGAGATATCTTAAGGGCACTTATGATGTTGGATTATGGTTTCCAAAGGGGTATAATTTTGAGTTGATTAGATATTCGGACTCCGACTATGGTGGATGCAAGATTGATAGAATGAGCACAAGTGGCACTTGTCAATTGCTTGGAAGGTCCCTTGTTTCATGGTCATCAAAGAAACAAAATAGTGTTGCACTATCTACCACCGAGGCCGAATACATTAGTGCCGGTAGTTGTTGTGCACAATTGCTTTGGATGAAAGCTACCTTGAATGACTTTGGAGTAAAATTCAAGAATGTGCCTTTGTTTTGTGACAATGAAAGTGCTATCAAGATGACTCAAAATCCGGTTCAACATTCAAGAACCAAGCACATTGATATAAGGCACCATTTCATAAGAGACCATCAACAAAAGGGTGATATTAGCATTGAAAGCATTGGCACCGAAGATCAACTAGCCGATATCTTTACAAAGCCACTTGATGAGAAGAGATTTTACAAGTTGAAGAATGAATTGAACATACTTGACTTCTCCAACTTAAAATGAGTGCACCCCCACATTCTTATATGATATGCCTCTCCTCCGACATAGCAAGATAAAGTTGTTTGGCATATCTTCCATACTTTGCTAAGGACATGTTTAGAACATATAGACATATTTGCATAACAAATAGGATCATTCATGAAAATCAAATGAGTTTATTGTATATATGGTACCACTATTGCTTCTATGTTTGATTGATCTAGTGGTAGCATATGACATGTTTGTGGGCTTGCAAACCTAGTGTTGAATCTAGAAAATGAGCTCATGATGTGTAATTCAACATGCTCAAGATAACCCTTATACTTTATGAGATGTGAAGAAGCTTGTCCTTGGATCAAACCGAATTACATATTCTAGGCAAGTGATCTAGATTGAACCATAATTTGGACTCCCTCATATTGATTGACTTGACTCTCACTAAAATTGGCACCTTTTTGGTGATTGTTGACAAAGGGGGAGAGAAAAGACACAAAGATAGAGAAGTCATAAAGAGATAAAAAGTTAAGTTGCAAAGGGGGAGAAAGATATACTAAGGGGGAGAGAAAGCAAAAGATATGACATTAGAAAGGGAACAATTAAAATTGAGCACACAAGTAGGGGGAGCAAGCTCATGAATTGGTTATTGCATTTGTATGTGCATTAACATGATGAAGTGTTGCATTGCAAAACTTAAATTCATATTCATGATTGTATGGTGTATGCTAGAAATAGAACTTGAATGATGATTTGTTGAAAGTAGCTTTACAAGTGGTATCTAGACACCTTTGCTTATAATGTTAATCTCACGGGGTACTTTAGTGTTTGTGATCTTTACAAGTGATATATTACAAGAGGTGTCTAGCTACATCGATGCTAAGGATGGTATATAAAGGCAACTCCGATTGGTATCACGCTTCAAAGGTCCATTCTATATACCTTAGCATCAATTTGATAGTATTAACTCTCCCAAAATTCAAATCCATACATATGTGCTCAATTGAACCAAACTCATGGAAGCACATATGTAGGGGAAGCTAATACTATCGAAATTGAAAATTGATTTCATTTCATATCTTTGTGATGGTTGTCATCAATTACCAAAAAGGGGGAGATTGAAAGCCCAAGTTTGGTTTTGGTAATTAATGACACCAAGTTGCTAATGCCATGTGTTAAGTATTTTGAGTTAGGCATAAGCAACACATGTGATGAAGGTGTACGTGGCAAGGAGTGGTGACCACAAGATCACAAAGAAATGGTGCATGGACATGAAATGATGATCATGGTGGAGATGCACATAATATGATGGACATGATGATCAAGTGGAGGAGAAGGATCTAAGATCGCAAGACAAAGGTATAACCATAGGGTTTTCCTTTTGCCGGTCTAAGATGAGTAGAGAAGTGATTGACCGGGTTTAGGATACATAACCGACTATCACACATGCGCATGGTGGTGTACACTTGGTGGTGTTAGCACATTTGCGAAGGCGGTGGAGTTTCGGTGGGATTCGACGCTTTTTGGAGAAGTGAAATGCATATTTTCCATTGCGCTGGAAGTCGGAAAAGAAACGGAGGCGAACGGCGGTCACTGTGTTGATCGGACGCTGCACCGGACGCGGTCTCGGTTTGACCGGACGCGTCCGATCAGTTCAACTCAGTGCTGCTAGGGTTTGTGACCGGACGCTGGTATGACCTGACCAGC
Source organism: Saccharum hybrid cultivar R570 (assembly GCA_038087645.1). Taxonomy (NCBI): domain Eukaryota; kingdom Viridiplantae; phylum Streptophyta; class Magnoliopsida; order Poales; family Poaceae; genus Saccharum; species Saccharum hybrid cultivar. The sequence goes on along the minus strand of JAQSUU010000366.1, from coordinate 6,518,727 downwards.
GCGTCCGATCAGTTCTCCTGAGCGATTCAGAGCGCGCGACCGGCGCGTCCGGTCCCTCATGAAACCGGAGCGTCCGGTCATGCGTCTAGAGGGGCAGTGAACAGTGGAGTGACGATCGGACGCGCGGCGCGTCCGGTCACGTGCGATCGGACGCGTCCGGTCTCAACGGGAGCATACTGGAACGCGACCGGACGCGGGCACTGTCGCGTCCGGTCAATCGGTTCAGCGCGTCCGGTCACGGCAATGGCTAGTTCTGACACGCACTGTTTCTTGCTGTCGTGTAGTGACCGGACGCGTCCGGTCATCCGGTCAGCGCGATTTTCGCTGCGTCGTCTGTAATGGCTAGCTGCGTACCCCTTCGTTATAAATAGAGGGTGTCCGGGATTTGAGGGCATCTCTTGCATATTTTGAGACCTAGAGACATCATTTGAGCTAGAGAACAACCACTCCACTCATCTCTTTGCATAGTTGCACATCTTGAGTGAGATTGAGTGAGATTCAAGTGCATTGCTTGAGAGTTGCATTCTAGAGGCACTTGATCTTCGAGTTGCGGCGGATTTCTTGTTACTCTTCCGTGTTTCCCGACACGGTAGACGGCTTGGAGCAGCGGAGGTGATTGAGCTCGCAATTGGAGATTGTTGGAGCCTTCACCAAGTGTTGTAAGGGGTTCTTGATCCTTCCCCGCGGGAGTTCGCAAATTAGATACTCTAGTGGAGCTCGTGGCTTGGAGGATCTCCATCTTGTGTGCGGTTGTGCGGCGCCCGCCGAGGGCTCGACTCTTGATAGTCGATTAGCTCGCGAACCGACAAGTGGGTGCATCGCCACAACGAGGAGTAGCTTGCCGGAAAGCAAGTGAACCTCAGTAAAAAATCTTATGTCATCTCTTTGCCGATGATTTCTCTTGTGGTTGATCATTGTGATTGATTCTTCGAGTGCATTGCTTCTCTACATCGTTGGTATAAGAATCAAGTTACTTGCTCTTTACTTTCTTGTACTAGTTCTAGTGTAGTTTGCTTAGTGTAGCTTTTATCTCATAGGAGTAAGTAGCTTAGTGACTTAGCCTTGTTGGTGTGTATTAGAGATCTTAGCCTTGCCTCACTAGAATTGTGTAGGTGGCTTGCATAGTGTAGTTGAGCTAGTGCTAGAATTAGCATAGCCATCTTTTATACTAACATGGTTGTCTAGTGAAGCTTGTAGAATTTTAAATAGGCTATTCACCCCCCCTCTAGCCATTTGGACCTTACATCCTGCAGTTGCTCCTGCTTCGCCGCCCACTCCGCCCGACGACGCTGAGTCGCTAACAGATGCCACTAGCGCAAGGAGAAGCGCTAGACCTAGGCGCGGAAGCCCTCCAGCCTCACCTCCTGCTACGGGTACCACACCCCGATGTAGACGGCGGAGGCAGCCGCACCGAGATATGATGCATGTTGCAAGTGTACATTTGAAATGTTTCAGATATTTTAGAGATATGTTTCAAGCATTTCACACAGACGTTGCAAAAGTAAATCAGGATGTTGCATATGTTGCAATGGTTGTACATGTATGTTGCAAGCGTCTGTCCCAATTTTCATTTGTTTTTTTAAGACGTATGTTCCAAGCGCGGAGGTTGCATATGTTTCACATATATATTACAAGTGTTTTATTTGGTGTTGCGTATGTTTGTAATAGTTTTCAATTGTTTTTGCAAAATGTTTCAGATGCATATTTTAAATGTTTCATCTATCTTTTTTTTATATGTTGTAAATGTTGCATCTGAATGTTTTAAAAGTAGATCGGATGTTGCACATAGAATGCGCATAGGAAGCGGGAGGGGCGCAAGTGGTCCCTTCACGGGCAACATTCGGGCGGCGCAGGCCCCTGCACGGGTGCGGGTGATGCAGGCACGGTCGAGCGACGTACGGGCGGCACAGGCTCATGCATGGACGCACGAAACAGAGAGAAAACCGACTGCAGCCACATGCATTAGAATGTGGGTGTCCGTCCGGACGTCCGGGCACTAGCAATGCCCATATTATTCAGCTTTTGAGTGGATTTTGGGATGGTTAGAATCTTGGGTTCAGTTTTTTTATCCCTCAGATTATTCCACCCGTTTGCATGCTGCGTGTATTTTTTTAATCTGGATAGTAGAATCCGGATGGATTCAAACGGGCCCTAAGTGACCCTCGTTTCATTGCGCCAAAGTCAAACAGTATACTCTCCCTTGTTCTCTTGGTCTGCCTTGTAGCGGAATCTGGCCCGTAGAGATAAAACGAAAGAATCTGGCCCAACAGAACAGAGCGGAGCCTTTAAACCCGAGAAATTTCAGAATTCGGTCACCCGAGAAAGGTAAAGAGAGAACGGAGAGACCGAACAGAGAGGACCACGAGCGGAAGCGCAGCCGCAGCCCGCAGGCACGACATGTCTCGCCGGCGGCGAGGAGGCTCCGACTCGGACGGCGAGGACGACAGCTTCCTCTATCGCTACCCGCTCCCCTCCGCCGCCTCCTCAGCAAGCGCCTCAGCGGGAGGTGGCGGCAAGCCACGGGGCGGGGGCGGGGGCGGGGGCTCGGGCGGCCTCGCGCCGTCCAAATCCACCGTCTACGTGTCCAACCTAGACTTCGCGCTCACCAACTCCGACCTCCACCTCCTCTTCTCCCGATTCGGCCGCGTCGCGCGCGTCACCGTCCTCAAGGACCGTGAATCCCGCCGCAGCCGCGGCGTCGCCTTCGTCCTCTTCGTCAGCCGGGAGGACGCCGCCGCCGCGGCCGCCGAGATGCACGGCAAGGTGCTCAACGGGCGCACGCTCTCCGCCTCCATCGCCGCCGACAACGGCCGCGCCGCGGAGTTCATCCGACGCCGCGTGTATCGGGACAAGTCGCGGTGCTACGAGTGCGGCGAGGAGGGCCACCTCTCCTACGAGTGCCCCCGCAACCAGCTCGGGCCCCGCGAGAGGCCCGCACCGTCTAAGAAGTCGCGCCGCGGTGGTGGTGGTGGTGGGGGCAGCGGTGGGCGTGGGCGCGGTCGCGGGGGCGAGGCTGATTGGCATTCGGATGACGATGAGGATGCTGCTGCCGCCGCGGCGTTCGAGGACGACAGGTGGGCGTCGGTGGTGGATACGAGGGGAGAGGAGGAGAAGGCGGCTGGGAAGGAAGAGGGAAAGGAAAATGCGGCGAGGAAGGAGAAGAGGAAAGGCTACTTCAGCGACGAGAGTGACGAGGACGACGACTAAGCTTCAGTGTATCTTGCTAACTAAGCTTCAGTGTATCCTGCTAAGGTTGTTGTGTTTTGACAATAGATCTAACGTGAGTTACGTGATCAACAGCTTTGTGTTTGAATCCCAGATTTTTCAAATTTCAGAAGTTAATTGATGGCTGATTACTTATTACAGACTTCGTCTTGTCACTGTAATGTTTCCCTGATTATTAAGCCTATTATTCATCTAAACAACATCCCTGGTTTGGCTACTATGAATTGTTGATAAAATGGCCATCCAAAAAAGAAATAGTTAATCATTTCTAAGTTTAGGTCTAATATAGTCAAATTCTTTTCAGAACTGCTGGTCATCATGCTTATATTGTCAGTGCTCTTACTTCAATATTTTGTTAAGGACGCCATTTTTGCTTTTAGTAGCTTGTTGCCAGCTATAAGATGGTTGCTAGCTGTGTATGGTTACTGCTTGGTTCTCAATTACTTCTTGTATATCAGTAGATTTTTATTTCTTTTCTCTCTTCTGATTAAATCTTCATATACCATTAAGGTATGCTTATTGCAATGAATCACTGTGCCTACTGCCTAGACTTAGAAGGGACAAATAAAGGCAGTATATTGTGCCCAAGTTTTGCTTAACTTATGCAATTCAGCTATTTCCAAAACAGCCCAATTCTTAATACATCATTTTCTGTTAGTTCATTTAACAAACTGACAATATTCATTTAGAGTTCTTAGGCCCTTTTCGCTTGTCTTATAGTCCGTACTTTTCAGCTTGTTTTTTTAGCCGGAACAGTGTTTTTCTCTCACAACAAATCAGCGAACAGTACTTTCAGCCATGGCTTTTCAGCGAAGCGAACGGGCTCTTACTTTTCAACATGTGATGAAAATATTGTGTTCTGATACCCTGTGCTTCTGTTGCAAGTTCTTGATTTTTCTAGTGGATCACAGGACTGTTTTCACTTTGTTGATACAACTACAAGTGCATATAGGTACTTAAATTGATACCTAAAAAAAGAGATGAAAACATCTCCATCTTGAAAGTTGAAACATTGTTAAATCTTGTAACGTTCAGACTATACGGTCTGCAGTATGCAGCTAAACAAAGTTGAGCATGTCATTTCACTTGTGGTCTCGTTAGTTGGTTACTAAATCATCATGTTTATGGGTAAGTGCACTGTTGTTTAGGAAAATGACCACAAACATTGTTGCAGTAAAAAAAAATCAGCATATCTACAGGTACTTCTCAGGAAGGTTTTAGAGCCAACCAAGCTGAGATTGGCCTTAAACTTGACCAGAAACTCTGTCCTGTCAGGAATGTCTAGGTGCTGAATGTTTTTTAGGTATTCTGCTTTGGAAGAAAACTGCAAATCTTAAGTTGTAAGGATGGACTCCTGATTGTAAGACATAATCTGCTGCAATCCCATTCTTCTCCCCCTAATGCAGTCAAGGGCAGGTAGAAGGTCAGCTCCTGCTGTCCATGCCCTGAACACTGCAGCAAGTATGGCAATAGGCCATCCCTAGTACTTTAGTTGGTAGTTTTGCATCATCCATAGTTGGTAGAAGGTGATGTATACCATGTACTAGGAGTAGGTAGACAGTATCATAGTTGGTACATGTAGGATGTATATAAACCAATGAAATGCAATGCAAATGGCAGCTCTTCCCACCATCTCATTGAGTCTGCAGTTTCAGGAACTGAAACTGAGCAGTGTGTGTGTGTGCTGGAGAAGAGCTCTGCTCTTCTTCTTCCTTGTCCACCAGCGCTTTGCCGCGCTGTTTTCCACCGTTGCCACGGCCACGGTCACCACCGCCACGACTGGAGCCTTCCCCGGTCTTGCGCTTCTCCTTCATCCGCGCCGACCATTCCTCCTCCGTCAGCAGCAGCTTGGGCTTCTCCTTCTCCGGTGGCGCGCGATCCTCCACCGCGCGGAGCCGCCCGGTGACGTCCTCGAGCGACAATGTGGATAAGTCCAGCATCGTCTCGATGGACAGGGCAAGCTGCGCGTATTTGGCCGGCACGACGCGCAACAGCTTGGCCACGACGTCCTCGTCGTCGACCGGCTTGCCGTAGGTGGCCAGCTGACTTGCGATCGACTGCAGCCGAAGCGCGAAGTCCTCCACGGCCTCTCCGGGCTTGAATCGAAGGTCATCGAACTCGCGGCGCAGTTGCTGCGCCTTTGCCTTCTTGGCTCGGTCCGAGCCGAGACGGAAAGACGCGAGCATGTCCCACGCCTCCTTCGCCGTGTTCTTCGACCCGATGGCCTCATGGAACTCGGACGACGTGGACGCCATGAGCGCCTCCATGACGCCCACCTCCGCATCCTCACCGGCATTGCCGGTCTCCAACGCCGTCTAGGAACTGAAACTGAGCAGGGGAGCAGGTGCTGCTCACCTGGGCATTAGGTCCTAGTGCCAACAAGTGGTATCGGAGCCGTACAAGTCGCTGGGCATAGTCGCCGGTGATGGACACGGCTGCAGCGGGCGCAGGGATGGGCGCAGAGGCGGCTGCGGTGGCAGCTGCAGCAGCGGCCAAGGAGAAGCAGCTGGCCTCGGCATCCCAGCCTGCCGTGGAGGTGCGCACGGTGAGGGAGGTCGGCGGGTCCAACACCTGGCCGATGCTCACCCGCACCAACTACGGCGAGTGGGCTGTCCACATGAAGTGGAAGCTGCGCGCGCGGCGGTGGTGGGCGGCAGTGGAGACCGGCAATGCCGGTGAGGATGCGGAGGTGGGCGTCATGGAGGCGCTCATGGTGTCCACGCCGTCCGAGTTCCATGAGGCCATCGGGTCGAAGAACACGGCGAAGGAGGCGTGGGACATGCTCGCGTCTTTCCGTCTCGGCTCGGACCGAGCCAAGAAGGCAAAGGCGCAGCAACTGCGCCGCGAGTTCGACGACCTTCGATTCAAGCTCGGAGAGGCCGTGGAGGACTTCGCGCTTCGGCTGCAGTCGATCGCAAGTCAGCTGGCCACCTACGGCAAGCCGGTCGACGACGAGGACGTCGTGGCCAAGCTGCTGCGCGTCGTGCCGGCCAAATACGCGCAGCTTGCCCTGTCCATCGAGACGATGCTGGACTTATCCACATTGTCGCTCGAGGACGTCATCGGGCGGCTCCGCGTGGTGGAGGATCGCGCGCCACCGGAGAAGGAGAAGCCCAAGCTGCTGCTGACAGAGGAGGAATGGTCGGCGCGGATGAAGGAGAAGCGCAAGACCGGGGAAGGCTCCAGTCGTGGCGGTGGTGACCGTGGCCGTGGCAACGGCGGAAAACAGCGCGACAAAGCGCTGGTGGACAAGAAGAAGAAGAACACCGACCCCAACGCCTGCCGGCGCTGTGGGAAGGTGGGGCACTGGGCACGGGAGTGCCCGGACAAAAGGCCGGAGAAGAAGGAGGCGGCACACCTGGCTCGGGAGGACAGCGACGACGAGCACGCGCTCTTGATGGGGCAGTACTGCGCGCTGCAGGATGGCGAAGCAGAGGATTGCGCCGCAGGCCGTCGACCTTGTCGAGCCACGCGCGCAAGTCCAACTGGGCGCAATCGCCGATGAGCCCGAGCAGAGATGGTATCTCGACTCCGGGGCGAGCAACCACATGACCGGTTGCAGGGCCGTTTTCTCCGACCTCGACGAAAGCAAGACCGGGTCGGTCAAATTCGGCGACGGCTCGAGGGTCATCATCCGCGGCCAGGGCACCGTCGTCTTCCGATGCCGGAACGGCGAGCACCGCGCTCTGACGGATGTGTATTACATCCCGTAGCTGCGCTCAAGCATCGTGAGCTTGGGGCAGCTGGATGAGCGCGGATCGGAGGTGCTGATCCACGACGGCGTGCTACGGATCCGAGACAGGGAGCGGCGTCTTCTCGCCAAGGTAACACGCTCCCGTAACCGCCTTTACCTACTGGATTTGAAGGTAGAGCAGCCGGTGTGTCTCGCGGCGTCGTGCTCGGAGGAGCCGTGGTTATGGCATGGTCGATTCGGCCACCTGAGCTTCGATGCGCTCGGGCGGCTGGGGAAGATGGTGACTGGGCTGCCGCAGATCAAGCACGCCGGCGAGCTCTGCGACAGCTGCCTGGCGGGGAAGCAGAGGCGGCTGCCGTTCCCCAAGGCGGCAAGGTATCGCGCGGCTGATTCGCTCGAGCTGGTCCATGGGGACCTTTGCGGGCCAATCACGCCGGCGACGCACGGCGGCCGGAGGTACTTCCTCCTGCTCGTGGACGACTGCAGTCGCTACATGTGGCTGCAGCTCCTGACGAGCAAGAGCGACGCGGCAGACGCCATCAAGCGCTTCAAAGCGCGCGCGGAGGTGGAGTCCGGGAAGAAGCTCCGGGTCCTGAGGACTGACCGCGGCGGTGAGTTCACGGCGGTGGAGTTCGCCACCTAGTGCGCCAAGGAGGGGGTAGGACGCCACCTCACCGCGCCCTACTCACCGCAGCAGAACGGCGTGGTGGAGCGCCGGAATCAGACGATCGTCGGCATGGCGCGCTCCATGATGAAAGCAAAGAAGATGCCGACGACGTTCTGGGGCGAAGCCGTGACGACGACGGTCTTCATCCTAAACCGCACGCCCACAAAGGCCCTGAAGGGGCAAACTCCGTTCGAGGCTTGGCACAGGCGCAAGCCGAACGTGGCGTTCATGCGCACGTTCGGGTGCGTCGGCCATGTCAAGACAACCAAGCCCGGCCTCGGCAAGCTTGAGGACAGGAACACGAAGGCGGTGCTCCTCGGCTACGAGGAAGGATCCAAAGCCTACCGGCTGTACGATCCGGCAAGGGGCAAGGTGCTGGTATCCAGGGACGTCGTCTTTGACGAGGCGGCGGCATGGGACTGGAATGCCGAGGAGTTGGGGGCGGAGCAGGGCGGCGGGCTGGGAGACACGTTCGTCGTGGAGTGGCTGGTGGTGCACGGCCACGGCGAGGCGGAGCAGGCTCCAACGACTGGGGAAGCGGAAGCAGGGGAGCCGGCGGCCGGGGAAGTAGCGGAGCCCGCGGCGGCGGAGGTGGTGGAGCCACCTAGCCCGCCAGGAGCAGGGCACCATAGCCCGCCGGGGCCAATGGCGGACTTCCCCGCTGTGTTGCAGGAACAGAGGACGCCGGGAGCATCGATGGTGGAGTACGCCACTCCACCGTCCAATCTCGACCAGTTCGTGGACGCGTTCCACGAAGGGGAGGAGGTCCGGTTCCGGCGCGTCGACAATGTCGTCGGCAGTGCGCCGGTGCCAGGGCTGGCTGAGTGTCTGCTCGACGACGATCAAGCGCTGCTGCTCATGAGCGCGGAGGAGCCGGCCACGTTCGCGGTTGCGGAGCGCGATGCGGAGTGGCGACGGGCCATGATCGAGGAGATGAAGGCAATCGAGGCCAACAAGACCTGGGACTTGGTCGATCCGCCGTCGGGCTGCCGGCCGATCGGACTCAAGTGGGTCTATAAGGTCAAGAAGGATGAGCGCGGCGTCGTCGTCAAGCACAAGGCGCGCCTGGTGGCGCGCGGCTTCGTGCAGCGCGAGGGGATTGATTTCGAGGAGGTGTTCGCGCCGGTGGCGCGGATGGAGTCGGTGCGGCTCCTCCTCGCGCTCGCGGCGGCCAAGGACTGGCAAGTCCACCACCTCGACGTCAAATCTGCTTTTCTCAATGGCGATTTGGCGGAGGAGGTCTATGTAAAGCAGGCGCCGGGGTTCGTGGTGAAGGGCGCTGAGCACAAGGTGCTACGCCTCAGGAAGGCCTTGTACGGGTTGCGGCAGGCGCCGAGGGCGTGGAACGCCAAGCTCGACGCCACCATGGCGGAGCTCGGGTTCGCTCGCTGCGCCACCGAGCATGCGTTATACACCCGACGACGGGGGAAGGAGGAACTCATAGTCGGGGTGTACGTCGATGATCTCATCGTCACCGGGGCGCGCGCGCAGGACATTGCACGGTTCAAGGAGCAGATGGGCGCCAAGTTCCGCATGAGCGACCTGGGAGCTCTGTCGTACTACCTCGGCATCGAGGTGAAGCAGAGCACAGATGCGGTAAAGCTCGAGCAGCGCGCCTACGCGCTGAAGCTGTTGGAGCGAGCAGGCATGGCGGGCTGCAAGGCTGTGGCCACACCCATGGAGGAGCGGATCAAGCTCTCGCGGGCGAGCACGGCGCCGAAGGTGGATGCTACGCTCTACCGGAGCATCGTCGGCGGGCTGCGCTGGCTCACGCACACGCGGCCGGACATCGCGTTCGCGGTCGGGTACGTGAGCCGGTTCATGGAGGACCCGAGAGAAGACCACTGGACGGCGGTCAAGCGGTTGCTCCGCTACGTCCAGGGCACGATGGAGATGGGGATCGTCTTCCCCAAGCACGGCGGCCTCCAGCTGACGGCGTTCAGCGAGGCTCCGCCCAAGGCCAGGGATGGCGAGCCGGGGATCACGGCGTACAGCGATGCGGACATGGCTGGAGACGTGGACGGGCGGCGGAGCACTTCCGGTGTGCTCGTCTTCCTCGGTGCGTCGCCAATCGCGTGGCAGTCTCTGAAGCAGAAGATGGTGGCGCTGTCGACCTGCGAGGCAGAGTACGTCGCAGCGGCCACGGCGGCTTGCCAGGTGGTTTGGCTACGACGGCTGCTGGGTGAGCTCACCGGAGTTGAGGCTCGCCCGCCGGCGCTGAAGGTGGACAACCAGCCAGCGATCGCGCTGGCAAAGAACCCTGTCCTCCACGACAGAAGCAAGCACATCGATGTGAAGTTCCACTTTATCCGTGACTGCATCGATGGAGGACAGTTGGTCATCGAGTTCGTCGAGACCGGGCGGCAACTCGCTGACATCCTCACCAAGTCGCTCGGGCGCCTCAGGTTCTTGGAGCTCAGAGGCATGATCGGCATGGTAGAGGTCAAGGGCTAGCAGCAGGATTAGGGGAAGATTGTAAGACATAATCTGCTGCAATCCCATTCTTCTCCCCCTAATGCAGTCAAGGGCAGGTAGAAGGTCAGCTCCTGCTGTCCATGCCCTGAACACTGCAGCAAGTATGGCAATAGGCCATCCCTAGTACTTTAGTTGGTAGTTTTGCATCATCCATAGTTGGTAGAAGGTGATGTATACCATGTACTAGGAGTAGGTAGACAGTACCATAGTTGGTACATGTAGGATGTATATAAACCAATGAAATGCAATGCAAATGGCAGCTCTTCCCACCATCTCATTGAGTCTGCAGTTTCAGGAACTGAAACTGAGCAGTGTGTGTGTGTGCTGGAGAAGAGCTCTGCTCTTCTTCTTCCTTGGTTCAGGGGAGAGGGAGAGGGAAGGGGAGCAGGTGCTGCTCACCTGGGCATTAGGTCCTAGTGCCAACACTGATGTCAGCACTCTTGACTGATTAGGTTAGGACCAGTAATATACTTCTTGTGCAATACTTTTGACTTTTGGTAATGTGAGAGATCATTTGAGGGCATGAGTGACGAATCATGATAACCACACAACTGGCCAGTATTCTCATCCAGGGCATGAGAATAAGGCAAGGAGATTTTTTTTTTATTGTTGCTACATATGTAGTGTATTAGTTTCCTCCATTCTGCCATCTTTGGGTATTGACGTCTCAATTCTAGAAGCAGATTATTACTCCCTGTATATGAGATTTGCCTGATGTGGTTGGCATGGTGTTCCTTCGGCTATTTGACTGCTGGTTCATAATGTATAGGCATATTTCTGATGTGAATGTGTCAGTGAAAGGGTCCATATCCTTTGTATTCTGGCTACATATTGTATTCTAAGCTACACATATTTTACCCATGTACATTTCATTTAGTGAGCCAGCTATTTTGTATTCTCTATTCTTGCTGTGGTGTAACTTGTATCATTAGCAAGGGAAACATGAAAATAAATGATTGCCGATTAACTTTAATTAAATATGTTGACAACAGTCACATCTGTGCTTCCGTATGCTGGTTGTTAGAATAGTGGCATAATCTAATCTCTATATTGATACTTGGCAATTGACATACCAAACGGTTCACAAATGGAAGCTTCTTAAAAGGAAAACAATCTGTAATGTCTACAGCAGCAGACGTTCTAGATCTAATCCTTTCAAAGAGGCCCATAATGTAGTGTACCATACAATGTTTTTTTTTATTTTTGCAAAGGACAAACAAATTGAACAAACTAAGTATCCTATCATCCTATTTCTAGATCTAATCCTTGCTGCAGAAAATTGCAATTTCAGAAGCAGAATTTCATGTCCATTGAACAGAACATGCTGGTCACTCAGGCGATGAAGGAATGCTGTGATCTTAAGGGACCACTGTAGCTGATTATCAGAAAGAAGCCATCAAGGATTGTTGCACATCAGTACTCCAAGACCCAAAATATACTTGGAGTTGGAGCAAATCTGATTTGTAGATATGCTTCACCCTATCACCCTATTAATTCAATCAATTGCATTGTCATTCAGAGATTCAGGTTCATCAGTGACTATTTACAAGCAATGCATGCTTACTTCGGTTTATCCTAATTCCTAGAATTGACTTTCCCGTGGTCAAGTACTCTTGTTTGATCATCAGTTCCTAACCTGAGCAACAGATCGAAGACTAATCTATCTAGCAGCAGAACTGGGATGTGGTGACACATAGTACATTGCACAGGCTATCAACCCTGGACTCCTGGAATCTTGGTTTCCCCTGCATAAAACCAAGTGATCCAGGTTGAATTCTGATTAAACCTCACAAAATGGTGAGGCTCATACTGTTGTCATGACAAACCAGTGTGACCAGTTGTGACCCTTGTAGCTGGACTAATAGCTAAATGAACTGAAATTTTGATTGTTTGGATATCTGCTAGTTTGTATACATGAAAGCACTCCTGCAGATCTGCATCGCATGTCATCAAGACCCATTCCGAATCATCATCCAAGTACTTTAAAACCAAGTGGTTTGTGTCTACTATACTCAAACGTTTTGCTATTTCATGCTTCAGTTCTTCAAAATTGCACTCTGGATTCAGTCTGAATCTTACCTTTTCTGAGCCAAATGTTGCCTTTACTCTCATATTTGCATCTGTGTTCTGCTTATGGTTGGGGGACGATGGGCTTCGAGAAGAATGATGTCCACCATTTGCCTTTTCAGTAACATCCTGTAGAAGATCAATTGGAGCCTCATGAACTGAGAAATGCTCATATAATGAAAGCTTTTCTGTTTGCAGAGTCTGAATAGAGCTGTCTTTCACAGGATTTTCTGACTTCATCAGATCAATTATACCCTGTTGTGCATGTTTTGTTGCACCACCGCTACATGAGGGGCTTGACTTAGAACTGTGGCTGCAAGAAGAGTGTGAGTGTGAAGTTGATGGCACATTGCTACTTGACTTGTGGGGTTGGTGCTTGTTGAAGTCGGTGAGATTGCTCTGGTTAGTTGGAGGAACCGTGACACTTCCTGACAAATTGTTGTCAGATGAGATCGAGGTGTTTGTGAGATCCTTGTACAGGGTGTTTAGCTGGAAAGCTGTCTCTGCTCCATGAACCGAATCAATGATCTGTTGAAGCTTTCTTAGAGAGTGGTCTACCTTCTTGATCTTTCGTGATGGCCAGCGGGTTATACCATGCTGCCTGCATATTCTTTTGAGGGTCGTAGGGCACACTGTGGGAGATAAAAAAAAAGTTACCATATTTGCAACCAGATCAAACACATATATAAGCATGCTCTCATAAAAGATGCTATCACAGTCTGGAGATGCAATGCACACATGATAAGGATGCTGTCTGCCCCCCCCCCCCCCGTATGGAAGAAACAATTTTACCTATGTTGACTCACGAAGCCCTAAATCCATCTATTCTAATTGTGGAAAACATCATATCATGTCGCTCTGATAAGTTAGTTTATGGGCTTATTTTGGAATGTATGTCTTCCTACTTGTATGCCATAATTGCCATCATGATAAGTTTGTGGGCCTAAGGGTGAGATCATCATATTGATCATATAATATGAGACAGACCAATTCAATTCTAGGCTCTGTGCACTGTTTGCTCAATCAGCTAGAAACCACAAGGTTGATCTGCTCGCTGAATTTTTTTTTATATTATTATTTGTTATGTCAGTTCTTGAAAGTTGATTTTCTGCTGTGCTGTACTTGCATGTCTCTTCATGTTCATGTGCTTTCTATATAATGGGGCCTAGTGGATTAGTGGTATACTATACATGGAAAGGAAACACAGATCACGATAAGGGCCCGTTCGTTTCAAGGGGAATTGTGGCCTGGAATCATTCCTACCCGGTTTGCTTGCATAATTTGTATAAGTTTTGATCATCTGGATTGATTCCTGGAGGAATACTGAGTAACCGAACAAGGCCTAAGGGTGATAAGAATGTTCATCTTCTGACTATGGGATGCATGTGATGGTTGACTCTCTGATGGGAAGTAACACTATATTATGGCTTAATCAGATTAGCATGATGGCTGCATTAGTTGTACCGCTATAATTAAATGACCGATGGTATCTATAGAAGCAGTAAACTATCCTTTGCTGAATGTTGCATTTTTCTGATGATTCACTCACCTCCAAGGCTCCTTGCTGCATCTTTCAGGCTACCAGCGAAGTACTGCCGAAGAACCTGCAAACTAACGGTCTTCTCTGCCTTTGTACGCCTTTTTGCCTTGCTGCCTTCAGCAGTTGCCTGAACACCAGATAGAGATGGACCCTGCCCCCCAGGAGAGAACATTCCATGCATCCGCAATGCAGCTAACTCGGATTCTTGCTGTGAAGTTCCTGCCAGACTTGTCCAAGAGGCCAACTCCTTAGCTTTGTCCTTCCCATGAGGAGTAAAAGAGTTCAGCTCGTTCATTTCCAGCACTGCTTCGTCTTCCATCTCTCTATCTGTGACTACACGTAGGGTCTGGCAAACACTTCGCATGGTGCCTGACAAGGAGTCCAGCACTGTCTTCTGCTCCTCCAGTGCTTCACAATCTGTTGGCAGAAAGAATTCCAGCACGAAGTCTGCTGTCCCAGTGCGTGTGCACCGCAGTCGGATCGCCACTGCACCTTTTAACTTGAAGATCTTGGCATGGTGAGACAAGGGGTAGTCCAATTTAGTTGAGGATCCAATATCCGGCAAGAAGCATGGCTGGTTTGTTGTGAAGGCCTTCCCTGCCACCCCCTGCCCACGCAGCAGGTGGTGCTCGGAGCAGGCCTCATGGAAGCCCCGCATGTCGGCTTCATTCACAAAGCATGCTTCGTCAATGGTGGAAATGCAGTACCTGTAGTTCTCGTCGGAATGTCGGGTGCCTCTTTTCCCTTGTTGAGCACATGTTACCCATGTCTGAGCTAATGGCAGCTTGTGGGTCAGGCAGGCTGCTCTCAGGACCTCCAGCATCTCTGGTAAAGCATCTTTGTAGGAAGCAGTGCTGAACTGGTGGATAATCAATAAGAGTGGCCATGAAGTAATGAGTGAGAAGATATAAGCATCGCTGTTTTCATGTCTCAATATCTTATACACTTGCTTTATATTTGAGCTAAGGTAGGTAAATTGAAACTGCAAAGTTTTTTTCTTCACAAACATGCAATTTAAGTAGATTTCCATATCATGCCTACATTAAGTTGGAATGTAGAGGTCCTGATATTCCTTTTTTTTGTTGGAAAAATGAGATATTTACCAAAATTCAAAGCTGCGACACAATGAGTGTATAGTTCTGCTCACCGCTATGCGTGGAATGGTCGAAACTTCTGTACTTCTGAGATTTACTGCCTGCAAAGACCCTTGTCATCATTAGGAAAGCCCAGAACTGGAAACACTATTGATTTTCTACAGTAATAATTGTCATGCAGGTGCTTCAAGGTGAAATCGGTGGCCAAACTGCTGTTTTCTTTTCCTGCACTAAGCTGGTGATTTTTTTCTCCTAACCTAACACACCTGCTGTATACTACTCTGAACTTTCAGGGGCAGTGAGATTGAGGTCTCATACCTGGAGAGCACTGCAGATGGTGTTGAGCTCAGAGGTGAAGTTGAGCTTCTGCCTTGTCATGATCAGCTCGATGACGCCCAGGCAATTGTAGCTTCCTTTCTCGAACACTGGCAGCCCCATGGTGCCGTGGACATCGAGATACTGTGCATCCCTTACCCTGGGATACTCGTAGCTGGTGAAGTACCTGATGTCCGGCGACCACTCGGGTAGCCTGCCGATGAAGACCCTCCCTGGCAGCCCCGGCGTGTCCCCTGAATTAACGTCGGCCGAGAACTGGTACTTGGTGGACAGCTCCCTGAACCGGATGAGGCTGTCGGAGCGGTGGTCGAGCGTGAACGGCTGACCGCTGGTGGTCAGCACCAGCTTCCCGTCATCGCGGTTGACCGGCACCCAGAGCTGCACGAGGACGTCGCCGTCGCTCTGCGTGTCCCGGATGTAGGACAGGGCCTGGCTGAACCGCTCCCGCACGGAGGAGGGGCTCGCGCCGCCCGTCTGAATCCACCAGCTGGCGTTCGCGGCCGGCGCCGCCGCCGTTGTCACTGTGGTGGCTGTCGCGTCAGCCGAGAAGAAGGCCGAGGGTGGAGGAAACGCTACCGAGTTGGGCGAGCGCGAGACCACCTCGAGCCAGCTGTTGTCGCCGGACAGTAGCTGCTCAAGGAGATCCAAGTCCACGGCGCCGGCGCCTTCGGACGTTGTGCGTGCCACGGAGATGCTCGGAAGCTGCGGGTCTCCTCCCTCTTCCATGCAGATGCAGGTAACTCTCCCTTCAGAACCTGCTTACACAGTTCATCACGAACGCACTGCATCAGTGATAATCACAGGCTCACACACAGCTATGATCTTGGTAACGATAACAACACCACTTGGGGGCATGCAAGCTTCACTTCTGTTCTGCTGGAGATCAAGAAACAAGGCTCAATGCACATCTTGGGCTAGGAAACCGTAGGGACATGGGAATCCTTGGGAGATTTTTGTGCTAGGCATGCGTGCCTTCGGATTGCAGGGCGTGGGTGGTAGGGAAGAACACATCATTTTCAATGGAAAGCAAGCAGCGAAAGAGATTGGTATTGGTAGAGAGGTAGCAAGCAGCTCACTGTTAATCACACGCCTGACGCCTCCCTTCTTGTCATCAAAAAGGGCTCCCGTTCTCCTCTCTTCCTCCTGTGGATTCGCTAGGTGCTCGGTTCTGCTCAGCTCAACTCACCGCCGGAAAAGGCTTGGTGCGGATCCTGCTGCCGGTGTGAGACTGAAAGGAGAACAAGAAATTTGCTTGGCCTGGCTTGGCTTGGTTTTGCTCTCTTTTTCTGGTGTTGTCGTAACAACAAAGGCTGTGGGGCCACCATGGCAATTTTGTTTTTCTTTATTTGTTAGAACCTTTCCCTCTCACTGAGGCCCAGCTGCACCACACCACGCAGGAATCCAACCAGACGTCCATACCCGCTTCCATATATAAAGTCAACTTGCAAGGATGATTATGCAGCTTCAGGAGTATTCCTTGGTAAGAAATCCTCTCTTTCACAATACCAGGGGTGGTTTTTGAGATTTTAAAAAATTGTGGTTTGCAAACAAGAGGAACTGGGGACGGCTGTTTTTCACGTATAAGCAATTACTTGTTGCTCTGAGTCCCAAACTGTCTATTCATGCTATGGTAGATTTTGGGATTTTTTTTAACACAATGGCAGGAGCTCTGCCTTTCAATTAAGAGAGAAAAATAGAAGTTTATATACAGGTGAAGAGGGCATGCCCCTCTCGGAGAGAAAAAAAAAGTAATAAACCAAGAAATCGATTACAACTTTTCTTTGTTGATTACCCCCTCCAAGTTAATGCTCTCTTCCTTTGTTCAATATCCTCTTTGACTCTTGAAGCCACTTGTGTTGCCAATCTGTGAGTATTGTTGAAGATTCTTCTATTTCTCTCCTTCCATAGGTTCCATAATGTGAAGATCACCATTCCGTTGAACCGTTTTCTTTCCCCTTGGTTATCTTGGTTTCGGCCTTCTCCCACCATGAGATTAAATGTACTGGTTCCTGAGATGGCAGGATCAATTGGGCATCGAAGCGCTCTCAGGATAGAATGATCTCCATACTGCTTTGGCGAATGGGCAAAGTAGTGACAAGTGCAGTCCTGTCTCAAGCAGTCCGTTGCACAAAGTGCAGTGATCTTGATGAGACCATCCTCTCTTCTGCAAGTTATCTGCCGTGAGGATTTTTTCTCTCACCAGAATCTAGGCGAACACTTTGCACTTGTTCTCTATACGAGCTTTCCATATGAGGTCACTCCGGAAGCCCCCATAGGAACCTCTGAATTGGATCCTATAAGCTGACCTGCTAGAGCATGTGCCATCAGCTGTCCATCTCCAGATGATGGAGTCTTGTACGGCCTGTGTGAGGTTGATGTTTTGGAAAGTAGCTTGTACTTGTAACTATTTTGAATAGCTCACACATTCATTTGTCAATTCTGATCCCGGGGCCACAGGCATGACCACTGAAATGCAGGCAACAGGCCTAACCTCAGTGGTGACAACATATAGGGGGATCATGGGTGGTGTATTTATTGATTGGAGATTCTAGCATATATTGGTGTAGGGCCAGCCAAAAGTTGTCCTCTCTAGGCCTTGTTCTCTTCCTTTCCAAATTTCAAGTTTTTTCACTCTCTCTCCATCACATCAATTTTTGGTCGTATGCATGGAGCATTAAATGCTGGTAAAATAAATAACTAATTGCACAAATTAGTTGTAAATCACGAGATGAATCTTTTAAGCCTAATTAGTCCATAATTAGACATTAATTACCAAATACAAACGAAGTGCTACAGTAGCCGAAGTTGAAAAAATTTGCAATCTAAACCAGGCCCTACTCAAAGAAAGAAAGGCAAACCACAGATTCCGGGACAACGGTTTCAGAAAAGGTAGGAGTTAATGTCCCCACTACTCGGCCATCAAATACATGGTTCTGTCTAACAGAAAAATTCATGGCAGAAAAAAAGTTTTATTCTGATTGTCTCAACTTATTATATGGTATCATTATCTTCGCTGTTAATGGTTACCTTTTTTTCTTTTACTTTGAAACAAATGAATGGATACATTTGAAATTATGCTGTCAAAGCTTTAGACACTTTACAAAATACTTATGTAAAAATGTTTAGACACTTCTGGTAAAAAAGGAGAGGCAAAATGATACCACCTCATCCTAGATCACGGTACAACTATAAGCTGTGGGGCTATCTGGCACCAAATTTATTTTAATGGTACACGCTTTATGAGCTCAACAATATTCCTAGCTAGAGATCATAGAAGCACTTGCTTAGTTAAATATGATTTGTGCATGCTCCTAGGATTGCATCTCTTAAAGCTACATGTGTACGGTTAGATACTTGTCCATTTGGGATTGGCTAGTCTTTTAATTTAATCGCCTTTGATCTTTACTTCCATTTATTTTCTGTAGTTGTTTGCTTGGGGAGGTGAAAAAGTACAAGTTATTCCAAGGCTCCTGCGATTAAAGATCAATAAACTAGCAACATAATTGTGGTTTGGGGTGGAGATACATGTGATCTGGATACCAAAGTCCAATTTGAAAGATTAATCATATGATGGAGCAATAGCTTTTTTATTCCCAAGGCTGTTCCAGTTTAGGAACTGCTTTAAATATATTCAAGACGTTACTTACTATTTGTACTAACCGTATTTTGCTTGATTCCTCCCATGTGAACGTGTTTCTGCTCCCTGACCAGGGAGGAACGCGATAAAATAGTGTTTTGATTCATTATTCCGTGACATGTACAGGACTCTCGATGCTTCTTTGTGATGCAACAAGCCAGAACAGTACAGGTGTAGTAGTAGTGTAACACAAGCCTGCCTTTTTATATTAACTTTCAACATTTTTTTCCTTCTAGTATTCTGACACTGTTTTCAGGAAAAATGGTATGGGTAAATTACACATCAAGGTTAGTAGCTTACATGCTACACTTTAGTTTGTACCTGCTGTCATTCTGGTTTAATCTAGCATGGGAGCAGTCTTTTACAGTTTTACCTTTGGTGTTCCTTCTGAGCTAGTCTGTTTTCTAGTGACAGGACATCATGCGGTTGTTTAGAGTTGCAAAACTTGTTTGCGGCTGCATGCGTAGAGAGAGAGAGAGGTGCACATTGCTTGGCTAGATTGGATGAAGAGTAGAAGACACTAGTTGGAGAGTGACATCAATGATAAAGTGCAAGGCACCAAGAATGCTCATCTGTGAGTGGTACATACCTTGTATCATCCAGAAAATAGAACAAATGGAGTGGCCACTTCCCCTGCTCGCTTTCCCTTTTCTTATATTGGTTGGGTCACTGCCACAGAGCCCATTGCAAATGCATATATTTGCTACTTGCTCATTGTTTGACCAAAAGCTTGTGTGTTCTTTAGTGGCACCCCAATATGCCATCAGCACCCCCTCTCCACCAGCTGGGGTCTGGGCCTCTGGGGAGATCTTGTTAATTCCGGCCAATCAGATACCGTTTTTGTTGTTAAATTCTCTTGTGAGTGGGTCCCAAGCTCGAGGGCCACCTATTTTTTTTCAATTAAGAAAGGGCCACCTAATTTTTGGGGCCCATGAGGAGTCATCAGTCGTCACCACCATGGGATCCAGTTCGGCATGGAAACACGCATAGTGTTGTTTTCTAGCAGTAAACACTAGCGTGAAATGTTTGCTCTCTCTATCTCTCTCTCTCCCTCCCTCCCTCTGCATCTTTTGCATGTTCATGTATGGTTTGTCAAGAGGGCAATCAGTCTGATAACCTTGGACAACAACAATAGTGAGCACTTTTTTTTTTAAATAATGCAAGGACTTCTGGTGACTCAGGGTTCAGGAAGGTGGAGCCCGGGTAGGCAATTTTGACAGGGAACTTGGCAAAGAAGTGGCCGATCTGTCTGAGTCTGAGGGGCTCATATTAATTATTGAGACATGCAACAGTGTAGCACGTAACCATGGATACTCGGAATCTGACAATTAATCTGAAATCGAAATCTCGAGGCTGTACTGATCTGCATCGAACCATGGGAAGTTGAATATTCCAAGTCAAGGAAGATGGATTCATCATTCATAGACGAGTATAATTCCGTCTTTGCTACGTGCACCAGGAGCAGCATCCACGGTAGGTAAGGTAACCCATCAAGCACGAGCACGAATGCATGATGATGGAGCTCTGAAAGCAACGGCCTCTGAAAGTTGGCAGTATCCCTGACGTTCGCCGGGCGAATGGAGTGCTTGGAGGCTCGGTTTGGTCTCCTTGATCGTTTGTCAATTACTGACGTCGTTACCAAGTGATTCTCTTTTTTCGTTTTAAAAAAACTAAGTGTTTATTTTTCTTTTTTTTCTCTCTCTCTCTCTGAAACGACTGATGTTGTGAAGTGCTACTGTAAGGAAGCTGTATAGACTAACTGAAGTATGTGGCCAAAATATATGACGAGGAACTGCTGCGCTCTCAACAGCAAGTGGGAGAGGAGAGAATCAGGTCAGAATTGCCCAAAAGTCTACTGATCTCCCACAGAGCGCGTCATGAAAATTATTTTCTTCGACAAACAAAAATATATTTTTCAACGGGTCATGCAAACTGTAGTGTATTAGCTCATGGTTCTCATGTTGTCAATTTTTTCCGACTATAGTGTAATCTACAGTCGTAACTGTTTTGGCTTTGTTACATGAATGTTAGCCTCGACAGTTACATACAGAAAATTAAGTTTTCCTGTTTTTTTTAACTACCATATACTTCCTCTGTTCGAAATTGCAAGTCGTTGTGACGAATGACTTACAATTTAGAACGGAGGTCCATAATGACGGATCTGACTTGTGCCTAGCCGCATCACTTCTACCCTAATTGCATCAATACCAGTATATCACCGGTCAAGTTGTTCATCTAAAACAAGTGGTACTGGTGGAAGATACCCGAGAGAGAGAGAGAGAGAGAGAGAATAAAAAACAACCGTGTTCCACAGATCTATACCATGTTGGTGCCCCTATTTTTTTTGCCGTGCAAATCTCAACTGGTACAAGTATATATAGTCTGCTGCTTAGCAGGGAGCCAGAATTCATCTTGGTGACAGCCTTTGTAAATTATGTCGACATGGTTAGTCGTAAGCATCAATAATGAAGCATCTCGGCTGAAATGGTCAAATTGCCACTGATCTCATTTGGTACTTGATGTCCCTGTGAAATTAAACAAGATGCAGTATCCACAACAACAAAATGGTACTGTCTGTATCCATGCAACACGTCAACTTTTTTTTTAGAAAGGATGGCAAAAGCTTTGCCGCGATTTTTATTAGACGAAGAAAGAAAAAAGGCAAGTGTCAACCTAGTTTTTTAAATGAAAACTGGACAAAAAAAAAATAATACAACTGAGAAGAGTGCTCCACTCATCTGGTATAACTTTTGCACGACCGTCACAACTCACGCCACCACTAGCAACTTGGTCGAAATCGACCCAACTAACAACTTAAAAATGGTTGAATCGACCCAACTAACAACTCAACTAACAACTAACAAGGGGTGAAGAAAACACGACTTGTCGGGCGACTCCAGCAGCACAGCTTGGGACACCACCATGGCCAGACAGCAAGGAAACGACACTAAAAGCCCCCGTAACAATGCCTCCAAGGAGCAACACGTCAACTTGTGGAGCAACATTTCTTTAATTTGAAGCAGTTGCATAAACATTTCCGGCAGTGTTTGTTGGTCCAACACACTTTTCTTTCCTCCTTTGGTTAGACTTTTGAGCTCACAATTGCACGGATTATGAACAATATGATGGAGACAGAAGGAACCGCGCTAAGCAGCCATATTAGAGTTCATTGTCACATCAGGATTTCCCCCAGCAGTGCCACAAACAGCACAGAAGAAGCACCATTCATGACAATGCTTACACCATAAGAGCATGTCAGCACTCAGCCGATCTAGTGCGAGTCATCCAGGTAGATGCATATATATAGAGCAAGGCATGTTCTTGCAGGCAACACACCAACAATCATCAGCATGTCCCAACATTCAGGTGGCAAGAGTGGAGAAGAAACTTCACTGAAGACCACCTCTTTTCACCAGCAGGCTTGGAAAGGCAGAAGCATAACAGAAGGTGGGAGTTGGATATCATGGAGGATCACTGGGCGAAAGCTTGCCCAGTACATTCAAAACATGCATATTCTGTGGCTCCTATCCTGAAGCGCGTAATAAGATAAGTAATTGTCAAGCAAAAAGCCCATGCCTTCATAAAGAGATCCGGCCATTCAAGAACATTGATAGGTGAATTATAGCAAAACTGGAGTGATCATGGAATAGAACTTCAAAACTGACAAAATCAGACTGAAGATTACCTCCTTCAATCAATAGATTGGTTGCCTGCTTAATGGCAGGCTTGGTTTGACCAATAGATGGCACAGACTGGATCACCGAGTTATAAAGTACAAACTATAAGATAGCAATCGCAATAAGCCTTTCTTTGTTACTCGAGAATCAAAATCAGAGCATTATAAAATCCAAAAGAGACAGCATGTTATTTCACTATTTCTCAAGAATGCCAGCAGACGAAGATAGAAGAAGATACAGCCACAGCCAGTCAGATCCAGTCTGTTTGGAGTGAACTGTGTAATTGCATTCAGAACGAAGATAGAAGAGGTGCAGTACCTGATGCATCACGTGATGCTGCATTAGTAACCGCAAACACTACGAACTTTTGAGGCATCGGAGTAGTGGACACAACCACTGCGAGGTGGTGTCGTGGTGAGCTAGCACTAGCACTCAAAAATTACGTACTTGGCTTGCTTCGATCTTATTGAATTGACATTTTCGGCGGAATTCCGAAGATGCAGCATCCATAAAAATATGCTGGTACTGTCTACATCAATACAGCACATCAACTATCTGAACAGAAATTGGCTCGCGATTCCTTAACTTGTAGCAGTTCTATAAATATTTCCTAGTACAATAGGTACTGCTGCTGTTGGTCCGAAATAAAGCCTTCTGACTTCTGAGCCTGCCTTGGTTAGACTTTGGGCTCACAATTGCACAACTAGAATGATGGCCTGAGAAGGAGCTGCACAAACCTTACAGTTCAGTGTTGCATCAGGTTTCCGACAACAACACTAGAAATAGGCAGAACGATGCGCCATAATAATGCTTACAACATGATATCATGTCAGTCAACTCTACTCTCACTCATCCGGATGGATATATAGGCATGTTCTCACAGATAACACAACACTGAAGACTGTGCCACTACATTCTGGTCAATCAGGCTGCAACAGTTCACAACGTCACTGAACACCTGTTATGGAGCATCGTAACCAAATCTTCCATTCTTTTCATCGATGGGCTG
Organism: Saccharum hybrid cultivar R570; assembly: GCA_038087645.1. Lineage (NCBI taxonomy): Eukaryota > Viridiplantae > Streptophyta > Magnoliopsida > Poales > Poaceae > Saccharum > Saccharum hybrid cultivar. The sequence continues at coordinate 6,495,306 of JAQSUU010000366.1, read as the reverse complement.
TGAACGGCAGATGCATGACAGAAGGGGGCTGGTTTGGAAGTGATGGGGTCACAAGTTTGCCCAGTACATTCAGAACTTTCATCTTCTGCAATTCCTTCCCTGAAGCGCAAGGAAGTAATTGTCAGGCACAATCGCCAATACTAGAGCAAGGTAATAGTACTGAAATAAAACTTTAGAGATGCAAAAGTCATGCTAAAAGTATTACCTTCCTCAATCAATAGATTGGCTGCCTGTTTCTCCAGCTCAAAGGCATGCCTACTTCATCCAACAGGTGACAACGACCGAAGCTCTACAGTTCAGCCAAAGGAAACAATTTTTATATAAGATTAATATAGCAGTTGTGTAAAGTACAATTCAGAGAACACAAAAGATTCGTGTGCCCTGATTGCAGTAAATTGCATTGGACTAAGATGAAATAGTTGCTTACTGTGTAAGTATTCTTCCTGGTCTGATTGCTCATTATGTCTCAAGAACGCCTGCAGACGAAGAAATCTTTCACTCCCATCTTGATTGCTTGATCTTGATGGTGGAGCCTGATTAGGTGCTAAAGTAGTAGCAGATATAGCATCACTAGATGCAGCATTGGTACCCGGAGCACTGCAAGATGCTAAATTAGTAGCAGATATAGCAGCACAAGATGCCGTGTTAGCAGCCGAAACACCGCTAGGTGCTAAGTTAGCAGCTACAGAGCTTTGAAGCACTGCAGTAGAGGACACTACATTGCTAGGTGACAGACTAGCAATGTTTTCAAGACGTCCGATTAATCGCGATTAATCGCCCTGGACGGTTGGAGCTACCCGACCAGGGCCTCCGACTCGTCCAGACCGTCCAGGAAACTGGACGTCCGATTAATCGTCGTCCAATCGCGATTAATCGGCCGTCCAGGGTGTGTGGGCGTCCAGCCAGATTGGGCTGCATCTCAGAGTTGGGCCTAGTTAGTTGTCTTATATTTTTGGCCCAAGCCCATTAGGGTTTCTCTTCTTTCCTACCCCACTTTCTCAGCCTCTCAATCACTCAGCAGAACCTGATCCTGTGGAGGGGAAGAAGATGATAGTGACCATGATGCTGATGCTAGAAATGAAGCGCAAGAAGGTCAACCTGCACCTGATCCTGTGGTACCAATGGAGGAGGATGAAGACACCCGTGGAGATGGAGGAGCCTTTCGTGTTGATGTTGATTTACTTGAGTAGTTCTTTAGATCATTGGCCATTTTGCCTATTTATGTAATGAACTTGATGTATGCACTATGCAGTATGCACTGTGGCAGTGGCAGTGTGCCACTAGCCCACTATGCACTATGCAGTTCTGGACTGGTTTGAATTATGTGCTTTAGTGTGTCAAATTGCTTTGTTGATCACTGCATTGCCCTTCACCTGATTGACTTTGTTAATGTGCTTTATTTTTCTGTAATTTCAGTTTGGCAACAGCAGCCAACAACACAAGAAAGGGCTCTTCAGCACCCAGGTAAGTGCCCACCTGACCTATCTATCTAGAGCAGTAGAGCCTAGAAAATGTAGTATACTAGTGTGTGTGTGTATATATGGTATAATGTATATTGTATATATAAATATATAATATATGTATATATGGTATATATCAGTCCCCATATGTAGGGGACGACCAGGAGACTCGTCCAGGGTCGATTAATTGTCCTGGACGACGATTAATCGTCCTGGACGTACTGGACGGTCCTTAGGCGTCCAGGCTCGACCAGCCGTCTTGAAAACATTGCAGACTAGTAGTCACATCATTAGCTGGCTGGGCAGCAACCTTTCCTGGAGATTGCTTCCCAAAAGAATGGTGAAGAGACAAAACTGCATATTGCAAAGCAGGGGAGGGTGTAGCTGCAGCTGCAGCTGGAGATGCAGATCGGGGAGCACACTGGGTGTGAGATGTACTGTTTTGATGCTTCAGAATCAGCTCCTGTGACTGCAAGCTGCCTGTACCAGCTTTCTTCAAGCTTGTAGAACTGGCACTTTCCCCGCGGGCAGAAGTACCCCCTTTGCTTTGATCAGTTTCAACCCTCCTTCGCACATACACAAGATGGCCATTTGCCCCTGGATTGCCCAGCGTGTGATGGTTGGTCGGACTCAAGGGGCCATAAGGTTGTGGTCGCTTTATGCCAACTGTAGCAGCAACTTTGTCTTTAGGAAAAGGAGAAGTTGTGGGTTGCTCATTAACAACATTGTTGGGCTGTTTTGGAGACTCCCTCAATGCTGCCTTTTTCTCTGAAATTGAGTGCGGGTTGTCACCAGCAGGCATGGTGCCTCTGCCACAAAGCATATATAGTCATCAGTAGCATTTAGTCACAAGGGTATTAGTTACCAACAAGCATGAAGAGACTGAAGGCAAGTCAACTTGCTAAGTCAATTGTAACATTTAGGTTTTTCATTTTTCTGTTATTGTTGTTGTGCAGGTTCCAGCCACAATCTGATGCAGCATTACATACTTGCAGAATAGAGTTGTGCGACTTTGCTCATGTTGTTTTCTTGAACAGTTTTATCACAGAGTACATAGGATAAGGCCCCAAGCAGTAAGATATGAATAAGCAAGAACACAACATGACAACATTACAGACCAAACTGACGGCTCCTCTGAGACTAGGAATTTGAATTTCATATCTATCAAGCAAACATGCAGCAGGGGCGGATTCAGTATAGGAAATGGGTGTAGAGTGTACATACGTACTCTCGATTTCTTTTCATTTCTTGCAAAAGAAAATTTTGAATTCGGTGTGTATAAACATGTAAGTGGGTCAGATGATAGGACCCAACTGAATCAGATCCGGGTACAGATAACTTACATAAGGCTTTGCTATACTCGGTTTCGCACAGCGGAAAGGGAGGAGAAGGGCGTACCAGGTGGATGCTCGTCGGCGGGGAAGAGACCGACGAGGAGGGCGCCGCCGCCACGAAGAAGCCACGAGCCCACGAGAGGGGAAGACTGCGAGAGACCCGAGAGTGAGGGAGGGGACTTTGTTTTTCTTTTTTTTTTAGCACCAGAGGAATGGGGGTGAATAGGGATGAAAACGGACCGAATTTTTCCTGTACCGTCCCGTTCTATTTTCTATATTTTTCCGTCCGTTTCCGTATTTGTGAGATCCTTTCGTATTTGCGGAAGTAGAAAATGATGTTTTCCGTCCGTTTCCGAGTAATCCCGTTTTAATATGGAATAGACCCGTATTTATTTTGTTTTTATCCCGTTTTCAATCTATGCTCAACATGTTCAACAATTACATGTCCTTATGTTATGTTAATATAACTACGAATTACCAAATATGCATGTTATGTTCACGTATATAGCATGTAAATAAATATTAAACTTTGTATATATTATTACATGACTTTATATATGTATACTTGAGAATATTATATTATGTGATCTTAATTTAATTTTCTGGCTCTCCGTCCGTATTTGTTCGTTTCCGTATGTCCGCATATTCCGATTCCGTTTCCGAACCCGTATTTTCCGAACCCGATCCCGTTTCCGCTAAAAAATATAGAAACGGAAGTAGAAATAGAGTTTTTCCGTCCGTTTTCGTCCGTTTTCATCGCTAGGGGTGAACTGTCCTAGTGCAGAAGGCGACCTTGGGCTGTCCGAGCAGCGTGGGCTGAAAGCTTCGTAATGGGCCGTAAGAAAACATCTAGCTCCGAACGGCTGAGCCACAGCGCTGCGCTACGCTCCGCAGCTCCGCTCCGCCCCGCCCCGCGCGTCCGGATCCCCGCAGGTAGTACCACCTCGCTAGCTGAAGGCGGTGAGGCGGTCGAACGAGCTATAAAACAAGGCGCAGGGCTCCGTGGCAAAGTATACCTTTCTCGGCCTTTTGGCTAAGATCAAGTGTAGTATCTGTTCTTATCAGTTTAATATCTGATATGTGGTCCATGTGTCCACTTTGATATTAAATTTATTTTTTGTGGGGGAGGGACCGCCAGCCACTGGGTCTGGTCCCTCGAGCGTCGCCCAGCCGTTGCACTGCTGGCAGGGCCTGGCGCGCCCCCAACCAAATCTAAATTGTAAGCTTTGCTCGTAACATTGGGCCAGTGTGATTGTGTACAGCAAGGTGCCTACGTTTTGTTAGGGCAGGATGGGCAAGCTGGTTTTCTCTGGGCCTTAATGTATCGGGGAAATTTGTCCACCAGCTCGTATAGGCCCAGCGGGGAAGCAATGGACCTATGTGACCTATGTTTTCATTGGGCCTGCTTGTTGAGGCAACTTAACTCTAGTTCGTGCTTCATCATGGATTATGAGGCTGTCCATGCACCTGGATACCACGGAGAAAAATCCAGTTCACTCTAACTCTTACATTGCATTCTTGTTATGGTTACTTGCTTTTGTGCTTGTGTGCTTGAATTACTTGGTGACAACTATGATTTAATCTTTTGCTAGTTTGCCCCTTTAGTTGCTAGGTTTTATATTTCTAGACCTTATAAGGATGATATTGTTGGTATAATCTTGCTAAGGACTCGGTTTAGTTTGTTAAGCCTAAGGATGAGACTTAGTGTTCTTGCTTAATTCTAAGGTTAGGTATGTAGGGGATGGCGAAATAGTGTGTCATGTTAACGTTGTTGCTTTAAATTTTTAGGGCCCACGGTTCATCCCTTGATTCATTTAATTCTTTAGGTTAGAGCCAGCGGTTCGACGTGCCCAGTAGAACTAATGTTGTTCTAAGAGTGAACCACATGTTTGAACATATACTCGAACCATGGACGAATGAATCGAAGTCTGCCCCTTGGTTCGTCCGTGGCTATTATGCTTGATTCTAATCCATTAGTCGTGGTGTTCATGAGATGGGACGTTGGAGTCAGCAACCAATAGGCAACGATTGTTATTCTTTGAACTTGTCATGTTACTTGGATCAACGAATTTTGAAAATATATTTCGATGTCCTAAATTTGTTAAGTGGTGCATCATAATAGCTGGTATGGTCCAAAATTAGATCCGTGGTGCACCATTTAACAAGTTTAGAGACGTGTGATGCACCACTTAACCGGTATAAGAAGTCAAATACATTTCCAAAATCTGTAGACCTAAGTAGCACACCCTAACAGTTCCAGAGACCACTCGTGTGTTTAACTCCTGCTATCCACGCGAAATGCAATTGCTGTGGAATATATGCGCGCAGTGCGTCAGTCGGATGATAAGGTTGGCAACTGAACTGTTTCTGGTCTACAGACTACCTCTTTTGAACCAAAGGCTGCGATGCGATTTCCACGCACACACCTATGCGATGACACAATAGCCGACCCGCTAAGCCGCCTCGATTGTTTTTTTATGCAGTCCAGAAAAGTAGTCAGTGACTAATATGTTGAATCGCACGTACTCCAATCCATACCGGCATTGAAAAACTAGCCAGTTCCCCGCGCGTTGCCGCGGGAAAGTGTTGCAGTCACGATTGAATAAGCAAGAAGTAAAAGAAATCATAGTGATAAAGATGGATGCATTGTCGATCATACTGGGCAAAGCCTTTTTTGGAACATGTAGTTTCACAAAAATTTGTGAAGGTAGTATACGTAATCATGGGAAGCAGAACAGCAGTTCTTAGTATCACAAATTTAATTACATCCAACAATATGAACAATGAAGGCATGTGACCTTAGATGGAATTGGCTCAGTTGCAGAATATTTGCACTCCATATATTTCAGTATCTCCCTTGTTGTCTGGTACCTATAACTGGAAACTGTGATTAGTGGCACAACTGCGGTTCTTACCTTTTCATGTTAAATTGTCAAAGGAAAAAAATGGCAGTCATTAATTGAAGCATCATTTGCAAACCAAAGCAAAATAATCCGAAGAATGAAAACTTACATGGCGAAGCACCTAAAGGAAATGAGCATGTACAAATACATAAGGGAAGGTGGCCTGCATCCTCTCCTGTTTTGGAGCACAGCCTCGTGGAGACACTGGCAACTGTGAAAACTGAAAATTGTAGATTGTACACAGGTGGTAAAGAAAAGCTCAACATGAGTAACCGCCCTGAGTTTTGGTGTGGTAAAAGGAACGAAAACTTTAAATATTATACACTAATTTGCATCCTGAATCCTTGGAAATAGAAAATAGTGGTACCTTAATTAGGTTGAACGTTATAATCAAAAGAGAACATCTTTTAAGTCAATTTTGAAGGCAAATTAGCGACAATGGGCCAACTGTACTAAATCACTGTGGCAAGGTTCCTTAGCTATATGAGGCAAAGATTATTCAGCACACCCATTTGAACTGACTGGAAAAACGCTTGCCTTTCCATTGGGAAATAAATAAATATAAACTTTCTGTCATTGCTGAAGAGATTCTTAATTTCTGAATTTGAATCTCAAAACCTTAAGAAAACTGTAGTCATGGATGGCTAACATGAAATGTATCTAACCTTGAGTTAATTGTTGGTTCCTAATTCTGCACTTCACATGGAAACATCTGCTTTTCTTTGAATGGGGCTGTATGCCTCATGTAGAAATGTATCAGAATTCAGAAACATCTCTTTAATTTGGTCGAAGGAATTCCTCATTTGCTAAATTTAATTCGATGAAACCTTAAATGGCTGACAATGTGTTATGCAAAAATATCCGTGTTTAGTATTGAAAAAACTGAGTGCCAATATCTTTAAAAGGTTACAGAACTGCACATGTTTTGTAATGAAACTGTGATGACTACTACAGATCAAACAAAACTTCATGAAACATTGGACAACTTATATTTGTCATCTTACATATGGTAAAATTCTGTACTGGACATTGTTATGTAATATAGATAGAGCTTTATCAACAGAAATGAGAAAGGAAGCACTGGAGCAGTCAAGATAACTCACCACTGACCTATGAGGACATGGGCAAAAAAATGTTTTTTGGTACCTCTCAGTGGCAGATCTGTGCTGATTGGAACCTGATACATTTCCGACAGACAGAATCCCCGCTATTGATATTGTGAACAGAGTTCTGAAAACCTATCTTTATTTCTTATCATGTCAAAGTCATATTCTTGCATATCATTACATAGGCCATCCAGAAGCTGTAAAACCCGAAAGCTCACTGACCCTGCACCATGTATACAGAAGCAATTACGTAGCAACACAAAATTAAGCAGTGAAATATGTGCATGGTTGCTGTAAGTATGGGAGGACTAAACGATGCCTGTGAACAATTCAATCTTGACTGGTCCTCATGTGGAATGTTAAATCACGCGTTATTCCAATAAGCACATATATGCTCATGCTATTTTTGTTACCTGTAACCAATGACCTTGCTCTCCCTGTGATCTTTACAATTTAAGCGGCTGCGCAAGTCCAAGTGATTTGTAAGCTTCTCCTGCATTATAGGATTTAGGAATAAAAAAAACCGATCAGATGTTGCCAACACCAAGAAACTAATATAATATTATGCTGCTAAGATTATGGAATGATTCCTTTTTCAATTATGGAAAAAAGGTAATAAAACCTCAATCAGCATTGTAAAGAATGGCTGGTAGGTCGGAATTACTAAAGTAAAGGCATCTGAAAGAGAAGTTATTGATTCACTTACACCCTAAATTCCAATCCTTAGCTCTGGCTGGAAAGAAGATGAAGAGACACATCAGAATGTATAAAATTTTGCATTGCAAATTGCTCGAACAAAATGCAGCATCTGAAACACAGACAGGCACTAAGAGGTAGCGGTCTATGTCAGTGCCTCAGTGGAACTCAAACTTCAGTCTCTGGACCGAAATGGTGTATTTCGCAGTACCTAAGTGAAACAAAAAATTATTAGCATGTAAACAGTGTATATACATTCTCAAATAAAGGAGCGCATGACCAAAATGGGAAAATAAATCTTCAAAGGTGATTTGCTGTTAACTTTCAGGCATAAAAAATTGCTTAGTACAGGAAGATCCCAATTTTGTTTTTGTAAAGCATCTTCTTGTTGAAAGGATTGAAAGGGGAATTTAGTAAAAAAAAATAGGATGACATGGATCTAAGCAGCGTAAGGGAGTCAGTAGCATAAATATACCTGGTAATCAAGAAATTGGCATCAGTATATTCTGGTGTAAGGGAGTCAGTAGCCTAAACATACCTGGTAATCAAGGATTTGGCATCAGTATATTCTGGAACCCACCTTTTTAGATGACATGAATCACACAAAAAAAAATGTTAAGCAGGAATTGGGAAGGCTACATAACTGATATTCAGATGTAACTGTCTATACATTATACAGTTCAAGAAGCATGCAAAATAGGAAGAAGGCAGAGCATACCTGCATTTGCCAGCCGTCCGATCTGCAGCGTGACGGAGAGGCTACGCATAGGAGATGACTGCGGGCAGTGGGCGGCGCTGCCGATGAGGAAGGGGACGCAGCCTAAGTACCTTCTCGGCGCTGGTGATGAGGAAGAGGAGGCAGCCTAGGGGCGGTGGGGAGCGCCGAGCAGGCGTGCATGGGCAGTGGCGCGAGGGAGGCCGCGAGAGAGAGAGGCGCGCGGGAGGAAGAAGACGTATGGAAGAAGACGGTGACCTCGGAGGAGAAGGGGAGTGACCGGTGGGGCGTTGGCCGGCGGAGCCGCATCGCCATGGCTGGGCGCCGCCTGGCCGGGAGGGCGAAGCGCGCGCAGGGGACCTTGCTGTGGGCCTCCCGCAGCGCCACCACGTCGGGAGAGAGGGAGACAGGTTGAGAGGGGGGTCGCAGTGGGGACGCGAGCGGCGGGGACCGGCGGCCGGCGGGGGCGGGCGCGGCCGAGGCGGCTAGGGTCTGGGAGAGGATGCGTCGGGATGGGGATGAGAACGGGAGAAGCTGCGTCGTTTTTTTTTTTAATCCGGATGGGAAGGGCCGGTGGGAGTAAGGATGGCAACGGGTCGGGTTCGGATCGGGTGGAGTCTCCGTGCACCCAAAACCGAAACCCGAAATCGAAACCCGAACCCGAACCGAAAACCGTTTCGGGTGAAAATCCATCACCAAAACCAAACCCGCGGATACCCGAAACCCGAACGGATACCCGAAACCCGAACGGATACCCGAAACCCGCGGATAAATATACACATATTCACATGTATAAATAAGAGGCAACAAATAATAAATATTTTCATGAGTCAATTTTGAATAGATTTAATAATCTAAGTAAACAAGTTATTATTCGCATATTATAAAACATGAGTTTTAATTCTAAATAATTTATTTCGGATATCCATTGGATATCCACGGGTGAAAAACCAAACCCGAAACCGAACCCGAAACCAAACCCGAACCCGAAACCGAAAACCGTGGGCGAAAAATCATCCCCAAACCCGAACCCGCGGGACCCGAAACCCGCGGATACCCGACCCGAACCCGATCCGCTGCCATCCTTAGGTGGGAGAGGGACGTCGGGAGAGCTGCTGGTGTGTTTATCGGCTGCTGCAGGCAAAACGAAGGTTCCAGGGGCTGCTGGTAGGCATCGGTGGAGGCAGAGAACGTACGATGGCTGTAAACGGAGGCGAGCAAATGGACGGCCAGGAATTCTTGTCGACGTGGCACGCTGTAGAGCATTTTTGGTATACAGCCATAAAGTTAACAGTTAGATGGTTGGCTGATTTGACGTAATGCCTTTCTTCGAGATTGCACACACTACACGGTTTCGAGAGGCAGCAGCACCAGCGGTGGGCGGTGGCACCAATGGATCACAAGGCGGCGAAGCGGGTGGCCATCGTCGGCGCCGGCACGAGCGGGCTCGCCGTGTGCAAGCACATCCTGGCGAGGGGCTTCCGCCCGGTGGTCTTCGAGGCGGGCGCCGCCATGGGCGGCCTGTGGACGCGCACGCTCGCGTCCACCCGGCTGCAGTCGCCCACCGCCGGGTACCGCTTCTCCGACTTTCCCTGGCCGGAGGGCGCCGACACGTACCCGCACCACGACCAGGTCGTCGAGTACCTCGCCGCCTACGCTCGCCGCTTCGGCGTCCACGAACGCGTCAGGTTCAGGAGCCAGGTCGTGGCAGCGGAGTACGTCGGCGCTGCTGATGACGACGTGGCTAAACAGTGGGCGGGCAACGGCGAGGCGTTCGGTGGCGACGGCGCCGGCGTGTGGCGCCTCACCGTGCGGCACGGCGATTCCGACACGACGCAGGTATACGAGTTCGATTTCCTGATCCTGTGCATCGGGAGGTTCAGCGGCGTGCCCAACATCCCGGCGTTCCCGCCCGGCGGCGGCCCCGACGCGTTCCGCGGGCGGGTGCTCCACTCCACGGACTTGTCCGACATGGACGACGCGGATGCCGCCGCGCTGGTCAAGGGCAAACGCGTCGCCATCATCGGCTCAGGCAAGTCTGCTTTCGACATCGCGGCCGAGTGCGCCGACGCCAATGGTGTGGAGCGACCGTGCACGATGATCTGCAGAAGCCCGCAGTGGCTGCTGCACGACGTCAGCGTCTGGGGCAAGCTCCACCTCGGCTACCTCTACATGAACAGGTTCGCGGAGCTCATGGTCCGCAAGCCCGGCGCCGGCCTGGCGTCCACCCTCCTCGCCACCTTGCTGACGCCCTTGGTAATCAACATCTGAAGTTCTGAACATAAAAAGAAAGAAATTCAGGCACTTATTTCATCTGTGACTGCAGGCGTGGCTGAAATCGAAGCTGACGGGAGCCTACTACAAGAAGGCGATCCCGATGCGGGAGTACGGCATGGAGCCGGGGTTCGGCTTCGCCGGCTCCATCTCCTCGTGCAAGATCGGCATGCTGCCGGAGGCGTTCTACGACAAGGTGAGGGACGGCAGCGTCGTCATCAGGCGGTCGAGGTCGTTCGCCTTCTGCGAGGACGGCCTGGTGCTAGACGGCGGTGATGCGGCCGCCGCCGCCGCCGTCGTCCCCGCCGACCTGGTGATACTCGCCACGGGCTTCCGCGGTGACCAGAAGCTCAGGGACATGTTCGTGGCGCCCAGGGTGAAGGCGATCGTGGCCGGCTCGTCGGACACCGCCGTCCCTCCTCTCTACAGGGAGTGCGTGCACCCTCGGATCCCGCAGATGGCGGTGGTCGGATACTCGGAGAGCCTGACCAACATCTACTCCATCGAGATGATGGCCAAGTGGGTGGCAAGGTTCCTGGACGGCGCGTTCCGGCTGCCCAGCGTGCCGCGGATGGAGCAGAACGTGGCGGAGTGGGGCGCGTACATGAGGCGGAGCAACGGGGAAAGCTTCCGCGGGTCCTGCCTCGGCGCCGTCAACATCTGGTACAACGACCAGCTGTGCCGCGACATGGGCTGCCACCCCAGGAGGAAGAAGGGCTTCCTCGCCGAGTGGTTCCAGCCTTACGGCGCCGTCGACTACGCGGATATCCAATGAGAGTGGAGCTTTTAACGGAACTCCACTTACAACAATTTTCAGACAAGTTAGCGAAAATTTTGTAATATGAACGTGAGTTTGGAGATTTCAATACCGAAGTTTTGAGATTGTTGGATCAACTTAGATTTTACTAAACGACTGAATGGGGTTGGATTGGATATCATCTTGTATTGAGTTTAGATTGGATGTGGATTTTTGTTTTCAATTGGATTTCAGTTAAACTAGTACACAATTTTGATGTGTAAATCAGCCTGGGTCAGTATCAAAATTGATGCCGATGGTATGAACCAAAACATAAACGTTTCTTTCAACTAAAATAGGGCGTTATTACAAATACAAAATGGTAATGGATCCAAATGACTACAGTGATCATGTCAGATATCAAACTAGTTGATGTTCACCAACAAGCCCAATGCTGACAATGTCACCTATAGCTAAACTAGGACGTTACGCGCGCTCCGCTGCGCGCGCGGACGTGAAGTGAAATGGTGATTGCTGTGATGGAAGCAAGCGGTGTCAGTGCTTGGAAGGATGAGGTGCTTGCAAAGTGACTTCTTTTTTTTTTTTGAAACAATTGCAATGTGACTCCATGAGCACGTCTCGCTGCTGACCTTGTTGAGTTTGTTCGCTCGTAGTTGGATGATGGCCTAGAGGCTCGAAATCCTTTGGTGCCGGATGAAGCGGATATTTCACAGCCTTAATAAAAGCACACCTAACGTGCAATTACAGTGTACAAAATGACATGACATTTTAGGCTGTGGAACCAGAGACGAAGGAGAAACAACGTAGGCAATATTAACTCGGCAACCGGGGTTCACACACACACAAGTACAACTACAACGACGCAAATTCGGCTAGAATCACATTGCTTCAAATAGTGTTTTAGTTACGCTGTGATTCCGTGAACATCAGTGGAACAATGCAGTAATCAGTGCAAGATAGTCTAATTCAGCATAAAAGTAGATTGGCATTTCAAGTACAATATAAATAAACAATCAACTAATTTTGGTACAATGAAGCAACAATCTGTAACTATCTTTTCACTATGAAAGGATAATAAACGAACTCATCTTTGACTGGTGTCGACATAATCTAACAGGAACAAACAATTTACATATTATTGTAAATCATCAGTTCGTCAATAATTATAGCAGTCACATCTGAAAACATTAGCGGCATTGATTCTGAGAATCAAGGAGAAAAATATCTTATCAAACATTAAGAGTGAAGATACACATATTTGAAGCACTGAGCTAGACACAGAACAAAGAAGCTTTGAATTGAACAGTGTGGATGTTTTCTTTTCTTTTATGAGGTGAAATGACATAATGTAAAGTTAACTTAGAAGCACATAGCACAATTGGTTTTTCAGCACAGAATACAGTTGTTTCTTCATTCTTACAAATCTTCAGAGCCTTAGACAACATGTTCAGAGTTTGAGAGCCTGAGAGCAACATTCAGACTTTCAGAGTTCGAAGCCTAAGCTAGAGGAAATGGAAGATTGTACTAATATGTATCTAGAGCAAAGGCACCATATATTGAATTTGAGAATGCCTAAATCAAACTTACATGCACAAGAATCAGCCTGCATCCATGGCGTTTATCACATCAGTACTAATCCTCCTCCATCGTGGGCAGAAAGATTGTGCAGATTGTGCCTGTAATCATGTGCTGCACATCGCAGCCAACCATCAAGCTCAGGTTCTTTAAAAATATGATGGATAAAACAACTATAGATTAGTACTGGCCAAACAAAGCCATAGACCATATGTATGGTGCAATTCATAGAGCATCAGAAGTAAACAAACCTGTAATCTGAAAAAGGGCACTGTCATCACAGAACTTGCATATTGGATTTGGCATGTACAGAACTATCTTAGGATTATCACCTAAATGTGTTGTTCCAGCAGGAAGGAGTTCGCCATTAACAGAACTTGCATAGTTGAGTTGGCTAACACTGAAATAATCAAAGCGAAGGACAGAACTAAAGAAAGCAAGAATAATTCTGAATAGGAAGCCTATGATCATGCTCTGCACCTATGATCATCAGCCTATATTCGCAAGGTATTTGGGATGTGACTTTAATGACAGGCTATACATCACCCTGCATCGTTGCCACCTGTGAGTATCATATCAGTACATAGCACATCTGGAATAACATGGTTGGACCCTGTCACTTTGAAGTCTAAGCTGCAGTGCAGTCAAATATGCAAGGGTTGTAAAGTATAAAGAAGCATATAGAACAAAGCTCCTGAGGTAAATGCACACATCAAAATCAGCAAAGTAATAATATAGTTGCGGTCATAATAAGCATATCCAAGTTTCATCAAACAATAAACAAAGGTAGACCACAAGGGGTAAAAGAATTGCATTCTGGTTGGCTAGTGGACTACTGTCACAATACCAATACCAATGGCATGGTTATTTGCCTATAATTACTGTGATCTACAGTGTATCACCTTGGTAGTGCCATGCAAGGCGATGATAGCGTGGTGCACCAGTGTGTGACCAACACTCCAGCCAGCTAGCACCAAGCAATGCGTCCGGGAAATGCCTCACTGCCAATTAATACAATCAAGATCTAGTAGGAACCAGTCTACTGGTTGGTCAAGGGAAGCAAAAGACCAAACAAGTGGTGTGCATGAACAAAATGAAAGAGAAGCACCTGTTCGTGATGCGGTCCCTCACGTAGCATGGTGGAATTCTTGGATTTGCTTCGCTCCTGCTCTGTAGAGCAGGTCGTGCAACTGTTGGACCCTAAGATCTGCAATAGGGAATCAAAGATGGGTGAGGCAAGGTAACTGAACCAAATCAAAGGCGAGCGTTGGGTACGTACCTAGTGCCTGGCCGCCTCGGGTCGTCGCTACCGCTGCCCTGCCTCTGCCTCCGGCTGTGCCTGCCTCCGTCCCGTGTTCGACCGTCGCTGTCGTAGCCCCGCTTCCCAGATCTGGGAGAAGGATAGAGAGAGGATGGGAGAGAAAGCAAAGTTCGGAGGCGAAGGCGGATGAAGGCGCAGTGGCAGCGCCGCCGATGTGGATTGCGGCAACCGCGGGCTTGGCACAAGGAGGTGGAGGAGAGGGAGCCCGGTGAGAGGGGTGGGAGAAGCGGAGGACGTGACGGCATGGAGAAAGGAAGGCGGCGGCGGCCGCCGGCGGGGATCTCGGTCGAAGTCTGCGAGGGCCGAGGGAGGTGAGGCGCATGGAGAGCGACCCGCGGAGGCAGCAAGAGAAGGACCGATGGCGACGATTTCTTCGGCGCCGAAGAGAGATGGCAACGGGTACCCAAGCCAGAGTATCCGACGGGTATTACCCGATAAAGAGGCGGGTATGAGATAAATTTTCTACCTGTGGATATGTTATTGGATAAAATTCTGTACCCATCGGGTATGACGGGTACGGGTGCGGGTGTATACTATCTATACCCGCGAGTAAGACATACCCGTAAAAATAACTAGCTAACCTTAGTTATTTTAGCGCATATAAGTCATGAATTTGGCCTATTGAGACATCTATTATATTTCTAGTAGATTCCTTTTATTGTAATGATGCTAACAATATTAGCATGTTTGTAACTTATTGAAAGCTTAGAATGATTTATTTTTGCATGTGACTATTTGATATTTTTAGGTAATTTTCGGGTATGCTATCGGGTACGGGTTACTCGTCGGGTCAGAATTACCCGGCGGGTACGTGCATGGAACTATTTTTTTACTCGCATGCGAATACGGGTAACTCGACGAGTAAAATTTTACTGATACAGGTACGGGTGAGGACTACATATCGGGTACGTATCCGTCGCTATCTTGAGCGCCGACTGGTGGGGCTCTATGACTAAGCGGCTGACAGCCTCGGGTAGCACGGGCATGCCTGGGCCGCAACCGGGTAAGGCCGTCCGCATGCAGAGCAGCACCGGCACTAGCCGGTCCCTGGCAGACACGTGCGAGGCGGCCATACGTAGACGGGCGGGAGAGGCCCTCGCTGTACAGTAGAGCCGGGTGACGTGGAGGCCCTCGGCGTGGAGCTTTTGATTAGGCTATGGATCCTCTAAAACTCTAGACTATGAATATAGAGTAAAAACTGCTGTACTGGGTACTTTAAAACGATATTCTATCCTTTCTCTCACTTTATATTTAGAGTGGTATAGTGCTTACTCTATACTCTATAGTGGCGGGCCCCACTAGCTAAACAAAGAAAAAAAATATTATAACTCATAAACCAAAAATCAAAATTAAATTTTGATTGCACCATTAAATTCGTCTCAATAAATCCTTCAAAACTAGATCACACATGGATATATTTAGATAAAGTGACAAGTGGGTCCAACAGTAGATAGAGTGGATAGATGATGATACAGAGGTTAGATGAGTGCGGGAGAATTAAGTATAGATGAGAGAATCTTGCTGACTAGGATGTATAGAGAATAAATATAGAGTTCTATGAGTGCGGGTAGTCCTACGCGCGTTGAGGGATCAACTATACGTGTCTTCTCTAAAAAAAATAGTACAGATCAGATGGCGTGTAGATATAGATATTTTAACTCGGAAAGAGGCCTTGTTTAGATTTCTAAATTCACCCCTAAATTCTATTATGTAAAAAGAAGATTCTCCATCACATCAAAATGTCGGCACATGCATGGAGTATTAAATGTAGATAAAATCAAAAACTAATTGCACAGTTTTATTGTACTTTACGAGACGAACATTTTGAGCTTAATTAATCGAAATTTGGACAATTATTACCAAATAAAAACAAAAAACTACAGTGATTCGGCACAGCGTCGTCGGCGCCGATTCGGCGGATCTAAAGGGCAGAGACCTACTCATCAGGTGCACGCTTGGGTTCCTACTGAGTACGAAAAAATAACACAGCAAAAACAACAGCACTGACAGGAATAATCCAGGATGCAACCAAAGAAAACGGCAAGTGGTGGTTGTTTGGCCATTGGCCCCATCTGAAAATATCCAACTTCTCAAAAAATCTAACTTATCCAGAGAATCAAACGGAAAATCTGTATAAAAACCTCCAGCCTCCCCCTCACTTCTTCCTCCCTCCCAAGAACTCGGAAGCAGAGAGCAAGTGATGGATAGCAAGCGGGTGGGAATTGTCGGTGCAGGCGTGAGCGGTCTAGCAGCCTGCAAGCACGCCCTCGACAAGGGGTTCAGGCCAGTGGTGTTTGAGGCTGACGGAACCATCGGCGGAGTCTGGGCACACACCTTGGAGTCCACAAGGCTTCAGGCACCGACGACAGCGTTCCGGTTCTCAGACCTGGCGTGGCCAGACAGCGTGAGGGAGGCGTACCCAAGCCACCACAGGGTCATGGAGTACATAAGGTCGTATGCGTGTGCATTTGACCTCCTCAAGCACATCAGGTTCAACAGCCAGGTGCTGGGCGTTGAGTACCTTGGTGCAACCGAGGAAGAGATCATGAGCTGGGAGCAGTGGTCTGGCAATGGGACAGCATTCGGAGCAGTGAAGGGTGGAGGATGGCGCCTCACAGTCCAGGACTTGAAAGTCGGTAGCACTGAGGTATGTGTATTCTCCTCATATCATCTGTGTCAAAGAGAGTTCAGATTGTTGTTGTTTCCATCCTTTGTATCAACCTGAATTGGTGCGTATGGAAAGAAGCAATGGAAATGAAATTCCCTATCCAGAAACACTACTACCACATTTTTATCCTCCATACTGCAACTCTTTATTGTGCAATCTACTGTTACAGGTTTTTATGTTGGATTTTCTCATCCTGTGCATTGGAAGGCATAGCGGAACCCCAAACATCCCAGAATTTCCAGTGAATGGGCCTGAGTTGTTCAAGGGGAAAATATTGCACTCACTGGACTATTCTTACATGGATGATGTTGCTGAGTTTGTGAAGGGGAAGCACGTGACGATAATTGGCTCTGGTAAATCAGCATTTGACATTGCCGCAGAGGTTGCCAAGGTGAATGGTAAGTCCACAACTAGAACTTCTCTAATCTCACTAGAGAAAATTATTCTAAAGAGTATGGTGGCTAACAGTTCTGTTTCAATGCAGGTGCCACACAGCCATGTACCATCATATATAGAACAAAGCACTGGCTGGTCCACAAGTCCAGCATATGGGGAGTTGACCTAAGTTACTTCTATCTCAATCGCATCTCACAGCTTCTAGTTCATAAACCTGGTGAAGGATTTTTACGTTATATGCTGGCCACTGCACTCTCTCCCTTGGTAATTATAAGATCACATCTTCAAGAAAAGAGCACATTCAGACAATAAGCTGTAGAAATTAGAATCTAGATAGCTTAAAGTTTACCTATTGTTTCAGAGGTGGGCGATCTCTAAAGTAATTGAAACGTACTACAAGTGGAGCATTCCTTTACAAAAGCATGGGATGGTCCCTGACTACAGCTTCTCCTTTGCTATGTCTTCATGCTTGATTGCAATGCTGCCACAAGGTTTCTATGACAGGGTCGACAAAGGCAGCATTGTTCTCAAGAAATCTAAGGCATTCAACTTTTCTAGTGATGGAATCATCCTGCAAGACAGAAATGAAAGCATAAAAAGTGATATTGTGATTCTGGCAACAGGATTCAGAGGAGATCAGAAGCTTAGGGACATCTTCACAGCAAATTGGTGCAGAAAGATAGTAGCAGGATCACCAGATACAGCAGCTCCTCTATACAGGTACACCTTGTACAAAATTTTAATGCATATTTGAAGTACCAATCAACACTACATTTGATATCATAGCTGAAACGGACAAGGGAGAACATCAACTCCACAAAAGTAGGGTACCACTTAGGCACTCACCAGCTAACAAGTTTGACACAAAATCTGAATGAAAGAATCATCAAATAATAGTTCAATGATAAAGTAGGAAGCACATCACAGAGGACTTTTTTGAAGACAAGGTACACCAAATAGTTCAGTGCACAAACAAATACGTAGGACACCATTACACGATTTCCATGACAGCAATCTATTCACAGTGATTTAAGAAACACACATCCTTTGGCCATGATTTATACTAGTAATAGATTTTGAAGAGTCTCTTTTTTAGAGTGCCTCTAGAGACTCGGTCATAACAGTAGGCATGCCTAACTTTGGTTGACTGTAGATGATACAATATTAATAAACTTGAGATATCAAGTCAGTGAAAATATTTTTTTCAATGTTTACAGTTTAGTTGTTAAAGTCAATAGTATGTTGGTTTCAGTAATCTCATTTTATCTAATTGATTGAATACAATACAGAGAATGCATCCATCCCCGGATTCCTCAGTTGGCTATAGTCGGTTACTCTGAGAGCCTTACAAACATATATGCCTCAGAGAGGATGAGCAATTGGGTAGCCCATTTTCTGGCCGGTGGCTTCCAATTGCCAAGCATAAGATGTATGGAGAAGAGTGTAGCAGAATGGGCAGAGTACAAGAATCTATACAACGGGAAATATTTTCGCAGGTCCTGCATAAGCACCACTAACATCTGGTTAAATGATCTTTTGTGCCAAGATATGGGATGCAACCCTAAAAGGAAGAAAGGATTCCTGGCTGAATGGTTCCAGCCATATGGACCTGCAGATTATGCAGGTCTTTGCTGAAGATAGTTGCATACTTGTAAGTGCATACTCATAGGAAGAGATGCCAGAGTTGCTACCTCCATGGCTCCATGGCTGTAAAAACCAGGCAGGAGAAAAAAAAACAAATATGTTTATTGCTACTATCACTACGAGAAAGAAATACTACAATGTTCCGCATACAGTAGTAACTTCAGGCAGAAGAAGAGATAATGAACTACCATCAGCTATGTGAAACCTACAAGCAAATCTGTCTGATGTTTGAACTGTAATGTTTGAACCTATCAGACCTGTCTAAACAATTCTGCAACATTCTATCTACGGTTTTGAATTCAAGAAGATAGAGATAGTGAACAGTCATCACCTATGTGACACCTACAAGTGAACTTCGTCAGATGTACCTTTACTCTTGAATTTTAAGCTCCAAACATATTCCCTCCGTTTCAAATTATAAGTCGCTTTGCTATAAAGCGACTTATAATTTGGAACGGAGAGAGTACACAGGAGTCAACAAAATTCTAAGTTGAAACATACACATTGTAGTGCGCCTTCCATAACTTCTCTTCTCCATTCTAATCTCACCATTTGTTTAATTAGCGTCAGAGTACGTCTTGTACAAATTAGAAGCAAAATAAATTAGTTAAGGATGCAACCTTTAGGGCTCCTTTGGATCAATCATTCTCTAGTTCATTTCCCTCCTCAATCTCATGAAGAATAGGTGTATCCAAACTAGGCCTTAATAGATAGTATGCGACCTCCACTTTTTTTTTTGAACTATCATCGGGGGGATTGAATCCCTACCTGAATATATATTGATATGCATCGACAGCCTCGTTTTTTGGGGAAAAAAGGAGGCAAAACCCTTTCACCCAGTTAATTTTGGAAAACCGGACAGAGTTAAGGTTGCACAAGAGCAACAGCACCTTTGTTTTTGTGGCATATCCACGAGTATGAAAAAACAACAACAACATGCCCCAGCATAACTGCATAAGGGCGAAGGTGGCACAACAACAAATACATAAAAAAAAACAAGGACCTCCACTTTTTCGTAGTCAAGTTAAAGCAAACGAACTTGCAATCAGCGCTTGAAATGTGAAATCAAGTGCGTATCAAATAAATTCAGAGCACTCAATCCCTGTTCAAAAGGTATGAATATCGCACTCAAGAAAGTGAGCAGGCAGGAGACATCATCCCAACCTTACATATAAAAGGCCAATCCAGAAACAGCCTTGTGGTACCACTTTTAAGTCCGAGCCACTACATATACATACTTAATTAAAAAGACTTGCATCCAAAGTGCAGAACTTCAAATTCACCAATGGGAAAGATAGATTGGCCATGTTTGGCAAAGCAAAGCGAATTGAGAAATAATTGTGATTTTTTTGAAAATAGGCAGTGTTATTCTAAGTCAAAACGATTTATATTTCTGAAAGTAATGACGCTGCCGGCCAAACTTGTAGACATATATTTGATAAGCGGCCATAGCTGTCTTGTCGAGCCGTCATTGCAGTCCCAAGGGTCATTGTTATGTCATGGGGGTTACTAGTGTTCCAGAGCAGCTGAGCACGTCCGGATGCCCCACGCATGCTACTACCCCATCCCACCCACACGCGTCCTGCCGCTGCGCCGTATCGCTGCTGCACGCGCACATCCGTCCTCCGTCCGCCTCACCCCGCTCCGAACGCGTACCTTGCCCCTGTTGAAAGGTCCAAATTGGCTAGAGGGGGGTGAATAGCCAAAATTAAAACTCTACAAATCACTAGAGCAGAGATTAGTATCACAAATGGCGATAAATACGGTTTGCACTAGCTCTAAGTGTCAAGCGAGCCACCTAGTTGCAAATCTAGTTATCTAATGTCTCTATGGCACACACAAGCTAGGTTGCTACAATAACTACTGCTACCTAGAGTGCTAGCAACAAGAACAAGCACAACTAAACAAGCTAGAACACAAGGTAAAGATGTGGTAAGTAAACGATGGAAAGATGATGTTATACCGACATGTAGAGGCAAGTGAATCAATGAAGAATACCAATGTGAAGCCAATCACCGGGAGACAATCAATCACAAAATCAAGAAAGACACCAAGATTTTCTCTCGAGGTTCACGTGGTTGCCGGCACGCTAGTCCCTATTGTGTCAACCAACACTACGTGGTTCGGCGGCTAATTGGGAATCCACACCCAAGCTCTCCAAGAGCGCCGCAAGAACCTACCACTAGTGAAGTAACTCAATGACACACGTAATATATTAGAGCTACCTTATGGCTCTTCGCCGGGGAAGGTGCAAAGTCCCTCACAAGTCACCGGAGCCGGCCACGAACAATCTCCAACTCGTGTCGGACCTCCTCCGCTGCTCCAAGCCGTCTATGTGGTGGCAACCACCAAGAGAAATAAGAATCCCGCAGCAAAAGAACACTCAAATGCCAACTAGATGCAAACTCACAAGCTAATGCACTTGAGATCACTCAATCTCACTTTGATTAGGCAATCAAGTAAGGGAGATGAGTGGCAGGGAATGTGCTCAGCTCAAGAGCATGTTAGAGAGTAAAAAAAAGTCCAAGAGAGACCTCTCTAAACCGGCCAAACACATATTTATAAGCAGCCCTAAAGAATAGAGTCGTTAGGGATAAGTTGTTGCTGACTGCACACTGACTGGACGCGCTGGTCGTAGTGACCGGACGCGATCATAGCGTCCGGTCGCGCCTGCGCGACTTCCCCGATGAACAACACGTGTCTCGCTTCGAATCTCGTTCGTTCGATCGTAACGGTCACTTAAATATACTCGTTCACGCACTAGAGTGACCGGATGCGCCGATAAAAAATGATCGGATGCGCCTAAGCATCCGGTCGCCACTGATTCGCGTTGTTGACAACGCGACCGGACGCGTCGCTTGTACTGACCGGACACCACAGTGTTAGCGTCCGGTCGATTCCAGTAAGCTCACACTCACGACCTGACGCATCCGGTCGATCGTGACTGGACGCGCCACCGTGACCGTTCGACCCTTCACGTTCGCTGTCCCTCTGGCGCCTAACTAGACGCGCCGGTCCCGTGAGTGACCGGATGTGTGTAAGGTCCTAGATGGCTAGAGGGGGGGTGAATAGCCTATAAAAATTCTACAAGAACCACTAAGCAAACTTGTTAGAATAACAAACGGCGTAAAGCGAGTTTTGCTTAGCCTACAGTTGTGATGCAAGCCTCCTATCCACAAGTCTAGTAGATTATGATCTCTAGTTCACACAAGGGCTATATCACTAATTTTACACTAGTGAGCAAGCTAACAACTACTAGCAAAGGCTACCACTAGAGCTACACAAGATAATCTAGTAAATGTAAAAGCAAGAGATAGGATTGTGAATCTTATACCGACGGTGGAGTGAAGATGTTGCCAATCACCAAGATGATATACAACCAATCAATATTGACAACAACACAATATGAAGACCAATCACCGGGAGACAAGAGACACAATATTTTTGTTCACCCGGTGTTCACTTGTGCACCGACAAGCTACGTCACCGGTTGTGTCGACCAACACTTAGATGGTTCCTCGGTGTGACCCTCAAGTCACTTACCCCTCAAGGCATGTCCCGCAAGGCACCGCAAGACACCACTCTCAAGTGAGGTAACTCAATAACACGCGCAATGTAATAGAGTTGCTTTTGGCGTCCCGCCGAGGAAAGCACAAGAACCTCTTACAATCAACCGGAGGTGGCCAAGAACAATCACCTTCTCTTGCCAATGCCTCCAACAATCTCCAAGCCGGCTAGGAGCGGTACTCTCCAAGAGTAACAAGAAATCCACCGACTAAACCACCCACAAGTGCCACTAGATGCCCTCAAGCTATGCAATGCACTTTGGGATCACTCAATCTCACTTTTGATTTGCAATCAAGCAAGAGAGATGAGTGGGAGGAGATGCTCTAGCTCAAAGGATGCACAAGTATGTTAGAAATCACGAGAGACCTCCCCAAGGGCCGGCCAACAAGTATTTATAAGCATCCCATCCAAATAGAGCCGTTATACCCCTTCACTGGGTTCTATCGGGATGACCGGACGCGCCGATCATAACTGACCGGACGCGCTCAACCGCGTCCGATCCTCCAACGGTCACTGGCCCTCAACGGTCAGAACAACGACCGGACACGCCCCAGGCAACGACCGGACGCGCCGCTTCGAACGACCGGACGCGCCGATCGCACTGACTCGCGCGCCCGTGAAGCAACGACCGGACGCGCCCCTCGCAACGACCGGACGCGACAGTGCCCGCGTCCTGTTAGAGTCCAGTAAGCTCCCTCAACGATCGGACGCGTCCGATCATGTGTGACCGGACGCGCCTCGCGTCCGATCGTCCTTGCGAAACTCAGTTTTCTCTGGACACCTGACCGGACGCACCGGTCCCGTGAGTGACCAGACGCACCGGTTGCAAACCCTAGCACCCGCGCCTACGCTGTACTGACCGGACGCGTCCGGTGCAGCGTCCGGTCACCTCTGTGACCTCTGTTCGCCTCCGTTTCTTTTCCGACTTCCGGCGTAGTGAAAAATAGGCATTTCAAGTTCCTAAAAACGCCTGAATCCCGCGCTCGCAAGCTCGACGGGAGGGAGAGAGAGAGACCCAAACCCTCTCTACCGCTCAACCTTCAACACCTTCGTAAATGTGCCAATACCAACAAGTGATCACCACCTTGTGCACGCGTGTTAGCATTTTCATAATCATTTTTAAAGGTTTTCCAGTTAGCTCACTAGGCCCTACATGCAATGCACTTCATGAATTCACCTAGTGGCACCCGTGTATTGAATAACCGATAAGACTTTCCCTCTTAATAGTTCGGCTATCGATCCTAAACCACTCACACCCTCTATGGTGTCTTGAGTGCAAAACAAAATGGCCCTATGGTTATACCTTTGCCTTGAGCCCATTTTGTTCTCGCAAAAGATATGATCCACTTCATATCATCACATGACCGTCTCGATCCATCGACCTTGACTTCACTTGCTCTTCACCGTTGCATCGGTCCATCGGCACCAAGTCTTGCTCAAGCTTCAACATCGCATGGTCCTTCGCTTCGAAGCCTCGACTTGCCCTTCACCTTCATAACCGGTCCATCGAGCCAAGCATCATCTTGGTCTTCATCATCTTGGTCACATGAGTCAATGTCATGTTTCATATTCAATGACCACCTTTATCTAAATCATCCACTTAGATACAAAGGTTAGTCCTAGGTTTCATCAATTAGCCAAAACCAAACTAGAGATTTTCAATCTCCCCCTTTTTAGTAATTGATGACAACCCTCACAAAGATGATTTTGATAATAAAAGTTTTGAACTTGTCATACTTGTCCAATCATTTTGCTCATAAGTAAAGTTTGGACAATTATCACAAGTTCGGTTTTGGTAGCATTAGCTCTCCCTACATATGTGCATAGAGTTTGGATTGAAAGCTTTGCACATATGTATAGATAGAAGTGTTGAGAGAGTAATTCTACCAAAATGATGCTAAGGTGTAAGAAATGGACCTTTGAAGCGTGATACCAATTGGAGTTGCCTTTTACACCATCCTTAGCATCAAGAAGTAACTAAACATCCATCACAACTCAAGAACCCCGTGAGATCAACATTATATGTAAAGGTTCTTGAACCACTTGTACCACTTGTAGAGCTTTAAGCATGTCTAGATACCACATGTAAACTATTCCTATGCATGCTAGTAGATCATTTCATTATTCAAGTTCTATACTAGCATTGCACCACACAAGCACGTATATTGAATTTAAAAACATGTGCAATGAGCAAGTCATATGAGAATGCACAAACAAATGCAACAACTTTGTTTATGAGCTTGCTCCCCCTACTTGTGTGCATCAAAATTTTATTTACCCCTTTATCATGTTGAATCATCTTTTTCTCTCCCCCTTTGTCAACAACTTACCCAAAAATGGGATCAAATTATGAAGAGAAAAACAATGTTTGATGGAGTAGGTTAGAATTTATCAAATTTGGTTCAACCTAGAATACTTGCCAAAGATATTTAATTTGATTTAAACCAAAGACAAGCTTCTTCACACCTCATAATAAGGGTTATCTTGCCTATGTTGAATTAAACACTTATAGCAAATCTTCTAGATTCAACACTAGGTTTGTAAGCTCACAAACATGTCATATGCCACCACTAGATCAAAGCAAGCATAGAAGCCATAGTGGTAACATATATCCATCAAATTCATTTGATTTATCATGAATGCTCATACATACCACTTATTATGTCTACATGCTCTAGCAAGTCCTTAGCATAGGATGAATGACATGTCAATCAATTTTACCTTGCAATATCGAAGGAGAGGCATGTCAATAAGTGGGTGGGGTGCATTCAACTCATGTTTGAGAAATCAAGAATGTTCAATTCATTCTTTAGCTTGTAAAACCTCTTTTCATCAAGTGGCTTGGTGAGAATATCGGTAAGTTGATCATCGGTGCCAACACTTTCAATGGCAATATCTCCCTTTTGTTGATGATCTCTAATGAAATGATGCCTTATGTCAATATGCTTTGTTCTTCCATATTGAACCGGGTTTTGTATCATCTTGATTGCATTTTCATTATCACATAGCAATGACACATTCTTGAAGTTGAGGCCATAATCCTTCAAAGTTGATTTCATCCATAGCAATTGTGCACAACAACTCCCCGCACTCACATATTCGGCTTCGGCGGTAGAGATTGCCACACTGTTTTGTTTCTTTGAGGACCATGACACAAGTGATCTTCTAAGTAATTGATATGTGCCACTTGTGCTCTTTCTATTGATCTTGCAACCCCTATAGTCAGAGTCCGAATATCCAATCAATTCAAACTTTGACCCCTTGGGATACCATAGTCCAACATCTCTTGTTTGCTTCAAGTACCTCAATATTCTCTTTGCGGCCGAGAGATGACTCTCTCTAGGTGAGGCTTGATATCTAGCACACATACAAACACTAAACATAACATCCGGCCTTGATGCGATGACATAGAGTAGACTTTCAATCAAAGACCGATATTCCTTTTGATTCACCATTTTGCCATCAAAATCACTATCCAAATTGCTATTTGTACTCATTGGAGTTGAAATTGGCTTTGCATCTTGCATTCCAAACTTCTTCAACATGTCCCTTATGTATTTCCCTTGACTCACAAATGTCCCATTCTTCAATTGCTTGACTTGGAGACCAAGGAAGTAACTAAGTTCACCAATCATAGACATTTCAAATTCTTTGGCCATCATAGCACCAAATTCTTCACAATAAGCTTGATCGGTTAATCCAAAGATGATGTCATCAACATATATTTGCACTATGAATAGATCATTCCTAATCTTCTTGGTGAATAGAGTTGTATCAACCTTGCCCATCTTGAATCCCTTAGAGAGAAGGAAATCCCTTAGCCTCTCATACCATGCTCTAGGTGCTTGCTTTAAGCCATATAAAGCCTTCTTTAACTTGTACACATGGTTGGGTTTCTTGTCATCTTCAAACCCGGGAGGTTACTCAACAAAGACTAACTCATTGATGATCCCATTGAGAAATGCACTTTTGACATCCATTTGATATAGTTTGATGTTGTGTGCACAAGCATAAGCCAATAGAATCCTTATTGCCTCTAATCTTGCTACGGGAGCATATGTCTCATCATAGTCAAGACCTTCTACTTGAGTGTAATCTTGAGCAACTAGTCTTGCTTTGTTTCTCACCACAATGCCATCTTGATCTTGCTTATTTTTGAACACCCATTTGGTTCTAATCACATTGTAGTCATTTGGCCTTTCTACCAATTCCTAAACATCATTTCTTGTGAAATTGTTAAGCTCTTCTTGCATAGCCATAATCCAATCGGCATCCTTCAAAGCTTCTTCTATTTTCTTTGGTTCTATGGTTGACACAAATGATGCATGCTCACAAAACATAGCCAATCTTGATCTTGTTTGCACACCACTTCTAATATCACCAATAACACTATCAATGGGGTGATCTCTTGCAACATGTTGTGGTTGGAGTACTTGCACTTGATTACTTGAGCTTGGTTGATCACTCGATGTATCTTGATAATATGAACTAGCACCATGATCTTGCACTTGAGAGTCACTAGCTAGCTTGAATGGAGAATTGAGCACTTAATCTTTATCATCATCTTGAATATCAATTACTTGCTTTGCTCTAATGTCCCCAATGTCCATGTTCTTCATTGCTTCCACCAATAGAGTTCCACCAACATCATCTAGATTATGTTCTTCATCTTATGACCCATTGGTTTCATCAAATTGCACATCATGGACTTCTTCTAGAATTCCACTTGAGTTGTTCCAAACTCTATAAGCCTTGCTTGTAGTTGAATAACCAAGTAGGAACCCCTCATCACATCTCTTGTCAAACTTTCCCAATCTAGTGCCTTTTTTCAAGATATAGCATTTGCAACCAAACACTCTAAAGTAAAAAATATTGGGCTTTCTTCCATGAAGTAGCTCATATGGGGTCTTCTCTAGCAATGGATGACAATATAGTCTATTGATGTAGTAGCAAGCGGTATTGATTGCTTCATCCCAAAAAGATTGACTCACATTATACTCATGAAGCATTGATCTAGCCATATCAAGCAATATTCTATTCTTTCTCTCAACTAGGCCATTTGATTGTGGAGTATACTTGACCGAGAATTGATGTCCAATGCCATAGTGATCATAAAGTTCTTCAATTCTTGTATTCTTGAACTCACTTCCATTGTCACTTCTCACTTTCTTGATTCTAATCTCAAACTCATTGTGAACTCTAGTGAGAAATGTCTTGAAGGTGTCAAACACTTCACTTTTGTCACTAAGAAAGAATACCCATGTGAATCTTGTGAAGTCATCCACTATGACAAAGCCATACTTATTACCACCTATGCTTGAGTATGTTGTTGGGCCAAATAGATCCATATGCATCAAATCAAATGCTTTGCATGTGCTCATTGTACTCTTCTTTAGATGTGAGCTTCCAACTTGCTTCCCGGCTTGACATGCACTACAAAGCTTATTCTTCTCAAATTCAACATCTTTCAAACCATTGACAAGATTGTGAGTTGTAAGCTTCTTCAATTGTTTCATGCCAACATGACCAAACCTTCTATGCCAAAGCCAACCCATGCTTGATTTAGAGATTAAGCAAGTTGTCAAAGAAGTTTCTCTAGCATTGAAGTCAACTAGATAGAGATTCTCATATCTAAAGCCCTTGAATGCCACATTTGAACCATCCATACTAATAACTTCCATATCATCAACCCCAAAGATACATTTGTAACCAAGATCACATATTTATGCCACGGATAGAAGATTGAAATCCAAGCTTTCAACTAGCAACACATTGGAGATACTCAAGTCATTTGATATTGCAATCTTGCCCAAGCCAATAACCTTGCCTTTCTTGTTATTGCCAAATGTGATAGAATCAACACCACTATTATTGTCATTGATTGAGTCAAACATTTTTGATGTACCGGTCATGTGTTGAGTGCACCCACTATCAATAATCCAATGCCTTCCTCCGGCTTTGTAATTGACCTACAAGCAAATCAATGAAGCTTAGGTATCCATTTTTGCTTGGGTCCTTGTAGGTTAGTAACTAAGCTCTTTGGTACCCAAATAGCCTTCTTCTTTGGGCCAACAATGGGTGTACCAATAAACTTAGCTTGCACACCCTTCACACCTTTGGTAAGCACATAGCAAGAATCAAAAGGTATAGCATTAACAAATTTCTTGCTTTGGTTCTTTTTATTACAATTATACTCTAAGTGCCCAACTTGCTTGCATCTATTGCAAAACTGACCATTGCTCTTCACAAAGCTAGGCTTTAGAGTTGCAAAGGCCGACTTGCCTTTCTTGGGGGTGTAGCACAATCCCTCTTTGTTAAGAGAGAACCTTTGGCTACCCAAGCACTTAAGCAAGCGGGCCTCACCACCATAGGCCTTGCCTAGGGCGTGAGTGAGCTCATCCACCTCTCTCTTGAGAGTCTCATTCTCAACCATTAGTGAGGTATCACAAGTGAAACCATCACTAGTAGTGAAGGTAGAGTTGGTGGTGGTGGATGAAGAGCTACAAGAAGGGTTAGCATTTGTCATGATGATAGGTTTATAAAAAGATTCATCAA
Organism: Saccharum hybrid cultivar R570; assembly: GCA_038087645.1. Lineage (NCBI taxonomy): Eukaryota > Viridiplantae > Streptophyta > Magnoliopsida > Poales > Poaceae > Saccharum > Saccharum hybrid cultivar. The sequence continues at coordinate 6,466,335 of JAQSUU010000366.1, read as the reverse complement.
TTATATCACATGTAACACCTATATCACATGATACAACAACCTCCTTCTTTGCTTGTTGCTCAAGTAGCAATGAGTGAGCTTTTTCAAGCTTGGAATGAGCTTTACCAAGATCCTCATGGTCTTCCACTAGACTCTCATGAGTGGTCTTAAGCTCACCTAGAACTTTCTCAAGTATTGCTACTTTCATTAAAAGCTTCTTACACTCCTTGTTGTTGGCAATAGCTATGTCTCTAGTTTGTTGCATCAAGTCATATAGTTGTTCTTTAGTTGGTTCATCATTATCATTTTCATTATCATTATTATTATTATCATTATCACTATTATGGACATATTCTATTTCACTTTCATCATCACTCTCATCATATAATACCTTAGCTTCTTTGGCCATGAAGCACGAAGAGGATGAATCAAATAGTGAAGGCTTCTTGTTGATAGCAATGGAAGCAAAAGCCTTGTTGGATGATTCTTCTTCTTCTTCTTCTTCATCACTTTCCCAAGTGACCACATAGGCTCCGTTCTTGCCCTTCTTGAAAGTCATCTTGGCTTCTCTCTTTTTCTTCTCAAACTTGCCCCTCTTGTTGTTCTTCTTCTTGTCATAGGGACATTCGGCTTGAAGATGTTCGGTGCTATCACAATTGAAGCACGTCCTTTGTTGCTCATTGCTCTTGAAGTTGTCATTTCTCTTTTTGAAGCCTCTTCTCTTAATGAACATGTGACCCATTTTCTTGACTACAAAAGCAAATGCCTCATCATCAATTTCATAATCTTCATCTTCACTATTGTCTTCTTCTTCTTCAATGATGGTAGCTTTGCCCTTGGAGGAGATGGCCTTGAACGCCACGGTCTTCTTCTTTTCTTCCTCCTCCTTCTCATCAACATCTTGATCATACTTATCATATGTTAATACCTCTCCAAGCAAATCATTAGGCTTCATTGTTTCAAGCCCATCTCTTTGTAGCATCATGATCAATATTTTGAATTTTCTTGGTAAGCTCAATAAGAACTTGTGGCAAAAATCTTGGTCTTGTGTCTTGTGCCCTAAGCTCTTGAGATCATTCACAATTACTTGCAATCTATGAAACATCTCTAAGATTGTTTCTTCTTCTTTCATCTTGAAGTTCTCAAACTCACTCTTGAGCCCATATAGCTTGGCACTCTTCACAACCTTAGCGCCCTCATATGTTTCACTCAACCTTGTCCATACTTCATATGCCAATTCTAAGTCCTTGATGCCCTCAAATACTTTTGTGTCAATACCATGGTAAAGTGTATTGAGAGCCATTCTATTGCATGTTCTATTTGCTCTATCTTCATCGGTGAGATGATCGGGATCAATGATAGCAAAGTCATTCTCGGTGACTTGCAAAACTCTCTCAAGAATAGAACCAAGGTACATTGTCATCTTTCTCTTCTAATGAGCAAAAGAACTAACACCATCAAAGAACGGTGGCTTGCCCCCAACATGATTGAACACAATTTGAGCCATTTTTCACACTGAAGGATGTTAAGCCTTGATTAAAATGGTGACCACGGCTCCGATACCACTTGTAAGGTCCTAGATGGCTAGAGGGGGGTGAATAGCCTATAAAAATTCTACAAGAACCACTAAGCAAACTTGTTAGAATAACAAACGGTGTAAAGCGAGTTTTGCTTAGCCTACAGTTGTGATGCAAGCCTCCTATCCACAAGTCTAGTAGATTATGATCTCTAGTTCACACAAGGGCTATGTCACTAATTTTATACTAGTGAGCAAGCTAACAACTACTAGCAAAGGCTACCACTAGAGCTACACAAGATAATCTAGTAAATGTAAAAGTAAGAGATAGGATTGTGAATCTTATACCGACGGTGGAGTGAAGATGTTGCCAATCACCAAGATGATATATAACCAATCAATATTGACAACAACACAATATGAAGACTAATCACTGGGAGACAAGAGACATAATATTTTTGTTCACCCGGTGTTCACTTGTGCACCGACAAGCTACATCACCGGTTGTGTCGACCAACACTTAGATGGTTCCTCGGTGTGACCCTCAAGTCACTTGCCCCTCAAGGCACGCCCCGCAAGGCACCGCAAGACACCACTCTCAAGTGAGGTAACTCAATGACACGTGCAATGTAATAGAGTTGCTTTTGGCGTCCCGCCGAGGAAAGCACAAGAACCTCTTACAATCAACCGGAGGTGGCCAAGAACAATCACCTTCTCTTGCCAACACCTCCAACAATCTCTAAGCCGGCTAGGAGCGGTACTCTCCAAGAGTAACAAGAAATCCACCGGCTAAACCACCCACAAGTGCCACTAGATGCCCTCAAGCTATGCAATGCACTTTGGGATCACTCAATCTCACTTTTGATTTGCAATCAAGCAAGAGAGATGAGTGGGAGGAGATGCTCTAGCTCAAAGGATGCATAAGTATGTTAGAAATCACGAGAGACCTCCCCAAGGGCTGGCCAACAAGTATTTATAAGCATCCCATCCAAATAGAGCCGTTATACCCCTTCACTGGGTTCTATCGGGATGACTGGACGCGCCGGTCATAACTGACCGGACGCGCTCAACCACGTCCGATCCTCTAATGGTCACTGACCCTCAACGGTCAGAACAACGACCGGACGTGCCCCAGGCAACGACCGGACGCGCCCATCAAACGACCGGACGCGCCGCTTCAAATGACCGGACGCGCCGATCGCACTGACTCGCGCGCCCCAGGCAACGACCGGACGCGCCCCTCGCAACGACCGGACGCGACAGTGCCCGCGTCCGGTTAGAGTCCAGTAAGCTCCCTCAACGATCGGACGTGTCCGATCATGTGTGACCGAACGCGCCTCATGTCCGATCGTCCTTGCGAAACTCAGTTTCCTCTGGACACCTGACCGGACGCGCTGGTCCCGCGAGTGACCGGACGCGCCGGTTGCAAACCCTAGCACCCGCGCCTACGCTGTACTGACCGGACGCGTCCGGTCATACCATGACCGCGTCCGGTGCAGCGTCCGGTCACCTCTGTGACCTCCGTTCGCCTCCGTTTCTTTTCCGACTTCTGGCGTAGTGGAAAATAGGCATTTCAAGTTCCCAAAAACGCCTGAATCCCGCGCTCGCAAGCTCGACGGGAGGGAGAGAGAGAGACCCAAACCCTCTCTACCGCTTAACCTTCAACACCTTCGTAAATGTGCCAACACCAACAAGTGACCACCACCTTGTGCACGTGTGTTAGCATTTTCATAATCATTTTTGAAGGTTTTCCAGTTAGCTCACTAGGCCCTACATGCAATGCACTTCATGAATTCACCTAGTGGCACCCGTGTATCGAATAACCGATAAGACTTCCCCTCTTAATAGTTCGGCTATCGATCCTAAACCACTCACACCCTCTATGGTGTCTTGAGTGCAAAACAAAATGGCCCTATGGTTATACCTTTGCCTTGAGCCCATTTTGTTCTCGCAAAAGATATGATCCACTTCATATCATCACATGACCGTCTCGATCCATCGACCTTGACTTCACTTGCTCTTCACCGTTGCATCGGTCCATCGGCGCCAAGTCTTGCTCAAGCTTCACCATCGCATGGTCCTTCGCTTCGAAGCCTCGACTTGCCCTTCACCTTCACAACCGGTCCATCGAGCCAAGCATCATCTTGGTCTTCATCATCTTGGTCACATGAGTCAATGTCATGTTTCATATTCAATGACCACCTTTATCTAAATCATCCACTTAGATACAAAGGTTAGTCCTAGGTTTCATCAATTAGCTAAAACCAAACTAGGGACTTTCAACGTGCTGGTGGTAAACCCCAGTCCACGCACCAGACTACTGTTGTCACTGACCGGACGCGTCCGGTCGTGCCGAGACCGCGTCCGATTCAGCGTCCGGTCATCCCAGCGACCTCCGTTCGCCTCTGTTTCTATCCACGATGACTTAAAGAAAATCTCCGCCTTCGGCGTAGTGAAAAATATGCATTTCACTTTCATGAAAAGGGTTGAATCCCGCCTCACAAGCTCGACAGGAGAAAGAGGACTCAAACCCATCTCTACCGTTTAAATTTCACCGCCTTCGTAAATGTGCTAACATCACCAAGTGTATATCACCATATGCATGTGTATTAGCATTCTCACAATCATTTTTGAGGCGTTAAGCTAGCTCACCACTAGATCTAAATGCATATGCAAATGAATCATCATCTAGTAGCACTTAAGTGATCAATAGCCCTATAAATTTCCCTCTTTATAGTACGGCTATCGATCATAAGTGTGATCACACCCTCTATGGTGTCTTGATCACCAAAAGCAAATTCTATCTATACCTTTGCCTTGAGCTCCATAGGATTGCACTCCATCTTCTCTTCTTTTTCAAGTATGGAACCAAGTCACCATGATCAGCATGCATCTTGCCATCACTTAGGAGTGTACCAATTATCTTTTGCTATCAACACTCAAGCACATGTGATTAGTACTTAGGTTTCATCAATTAGTCAAAACCAAACTAGGAACTTTCACCTATCCGCCTCGCCCTGACCTGAATGTGCACTCCTGTTGCGCTCTCCACTCCTTCCCCCTGACCCCCTCTTCTCTCTATGTGCGAGCGACACCTGGGAGCCTAGATGAGGACGAGCACGCCCTATCCACAGGACCTAGGCGTGCCGCGCTCCTTCTCCCATGCTCGGGCCATGCCCCATGACTCTCTAAACATACCTTTAAAACACGAAACACTTGCAATATGAAACAATTAAATGAAACATAAGTCTAAAGCAGATTAAACATTTAAAACATACACTTGTAACATATGTGTGAAACATATGCAACATCGAGATAAAACACTTACTGCAACGTAAGAATGAAATAACTGAAACATTTGGAAGATACTCTTGCAACATATATGTGAAAATATATGCAACATACAGATCAAAATGCTTACAACATACTCCCTCTGTTTATTTATCTCCATTATCTGAGCAATTTTTTTTTTCTAAAAGTCTCCACGGTGTTAGATCGGGACCACGGCTCGCCTCGTCCCCAAGCGCCCGCGACTCTTCGACTACGCTGCGCATTCGCCGCTGCGGCTGTTCTCCCGTCGCTTGAAATATGAAACTTCATATAGCTCATAGAATCGGCGCTCCCCCAGCGATCGTGATTCCTGTATACGTACGGTCCTCCAGTCCGTATCCTCCATGTGTTCGGCTCCACCGGCCCCCACCTCCTCTCCTCGCTGCTGCCTCCCGAGCCCGCATCCTCCTGCTCATCGGAACAGCCACGCCCCTCAGGCCCACCATCCGCGCGGTGCCTGAAGCTCGTGCGTGTGCGTGCCTCCTCTCCCTATCTCATGATTCATGGGCCCAGGTCTGCTCTGGCCCAGTTGAAAGCCCAAGTTTGGTTTTGGTAATTAATGACACCAAGTTGCTAATGCCATGTGTTAAGTGTTTTGAGTTAGGCATAAGCAACACATGTGATGAAGGTGTATGTGGCAAGGTGTGGTGGCCACAAGATCACAAAGAGATGGTGCATGGACATGAAATGATGATCATGGTGAAGATGCACATAAAAGGAAGGACATGATGATCAAGTGGAGAAGGATCTAAGAGATCAAGGCAAAGGTATAACCATAGGGTTTTCCTTTTGCCGGTCTAAGATGAGTAGAGAAGTGATTGACCGGGATTAGGATACATGGCCGACTATCAAGAGGGGCAATCACGGTTAGCTCGAAAATCAAGTGCCACTAGATCAATGTCTTGAGCATATGCATTAGGATCTAGTAAAAAGCTAACATAACGCCTTGAGAAATGATTTATGAAATGCTAACACACATGCACATGGTGGTGTACACTTGGTGGTGTTAGCACAGTTTGTGAAGGCGGTGGAGTTTAAGCGGTAGAAAGGGGTTTGGGTTCCTCTCTCCCTCCCGCCGAGCTTGCGAGGCGGGATTCGGCGCTTTTTGGAGAAGTGAAATGCCTATTTTCTATTGCGCCGGAAGTCGGAAAAGAAACGGAGGTGAACGGAGGTCACAGAGATGACCGGACGCTGGACCGGACGCGGTCTCTGTATGACCGGACGCGTCCGGTCAGTGTTCAGCGTCTGCGCGGTTTTCAGTTTGATGATCGGACGCACAGCGCGTCCGGTCACTGATGACCGGACGTGTCCGGCCATCCAGGGAGCTTACTGGACTCTAATCGGACGCTGGCACTGTGGCGTCCGGTCAGTTCAACAGCGTGTCCGGTCAGTTCTCCTGAGCGAATCAGAGCGCGCGACCGGCGCGTCCGGTCCCTCACGTAACCGGAGCGTCCGGTCAGGCGTCCAGAAGGGTAGAGCGAAGCGGAGTAACGATCGGACGCGCGGCGCGTCCGGTCACGTGCGATCGGACGCGTCCGGTCTCAACGGGGGCATTCTGGAATGCGACCGGACGCGGGCACTGTCGCGTCCGGTCAATCGGTTCAGCGCGTCCGGTCACGGCAACGGCTAGTTCTGACACGCACTGTTTCTTGCTGTCGTGTAGTGACCGGACGCGTCCGGTCACCCTGACCGGAGCGTCCGGTCAGTGCGTTTTTCGCTGCATCGTCTGTAACGGCTAGCTGCGTACCCCTTCGTTATAAATAGACGTTGGCCGGGGTTTGAGGGGAACTCTTGCACATTTTGAGATATAGAGACATACTTTGAGCTAGAGAACAACCCCTCCACTCATCTCTTTGCATAGTTGCACATCTTGAGTGAGATTGAGTGAGATTCAAGTGCATTGCTTGAGAGTTGCTTTCTAGAGGCACTTGATCTTCGAGTTGCTGCGGATTTCTTGTTACTCTTCCGTGTTTCCCGACACGGTAGACGGCTTGGAGCAGCGGAGGTGATTGAGCTCACAATTGGAGATTGTTGGAGCCTTCACCAAGTGTTGTAAGGGGTTCTTGATCCTTCCCCGCGGGAGTTCGCAAATTGGATACTCTAGTGGAGCTCGTGGCTTGGAGGATCCCCATCTTGTGTGCGGTTGTGCGGCGCCCGCCGAGGGCTCGACTCTTGATAGTCGATTAGCTCGTGAACCGACAAGTGGGTGCATCGCCACAACGAGGAGTAGCTTGCCGGGAAGCAAGTGAACCTCGGTAAAAAATCTTGTGTCTTCTCTTTACTGAGGATTTCTCTTGTGGTTGATCATTGTGATTGATTCTTCGAGTGCTTTACTTCTCTACATCGTTCGTATAAGAATCAAGTCACTTGCTCTTTACTTTCTCGTACTACTTTTAGTGTAGCTTGTTTAGAGTAGCTTTTATCACATAGGAGTAAGTAGCTTAGTGACCTAGCTTTGTTGGTGTGTATTAAAGATCATAGCCTTGTTTCACTAAGTTGTATAGGTGGCTTGCATAGTGTAGTTGAGCTAGTGCTAGAATTAGCTTAGCCATCTTTTATACTAACGTGGTTGTTTAGTGTAGCTTGTAGATTTTTAAATAGGCTATTCACCCCCCTCTAGCCATTCGGACCTTACAAGTGGTATCAGAGCCAAGGCACCGTTTATTTGAGGCTTAACAACCTACGGTGAAAAAGAAATGGCTCAATTAAGCTTGCACATCAACAACACCAAGAAGGCACCTCACTTTGATGGCACAAATTATGCATATTGGAAGGTTAAGATGACCGCACACCTAAAGTCAATCAATAGAAAAGTGTGGAAGGTCACCGAAACAAAATTTGAGGTTGCTAATCCGGAAGCACCTACACCGGTGGAAGAGAAGAAGCTCCAATGCAATGACATTGCCATTAGTGCTCTTCATGAGGCATTAGACGACAAGACATTTGAGCAAGTGAAAAACATAGAAGTTGCACATGATGCTTGGGCCAAGCTAGAAGAAACATTTGAGGGCACCGAAGGCACAAAGACCGCTAAAGCATATATCTTGCAAGAAAAATTTTCAAGCTTCAAGATGCAAGATGATGAGAGTGTTTCGGAAATGTTTCATAGATTGCAAGTCATTGTCAATGAGCTCAAGGCACTTGGTGAGGAGGTCAAGGACAATCAATTCTCTATGAAGTTCTTGAGAAGCTTGCCCAAGAGATTTGATACATTGATCACCGTGCTAGTGAGGACTACATTGAAGGATTCAACTCCTCAATAAATATTTCAAGAGGTGATGACCGATGATTCATATAGAGAAGATGATGAGAAGGATGAGTTGGTCAAGAAGAAGAAGAAGGAAAATGAAAAGAAAGATGATGAAAAGAAGAAGAGTGTGGCATTCAAAGCCACCACATCCAAGGGCAAGTCCAAGATTGAATCATCAAGTGATGAAGACTCAAGCTCTTGTGATAGTGATGACATTGATGAGAAGATGGCTCTCTTTGTCAAGCAATTTGGAAAATTCATGAAGAAGAAGGGCTATCGTGCAAGGAGGAGGAAGAACTCATCTAAGAAGAATGAGCATAACATGAGATGCTTTAGATGCCATAGCAAGGATCATCTTATTGCAAAGTGTCCTTATGATAGTGATGATGAAGATGCTATCAAGAAGGAGAGGAAGAAGCAAAAGAAGAAGCAAGAAAAGAAGGAGAGCTCTCATAAAAGGAAGAATGATTCTCATGTTGCTACATGGGATAGTGATGATTCCTCAAGTGATGATGATGATGACTACAAGAGCAAGAAGAAGAGACATGCTAGCATTGCCATCCAAAAGAAGGTCTCCCTCTTCGACACTCCATCATGCTTCATGGCTAAGGCCGCTAAGGTATCATCCGATGATGAGAGTGATCATGATAATGCTAGTGATAGTGATAGTGATGAAGAGGAATTCACTAAAGATGAACTAATCACTATGCTAGAAGATTGCACTCAACATTTTAAAGAATCTAGAAAGGAGTGCAAGGGCTTGCTTAAGGAAAAGAAAAACCTTATGCAAGAACTTGATGAGCTTAGGGCATCTTATGAGAGTCTAAAGGTAGACCATAAGAAGCTTCAAAAGTCTCACATTAAGCTAGAAGAAGCTCATTCCTCTCTAGTTGAAAAATATAAAAATATACCAACTAATGTTGAGAAAGCTAAAACTTGCAACATAGGCATATCATGTGATATAATTGATGAAACTTTTTATAATCCTATTATTGTTGCTCCTACTAACCCTTCATGTAGCTCATCTACATCATCCTCATCTAGTAGTGATGGTTTCACTTGTGACTCCACACTTATAGTTGAGAATGAAAATCTCAAGAAGAAGGTAAAAGAGCTCAATCACACATTAGCTAAGGCTTATGGTGGTGAGGACCGCTTGCTTATGTGCTTGGGTAGCCAAAGAGCTTCTCTCTACAAAGAGGGATTGGGCTATAACCCCAAGAAAGGCAAGGCCGCTTTTGCTCCTCACAAGACTCGTTTTGTGAAGAACAATGGTAGCTATTGCAAAAGTTGCAAACAAGTTGGTCACATAGAGCAACATTGCATGAACAAGAAATCCAATGCAAATGTATCCTCAATCAAGTTTAATTCTTTCTATATGCTTACCAAGGGTACAAATGGTGTTCATGCTAAGTTTATTGGTACACCATGGATGGGCTCAAAGAAGAAAGCCATTTAGGTACCAAAGAGCTTAGTCTCTAACCTTGGAGGACCCAAACAAGTTTGGGTACCTAAAAAGAATTGATCTTGTCTTGTAGATCAATTACAAAGCCGGAGGAAGGCATTGGGTGCTTGTAGTGGGTGCACATACATATGACCGGAGACTCTTGTATGTTCAATTCAATTGATACAAGTCAAAATGGTGGTTTTGATGCTATCACTTTTGGCAACAACAAGAAAGGCAAGGTCAAGGGGCTTGGTAAAATTGCTATCTCAAATGACATGAGCATATCTAATGTGTTGCTAGTTGAGAGCTTAGATTTCAATCTTTTATCGGTGGCACAACTTTGTGATCTTGGCTTCAAGTGCATATTTGGTAGTGATGATGTTGAAGTCATAAGTGTTGATGGATCAAACTTGATATTCAAAGGATTTAGACATGGTAGCTTATACTTGGTTGACTTCAATGATAGTGAGACACAATTGACATCATGCTTGCTTAGTAAATCTAGTATGGGTTGGTTATGGCATAGAAGGCTTGGTCATGTTGGAATGAAACAATTGAACAAACTTTTGAGGCATGACTTAGTTAGAGGATTAAAGGATGTCACCTTTGAGAAGGATAAACTATGTAGTGCTTGTCAAGCCGGCAAACAAGTTGGAAATACACATCCTAGTAAGAGTGAGATGAGCACATCAAAGGCATTTGAGTTATTGCACATGGACTTGTTTGGGCCAACAACATACACTAGCATTGGTGGGAACAAGTATGGCTTTGTGATAGTGGATGACTACACTAGATATACTTGGGTGTTCTTTCTCTATGACAAGAGTGATGTTTTTGATCTATTCAAGTCTTTTGTCAAGAGGGTACAAAATGAGTTTGAGACTACCATCAAGAAGATTAGAAGTGACAATGGTAGTGAGTTCAAGAACACAAGAATTGAAGATTTGTGTGATGATTATGGTATTGGGCATCAATTCTCACCAACATACACTCCTCAATCCAATGGTGTAGTTGAAAGGAAAAATAGAACCTTGATTGATATGGCTAGATCAATGCTTAGTGAATACAATGTGAGTCATTCATTTTGGAGTGAAGCTATCAATACGGCTTGCTATTGTAGTAACCGTCTCTATTGCCATAGGAAGCTTGGAAAGACACCATATGAACTATTGAATGGAAGAAAGCCCAACATTGCATACTTTAGAGTGTTTGGTTGCAAATGCTATATTCTCAAGAAAGGCACTAGATTGAGCAAGTTTGAAAAGAAATGTGATGAAGGGTTCTTACTTGGTTATTCTACCACAAGCAAATCATATAGAGTTTGGAATCTCACAAATGGCACCTTGGAAGAAGTTCATGATGTTGAGTTTGATGAAACCCAAGGGTCTTAAAATGAAGCTCAAAACCTTGATGATGTGAGAGGAGATCAATTATCAAATGCAATGAAGAACATGGACATTGGTGATATAAGGCCGATGCAAGTTGATGATGATGATATTCATGTGATCAACCAAAGTGTGCAAATTAATATAAATCAAGCAAGCTCTAGTGGTTCTCATGATGAAGTGCAAGTTCAAGGTCAAACAAGTGAAAGCAATCAACTCCCAATACTCCAACCTACTAGCATTGCAAGAGATCATCCGTTGGACCAAATCATTGGTGGAATTCAAAGTGGTGTTCAAACTAGATCAAGATTAGCATCCTTTTGTGAGCATTACTCATTTGTCTCATTAGAAGAACCAAAGAAGATAGAAGATGCATTGAAGGATTCCGATTGGGTGAATGCCATGCATGAAGAACTAAACAACTTTGCTAGAAATCAAGTTTGGAAACTTGTTGAGAGGCCAAAGAACTACAATGTGATTGGTACTAAGTGGGTCTTTAGAAACAAGCAAGATCAAGATGGCATGGTTGTAAGGAACAAAGCAAGATTAGTAGCACAAGGATACACTCAAGTTGAGGGTCTTGACTTTGGAGAGACATATGCACCGGTTGCAAGATTGGAGGCAATTAGAATCTTATTAGCATATGCTTGTGCACACAATATCAAGCTCTATCAAATGGATGTCAAGAGTGCATTTCTCAATGGCTGCATCAATGAAGAAGTTTATGTTGAGCAACCTTCCGGTTTTGAAGATGACAAGAAGCCCGACCATGTTTACAAGCTAAAGAAGGCATTGTATGGTTTGAAGCAAGCACCTAGAGCATGGTATGAGAGATTGAGGGACTTTCTTCTCTCTAAAGGGTTCAAGATAGGAAAGGTTGACACCACTCTCTTCACCAAGAAGCTTGGAAATGACTTGTTTGTGTTGCAAATCTATGTGGATGACATTATCTTTGGATCAACTAACCAAGACTTTTGTGAAGAGTTTGGAAATATGATGGCTAATGAGTTTGAGATGTCTATGATTGGAGAGCTTAGTTACTTCCTTGGACTTCAAATCAAGCAAATGAAGAATGGCACTTTTGTAAGTCAAGGCAAGTACATCAAGGACATGATCAAGAAGTTTGGATTGCAAGATGCTAAGCCAATGAGCACACCAATGGGCTCTAATGATCAATTGGGTATTGATAATAGTGGAAATATGGTAGATCAAAAGCAATACCGGTCCATGATTGGAAGTTTGCTCTATGTCACTGCTTCTAGGCCGGATGTGATGTTTAGTGTGTGCAAGTGTGCAAGATATCAAGCTTCACCTAGAGAAAGTCACTTGAAAGCAACCAAGAGAATATTGAGATATCTCAAGGGCACTCATGATGTTGGATTATGGTATTCCAAGGGGTCTAACTTTGAGTTGATTGGATATTCGGACTCCGACTATGGTGGTTGCAAGATTGATAGAATGAGCACAAGTGGCACTTGTCAATTGCTTGGAAGGTCTCTTATTTTATGGTCATCAAAGAAACAAAATAGTGTTGCACTATCTACCGCCGAGGCCGAATACATTAGTGCCGGTAGTTGTTGTGCACAATTGCTTTGGATGAAAGCCACCTTGAATGACTTTGGAATTAAATTCAAGAATGTGCCTTTGTTTTGTGATAATGAAAGTGCTATCAAGATGACACAAAATCCAGTTCAACATTCAAGAACCAAGCACATTGACATAAGGCATCACTTCATAAGAGACCATCAACAAAAGGGTGATATTAGTATTGAGAGCATTGGCACCGAAGATCAACTAGCCGACATCTTTACAAAGCCACTTGATGAAAAGAGATTTTACAAGTTGAAGAATGAATTGAACATACTTGACTTCTCCAACTTGAAATGAGTGCACCCCCACATTTTTATATGACATGCCTCTCCTCCAACATAGCAAGGTAAAGTTGTTTGGCATATCATTCATACTTTGCTAAGGACATGTTTAGAACATATAGACATATTTGCATGACAAATAGGCTCATTCATGAAAATCAAATAATTTTGATGTATATATGGTACCACTATTGCTTCTATGTTTGATTGATCTAGTGGTAGCATATGACATGTTTGTGGGCTTGCAAACCTAGTGTTGAATCTAGAAAAATGAGCTCATGATGTGTAATTCAACATGGTCAAGATAACCCTTATACTTTATGAGGTGTGAAAAAGCTTGTCCTTGGATCAAACCGAATTACATATTCTAGGCAAGTGATCTAGGTTGAACCATTTTTTGGACTCCCTCATATTGATTGACTTATCTCTCACTAAAATTACCTATTCTAGGCACCTTTTTGATGATTGTCGTCAAAGGGGGAGAGAAAAGTCACAAAGATATTGCAAAGAGGAAATAAAATATAATAAGAGGGAGAGAAAAGTCACAGGGGAGAGAAAAGTCACAAAGATAAAAAGAAAAGTCACAAAGAGAGAAAAAAAATATAGTGAGGAGGAGAGAAATTAAATTTGAGCACATAAGTAGGGGGAGCAAGCTCATGGATTATTTGTTGCATTTGTATGTGCATTAACATGATGAATTGTTGCATTGCAAAGCTTAAATTCATATTCATGATTGTTTGGTGTTTGCTAGAAATAGAACTTGAATGATGATTTATTGAGAGTAGCTTTACAAGCGGTATCTAGACACCTTGGCTTATAATGTTGATCTCACGGGGTACTTTAGTGTTTGTGATCTTTACAAGTGATGTATTACAAATGGTGTCTAGCTACGTCGATGCTAAGGATGGTATATAAAGGCAACTCCGATTGGTATCACGCTTCAAAGGTCCATTCTATATACCTTAGCATCAATTTGATAGTAGTAACTCTCTCAAATTTCAAATCCATACATATGTGCATAATTGAACCAAACTCATGGAAGCACATATGTAGGAGGAGCTAATACTATCGAAATTGAAAATTGATTTCATTTCATATCTTTGTGATGGTTGTCATCAATTACCAAAAAGGGGGAGATTGAAAGCCCAAGTTTGGTTTTGGTAATTAATGACACCAAGTTGCTAATGCCATGTGTTAAGTGTTTTGAGTTAGGCATAAGCAACACATGTGATGAAGGTGTATGTGGCAAGGTGTGGTGGCCACAAGATCACAAAGAGATGGTGCATGGACATGAAATGATGATCATGGTGAAGATGCACATAAAAGGAAGGACATGATGATCAAGTGGAGAAGGATCTAAGAGATCAAGGCAAAGGTATAACCATAGGGTTTTCCTTTTGCCGGTCTAAGATGAGTAGAGAAGTGATTGACCGGGATTAGGATACATGGCCGACTATCAAGAGGGGCAATCACGGTTAGCTCGAAAATCAAGTGCCACTAGATCAATGTCTTGAGCATATGCATTAGGATCTAGTAAAAAGCTAACATAACGCCTTGAGAAATGATTTATGAAATGCTAACACACATGCACATGGTGGTGTACACTTGGTGGTGTTAGCACAGTTTGTGAAGGCGGTGAAGTTTAAGCGGTAGAAAGGGGTTTGGGTTCCTCTCTCCCTCCCGCCGAGCTTGCGAGGCGGGATTCGGCGCTTTTTGGAGAAGTGAAATGCCTATTTTCTATTGCGCCGGAAGTCGGAAAATAAACGGAGGTGAACGGAGGTCACAGAGATGACCGGACGCTGGACCGGACGCGGTCTCTGTATGACCGGACGCGTCCGGTCAGTGTTCAGCGTCTGCGCGGTTTTCAGTTTGATGATCGGACACGCAGCGCGTCCGGTCACTGATGACCGGACGCGTCCGGCCATCCAGGGAGCTTACTGGACTCTAATCGGACGCTGGCACTGTGGCGTCCGGTCAGTTCAACAGCGCGTCCGGTCAGTTCTCCTGAGCGAATCAGAGCGCGCGACCGGCGCGTCCGGTCCCTCACGTAACCGGAGCGTCCGGTCAGGCGTCCAGAAGGGTAGAGCGAAGCGGAGTAACGATCGGACGCGCGGCGCGTCCGGTCACGTGCGATCGGACGCGTCCGGTCTCAACGGGGGCATTCTGGAATGCGACCGGACGCGGGCACTGTCGCGTCCGGTCAATCGGTTCAGCGCGTCCGGTCACGGCAACGGCTAGTTCTGACACGCACTGTTTCTTGCTGTCGTGTAGTGACCGGACGCGTCCGGTCACCCTGACCGGAGCGTCCGGTCAGTGCGTTTTTCGCTGCATCGTCTGTAACGGCTAGCTGCGTACCCCTTCGTTATAAATAGACGTTGGCCGGGGTTTGAGGGGAACTCTTGCACATTTTGAGATATAGAGACATACTTTGAGCTAGAGAACAACCCCTCCACTCATCTCTTTGCATAGTTGCACATCTTGAGTGAGATTGAGTGAGATTCAAGTGCATTGCTTGAGAGTTGCTTTCTAGAGGCACTTGATCTTCGAGTTGCTGCGGATTTCTTGTTACTCTTCCGTGTTTCCCGACACGATAGACGGCTTGGAGCAGCGGAGGTGATTGAGCTCACAATTGGAGATTGTTGGAGCCTTCACCAAGTGTTGTAAGGGGTTCTTGATCCTTCCCCGCGGGAGTTCACAAATTGGATACTCTAGTGGAGCTCGTGGCTTGGAGGATCCCCATCTTGTGTGCGGTTGTGCGGCGCCCGCCGAGGGCTCGACTCTTGATAGTCGATTAGCTCGTGAACCGACAAGTGGGTGCATCGCCACAACGAGGAGTAGCTTGCCGGGAAGCAAGTGAACCTCGGTAAAAAATCTTGTGTCTTCTCTTTACCGAGGATTTCTCTTGTGGTTGATCATTGTGATTGATTCTTCGAGTGCTTTACTTCTCTACATCGTTGGTATAAGAATCAAGTCACTTGCTCTTTACTTTCTCGTACTACTTTTAGTGTAGCTTGTTTAGAGTAGTTTTTATCACATAGGAGTAAGTAGCTTAGTGACCTAGCTTTATTGGTGTGTATTAAAGATCATAGCCTTGTTTCACTAAGTTGTATAGGTGGCTTGCATAGTGTAGTTGAGCTAGTGCTAGAATTAGCTTAGCCATCTTTTATACTAACGTGGTTGTTTAGTGTAGCTTGTAGATTTTTAAATAGGCTATTCACCCCCTCTAGCCATTCGGACCTTACACCAGTCTCAGTGGTTCGACCCGTTCAGCCTCGGAGTCGACGTCGCCCGACCTGGAAGGCGCACGTCTCCACGCGCCGCGCCGCTGCGTCGGAGCTCGCGCTCACACCAGGCTCGCCGCATCCGTCCACCTGCGCCTTAAGTGCATCCGTCTCCTTTTCTTGCTCCCCTTCATTCTCCTGCTTCCACAGCTCTGCCTGCTCGTGTCGTGGCGACGCCATTGCCGTCGAGGTTGCTGCGTAGGTGTGTGCCTCCGTCGCGTCCATGGATGCGGGCCCGCCTTCCTTCCTCTTCTCTGTTCGCCTACGCCAGCCGCCTTATGGATTTCTGCTCCCTTCTTTTATTCCATATGACGTGCTCGGCCGATCTGCTGATTTTTTGGTCTTATACGCAGGTTTGGGCTGGCCTTCTGCTTCTGCTCGCCCCTTGGCCCCGGCCGCATCGGCCGGGCTCACCCAGCCGTCAAGTATGCACCGCCTCCTGCCTGTTTTTCCCGTGTTTTTTTTCATGTCACTGCGCCTATGCTTTGGTAATTGGTAGTGTCTTGCTTTCCTGTGCTCAGCACTATTGATTGGCCTCATTCCTCTGTGTCGTGCTCTGTCATGTTCAGGTTCTATCCTTTCGGAGTATATGCTTTTAGGTTCGCATCGGTGGCTATAGCTACATATGTATGTATGGGTCCTTTCCTGTGAACCGGTTCGGTGCAGTGTGCACGGGCTCTCCAGGATTCCAATATTGAGGCGGATTGGGAATCATCAAATATGGGCAACCTCTGTCTTTTATTCACGCAGAGCAGAAATGGATTCATATCAAAACCATAGGCCTGTCTTCCTGAAATGGAGATCCTATTTTTATTGCACGACATCTATGCAAAAGTCAGGTTAGGTAGTTCTCTCTATTAGATGATGCAGCAAGAGATTGAGATTTAAATGGTTTCCTTCTCCTCTCTTTTACTTTAACAAAATTGATCTCTTTTGCTATGTCATATTTGCACAGGTTTTGAGGATCCCAGCTACGGGATTTCATGACCCAATTCCATGTCCCATTAGTTGACAGATTGACAGGTACATAATTCTACAATTGAAGTTCTGCAGTTCCATTGCTTAGCTTCAAAGTTCATACTTCACAGTATTGCGCTCAGCTTCTTATTGTTCAGTCTATGTCAATAAGAGGTTAATACGAGGCAATGGGTATTAATGGTTAGCTTATATGATTTAGTACGGGCACTGAATAACTTTTGCCTAGCCTATTAGTGCCGAAAGAGATTGTGATTTGCCTCTGCCTTACTATACATCTTTCTGATAGCATTGTGATTATCTTGAATTTTAATTAACCAGAACTAACATGTTGGATCATGTTTGCTTTGATGAACAAGACAAGTTTATGACACGCATTGATTTTATGAAAGCCTGTCTCAGTCGTTTCTGATTTCCTCAAAAGTCAAACATCCATGAATCTGTATTTTGGTAGTAAAAAAATCACAGCTATATCCTTTGCGTACTCTGCTCTGCTATATAACACACTTTGGCTTTTTCATTATTCACAGATAGATACTCTGGTCCACATGAATATCTAATATCTGTATATATTCGTTTGGTAGGACAACCACCATTACGTGATCAGTTCAGACTTCAGAGTGACGGTTCCCCAATACTCAAGTGGCCACCCTAATTCAAGCACCTTTTCAATGAATATATTTAGGTTTAGTAAACCATTTCTGTTCTTCAAGCTAGAACTGTTCTTAGTTCCTAATTTGAACACTGGGATTCATAATCATGTGCACTCCCCTTTGCTATAATGTGATTGCTGGGCTAAAAGAGTTACCTTCGTGATTTTAGTTGCAATTTGTTTTCTTCAAACTAATTTGGCGTGTGGGGCATTTTCACAAGCCTGTTTAGAGAGAGAAACTTTTCAATGACGTAGCCTTTCACGTTGAAGTACATGTACTTTAGAGTAATTAGTTTGACGAGCTGCAATTCTAAAGGATGTTAGTTTTCTCACAGCTCATGGATTTATGTTGCTTCTTACATGAATACATTTTTGGAGGACACGTAGAGTTTTTTTTGACCGAAGAGAACATGTAGAGTTCAGTGGACAGAACGACGTTTATGATCTATCTGACCATTGTTTTGTTTCATAATTTGCTTAATAGTATCAATTGATATCTAACAAACTTGCATGTATGCAATGCTCTGTTTATGTCTCATTTCTTTTCAAATCTGCTGGGTGAGCAACCTACATTACAATCAACAAAATGCAGGGCAACAATTCTCATGCATGATCAAGCCACTCCAATGTAAAATGCTTGGTCTATTAGCCTTTGGATCAGCTAATGTTTCCTCTGCTTACATTATTTAGGCCTGTCATATTAGTTGCCACTGTGACTGGTGTAGCGATAATACCCTACTATGATGTTGTCAAAATGCTTTTGCCGCACATGTAATGTTGTTATTTAGTTCAATAAGTTTGCTTTGATGGCAGTTTGCCATCTCCTTAATGGATTATCTTTATGTTTAGAAATCACATGAATTAAGGTGTGTTGTATATGACGCTGGCTTCCTTTGTCTCCAACATTTGAAGTTGCTCTATGCACAAAACTTATTTTTGTATTCTCAAACACACTAAAATGACGTCCTTCAACTACGAATGTTGTGTAACCATCCTTTTTCCTCGACACATTGGCACATGCAACAAAGTGCTTCTGTCGCACTGTGCCTACGGGTGCGGCGAAGCGCGCCTGTCTTCCTAGTACTCCCTCCATTCCCTCTGGTTAGACTCCATCCATCGCCCTCCACCAATGCGGCAAGTGAAATTTTTTTATCTATGGCAGCAAAATTTTGGTAAGGAAGACATCAAATGGAAGGTCCATCTCAGCACCGGAAGATAGGGTGCATGCAAAAATTAGTTTCCACTGAATCGCTGCATGCAAAAATTAGTTTCCTCGGCCACGTGTGGTTTCCTACTTGAGCGCGCAGTTACGGCCAAGATAACGGCGTTTTCAGCGACGAGAGCACGGGATTAATTGGGAAGTGTAACAGACGCCAGAGAGTTAAGGATAGCATGGTGATTAATTGAAAACCGGCGTGCCTTTGACGCTCCTTGGTCAGCACTTGGAACAAACATTTGCAACACATGCAACATCCTAATCTACTTTTGCAACATCCATATAAAACACTTGCAGCATGCCTCTAGAATATACGTTTGCAATATGCGCTTTCAGCACATCTCCTTGATGCTTAAGAATGGAGGCTCATCGGCACGTGGATTTCACCGGTGTAGAGCTCGCCGGTGGTGTCGAGCTCGCTGTTCCGGTGGAGAAGACCGCGATAGGTCCCGTGGAAAGAACTGCGGCGGGCGGGAGGTGTGATGGAGAGGGTGAATGACGGGCTGCCGTGCTCTGTCGCGGAGGAGATGCTAACCGGAGGAGCAGAGTCGCGATGGAAAGGGAAGCACGGCGGAGAGCAAGGTCACCGAGGCGGGAGGCAGCGCGGCAGAGAGCACGGTCACCGAGAGGTGTCACGACATGCAGTGAGAGTTTTTTTTTCCTTTTTTTAGAACAGTTGGAGACGAGTGAATGAGGAGTTAAGAGGCGATCGTTGGGCTATACAGCCCACCATCGACACCGTCCCGAGCGGACAGACACCTATGCCCAGCATTACCGTTATGTTATCAAAACTGAAAGGGTTCTCTCCCTATCATCATGCCACCTGCAGAAGTTTGAAAAGAGCTCATGCTTATATTCAAGGGGAAACTTGGTCAACGATTTCACAAACTGCTCATCCAGAGAAAGCTGGCAGTCAGCCAGAAGCACAACACATTGCAAAAATTATGCAGCGATTTCATTGCTGGATTGGATCATTGGATGGTATGGATGAGGTAGAAAAATACTTGAGAACTATCCGAGCAACTTTCCATTCAAAGACCAACATAGTCATGCAGGCAGTGAAAGAAATGCCATCTTAGGCAGGATCACAAAATAGATTATGCCAATATCCTGGTTACCTAAAAACACTGGCCATAAACAAAACTCAAATGGGAAGGAATGCACATTTGTCGCAAGCTACCTTAGATATTCCGTATCATTCACGACAAAACATTCAGAGCACACCCATTCTTGATGAAGTTTGAAACAGGTTCACAGGGAACATAATACTAATTCTGGCTTTGACAACACTTAAACAAATTGCTGATCCAACACGGAACCAAAAGCTCTAACATGCCCATCCACCAAAAGGGACTTATGCCGTGGATGCCTTCTTCAGCTTGGCAAGCTCTTGCCTGATGGCACCACCCCTCTGTTTACAAAAAGAAAAAAAAAGTGTGAGCAAACAATATAGACAGCGCCAGCACTCCAGCAGGAACATTTGACAGGGAGATTCCTTACCTTGATCTTTGCCAGCATGACCTTGAACCTGTCAAAGTCATTGAGCGCTGCTCTCCTCTTCTGGACAATCAGCTTCTTGCCCCATGAGCTGTTCTCCCACTTGGTCTTCACATCTGAAAAAGAATAACAAGAGATCAATTAAGTGTCACAATTCTCTTCTGGATAATCATCTAGAATCTAGAAGATGAATAAATCACAACGGTGCTGAAGAGGTCCACAGCGTAAGCTTCATCATTACCAGCTTCCTCCATCGCCTTGATCAGGGTTGTCTTCTTGGGGACACGTTTGATGTCAACCTTGATGTCAGTAAGCGACAGCCGCTTGAAGTTCATCTGGAACCTGACCATATCAGGGGCGTCCACAAGGGCCTGATCCACAAAATGCATCAAGGCTATGAGTGCTTGAATGCTTAACCAAATCAATTACTGAGGCACCACAAATATATATTGTTAAATATTGAACATTTGTTGCGCCTTAAAAAGGAATCTAAACAAGGGAATTGGTCCTTGGTTCATTAAGGGAACAAGTTTTCCAAGCAACCCTTAGCCTGCTGGCATTGCCAAATGCTAACGCACTAACTCCTCCATTTGTCTTATGAGTAAGTATGGTTAACCGCTAGATGAGGACATGAGGCCACCCTACTTGGCCAATTCAGACAAATTGCATCAGGTGCTACCAAATACAGCCATATAACGTTTTCATATTTCTCACGAAGATCAGCAGATACAAACCAATTACTACCAGTGGTACAAAAGCACACTCCCCTAAAGCTCTAGATCGACATCACAACAGCGAACGGAAGGACAAGTATTTAGGAGAGAGCTCAGTCCTTACCCTGTTCTGGTCGACCACATCGACGATGACGACGAGGCGGCCATAGTCCTTGCCGTAGTTCACCAGGGCCACGCGCCCGATCTCCACGAACCTCTTGAACGGCTGCACGCATAGCACAAGCACACAAAACCCCAAGTCAAACCCCGCACAACTCATAAACCCCTACCGGAACTAACACCGCTAAGCTCGATCGACGTACCATCCTCGCGGCGGTCGGAGAGGCGAGCGGCGGCGGCGCTGTGAAGCGGCTGGAGCGAGAGGGCGAAGCGCGGCGGAAGTCCAAACAGAAACTAGGGTTCGGCGGTGGGAGTGGCCTATAAAGTGGCGTGCGAGTCCGATAGCTCCGTTGGATCAGGAGGAGCGACACCCTGGCCGTCCGATCCAGGTCAGAGAAGTAAGAAGTTTGCTGGGCCTTTGGGGCCTTGTTTCGAAGCCCAAATTCTCGTGAATGTCCCGGCCTTCCCCCCTAGCAGAAGCCCGCGTGGAACTCGGCCACGGACCAGATTTCCCCTCCATTTGGAAGCCCACGCGGGGGTAGCTCGACCTGAGTCCTGTCTTTTCCCAGGGGCCGCCATTATTCGGAGACGAGTCTTCAAATGTTAATTTTAAATCTTATCAAAAAATGTTAATTTTAAAATAATGTAACTCGAGAGAAGTATCCTCTTGCCATTTTTTATGCTGTGAGCATTCGAAATAACAATTTTGCCCCTCCTTCCTTTTTATATGCACAACCGACGGGCTGTAAGCAAAAATATATTATGGCAAGAAAAAAATGAATAGAGATCATAAGTTGTATGTTTATTAGACTTTAGAGCGTGTTTGGACGAGTGAATCTTCTCCGTTTCTCGTGGGAATGGCAAGAACGGTGACAAACACACATAGAGCCAAACGATTTATCTTTGAAACTATTCTCCTTTTCTTCCGTGGCGCTCGAAATGGTTTCGTACCGATTCTAGTAATATATACAGCGGGAAGTATATTTTACTATTTTCGGAGGTCCTGCAATAGCACCACTCTAACATCTGGTTAAATGATCTGCTGTGCCAAGACATGCGACCCTAAAAGGAAGACAGGATTCCTGGATGAATGGTTCCAGCCATATGAACCTGCGGATTATGCATGTCTTTGCTGAAGATAGTTCATAGTTGCATATTTGTCGATCCATGCCTCCATGGCTATACAAACAAAGCAGGAGGAAACGATACTACAATGTTCCGCATATAGTAATAACTTCAGGAAGGAGGAGAGATAATGAACTATCATTCGCTAGGTAAAGACTGCAAGCAAAATCTGAGTTTTAACTCTAAGGTTTGAACCTAACAGATTTGTCTAAATAATTCTGCAACATTCTATCTATAGTTTTGAACTCAAGCACGGAGAAGATATAGTGAACAATCATCGCCTATGTGACACCTACAAGTTAACTTTGTCTGATACACCTTTACTCTCAAATTCTAAGTTCTAAAACCACAAAATGGTTGAAACATACACAGGAGTCAACATAAAAGTAAATGTGTTTCAACATTGTATTGTGCCTTTCATGACTTCTCTTCTCCATCCTAATCTCGCCATTTGATTAATCAGCTCCAGAGATCAACATTTTCTTGATTGCAGCCCGCATAAAACAGTTGAGCACCTTATATGTCAGCAACCATGCGGCCATCTGGTAGGCCCAACATGCAAGTATTACACGAAATTGACTATCATTAATTACATGAATCAAATGATAAACATTAAAAATGTTGCATTTTTCACTAATTTGTATTTGGGTTCTTTTTTGTGCAAAAACCACCAAGGCCCTGCTCTCCATCCCAGTCTGTAAATTAAGGAGGAAGCATGTCACAATTGAATAATGCAAATTTTGTAGCAAATCATCTGATAGTTTGATCACTGGTTATGATCAACTGGGCCCAATATCTATTGCATCAATGCAGGACGCACAGAAGACGGTGAATCCATGACAATTGTATTCTTAGAATGATCAGAATTGCATGTTTGTAGCTGTTTAAACGGTTCATGGGGACTTTCTGTACATGGCAAATGTTGCATTTTCAACAAAGAGAGAGAATTAAACTCTGTTGTTTTCCAACCTTTATGGAGTGGTACAGAAGAGACAATCATACTTTTCAAATAAAAGTCAAACTTGGTTAAGAGGGTATCTTCTACTGACGACATCCAAAACATGTATCAAAAAGTCAACGAGACAAATGTTACCTCAGAAATCCAGCAGTCATACGCAAACTCATGAAAAGAGCCAGGCCAGCCCAAACACCAGGAAGGCCGAACAATTGTGGAGCATACAGCAAAAACAAAGAGGATATTGCCCCAACTACCATCTGAGAATCCAAGGGATATTAATAAATCACTGCAGAAAGGAAAGGAAACACTGCAAACAGAAAATGCAGTAGTAGTTGCATGATCAGAATAGCATAAGTTACTTTATGTGCATACCATGGAGGAAGCTGAGTACGAGAAGTCTGAGACACCAAAATGGAGTCCATCAAAGATAAAAGCGAGGGCATTGATAGGCTGGCTAGCACTAACAAACTTCCAAAACACAAAAAAAAATTAGCAATGAGCAAAGAGAGTGTTGACAGGACCAGATAGTATCATAAAAACAGATACATACCAAAACACCACCCTTCACAATTTGTATAACCATGGGATCTTTGGAGAATACTTCTGCAAGTCTACCAAAAGAGACAAACAGAAGAAGTGCTAAAGCGATACCAACGAACACTCCTGCCTGGCAAATAAAACATGATCAACATTATTTATACTATAGTCTTATACATATTAGCAGTAAAATAACTTAGTTAAGGCAGCAACCTTTAATACATAGAATGTGACCTCCTCCACTTTTTCGTAGTCAAGTTTAGCAAATGAACTTGCAATCAGTGCCTGAAATCAAGTACGTAACAAATAAATTCAGTGGACTCAGCCCCAGTTCAAGAGGTATGTATATCGTACATAAGGTCAGAAAACAATGAGCAGGCAAGGAGGCAATTCGACCATCATAAGCTTTACATAAAAGGCCAATCTAAAAACAACCTTTTGTGGCACTTTTAAGTCAGAGCCACTACATACATGCCTAAACACTTGCATTGTTAGTGCAGAACTTTAAATAGATCAGGTTGTAGTTACCATTGAGAAAGATAGAGATTGCTCAAGTTTGAGGAAACACATAGTGAATTGAGATTTTTTTTGAAATAGTGGCAAACACATTGCCGCATATATTATTAGAAGAAAAATTGACCCAGTTTTTAAGGTGAAACCAGGGCCGAAAACCGAAGTAAATTGAGAAGTAATTGTGATATTTTTGGAAATAGGCAGTATTAACAAAATACATAAATAATAAGAGATGCACCTGGGCAGAAACAGCCAATGCGTCCGAAAGTAATGATACTGCCAGCCAAACTTGCAGACATATTTGATGAGCGGCCATAGCTACTGTGCCTTGCCGAGCAGCCATTGCAGTCCCAAGAGTCATTGTTATCAGAACTGAAAAGGTTCTCCCTAACAGCATGCCACCTATAGAAGTTTCAAAAGAGCTCATGCTTGTATTCAAGGGGAAACTATATTATTAGAGTAAGGTATTCATGTAACCAACAATATTAGAACTGCAAATAAATTGACGAGTTTGAAGGCATTTTAGTGAATGTAGAATGAGCCTAAGAAGCCGTTAACACACCTAAGTATAAGTACCAATGAACCAAGATGCTCAAGAACTGTGGTATATGTGTGAATGAAAGGAATGACTTGAGCGTGATAACTTGGCTAACATAGTGCAAGCAATAATTTACAACTCACCAGATTTTATGTACCCAACAAACTCTAGGTCTTTGAATTTCGGTGGTAATAGAACTGCTCTCTTGCTTAAAGACCAAAGAAGTAGAAACATACCAACATATCTGAATAATTCAAGATAAGAGCATTATAAATGATAAGTCAGACATAATATGAAATCTAGTTCATGTGATTTGTGTGAATGTCAACGAACTTATAATTGAATGCAATACCAGACATACTGTGAAGCAATAGTTGCAAGTGCAGCTCCAGTTAATCCAAGGTTCAGGGAATACACAAAAAAAGGAAGCAGAACCATAGCTGAGATGTTTCCCAAACCTGAAGGAATATTTCAAAATTCAGGAACTATGCACAATACGCTGACAGATTAAAGAGCAAGAAGACAAACAGCGCTCTGTCAGCATTCCACATAATTTTGAGATTGTGTAAGCTTTCTGAAGCAACTCAGGCCATTTCTGAATCAAGTAAAGCATAGATTGTACATGGCTCTCGAAAGGAAATGCATTGCTTATGATTCAGGTCATCGTTGCCATCTAGGATCCATGTCAGTGAAGTGACAATGAAACAACCTAGAAGATACAAACACTGAATTTACGAGGTGTCGAGGTGTCATGACTTACCACTGTAAAGTAGAGGTGTTTTTGTATCTTTTAGTCCACGAAACACACCTTGGATAGCCAATGAAACTACAACAGCAGGAGCACCAAGTGCTCTTACAGAAAGAAATAGCCTTGCTGGATTGTGCATAGCTGATGCCTGCCAAAGAAAACGAACGCTGAATCAAGGCTCTAGTGACATGAAATGTGGGATTTGATGCAGTGAATTTTCTTACCAAACCACTAGTTTTTGGAGCCACAGGGAAATGAGTGACATCAGAGGTGGTAAAGACAATTATTTCTGGGTCCTACTTGTTATTAGGTTGAAAAGATAAAATCAATAATAAAATCTGAAACATATTCAATTATTAATCATTTTATCGTTGCACAGCAAGGGTTTGATGTCCCTGGAGACCAGTAGAGGCTAGATATCCATAGGCAGTGGCAGTGGTTGTTTTTACTTTAACCACAAGCATGAATGTAATCGGGAAAACCTAGCAGTTTGTAACAAACATTCTTCTTCTTAATGCAGTGACATGCAGTTATCCTGCATGTTGATGAAAAAAAAGATTAATCACTTTATCATTGCAATCCAAATGTCTAAGTTAAGTTCCAAACACAAGGATTTTATACTTATAATCTTTTGCTATAAAAAATAGTTTTTGATAAGTGATAAGTAGTAAGTACATCTAACACAGGGACAAAGGGAGTCAAACTTAATTATTCCTTCTTCTGAATGCCCATTTTTGTAGCATACTAGCATTAATACAAAGATATGAGATTTTAACATACATGTGAGACACCCATAATGTTGAGGAGTATTCCAGACCCCAAAATCAAAGCCAAGGCTTCAATGACACCAATTGCAGCTGCCAAGAGTAAA
Organism: Saccharum hybrid cultivar R570; assembly: GCA_038087645.1. NCBI lineage: Eukaryota > Viridiplantae > Streptophyta > Magnoliopsida > Poales > Poaceae > Saccharum > Saccharum hybrid cultivar. The sequence goes on along the minus strand of JAQSUU010000366.1, from coordinate 6,439,813 downwards.
GCAGAAGAAATCGAAGGAAGCCTCTTCCTTTCTCCAATCTTGCCAGATATATTTCCTTGTGCGTATCAGGACAGAAAGTTAGATTGGGAATTCTATAATGAGGCATGTTTCTTAAGCACATAAGAGTCAGTAATCATCTGTACCCGAAGCATATTGTGAAGAGTCATGTTTTGACACATCTTCAGCCACAAATGATGTCGTGATACTTAGGAGGGGTATGTTGAAGAGCTTTGATATGATGTTGAATACTGACATACCAACGGCAGCTGAAGCCAGCTCCACAGGACCTGCCAAATTTATAGAGATCAGAGTGTCAGACTTCAGACAAACAACAAAAGTAGATAGAAAAATGAAAATGGTAAATTCATCTTCATCATATACTAATCACTAAATTGAAGCATCGTATTATGAAGTGAATGAATGGCCCAACTGAAGATAATACACTTGTGTCCAACTGATGCCGAACAGCGGAAGGGAAATTTACCTAAGCGGCCAACATATGCGGTTTCCAGTAACTGCGCCACAGGATCTATTGCTTGCCCAACTATGGCCGGTACGGCCAGATTCACGAGCTCATTCCTAATTCCTCCAGGATGATCCCGAACTGAATTGCTGAAGAGTGAGGACGCAATCAACACGCATAAAAATCAGGTGTATCACTCCAAGAGCCACCGCGCTAGAGGCAAACACAAATTAACAGTCCTGCTCTAGAATCGACATGGTCAAGGACTCACCGCGCAGGAGTCGCGCCCTTCGCGCCATCCAACGGTGAGGCACGCGCAGCGGGTGATCGATCACCCTCGGCGTCCTCGCCGCGGAAACCCACACGGCCGCGGCCGTCGCCGGTTGAGCGAACAACGACGCGCCCGTGAAGCAGGTGGCCTCCTCCCGACGCGGAGACCGCCCGTCTCGCGGCGGCGGGAGCCAGCGAGAGCCCCGGCGCGGTCGCGCGGCGGGCCCAACCGATGCCGATCGCTCCGCCGCCCACCCTGACCCGGCGGTTGCGGCCGGGGACGGGGCCGGCGGGCAGCTGGCGCAGGCGCAGGCGCGGGGCCACCCCAGCGCCGGCGGCGAACTCCATCGAGGCTCTCGAGTGACCGCGGCGTCCGATAAGCTCGCAGAGCGATCGAACGAGCGAGGGGGTGGCGGGGTGGTGTTGCGAAGAGGAAGAGACAGTGCGCGGTCGCTGCCGTTTTTTCGGCTCCTACGATGCCGAGGCGGGGAGAGCACGGGAAGGTGGAGGCGGAGAGGCGGCGGTTTTTTGGTGGAGGCTCCGCCCGCGCGCCCCGGGTTTTGGCCGTGCGCGACGCACGCGCTGGGCTGGCTGCCTCGGCCTGAGCGCGCGCATAGCACCAGTGAGGCCGGAGCAGCAGGGGCGGGTCGGGTCAGGGGGCACGCGGCCGCGGCGTGTGCTTTTTTTTTCCCCCCTCGCGTCTTGGTTTCAGTTCAGCCTGCTTCCATTCCAGGCTTCCAGCCGGAGCCGAGCCTGCGTTGCGCGCCGCTTGTGTGCGGTCACGCCCGGCGGCTGATTGCTCCAAACGAAACGAGCTGCAACAGCGACTGCTGCGTTGTGAAAATTGCTGCTCATCGTCATGATCAGCAGTTGTGTCTCGCTATCGTCAGAATGATGTATGTATGTGTGTTAAAGCTGTATATATCACTTGATTATATTAACATTCAAATCATATTAAGATGATCAACAAAGAGTCAATGGTAAAAAAAATCGAGAACCAGATGAGTGTAACTCAGCTAGTTTTTAGTTTCTTGTGATGAAACCTATTCAGCCGTTTTAAGTACTCGAATTTATGCAGGCTCTCGTATTTCTCTAATTATTTTAGGATTTCATGATATTATTATTTTCGTTGTAAACAATATACCTGTTGAAAGCGAGACATCTATGACGATTTCATTATTTTTAAATTTTTGCTGACTTGGGTGTCAAATACGGATTTGAAACATCAATTGAGCATTTCAATGTAGGTCTCGCGGGCCTAGGGCCCTGCCTGGGCTCCAACCATTCGAACTTGTGGACCATGATTGCGACACCGTGTTGCCAATGGCACATTGGTCCACCACCAGCGTCGTGCTACGGTTTAGTCTTTCGAGTCTCGGTTTAGGGCATGTTTGGATCCCAGGGCTAAAATTAGCTCATCTTGTGAAAATGGATTAAACACGAGCTAATTATAGGCTAATCTAATGGACTTTACCCATAAATTAGCCCCCATTAGATCTTATTAGCCCAGAATTAGCCCACATTTAGGCGTTCTAATTTGTATAAAAAACATGGGCTAATTATTAGCTTTGGGATCAAACACCCTTTAGAATTATCAATCGCTGATCAATATTGAAGACTTTGAATTTTATAAAAATAACTTGAAGCTAAAATAATTTAGGTGCGGGAATGGACTACAACTGCTGTATGGGCCCACGTACGATATTGAAGATTTTGATTTTAAAATATATTGTGAAACTAAAATTAATTTAGGCCTTTTCCCTATGGTTTCCACCAGGGTACAGAGGCAGCCGCGCGGGATGGACTGGCGTATGGGCCTCGCATCACCTTCGGTGGACCATGGATGGGCCTAATTTGAATGATTAGTGTTAATTTTTAGCGAGAGCTAAAAAATTAGGTAGCTAAAAATTAACTAAGAGGACAACCTCAAGAACTTATTTAAAATCATTTGGAAAATAAATGAATATGTCAAGTTTACAAAATAAAATAGTCTATTATTATCTTTTTTTCCAACAGCTTTCTATGGTTAGCATCTAAAACTCGAAAACCGGAAAGGACTGAAGAAATCTAGAGGAGGACGGAAAACCCACGCAAGATGGAGGCGCGAAATGCACACACATATTTGTATTTTTGACTTATCAGAGCAAGGTCATAATAGAGCCAAGTGTTAGTCTATAAGTCAAGTTGTAAGAGCAAAGCTATATAATAGTTGGTCTTCTATTTGTCTGCAATTTTTATTATTATTATTATTATTATATGTTTCCATTCTCTTTCCTATTCATCCTCATATACATCTCTATTAGGACTCACTACCGTCTATACTTTCGTGCTAAGCTTGTTGCTTGCATGAGAGCTAAGCTCTCTTCTCCCTTCTTTCTTCTCTCTTCCATATCAGTAAAAATATTGATTGGCTTGGCTATAAGCCATTTGTTGTACTTGCTTTTAGGGAAAGATTTACCAAGTGATTATTTATTAGAGAATAAAGATACAAAACTGTTGAATGATTGTTTTTCCTCTCTCTTTAAAAACAATGTGGGAGTTGTTTCAGGGAGCTTTTGGAGACGTGTATAATCTCGAGCAATAAAGTAGTATCCGTTGTTAGCTAGTTGTGCTAACTAGCCAAGTGCTTACTCACTGTTATCCCACATATTATCCCTTCTGTCTTAATCATCTAAGGCCCCGTTTAGATGCTTGAAATTGAATTTATTTTAATAATCATAATTTAGACATATATTAATTAAGCTAATATGGATTATATTTGTGTATTATTGTTGGCTATACGAAAGAGATAGTTATGTGTCGTATTTCTACCGTAAGGAAGCGAGTTGAATAGCGTGTTATAAGTTGCAAGGTAGAAACATATAATGGTGATTTAAAGAATCAATTTCTATCTCTCACCTTATGAATTTGAGATAGACTTATACGTGAACTTTAGAAAGTGATGTAATGTTAAATTCCAAGCTAATAGCCTAATTTATTAAGTAGATTTCAATTCCTCCAAACGAAAGAATCCAAACAGCCTGTAAGGTTAATTTTTAACAACTAATAATTAGCCCCTCATATCTGCTCTATATCTTTTTTGTTGTTGTTGTTGAACAAAGATATCTGCTCTATATCTATGTACAGTATGCTGTTTTTTTCAGGACGTTTTACCTGAGATTACAGGCAATGATGCTGAATCCATACATTGGAATGTCTCGAGCCAAACAATACTCCAGATTGTAGAACACGAAAAAGGCTACGGTGATAACAGAAGTATCTTTGCAAAAGTTTGACGGAAGTACAAATGTTTCCTGATCTACCTTTCTAACACAGAAGTGTTACCCCTAGGGTCTGCGCTTACAAATCCAACCGGCTACAGATCAAAGTCGCGCAAACACTGCAGATATTACTCACAATCACAACATCAAACTAGGAATCAGAGGGCCAGAATCTAACGACATACACATGGCAACAACGTTCAGTCTTGCCGCAGATAGCCTAGACAAAGCAAGACGACGTGAAGAGAGACAACCAGCTCCGTCCATCTCAACCACGCCCGCTCCAACCGAAACGCCGAGGAGTGGGCCGGCTGCGCCACTGGAGACATCCCAGCTGCCAGTGACAAAAGCAACGAAGGGGTCAACGGCAACTTAGACTAAGCACTGCCAACTGCCAAAGGCACCTTCATAAAAAAAAACATCCAAAGGCACACAACATGATGGCCATTGGCTCTTACAAACAGAACCGGGGCACTACTCACCGCTGCACACGTTGCTGGTGGTGACATTGGCGAGGATGGCGAACGATGTGCTGTTGGTGTACCCGGCGTAGGAGCATGTCGTGCTCTCACAGGATGAGGTGGAGGATGTGTTGCCGAGGAACATGTCTCCGCACTTGGCGACAGGACAGAACGACGAGCTCAATCCCTGTGTTGGCTGGCAGTCCAACCTGAAGCCCATGGAGCATTACATATGAGGCTAGAATTGAATTATAAAAGCTGATTCAGAATTTACGAGTTTCAATAGAACGAGCACTCACTGCCAGGTGCTAGAGCTGCAGCCACACATGACACAGTTGTTGGCGGTGAGGATGTAGCTTCCATTTGGCACAAGAAGGTTACGATCAATGGCTGTATTGCTAATGACAGAACCACAAGCTGCATATATAAACATTATAAACCATTAGCTCCAAAATGGAACTCTGAGTAAATGGCTAAATGTCATACAACTGAATGAGCATGCTATTTTATGTACATGATATGATATGAGGCATTACACTTTCTGAAGCAATTAAGATTTGGATGCTCATTACAGGCTAGCTTGATCTTGATGCCAATTCAGTTCATTTAGAAAGATAAATGAACAGGATGTAAGGCTGAAGTGCATTTTAACTGCACAATACTAGCATTAGCAATAGCAAGACTAAGACAATGGCAAACAAACAAGGTGAGTGACATGAACGAACTTCCAATGATGTGAAGTTATACAAAGAATACTATCTGAATCGTACTTTTCTGTTACTATAATCTGGTCCAAACTTCAGTCCAAAGATAAGGCCCTTGTTCAGTTCCCGATTCGGGGGCGCCCGAATTGGTACAACGCACTGTAGCAATTCGTTTGTATTTGATAAAAATTGTCCAAACTTTGACTAATTAGGCTCAAAATGTTCGTCTCGCAAAGTACAATAAAACTGTGTAATTAGTTTTTAATTTTATCTACATTTAGTACTTCGTACATGTGCCGATATTTCGATGTGACGGGGAATCTTCTTTTTGCATAGTAAAATTTGGGGGAGAAGTTGGAACTAAACAAGACCAAGGGTTTAACCAGGGGCGTTGGGAGGAGGGGGGCCTGGCACCCCCAATGCCGTTCTGATCCCTCTAGTATATACTCCTATTTAGCCTGGCATCCTGTAGTTAATACATGTACTTAAGAGTTGTTTAGCCTCTCCTAACTCAGTCCAAACGTCATGTGCATTTGAGCCCAGTAAGAAATAGCCCATTTAGACCTATTCGATGGCTCCACTAGCTTCCTTTCACGACATTGAACACAAAGCGCACCCATTCGACGGCCGGCTGCTTCATTTCGCGAAGTTGAATAGGAAGCGTCACCCACTCGACGGCCGGCCGTATGGCCTGTGAGATTCTGTTCATCTTCTCTTTTGGCGTTCTAGTGGACTGCGGACAGCTCGATGAGACACCACGGCAGCCAAACGGACACCGTTCCTGTGCAGTTCAGCAGGTAAATCCCTGACCCCAATCATCTACTCTACCTGTTTCCATAACACCAACGGCAACCCCCCCCCCCCCCCCCCCCAATAGTCAATCTCTGGCTCCGTCCCTGTTTAACATCTTCTTGGAATATAGCCTATGAGATATGACAAATGTCAATGCCCAGAACGTTAGATCCAAACGTTACGTTCAGAAAGCCAGATACATATCAATTACCTTATCCTGATTCATGACTAACAAAAAATATTTTGTTGAAGCAAACAACTCCAGTACTTCTGTTGGAGATACTAATTCATTTGCACAAATAGCAACCTACAGTGTCATCAAGAACAAAAACCCTCGGTTTACAAGCTAGACATGCTCTGTGCAGCTACTTGCAAACTACCAGCAGAAGTTCGGAGCGGAGAGCAGAAATGCTGAAACAACTAGTAGTGTCGTTTTTTTTAATCAATCCTTTTTGTCTATTCAAAAGCACAAGCTTTTTAGGCAAACAATCTGAAAAGAACTCCTGAACATTTTTAGGCGTACAATGGGGGAGCAAAAAGAGAGGCTTTGCATTTGCCTAACGGCAAAGCATGTCTATGTTTAATCACAGCTTTTACCAGCAATAAAGATGCAAATGCAAAGAGGTTCAGAACTTTTCAGGGTCCATGTGTAAGCAGCAACAGTAACATAGTATAGCTCAAAATCATTGAAAGTGGATCTACTTTCTTTTAAGCTCAAGGAATCTACCTAAACAAGTCGAATAGATCAAGAACACACGAGCTGCTAGGGAAAAAAAAAGGGGGGGGGGGGGGGAGGCCTACCTCGGAGTGGCACGTCAAGAACCTGGCCGGCGATAAGGGCCTTGGAGTCGGCCATCTTGTTGACCGCGAGAATCGTCTCCTCCGTGGTGCTGAACTCCTGCGCGATGCTGGCCACGGAGCTCCCGGTGGGCACGACGTAGGTGAAGTGCACAACGGGCTGGCCGGCCACGGGGTCGCAGCTGCAGGGCACGGGGATCCAGAGCTGCTGTCCGACGGCGACCCTGTTGGGGTCGGAGACGTTGTTGGCGGCGGCGATGTCCTGGTAGGTGACGAGGCCCGCGAAGACGCCCCGCGCGACGGCGTCGAGCGTGTCCCCGGCGCGGACCCGGTACGTGGGCCGCTGGAACGTGGCCCCGGCGCCGCCCGAGCAGAGGCAGGGCAGGCGGACCCGCAGCGGCGCGGGGGCCGGCGCCGTGGGCGGCGTGGAGAGCGGGAGGCCATTGGCGGCCAGCAGCGCGCGGTGGGAGCGGAGCTGGAAGAGCGCGCGCACGGCGGCGAGCGTGGGCGTGGCCGTCCCGTTGGGCGGCGCGTAGGAGATGAGCGCCTGGCACGTGGACGCCCGCGGCGCCGTCGCGTTGCACGCGAACCGCGCCGCGCGCGCCGCGGGGCACGGCGCCGCGAGGAGGCAGAGGAAGAGCAGGAGGGAGGCGGCGGCGGGGAGCGGCGCCATTGCTGCCGTGGCGAGGTTTAGCTTAGCTAGTGTGCCCGTGTTTACTGTTGTGGGGTTGGGGTTTTGGGCTGGTTTGGCCGTTTAAATGTTGGGGAGGCGCATTGGCGCGGAGGTAGAGGAGGGTGGGGCAGTGTGCAGCAGCGAACTGGGTGGTGGGCATGGTGGTCATGGTCTGTGGTCTCTCTCTGTCTCCATTGCCGCGCGGTCAAAGCTGAGCTTGACGAGGGATCCATGCCGTCCACCGCTCCCTGCACGGCTCGGATCGCGCGTAAAAGGCACCGGTGGAGATGACAGCGTGAGCCTAGTGGTGTGTGCACAGTGAGTGGGTGGGGTGGGGTTGAGGGAGAAGACAGAACAAGCGTGGGCGCTGGCTCACTCGCCTGCAGGCTACAGTAGCTTGCGGGGATTCTCTGTGGCTGTGCGCGGGTTCATCGTAGCTTGACATGACGTGCAGACGGTGGTTCAAGCTGGCCGGCTCGGCGTGAGCATGTCTGCGCTGCAGGGGCTCGCTTCGACCGCGCGGAGGATCTGGTGGCCGTTTGCCCGTTTTGCCGTCCCCGAGACTACCCGCAGTGGATACTCTTAAACGATACTCTAAAGCTTTAGAGTATGAATATAGAGTAAAAACTGCTGCACTGTGTACTCTAAAACGATACTCTATCCTTTCTCTCACTCTATATTTAGAGTAGTACTGTGCTTACTCTATACTCTGTAGTGGCGGACCTCGCTAGCTAAACAAAGGAAAAAAATGCTATAACTCACAAACCAAAAATCCAAATTAAATTTCGATTGCACCATTAAATTCGTCTCAATAAATCCTTCAAAACTAGATCACACATAGATATATTTAGATAAAGTGACAAGTCGGTCCCACAATGAATAGAGTGGATAGAGGATGATATAGAGGATGGATGAGTGCGGGAGAATTGAGTATAGAGGAGAGAATCTTGCTGATTAGGACGTATAAAGGATGAATATAGAGGTACATGAGTGCGGGTAGTCTGATTCGTCCACTACGCCGGAGCAGGGGCGGTGCGTGGGTTGTCGGAGTGCCCGAGTCCGAGTGGGCGGCAGCGGCAAGCGGTTCGCATCTGCGTTCCTCGGCGGTGAAAGCCTGACGACGGCCAGTAGCAGAGGGCCGGCGATCCCATCTGTGACCTGGCCGGCCGCCGGAAATGGGCGCGGCGCCCTTTGTCCGACGTCCATGCGCCTGCTCCCGTCCCACGAAACACAGAGGGTGCCATGCTCACGGCTTCGGCAGCGTGATTGTACGCTGTCCATCTTGTTGGTTTGTGAGTTCACGAGATTGCGGTGTTGGCGTTCGTTCGTTCGTTCGTGGAGTTTCTGACTCGAGTCCTCCAAATCTACAACAGGTCCATCACATGATGTGAGGCAACGAGCAGCGAGCGAGGTGAAACGATGGTGTGTTTAGTTTGTGAAAAATTTTGTTGGCTACTTACTTTTGTTTGTATTTGTTAATCAATGTCTAATTATGAACTAATTAGGCTCAAAAAAATTCGTCTCGTGATTTTCTATCAAACTGTGTAATTATTTTTTTTATCTAAATTTAATGCTCCATACATGTGTTCAAGTGACGGGAAACTAAACATGGCCTCAAGGCCTTGTGGAGATACCCTCCAAATTTCAAATTTTTACACTCTCTCTCTCCATCACATCAAATTTTGAACACATGCACAGAGCATTAAATATAGATAAAAAAATAACTAATTGTACAGTTTGGTGTTAAATCACGAGACGAGTCTTTTGAGCCTAATTAATCTATGATTGGACACTAATTATCAAATACAAATAAAAATGCTACGGTAGCTAAAATTGAAAAAATTTATAATCTAAACGAGGTCCAAGTTTCATTATCCTACTGTTTTCTGCACCAACTTTGAACGCTGCGCCGCTGAGGACCGAGGTCTGCGGAGCCCGAGCTCCAGCTCTGTGCCGCGAAACATGGCCTCCTTTAGTTCGCTGAATTGGGAAAAAATACTGTATCAGAATTTTGGTAGCATTTCGTTTGTATTTGGTAAAAATTATCCAAATTTTGACTAACTAGGCTTAAAATGTTCATCTCGCAAAGTACAACAAAACTGTGCAATTAGTTTTTGATTTCATCAACATTTAGTACTCCATGCATTTACCGATATTTTAATGTGACAGAGAATCTTTTTTTGCATAGTGAAATTTGGGGAGAATTGGGGCAACTAAACTATGGCCATGTCCAGTTCCTGACAGAATCCAGTGCGGCCATCCTGGGCTCCTGAACCCTGGAAGCGTTGGGGTCGGGGGTCAACAGCGCTGCGTCAGTTTTCAAAGCTGCAGCGGATCATCAGGACAGGACACACCGTCTATTGAAACGCCGTCTGTTGAAAAGCTGCAGCGGATCATCTGTAACCCTAAACCCTAAATCAAACACCGTCTGTTGAATGACACTCAAGGAAACAAATTATGGAAGGAGGTGGCAGTTAACAAAATAAACCACATGTAAGTAACGGTGATGGCAGTAGAGTAAAAAGAAAACACAAGCTGATGGCAGATAACATAAACTCTAATTTTTCATGGCAATGAGGAAAGCCCTATAAATTTTGATGGCAGTGAGCAAATTTTCTCTAAAACAAGCGAGCTCCCACACTCGACACTATGCCAACACGTCCTTCCAGGAACTGGATTGAAGCTGCTTGTCGGGCAAAGATTCCGGGCCATATCATATGGGCCGTCCAATGCTCAAGGTGGTGAATGGCATCGGAGAAGCAACTCTCTTGTTTTTATTTTTTAAAAATTATATACACTAGCTGTTACAGTTACAGAGGAAAATTTTACTAAATCTGGTCTGTTTATCACATTGCATTACCCCCATCATCGTTTCGAACAAATACTTACTCCAACTACCCTTTTTCAGAAACCACAAAACAAACTCGGAAATCGGGATTACTCCTGGACGCACTTTGCACTGCACCTACCGGCTGCTACCAGTTAGGCAGTTCTCTAACAGCTCACCAATACTTTATCCCTAATAGAATGATATAGGTGATCACCAATATTATTTTTTCAGATTATTAGAAGAGATGCTCCAACAGATCACCAATAATCTCCCCCAATATATGGGGGCCTGTCAGGTTAGGAGTTCTTATTTTCTCTCTTTATTTTTTCATCTCTCTCCAGCAGACCTGCGACCTGGCCATGGCAATGGTGCACCTCTCTGTACCCCTTCCATCTCTGGCCATGGCTGGCTCCCACCACCAAAGCAATGATTTTTCCATCCACCTCCCTCCACCTTGGGTCCACGATGATCATGGCCGCTGGAGCAAAGCTTTTCACGAATGCGTCTTCCACGGACCACCAAGCCATCTCCGATGAGCGTCGCAGGAGAGAGAAGTGACAGTTGGAGGTGGCTCCGGCTATTGGGGGAGATACAACTCCCCTTTTTATTTGAGAGGAGATGGAAAAGATATTGGTGATCACCGTAAAAAGGGACGTGAAAGGAGAGCTGTTGAAGCATCAAATTTAGCTTATCTCTAATATGACAGATTTATGGGGATAGAGGATGGAAAAGAGGAGCTGTTGGAGATGCTCTTGTCACCTCTTATCTTCCCAGAATCCCAGTGACAGTAACCGCTTGGAAGAAGGAGAATGTGCACGTGACGGGCGGCGACGAGGCATCAGGATCAGGATCCAATCTAGGATTCCCCGAGTCCGAGGGGACTGGATTTGGATCCAGCCCTCCTTGCCACGCCTGGTCCTGGACGGTGGACGTGGTACGTGGTGGAAGTGTCTATGCAAAATGCTTCAGCCTTCAGGTGACCAGGCCTGGCCTAAACTGGACAGTTCGTTCATGGATCGGACGACACATACACAAAGCTGACAAGCATACATTACCACACGCAAATTGAAACTAGCTTAACTTGTTGGATTCCTTGTGATGAGACCCCGCTCATATTTCCTTGACTTAACATAGGTGCTTCCTCAGATATGTCGAGTTAGCTTATGAAGCGTTGTGAGCGCGTGCGCACATATGTAATCTTCTGTGTTTGTTCTGTGATTGAAAAAAAATGCATTTATCACATTATTCATGCATCACGCCAACTTCCCAACATTGCAGAAAGAGTGAAAGACCGAAACGTTGTCTCTGCTATTCAGGGCGTGTTTAGATGTGAAAATTTTTGGGGAAAAGTTCCTGTAGCATTTTTCGTTGTTATTTGGTAAATTTGTCTAATCATGGACTAACTAGGCTCAAAAGATTCATCTCGACATTTCTCGACATTTACAGACAAACTGTGCAATTAGTTATTTTTTTACCTACATTTAATGCTCCATGCATACGTCCAAAGATTCGATGTGACAGTTACTATGCAAAAATTTTTGGCTCTTTTTGGTATCTAAACAGGCCCTCAAGCAAAATGCGATCAATAAAACCCTCATGTCAGTGACAAATACTTCCTTCTGACAAAGATTAGACAATGTTAGATTGCGATGTGTCAACAAGGTCGAGCACAAAACAACAGCAACGGTAAAAAACGATGCCAAAAAAATTGGCTTACCAAACAAAAAAAAAAGTTAAGAAAATTAAGCAGATATACACATTTCCACGAGGGATTAGCAATGGCAGGATGTTAAAAAAGGAGGGAAAATCTGGCTTGCTGAGGTGACAAACATGATCATGCCCTCATTCAGCTAGGGGAAAGAGGATGGACAGCTGCACACCACGAAATCTATGTACACCAGCGGCTGCAGATCTAAGCTAGTTCGGAGATGTCCAAACCATAAAATTGCTGCCACATACGACACATGTATATGCAAAGTCAGATTTGCATAGCTTAACCAGAGGAAATAGCCGCACAGCTGGACTAATCTGACAGGATCTCCTCAAGCTCAGGATCCTCCTGTCTGACCACAGAATCATCGTTAGGTTCAGTGTCAATCACCTCTCCTCTCCCGCTGCTATCTGGATCTTCTTCTGTATCAGATCCATCTGCCTCTTCGTCAGTATAGACAGGATATGTTGGCCTACCAATGCCAATGGCTTTCCTTATTCCGGTGTCAGTTACAGGTTCCTGGCTACTTCCAGAAATGGACTTGACTACTACTGAGTTTCTGCCTGTCTTTTCACATATACAGGCCGCAGGGTTGGCAAGAAATTCACCCCTTCCTGGTGTGATTTCCATGGGCTCTCCCATATATCCTTTCTGGACTGTTCGCACCTGTGAGGCAAATGCATCCCATGACATATTTCCCCTCTTCATGAATAAGGGATAGAGTTGTTTAGCATTTGGCCGGATTGTTCTCTTGTGGCCAAAATATCTCCTGCAGAGAGCACAGGTACAGATGATCACCAACAAGAATGGATTACAATAAGTAAAAAAAGGGGGGCTTTAACAGCAGATAAACATAAGAACAGTTTCAAAAGATGCATTACCTTTGTCCAGCCAAAATTTTGGCCATGTTACCAATGTTGTTAGCCACAAAAGCATCACTTTCATCACAGACAATGAAATCGATTGCAGCCATGCGAGATGAGAACTTCAGGAATGGAGCAAGCTCCTCTTGGCTTGACAGTGTTTCTTTTGTATGGAAATTAGGAAACAGTGCTTTGAGGGATGCTAAAGTATCTTCGCCTCCATATATCTCACCAGAAGCAACATAAATGTGCACATCACTTCTGTAGCCTAATGCCCTCAACATCAACCCTACCTCCTCAGGAGTTAGTGGACACCTACCTTGCCTTCTTCCTTTCTCTGGGTCACGTATCTGGAATATGAAAACGTAACAAGATTAGCAAAAGGTAATTCTATCTCAGCGAGTAACGACTACACATCACACAACTCGTACGTGCAAGGTTCTCCATCGTTTGCGAATTGCAGCTAATTCTCTCCTCTCCTTTTCTCCACCACCATAATAGCACCCAGAAAAAGCGAGCATGTCAGGTTCAAATCTGCCATCAAAATAACAATCATGTCTTGGTCAAGAAAACTAAACGAGCTAATGTTGTACAGAACAGTAATGGGGAAGTAATAAGATATATTTCCTCTTTTTATATATTTAACCAACCATCTTTCATTCTTTTCTGCTAAATTGCCATTTTATTTAAGATCACAGAGAACCGGCAGGAGCAGAAGGGAAACCAACTAGCAATCTTAGCAATTTTATTTCAACAATTAATTCATTTTCTTATAGTACACAAACAGAACAGAAGGAAATATTCTGGAGATGGTAAAACAAAGAAGCTCTAAGAGAAAAGTTTGAGACAATTCAATGGCCAAAGAAGTGAAAAATCATCGTCATTATTCAGACTACAGCTTTGGTTAATCATTATTAATAGTATAAGGTTTTGTGCCCAGGAACATATGCACCACCCACTATTGATAGATCAGAGGTCCAAAGTAGTCTACATTCATGTACTTGCTACTGAGTGAGCTGAAACAGGTAAAATTTGAACAAAATGATAAATGAAGACTGACAAAAAGGTTCAATTAATGTTACAGGATGAAGCAACCTTAGGTGAAGAGCAATAAAATATCTGCTCTTTTCTCGCATTCGTAGTATTAGCTTTTCAGCCAATTCTTGTATCGGGTCAGTAAATCTCAGAGCATGATAATTGACTCTGCAACGTAGTTTTTGCAGGTCAGTGTCCAACTTATTTGAGAGCCTATAATCATATTTAGTCATTCGAATAACCTGCACCACCAGGAATTAAAATGAGCTATGTGACTGTATTGTTATGAAATCAAATATCTCCCATAATCTCAGCCACACAAATTAGTAGAAGAGGAATAGGAGGCATTATAAATAAGAAAAGAAATGGCCACCCAAATTCAAGTCGAAGAGGACTCAAACTTGGGTGGTGGGGGTGTGCATCCACACCTCCTATCAACTGAGCCGAGGCCCAGTTCATTATTTTATGCTTCTATGTTTTTTAAATAAAACTACACATAGAAGCATAAAAATAACGAACTGTGCAAATAAGTTACATAAAAACACAAGAAGCAAAGCATTATTGAAAAATCGCCTCAAAAGATAAATTCCTCAAAAGCAGTGCAAGTTAGTGAAAAAAAATTGACCGCTAAAATAACTGGTCAGTAAATTTATTTAGTGATATATGAAAAAGCATAATAAAATCTAGTATAGTCATGATAACGTAGAAAAGTACTAAGATTAACTTCATATAAATAAATGTCGACCAGCTAAGCCGTAGGTTGCATAACTTACATGTTTCTTCAGAAGTGCTGGTAAGACGCGGTTCAAGTAACACCGTGGAGTACATTTTCGGGGGACACGCATTTTATAAGGTTTAATTGCTTTACCTCCTTTTTCTGGAGGCTCTTTGATAATTCTGACATCCTTTTCAAGAAATGAGATGAACCAGTCCACATCAAAGATTTCTGAAAAATTACTGCAGCATTGGATACAAAAGAAGTGGAATAAATTAAATCTGAACACCTATAAATGGTAAAAGATCATTGGCTGTAATTTGAGAAGTGCTCACTGGTCACTATTGCATACCTTGAATCTTTCCAGAAAGATGTTTGATCCAGTCTGGGAACAACAAGTGTAGCGTTCAAAATATGTGCAGCAACTACAGCATCAACTATCTAGAAAGAAGCAGGGGTCATGATACGTCTATAGAGAAAATTAGCTTAGTTTTATACACCACATGTATTATACATCAACTGGCGAGGCTGACAAATTTAGATACCCCAGGTTGTTTAAACAGGTCCTGACAACATATGTTATACACCACGTGTAGCTTAGTTTGGAGGAATGAGATAAAAAAGATTGTGCAATATGTGGAGAACAGAATTCATGTTTACTTCAGGTGTTTTAATCATATCAATCCATTTACAAGAAGACAGTCAGAGAAACATCTCACCCCTGTTCTCTGCTGATTGAGACCTCCACTTGTAACAACAATCAAGTATCGATCTGGTTGTGTGGTAATACCAGAATCTGCCAAAACAAATAAAAAAAGGAAAGACCTTTAGGCGGATATAGTTGTTAAATCATGAGCCATCATAATGCTAATGAAAAAAGATGCACATAGTCATTCATCATTGGCACCCACTACAGAGGGCAGAGGACACAACATCCAACAGTTTTGACAAGAAAGTCTAGATTATAAGCAGTAATTCGCAGCAGAGTTACTACTCACCAAGAAATTTACTGCTAGAGTTGCTGCATGCATGGAAGTTGCTAGCAAGCTTGGATCGCCAAAGATCATCGTGCCCAGTCCATCCATGTGCCTACATTTTAGCGAAATATAACCGGCTGATCAGCTATTATTAATACATGAAACTACGAAAGGCCCAACCTAACATTTCCTATGCTTTGGAACGGACAGGATAGGAGGCTATATGGTTTGATGTGACACGAAGCTCAAGCCCACAAGGACAAATAAGTACAAACATCTATCCAAATTCGACTCATTTATGCACAAACCGAACCATAAACAGCAAGTTATGAATTCCCATCTAACCGGAACACTGAGCGCGTCGCCGCTCTCGGAGCCCTCCAGTTCGCCGCCGGAGCCTTTTGTCTGCAGGATCACACAGAGCAATGGACAGAGAAAAAATCAGGTCGGGAAGCACGGACAAGGCTGCCAAGGCGAGGAGCTAGGGTCCGTCCATACCGGATGGCGGCGGAGGAACCGTCGGGAGGAAGAGGAAGAGGATGAGGTGCCAAGGCCCGGGCGCGGGTCGGCGAGCGGCGGCGCGGAGAGGAGTGAGACGGAGAGGAGCGAGACGGCGAGGAAGAGCAGGCCCAGCCCGGCCGCCGGCAGCGCAATGCGGCGCGGGCACCGGTGGTGGCGGCCATGCCCGTGCGGGTAGCCGCGCCGCCGCGGCTGGCCCATCTGCGGCGGCCGGTGGGGCCGAGGAGGGCGGGAGGGTGGCGACGGCGGTGGGTGGGCCCCGGCGGCCCAGCGGCTTGGAGTATTTTAGCGGGGGCGTGGGACGGGCCCAAAGGTGGTGGCACCGTGGCAGCCCTGGTCGGCGGTTCGTTGACCGAGGTCGTTATTCAGTTGGCCAGCCTGGACGACCCCTGTAACGGTTTCAGAGCGTTTTTTAGCTGCCCTGTTGAATGCCTTGTTTACCATGTTTTAGCGAATGTTTGGCGTGTCACAGTTCTTGCGGAGCATAAAAATTGTTTGCTAAAACTGTGATATGATTTGGCAATAGGTTGTTTATTATGCGTATGAGGAATAAGCAATCCTTTAAAAGATGGATGGCTGTCGCGAAGCTGTCAAATATACTACTGAAATATACGGTGTCACAAACTAACACAGTTCAGGAGGCAAACTCTGCTTCTGATAAGGTTCCTAAACAGGCGCTCTAATCCGTCCTCGAGGCCTTCGATGCAGCCCTCCAGCGACTGCAAATGGCTCCGAGCATCCAACGGCCTGTCGCCGCCTGTAACTGTAACGTCCATGATGGCGCCGAAAGAGCCCAACACCAATTCGTCGGCGCTAGCACGAGTAGCAGCGCCATCCCGAGCTTCCCCAGACCCAAACGACCTGCTCCTGTTGTGCGCCAAGGCTCTCGAGACGAGCGACCACTTGCCGGCGCTCGGCGGCCTGACGACGACCTGCCGCAGCAGAGCGTCCATGGATGACTGCAGGACGCAGACGGTGAGCTCCCTGACCTCCGCCAGCATCGCCAGCGGCCTCGGCGGCGCGCCGCCGCAAGAGAGATCGTCCCTGGTGGTGTCAAGGGCAGCACCAGCACACCTGCCGGACTCCCGCCTGATCGCCCTGGCCACCTTCTTCAGCGGCGCGGCACACGCCTCCGCCCTGGCACTGACACTGGCAGCAGCGGCGCCTCGGCGTGGTGCTCCGTGGCTGTTCACCGCGCGGTGTCTGCGGAGAAGCGAGCGCAGGTCCCGGACCCGCTCCTTGGCGTCGGCGAGGCCGTCCCGCGCCGCGCCGCACTGGTCCAGTAGCGTCACCGACGCTTCGAGCTCGCCCTCCACCAGCCGCCGGTGCCGGGGAAGGCGGAGCGCGTCCCAGTTGCTGGGCAGGCGGATGACCCCCTCGACCCACTCGTGCAGGTCGCTGAGGTCCTGGAGCAGAGCGCGCAGGGCGTGCGCTGGTGGCGGGGGCGACGCCGAAACGCAGGACCTGAGGCGCTGCAGCTCCTTCTCGGCTTTGAGGACCAGGGAGTGCGGCCTTGTGGGCAAGCTGATGGATCGCAGATGGGCAGCCATGGATCGGATTGTTGCAAGAGGAAGCGATGGGTGTGATACGACGAAGAGAGATGGATCGATCAAGCAATCAAGAACTTGGTTCCTGAAATGTCCATGTGGCTCACAGCCCTTTTATACCTCACTGTACTGTTTAACACATCTCGGCTTCCTCCATACATGGTGCTTTTGGCGAGAAGACGGGGGCATCGTGAACTAACATGTGCTGGCTGCAATGCGAGTGACAGAGTCCGTGTGGACACCGTGGATATAGCAGGCACTGTCTCGTGCAACTTGTGGCCTGTCTGTCTTTTGCACCTGGTATAACTAACCTTTGTTACAATCATCCACTGTGTGACAAACTGACAATCATGCATGTCCAAATAATTCGGTTCATTATGCGCTAGATGTGCAACCACCGCCTATCGATCGAATGATCGATCATATATAGAGTGGATATATACGTACATCTCTAAGAACACCATGTGGGTGCGTCTAGATTACCGGTTGATCTAGAACGAATCATTATTGCCGTAAACTACCTGCTGCTGCATGCTGTTTAATACACTTTGTTTTGAGATGGTTGTTTAATCAACTAAGCACGAGGATAAACAAACTCCAATGTGTTCCTCTGCAGACACATTGGGCCGTGTGGAGCCAGAAGCCGTGGTCTGAGACTGAGATGACACACACCCATAGGCGGCCATAGCCCATCGTCAGGCCGCAGGCCGCAGGCCACAAACACATGCCCTGGGCCTGGCCCATCTCTCAATACTTCAACAACTCCAGTAGTAGTGGTGGCCTCTTGGGCAGGTACTCCGCCTGACGTGCATTGGTGCATATGCCCGCGCGTCCAGGCGCAGCCCCCGGTGCACGCAAGCTTGGGAGTTGCCAACAGGCGCCGTTTCGCTCGGCTCGTGGCTGGTGCGCTCGATCGGTCGTTCGGCCTGAAGCTCGAGGTGAGGTGAATTTGCCCTCTCGGCAACTAAACAGATTGGCCGGTCACTGGCCGGCTGGCCGCGGCACAGCGCATCGCCCTGGCCACGCTGAGCTCGCCCGCTCAAGTTGCATGTGCTTGGGCGCATCTATCAGACTTTCAGACACAAGGGGTGCACGTTTCCACTGCAACTTCGCAGTCGAGTTGTGGCTGTGGCTGGCCGTGGTGTACCTCCTAGCAGTAGCGGCCGACGCTACCGAGTTTACAGACAAACTATACAATTAGTTATATTTTTTATCTACATTTAATGCTCCATACATACGTTTAAAGATTCGATGTGATGGGTGGAAGAGGAAATATTTTGGGTTTGCATGGTAAGTGAACACACCCATAGTGAGTTTTCCGGAAACTTTTTCGGCTTTTGAAACACTGTTCAAAAACTCCCAAAAAGCCCAAACAAACGGGCCCTTGATTTCTTTCCACTTCAGCGCTCGTCTTTTCAGAAGAACACACGTCAGATCTTGATCTTCAGAGCTTCCTCGATTAGGTTGACATCACACCTACATTTCCTCACAAGTAGCAAATAAATCTTCGATCTTCTTCTTCTGGTATTTATATTCAACAAAATTTTGTACAGGCCATGCATTACAGGATTCGAACGGAGGACGTTCAATTCTGTCGATCAGGTTCGTCATGCATGCGCTTATTAGCTCGTGCACTCTGTCAGGTGCATGCCACCTCTTCAGATATGTTACTGACTGACTGCTGCTGCTGCTTAATGGAAGTCCAAGTCCTAGCTTGGATGGATGAAAAGGACCGGTCGGGGACGTCAGGAATCACCCCCAGCGGATCGGAGCACCGCCGATCGATCGACGTAGCAGCTAGCAGAGCGATCGAACGCGCAGCTCCCCCATGCAGGCGTGACACGTTATGGTGCTTGATTGATCCGATCCGTTTGGCTTTGCCCCCCTAGCAGCTAGGCGAGAGCTTATTCTGAATAGCCACGCCCACGCACATGCCCTCCTACGAACAGAGGGCCAATAATTCTCTTCTCCGGGGAGATAGATAATAGACGCGTCGGGGCATGCAGCATCCCACCTGGTCCATGTTCGTGGACCAGCGGCCGCGAGGGCGATCCCGATCGGGTCGTGCCCCGATCGCCTGTTTCAGGCAACCTCCCTCGCGTCCGTCCGTCCCAGGCCCAGCCGGCAGAGATCGGCAACGGGAACAGACACGATAAGGCATGGGCCGTCGCCCGTCCCACGCAGCGTGCACTAGCTAGCGGCCTAGCGCTAATAACACCACGCGCCCTCGCTGAGAGGCTGTCAGTGGTGGTGGCGGATCCGGAGTTTTTAACCTGGGTATTCAAAATGTAATATAAAAGGATGTCATATTTTTTTTACAACCTCAACTCCTAAAATGTAAAAGCATTTTTGTATAGTTTTTTTTGCCTTTTTATCGTCTAATAAACCCATCCTGCATCCTTTCATCCGGATATATGATGCAAGCTCCATTTGACAACCAAACGCACACTTTACTGTTCTCTTTGCCCGGTGCAAACGAGCAGGCTGTACGAGTATGATCCGACTTCTTATCCAATGATATTAAAAAATGTATATAATAATCCTGGGCGAATATCTGTCCCTAGTTGTTGGCGCGGCCTTTGCCGGACTATCCGGTAGCAGTCACTAGTCAGTGGGGCCTGCAGTGCAGCCGTCGTGCGACGTACATGAGCAGCATGTCAGGTAAGCATGAGGTGCATGCAGCTCAAGTTACGTGTAGTGGTATCCGGGACCGGGGGGCTTCAGCAAGCTTCATGGACTCGGCTGGCCGGTGGTGGCCGAGAGGTCAAGCAGAAAAGGGATGGCGTGCGACGTGCTCATCGAGCGGCAACACACAGCTAGCCTGTGGTCTGTGACCCAACCCAACTACCGCCTGCGCCCTGCGCCATGCATGCATATCGCTACTTGTGTGGTGCCTCTCGCTGCCCTGCCGCCGCGCGCGCGGGCCGCGGCTACAGCCTTCAGGGGATGGCGAGGCGGAGCGGACGGGCTTGGACGAGGACGGTGTGGTGTGCCCAGCCCAGTGGCCGCCAGCTCCCGGGACGCGGACGCGGTACGCCGTACGCGCCGTGCCAGGTCTGCTGGCACTGGCAGCACTCCGCAGTCCGCACTACCGCTGCTGAGCCGTCGCCCGTCGCAGTGCAGCCGGCCACTCCACTCTCACCTCTACTCCTAGGTAGGAGTACGTACGTACGTCAAAAGCGGCATGCGGCCGGTGCACCGTGGACACCCGTCACCCGCCCGTCCGTCATGAGAGCGTACAGACTACGTAAGCCGACGTGTACTGCAGCAGGAGCAAGACACGTGGCGTGTTCGTCCGGGCCCGTCTACTTTGCGACCTGCACGTACCTGTACGCGTAGGAGTACGTGCGTATCCCGCTCTGAAACGTACGAGACGAACAATTGGGCGTGCTTCCCTAGGCGTACGTGGAGGGGCTGGGGTCCCTGTACATGTAGCCAACCTGTTTAACACGTGTTGCATTGATATATTCCCTTGGTACATACTATATGTGCGCATATTCAGGCTAGATGACTGTACAGGTATTCTGTAGGCTTTGGTGCTCTTACTTTGAACATGTGGTATACTTTTTTTCTTCTAAAGGGATGGGGGAATTATATTGAAAATCTGGCAACGTACATCTTCAAATTATATATAAAAATTTGGAATAAAAAATAACATTCTATCAGTCATTCTATCGTCTGCTTTGATCGATTATCGTGGGTGTTGTACATTAGTACATGAACAAAGTACATTGAACGTCGAAATCAAAGTACAGTCTTTACGAACCAGCCAACCAACCTTAAAATAGGTTTGGAAAATCTAGACACCGCGATAAACAGCATGAAATGGATGAACTTGTTGTAGAGGTGATAAAACTCGATTTGGGTTGAGATCATAAACACAGACAGGCTTGTTGTAGCATACCTGAGATCAGTAGCTCGCTGGAAATAATCAAATATTTTGCGTGAAACTTGAACAATGGTCCTACTGATGGATGGAGATCACCAAGGAGAATAGAAGGCCGTCTTGATTTGGAATTTTTTTTCAAGTAAGAAAAGGAAAATATATAATCCCTCTGTACTGGTAATTCAAGTCGTTTTGGACAGCGACACGGTCTCCAAATCATAACTTTGACTTCTTTTTTATAAAAATATTTATTGAAAAGTGGTATATGTATATTTCTATAAAGGTACTTTTCAAGACAAATCTATATGTAGTTTTCACATTTCGAAACTCAACCACTTAAAAGTTATTCATGATTTATATTCCCAATATTTTATCAAGTCTTGTCCGGGGAGTAGTAAAAAGGAAAACTAGCTACCAGCGGCTATTTGCGTGAGCATCTTGCTAGTCAAAATTACTGCTAAATCCATCATGCGTGACGAGCAAACGGAGGAAGATAAACGCAGATACGCCATTAGGTGAGAGAGAAACACTAGTGCTGGATGAAATAATCTTGCAGCTACTAGCTGGTGGTCAATTACATTACCAGATTACCAATGACTTCTCTACTACACTAGAAATACATCATCAGGGACCGATCGAGGGGACAACTAACTAGCTAGTGGGTAGTAATAATAAACAACACGTGATCAGGGTACGTAGCTTAGGAATACGACTAGTAGGAATACGTGGCTAGGAGCAGAATACATGTAGCAGGACAGACAACCAAGCCGCTGCAAGCTAGGACTAGGAGCAGAACGCACACCCACAAAAACACACAAGTCTTTCCGTGCGTTTTGCTCGGCGGTGCCCCCGTTTTTGCGGTCGAACTTGCTTGTTGCATGCCTAGGCTAGCTAAGGAGAAAAATACATATATATCATCGCATGGATGGGTAGCTAGATATAGCCATATAGGTGGTGTTGGCCGGCAGGCGAAGGGTGGAGCGAGAGCCACTGAGCCAGGGATCGGGCGATCGATCAGCGGGCGATCTCGGCCAGGAGCGAGGCGTTGTAGCCGACCTGTTCGATCTCCCAACACAGCTTGGGCGTCGCCGGGTCCTCGTCCTGCACCACCTCGTACTCCTGCATGTACATTTTTTGTTCCCACGGACGGTCAGAAACGCATCATCGTGCATGAACGTGCATATCCCCAGTTCCCCACACATATGGCCCCGTTTAGTTTCCAAAAACATCCAAAAAAAAATTTGGACAGTACCTGTCACATCGAAGCTTTGCCCGCATGTATGGAGCATTAAATATAGATAAAAAAATAACTAATTATACAGTTTATCTGTAAATGTCAAGACAAATCTTTTGAGCCTAGTTAGTCTATAGTTGGACAAATTTTGTCAAATAATAACGAAAGTGCTACATGAATTTTTTTCTCAAAAAAATTCGGATCTAAACAAGGCCATAATAAACTGCTGGCTACACCTGGCACCCTTGGTTTCAGTAGGGCAGACCCATGTACACACACCAAACTTATTACGAGTAGTACTACTATCTTTGTATATAATACTATAATAGTATTATTCTACTATAGATATATACCGGGCGGTCCTTGCTTAAGACTGTTTCAATTCAGCTGTACTGCCTCTCTCTACCACAGAGAATCTGGACGCTTTTGGGAGCGTGCATGCGTGGAAATCAAAGGAACCGATGCCGTTGCGCACAGGGAAGCCGAGCGTGAATGTGACACTGCCGCCTGCCTGCCTGCCCGCCTCCGCCTGTGGCTAGCTGTTTGGATGACGACCAGACAAAAAAGAGGTCGTGCGTGCGTGCGTGCACGCGTACGTGTACGTGCCAGGCGCCCAGGCCTGACCAAGTCATCATCCATCAAGGACGAGGACGACCACCAGCGAGTCCCGGGGCGGCACCGCGGCAGGCGAGGAGGCGCGCACGGGCGCTGCCACCACGCACGCACGCATGCACCCACCGGGCACCGGCTGCCTTGGACCAACCAGGAGGCCGCCAGGACCGCGGCCGGCCGGCCAAGCGGCTTTTTTGGATGATAATGACTCCATGGCTGATGCGCAGTGCGCGTGCGTAGCGTAGGCCGGGACCCGGGTCCCGGGAGAGGCAGCGTCCAAGCGGACGGACGCACGGGTCACTCGTCACTGTAGCAAGTGTTTACCTCGAGCTTCTGGACGAGTTCCCTGGCGTCGGGGGCGCTGACGAAGATGTGGCGCTGGGAGGGCTTGATGAAGCCGTCGTCCACCGCCTTGTCGATGAACGCCAGGAGGAAGTCGTAGTACCCGTCCACGTTCAGCAGGCCCACCTGCGCCACATACAGACACAGTAGTGGGATCGAGTAGGAGTTGTCAGTGCATGTGTCCGATCCGATGCTACAGTAGTGCAGGTTGCCCTTGGCGTGCAGAGGCATGCAGTGTGCAGTTGCATTGCTCACCGGCTTGCTGTGGATGCCGAGCTGCGCCCACGCGATCACCTCCAGGAGCTCGTCCAGCGTCCCGTACCCGCCTGCAAGAATTAACCCATGGCTCGGCTCAATGATGCTGGTAGCTAGCGTGCAGGCGCGGTCGAGAGACTGAGGGTGATCGAACAGGCAGGCAGGGCAGGTGTACCCGGGAGCGCGATGAAGGCGTCGGAGTTGCGCGCCATCTCCGCCTTGCGCTGGTGCATCCCGGCCACGGCCCGCACCTCGCCCACCGTCTCCCCGGTGATCTGCAGGCGCGCACGCGGCCACAGTTAGACAGAGATGAGCTGCGGCCTGCGGGGCGGGCCAAGAACCTGCTGCGTCTCACCTCCTTGCCCATGAGAGTGGTCGGTATGACGCTGCAGCAGCGAAAACAAAGCAGTCAGTCAGCTGGATGATCGAGACAGAGAAATTTGGAGGCGGTGAACGGCCGGACAAGAGAGGCGACTGACCCAATGACATGGCCGCCGCCCTTGTGCACGGCCTCGGAGACCTCCCCCATGAGCCCCAGGCTGCCCCCTCCGTACACCAAATCCACCTTCCTCGCCACCTGTGCAAGTGCAACGACGATGTTCAGTTCACCGACGGTCGGGTCGACGAACCAAACAGAACACCACCATGCCATGCAGATGCAGCAGGGGTGCGGGTGCTCCGTGCTCACTCACCAGCTCCTTGCCGAGCTCGACGGCGGCGTCCCGGTAGCTGCTCCGCTTGCCGGAGCTGCTCCCGCAGAACACGCACACCCGCCTGAACCTGCTGCCGGAGTCGGACCCTTTGCCCGCGCCGCCGTTCTCGGCCGCCGCCCCTCCTTCCATCGTCGGCCTTGATGGCTTGCTAGCACGTAGCACCTAGCAGAAAGAAACAAGAAGCTGCTGCTGCGTCTGCGTGTGGGCGTTGGTGCTGTGGCCGATCGATTGGCCGGCGCGCGGATATAAAAGGCGCGCGCTTTTTGGGCCGGGGCCGCCGGGCCGGCTGGGGCCCCGCGGAAACAGGAGTTTTGTGATGGATCCACCGAGGTTTCAGAGGCGAGGCCGGGACTGATTCGCGCTGCGCCTGCGGGTATCGGTACCACTACTGCACGGTAGCTAGGGTTAAGCCGCTATTGATTAGCGGCCATGTGCCGGGAGTAATTGTAATCCCCTCTCGTCTCGTCCGATCGGAAGCCTTGCTCTAGCGTGGTGCGGGCTGCTGATCAGTCGTGGTGCCACTGCCAGTGCCAGCTGATATAGCTTTTGAATTTTCCTTTCTCCGGTCAAAGAGAAGAAAAAAAAACGACGTGTAAGTCTCTCGTCTCCCTTCCAGCGCTGTAGATTTGCGTGCGTCCTGTGGAGACTATTGGCTAACGATGTCCATCCAATCGCGCAAGGAAGCCGCGACGACCTGCGTGCTGTGCTGCTCTGTGGACGAGAGCTCATACTCGGTCATCCTTCTCGCTCTGAAAAGGACGGGACCTGGAAATTGGCCCGGGCTGTTTTCCATTTTACACACATTTTTCAGGTGATAGTAGTACTAGATTGATAGACTAGTGTTTGAGAGGTTGTAGTGCTACCAG
This sequence comes from Saccharum hybrid cultivar R570, assembly GCA_038087645.1. Lineage (NCBI taxonomy): Eukaryota > Viridiplantae > Streptophyta > Magnoliopsida > Poales > Poaceae > Saccharum > Saccharum hybrid cultivar. Next base: position 6,414,287 of record JAQSUU010000366.1, on the reverse strand, counting down.
GGTATTATAGTAATACAAAAAGGAAGAATAGACTCATGAGACGAGTATCATTTCCAGTGCCTTATCTGATACAGATAGTAAGTATGTGGCCCACAGGCCTCAAAGCACTCCGACAGGTTCAGATACATACAGAAGCTGAATCTGCCAAATGTTTGGATCAGACTAAAATTCTCCTCCTCTTCTTTTGGCTTCAATTCGCGCGGTGGTCTGGTGGATGAGAGGACCAACTTGTTGTTGCCTTTGATAGTGCCGGCAAGCACGCATGTCGATCATTAGTGAGTCAGTGGAACCTCGCTCGGTGTCGACACGACACTCCAGCCAATGCAACTCACCCGTCTCACTCAGGCTCAGCTGCCTTGCAGCTGCACACGGCAGTCGCTACCAAAACTCACGACGTCAGACTGTAACCAACAAACACGTTTTATCCTCTCCTGATCCACAGAGGAGACGAGAGAACCTGGCCGGCCTTGGAAACTGCAATCATACTCCGTATGCACGACACATCTCTCCGCTGCCCTCTCTTCTCTTCCCGGTCGGGATCCCGGACCTCTCCGATCCCCCTGCCGGGATTCAAACGATAGTCTCGCGTACCTACGCATGCAGTACGCACACATGAGTGTCACACCAACTTTGCAGACCACACATACCGCGCGCTAGTCTGCTGCTGCTGCTACTACCCTCCCGTTTCGTCAATCAATTGATAGGGGCCGGGATTAATGATCATGCTGCCGTTGGCCCGTTGCTGCTGCTCCTCCGCTTTGCTGCCTGCCGATGTTAATTCACTGTACCAACGCACTACTACGCCCTCTAGTCTAGTACTACCCTCTAAGGCTAATCCCATGTACTCCGTAGGAATATGTGTAGTACTATTCCAGTTCGAGCCCTGCAGCTAATGCACTGTTAAATGCATGCATGTAATGGCAGATTGGCAGCAGTAGCTTAATTGTGTAGTACATGTTAGAACTTTAGGACCGTATAACAGTAGATCAGCGGGGTAGAGCTATACATTTCGGTTATAAACATCAAGATCCTAGTGTAAGAACTAACGGATCCGAGAGGTAGAGAGAGAGGAGATTGAGGTGGTGCAAACCATCTGAGGGAATGGGTGCGGTGGAGTTCGATCCGGTCGCCATCATGAACGTTGATGGTGGCTGCGCACGGGCAGCGACGTTCGGGGAAGGGAAGGTCGGTGCAGTGAAGATCGTTGACGGCGGCGGTGCTTCCCGTCGCTCACAGCGCGACCCTCGAGATCGGTTAGGGCTGTAGGTGGGGAAAGGCGGCTCAGGTGAACCTCGTGACTCGAGCCCCGGCTCCCCACCTCCTTTATATAGCGCTGCGCGACGGGGGCCCACCAGCCATTGTTGGGCTGGACGCCCCCGATCAGGGCGCGGATCAAAGGCCTAATGAGCCGTTGGGCTCATTAGAGGAGAGATCAACCTAACATTCTCCCCCTTGATCTCACTTATACTTTAACCTTTCATCTTTGACTTCAATGCTTTTAACTTTACTCGTTGTAGGGTCGAGATGGCGGACTAGAGGGGGGGTGAATAGTCCTTTCTAAAAATAATCGCGTCGGCAAACCGAAACAAATGCGGAATTAAAACTATCGGTCTAGCCAAGACTACACCCCTCTATCTAAGTTCACAAGCACCTCACAAAGATCCTAATTATGTAACTAAGGTGCTTTCCTTAGTAAGAGCTCTCCTAAACAATTCTAGAGCAAGGTCACAGAAACCTATGCACTAGTACTTTAGCAAAGCCGGGGAGCTCCTACACAATTCTAGTAAGCAAAAGCACGAAGCCACCTATGCTCACTAGCAATGCTCAATAGCAAGGCAACTAATGCCAAACTAGAGAGCGCAAATTACTTAGCTACACAAACTAAGCAATATGACTAACAAGGTTACACAAACCAAATTAGCCACGTAACGGGAGCTACTTCTATGCTACACAAGCAAGAAGGTAACTAGCTAACTACACAAGCAAACTAGTTACAAGGGCAACTACACAAGCACAAGTATATGAATGTAAATACAAGCTTGTGAATCGAAAGCAAACCACCGAGAAGATGTACACAATGTTGACACGGTGGTTTTTCACCGAGGTTCACTTGGTTGCCACCAAGCTAGTCCCCGTTGTGGCGATACACCCACTTGATGGATCACGAGCTAATTGACTATCAAGAGTCAAACCCTCAGCGGGTGCCACACATCCACTCTCAAGATGGGGATCCTCCAAGCCACGAGCTTTACTAGAGTTGCTCTTCACGATCCCCGCGGGGTGAGCACAATCCCCCTCACAAATCCTCCTCCGGAGCCACGCACAATCTCCACGCGTGCTTCAACGGAGTCGCAAGCCACCAAGCCGTCTAGGAGGTGGCAACCTCCAAGAGTAACAAGCACCACCGGCTTGCAACACGATCACCTAGTGCCACTCGATGCAATCCTCTCGATGCAACGCACTAGAATCGCTCTCTCACTCGATCCGATGAACACTATCAAGCATGAGTGAGTTAGAGGGCTTCCAAGCACTACCACATAAGCCACCAAGGCCAAAGTGTGCTCAGCTTCCCGGCCATGGCCGCCCAATGGGCTATTTATAAGCCCCTCCACGAAAATAGCCGTTGTACCCCTTCACCGGGCACAACACGCGTTGACCGGACGCTCCGGTCAGGGTGACCGGACGCGTCCGGTCACTACACGACAACCGTAAACAGTGCGCGTCAGAACTAGCCGTTGCCCTGACCGGACGCGCTCAACCGAGTGACCGGACGCGACAGTGCTCGCGTCCGGTCGCGTTCCAGTACGCTCCCGTTGAGACCAGACGCGTCCGATCGTACGTGACCGGACGCGACAGTGCCAGCGTTCGGTCGCGTTCCAGTAAGCTCCAGGTGCGACCGGACACGTCCGATCGCACGTGACCGGACGCGCCCCGCGTCCGATCGTCACTCCGCTTCGCTCTGCCTCTCTGGACGCTTGATCGGACGCTCCGGTCCCGTGAAGGACCGGACGCGCTGGTCGCGCGCTTTTCTTTTACGCCCAGTTGAACTGACCGGACGCGCTGGTCAGGCCAGACCAGCGTCCGGTCACAAACCCTAGTGCCGCGTCGCGGTGAACTGACCGGACGCGTCCGGTCATACCGAGACCGCGTCCGGTGCAGCGTCCGGTCACCACAGTGACCGCCGTTCGCCTCCGTTTCTTTTCCAACTTTCGGCGTAGTAGAAAATAGGCGTTTCACTTCTCCAAAAAGCGCCGAATCCCGCCTCGCAAGCTCGGCGGGAGGGAGAGAGGAACCCAAACCCCTCTCTACCGCTTAAACTCCACCGCCTTCGCAAAAAGTGCTAACGCCACCAAGTGTACACCACCATGTGCATGTGTGTTAACATTTCACAAACATTTTCCAAGGCGTTATCCACTCAACTTGCCACGCCACTTGATCCTAGCAACGATGCAAAGTTATATCGCTCAAGTGGCACTAGATGACCGATATGCAAACAAGTTTGCCCCTCTTGATAGTACGGCCATCTATCCTAAACCCGGTCATCAACTTCTCTACACACCTATGACCAGTGAAATGGAAATGCCCTAGGTTATACCTTTGCCTTGCGCATTCCACTCCATCTCCTCCGACAATGATGCAACACATGCACCAACCATATCACAAATAATATGATCCACTTCATATTATCATGTGACCTTGGTCCATCGATCTTGACCTCACTTGCTCTTCACCGTTGCGTCGGTCCATCGATGCTAAGTCTTGCTCAAGCTTCACCGCCTCACGGTCCATCGCTCCAAAGCCTCCGACTTGCCCTTCGCACTTACAACCGGTCCGTCGAGTCAAGCCTCATCTTGATCTTTGCTACCTTGGTCACATGACTCCATGTCATGTCTCATATGCAATGAGCTCCTCCATGACACCTTCACCTGTGGACTAATCCCTGTGTATCTCACATTAAACACAATTAGTCCACCTAAGGTTGTCACTCAATTACCAAAACCAAACAAGGACCTTCCACTCGTTCCATCACAGATAAGTGTATAGAGCATGTTTCATCGTCACGGTCAATCGCCGATAGATTTGACAGCTACAATGCATGTCTCTGATCGAAACTGTTACTTTAACTTTTGGGCCCTTTATTATAGTCCAGGAGTCATAGGCTTTCCCTTAAACCCATGTCGGCTACATGTTCTCTGAACACGTTGGGTGGTAAGCCTTTTGTAAGCGGATCCGCGAGCATCTTTTCAGTTCTTATATGTTCAAGATTTATAATTTGATCCCGGACTTTATCCTTCACAACATAATACTTTATGTCAATGTGTTTGGCAGCACCACTTGACCTATTGTTGTGAGCGTACTGTACTGCTGGATTATTATCGTAGTATAACTTTAGTGGCTTATGTATGCTGTCGACCACCTTCAAACCGGGTATGAACTTCTTTAGCCAGTTCACCTGCCCTGTTGCCTCATAACACGCTACAAACTCGGCATACATTATGGACGATGTAGTGACGGTTTGTTTTGAGCTTTTCCATGAAATTGCTCCTCCTGCGAGAGTGAACACATATCCTGACGTGGATTTTGTATCATCTCTCGCATAATCAGAATCCGAATACCCCACTATCTGGAGATAATCTGATTTTCTATACGTCAACATGAGGCCTTTCGTACCTTGCAAATATCGCAAGACTTTCTTTACCAGTTTCCAGTGTTCAATTCCTGGATTACTTTGAAATCTGCTAAGCAACCCGGTACCAAAAGCTAAGTCAGGGCGCGTGCACACTTGAGCATATTATAGGCTTCCGACAGCAGAAGCATATGGAACCACTTTTATTTGATCGAGCTCGTATTGGTTCCTTAGGCATTGAAAATCCCCATATCTGTCGCCCTTGACCATGGGTGCAGGTGAGGCACCACATTTATGCATACTAAATTTCTTTAAAACCTTTTCTATGTATGCCTTTTGTGATAGTCCTAATACCCCTTTACTTCTATCTCGGTGAATCTCTATGCCCAAAACAAAAGACGCTTCACCAAGATCTTTCATATCAAATTTTAAAGATAAAAACTTCTTTGTCTCCAGTAGTAGATGGACATCACTACTAGCAAGTAAGATATCATCTACGTACAGGATTAGGAAGATATACCTTCCATTCTTAAACTTTGCATAAACACAATTATCCTCAACATTTTCTTTAAACCTAAAATTCTTTATTGTTCTGTCAAACTTTAAATACCACTGTCTTGAAGCTTGCTTTAACCCATAAATCGTTTTCTTTAAGTGGCATCCCATTCGTTCTTTTCCTTCCATGACAAAACCTTTCGGTTGAGCCATGTAAACATTTTCCTCCAGATCCTCATTCAGGAATATCGTTTTTACATCCATCTGATGTAACTCTAAATCGTAGTGTGTCACTAATGCCATTATAATTCTGAAGGAATCTTTACATGAGACTGGAGAAAGCATCTCATTGTAATCAATCCCTTCTCTTTGTGTGAAACCTTTTGCCACAAGTCGCGCTTTAAACCTTTCAATATTCCCTTGGGAGTCACGTTTTGTCTTATAGACCCATTTACAGCCTACTGTCTTGGCTCCTTTAGGAATAGGTTGTAAGTCCCAAACTTTGTTGGTACTCATTGACTTTATTTCATCTTCTATGGACTCAAGCCACTTGGATGAATTATCGCTTCTCATGGCTTCTTCAAATGAAGTGGGATCACCCTCCATTTGAAATTCTTCAGTGTTATACACCTCATAATCATCATGTATAGCTGATCTTCTAACTCTTTGGGACCTTCTCGGGACCTCCACATTTGGCACATCTTCAGTTTGGGGCTGTTGTTGCTCCCCCTCATCTGTGGCATCAGTTTGTATAGGTTCCTGAAGGACAGGTTCCTCATCATTATTTACTGTCACCACAGGAGAACTGACAACAGGTGTTGGCACTACAGTATCTGACACTGTTGGTGCAACTAGAACAGGTAGTTCAAAGAATGGTTCCTGAATCATCGGAGTGGGCACACATACCCGCTTCTCCTCAAGAACAATTTTTCGAGCCAGCATGCTCCCCCTTATCATTTCATCCTCTAAGACAACAGCGTGTCTCGTTTCTATAAATTTTGTGTATCTGTCTGAACAGTAGAAACGAAAACCTTTTGACTTTTCAGGATAGCCAATAAAATGGCAGCTAACTATTTTGGGATCTAGCTTCCCAATATTTGGGTTAAACACTTTTGCCTCAGCAGGACTCCCCCACACACGTAAGTGTTTTAGTGAGGGTTCTCTTCCTGTCCACAACTCATATGATGTTTTGGGCACTGCTTTACTTGGTACTCTATTTAGAATATGAATGGCGGTTTTTAACGCCTCCATTCATAGACTCAATGGCAAGTCAGAGTAACTCATCATACTACGCACCATATCCATTAAGGTACGGTTACGCCTCTCAGCTACTCCGTTCTGCTGAGGTTCGCCCGGTGTAGAATACTGGACTACTATGCCATTCTCCTGTAGAAACCTTACAAAGGGTCCAGGAACTTGGCCATATGGGGTATGCCGACCGTAGTACTCCCCACCACGATCGGACCGGACCACTTTAATCTTTAAATTATGCTGATTTTCAACTTCAGCCTTAAATATTTTAAATTTATCCAACGCTTTATTTCTTTCTTTAATTGGATAAATATAACCATAACGGGAGTAGTCATCTGTGAATGTTATGAACGAGTCAAAACCATCCACACTTTTCACAGAAAAAGGACCACAGATGTCTGTGTGAATTATCTGTAGAATTCCTATGCTTCGTTTAACATCCTTTTTAATTTGCTTTATGTATTTTCCTTTAATACATTCTCTGCACTGTTCAAAATATGAGAACTCTAATGGAGGAAGAATATCATTCTTAACTAGTCTCTCTATTCTCCCCCTAGAAATATGGCCTAAACGACAGTGCCATAATTTCGACGACGCATCTTGAGTTCTCTTTTGTTTTCTATTCGCGTTCACAAACGAGAATACGTTATCATTCGCATCACATACGGAATTCACATTTTCACGAAGTGATAACAAATAAAAATCTTGCTTTTGAAAAGCAAGGCCAACACACTCATTATTACATAATATTTCACATTTGCCATCTCCAAAATGGCAATCAAATCCATCGTTGTCCAAACATGACACACTAATCAAGTTTCTTTGTAATGACGGAACAAATAAAACATCTTTTAACAAAAGAATGAATCCATCAGCAAGCTCTAAGGAGACATCACCAACAGCTTCGACGTCTGCTTGGACTCCATTTGCGACTTTAACGTGCCTTTCGCTTCTTTGCGTAGTTCTCGTCGAACGGAATCCCTGTAAAGAATTTGCAACATGAACAGTTGCTCCTGAGTCAATCCACCAAGTAGATTTCGAATACTGTACATACAGGGATTCATTTATAAACGTAATCATGTTCTCACCTTGCTTTGCCATGATCATCTTTAGGAAATCGGGACAATCTTTCTTGTAATGTACCGTCTTCTTGCAGTGAAGACACTGATCTTTGTTCACTGTAAATTTGTTCTGCTGAGGCTGATGCTGTATGGGAGCTTTGCCCTTTGGCTTTGAGGGAGAGTTGGCATTCGCATTGAAATTCTTTCTTTTATTGTCTTTAACAAAATTGAGAGTACCACCATTGGCGGCTTTTATTCTCTCTTCCTCTTGTGCACATATCGCCATACAACGTTCTAAATCCCATTTCTCGGGCTGAATGTTGTAGTTGACAACGAAAGTGTCAAACTCTTTTGGTAAAGAAGCAAAAATCAGATGAACAAGAAACTCTTCTGTAAGAGCCAGATCCATTGATTTTAACTTGTTGTTCAAATGATTCATCTTTGATATGTGCTCTCTAATGTCATTGTCATGTACACCTCCAGTGCATTTTTCTGTTACCAGCTGCTTTATCAGCTGAGTAGCATATGTCTTTGAAGAGCCATAGAACTGACTCTTTATCCTTTTCAAGTATTCTGTGACAGTGTCACACTCTTGGATTGAGCCCATTATGGTAGGCTCAATTGTGTTATTTATGACAGCAACACACTTTTTTTGGCATTGACCCACTTTTGCTTTTGTAGGTCATATGCCATCTGTATGGGAGCATGGTCCCTCTCTTTTTTCTGCCATTCAGCATCAGACTCATTGGCCTCCCTCACCGGTGCCACAGGTTCACTGGGGCATGGTGTGGTGACCACCCAGTCCACCTCAGCCAAAACAAAGGCGAGGTCAATTTTCTTTTTCTATTCGTTGTAGTTGTCACCTTTGAGGGGTGAGATATCTTTGATAAACCGCATCAAAGAGTAACCTCCTGAAAATATAAGTCATATAAAGTGAGAACATAATTATAACATGAATAATTGCATGCTTTAATTTCAATGTTGGTCAAAATTAAAACATACAAAAAATCATCTTTTTTACACTAATTCTAGATCACCGTTGGACAGAAATAGAATTAATGCATGATAAAATCATAATAACATCATAATACTGCTATTAATCAACGTTGGTCAGAATAATAACAATATTATAATCAGTTCAAAATTTATCTATTTTTCAAAATTAAATTCTCCCGTTGATTCGAATTTAAAATGAAATAATAACATCAAGTACGCAGCGGAAAAACTTTTAATATTCTCATATTATTTTCCAGAAGCACTTTAATTACTCTACTGTTGTCTAAACAAATAATATCGTTGGATAAAATTTGCCTAGAAATTTGCATCAAATTTGAATCGAAATTGATCAAAAATATGCAGCAATATTTGTTTCTGGAAAATAATAAAGAAAAAATCGAATGGATTTCTATTTCAGGCCATTTCGGCCTAGCCGGGCAGCAGCCCATGGGCCCGTGGCTTTTACCGCGCGCCATCGGCCCGCGAGTTTCAGCCCAGCAGCGCGCCTCCTTTTCTCAGCGTAGCTGAATAAGGCGCGGCCCAATCCAACAGTCGCTTAGTTGGCCCAATAGCGCGCGCACGCGGCTTCACTTGCCTTGGGCCGGCTTGGCCCACGTTGGCCCGACTCGAGCGCAGCGGCTCCCCACGCCCAGACCGCAACCTGGGCCTGGGCCGGGAATCCGGCCTCCCGCTTTGGCGCGCCTGGGCCGAAAGTCAGCCCGATCTGGCTACGGCTGATCTGAGCCGTCAACCGCGATCCGACGGCTGGGAGACAATTTCGGCGGAACAAAACCCATCAGCCGCACCCGAGAACCCTAACTCCGGTCATTTCATTTCTCCTCCCCTTCTCTCTCTCCAGTTGCAGTGGAGCGGCGGCCGCCATGGAGACCACGAGCCGCCGGAGAAGAGGGTTGCGGCGCCGCCGCTGGGCCCCTTGCCGGCGCGCGAGCTCGCCCTAGGCGGAGCTCGCCGCCATCAAGCGGCCTTGCGGCGGTGCCCTCTGCCGGCCAAGCCGAGCCTCTATCCACGCGCCGGGAATGCTGACGACGGTGCTTCTATCCCACCTGCCGGCGGTGACGACGGCGGGAAGAGCCCAGGTAGGGTTTTCCGGGTCCGTCCTTATCTTTCTAGGGTTAGGGTTTCAATGTTGAATCTCCACTTCTTCTTTCCCACACGGCATCCTTGTGGCCGCAGGTGGTGACGCAGGTAGGGCCGACGGTAGGTCAGCACATTTGCGTCCTTTTATTTTGTTAGGATTAGGGTTCCAGTGGAGATTTCTTTTCGATTTGAATCGGTGTTTCTTTTCTTCTTTCTTTTCAATCCTCTATCCCGATCTAGATCTACAGCTAGATTAGGCGTCTGATACCAATGTTAGAACTTTAGGACCGTATAACAGTAGATCAGCGGGGTAGAGCTGTACATTTCGGTTATAAACATCAAGATCCTAGTGTAAGAACTAACGGATCCGAGAGGTAGAGAGAGAGGAGATTGAGGTGGTGCAAACCATCTGAGGGAATGGGTGCGGTGGAGTTCGATCCGGTCGCCATCACGAACGTTGATGGTGGCTGCGCACGGGCAGCGATGTTCGGGGAAGGGAAGGTCGGTGCAGTGAAGATCGTTGACGGCGGCGGTGCTTCCCGTCGCTCACAGCGCGACCCTCGAGATCGGTTAGGGTTGTAGGTGGGGAAAGGCGGCTCAGGTGAACCTCGTGACTCGAGCCCCGGCTCCCCACCTCCTTTATATAGCGCTGCACGACGGGGGCCCACCAGCCATTGTTGGGCTGGACGCCCCCGATCAGGGCGCGGATCAAAGGCCTAATGAGCCGCCGGGGCTATTATAAGCAGGGAGCAGCCGATCGAGCTACTTTCAGTGAAGTGGGCGAGTGAAAGTTACAAGTTGTTTGGGTTGAGGAGTTAAAGTTTAATAAATACTGTAGCACTTTCGTTTTATTTGACAAAAAGTTTTTAATTTTGGACTAATTAGGCTTAATAGATTCGTCTCGTAAATTACTCTTAATCTGTGTCAACATGCATGCAATTAGTCTACATTTAGTACTCTATACATTTGAGAGAACATTGATGTGACGGGAGTTAAACTTTAACACATTGAAACTAAACAAGGCCTTACACTCCACTGCTACACCACCTCGCTACAAGCAACAGCTAGCTGTGTCTGTGTCTGTATGTGCAGGTGCAGTTATTTACATGTTCGCTACACATCCGGCTGGCGGCGGCTGCTGCTGCTGCTAGTACAGTTATATGTGAGGAGGAGTTACAGCCAGCCATGCTGCGGCGGCTGTAAATAATGCGTAGTACCAGTGTAGATGTTGTCCAATACGGATCTGGAAACCTTTTATAATAATACAAAACAGATCTCGGATTTAAATTTCTATTCGGATATTTACTCAATCAACTTAAAATGCATATTGTAAAAATTTAACATACATTAATAAATTTTACTACTAAGTACATCGTTAACCAAAGCGAACTAAATGAAAGTACACTTCTAATAATCTAAAGAGAACTAAATAAATTTATATAAAATAATTTACATCAATAAATAAATTTTCCTCAATTTAGAAAAATACTAAAATTAATTTAATCTTTATGTATCACTAATAATTTTAAATGAATACTAAAAACTATTTATAAATATACTATTAAATGGGTTCAGTGCATTATTAGTAATAATAATAATAAAATTAATAATTGGTCACTCGTTATGAAGAGAAAACTTTTAAGTAAGTTCATGGTATCTTGTTTTCTTTGCGGATACGGATATTGTCGGATATTGTCGAATACGGATCTGGAATCGGATTGAGAGAAACACCGAAAAACGAATTCAGATATATCCATTTAGTATCCATATTAGAAACGGATACAAATACGGATATTAATATTACAAACTTTAGCAGACATGGATATAAGATAATTTGTATATTTATTTCCATTTTCCATCCCTAGAACAGGGCTGGGGTTTACACTCGATCAGCTGTACTGCCACTGCTGCTCTGTTGGACTACTGCTCCCAGCTTGATTTGGGTGCCCCACCCCTCTTCTACGATCGGCCAATACTTTCCTCTCCCCCGCCGCTCGATCATCTCATATATATGGAGACTCGAATGATTGTTCGGCTGATGATTTCTGCGGCTGATAAGCCGACCGATGCTGTTTTATTGTGAAAGAAAAATACTGTACCATGGCCGAAAAAGCTTAAGCGAACAAAGCATCAAAAGTGCCATTCCCTCGCTCCCAGCTGCCGGCCACTGTAAACTTTTTATTTTCACTGTTGTTCTGCAGGAGTATTGCCTATACCAGTAAATTATACGTGCAGTGTTGTTTTATGGCGCCTTGATGACGTGGCGCCAAAGGTTATTAGGGCACTCCCAATGCAGAAATCGTCATAGTTTCTATAGATATTAATTATACTGCTACCTAAGCGTTTTTGCTGATGTGGCAAGGTAGTTATTGAAGAGAGAGCAAAAATCATAGAAACCAGGTCTAAATTAGAAACTATGTCTACACGAGAACCAAGACACGAAGGAATGTGATTGGTAGAGAATGAAGAGAGAAGTATGTGATTGGATAAAAAATTATTCTGCAGAAAGTATATATTAGGACTATGGTTTCTATATATATAGTGCCTATAAAAAATTAAAAGGTATAGAAACTATGAGTAGTTTTTTTTAGCATTGACACTGCCCTTGCCACGGCGCACGTACACGTCCATTCAATTTTGCTGTAGCATGATCATGCAGCTACCTGCGGCCTGCACTGCACTCCACACGTACAGTTACAAACTTACAGTGGTGTGCTGGCAGAACACTAGAACAGTAATACTCCGTAGCAGGTTGAGACGTGAGCAGTGACAGTAGTCTGAGCTGCTAGAGCATGCATGCATCGTCGTCGGCACAGATCGAGGCTGGTCCTAAGAAAGCATCGTCCGGGCGATCGATCATCAGTCCATCCAATTCAAGCTTCACTTTGACTGGAACACTTCAGTACCATGGATGTGCAGATACAGTAGCATATATTCGCTTGCAGTTGCAGCTCCCTAATAATTTCAACTCAATCAACCGGGCTCACGGTGTGCACTGCAACTCCACACAGTTACAAACTTACAGTAGTGTTCCGGCAGGATAGTAATACTAGCAGTTTTTTTATATATATACTAGCAGGTTGAGAGGTGAGCAGTGAGCAGGTAGAGCATACATCGTCGTCGGCACAGATCGAGGCTAGTTCTCACAAAGTAGGGATGCATGCGGATGTGCAGATATCCGAAAGATCCGATATCCATATCCGTTTTAGTGTAAATCAAGTTGATATCCAAATTTGAGATATCTATTTGCATTAATACCCAACAACATCTGTATTCGTATTAGAATTTGAATTTGAATTAAAGCATGGTAAATAATGGTATCCGAATCCGTATCCGTCCGAATGCATACCTATCAGAAAGCATGGTCCGCCAGGCGATCGATCATCAGTTGATCTAATTCAGCTTCACTTTGACTGGAACACTTCAGTACCACGGCTATGCAGATACAGTAGCATATCTTCGCTTGCTGCTCCCTAATAATTTCAACTCAATTAACCGGGCTCATGGTGACCACCTTCCCCGTCAGATAATGTCAAATAAAAAGGTGCAGAATTAACTGATAGTAAAGCATTCTCTGAGCCGGTCAGATGCGTCCATTGGTCCCTGCAGTGCCAGTCTAAGTTTAAATAGCAACTGCTCTCGCTTCTACGACGTCCATCTCACAATTGTATGCAAAAATTCGAAATGGTAATTCTGAAAGAAAAATTTACCGTCCCAAGATCGATCCACGGATCGTCGCCGTTTTCCAATGCGTGAAATTATCAAATTGGCATGTCGAGATCGACCCATCAAAAGAAGTGGCGGATAAATGCATGCGTTCGTGATAATTGTTCCTATGCGCTCCTAGCCGAAGCATCGGTCGCGCTGTCACATGGTGCACAGCCCCCACCAGCGCTGCTCCAGATCCATCCCCACCCCGGCAGCCGGTGCGGAGGGCCGCCCCTACCTCCTTCCTCACCCAGGCGACCGGTGTGGTAGCGCCCGCCACCCGGCCCCTGCTTGTCCACCCGTGCAGCTGGCGCGGAGGGCCGACCCTGCCTCCTTCCCCAATCGGCGATCGGCGCGGCACTCCCGGCCCCTGCTTCCCTAGACGCGCACGATGGCGGCGCACCCCTGCTCCTTGCCGACCCCAGCGCGGTAGCGACCTGACGATCGGTTATTCAATCGTATTCAGGTCCTAGGTAACCAAATCCAATACCATTCGTGGTCTGGTCTATGGCAATGCTGAAATCATCGTGGAAGTCGTCAATTAGATCGAGGCAGTGGTGCAGCTCTGCAAGTGGCTGATGCAGACATGAGGTGCTCAGCATGGAGGCGCTCTTCTTGGATGGGGTTAGCATATGATTGCAACACGTAATTGAGTTGCTGGAAGGGTGATGTTCAGAGAGGGAGCAAGCATTTTACCCTTTACCCAAACAACATTTTTCGAGGGGCAAAAAAAATACAATAGTATTCTTGTGCACAAGTAATTAAGTCGGAAAGGTCTCAGAAGTGAATAAGTTTACTGAGCTGCCAAATAGGCCCTAAGATTCGAGACATCTCATCCCTTCAAAATTGGGGGTACCAACTCATCCCCTACTAACGCGGTCCGTCTTCCTCCGTACCTACAAGCCCAAGTCTTCTCCCTGCTTAAGTGGATTAGGAAAAACAGTGCTGAAAGCTATAGAAGTATGCAGTGTAGTCAAATTTTCAATTTCATCAATTCGGCTTGTAGAAACCAAAAGAGATAGAACAGTGGCAATAGGAAGTGTGGTAGTTGTAACAGCCCCAAACGAGCCAAGTGGGCCCAAATCGCGGAATGGCCGATACACTGTAGTCTGAGGCAGTGGGCCGGTACCGTAGACGGGGCTCCTGTACATCCAGACTCCGGGGGTACTGTAGTTCAGGACAATGTAGCTCAGAACACTGTAGCAGCCTGTTACTGTTTGTCAAATTGGACCGGGCCGAATTCTGTATACTGTAGCATCACGAAACACTGTGCACCCAAAAGTTCAGTAGCATACCCTGAGTCTGAGGATCGCCTGACCAGCTTAAATACCAAGGCTAGGGACGCGTAGTAACCTTCGGTTAACCGTTTTGAGCGAAGCGAGAACGAAAGCTCAAGCGGGTTGCTACGTAGGTGGGACCACTCCTCGGCAGAGTGAGCCTGGACCGTGTATGCCGGGACTGGATGTTACAGTAGTGACAGACCCTAAACTACTCCTTTTGGCTTCAATAGCCAAATTGGACAATTTCAGTTGGTTGCTTGTGCATATCCTTATTGCCCATCAACGAAGTTGAGCGGCATCCCAAATTGAGGTTGACTAGCAATCGATGCCGCTCCACTAGTAGATTCATCATGAGGTAAAGTAGTAGATCCAGTATCAATTTTCTTACCCTCCAACTTTGCAAATAAATTTCTAATCGATCTTATTGAGTCTCTCATCAATGCCATTTGTCATGGTTTTCAGAAACCAACAAGCATTGTTGCATATTGGTCCACTGTAGGGAGAGGGGTCAGAATTTCTCATGTTGGTTTTACCTCAAATGTAGATACCATAGAAGGAAGGTTGTTGAAGTTGATTTCCTTGACTTAGTGCGAGATGACAACTCGTCGATCCACTGAGAAGCATGCAAGGGCACACTCCAAATCAGCATCAGCTTGTGCCCCTCTCCTCCGGCATCTTAAAAATCTCCACAAAAAGTTGCTCAACAACCAAAGGTCTGACGATATTCTTGGGATTCATCGGATCTATCAAATCATCTTCTGCCTCAGATATTACAGCAAGTGATCTTCTTGATTTATTCCTCAGCAGAGTTGCCAAAAAGTGTGTGACGCTAGGAAGGTCCCACGTCTCGAGTGCTAGCACACACGGATAGCCGGACTTTCAACAAGCAACAAAGGCAGACAATGCCGGCCTAATAACTTTGAAGACAGGCAACTCTGCACGAAACACCCATGTATGCCTCGTGGGAGAAACCCATCAAGAAGATGTACTTGGAATTACCCTAGGGTCTGCAAGGACACCTAAAACACTCAGGAATATCATCGAGAGATACATATAACAGTAGGGTATATTAGGACAAGAAGAGATTAGGGTTTAGTGATACATAAAAAATAGGTTTCTTTTTTATCGATTAGATACAACGAACCGACCGTAATCCCCTGGTATCTATATAGGGTGTTGTTTTATCCCAGTAAAAACGTCATCAAGTTAAATTCCGCATGTTTTCAAGTTTTCCTCGAGAACTCGCGGCCAAATCCGATCTAGCTGGTTTCAAACTTGTTGTAACCAGCTTCCCTGTTTTGAGCCAGGATACAACGTTAAAGCAGGCCTAGGTACCGCGTTCTTATGCTTGCTTAGCCGGGGTGTATATCTCTCGAACTAAGGGGGTGTTTAGATCTGGTGACTAAAGTTTAGAAGGTGTCACGTGGGGTTATCGCATGGGGTGTTCAGATACTAATAAAAAATAAATTACAGAATCCGTCAGTAATCCGCGAGACAAATTTGTTAAGCCTAATTAATTCATCATTAGCACAGGTTACTGTAGCACCACATTGTCAAATCATGGACTAATTAGGCTTTAAAAATTCGTCTCGTAAAACAGTCTCAATCTGTGCATTTAGTTTCGTGATTAGTCTATATTTAATACTCTATGCATGTGTCAAATATCCGATGGGACAACGATTAAAGTTTAGGAGGTGAATCCAAACACATCCTAAAAGTAGCTGTCAACACATATCCACCGCTATGTAGGCCCGATTGATTGACCTGATTGATTCACACATGCATGACCAGTCAGTCATGCTTGAAGATAAATAAATAACGTACGTCTGCTGGGAAACAAGCGGCCTGTTCGTTTCGCTGGTTTATTATGCTGGAAGCACTGTTCGCTGATTTGTTGTGAGAGAAAAACACTGCTGAATGACTGCTGATTCTGCTGATAAGTCCAAACAAACAGGACGAAAGGCGCAGACCGGTGATAGCAGGACTACCAAAGGACGTTAATAAGGCGTGCCCAACTCTCCCTCCTTGCATGGGCATATATATAATACGTAATAACAACAATAATCCCTCAGCAGGGGATAAATCGAAGGCAGCCGAGGACCTTAGTCACTGTTCGAGACTGTTCGGCACTGTCTGCACTATTTACTGTTCATCACTGTTTGAACCGTACGTTTGTTTGGTTGCTGGCCGTTAGTTACTGCTCACTATTAACTGACGGGACTACTGTTCATCCGTGTTCCCGGCGCAGCGTAGCGCGCCTGCCATGCTAGTACATACATACGGCAAGCTCGTTAGCGCTTGCGTGCGCGTGATACAGGCGCGCGACGGCGACGCGCGCTTTCGTGCCGCCGCTACCCGCTATAGCATTAGCATAGCATGTGCCGCCCCGCCGGGCAATGCAGCTGCAAGATCGAACGCCGGCGGCCGACCGAGCCGTCAGGTGGATTAGGCCCGGATCATGTTCCCCGTCGGAAAATATAAATCTATTCCGACATGCGCCTCTGCGTCGACCCATCCATCCCGTCCCGGTGCGCCAGGTTGTTGTGACCTAATAACGTTGCTTTCCGGCCTCGTGCGTGCGTGCGAAAAAAAAAATGAGAATTCAATCAGCCCGGTACGTCGACCAGCTCCGATCCTTTTTCTTGTAAAGCCCAGGTTTTTCTGGATTGTTTAGTGCCTATATAGTCGTTCTGCAGGGAAATCAGGCGCTTCCAGGAGCCAGCACTGAAAATCGCTTTGGTTGGCTTTGCGTTGGCGGCGGCCGGCGGGTAACTGCGTCCGTCCGTGCGTGCATGCGAGGAAATTCTTGGCCATCGGGGGTGTGCTCGCCTACCGCTAGCTCGTTGTTCACCCGTGCGAGCAACCACCTCTTCCGGATTGGCTGCAGGGCTGAGTGGCGACAAGCCGACAGTAGGCCATGTCACGGCCTAGGGGGGCCTACAAGCTAGAAGGATGAGTGGAAGCTTCACTGCCGATTCGCTCCAATCATCACGCCCGCCCTCAGTTCACTGGAAACTCCACTGACGAGTGCCGAAGGAGGATAACCTTGCGCACGCGCCAAATGGCATCCGCCGCGATTTCGGCCCGCAGGCCGTATCGACCGAGGGGATTCAGCCCACGCGCGAGGAAGCGCGCGTCGCGGCGGCGCCTGGGCACGACGCTGTGGGCCGTGGCCCGGCCAGCACCACTTCGCGCGCGCTGGGCCGAGGCAGCGGGAGACGAAACTACTCCGTGGGGGCCCGGACCCTGAGGCCGGAACTGATGAATAGCCCACCCGCACAAAGCGACGGGACGTGGCTGGTAGGCGGACGGAGTCGTGTCCGGTGTCCCCCGCGCAGGTGCAGCAGCGCATGGTGCGTGGCGCCACCTTGGTCACGTGAAGGAACACGACGACGCGGCTGTACACGCCGACGGGGAAACCAACAGCGAAGCGCGCGCGGTGCTGCCTGCCTGACACGACACCGCGAGCGAGGCCAGCCCAGTTCCTGTCATCCTTCTCCGCCGACGGCGATGCAAGCAGCCGGTGTGCAACGATCGGATCGGATCCATGCATGCGATCAGGACAAGCAAGCTGCTGGACCCTGCCTGCCCACGCAGCCTGGCTGCCATAGCTGCCACGGAAGGGAAAACTCACCATCGAAATGCTGTACTGCTAACCACCGTTACAGCTATCCATCTGGCAATCACCACAAGCGGCTCAGAGCTTTCAGCAATTCACAAGCACGGGGTGTAAAAAAATGAATAAAATATGGCACAGCAGGTTTTAATAAGTTAGCCAGCAGCTGTACACGGGGTGCTACAAATGAATTAATAATATGTATAATAAATAAACAAAACCAAAAAAAAAGTCGACGATGGCCGGAGTGGTTAGCTGATCTGCAGAACAGGTCAGGGCGTCTTTCTACCCTACAAGCTCATCAATCTCTGGTAACCCTACAAGAGGGTACTTCCGGTGCGGTTGCACGGCAGCGGAAGCCGTAGTCCAAACACTGCATCGGAAGCTCAAAGCAACATGTCTCGGGCCCTCGGCAGCAGACAGAAGGCTCCAGCTCGATTCATCCCGCATCACCTCTCTGTACAATGTACATTGACATACCAAAATGCTGGGGTTATGATATGGAACACCTTTTGATAAATCTGAATGCCTAGCCTCTTCTGTGTACGTTGAGTGCTGACATGGGATGGGTAGCGTTTTATGAATCTTGGATTCATGATAACAGGATCTTATTTGCCCCACCGTTTGATCTGAACCGAGATGATGCGGCTTACATCTGCCAACTATCTTCTGGGGTTTCCCGGTGAACTAGAGGTCATAATTCAGCTTCTCAGATGCACAAGGGCCTGCCTCTTCACTCAGTCGCTGGCGATTGCCTACTTTCATAACTGTGCTTTCCAATTACGGTTTGAGGAGAATGGCTGGTCATCCAGATCAAAGAATGCAGCGTGTTGCCCAATTCATGTACAGATCAATTAAACCCCCATGTTGCAACCTGTTAACTTCACCAAGTACCACAGGCCTCTACACCAGAGCCTGAAACCCAAAATCTTGGAGTGCCTGGCGAGCAAGGTGCACATCAGCTGCCACTAGGGTTGTGCCACTGCGCCCTAGGAACCACTGGCGTCAGTCCCTTGCAATGACAAAAGCTCATGTACTCGAGCAAAACTTTAGCATTGGTAGGAACTAGGAAACACTGCCACTCTCCTGTGCAACTCGGGCTTTCTCTTCTTCGGCGCGAAGATGGAGCTCCTTGTATGTATTTGCAGATGCAGAAGTGAAGTTCTCCATTGCTTCAAAAATATTTCTCAGACTTGTTTGTAAACTGCCAACTTCAGCACTAGGGCCTCGCTCATGTACCACTTGTGCAGACAAGGATACACTGCCCTGGTTCGAAATGAGCACAAGCTTCTTATTTTGTTCTTCCAGAGCCTTGCGCATTGATTGTTCATCTCTTTCCATCAACCTAAGATCCCTGTCCATACCTTTATTCGCCATCAGACCCTGTCTTTGCTCTGACCTGTGCCTCTCCCAGAGGTTCAGTATGTTGGATGCAAAGGCCTGCATTGCCTCGACTACTTCTTTCTCAGATATCATGTCCACACTGGCAGCCCAATTATTACATATGACAAAAATCGGTGGCCCTCCTAATCTTCCAGGAGAAAAAGGAGGCGCCCCATCCTCAGTTTCTTCAGGAACGTAGATAACACCATTCCTCAGCCACTGATTTAAAGTTTTAACATAATTCTTTTGAGCGCTAACCCATGCAACAAAACAAGCAATCCAATCCAATAGCTGAAGCTCTAACTGCTTGATCAAGTCCATATGAGCGTCACCGAACTTTGCAGCGTCAATCATGGAGTCTATGTTTTTAGCTTGGGATATGGCATGCAATTGTATCTGATGACATTCTAGCATAACGCTCCACATCTTCATCAACCTGAAATATATTGTTTTTTAGTCTCGAGAAATAATCTATGACAAATATACCAACGTACAAATAACCAAGTAACTCTGGACAAAAAACAGGATTCACAGATGCCAACTTGTACATCTATAAGAATACAACTCATTGTAAATACAATTTTGAATCAAAGAATGCATGTACAAACTCCAATCATGTTTTATACATCTTTTATGTCAGGAACACCAATACCTACCTTCTAGAAAGTCCTCCTAACTTTATTCATGATGTTACACCTATATGTCACTCTATCAGTATCAACACAGGATTATCAATCTATTTAGGCATGAATCACAACAAATATGTTATTCCTGTTTTGTTAGATATTGTGTGGGTTACTTCCAAGAAAACCATTTACGATGATGTTTGGTTCAGAAACTGTAACGCAAACAGCAATGTAATAAAAAATCAGGCGTAACGTTAATAAAGTAACAGATCACTCGATATGTTTGTTTTTCACACGGTAACGGAAATTGAAAGGGCCTGCATGCAGTCATGCGCCTCGCAACATGCGGAGCGGAGAAGACCCGCAGCCGGCCTGGTCCAGAAGATGTGGAGCAGAGGAGAAAAAGCGCAGGTTGCTTTTGGCAGGGGTAACAAATTCCTACAGGGCGGTATGGGATTATGGCGTGACCAAATTACGGATGGACGGAAACAAACACAATCATACGTTATCCGTTAGCAGTGTAATTGAATGATGTTACAGATACCAAACAGCATCTACTAATTAGGCCAGTGAGAACCTTTTGAGTAATTTATTTCCATACTAAGAATTGCAGAGGGAACCCAAACCAAATTACTAGTTAGACAAGCGCAAAGCAAGACATACCAAAAAATCAGAACACACATAGAGGAGGTATTGCAATAACGTGGCTAAAATAAGCTGCTTTGAGATAAGAACCGCATACCCTTGAATGAGCTCACATGTTTGTGGCCACAACTCTTCATCCCTCAACTTACTAATCTTTTCTGAAATAGTGTTTACAATCTGGATAGCTATGCTAATCTTAGTTGATAGCTTCCTGATGTAAAGTTCAGTGGCCTCAAGCTTATGAGCTTCTGCACCTTTCTCATCTAACATTTTCAGCTCCTCACGTTTTCTGTCATACAGTACCCGCATCCTCTCCTCTGCCTGTCAGGCCCAAAAGAAGTTACATCAGTTCACACGGTACAAAAACAGAACTAGCGCATGCTCTCCTATGTCTGTAAGTCCCAAAGGAAGTTACATCAGTTTACACAGTACAAAAAAATAATGAACTGGAAATCCATGCTGATTTTTACTAGGCCTGACATAATGAAAACAAAACAACAGAAATTGTTCAGAAAACATGGACCCATAAGTAGGCTGGCAAAGTAAAAGCATTGTGGTGTCAGAGTGAAGCCTTGGGAACAAAAAGGCTGAATGTAGAAAACATAAAGCCCATGCAAAAGAGAGCACAAAACCAATAGACACAATCATTTCTTGAATAGACCACAACATAGTCTTTTGTCCCAAGTAAGTTGGGGTAGGCTAGAGATGAAACCCAAAAGAGACGAGAAACAGGGAGACACATAAAGGGACATAAAGGGCACAAGACAAAAAGAGGTCACGGTTCAGGCATGTTGATTGCCAATCTCCAAGCGCTCCTATCCATAGCTAAATCCTTGGAGATATTCCACTCCTTAAGATCTCTCTTAACGGACTCGTCCCAAGTTAGTTTAGGTCGACCTCTACCGCTCTTTACATTATCGGCCCGCTTTAGAACTCCACTACGCACCGGCGCCTCAGGAGGCCTCCGTTGGACATTTCCAAACCATCTCAACCGATGTTGAATCAATTTCTCCTCAATTGGTGCCACCCCAACCCTATCCCGAATATCGTCGTTCCGGACTCTATCCCTCCTTGTGTGCCCACAACACCAACGCAACATACGCATCTCTGCTACACTCAATTGCTGGACATGTCGCCTTTTTGTAGGCCAACACTCAGCACCGTATAACATCGCCGGACGAATCGCCTTCCTATAGAACTTACCTTTCAGCTTCTGCGGCACCCTTTTGTCACAGAGGACGCCAGAAGCTTGACGCCATTTCAACCAGCCGGCTGAAATTCTATGCCTAACATCTTCATCAATGTCTCCATCCTTTTGTAGCATCGACCCTAAATACCGAAAAGTATCCTTCTTGGCCACCACTTGCCCATCGAGGCTAACGTCTCCCTCCTCATGCCTAGTCACGCTGAAATCGCACCTCATGTACTCGGTCTTAGTCCTACTAAGTCTGAACCCTTTCGACTCTAACGTGTGCCTCCATAGTTCTAACTTCCTATTAACCCCTGCCCTACTGTCGTCAACTAGCACCACATCATCAGCAAAGAGCATACACCAAGGGATATCACCTTGCATGTCCCTTGTGACCTCATCCTCAAAAAGGAAAAGGGGAGAAAATGCAAGGATATTAGTAGCACAATTAATTTCTTAATAACATATGAACAGGCACTCCAAAATAGGTATTGGTGCAGGCATATTTGTAATCATAACCTAAACTAGCTACTTGATCTATAATTAATGTCTTGAAGTCAAAACTAATCAGAAGCTAAAATTTCTATATACGACAACCCCAAAAATCATAAATAGAACAGAGCCAGGATAACATGAGAGAATGGATAAAATCTGGAAGCTTTACATACGATATTTTGACTGTGCACTCTCAGTTAAGATCTACAAGCATGTAGGTGTAAGCAGATACAATCATATGCCCAAAAGTGATCTCACATACCACAACATTCCTAACAAATCCAAAGATGTAAAGCACATTCTATACCTTAACTTCCTCAAGAAGCTTCTTCTCCCACATGTACAACTTCTGTAGTGTAGAGGAGAGGTTGCCGGATCCCATCGCCTTGTCCTCTTCAAAACGCAGAAACTCCTCCTCCATTGTCGGTATACCACAAACCATCATTGCAGAGACTAAATGACCAATTGTGTCAAATTAGCATTCATACTGCTAAGTGTACAGTAAGACTGAAAATTCTTATTGCAAATGTGAAATAAGCTTTACCAACCTTTGAAACCTGAACTCTTCTGGTAGTAAGGCATCTTTCCAACCTCAAGCATCTTGGATACCTCACTGGCTGATTGAGAGGCACGATCGAATTGAGTCCTGATCTCCACCACCACCTCAGTGTCATCGATGTATATCTTCTCTGATCCTGTTGGTGGTAGACCAGCAACATGCTGCCGTGGTTGAACTTGTTCTCCGACAACACTCTTCTCCACTACATGCACGTCATGCTCCAAGCTGCTCCCACTACTGCTGGCCTCAGACGCCTTGGACTTGCGGGGCAGTTCATCTCCCGTACTGCTCCTACCCTCTTCCTTGGCTGCCTTCCCGTTCCCCATGTAACCCTTCACAGGGTGCTTCTCATCACCATAAGCTTCCTTGACTACTTCCATGTCTTCGTCCTCCAAGTCTGGAATCCCCTCCTCCTCGCGCACATCCTTTGAACTCCTGCTGGGAGAGTATGGAGCTGCTGTAGCAGTTGGTTGCTCGTAGTAGCTCTCGAAAGTTTCAAACGGGTTCAGGAAGTCCCAGGTGGACACCCTGGGCGGAGATGGAGGCGGCGGCGGTGCGGCTGGCTCACGGGAGGAGGAAGGGATGTCTGCTGGTGGTGCAGGAGCAGAACCACCTCCATAGTAACCACCATTGGCATACTGATTGTATGAACTCGAGCTCTGCGGTGGGTAGTACCCACCACCGTAGCCACGCGGGGGTGGCTGCTGCTCGCCATTGCCGGAATAGTAGTGGACCCTGGCGTTAGTGGCCTGCAGGCGATGCTCGTGCGAGACAGACGGTGGAGGTGGCTGGCTGCGAGCGTAGTTGATGTTAAAGAAGCTCTGGCCATATCCACCTATGCCACCATAGCTTTGGTCATAGCCACCAGCGGCGCCGCCACTGCCCATGCCACCATAGCCCTGGTCATCATAGCCGGCGCCGCCATAGCTTTGCCCGTAGCCGCCGCCGCCCATGACACCATAGCCTGGTTCATAACCGCCGCCGCCGTTCATGCTAATACCGCCATAATCAGGACCAGGACCCGGACCAGGCCCAGGCCCATTGGCGTACCCGTAGCCGTATCCAGGACCATACGGCGGCGGAGCATACCCGGAGGCATAGGGCGGTCCCATCTGCGGCGGCGGAGGACCCGGCTCCCCGGCGGAGCGGACGCCCTCCGGGCGGCGGCGAGCCTGGTCGGGCTCCTCGTCGTCGTGGAACTTGATGTGCCCGCCCTCGGAATCGGAGTCGTCGTCGGAGAAGCGGATATGGCCGTCGTCGGGGGCGATGCGGACCTGCTTGGCGACGGGCGGCGCGGCGGAGGAGGAGGAGGCGATTGCGGGCGGCGGCGAGGCGGCGGGGAGGCCGTCGCCCTTCCGCTGCTGCGGGAGAAGGAGCGCGGGCTCGGGCGGCGGCGGCGGCAGCGACTGGACCCCGCGCAGGAAGTCGTGCAGCAGGGCGCCGACGGAGCGCAGCGACTCGGCGTAGGCGTGGTGCGCGTCGGCGAGCATGTAGCGCTGGCGGATGGCCAGCGCCAGGAGCTCGGAGCGCTCCCGGCAGTGGCGCACCGCGTACTCCTCCTCCATCTTGGACTGGCCGCATCCCATGGCGACCGGGGCAGCCGGCTGCCTGCCGCCCGCAAGAAGCGCTTTTTATTCCTCCTCCCCTCGCTGCTTCCCGCAGAGTCACAGCAGCAGCGGCGGCAACCGCATAGCGGCGGGTGGGGCGAATCTAGAGGGGGAGCAGCGGGCGGGCGCGGAGGCGAGCAGATCTGGGGTGGCTACCTCCTCCTACCGGCTATAACGGGGAGTGGTGGAGGGGACGGGGGCTCGGCCGAGAATCTTCTTCGCCTTTTGGCGTGGGTGCCAGCGGGGAGCGGCTCGTCGCGATGCGCGCGGCGCAGGTCCTCCTTCTCCTTCTCAGGCCGCGGTGAAAACCCGCCCGCATGCTCCTCCGCTCCTCCTCCTCCTCCCGCGGCGGTGCGGAGAGCCCTCTTCCGTCCGACGAGGGGAAAGTGGCGGTGGCAACGAGCGAAGCGCTGCGGCCTGCGAGCGTGTGTGTGGTGTGTGGTGCCTTGTGGGGGGCTCTAGAGTAGACTGGCTTAGCACGGCTAATGGCTGTTGGTTATGGAGCACGAGGCATCGAGGCGCGTCCGTCTGCGCTTTCGGTGCGGTGGTTTTACCGGAAAAAAGCCGGGGAATCATTTGACGGACGGGGCAGAGGAACGGAACGGAGACGGAGGAGGATCGCGGGGGCGGGGGGTGGGGCAGCCCAGGGGAGACATCCGTACATTGACGCCTGTCGCCGGCGTGGAGGGCTGGATTTTACCCTGCTGCGCCTCTGCCCGATGCCAGCCACACTTCCTTGGTGGGGTGCGGATGGGTGCGCAGTGCGCTGCCGTGCCGCCGCCTGCCCCTGCGTTTTCTCCGTTTCCTTTTCCCCTTTTCTTTCGCTCGCCTTTTTCTCCGGCTTATTTATTTCCTTTTCTCTTTTCTGATCTGAGCGATGCGTCTTGTTCTTTGCTCCCCCTTTTTTGTCACGTATGTTGCTGCCATTTTCTAACGGTGGCGGCTGCAGGTGGCGTGGAAAATTTGTTGTGGGGGCGGTCGAGGACATGGCTGATGAGAGATGGTATGAAATGAATGAATGGGGCGATGCGGTTTGGTGTGATCACTGATCGTCGATCAGCGAGGTTGGCGTTTGGTGCGAAAGTTTACGAATCCAAGTGCTGCCAGCCACTGTTGGATTTTGGATCCGGCGGTTTTCTGTGTTGTGCGTGTGATACATTGTGTTCGATAATTTAGGTGTTACGTTGGATCACGGAGATAATAGTTAGCTGCTACTTCCTCCGTTCCGGTATATCTTGCGTACGCCCTTTTTTTTTGTTTTGGCTGTAATATCTGGCGGACTGGAGATACCGAAAGTAAATTAATTACAGAGTCGGTTAAACGAAGCGTTCTCGGTAACGAAGCGTTGTATGCGTGTGTCTCAGCCCGATTGCCTTTTTCACCTACGAGCGATGAGGTACGAACTGTTTTCTCTCGCTCCTTATTTCTATTCCACCTATGAGCGATGACTGCGATGGAGAGAAAAGAGCGGAAAAAACAGTTAAGAGAGAAAATTGCGTAGATTTCATTTCGTTTTTCATCTGCTTGAGCGAGAAGTAGCGCCAATAGGTTTCGGTCGAGAAAAATACGGAGGGAAACAAAAATACGGAGGCACCAACTCGTATAGGCCAACTAATAGACTTTCCGGACGGCGCGGCTGCTACTCAGAGTTAATACGCTTCTTGGTCTCTGAAATTAGGCTGCCCACGCTAGATATATAAGAACGGAGGGAGTAATAATTAACCTTTTTTAATCTAAACAATTCTAACTAATAGTCTATCTAATTGTTAGTTAAATATAAATGCTCTCTATCATTAAGTATAAAGTATCCTAGGAACTTTAGGACAAATTATGAAATAATGAAAATGGCGCATGTACCCCTCCTTAAGTATGGAGAAACTTTGTGCTTACCATATTTAAGTCTAGTGATGATACCGATCGCAGATACATATGTGATTTTGACTTTTGGAGGAGTTAATATAGAATACCTTATAATTTGGGATAAATTTTGAATGCTTCAATACCTTATATTTTAGGAAGGGGGAGTAGCTGACTATTAACTATGTCGTTGGTTAGACCAAACCAGTTAATAACAGCTAATACTTAGCTTGCTAGTGGTAGTAGTTATATGAGCTATTAGCTAGTTAACTATTAACAGTTAATGAATCCAGTGGTGCCTTAAGGTCTATTTATGACTACTCCACCTACTCTGCTCCATCAACTCCATCATGATAGAGTAGCTTCACAAAAAACATAGAATTTGGTAATAGAAGAAAAAAAAATATGTCCTATTTGGTTCGTAAAGTAAGGAGCGGAACTGAAAAAAGTAAAGTAGAGCAATCTTAAACATGTCCGTTGGCTGAGATTCCATAGGATGAGAAGGCCGTCGGATTCCATAAAACAAAAGAGAAATTCTCGAGAGATGAATGGAATTTCCCTTTCTAAAGAGGAGATACGATAACATTCGGAAAACTGGCTATGGAGAGACAAGAGATTGGAGCGTTGATTTTTTTTTCATAGAAAAGCCCTAATGATTAGCCTTAGATCCCCCGAATCTCATAGGACGAGGGCTCTTGATGGACGGAGGAGTCGGATTCTTTGTCGCTGATCAAACCGACTGTGTGCTAGGCAACAATTACTCGCCAAGGGAAAATAAAGATCAACCACCAAAAAGAGTAGACACACAACCTTGAGGGTCTAAAGATATATTTAATTCCACTATATATACTCCCTCCGTCTTAAATCATAAGTTATTCCAACTTTATTGGAAAGTCAAACCATTTTAAGTTAGACAAGATTTATATAACAAAATAATAACATTTATAGTACTAAGTAAGTATAATTAAATTCTTCATTAACTATAGTATACCTATTTGATGTCATAAATCTTTGTAATTCTCTCTATAATTTTGGTCAAATTTAAGATGCTTTGACTCTTCAAAAATATTGAAACGGCTTATAATTTAGGATAGAGGGATTATTATCAAAGGAGCCGTTCCAGTCCCCGTACACATAGGACCCAAGCACCTATTAGAAACATATCAATAGATAGATCTAAACAATCCTCTTGTAATATTTAGCTAGCTAATAGTTAATACTCTATCTGTTTCAAGTTGTAAGTCGTTTTGACATTTCTAAATATATAGGTTTTGTTATGCATCTAAATATAGTGTACGTATAGATGTATAGCAAAATATATATATTTAGAAAAGCCAAAATAACTTAAAATTCATGATGGAGGGAGTAGTTATTAGCTAGCTAAAATGAATTAGTAGCTGTTAGCTAGCCCAGTTGCAAAGGGCAAGTGTCGGCTGCCTTGTGAGAGAAAATATGAGGATTAAAAGTGACTGCAGTGATGGGAAAGAGAGGAGTGAGGTCGAGGCAAGAAAAGAAATATGGCTTGCATGCATTGGGTGCTTAGCTTAAATTTCTAGTGTTTTACAATTTTGTTCGCAAAACGGCGGCGACAACTGCTAATACTAAGGGTCTGTTTGTCAGGGCTCCTCTCTGGCTCTGGCTTTCGCTCCTCCAGAGGAGCCCTGCCAAATGTTTTTCCTGGAGAAACCATTTTTCAGGAAAAAGCAGAGGAGCCGGAGCCGTTTTGGAGAAGACGCAAACGGCTCCGGATCCTCTATTTTTTTACGGAAAAACGGCTCTTTCAGAAAAACGTTTGGCGAGCCAAAGCCAGAGCCCTACCAAACGGGCTCTAGTTGTGCTTGCATTTGTAGTTTTCTGTTTTGATGGGTGGACATGTGTTGTCGTGATTGCATGAGTGTGTGGTGGGAATTAACTATGCGGTGATCACCAACAGAAAAGGGAGTCTAGCGCTCCCTGTGACATTTTTGTTTTTCTGCAATTCAAACACTCTAAAGTTTTTATTCCTGTGTTTTTAAATCTTGTAGTTTTCTACTTTTCACTTACTTCTATTCCTATGTTTTTCTCCGTTCCTTTTGTTTTGCATTCCTGCGTTCCACAAACAGGCAGGGAAGCTGGTTCTTCTCCTCGCGTTGCTGCGGCACCCGCCTCCCTCAGCCCCCCTGCCGCCGCCGCTTCCTCCCCGCTGCCGGGCCCTGTCCCCTGTGCCCATTGGCGGATCCAGGGGGGCTGGGGGGCTGCAGCCCCCCGGGAGGGTGATTTCTCCACTAAAGTACTGTAGCAATTACTGTAGCATAGCATCAAATTACTATTAAATCTTAATTGTAAATCAACATCTTTCTTAATTAGCCCCCTGGGTTGTCAATCCTGGATCCGCCACTGCCTGTGCCGATGAATAGAAGAGCGCGTGCATGTATCGTCCTTGACGATTCCGTCTGAGCTCGTTTCGTTGGCCGTTTCGCCAAAGCAAGTACTCCGTACATGACCACTATGCTGACATGTTCGCGCAACTTGGGCTGCGTTTAGATGTAATTTTTTTTAAAACGGCACTGTAATTTTTTCGTTGTTATTTGGTAAATATTATCCAATCATCGTTTAATTAGGCTTAAAAGATTTGTTTCGTCCATTTCGTCTAAACTGTGTAATTAGTTTTATTTTTTTATCTATATTTAATGTTTCATGCATGTGTCCAAAGATTCGATGTGACGGAAAATCTAAAAAAATTTGTAAAATTTTCTGGGAACTAAACATGGCTGAGCTTGAATGGAGAATGGCGCCTTGTTTAGTTTGCCTCAAAGTTCAAGTTTTTTCACTTTCTCTCCATCACATCAATTTTTAACCGCTTGCATGGAGTATTAAATGTAGGTAAAAAAAATAACTAATTACACAGTTTAGTTGGAAATCACGAGATGAATCTTTTGAGCCTAGTTGGTCCATGATTGATAATATTTGCCAAATAAAACGAAAGTGATACTATTTATCGGTTTGAAATTTTCTTCAATCTAAACAGGGCTGTAGAAGGAACAATAATTGCAAAAGGCAGAGCACGTACCCTGCCACGCTCGTGCTCGTGTAGGAGTAGGCTGCTGAAGCAGTGCACCGCCCGTACCCCAGCTTTTCTGTTCCCCTGAAAAGGCCGTTTTTCCACGACTAGGGATCGGGATCGGATATGAGATACTCCTATGCAAATGGCAGCCAGGCTAGACCCTTGTTTAGTTCCCAATTCCACCCCAAATTGCAATATGCAAAAAAGAGATTCCCCATCACATCAAAATGTCGGCAAATGCATGGAGTACTAAATGTAGATGAAATCAAAAACTAATTGCACAGTTTTGTTGTACTTTGCGAGACGAACATTTTGAGTCTAATTAATCAATTTTTAGACATTTTTTGCACTAAAAACCAAAAGTTGCTACAGTGTTCCGATTCGGGCACAGTGTTCCAATTCGGGTTCCGGGAACTGAACAAGGCCTAGGATGGATCGTCGGGGCCGAAAAGCACAGCACCTGACCTGGTAGCTACGTAAGGAACAGTCTGTTACCACACGCGGCAACCCCACTCGCACTCGGCAGGCTAGGGACACGAGGAGAAAGACCAGGGTTGGGTCGCGCCACCCCAAACACGGCGTGGTCTCGCACGGTCTGTCCCCGGCTGCGTGTCCGCTGTCCGTCCGTCTCCATTTCTCGTTTCATTTTCGTCATGCAGGGAAGGGAAGGGTAGGGAAGGGAAGGAAACGACCGTCTCCGGCTAGTCCTGGTTAGGAATGCAAGGTGCCAAGGTGGGGTGGGCTGCCACGCCAACCCGCTGGGCTGCCTGCACCGTTAACCCGCTGGCATGGGCGGACCCAGGGCCCGGCGAGCCTGGGCGCTTGCCCGGGCTCTCCTCGCTGACACACGTGAGGAAGTAGTGAGGCCGTGAGGGGCAGGGGCAGTGCACCACAGCTCACCTGCACCGCATGTCTGTAGACTGTATAGCTTTGGTTAGTAAGGCTCAATCACTCAGATTTTGCTACTTCTCGAGTCTCAGTGTCTCACGGAGTGATAGACATGTAGGGGAAAGTCAGCTATCAGCCTACGGAGTATGTACTAGTACTGATTAATATTGATTTTTAACTTCTACTGATTAGTTAAATTATCATTCTTCGATGGTCAAAACTCAGAGACTTAAAAAAATACAGCGGATGCGTACTTTGAGCTTACATAATGTATACTGGACTTTTTTTTGGCAGTATACTTAAGGTTAGTGTCATAGAGCCTCTTTGTTTTCTAGCTACAAATTACCACCATTTGCCGCAAAAATTGCCTCACTTGTATAAGTTTTGAGTTAAAAAAAATTTATATGAGCGATCGATATATTTATGTGAACTCACCATCATATTCGCTCAGGCTCTATAAAATTTCTAGGTCCGCCACTGCCCGCTGGGCTGCTTAGGATAGCCCACTTAGAAAAAGTGGGTTGAAGTGCCCAACCCACGTGTACCCAGCGGCAACCCACATACATTGCCGCCGCCGTCGCGTCGTCGTCTGCCTGGTACGTGGCGCCGCCGCCGCGTCGTCTGCCTGGTCGGCCGACGTGCGTGGACGGCACGGCTACGGGGGCGGCGTGCTGCTGCAACTGCGAGGCGTCGGCGGCGTCAGCGAGCTAGATGGCGGCGCGTTGGAGGTCATCGGGCGTACGTGGCGATGCGAGCGACGCCGGGTCGACGCGGAGTCACCGAAGTTGAGGCAGGCAGCGCAACCGCGGAGGGCGAGCGCGGCGACGTCGGTTGCTACTTGCGTTGAAAGGAGACCAAAGGCAACGATCCAATTGATGCGATGCGCCGCGCCGGCCCGCTGTCGGGGAAATGAGGAAACTAGCAGTACTACTATACTAGACGCGAGTCGTACGTGCGTGCTCAATGTTGATGGAGTGATGGCAGCCAGGCAGGCAGCGAGACAGGCCGGCGATCGTCGTCCCGTTCTAGTCCCTTTACAGCACCGGCTGCTGGCCGGACGGTGCGCGTGCGGGTGTGCCGTCGAGTACGTGCGTCCGGCCATGGCTATTCGTCCATCCCATATTGTCCATCGACCATCGACCGAGAGTCCGTCCATGGAGGAGGCTAGTAGATAGCAGCGAACGTGCGTTTGCGGCACTTTGCGGGCTGCCGCTCCAACCCACACAAATAGAAAGCGGCGAGATATGGGCTGCCACGTTAGCTCGTTTAACACTTGCAGTTGATGCGGACACGAGGTGGGCTGCCCACCGCCGCCCCACTTGCATCCTTAGTCCTGGTGCATGGCTCATGTGGCTGCGTGTGCATGCATGCAGGTGCAGGCGTGCAGCGAAACGCCGAGGTCGATCGGTATCTGGGCCTTGCTTAGACTACCCGCACTCATGGAACTCTATATTCATCCTCTATACGTCTTAGTCAGCAAGATTATCTTCTCTATACTCAATTCTCCCGCATCCATTCATCCTCTATATCATCCTCTATCCACTCTATCCACTGTGGGACCCACTTATCACTTTATCTAAATATAACCATGTGTGATCTAGTTTTAAAGGATTTATTGAGACGAATTTAATGGTAAAATCGAAATTTAATTTAGATTTTTGGTTTGTGAGTTATAGCATTTTTTTTTCCTTTGTTTAGCTAGTGGGGTCCGCCACTATAGAGTATAGAGTAAGCACAGTACTACTCTAAATATAGAGTGAGAGAAATGATAGAGTATCGTTTTAGAGTACCCAGTGCAGCAGTTTTTACTCTATATTCATACTCTAAAGCTTTAGAGTATCGTTTTAGAGTACCCACTGCGGTTAGTCTTAGATCGGGGTGAAAATTTTTCCAATCATGATCTAACTAGGCTTAAAAGATTTGTCTCCTAAATTACAGACAAACTATACAATTAATTATTTATTTTATCTATATTTAATACTCTATACATGTACTCGTATGTAAATATATGGAGAGAGAGTGAAAAAGCTAACATGGCCTTGCAGTGATTGCCGACTGCTGCTGCTTCAGTTTTTTACCTGGCCGGCTGGCCGCCACCGCCAGTAAAAAGTCAAAACTCGACCGGCCCGGCCGTCCGCCAGTGTTCCAACGACAGCGCCTTTGGCGCAGGCGCAGGCACAGGTGGAAGAAGACGAGGCGGGCGGAGCGCAGAGAGAGCCACGACCGCCCATAAATAGGCTGCAGTCAGTGCTGCAATCATAGCCTCCAGCAGCCTGCGACCGAGCCGGAGCCGGCCGGTGAAATAGTTGCAGTGGAGTGGCATGCAGCAGCAGCAGGGCAACAACGGCAGCCACAGCCCACATAGCACAGACACCGCGCGGACTCGACTTGACTGGGGTCTCGTTTAGATGTCAAATTTTCTCTTAAATTTTACTATATAAAAAAATCATATCACATCAAAATACCGACACATGCATGAAGTACTAAATATAGATAAAATTAAAAATTAATTGCACGATTTTATTGTACTTTACGAGACGAATGTTTTGAGCCTAATTAATCAATGTTTAGATAATTTTTACCAAATAAAAACAAAATGCTACTATGTACCACAGTGAAGCACAGTAATTCGGCCACCCCAATTTGGACCAAGCCCTTGTTTAGATTGAAGAAAATTTCAACCCGATGAATAGTACCACTTTCGTCTTATTTGGCAAATATTGTCCAATCATGGATCAACTAGGCTCAAAAGATTCATCTCGTGATTTCCAACTAAACTGTGTAATTAGTTATTTTTTTACCTACATTTAATACTCCATACAAGCGGTTAAAAATTGATGTGATGGAGAGAGAGTGAAAAAACTTGGAACTTTGAGACAAACTAAACAAGGGGCAACTAAACCAGGCCTGGAGGACCCTGTGGCCTCTGGCCGCTGGTGAAAGAGCTAGCTAGCCGTTTCTCTCTCTCGCAAAAGTGACTGCTGGCGGGTGAGCGAGCTAAGACCGCACTCTTCGTCATCTATATTCATCCTCTAAAAAAATATTTTGTCTTAGTCATCGAGATTCTCTCCTCTATTCAACTTTATTTTGCATCCATCCATCATCTATATCTCATACTCTATATCAACTACCATATATTTTATTCAACCATCTCCAACTACCATCTCTTCTCTTCTCACTATTTCTTTTTCTTTTATCTATTTTCTTCTCTCTCTTTCCACGCGGCGTGCCCTGCTGCTTCCTCCCTGCTTTAGTGGAGGTCCGCTCATACGCCAGAAATAGCAGAAGGAAAGAGATACGCTACTTTTTCAGGTAACATAGAGTAGCCCGCTGCAGCTTGTTTTCCTTCGAATCGCAACTGCAGGACGAGACCGAGGACGCCGTTGCAGTCAGTCTAATGAGGCGCACCAGCCGCGACCGCCGGCGGGGCCCTTCGCTCGCGCGCGCCCACGCGAGGCGCAGTGAATAACTGGTACGACGAGCAGTGGCATGGCCCGATGGCTGGCCGTGGCCGGTAGGCAGAGCGAGGTACGCGGTTTCGCTTTGCTCGCCGTGTGCCGTGGCCGACGGCTCTCGTCGTTGTATTGGCTCGTCTTCGTCTCCGGCGCAGGCACTCCGCGCCGTACTGGAGAATGTGGATGGCACGTACGTGTGCCCGCTACTTTGCCCAGGTCTACCTCCAAGTAGTACTCGCGCATATGCTTGCTTCTCTGGTCAGGGCTTCGGGCCGGCATAGGGTCCGTTCGGGGAGAGGTGTTAAAGTTTAACAAATACTGTATTATTTTCGTCTTATTTGACAAAAAGTCTCTAATTTTGGACTAATTAGGATTAATAGATTCGTCTCGTAAATTACTCTTAATCTGTGCCGACATGTATACAATTAGTCTACATTTAGTACTCCATGTATTTGAGGGAACATTGATGTGATGGGAGTTAAACTGAATGATTCATGAACCAAACAGGCCCTTAGTGCTCCTGCCTGGCGGCCGGGACGTGGCCCGTTCGCTTGAATTTATCGGCTAGGGCACGTTGTTTTTCTCTCACAGCAAATCAGCTAACCATACTTTTTAGCTTGTCTGCATGATACACAGTAGCAGTATAGCTAATGAGCATCGGATACGAGTATGTATTATGTATTGGAATACGTAGTACTATATTGGAGTAGATCTTGTTACACGACTGCACGGTAAATACTGCAAAGCTTGCTCGTTGTCAACAGTGGCAACAAAAAGGATTCGAAGAAAAAAGAAGGCGGCGGTCCCGGCAGGCCAGTGCCGTCCGCCGGCATTATCACTCCCCGCCCGGTGTCGATCGGGGCCGGAGAAGAAGTACGTGGCAGCAGTTATGCATGCCACACGTACGCGTAGGAGTACGTACGCCCCGTACGTACAGAACTACAGACAGGATGGAACGGAACAGTGCGGAGAGTGGAGTTAGCCCGTGCAAAAGCCTGCGCCCGCTGCTGTGCGCACGTACAGTCTCGCGATGATACGTGCGCACAGATACATGCAGCATTCGATGCGTTGGATTGCCTCCCGCGCGGTCACGAGAGACGTTCAGGAACAGGAGCAGACGATCCACGCCCGGACAGCAACAGCACACAGCAGGATACGACTGCACGAATGCATTTATTTGGAGGAATTCGCCGGTCGGAGAAACGGTGTCGTCCTTGCCTTTTCACTACTAACGGCTACACTACTTTAAAAAAGATCGGTAGTTACGCCCCTTTTTTTTTTAGGATGACTCTATATTGAGCCCTCCTATAAATAGTGTCCAAACTAGTCGTCCCTACAAATTTATTTGTGGATACTGGTGTTATCAGCCACCCCTACAAATGACTTGATTTGTAGGGGCGGCTCTATATCTAACCGTCACTACAAATCGGATTTGTAAGGGAGGTTGGCAAGCCGCCCCTACAAATCGGGCATTTGTAGCCACCCTTCGGTATAGGTGGTTTTGCCAATAAAGGATATCTGTAGTAGTGCTACTTATCCGTGTCGCTTTTACTGTGCACACATGTGCTAGTACCATGATACTATGAATCTATGATGCGCCAGTACGTCCGTACAATTCAAGCAAAAGTTTACCCCGTCGAGTCAAAAATTAGTAGAAGAATTTACTATCCAAAACATCACCAAAACATCATCTAACTCCAATGTCTTCAAAATCTATTGGCATAACTTATAATAATCAAAAGTTATAATGATTGTGTGAGCACAGTGCTTCTATATATAAAACTTAGTGCAACTCCAACAACAAGTGAAGAAAGTAAAAAGGCCAGAATCGACTAACGGTTTGCTTGAATCTTATTCTCATGGTGAGAATCTGAATTCTAGATACTTATTGTAGAATTTGGATTCTGAATAAAAAGATAAGGAATGTTTGGATCTTATTCTTATAGTGACTATTACCTTTGCAAAGTGAGAATCTTGAAAAGGTAGGTTTAGAGTAGATAGTTGGATTCTAGAATCTCATCCTAAAACCCAAGTATTTAGATCTCATTCTCATTTCCTTAGAAGATCCACGTGTGGTTCCACGTAGAAATGATTATAATGAAAATATCAATACGGCCCCTTACATCCCAAGTGTTTTGATATTGCAGATATCGTACTACTAACGGGGATATCGACTACCACTGAAGGGTTTGCTCAGTTAATCTCCAGTATGAGGGGATTGAATTAAATCAAGGAAAATTTTCACTTGTAGGGGTAAATTCCCCCTCAAACTCCTCAAATTGTGCTGAGCCAATAGAGGATGCGCGGGGCAGTTTCACATTTCACAAACGACATACCTATAAGAGGAGTGAGAAAAAGAAATATGGCTTTTCATTTGTGTACTTGATTTGTACTTAAATAGTTTTTAGAAGCACGATATGGCTATATAGATTTATATTTGTGGTGGAAAGAAATATGGTTGCATTGTAGTTTTGCAATTTTCCGATCGAGCGTGCGTTACTCTGCTTGCTTCGTTGCTTCATGAAGAAGAGAGATAAGAGGAGTGAGAAGAAAGGTGTCTGTTTATTTCGTTGTTTGGTCAGTGAGCGTAACGAGATCTCCGGCCTCGTGGTCAAGGTCGGGGGTTGCATGGATGGAATCATTTGAAGGAACAGGTGACTCCTCCAACCAACAACATTCTTTTACATTCCCGCTGCATCACGTGACCGCGAATCATTCGGGCCCAGTAAATTATTAAAGCTAGCATTCCTTTCCACAAAGGAGAAAACAAAATAATGGACTCGTATAGTGAACTGTGGCTGTGGGGCCATATCAGTCCAAAACCATGTGTACAGTTTTGCAACTCTAGTTACTGCTTAAAACCTCAGTTGGTTTTAGGAGATTATTGGTGCAAAACACATGTAGCTATATCTTCTTGACCTTCGAAATTTCTTTGGAGTAAATAATTATTATAAGGCTTAAATATTAGAGTAAAATGCGTTGTAGGCCTATGGACTTGTCTCGCTGTGTCAAATAGGTCCATGGACTCTCAAAATGCACATTTGACCCCATGAACTTGTTGTTGGGTTCACCGCAGGACCAATCTTGTCTGGTTAGCTATTTTTTTTGCCAACGTGGGGTGGCCAGCGTGGCCCAACCCGTCGCTCAGGGCACGTGATGTGCGCGTGAGGCAGCTTTGGCCCCTAGATTTTTGCATCTTGGCCCCCCTGATCTCCTTCCCCTCTCATTTGTGGTCTTGCTTTACTGCCTGGTTTTCATCGCGCGCGGGAAGGCAAGGGTTGGCGCACGCGGGCGACTGAGCGGGAGCGGTAGGGGTGTTAATCGGCGGCGATCGACGGCTTCGCTTTAGGAGAGGGAGGTGAAGTCGGCTCCTACATCCGATTTGGAGGCAAAGGTGCCGCGGCGTCAGCGTTTGGAGCACCACGATGGTGCTGAAATCGTGGCGGCAAGGGAAGCCACCCCCAGATTATGGTTAGTTCATCCAAGATCTAATATTGAGTGCATTTGTGTTGATTGGAGTGTAGATTTTCGTGATGGGTTGTCGATTGCGCCATTTCGTTGTAGTTTTGGGTAGGCTAGGGTTTCTGAGTTCGTAATGTAATTGATTGGACTATACGAGTTGGTTCAGCTCTAAAATTGTTGACTTCAATCAAATGTAGGTGATGATAGTGACAAGTTCTCAGTGGAGGTACATCATTCTAGGATTCTTATAGGTCGTGGCAAGCACCGTGTTTATGCAGATGAGAAAGTGACAGTGTTCGACAATCTCTCAGCACGTTCTTGGTCTCTTTTGTGGTTTGAAAAGTTGAATTTTGCTCTTCATTATCCCAAGAACCCTGCTCTGCATGTGTACTGGCTGCTTCCTGGAAAAGATTTTCCAGATGGACTCAGACTGATTGTAACAGAGAAAGAGGCAGCGATTATGGCAGGTGTTGTGGACAGGGTGAAGACTTTAGTGTTGTATTTTGATCATGAAGGTTGTGCATTCAAATCAGACTTTTGGGATGATGTAGTTGTTAACCCTATTGCATCCCTGCCCAAAGTGATTAGCCCCTCCAAATTTGGCAGTACACATGACAATAGTGAGGCAGGAACCAATGTGAATGAGCATTCATCTGATGATAGTGATAGCACTGGTCTCAGTGAGTTTTATGATAGTGACTATGAAATAGGAGATGATGATGGCATATTTGATGACTATGTGGATGATGATGTCAGGGATGGAGTTGTAGGCAGAGGGAAGAAAAGAGGTAGAGGGACCAAGAAGACAGATGGTACAACATATGAGGGTAAAAAAGTCATTGTGCCTGGTGATAATAAAGATGAGCAGTCAACTGATGATGAGGAAGATGGGCTGCAGTTACCTGAGTCAGATGGTGAATCAAATCTAGGTTTGATGTTCAAGTCTTTCAGGCCAGAAGACATGCACTATCCAGTGTTCAAAGTTGGGATGATGTTTGATTCAGTTCAATTGTTAAGACAAGCTGTGAAAGAATATGGTCTGATCCACAGAGTAGAGGTCAGCATGCCCAGGAATGAGAAGGACAGGATCACAGCTGTGTGCTGCAAAGGAAAATGTCCTTGGAAGTTACATGCTTCACATGACAAGAGAGTTAATTCAATGGTGATTAAGACTTACAGTGCAAAACACAACTGTCAAAAGCAATGGGTGTTGAAGACTTGCACTGCTAAATGGCTTGCTGACAAGTATACTAAATGTTTCAGAGCTGATAAGAAAATGTCTATAGCCAACTTTGCAAGAGTAGTGCAGAAAGAATGGAATTTGACACCTTCTAGGTCCAAGCTAGCTCGAGCAAAAAGGCTGGCTATGAAAGAAATCAATGGTGATGAAGAAAAGCAGTACAACATACTATGGAAGTATGCACATGAGTTGAGGAAATCAAACCCACAAAGTGCCTTCTTCCTAAATCTTGATGGCAACCTATTCAAATCTATGTATGTTTCTCTTGGAGCCTGCAAAATGGGTTTCCTAGCTACATGTAGGCCTCTTATTTGCTTGGATGGGTGTCACTTGAAGACTAAGTATGGGGGAATCATGCTCACAGCTGTTGGTATTGATCCAAATGACTGCATCTACCCCATTGCATATGGTGTTGTTGAGGTAGAGTGCTTGGACTCTTGGAAATGGTTCCTGGAAACATTGAAGGAGGACCTAGGCATACAGAACACATTTCCTTGGACAATTATGACTGACAAGCAAAAGGTGAGATTTGAAACTTATCTGATGACTAACACATATTTATTTGACAACACACTTGTACATTACTAATAGTAATTTGTACTTATGCAGGGACTGATTAAAGCCGTGGCTGTAGTTTTCCCAGAATCTGAACACAGATTCTGTGTTAGGCACTTGTATTCAAACTTTCAGCAAAACTACAAAGGTGAGAATCTCAAAAACCAACTATGGGCTTGTGCTAGATCAACTACTCCACTGCAGTTCATAAGAACATGGAGAAAATGAAAGTACTAAATGTGAAAGCATTTCAGTGGTTAGAAAAAATGCCCCCTAATACATGGTGTAGAGAATTCTTTAGCACATACTGTAAGTGTGACTTGCTGCTGAACAATAGTTGTGAGGTGTTCAATAATTTTATCCTAGAAGCCAGAGAATTGCTTGTGCTGACTATGTTAGAAGAAATTAAGGGGAAGTTAATGGCAAGACACTATTTGAAAGAAAAAGAACCTAGAGAAATGTGGCAAGGTCCTATCTATCCTAAGATTAGGAAAAAGGTTAACAAGATAACTCAGTGGTCTAACACATGTTATCCCATACCTTCTAGTAAAGGAATTTTCCAAGTGATGGATAGGGACCACTCCTTTGTTGTTGACATAGGAGAAAGAAAATGTGAGTGTAGGAGATGGGACCTAACAGGGATACCTTGTTCACATGCCATCTCATGTCTTAGACATGAAAGAATACCAACTGAGACTATGGTGCATGATTGCTATAGTTCTGCAAGATTTCTGTTAGCATATGGGCCCAAAATCAAGCCTTGCAGTGATCCCACCACTTGGGAGAATGTTCCTGGACCAGAGGTGCTGCCCTCCAAGTACGAGAAAAGGGTTGGAAGGCCCCCCAAGAATAGAAAGAAGCAACCAATAGAAATTGAAATAGCTCAGGGGACAAGAGTATCAAGGCATGGGGTCAGCATGACATGCAGCTATTATGGAAAGGAGGGTCACAACAAGAAAGGATGTGCTCTCAGGAAGTCTAGGATGCAGCCAGAGGGCAGTGTGCCTAGTGCTAGTGTGGAACCAACAGAAGAAGATGCACCAACTGGACAACATTCTGGATTTCATTATGATGAAAACATTTATGCAGAGGAACCAATTTCTCAGGTACTTGCATAGGGACAGTAGTTTTTTTGGCATTACTTTCACTACTTGCTATTCTGATGTTTTTTGTAGTATTCAATGCATTTTGAAGATGGGACACAGCAACTACCATTCTCTATGCTGGTAGGAGGAAGCCAGCCTCTTTTGACACAACTCACAGAAGACAATCACCTACCTTTGTCACAGCTAGTTGGAGACACCCTCATTTCAAGGCTGGATGTAACAGAACCGACCAATTATACGAGATTAAGTAAGAAAATCATCCACCGAGCAGATGATTTAGCAAACTTAAGCCCGTATAACCCGGTAGTCCGTGAAATCACGACGGATTTCAAACCAACTTACATACCAGCCAAGATCGTAATAAGTTCAACGGTCACCATCACAAGTTACATAAAAGTTCG
Source organism: Saccharum hybrid cultivar R570 (assembly GCA_038087645.1). Taxonomy (NCBI): domain Eukaryota; kingdom Viridiplantae; phylum Streptophyta; class Magnoliopsida; order Poales; family Poaceae; genus Saccharum; species Saccharum hybrid cultivar. Next base: position 6,373,644 of record JAQSUU010000366.1, on the reverse strand, counting down.
CGTCACAAATACATCGGAGTTTAAACATAGTTATTACAAACTAGTTTCAAATAAAAGTAGCGGAAGCATTTAGTTCAAATCACACACTCACACAGAGTTCAAATAAAGTGCCAGCTTAGGATCATCTTCCAATAAAAGCATCAGACGAGACGTAGTGAATGACCATTGCCCATGGTTCTAAGCTTCTCCCATCACAGGATAAAGGCAGCTGATATAGTAGTCGTAATACATCTGCCCATCTGCAACAAGTGGGAACAAAGCCCTGAGTACGAGAAGGTACTCAGCTAGACTTACCCGACAGAACCGAAAATAAAAGACACCAAGGATCATGACAGACTTTCTGGTGGGGTAGCTGACTCATTTGCAATAAAGACATTTTTAGCATTTAAAGGATCTTTCCAAAAGCTTTGCATCAAGTTAAATCTTTATTAACCTGTCAACTACATTTGCACATGTACTAGAGTAACATGTAATTAAACAGGTAAGGATAACCAATGATCATTAATGACTTTAATCATGTCATATGCCATATAACTGTCCAAGTGTTCCATCAGAATTACTACGATGAAGTCACTCAAGTCAAGTGTTCACTATCCAGTGAACGAAGCCGATTCGAATCGATTATTAACCAGCTGGTAATTTATTCCTCACACAAACCTCACTCACCCGCTAAAGTGAGGTGTTGGTCACCGAGTCAACCATTCAGGTAAAGTCGCGAGCTTGCTAAGAACCACATGTACCCGGGGGGCGCCTGACTGCTCTTTGGCCTTATCATTGCGCCCCCGTATCCTGCCACTACTGCTTCGGTACAGTGCGTTACGAGCAAACCACTCGGCCCGAATAATCTCCCAGCTTTGCGGTCAAAAGGTATATTATTCAGCCAACTAAATGTAAGGCATGCGTTCAACATGACTCGAGGCCCAACAACGGTCGGTCCTTAATCGACACAGACGGGAAACACTACAGTCCGAAACCCTGCAAGTTTCCATCCGGTCTCAATTTCATATTAACACTTAGTTATTCTCAGATGACATTCTTTTTCAAGCAGATCCAGGTAACCACCTATAGCTCGCAGGTGATAGGAAATCACCCGACTTCTACCGGTCTAAGCAAGCTAAGCATTTCTGGACTGTGAATACCAAGATAACAAGGATATGGTAGAACAGGATAAACAAGGTATAATGCAGCAACGGTTGCAAACAACTCATAAACATAATGCATCAGTTAAGTAAAGCATTAATAAATTATTTGCAAACCGAAGGAGAAAAATGCTTCGGGGCTTGCCTCTCTCTAAAGAGCTCGGACGGTGGTCTAGACACTCTAGAAGATCCTCACCGACCTCCTCGTCGGCTTTGGGCACCTCCTGCTCCTGCACCTCGAGCTGCTCTTCCGGCTCTTCGGGAACTGCTACCGGAGTTACTTCCTGCGATCCTGTATGATGCAAACGTATAAGTGTTCATGCCTAGGTGCATTGCAGAGATGACATGTAATGATCATGATGAATGAAATGTAGATAAATAGGTTTACTTTATTTCATAAAGTAGGAATACAATTCTTCTACAAGGTAGTCAACATCATCCAAGAACATATACTACAAGCACATGTCATCTACTGCATTCTCTTCTACTACTACTATGCTAAGTCAACACATCTTATTAAATGCTTCAAAGATACACCAAAGTAAACCCTATTAACTAGTCATGCATTAACAAGGTTAATTAAACCCTAATTGCAACTAGGTTTGAACATCAACACCTCTTTTGGTAGCACAGAAAAATCTGAGAAATTTACAGTAGCTTACTATCATCTAATCTAGTACGTCACAAAAATTTCATTGCATTTGGATTACTAGAACTGCCTACACAAAAATAACAAGCTAGGGCCTAAAAATGAGCATAAAAATACTTTATACTATGAAAAGTATCAAACAACAGATTTAGCATTTTTCCTACATTCTACACAATGAACAATCAACATAGAAAAATTATTATATGCATGTTTTATTCATATTTTTCTCTCTAGTAAAAATAACAATTATTAACAATATTAAACACTTGTACTACACATCAAGACTTTTCTACAGAACATGCATGGAATATATTTTTTTTTTAGAAAGTACATCACCAAATAAAATTATTGCAAGTGGAACCATATTTTTATGAGCTTTCTATGATTTATTACATATTTATCAAGAAAACAGCACTTTCAGTGATTAAATAAAAACCCTACAGAAAAGTATTTCAAACTTGACATGCAATATTTTTAGATCATAGATCTACTTATGAGAAACACTACAAAATTTATTTCACAATTTTTGGAGCTAAAATGAGCAAGTTATGGATTTTAGAAACCCTTTTAACAATTTCTGAAAAATCATTTTCGAAAATCCTTTTAACATCAGCCGCTGGAAATGCTGGATGCACCCGGTGCAGTGCACACGTGAGCGTACGCTGAGACTGACAGGTGGACCTATGACCCCACGGGTCAGTCATCCAGAGGCGAGGAGACGCTGACCGCGCGGTTCTCGTCGCCGGTGAGCTCACCGGCGGGGAGGTCACCACCATCGTGATCCTCGTGCCAAGGCGGTCACGTTGGTGCAAACGCCATGACCAGAGGAGCTCGGGAATAGGCTCGTCATCACCAATGGTGGAGCGGCGGCGCGGGTGGTCGCCGGCCGACCATCCCCGACCATGCCACGGTCACCGGAAAGGTGCTCGAGCAACGGTGAGCCATGGCGAACAAGATGCGCGAGCTAGTAGGGAAAAAGGTGGGGCGGAGGGGAGTGGTCGACGGGGCGGAAAGCTCCGGTGAGCTCAGCTCTGCTCCGGTGAGCAATTCACGCGGAGAGGAAGCTTACCACGAGCAACTGAAGCGAGCACCGGCTGCACGATGGAAAAGCGGAGCTCGGGGCAAGACGGAGCGGCTCGCGGTGAGACAGAACGGCCGGAACGCCGTCTCCGGTGATGGCGCATGCGGTGGCGGAGGCGGGACTGTGGCCGCGCGTTGCTGCTGTGCTGTGGCTGTGGAGAGTGGAGGGAAGGAATGAGCGAGTGGAGGGGGAGGAGGCGGCTCTGGCGGGTGTAAGCGCGGGCGTCGGGGGCCACCGGAGGGCGCGTGGCGCGCGGCGTCGGCGACGTACGGCCACGCGGCGGCCGGCTTCTGCCACGGGCGCCACGGCGTCGCGCGCGCACGGGCAGGCGGAGGCAGGCGCGGACGCGGACGCGGGCCGGCTTCGGCTGTTGGGCCGGAAGTGAGGCGGCGGCCTGTTAAGGTAAGAAATTGTTTTTCTTTTCTAAATAAAATTCCAGATTTTATAATTTGATTCAAAATCAAATTTTGATGATGAAAAAGGCATTTTCACAAGTTACCCCCAAAACAAAAGTTGTTCAAAATTTTATTCTCTACAACTTTCATTTAGGGCACTTTTCAAAATTCTAAACAGATTTTGAATTAGTGATTTAAAGTCAAATTTTTAAATGAAAACGCATTTTTCTAGAATATTTTTAGAAGCAAAATTTAGGGAGATTTTGAATACAAAAATTGCTCCAAAAAATCATGTTAATTAGTTCTAAGTCATTTAGAGTTATAGCCCAACAAATTTTTACCACTCTTAGCTAGAAATTGCAATACTTTAGGGTTCAAACATGTTTTTCATAATTTAATTAATTCCAACTTATATTGCATGCGATGATGAACATGTATGAAATGATAATGCTCATGATTTGGGATATGAATGCATGCTTAACACCCAGGGGTGTTACAGCCCTCCCCCCTTATAAAAATCTCGTCCCGAGATTTGGGTTATGAACCATTTGTTATAAAAATCATCATAAGCTTTTCGTAGATATTCACCCGTTTCCCAAGTTGCATCTCCTTTATCATGATAACTCTACTGTATCTTATATGTTTTCACCACACTATTTCGAGTAACCCTCTCTTTAGACTCCAACACTCGAACCGGTTGCTCATGATATACCAAATCTGATTTGAGCTTTATGCCTCGAGGTTCGATTCTTTCCTCTGGAACACACAAACACTTCTTGAGATGCGATACATGAAAAACTAGAAATATAGCACCCATTTTCTTAGGTAACTCTAACTTATAAGCGACTGGACCTTTTCTTTCCAAGATCTTATATGGCCCCACAAATCTGGCTGCAAGCTTTCTGCGTACTCCAAACCATTTCTTCTTCATTGGCGTGACTTTCAGATAAATATAGTCACCAACTTCGAACACAAGTGGTCTCCTTCTTCTATCCGCATAGCTTTTCTGACGTGATTGAGCGGCTTTCATATTTTGCTGAATGATATGAACTTTCTTCTCGGCTTCTTCTACGAAGTCAATACCATAATATCTTCTTTCTCCTGGCTCGATCCAGTTTAGTGGTATTCTACACTTTCTGCCATACAAAGCTTCGAATGGTGCCATCTTGATACTTTCTTGATAACTATTATTGTAAGCGAACTCCGCTAAAGGTAACCATGACTCCCATGAACCTCTGGAAGATAACACATAGGCTCTCAACATATCCTCCAGAACAGCATTAACCCTTTCGGTCTGACCATCTGTTTGAGGATGATAGGCAGTGCTACGAATCAAACTAGTTTCCAAACCTTTATGCAAGTGCTCCCAAAAGTGAGTAGTGAATTGTGACCCTCTGTCAGACTCTATAGTCTTCGGTATGCCATGCAATCTCACAATCTCCGCAATATACTTCTCTGCATATTGAGGTGGTTGATAACCTGTCTTGACAGGTAAAAAGTGAGCTGTCTTCGTAAGACGATCCACGATTACCCAAATCGAATCATGTCCTTTCTGAGTAGTGGGCAAACCTGTGATGAAATCCATACTTATATCATCCCACTTCCAACTAGGTACGGATAAAGGTTGCAATAATCCGGCTGGTCTCATATGAATAGCCTTTACCCTACAACATGTGTCACATCTGGCTACATATGCTATAATCTCTTTCTTCATCTTGGTCCACCAATAAGGAGGTCTTAGTTCTTAGTACATCTTGCTACTTCCAGGATAGATAGATAACTTTGAAAGGTGAGCCTCATCCATAAGTTTATTCTTAAGCTCTCGATCCTTGGGAACAACAAGACGGTCGCCAAACCATAACACGTCCTGTTCATCCACTCTAAAGTGCTTAGATGGTTCTTCTTTAATCTTTTCTTTGATATGGAATATCCCTTTATCGGTTTTCTGACCTTCTATTATATTACTCTCCAAAGAACAACTAATCTGAATACTATGTAACACGGCAGGATGCATTAGATCAAAACCATCTTCGAGCAAAGGTTGCGTATTCAGGTAATGTGACTTTCTACTCAAAGCATCTGCTACTACATTGGCTTTTTCAAGAAGATATTGCACATTCAAATTGTAATCTTTGATCAATTCTAACCATCTTCGCTGTCTCATGTTCAACTCTGGTTGAGTGAAGATATACTTGAGACTCTTGTGATCGGTAAAAATATTGCACACATTACCAAGTAAGTAATGTCTCCAAATTTTTAATGCATGCACTACGACAGCAAGTTCAATATCATGTGTCGGATAGTTGATCTCATGCTTTCTCAACTGACAGGAGGCATAAGCAATGACTCTTCCTTCTTGCATAAGAACACAACCTAATCCTGTTTTTGATGCGTCGCAAAACACATCAAAAGGTTTCTCAATGTCCGGTTACGCTAGAACTGGAGCAGTGGTCAACAGTTTTCGCAAGATGTGGAAAGTTGTCTCACACTCCTCTGTCCACACAAATTTGTGATCTTTCTATAGCAGACTTGTCATTGGCTTGGCAATCTTCGAGAAATCTAGTATAAAACGACGATAGTAACCAGCTAATCCTAAGAAACTTCTAACTTCCGAAACTGTGATTGGTGTCTTCCAATCCATAACCTCTTGCACTTTACTCGGATCTACAGAAACTCCATTCTTTGACAAAATGTGACTAAGGAAAGGAACTTTCTTCAACTAAAACTCACACTTGCTAAACTTAGCATATAACCTATGATCTCTAAGTCTGGTTAAGACAATTCTCAGATGCTCTTCATGATCTTTCTCGTTCTCAGAGTAAACTAGAATATCATCAATGAACACAACCACAAACTTGTCCAACTCTGGCATGAAAACCGTATTCATCAGATACATAAAGTATGTAGGAGCATTTGTTAAGCCAAAAGACATAAAAAGATACTCGTACAACCCGTATCTGGTGGAAAAGGCAGTTTTTGGTATATCATGTGGTCTAATCTTTATCTGATGGTAACCTGATCTTAAATCTATCTTGGAGAACACTCTGGCTTTGGCTAACTGATCGAACAAAACTTCAATATGAGGCAAGGGATACTTATTCTTGATAGTTACAACATTAAGAGGCCTATAATCCACACACATTCTCAAAGTACCCTCTTTCTTTTTCTTTACAAATAAGGCAGGACATCCCCATTCAGACTTACTTGGCCGGACAAACCCCTTTTTCAACAATTCCTCTAGTTGCTTCTTCAGCTCAGCTAACTCATCCGGAGGCATCCTATAAGGCCTCCTCGAAATTGGAGCTGTCCCGGGGATCAACTCAATTCTAAACTCAACGTCCCTATCTGGCGAAAGACCAGGTAACTCATCTGGAAACACATCCGGAAACTCACATACGACCGGAATATGATGAATCAGAATGACTCTCATAGCACATGTCACACTCACAAGGTCTGTTCTTTTGGGCAATGGTACATAAAAAGTACCCTCTCCCTGGGGATCCTTCAGGATAAGTACCCGACTTCCTGTATCTATAACTACTCCCCATTCCTTCATCCAATTCATCCCTATGATGACATCCAGAACTAGTCCAGGCATAACTATCAAGTTTACTCGAAACTTTTGACTACCTAACTCAAGGGTTGCCCCTCTAACCATCTGATTGGTTAAAACATCAGCCCCTACTGAACTTATACGGTAACCATAACTTAAGTCTGTGCATAGTTGTTCATGTTTCCGTGCAAATGCTTGACTCATGAAAGAATGCGATGATCCAGAATCAAATAGAACAACTGTAGGGTTTTGGTTAACAGGAAACTTACCAGCAGTTACGGGCTCTTCCTCAGGAATCTCGTCCACCGTGGTGTGGTGTACTCGAGCATTATAGGTCTGTTGCTTCTTTCTGGGCGGATAAGGACAGAACTTTGAAAAGTTGTCTGGCTGATCACAATTATAGCAGGGTCCCTTTACTGTACCAGCAGATCCTATAGCTCCCTTAGAGTTGCCTTGTCCAGTAGTTGCGACTATCCTTGGTGGCGGCATGACCATCTTATACGGCTTCTGTGGTCCCTTGTAGTTCTGGGTTTTATGCTGTGGTGGTCTAAACCTTGCACCTGGTGTAGACGGACGATAGGCAGGACGATTTGCATTGAAAACTCTTGGTTGTGACGGTCCTGACTCAAAGGCTCTCTTGCGAGTCTTGGATGCAGTGTACGCGTTGTTATTCTTCTCTTGTTTTAGACAATCACTGATGAAGTCATTGAATCTAGCGCGGGTATTGGTACCCACATGCTTTATCATCTTCGGACCTAACCCTCTCTTGAAGCTAGCAATTCTCTTAGCATCGGTGTCAACCATGTCGGGAGCATAACGACACAAACTGTTGAAGGCATGCAAATATTGCATCACGTTTTTGGTACCCTGATTTAAAGCCAAGAACTCTCCTAACTTCATCTCAACCAGCCCTGGTGGAATATAAACTCCACGGAAGGCCTCAGTGAACTCTCTCCACGAGATCTGAGCATTTGGAGGGAAGGTGGTGTGATGATGCTTCCACCACATCCCTGCTGGTCCTTGTAACTGATGTGCAGCATACTCTGTCTTCAGTACTTTAGTCAGTCTTAACACACGGAACTTATCTTCCATAGTGTTGATCTATTCTTCAGCGTCAAGTGGCTCGGTTGCTTCCTTGAAAATTGGCGGCCTGGTGTCTATGGAATCCTTAAAGTAGCTATACTGATTCACCCCATTGCCACCACCTTGGTTGTTACCACGTTGAACATTGTTGGCAATGGTACGCAGAAAATCTTTCATGTTTTTCTGTGACTGCTCGGCATTGCGCTGACTTCCAAAAACCGTGCAAAGAATACCTCTGCAGTGAGTGGTGGAGGAGGCGGCAAATGCAGTTCCGGGTGTGGCTCATTATGGTTGACGTTCTTTTCACCACTCCCACCTGCCCGGGCACCATTTCCACCAGTTTTAGCAGCCTCATACGTGGCGCGGCGAGTGTTTGCCATCTTCATATTTCAGCAACAAGTAATGATTAAGTGAAGTTGTAGTAATTGTGAGTGAATGAAAAATTATGCCGTACTGAATTCATTGGAGTGAACAAGACATACAATAAAACAGAGGCACAATAATCACATTCCAATTAAAACAACACCACTAATTAAATTACTTCAAATGCAAACATCGCGTCCAATACAACCACGTTGCCAGCATACACACACTGGACTTTATGCGCTCAGGTATCGCATGAACAACCAAGATCCAATATTCTACTAAGTCTTAAGGTTCGAACGAGATACAACAAGATTCATGAAGCCAAAAGAAAGGTCATCGTGACAGGGCCTAGTAGCTAACGCAAAACAACTAGCCTACTCCTCGGGGCCATCATCGGGGTTGGAGACGTCACCATCGCTACCATCAGTAGCAATGTCGTCGTCGTCTTTAGGTGCAACTGCAGGCTCGTCCTCGTCATCATCGACGTCCATACCGACGACGTCTGGAGGAGCATACGAGCCAATCCTGTTGTAGAGCGCGTGAAACTCCTCATGCAAGTTGACGTTATACTCCTCTAGCTCCTCGACCCTCTGCCTCAGAAGGTTCCTCTCGTTTCAGGCTTTTTTCCTCTCCTGAACCAACTATCCAATCATGCGGTCTGCATTATTGTTGGCCTGAATCAAAGTATGCACCCACTGTAGAGCACTATCACCTCTCTCTCGAGCCTGGTCTCGCTGTAAGCTCATTTCAGCCAACTGCTCCTGCAAACCAGCTATAGCATGTGCCTGCTTCTTCTTCTGTTTTCTTGCTTTGAGTCGATCATCACCACGCAAACCAGTCAATGTCCAATAGGTGCACTCAAGACCTTGGTATGCTCTGACAGTTGCATACATCGCACTCATAGCGTGGTTGTCGCTAGCCTATCCTTCGTTTGGGCCTCTGACTAAAGCACTTCCTTACGGCTGCACTCAAATAGCATTGCGAGGATCGTCTCTCGGAAAAGTGTCAGCCAAGGCTGCTGCCAGCTCATTAGAAAATCTGCTCATGATGTCCCTGATAGCACGAAAAGCTACTCCCTCTGCACCCTCAACCGGAGTGCGTCCCTCAAACTCCAAGTGCCAACCATCCCACTCTGGAGCATCACCAAGAGCAGGGACAATGATCTCCACTACTGCCAGTCCATCCTCAGCTAACTGGCTCTCACTCCAAGAATACACTGGCTCCTGACCCTCTGGGTACCCCACATCATGGAGCACTCTCCAAAGCAAAGTTGGCATGCCAAACTCGCTTAGAAAGGTGTTCGTGCTGCGGCGCTCCCACGGGGCCAACTGGTGTCAGGGTGCTCTTTCGCCTGTGGACTTACGGGCAGTCTGCTTCGTGCGGGCCATCTGTACCAAAAGTTTTGATTACCCGATGAGAACATATTTTAAATTGGTACAAATTTTTATCAAAAGGGGATAATCAATTTATAAGGGGAGGGATGCATGACATGAATGAAATGCACAAGCAACATGATGCATGTACGTTTCGTACGTTCTCACAAACTTAGGAAATAATGATATCTAGCGAAGAATTCGGTGGCATACAGGCGATCTCTCATATACGTAACTAATACGTTCTACACGAGAAACGCTGTTATGTACCTGCAGAAAATTCATTTCAGCCCAATTTCCCATGAATGCATGAAAGCAGTAAATCTATCTACATGCTCTACACGAATCCCCAGATACGCGTACAACGGTAGCAACTACCCAAAACATCGTCCTATTGACAGCATCGCCTCAACGGACGGAACAACCACACATGTGACACTTTTGTAAAAACATGAGTAGAACATGTAATTACTCCAGCATCATATAAGCACTCTCCCTAGATCGACGGTGTATCCGATCATGCCCTCACATCTCACACTTACCGAGGCGTAGAGGCAACTGATCCATATATTACCACTCAATTAAGTGGCACTCATACAATAGCACGCCGTATGAGCAACGAAAGAAAAATATAGTGCAAGAACCCCCAAGTCAGTACTTAAATAAGCCACCTAGAGTCCTTACTGGGCATAAAGGATATGACCACTGGCACACTTTTAGTTTGTAAATCACGTTTTTCAAACACATTTTTGTTTTAAATACACTTGTAAACAGTAAACACGCTAAACCATGCTCCGATGCCATTTGTAACAGAACCGACCAATTATACGAGATTAAGTAAGAAAATCATCCACCGAGCAGACGATTTAGCAAACTTAAGCCCGTATAACCCGGTAGTCCGTGAAATCATGATGGATTTCAAACTAACTTACATACCATCCAAGATCGTAATAAGTTCAGCGGTCACCATCACAAGTTACATAAAAGTTCACGTCACAAATACATCGGAGTTTAAACATAGTTATTACAAACCAGTTTCAAATAAAAGTAGCGGAAGCATTTAGTTCAAATCACACACTCACACAGAGTTCAAATAAAGTGCCAGCTCAGGATTATCTTCCAATAAAAGCATCAGACGAGACGTAGTGAATGACCATTGCCTATGGTCCTAAGCTTCTCCCATCGTAGGATAAAGACAGTTGATACAGTAGCCATAATACATCTGCCCATCTGCAACAAGTGGGAATAAAGCCCTGAGTATGAGAAGGTACTCAGTTAGACTTACCCGACAGAACCGAAAATAAAAGACACCAAGGATCATGACAGGCTTTCTGGTGGGGTAGCTAACTCATTTGCAATAAAGACATTTTTAGCATTTAAAGAATCTTTCCAAAAGCTTTGCATAAAGTTAAATCTTTATTAACTTGTCAACTACATTTGCACCTGTACTAGAGTAACATGTAATTAAATAGGTAAGGATAACCAATGATCATTAACGACTTTAATCATGTCATATGCCATATAATTGTCCAAGTGTTCCAATGAGAATTACTACGATGAAGTCACTCAAGTCAAGTGTTCACTATCCAGTGAACGATGGCGATTCGAATTGATTATTAACCAGCTTGTAATTTATTCCTCACACAAACCTCACTCACCCGTTAAAGTTAGGTGTTGGTCACCGAGTCAACCATTCAGGTAAAGTCGCGAGTTTGCCAGGAACCACATGTACCCGGGGGCCGCCCGACTGCTCTTTGGCCTTATCATCGCGCCCCCGTATCCTGTCACTACTGCTCCGGTACAGTGCATTGCAGGCAATCCACTCGGCCCGAATAATCTCCTAGCTTCGCGGTCGAAAGGTACATTATTCGGCCAGCTAAATGTAAGGCATGCGTTCAACATGACTCGAGACCCAACAACGGTCGGTCCTTAATCGACACAGACGGGAAACACTACAGTCCGAAACCCTACAAGTTTCTGTCCGGTCTTAATTTCACATTAACACTTGGTTATTCTCAGATGACATCCTTTTTCAAGCAGATCCAGGTAACCACCTATAGCTCGTAGGTGACAGGAAATCACCCGACTTCTACCGGTCTAAGCAAGCTAAGCATTTCTGGACTGCGAATACCAAGGTAACAAGGATATGGTAGAACAGGATAAACAAGGTATAATGCAGCAACGGTTGCAAACAACTCCTAAACGTAATGCATCAGTTAAGTAAAGCATTAATAAATTATTTGCAAACCGAAGGAGAAAAATGCTCCGGGGCTTGCCTCTCTCGAAAGAGCTCGGACGGTGGTCTGGACACTCTAGAAGATCCTCACCGACCTCCTCATCGGCTTCGGGCACCTCCTGCTCCTGCACCTCGAGCTGCTCTTCCGGCTCTTCGGGAACTGCTACCGGAGTTATTTCCTGCGATCCTGTATAATGCAAACGTATAAGTGCTCATACCTAGGTGTATTGCAGAGATGACATGTAATGATCATGATGAATGAAATGTAGATAAATAGGTTTACTTTATTTCATAAAGTAGGAATACAATTCTTCTACAAGGTAGTCAACATCATCCAAGAACATATACTACAAGCACATGTCATCTACTGCATTCTCTTCTACTACTACTATGCTAAGTCAACACATCTTATTAAATGCTTCAAAGATACACCAAAGTAAACCCTATTAACTAGTCATGCATTAACAAGGTTAATTAAACCCTAATTGCAACTAGGTTTGAACATCAACACCTCTTTTGGTAGCACAGAAAAATCTGAGAAATTTACAGTAGCTTACTATCATCTAATCTAGTATGTCACAAAAATTTCATTGCATTTAGATTACTAGAACTGCCTACACAAAAATAACAAGCTAGGGCCTAAAAATGAGCATAAAAATACTTTATACTGTGAAAAGTATCAAACAACAGATTTAGCATTTTTCCTACATTCTACACAATAAACAATCAACATAGAAAAATTATTACATGCATGTTTTATTCATCTTTTTCTCTCCAGCAAAAATAACAATTATTAACAATATTAAACACTTGTACTACACATCAAGACTTTTCTACAGAACATGCATGGCATATATTTTTCCTAGAAAGTACATCACCAAAGAAAATTATTGCAAGTGGAACCATATTTTTATGAGCTTTCTATGATTTATTACATATTTATCAAGAAAACAGCACTTTCAGTGATTAAATAAAAACCCTACAGAAAAGTATTTCAAACTTGACATGCAGTATTTTTTAGATCATAGATCTACTTATGAGAAACACTATAAAATTTGTTTCACAATTTTTGGAGCTAAAATGAGCAAGTTATGGATTTTAGAAACCCTTTTAACAATTTCTGAAAAATCATTTTCGAAAATCCTTTTAACATCAGCCGCTGGAAATGCTGGGTGCACCCGGTGCAGTGCACACGCGAGCATACGCTAAGACTGACAGGTGGACCCGTGACCCCACGGGTCAGTCACCCAGAGGCGAGGAGACGCTGACCGCGCGGTTCTCGCCGCGGTGAGCTCGACGGCGGGGAGGTCACCACCATCGTGATCCCCGTGCCAAGGCGGTCATATTGGTGGAAACGCCATGACCGGAGGAGCTCGAGAATAGGCTCGCCGTCGCCAATAGCGGAGTGGTGGCGCGGGTGGTCGCCGGCCGGCCATCCCCGACCATGCCACGGTCACCGGAAAAGGCGCTCGAGCAACGGTGAGCCATGGCGAACAAGATGCGTGAGCTAGTAAGGAAAAAGGTGGGGCAGAGGGGAGCGGTCCACGGGGCAGAAAGCTCTGGCAAGCTCGGCTCTGCTCCGGCGAGCAATTCACGCGGAGAGGAAGCTTACCACAAGCAACTGAAGCGAGCACCGGCTGCGCGATGGAAAAGCGGAGCTCGGGGCAAGACGGGGCGGCTCGCGGTGAGACGGAACGGCCGAAACGCCGTCTCCGGCGATGGCGCGTGCGGTGGCGGAGGCGGGACTGCGGCCGCGCGCTGCTGCTGTGCTGCGGCTGTGGAGAGTGGAGGGAATGAATGAGCGAGTGGAGGGGGAGGAGGCGGCTCTGGCGGTGGTAAGCGCGGGCGGCGGGGGCCACCGGAGGGCGCGCGGCGTCGGCGACGTACGACCACGCGACAGCCGGCTTCTGCCACGGGAGCCACGGCGTCGCGCGCGCGCGGGCGGGCGGAGGCAGGCGTGGACGCGGATGCGGGCCGGCTTCGGCCGTTGGGCCGGAAGTGAGGCGGCGGCCCGTTAAGGTAAGAAATTGTTTTTCTATTCTAAATAAAATTCCAGATTTTATAATTTGATTCAAATTCAAATTTTGAAGATGAAAAATGCATTTTCACAAGTTGCCCCCAAAACAAAAGTTGTTCAAAATTTTATTCTCTACAACTTTCATTTAGGGCACTTTTCAAAATTCTAAACAGATTTTGAATTAGTGATTTAACGTCAAATTTTTAAATGAAAACTCATTTTTCTAGAATATTTTTAGAAGCAAAATTTGAGGCGATTTTGAATACAAAAATTGCTCCAAAAAATCATGTTAATTAGTTTTAAGTCATTTAGAGTTATAGCCCAACAAATTTTTACCACTCTTAGCTAGAAATTGCAATACTTTAGGGTTCAAACATGTTTTTCACAATTTAATTAATTCTAACTTATATTGCATGCGATGATGAACATGTATGAAATGATAATGCTCATGATTTGGGATATGAATGCATGCTTAACACCCAGGGGTGTTACACTGGATGCAGAGGTGAACACATTTTCATCATTATTAGTGTCTGTGCATGTAGTTGTTGCTCTAACTGGTTGGACATGACACAGGCTTCACAAGTTGTACCAAGGAGGACTTCACCACTTGGTCTACCTGATTCAAGCTTTATCATGTCAAACTTATCAGCTAAAAGACCAGTGGCCCCATCAACTGCTACATAAAGAGGTCAAGCTGCTTTGGGAAAAGGCCAGGCCAAAACCTCAACTGCAAAAAAGGCAAAGAAGACCAAGAAACAAGATGAAGGAAAAGCTTGATGAAACCGTGTGATGCACTGTGTGTAGTCATATATTTTGGACAAGGAGCTTATATAGACAGTTCATGTCTTTTGTACATAAATGCACCAAAGACAACTGCATGGGTGCTTTCTAACCTTTTGCAAGATAGATAGAGCTAAGGTAGAAGTTTCAAACTACCTGTTGGATGGCTGGTCTCTAATCTTTTGTATGTATGATATATGATGCATCAAACTGTGATGATTCTCTTGCTCAAATGTGCAATTTGAAACTGTCGTCAGAATGCAGTTGCACTCTTTTATATATTTATATATATATATATATATATATATATATATATATATATATATATATATATATATATATATATATATATATATATATATGTGTGTGTGTGTGTGTGTGTGTGTGTGTGTGTGTGACCTTATATCATTTCTATGAAAATGTAATGCTCACACCACCTAGCATCACTGTGAAAATGTCATGCTCACACCACATTGCCTTATCTCATTTGTGGCAAAACTGTGAAAATTTAGGAGGGCTTGAACAACAGAACACTTGTATTAAACATAGAGGTCCAAAATACATTTGTTACTCCAACTCACACCACCTAGCATCACTAACACACCACATGTCTCATGCTCACTTCACCAACAATACAATAAGCATCAGAAACTGGATACACAGGATTGCAACACACACAAGACATATAGCTCGCAGCAGCATCAATCCTTCTTGTCCACCAGGGACACATACTAGCTCCTTCTTCACCATTGCTGCCCCAGATCGACAAGTATCTTCGAATTGTGATGCTTCTGGTTCGACATAGATGGCTGAACTGCTGCATTCCACATCTTTTCCCCCCAACAGGGCCTCTAGCTCTCCCTTCCTAGCCAAGTCCCTAAGGTGATCCATGTACTCATCTTCCTAGTAGAAAAAAGGACACCTAGAGTTCCTCTGCAAACGAATTGAAACCACGGTGAAGAACCAACTAAAATCCATCAACGAATCAAAAAACCCTAACTGACCTTATGGAAGGGGAAACAATAGAATACTTTCCCCAAGCTCGTCATCACCGTGGACACACGCCGCACCACACGCCGCCGCCTGCATTCGGAGCAGATGACGAGGGGGAGCACTCCATTAGGCGCTGCGCCACTCCCTTGATGTGCCATGGAGGAGATCGAAGGAGGGAGACAGAGAAGAGCAGGCGGCAGGGAGAAAGAGGCCGCCGCGAACAGGAGGATGAACGACCTCTGGCTAAATGAGAGGGGAAGGAGATCAGGGGGGCCAAGATGCAAAAATCTAGGGGCCAAAGCTGCCTCACGCGCACATCACGTGCCCTGGGCGACGGGTTGGGCCACGCTGGCCACCCCACGTTGTCAAAAAATAGCTGACCAGGCAAGATTGGGCCTGCGGTGAACCCAACAACAAGTTCATGGGGCCAAATGTGCATTTTGATAGTTCATGGACCTATTTGACACAGCGAGACAAAGTCCATAGGCCTACAATGCATTTTACTCTAAATATTAATATCCTCGTGAGGTTAGCATTGCTACCTCTACATCTCACTTCAAGCTCTAGCTTCGATGTGCAATGCGATACATGTTTAAATGATTGTTTATTTCATCGTAGTATTTAGAGTGTAGTCTGTGACTTGAATTCTTATTTTCAAAACATACAAAAGAAGAGTTGATAAAATATACAGTAAGGCACAAGAGTTTTAACTTAAGGATAGAATATGTAGCAGTTAACAATATTGAAATATGAAAAACCAAAATTTAGATTCACGAAGTAATGAGATATAGACTGCAACAAGAGCCACCATAGTTAAGAGATAAGGTTTCAACCAAATGCAAATTAAAGATACACACATATGACATGCAAAAGAA
Organism: Saccharum hybrid cultivar R570; assembly: GCA_038087645.1. NCBI lineage: Eukaryota > Viridiplantae > Streptophyta > Magnoliopsida > Poales > Poaceae > Saccharum > Saccharum hybrid cultivar. Next base: position 6,357,101 of record JAQSUU010000366.1, on the reverse strand, counting down.
AATAATTATAGATATGATAACATATCGATCAACTCTTCATTCCAAATTATAAGATGTTTTGTTTTTTTTCTAGATATGTAACTTTTGTTATGCATCTAGATATACGCTATGGCTAGATACATAGTAAATGTAGTATATCCAGAAAAGTCAAAACGTCTTATAATTTGGAACGGCGAGAGTAATAATTGATAAGATTATAAGTTCATTACCACAGCTAGATAGAGACTAGTAATATTTGTTATGCTTATTATATTAAGAAAATTAATAAAGAGAAAAACATACAATTTAATATAAATTTTTTTCATTAGTTAGAGGTATTAAGCAGTAAGTAATGCTTACGTCCATTAAGATTCTAACACATACGAGAACACGGATTGATTGACAAGTGATATCAAATTTTGTACGATGTGTACAATATCTTTATACAAGTGTCAACCAAAGTCAACGAGTTTGAATCTTGGGTTGCATGCGAGGTTTCCAATCAAAAAGAAATTATTGGAAAAAAATCTCAAGAAGGTTTTAAAAATATACTTGAGGAGAAATTAAGATATATACACATCTATCAAAGACTAAAGTCAATTGTGACAAATATTTTTGGATATATATAAAAGCACGTAGATGTAACACCCCGGGTGTTGCGAGCTTGCTTAGCACCTTGCTTAAAACCTAAAAGAAATTAAGTAAACCAGTTCTCAAGTTTTACAATTTTACCTCACCGGAAATGATAAACGAATAATGTAAGATAGTTGTTTCATGAAAAATCGTGTGAATGTGGTCTTAGTTGTTTGAAGTATTTGACATGAAAAACAATTTTTTTTATAAACACAAATAAAAATATGACTGGTGGGTCACGCTTAAGCAAATATTGACGAGCAAGTTATGTAGATGAAAAATACAACTTTCATTTTTGAAAATAAATATCGTTAACGAGTATTTCGCAAGCTCAAAAATCAAATTCGAAATTCAATCCGAACCCAACGCCAGATCTCGTCTAAGACCGGAAGAGGGTTGGCGGTGCCATTTTGGCATTTAAATTCCAACCAAAATGCCTAAGCACTACCACCACGTTATCGCATAATTGGTTGCGTCAAAGTGTGTACTCGAGCTTGGTATAGGTTGCGGTTATGTGAACGTCACCTTTCTCGCTCGGAAATTTCCCGAACTTCGTTAGAACGTGATGTAACTCTTGACTTGGGACTGTGTTCGTGAACCGTCTTCATCAGTGACGAGCCCTAGTTGGCGTGCCTCATTTTGCCTATCCAGTGAACCTTGGTCGGAGCTTGTTGCCCTTAACCTTAGCCGGATGTGCCATCTTGAGCCCCCTCAAGTCGGTGGAGCAGTTACCAAGTTGTATCCGAGTTTGGGCACGCTTTTAAGATCCGTGCGCGGCACGTTTGTGCTGGCCCGGCCTCCTGTTCACGGTTACCTCGCGTGGGGGGTCACCGCTGGCGCTGGGGCCTAGCCGCGGCCATGCCGCTTGCGCTGCGCTGGGGTGTGTGCGTGCTGCCGACCACGGCGTGCCATTCCAGGCCGCTGTCTCGAGTCTAGTCATCTGGCCCAGTCGCAGGACCATGGGGGCTTGCCGCTATTCGGCGTGACCTGAGCACAGCGGAGATGGGACGCCACCCTGCTGGCTGCCCCGCTTGGCGCCCTCGGGAGGGTTCGACTCGAGCTGGCTGCTCCAACGCAAGTGCGTCGCGACAAGTCCTCCGCTGATGCGTCACTTGTGTGAACATGTTCGCACTGTTGTTGCCAACTGGAGCCAACCGTATTAATCCGTTCGTGCCTACTCGCCTGCTCGTTCACCGGCTGCGCCAGGTAGAAGACCGCCGCACCCCGTGTTCCAATTTGCATTTCTCAAAGCTTTGCAGTTCAATTCCTTGCCCCAGCAAGTAGGTTAGGAGGTCGCCTAGCCGAGCCACCTCTAGCGAGGCCTTGCCATGCCTCGGCGTGGACGAATTTGGCATTTCCGCAGCCGCCGTCCTCTCGCCACCGTGGATGGCACGGTCTGGGGATAAGGCGCTACGCTGAGTTTCATTTCGATCCAAGTCAGCTACGAACTCACCTTGTTCCTCTAGTGCTGGTGCTCGCCTCATCTCTGCTAGGGATGCCGCCGAAGGCGAGCTGACGCGACTGTGCCGCCTCAGAGCACCGCCGTGCCGACTACGTGCACGTGGCAGGGCCACCTCAGCATCCCTCTGACTCAACCGTCGCCTCTACGTGAACCGCTGTAAGTCACTGATGCTCCTCCACGAACCCTACTCGTCCGAGCGCACGCTGGCTCACCGGAACGGTCTCGGCGCCGCCGTAGCTCCGCCACCGTTGGGGTTAGGTCTCGTTAGTGCCCCGTTGGGCCTCCAACTGCCTTTCACCTGTGCGCGCATAGTCGGGGGTGGAGGTCGGCTCCTCGCCCTCTGCAGGGCGGGCTTAGGGCGCCCAGCGCCGCCACCCTTGCCGCTGGTCGCCACGCCGGCGGGCGCCGGAGTGTCTAGGGACCTTTGAAAAGAAGAATTCAAAGATCTCTAGGGTCCCTGATATAGAGTGCATGACTCAGGAAAATAGTGCTATCAGTAGTTTCGCGAATAGGAAAGAGTTTGGGGACTCTTTAGCATAAGAGTCGGCACCCCCGCTGGTCTCCGCCTTGGGCCGGAGCTCCGGCCTTCGGTTGGGCCGGCCTGGTGGTGTGCGGCCACCCCGCGCGGGCTCCCCGCCTGGGCTGCTTGCTGGGTTGGCCTGCCGCGCGCAGCAGCGCCCTGCGTTGGGCCGCTGGGCCGATTGGTAGACGCCGGTCCTTTCTCGTTTTGTTCCAGCGTATTAAATCAGTTTCCTTTTTCTAATAATGCTGTGAACTGGTAAATTCAAAATAAAATTTTGTAGAGGTCGGAAAATTGTGAAACTAATTTTGTTAGGTTCCTAAAATTATGCTCTAGCTGTTGGTATACTTAGTTAATGTAACATTCTGATGTTTCTAGGAATGCTTTATATAGCTCAAACTGTTTAATATTGTCAGTGTATAACTTGTAGGAATTATTGTGATAAAACGATGATGGTATTAGCTCTAAAAATTTTACAGTAGGCTCCAAGTATTATTATATATTCATTGTGATTTTTGTAGCTCCAACATAACTAGTTGCTAGAATAATTAGCAAGCCCTGGTTTGAATATTGTAGTAAGTCGATAAAAGGAATAACGCTGCATCTCGGGTGTGTATAACTAAAACTGTCGTTGAGAAATAACGTTAAATCGACAACATGGATACATGGCCTAGTACGTTAGCCGGTAGAGCTAGCCGTTAGCTTAGAGAACGAAATCGTACTTTAAGCGTTGCGATTTCTGTTGGTTATTCACGTCTCTACGTTGCATCTGCATATATCATTATAGGGACGACGATGGATCGTGGAGTCGACTGGAGTAGCAGAAAGGTGGTGTCTCAATGATCGTATCATCGCGATGGAATGCTAACTTGGTTAATTTCTACCCAGGCAAGCTCCGGTGCATAACCCCTATTATTCTGCACTTTAAATTATGCTTGTGCATTAAGTTTAAAGGAGTTGAATGAAACCCACTTGTATATATATATATATATATATATATATATATATATATATATATATATATATATATATATATATATATATATATATATATATATATATATATATATATATCCTTGTCCTATGAGTCTTACTAGTATGATAGGATCATGTAGTGTGCTATGCTAAAGGATCCCGGTAGAAGTCGAGTTATTGTTTGTCACTCGCGAGAGATAGGAATTATAATATTATTACTATTATCATGTTACTATCACATGGAATATAAATGTATATGGATAATTGGAGACCGGGCGGAACGGGTTGGATGGACTTGGACTTGGTTGGGCAACGGAGCGGGGCTCTGGTTATATTTGTTCCGCCTGTGTCAATTAAGGACCGTTCGTTGCATAGACCCTGGTCAAGTCACAGATTTATTGTCCTGAGCATATACTTGCTTATGGGGGCGGGAAGACTTGTTTCTCTCTAGTCATGAGTTTCAGCTCTTTCTGGACCGGCTTTTTAGGGTGGTCATACATATTGGGATGAGAAGGTCTAAGCACCACACTGAGGCCGGACCTGCAGTGTTGGGGCTTAGAGTCCGAGCTTGGACGGGGACCTGGACCCCTTGACAGGAGTGGAACGGGTTGGTCTTGCTTATACCCGGGGTACAAGCAAGGCGTGTGTTTTCGGGGCATCCAGCTGGGCATATTGATTCGCGAATCGTCGTTTCTGCGTGACGGTATGGCTTGACTACGCTCTGACATCGTAGTAAGAACTGACAGTTGAAAGATGAAGAAATGGTTGCTTTTGCTCAACCCAGCTTGATTATAGGCTAGGTGCTTACATAGAAGGTTGAATAAGAAATAAAATACGGCTAATAAAAGTAAGAAATTAAGGACGCACTCTTAGTGCTGCTTCTCACAAATGAGAAACCCATAAGCTAAAAAGCCTTACATAACCTTTGGAGTCTTTTTCTTTCCTCCTGACGGGTAAGTCTTGCGGAGTACAATTGAGTACTCAGGGTTTGTTCTACCCTGTTGCAGGTGACAGGTGATGATAAGCTGACACTTGTGTGTGGAAACCTCCTGGTGGGCTCAGCAAGGATTTCCTTTACGAAACGGCGTAGAGTTTATTTATTAAAACTCTCACCAAAAGTTTACCAGGAAAATACTTTTAACCTGTTATCATTTCATGCACATCAACGTTCTTTATGTTAATGTTTAACTTATCATTAAATGCTTTTATTTTCGCTGAACTCTGAAAATGTTTTATATTCCGCTGTTATAACTACATAATGAGTTACTCTGATGTTGTGCTAAAAGTGACGTAAGAAATGGCAAGGATGTCGTAAGCTTTACTCTCTCATTTGTGATCCTGATGTAAAAATGTGGACCTTCAAGTTCTCCCTTGCGGTGTGCTCGATGGAATCACTTAGCTTAATGTTCTCCCTTGGGTACTTAGGGTATAATGGAAGACGAGTACTCTTGAGAGGGCATTAGATTAGACGGTTATGCCACAGTAGATCGTAAAACTAATCCTACGTAAGTGTTAGTTGTGCGATCAACTTCATGTCTCTAGCTAGTTGTTGCCCGGAAAGTCTCTTGTAGGGCAGATCAAGACGAGTGGAGTTGGAGCGACAAATTAATTCAATAGCCTATAGGTAGTGCAGAAAGAATAAGGCTGTGTTTAGATGCACTGAAAAGTGCACTATGCAAAATAAGATTCCCCGTCACATCAAACTTGCGATACATATATGGAGTACTAAATGTGGATAAAATCAAAAACTAATTGCACAGTTTGGTTGTACTTTACGAGACGAACATTTTGAGCCTAATTAGTCAATGATTGGACAATTATTACCAAATACAAACGAAATGCTACAGTGTATTTTGGCTATCCAAATTTTGGATCTAAACACAGCCTAAGATCCCAGTGGAAGGTCCCTTTCAAGGATTCCTACTTTGGAGAAGATTCGAGCAGTTCTAACGTTATTCTCCGTCTCTGAATTTTCTTTTGGTCAAAATCAAACTGCAGGAAGAGTGGAAGACACTGCGCAGACCGCGTGCACGCGCAGACCGGCTCGTAGTCGTAGAAATTTCTTCCTACGCCTGTTTAATTTCCACCTAAATTTTTTTCACATCGTCACATCAAATATTCGGACACATATATCAAACATTAAATGTAAATTAAAAAAAACTAATTGCATGGTTTGCATGGAAACCACGAGACGAATCTTTTAAGTCTAATTAGTCCATAATTAGCCATAATTACTACAGTAACATACATGTGCTAATGACAGATTAATTAGGCTTAATAAATTCGTCTCGCGGTTTCCAGACGAGTTATATAATTAGTTTTTTTTATTAGTTTGATATCCCATGAAACATCCGAGGTGACACCCAAAAACTTTTCACTCACAGTCTAAAAGGCCCCGTTTGGTTCGGAGAAGTTAAAGTTTAACTCCCATCACATCAATGTTTCCTCAAATGCATGGAGTACTAAATGTAGACTAATTGCAGCATGTTGGCACAGATTAGGAGTAATTTACGAGACGAATCTATTAAGCCTAATTAATTCAAAATTAGAATTTTTTTGTCAAATAAGACGAAAGTGCTACAATGTTTATTAAACTTTAACGCCCAAACCAAACGGGGCCAAAAGCTTACTTTTATGCTATCCACTGCGCCGCGCCGCGTTTAAGATCAGCACGCACCAAATTCAGGTAAACAGAAACGAATTAAATATCCTAGACTTATTTTGTTTGAACGACACAAAATTGGACCATACAAACTCTCGACACACGGGTTACACAATGATTCAATGAAGCGAGGAAAAAAAAACTCGTACGCTCTTATCAAATTAATAACGAGGCCAAATGATTAGACGGATGATAAATAGTCGATTTTGATACGTTGTTAGAGCTGTATGCTCTTAATTCTTATACTCTGCTAGCGCCAAATAGACTCTGCTTCCTTATTCTTGCCAAATTGAAAAGAAGCCGAGCCCAATTTTTCAGGTGAGAGGAGATTTTTGCGGCAGATTGACCTCGATGTTACAGTACTGTTCTAAACCCCCACTTTCTGTATTCCTAAAAAAAATTTTCATCCCATCACATCAAATGTTTAGACACATATATGAAGTACTAAATGTAGACGAAAAAAAACTAATTGCACAGTTTGGTTAGAAACCACGAGATGAATCTTTTAAGCCTAATTAGTCTATGATTAGCGTGCTACAGTACACATGTGCTAATGACGGCTTAATTAGACTTAATAAATTCGTCTCGCGGTTTCCAGGAGAGTTATGTAATTAGTTTTTTATTAGTATCTGAAAACACTTTCCGACATCCCATAAAACATCCGATATGATACCCAAAAATTTTTCACCCACCAACTAAACACCCCCTTGTTCTCCTCCAAATTTGAACTTGAAGCACAGTTTCTGTACATGATCAGAGTTCAAATATTTTTACTTCTGACAAAGCCATCTCAACTGCACGAACTGCAGCTGTCATTAGTTGTTGTTTTTTTTTTTTGAAAAAAAATATAACGAACCCAGTGACTATGACGACTTAAAAGAGAATAGCAAATACGCAACTTGCTCTGATGACTGCTGCTGAGATATGTTTCTTTCCAGGTCAACCAGGAGTAAGAAGTTAATTAATTAATTGCGTTCATGTCTGCACATTTTTAAAGTGTCGTTGTTGTAAGCCAGGGAGAGGGCATTATTACAGTTACGTGATAGTCAAACATCAGAGCGTCATGTGTGGATTGTGACATCAAACGTTTTGTTTTAGTACGCCGTTGATTCAGGTTCAGGCCCTACAGAGCTACAGTACAGCACTTGCATTTTCTTTCACCCACCAAACTCAACTCTCAAGCTCTGGTTAACCGTCCTTCTACCGTGCTCGGCATGTAGGCCCCACCTTGAAGAAACACTTTCCCGTCCTTTTGAAATTTGTTCCCTTTATGAAAGAAAAGAAACTCCCTTTTGAAATTTCACAAAAACGTAATCAAGTTGTTGTAGTAGAATTTAGGAACGGCGGCACTCAAGAAAGATGTGAAGAATGTTCGTTGGAAAGAAAAGGAAAAATATGAAGAAGAAAGCGGTCCCTAGATCTACACCACCAGTGTCGTGTTTCTTGGAGTTCCGCTTTGTTTTTCTCACATTCAAAAGGTATTTGTCTGGAACTCTGGAAGCCGGTGCGGGCGTTCATCTATCTGCATGCACTATGCACATGCACATGCACATGCACTGAAAACGTCTGTCTCGGCGCCCGCCATCCGACCCGAAACTTTTGCCGCTGAGCTGAAAACCATCCAGACTCCTTGTCGATAAGATGAGATGAGATGTCCGTGTCCGAATCCATCCGACCCGTTTCTCAGAAAGGGGAAAACAACGGGGCAACAAAGCTGAGTCTACCATTGATGGTCTTGCTAGTACTCCTACAGCGCAGAAACAAAAGGAAGGCAGAGGCATGCAGCCCGGCGAATGACCTGAAGCGGATGAGCTGATGCTGCTGTACGCCTCGCAGTCTCTAAGCACTGAACATTAGCCTTTTCGTGCGAGCGGGTATACTGCTAGTACTGCAGTACAGCGCATTGATCAATCTGTCCGGGACTAACGCGAGCGAGATGAGATGAAGTGGCCATGAATACGCTGATCTACCCCATGCATGCCAATGCCATGTAGTACTGCTGTACTTACCCACAGAGAGTCACGAGCTTGCATTGTGTTCTTGGCTGTACAATGCAACGTGCATCCGGATCCGGTATTCCATTCCATTCCAGTGGGACGAAATGAATTCTGCAGGGCGCGCAGCATTCGTTCGTGCAAATGATTGAACAAGGGGGGCCCGGGCCCTTGCATTGCATTGCTATGGTCCAAATCCTGGCCCCTGACCCCTGAGGCTGGCACACCGGCGCTACCCTCCAAGTCCTCCAATGATTTTGCGCCAAGATGGCGCGGATCCGACCGTCGGATCGGGCTCCGATGGTGGCGACGGGTGCCATCTGCCAGGTGGGGATGCATCATGCGTGCAGATTGGAGATGCAGGTTTTTTTTTTGTTCCCCCGATCGGCCAATCAGGTCCAGAGGATTTCATTTTCACTGTTGCAAATAAGGACAATTTTGGGCACTTTGTTTCGAGCCTAGTGCGCTAGCTCTGTCTTTCTTACGGGTTGGATTTGTATAGGCACACTACATACATGCCAAATGCAGATCAGCAGATGCCACTACTTGTCGACCCACTCTCTTCAAAGTTCAAAAGTACTGGTAGTACGTATGTATGGGTGGGTCGTCGACTACTCGGCCTTTCCGTATGCTTTATCACCAGCAAGCAAAGCTAAAGGTGCCTACAGGCAGCGTACAACACACATGCATGGCGGCATGCTTTATTATCAGCTCTTGTACTACCTGCAACTGGAATGGGTGTGGATCATGCATTCACATACCATCATGTATGGAACTCTCCGTCTCCATGTCCCCCTGTTGGCTAAGTCACTCATGAAGTCATGATCGCTGTGCACTCATGGTTGCTGGTTAGTTTCTGCTGGAAATCGCAGCCGTATTTCCAGAACAGCTTTTCCTATGAGAGATGGTGGGCATGATGAGTTCCAGGTGCTCTAGTATATATGGGGGTACGCAACTCGATCTGAGGTATCTTTTCGGTCGGTCACGTACATATTTCTATGACAAAGTAGATAGACTGGCTGAAAAAGGAGAGTTTTTGATTCACCTGCTAATTAAGAGGCTGAGCTAATAAGGTCGTCCTCTCTCTCGTTCCTGTAGAAAGTTTAATCTGCATTTCCCATTTTTTTACTCCATGAGTCACAGCTACAAGAGCATAACCTGGTGTTCACTGGGGATCTACTATAATACAGGTGCCTGACTTTTACTTTTTTTTTTCAGAGACGATCGATCTCAGCCGCCTCGGGCCGTCTTCTTCCAACTCGCCTGCGCATCCATTCTCAGACGCCCCCGCCACGCTAAATAAAGGGAAACGGCGAGGCTCACCGCTGTCGCCCTCATCCCAACTCTTGCCATCCGGTTGCCCGGTAACTCGCCGCCACCATCAAGCCTACCTGCCTCCCCGAGCCCTCCCTTCAAAACCCAAAGGAAGAAGAATTCGTTGCCTGGACACCTTCCTCGATCTCAAGCAACTGAGACGAAGGAAGCGTGGAATAATATGTGTTGTTTTTATGTGCATTCTCCATTATTGACTTCATGCATGAATCACATTCATTCTCAAACTAATGTCATAACTTTTAATGTTTTTTTTGTTAAAAAAGAAAAATAAACGCTCATGTTGTTTCCGAAAACTCAAAAGCCCACTCTATCTAGATCCTCCTAAAAGGAAACAATATGATGATGCGTTGGTGGGTTTGGCGAGACTACCTCAATGAGCACAACAACAAATATAATGCATCCACCAGACAACCTGAAAAGCCATATACTATATGCTATTATCATTCTCAGCTTCCCAACATTTCGCTTTTGCATGCCCGGGCATTCCAGGTAGGTAAGCGTGTCCACGAATATCATCCAGAAACCTTTGAAGATGATCACAACTTAAGTACAGGCTGCCCTGGTTACAACTACTAAATTGGAAATTAAAGGCCATTACATCATGCAAAAAGGGCTAGCTCCTCTGTACCTAGTCCATGTCCATTCAAGGAGAAGGAAGTTGCTGGAATATGTGGAAAGGATGTGTTTAGGTCTTTGATTTTACATAAATGGGAGCAGGTTGATGAGACGGACCGCTAGCTTCGATCTGAAATCCAAGACAAGTCCTCTCCTTTTTTTTCTCTCCACTTTTCCTGTCTGATGACTGATGAGTCTGGTTTCTCGATTTGGTTTGTGTTGTTTGGCAAGGGAACAAAAAGAATTGGGGAGGGAGCTTTTTGGGTGTTTTTTTGAAAAGGCTTTTTTGGGTGGTTCATCTACTATATCTACCTGCACAAGGAAACTCGACAAGTTGTTTTGTTTATACTACTATACTTTTCGGAGTTATTTGTCCATCTACAGTTTTTTTACAAATGGGAGAAAAGGTTGATCCGTTGTCTACTTTTTTCCAGGCCTTTTTGTCAGCAAGACAAAAATGCTCCGGTGGCTAAGTTTCCTCGAGAGCCGATGACATGGCATCGATCGAGACACGCCGTCAGTTATAAACCAAGTGCAGCTTCTCCACCGCGTCTGCTGATCCATTTTAATGAAACGGAGCAGCCTCTGTTGGCGTTGTCGCCACGCGCTTTTGGTGCGTTTATTGAACTAAAACCACTCCTCCTAGTGTAATGTATATGTACTTATCAAAAAAAAGTGTAATTTATATGTAATCACCCAGCATGATCTCATGCAACAGAGGACAAGAGGGACAACCGAACCTGCTCCTTGCTTGCTTGGATGTGAACGTGATGATGACTCGGACGACAACAAACAGGGTGAATGTGCTAATTCAACCGTGATATTATGCATCTCTGTCTGTCTCCAAGTGCCTGTTCGGTTGGGAATGGCCCTTCCCTTTCCTTCGTAGCGGTAGGCCGTAGCCCAGCGTCTAGCTCGATCGGGCCCGTCGTCCCTGTTGCTCCAGTGTCCGCGCGCAGTGCTCGTCAATCGTGAGACTGAGAGAGATCCAGGAGGAGGACGTGGTACTGCACTACTGCCTGGTCGCCGCCAGGCGCCAGGGGTTCATGGCTCCATGGACACAGTGGACAGGACAGTGCGCGAACAGCAGAACACGCACGCACATGTCGTCTCGGTGATGCCATTGCCAGGGACCAAAGCCAAAGGGGCTGCTAGGTTGGTTGGTGCGCCACCTCCCGCAGCGTGTTGCCGCCATGCACTCTCCTTCTTCTTCTTGGCTGCCGCTGCGGGGCTTCCGTTCATGTTGGGATTGATATTGGAGTTAGTTTCAGGGGATTGCCACCATGCCAGAACGTGATAGAATTTATAATCTTGAAAATTATGTGATAATTATGAGAATCAATCCTACTACTTAGTGTCCCGGGGTTTCCACAATTGAATAAAAAAGTGTAGGACGTGTTGATCAAATTATTGGACCCACCACCTCGGACAAGTTGCCTAATATTTATAATGCTTTGATAGTCAAAAGTCGAGACACTGCTGATAAGCAAATTAATGTGACTTGTGAGGTACAACAATTATTAGCAAATAATCGAGTTAGAGCTATGGCTATGAGTGCTACACATGGGTTGATGAGAGGAATGGAAGTGATTGATAGGGAAACTCCTCTCAGTGTTCTAGTCGGTGGAGCTACTCTCAGTTTCTAATCGTGTAGATATTGGGTTTTAGGCTTTTAGCAGGTTAATAAATATACAAATGATCATATTGTATTGAAAACCGACTCTCAGGAACTGGTGGCGCTGTGGAAAAACAGGGGGAAGCACCGTTCGGAGATCAAGGCGATACTTGATGATGTTGAGGGGATGATCTCCAACCATACCTCGTTCCAGGTTGTCCATACCAAAAGAACGGCGAATTTTGCAGCACACCTCTGCGCCCAACATGCGTTTTCTTTTCTAGCTTCCTTTGTTTGGGCTGAGTCCCCTAGCTTCTTGCAGCCTTGTCTGCAATTTGATTGTAATAACACTGTTTAATCAATGAAGCGAAATTCCAAAGAAAAAAAATATACAAATGATAGGTGGCATGGTGCAGGTCGGGTGCTCTATGTAGAGGAGATGCTGAGTCTCGACTCTGACTCAGCTCCGCGTTAGAGGGATGGATAGAATTAGACTAGAGGAGGGTGATGGGTTGTCTTTTGCAACAAAAAAAATATCCAACATTTATTTTTTGAGCGCTATGTAGCATGTTTTATTTGAAGGATTGCTCATAACTTTTAGTTTACAACCACCAACATACAGGATTAGTTTCTTTTTCCAAGCATGGTTACGTAACGTAGACTCAATGTTGCGACCTCAAATTTGAGTAGGAGCAAGCCCATTTTTTTTGTCTATAAGATCGAACATATAATATTTAACAAAAAATACCTTACTCTTATTTACAAGTTATTTTCAGGACAATCCACTAGACCCGGTCGTTCTGGTCTACTTCAAAAGGAGGCCGATCAACCAAATTTGAAAAAAAGCATGCCGAGGGATGGAGACTGTAGCAATGAAGATTTTCGCCAAGAATCGATGATTGCTTTTTAATAGGTTTATTAGGGCACCTGCAATGGTTAGAGCTAATTACTAGCTCTAAGATAACTTCGTCTTTAATAGTGCTAACTTTTAGCACTAGCTTTTAGCATAGATAACCCCACGTGACACTCTCACGTAACTTTGAAATGTGTGCAAGAGCTAGCTTTTCTCTCTCTCATATTAAAATATAAAAAAATACTTAGAGCTAGCTTAAGAGTCAATTGTTGGAGCTGCCCTTAGAGCTTAATCTGCTTATATAATATTCCACGCTTTTGACGCTTTTTGAGAGCTTTTCTTCATTAACTGGTGTTTTAAACTATGTAATAATGAATGTTCGTGTGTAAAACTTTTACAGAAATCGGAATAAAATTCCTTTATCTACAAATAGTAGAGTGAATAAAGAAATTTTTATAAATTATTTTAGTGTATGTAGATAGAGATATTTCACAGTCTTGTGCAGGAGCACCATGGCTCATTCGTTCTATTGCCCATGAGCCGCCGGAATCACTGCCTCTGCGTGGTTGGGATTGGATGAAGATCTACACGGTGACAGAAGGACTAACGGAGGATTCTAAAAAAAGGACTAACGGAGGACACGGCTATCATCTATAAGAGTCAAACAATCTTAATTTTAACAAAATAAATACAAAACCATTCTAATACTTGTGATACCAAATAAATATCATCAGACTAATTATATTATATATATATATATTACTAAATCTATGAAGATATAAATATTTGATAATTTTTTTATAAATCTAGTCAAAGTTAAGATTGGTTAGCCCTTGGTAACGAGGTAAAGATTTATTTTGTGACCTAGATAGCAGTTATTAGGCCATGTTTCAATTCCATGATCTAATTAAAGTTTAGTAACTAAAGTTGACTACCTTTATCTCTTAGGCTCTAAACAGGAGTGTAAAGTACCCCATTCGTTCCTAAATATATATATCGTTTTCGCTTCCCGAGAAACAACTTTTGAATATATATATATATATATATATATATATATATATATATATATATATATATATATATATATATAGTACATAATTGATATCATTAGATATATATTTGAATCTAGTTTTTTACTAAATTTATTTGGAGATACAAATGTAGCACGTATTTTCTACAAATCGAGTTAAACTTTCGGCACGGAAACCAATGGTGACAGTTAAGAGATGGATGGAGTATTGTCTAAAGTTTAGACCATCTCGTAAGAGCAAGTATAATAGCAGGCTGTAAGCTGGCTAAATGTTAAGGTGAAGGAAAGAGAAGAGGAGAGAGAGCAGAAGCGGGCTATAAGCTTATAGTTGGCTTAGGCATAAGAATCAAGAAAGTTTGTGAGAGAGACAAGTGAACCATGTATTAATAGAGATGAGCCAACTATTATATGAGTGGGCTGAGAGAAGACTACAAATAACCTTATAGCCAGCAACCGGCTGTATTATTAGCCTTGCTCTAAAAACTTTAAACTATATAAGAGCAACCACAATGTTGCAAAAAAAATAGTCCATAGGCATTAGAATATTGTCTGCCAGCTAACTGAAACATTGCAGATGTGGTCTATAAAGCAGTCCATAACTAAAGTTATCCATAGTCCTATGGGCTGCTGCCCATAAGAAATAAACAAATAATTATTCTCTTGGCTCACTCTCTCTCCCTCTCTTATATAAATACTGTAGCATCAATAATAACTATGACTCACTGACTCAAAAGCTGTCCACCTAAACTAAATAGTCCATATACATTGCGGTAGCTAAAGTGGTCGGTGGGGATACGGGTCTCTCGCCTCTGATGCAAGAAGCCCACATGAGCGGCTTGAGTTCGGGATGCGGAGTACGGGTACGACGAATAGGACAAGAATTCTTCTGCAGGCTGCCGGAATCGAATAAACGGCCTGGTCGAGCCCAAGTCCCCAGGTGACAGGCCCTTTGGTGCCAGTGTTAGGTCCAAACAAACTACTATTCGTACAATCTTACTAATATTTGTGATTCCGGATACAACATCGTTAGGTTAATTATATTATATTTTGATAGTAAACCTATTAAAGATATAGATTTTGATATTATTTTTCTGTAAATCTAGATAAAGTCAAGATTGTTTGACTTCTTAAAATGTGAGATGAAGACTTATTTCGAAACGGGTCTTCATATAATGGCAAAATACACTCATCTGCAGGTACCCTATCAGCTACTCCATCAGTCTCAAGATACTTAATTTTATAGTATTTAAATTTTGTTCTAAAATAATAATTATTCTTAATTTTCAATGTACATTTCTGTTCTTTCAATGCACCTTTTTTCCTTTTCCAATACTCTCTCTATTTCTCTCTATCTTTCTCATTCTTGTTTTCTGTGCACCATATTGTTTCCACTCCTAAATTCGTGTGTCCAAACCTATACTATCTTCTTCTTGACATGCATGTTCATTTACTAGCAATTGACACGAAATTGCAAGATGTTAGAAAAAAATATTTGAGGGCGTCACATAGGTCTTCAGATAGCTACAGTCTCTACCTAAAATCCACATCCAATTTGGACGGATTTTTTTGTTATCTAAAATCTGGATTCTAAAATCCCTATTAAGGTCTTGTTTGGCACAATCACAGACAACTTCATGAGTTGTTGCGAGATAATTTTTGCCGAACGGGTCTCTCGAGAATAGCTTCACCCATAAAGTTCCTTAAATCGTGCTCTCACATGAAAATAGGGTGCAATGAAGATAAAAATAGTAGTTTTTTTATAGCTTCACCTCACACTTTGTGGGCCTCTGGAGATCATGTTTTTTTTTAAAAAAAATCTACATATAGAATTGTTTTTGCCAAACGAGTCTCTAAAACAGCTTTAACTTTATGAAAAATTAATCCATGAAACTGAAAAAAAACAGCTCCGATACCTAGAATCCTGCGTGCACCTGAAGGTCATCAATGCAGTGTCACATCCTGACTCACAGGCAGCTCAGGCGGGCTTCAGATCCAGTCACCCAAACACTTGATTAGGGCCATCCATCCAAAATTTAAAAAGTTTTCAAGATTCCCCGTCACATCACACGTGTCGGCACATATATGGAGTATTAAATATAGGTAAAAAATAACTAATTGTACAGTTTGTCTATAAATGTCGAGACGAATCTTTTGAGCCTAGTTAATCCATGATTGGACAAAGTTTGTCAAATACAAACGAAAAGTGCTACAATGTTTTTTCAAAAAAAATTTGCTATCGGTGGGGGTATAAACCCCTATACTCTTACGACTAGACATTGGCAGGCCCAGACCAGACGGTCCGGCCCATTACATGACGACGCGCGATCCAGATCATCGGGATGGAGTCTCGCGCAAGGCATCAAACCAGACTTGAGAATCAAACAAGGTCTTGGTCGGTTAGATTATGAATCCTTATCCGGCTCTGTATGGCAATTGTAACCGGCTAAGATTAGTTTTCAGATCTGTAACCCAGCCTCCCGAACTATATAAGGAGGGCAGGAGACCCCCCTCAAAATCATCGCAACATACTCTAGGGCAATCTAGCTTGTAATACGTTGTTCAAAACAGCAATAACAAAGCAGAGCAGGACGTAAGGTATTACGCCCACACGGCGGCCTGAACCTGGGTAAACCCGCGTATTGTTCTGCATCACCATCTCGTTCGTGCCTTGCACACCTGTCTGCCGACAATCTACTACCTTGGGCATACCCCTCGGTAGACTGTCGACCATGTTTTGTCGACTGTGGCGCGCCAGGTAGGGGGTGTGTGTACTGCTTTTCAGGCGTGCGAGATGGTCATCTTCCCCGACTCCATGGCCATGGCGGCAGGCCTCACGTTCACGATCGGCCATATCACCTGGACCATCGGCTCCAACGACTTTGTCATCGCAGCCATGGAGGAGGTGCAGATCCGATCTGCATCAACTACTTCCCCGACACTGGCGCCGACTATGACTACGCTGGCTCCGACTTCGCTTGCACCAGCGCCCTCATCGACCACGCTGGCAACTCATCGACTCCTTCCTCGCTACCAGGGGAGGAAACTCGACTCCACCGATTTGATCGACTCCATCGACTAGCTCGGTGGAAAACTCTCGCTTACCCTGTCCCTAGTCGATTCGCTCCAAGAGCAGTTTACTAGACAGAACTCGAACGACTACAACAGATCTACTCGACCCGCTCGAGCCACCTGTTTTCAACGGTTGGGTACAGATCTAGTGGTCACTTCAACTCCTAAAGGACGCTCCGCTCGGCCTCGACCTCGACAGCTCAACTTCGTCAATATGGTGGGCTCTGATCAAGTTTCAATTCATACCACCCAGACAGATAGCCGTTTGAGCCCCCGATCGAGCACTACGTCCGACGAAAATACTCAAACCATGGTATTACACCATGTGAGTAGCAGTGATGAAGGGATGCTACATCCTCCGGGCTTTTCCCGAATCCTGGCTTTTCCTCCAAGGCGTGGCGCCATGATAAATGTGGTTAGCCAAGATGAAGACCCACCTGCCGGGGGTGAGACCGATCAACAGCGACGAGAGCGACAACAGCGCAATGCTGGCCGAGCTTAACGTCGCATAGATGAAGACGTGTGTCTAGCGCAACAGCAAGCAGACCGCGACCAGCAAGAGGCTGACACTCCAGCTAGGAGTAACCGGTTGCAAGGGCGCAACCTCGATGATGCTTTCGACATGGTGGAGATCAGACCAGTATTCAAAACCCCAAGTGCCAACGTGGTTGTTCCCATTGAGAGCCTGAAGCGGTTAACAGATACCCCAGAAATCCAAAACATCCGGGAGGATCTGCAGGCTTATCTCCAGGCGACTATGGTTCAGACCAATGAACGTGCCGCAGGCCCATCGGCGTCTGGCGTGACTAGCCGGAGCCGCCAGCACTCCATTCAACCCTTCAGGTCTGGCCAACGTGGCTTACGAGCACCCACCGGCCCAGACCACCACGTAGGCAACGACGATCACATGGCTCCTGGCATCAATCCAGGGGCTGACGGGGCAATGACGACAGTCGTAGGAACCTTCCCCGCGACGATAATCGCCAGCTCGACCACCACCACAATAACAACGATGACGACCGACGTAGCGATAACCAGCGTAATGACCACCGAGACCGCTGTCGTTGAGGGTAACAACACGGTGACGAACAAGATCGCCGCGATGGCAATCACGATCTCCGTCGCGACCTCAACAACCGTGACATACGTCCTCACATTGAACAGAGAGCTCGGGACCGTGCGTCCCATGAAACTAGTCATCGCATGGCGTACGATATGGTTCACGGTCCCCCAGGTCCTAAGCAGTTCACCAATCACCTACGACAAGTCATATGGCCTAGAGATTTTAAGCTCGAAAAGCTTAACCATTATGACGGCAATGTTAATCCTGAGCTATAGGTCCAACTTTATGAGACCGCTTGCAGATCTGCTATGGGTGACGAGCACGTCATGGCCAATTACTTTCCCATAGTGGTCGGCCCGGTGGGGCACCAATGGCTTGTTAGTCTCCCTGAGAACCAATTCAACTCCTGGTATGCTTTGCGTCAAGCCTTCATCAAAAACTTCATTGCCACCTATGAATAGCCAGGCAACAAGTACGATCTGCAGTGCATCTGAGATGCCAGGGATGAACCATTGCGCGAGTACATCCGATGATTCTTGGATATGCACATTAGGATTCCTAGGATCACCGACAACGAGGCTATTGAAGCCTTCATTACTGGTCTACGCTACCACAATGATCTCAGGGATAAGCTCCTTCGTAAACGGCCTATAACGGTGGTCGACCTCCTTACCACCGCTAAGAAGTATGCGGATATCGATGACGCCAAGAAGCTGCTAAACGAGGGCACCGACAAAGCACCATACTCTCCACGACGTGATGACTACCACAACAACCGTCGCTGTGATGACTTTAGAGGTTGTAGTGACATTGGAGACCGCCGTAATAACAATCGTTATCGGCGCGACAACAGAAACCAGCATGGCGATCGCCGTGACAACTTCAAGGGCAAGCGTGCTCACGATGACGACGGTGAAGTCAACGCTGTGAAGAAATTTGGGGGCGTCACAATTATGAAGAAGACTATGCTAAAGCCTTGAAGGGGCCTTGCCCAGCTCATCCTAAGTCCAACCACACGTTGGAAAATTGCAAGGTCCTCAAGGAAATCTACCGTCGCAAACAGGCTTCAGAAAATGCCAACAAGCCTAACGACGCAACAGACCAGCATAACCGTAGGGACGATGACGAGGATGATCCTGACAAGAACCCCAAACACTAGTATCAGGAACCTGTGAGGCATGTCACAACCATTGTCGGGGGTAAGGTGTCTGTTGAAAGTAAACGCGAGCGGAAGCTGCTCGCCCGCGCTTGCTTGAACGTAGCCAAGGTAGACGACCTCATCACGGATCCAAGACTGCCCCCCTGGTCACACCGTGAAATCAACTTCAGCAGGGCGGATCAATGGGCCACCATCCCTAAACCAGGTCGTTTCGCTCTTGTTCTCAGCCCTTGTATCAATAAAGTGCAATTTGACATGGTGCTCATTGATGGTGGCAGTTCCATCGACATCCTGTTCAAAAACAACCTTTCAACATTAAACATATCTGAAGCTGACTTGAAGCCATACGACACACAGTTCTGGGGGGTCCTGCCTGGATAGAGCTCCACTCCTCTCAGGCAGATTACCCTACTTGTGCAGTTTGGCATGGCAGACCACTTCCGTACTGACTACGTCAACTTTGTGGTCGCTGACTTCAAGGGTACTTACCATGCTATTCTTGGTTGTCCCGCGATCACCAAATTCATGGCCGTACCTCATTACAGGTACCTGGTGCTTAAGATGCCAATGGAAAAGAGAGTCCTCACTCTCAGAGGCAATGTATTCGTTGCCTATACCTGTGAAGAGGACAATTTTTGCGTAGCCGAAGCCCATGACCTCTCCTTGCGCATGGCGGCAACGACAATGGAGGCTAAGAAGACTCCTCCAAAACAGCTGGAAATTATAGAGCTCGAAGCACCACGAAAGTCTATCAAGTCCAAGGAGTACAAGGAGATCCAGCTAATCGAGGATGACCCCACCAAGACAACACTGATTGGGTCAAACCTTGACCCCAAATAGGAAGACATGCTCGTCTGGTTCTTGAGAGAGAACATAAGCGTGTTCGCTTGGAAACCATCGGACATGCCCGGTGTATCTCGAGACCGGATCGAGCACTCCTTGAACGTCGACCCCAAGGCAAAACCCGTCATGCAGAAGCTGCGGCGGTTCAGGAAGGACAAAAAGGAGGCTATTAGGGTAGAAGTTACACAGCTTCTTGCAGCCGAGTTTATCAAAGAGGTGTATCATCCGGACTGGTTAGCCAATCCGATTCTTGTACGCAAAAAGAATAATGAATGGAGAATGTGCGTTGACTACACTAATCTCAACAAACACTGCCCTAAAGACCCCTTTGGCCTACCTTGCATTGACAAAGTCATGGACTCCACGGCCGGCTACGAGCTACTATCTTTTCTCGACTATTACTCTGGTTATCACCAGATCACTCTAAATAAGGATGATCAGATCAAAGCATCCTTTATTACACCTTTCGATGCTTATTGCTACATGACCATGTCGTTTGGCCTCAAAAATGCCGGAGCTACTTATCAGCGTGCAATACAAGAATGCCTCAAAAAAGAGATACAAGATGAACTGGTCGAGGCCTATGTAGACGACGTAGTTGTCAAAACTAAGGAATCTCACTCCTTGATTGACGATCTGACACGTACTTTTGCAGCGCTTAATCAATATCAATGGAAGTTGAACCCTAAAAAGTTCATCTTTGGCGTTCCCTCTGGTATATTACTAGGCAATGTCGTCAGTCGTGATGGCATACGCCCTAACCCAGAAAAGGTGCAAGTTGTCCTTAATATGAAGCAACCAGCAAATGTCAAGGATGTCTAGAAGCTTACAGGATGTATGGTCGCCCTAAGCCGATTTCTATCTCGATTTGGTAATAAGGGCTTACCTTTTTTAAGTTACTCAAGGCAGGCGAGAAGTTTGAGTGGTCGTAGGAAGCAGATATTGCCTTTACCTAGTTAAAGCTGTACCTTGCATCACCTCCGATCCTTACTGCCCCTAAGTCAGGAGAAGTCCTTCAACTCTACATTGCCGCGACTGATCGAGTCGTCTCCACTATCCTCGTGGTCGAACACGAGGAGCCCGGCCACGCCTATGGTGTTCAACGCCCTATCTATTTCATCAGTGAGGTGCTCAACGAGTCCAAAACTAGGTACACTCAGATTCAAAAATTGATCTACGCCATACCCATTACAACCCAAAAGTTGAAGCATTACTTTGACGGGTTCCACGTGGTGATCAAAACTGAGTTTCCCCTTGGTACTATTATACGCAATAAAGATGCAAATGGGCACATCGCCAAGTGGACAATGGAGCTCTGTCCTTTCGACCTAGAGTTTACACACCGCGACACTATTAAATCACAAGCATTGGCTGATTTCATGGTCGAGTGGATGGACTTAAGCATCCTGACCTTTCAAGGACCCGTTGACTACTGGAAAATGTAATTTGATGGCTCATTGACAATTGATGGTGCGGGAGCGGGCATATTATTCATATCACCAACCAATGAGCAATTGCGCTACGTCCTTAGGATTCACTTCCCGGCATCTAACAACGCCGCAGAATACGAGGCATGTTTTCATGGTTTGCGCATTGCAGTTGACCTCAGTATCAAGCGCCTTTACATTCATGGTGACTCAGCCCTAGTTATTAACCAGCTCTACAAGGACTAGGATACAACTAGCGAGAAGATAGATGCATACTGTAAGGAAATTAGGAAGCTTGAAGGCAAATTCTATGACATTGAATATTCACATGTGGTCCGAGACAAAAACCAAGCAGCCGATGCGCTATCAAAGTTAGGATCATCCAGAGCTCAAGTACCGCATGACGTTTTTGTTCAAGACCTTTTCAAACCATCAATTAAGCAAGAAGGCGACCTCATGGTCGAGAAGCCCCCGGACGAGCCTCTGGCAGCTATGGTTTCATTACCGACCACTATGGCACTATCCCCCGCACCTGTAGGACCATCTCAGATCTCGACTAAGATATCAGGCTAGTGTGTTCCATTCATTCAGTATCTAACAGATGGCACCGGGTATTCTGATCTAACTGAGAATGAACGCCTTATACGTCGTAGCAAACAATATCTGGTGGTCGAGGGTAAGCTATGGCGTAAAAACACGAAAGCCGAAGTATTGATGAAGTGCATTGAGCAAGAAGACAATATTAAACTCTTGGTAGAAATACATTCTGGCACCTGTGGTAACCATGCCGTATCTTGGACACTTATCAGTGAAGCATTCCATGCAGGTTTTTATTGGCCATCTGCCATAGCGGACGCAGAGAAGCTTGTTCGACATTGCGCCAATTGTCCGTTTTTCTCAAAAAGAGTTCACGTGCCAGCGCATGAGATCCAGACCATACCAGCCTCTTGGCCCTTTGCGTGCTGGGGACTGGATATGATCGGACCCTTCAAACCATCACCAGGTAACTTCAAGTTTGTATTCGTGCTGATTGATAAATTTTCCAAATGGATAGAGTACATGCCCTTGGTTAAGGCATCTTCCAAAAAAAGCAGTCGAGTTCCTCGACCAGGTCATCCACTGCTTCGGTATACCCAACAATATCATTAAAGACCTAGGGACTCAGTTTACTAGGAACACGTTTTGGGATTTCTGTGATGAACGGAGCATTGTAGTAAAATACGTTTCAGTGGCACATCCCAGAGCTAATGGACAGGTCGAGCGGGCTAATGGAATGATCCTGGATGCATTAAAGAAAAGGATGTACAGAGAGAATGATAAGGCCCCTGGATGGTGGATTAAGGAGTTGCCGGTTGTGGTCTGAGGACTTCGGACACAGCCTAGTCGCAATACTGGTGTCTCTCCATATTTCATGGTTTACGACGCTGAGGTTGTGCTCCCAGCAGACATTGAATTCTGGTCACCTCGAGTCGAGAACTACAATGAAGATCAAGTTACAGAACAACATGAGCTTGGGGTGAATAGTGCAGAGGAACGGCGCCTTGACTCCTGTATACGCACGACCAAGTACTTAGCTGTATTACGAAGGTACTACAACAAAAATGTTCAGGAACGTTTCTTTGTGGTCGGTGACTTGGTATTGAAATGAAAGACTAGCCAAGATGATGTCCACAAGTTGGCAACTCCATGGGAAGGGTCATACATCATCAAGGCTGTTACACGACCTATCTCGTAAAGACTTGCAAGACTTGACGGCACTGACGTGCCTAACTCCGTTCATAACGACAAGCTTCGACGTTTTTACCCCTAATTCTCAATTTCAGATATGTATCTTTTTTCTGTACTTTAAATTTATATATATATATATATATATATATATATATATATATATATATATATATATATATATATATATATATATATATATATATATATATACGAATTCAGTTGACTACACTTGTTTACGTTGTTGATCCTGCAACTACAACACTTTTTTGAAACAACAGTACACCGATCCCTAATCCCTTCAGGTTCTCGGAGCAGCTCTATCCTCGACCTTACTCATAGCGTGCACAAGATTCGTCCTCTACGTTTTGAGTGGTCGACAGACGCCCTTTGGCCAGACCAGTTGCGCTCTTATGTGTATACATGCTATGATAGCCTTACACTCGGATCACTGGCCTCTCCAAAGCCAAATAGACCTATAGGACGATGTCGATTATGCTTGCACAACTAAAAACAGAATATTTCACTGTTCTAACTTAATTCTCGTCGATTACGCTTGCACAACTAAAAACAGAACATTTTGCTGTTCTAACTTAGTTCTCGTCGATTACGCTTGCACAACTAAAAATAGAACATTTCGCTGTTCTCACTTAGTTCTCGTCGATTATGTCACAACAACTAAAATAGAACACCCTACTGTTCTAACTTAGTTAAATTTACACGCAATACAGAGCTTTAACGTTTTTTCACACAAAAACATAAACAACTTTATATTGTACTATTTATTACCTTATTACAAGCTCGCCTCTTTACAGGCACGAGTTTACAATAGGTTTATGCAACATAATCCTATGAACTATTCATAGGTTCCTCCTATTGTGGCCCTTTGGTAGTTCTTCCACCTTTGGCGTGGTAAGGATGGAGCTTGATGTGCTCTGCTAGAAGCCAAAGACGACAGCACGGGTATTTGACCCACGTATAATTAAATGGTCTCTCCGGTCGATGGGGCTGTAGCTGAGCACAGGATGATGTCCTTTGTAATCGCAGCAGCATGCTTCATCTCCTCTGACCGCAGCTCGTCAACTTGCTCTGCCACGACCTCCCGGGGATAACCGGCTTTTAGGCGAGCAATTTCCAACAAAGGGTAGTAGGCACGTACCAAGCTAAGTACATATGCACCCACATACTCCTTGATGTCCTTCATCCATTGTTGGAGCCATCCCCAGGCTTTTTAGGATTTCTCGACCAGGCCTATCTTTGGTGTCTCTGCTCCAGCTTCGGTGGAGTCGGGGCTAATGATGTCGAGCACTGGCGTGATCCCTTTCGCCATTTCTACGTAGGCATGCTTCCAAGTCTCTCGCTCTTTGACGAGCGTCTTGCATTTGCCATTAAGGGCTTCTTGCTCCGTCATAAACTTGCTACACTAATGGGACCACGCCTCGATCTTTTTTGCACCAGCCTGGTTTTGAAGCTCCAGGTCGTCGCAATCTTTCTTCATCTTCTCAAGGTGCAATTTGGCATTTTTCTTCACAACTGCAAGGTGTTATGTTGATAAGAATTTAACACCACAAAATTCAACGAACGCTACGATAATGTTACGGATTACTTACTCTCTAGATCTTTGGCTAGTTTAACCTTCTCTTCCTTCATGGCCTGCTGTGTTTGCAGCCATTGGGTCTTTTCTTCAGCTAGCTGGTCACGCTCAGTAGCTACCTGAGCATTTTCTTCACAAAGCCGACTGACTTTGATGTCTAGACCTGTAGCAATCCTTTGATTATGTACAATACTGTAATACAACACCATACAAAGTTCGAGTATCTAATAGCAGAAGGAAGTCTTACCCGATTTCTATTTCTCGACCACTTCTAGCCGTTGGAGAATAGTGCGCATCTTTTCTTCATGATCACTATTTTGCTTCGCGTAACTCTCTAACCGCTGCTGCAGCTTCTTCTGTTCTGCACTCAGCTTTTTGTTCTTTTCAGCCACACTCTGCAGCATACAAGATCATAAAATCAGTTCTTATGGACTGTACAATAAAAACTTATACAATTATGTGAGGCTCACCTTAACCTCCTCCAGGAATATTTTGCCAACTGCCTCTACAGCCTCGACCTCGTCTCCTACTGGAATCTTCACAGTGTAGGAGTGGGTGCCACATAATCTGCTTTCTTCTTCATAATGCCCAAGGATTTCTTCTATGGATGAGGCTAAGGGCTCAGCTTCTTCTTCTGGTTTTGCACTTCCAGTTGGCTCCTCGGTGGTCTCACCAGCTTCTGAAGATTTTGGGACTTGTTTCTCAGGGGCCGGCTGAGGCTGTTCTAGGTCTTCCGGGGCCGTTTGTGGACTAGGATCGGCAGTTGATGGAGCTTACGGATCGAGGACTACTCTATTAGCTCTGGTCTGCTCCAGGACCCACTGCTCGGTGTCAGCAGTAGCAGTTAGTGGCGGTATTGCACTGCTAGAAAGTTCTTCCGGCCTTTGGGTCGACGCAGAACTATACACATCAATAACACGTTACAAAGGTGGTGATATTGACCAGTTATGTCATACTTAAATGAGTTTTTGATGACTTACAGGTCTGTAGCACGGAAAATGGTGGCAAACCGAGATTTCTTTGTTTTCTCGGGCCCGATGCCCTTCTCTGCTATTGCTCCGGTGGTTGGGGCAGCCTTAGCCATGTCGCTCCTAACAGCGGTAGCTGTCTTTGGGATCCCTGCGGCCTGCACCTATTGTTGCGGTGGACGAGGTGGTGGTTCAGTTGTTTGCAAAGGCAGTGTTAGCTCCTGTCTTCTAGCAAGTCGCTCCCTTCGACTGCTTGCTATGACACCGGAGACCTCCTCGACCTCCTCGTCTTCATCCTCTGGCCAATCTACAATAACGCGTTGACATTTACTTGTTGGGTCCTCTGCTTCCTTCAGGTCAATTATCTCTTTTGGTTTTTCACTTGCAGAGGTTCCTATTGAGGTCTGGCCCCTCTTCTTCGTTGGGGCAGCCACTGGTTTCTTCCCTGCAAGTCAGCTGGCTTGCTCTGATTCATCCTCAATTTTAAGCTAATCAACTTCAGACGGGTCATCGTCCACGGGTAGTGGCTATGCATCCTGGGCCCGTGGCACGACCTCTGGCCACTCCACGCCTAGTGGGCAAGAGATGAATGCCTGCACTCTCTCCTGTCCATTAAACTAGGCAACAAACAGCAACATGGATTTTAGAATGACAGTACACCAACTACATGGTTGTTTTGCAGTATTTCAATCTTAAGGATAAATTATCATACAACATTTGACTTACCAGTGGTGGTGGGTGCATAAGCTTGAACGCTGGCTCAATGACTGTCAGCTTCCTCAAGCTGGGATCTTTCAGGTCAAACGGATCTCGGACCCTCATCTTCACTTCCTTCGGCTCGAGGTCTTCATTCCTCATCCTGGTCGGGTCCATACGACCTTGGTATTCATATGCCGCATGTATTCTGGCCTGGCATGGCTGGATTCGACGTCTGATAAAATTACTGACTACACTTGGTCCATCCAATCTCGACCACGGTAGCAGTTGCATAATTGCTTTGATCTGTATTGTGTTCTGCAGCAGTTCTTTCCAACTATTAGTTTTCTCTGGACCAAAGATACGTCGCAGTATGAGGCCTAGCTTGGTTCTTCATGGATGTAAAACTAGTGCCTATACCAGTCCTCTAATGTGGTTTTCCACGGGCAGTGTAGATACTCTGCCCTGATCCCTTCTCGCATGTTCAGATAGCAACCACCAGCAATATTGGAGCTGCCTCGACCTCCGTTCTTCTTCAACCAAAACAGGTGACGAAAATAGTCAAAGTGGGGTTGGAAACCACTGTATGCTTCGCAGAGATGGATGAAGCAAGAAACAAGTAACATAGAATTTGGATGCATATTGCAAATGCTGATCTCATAGTAGTACAGAGTCCTTGCAAGAATGGATGTACGAGAACACCAAATCATTGAGTAAAGTATTCTTCAAATACAACAATTTCACCTCTTTGGGATCTGGGAATGGTTCCAGATCAGGTGCACGCCATCCCGCCAGTTCTTGGGCATGCAGCACACCAATCCGCACCAGTCGCTCAAGACTGAGTGGGGTGCACTTCGACATACTCCACTCCTTCTTCATGAGATCCTTTCGAACTTTGGCCTCCGTCTTCGTCTTCTTCGCGTCCATTCTCTGATTCTTTCGACTCTTCCTTTCAACGGATGAAAAGAAAGGCGTCGCTCTTACTAGTGGCTAGGGTTTGGTGGTGGCGAGTCAAGTGGCGGTGGCGCGTGAGGAAATTGGGGCGATTTTGTCGGTGCCTATGGCGGTGATTTTGTATTACACTTTGGTGGTGGCACTGGGGGTCGAATGGGCTCTGTGATGCCAATGGCGCGGCGGCGGCAACAGCAAGAAGACGGTTGATTGTGGATCTGCGCGTGTGAGTAAACTGAATCGTTCCCTCCCCCGATCTTTAAGAGGCAGGGTCGATTTAGTTTCTGAAGGAATGACGCACGTGGGGCGATATTTGCGGTAACTGACAGATTTTCTCCGCATAAATTGCGTCCCTTCGATTTTTGCGGTGTTTAATACAATTTTGGCGGTGTTTCGTCCATGACCCAAAGTGTCTTGTTACAGACACTAGGTCACTGTTCAAATGGTGCATCAGAAAGGAACTGCGGCGCTGCCCATGTCATCATCGCGTCAGATTGGACCAGTCAAAAAAAGAAGAAAGAGATCTACCGAGACAGCATGCCGATGGATTCGCTAAGACCAGTGTGCTCTGGAACCGATTGCCAGAGCTCTGAGCTCTGGGACCTGTAGCCAGACCTCTGAGGTCTGGGACCTACAGCCAGACCTCTGAGCTCTGGGACCTGCAGTCAGACTTCCGAGCTTGGGGACTCATCGTCAGACCTCCGAGCTCGGGGACTCGTCGCCAGACCTCCAAGCTCGGAAATTCTTTTGCCAGACCTCCGAGCTTGGGAATTCTTTTGCCAGACCTCCGAGCTTGGGAATTCTTTTACCAGACCTCCGATCTCGAGGACTCATTCCCAGACCTCCGAGCTCGGGGACTTATTCCTAGACCTCTGAGCTCGGGGATTCATCGTTAGACCTTCAAGCTCAGGGACTTGTTACACCACTTTCTACCGCAGGATTCGTCTTGCTCGACTACATGTACTATGCTTGCATACAGTCGATGGACGCTTGATATTCTTAGACCTTGCTACATGGCTCATTTTTCGCCTTCCAGCAAGCTCGGGGACTACATCATATATGATGCACCTGACAGTGCATAATGATCATTGGTTCTTGAGAATTCTTTTTTAGACCCTGGCATCACGTGCCTACGTCACCTATTACCAGGCTCGGGGACTAAGTGGGTACACTTCACCTGACGGTGAATTGTTTCTATTTTTTGCCCCTACGATCTGGAATTTTTCGTAAGTTACTTCCATCAAGTACACACATTTACATTTCTTTTCAGAAATACAAGTGGGTACACTTCACCAGGAAAGAATTTTTTTCTTTTTGGACCACTATGCAATCTTCATCGACAACTGCAATCTTCATCAACAATTATGGTTTACTGATTCCTGATCCAGACGGAATACTAGCGCATGCTCGGCTAACATTTCAAGGTGATGTGAAGATGAACCTCGTACGTTGAAGAAGACTAAGACAGTGTGTCGATACAGAATACATAGTGCTCATGGACTAGTTGTGGGGGTATAAACCCCTATACCCTTACGGCTAGACATGGGCAGACCCAGACCAGATGGTCCGGCCCATTACATGACGACGCGCGATCCAGATCATCGGAATGGAGTCTCGCGCAAGGCATCAAACCAGACTTGGGAATCAAGCAAGGTCTTAGTCGGTTAGATTAGGAATCCTTATCCGGTTCTGTATGGCAATTATAACCGGCTAAGATTAGTTTCTAGATCTGTAACCCTGCCTCCTGAACTATATAAGGAGGGCAGGGGACCCCCTCAAAATTATCGCAACATACTATAGGGCAATCTAGCTTGTAATATGTTGTTCAAAACAGCAATAACAAAGCAGAGCATGACGTAAGATATTACGCCCACACGGCGGCCTGAACCTGGGTAAACCCGCGTGTTGTTCTGCATCACCATCTCGTTCGTGACCTGCACACCTATCTGTCGACAATCTACTACCTTGGGCATACCCCTCGGTAGACTGCCGATCAGGTTTTGTTGACACTATCTAAACATGGCATAGATGCGAAAAGTTTTATGAAAATATCACATCGGATGTTCTATGTAATGTCGGAAGAAGTTTTTGGATACTAATAAAAAAAAACTAATTACATAGCTTGCTTGGAAACCGCAAGACGAATTTATTAAGCCTAATTAATCTGTCATTAGCACATTTATTATTGTAGCACTTTAGTGTCAAATCACGGACGGATTAGGCTCAAAGCGTTTGTCTCGTAATTTACCCACAAACTATGTAATTAATTTTTTATTTTATAAATATTTAATACTCCATCGTATACCCTCATGATTCGATATGATAGTTTGGACGAAAAGTTTGTTTTTTATCTAATCGAGGCCCAAGTGTATGGACGGCGGCGCGCGCACGGGGAGGCACACAGGCTGGCATTTTCATTTTCTGCAGGACCCGGTCCGAATCTGCATGCATGCAGGGGAGAGCACCCTGCAGCTTTGCGAGCAGCACGCACGCCGGCACGCGGACGCTGCAGCCATGCATGCATGCCACAACGTACTTTATGCGACGTCACCCTGAGCTGCACGTGGACGTGGTGGGCGGCGGACCGTGCCCACGGCCACGGGGTGCCGCCGGGGGGCCGCGCGCAGCGCAATGCGCTCATGGCCATTCACGGGCAAGGGTGTCGGTCCAAAGCCAGAGACGCACGCACGCACAGGCTGAGCGCCCCGCGGCTCCGATCCGCTGCGCGGCGCGGCGCCTGATGCCTTTGGTCATGCGATGGTCATTGGTGCATGCCTACCTGAGACCTGACTGACCCTGAGACCTGACTGACCGGCGTCTCGTCAGCGGCGACTGCATGAGACCTGACTGACCGGCGTCTCGTCGGCGGCAGGCCCCAGATGTCCTTCCGCTTGTCTCATCGTGCAGCAATCGCATCACATGCAGTGCAGAGGATGCCCGATCGATGCCGGTCAAGACTCAGAAGACAGGCTTCACCGCGTCAGCCGCCGTCCTCCCTGTACGTTCCCGCCGGCGTCCGCGCCGCGGTGCCGGCGTGCCGCGTGGGCGTGGGGTAGGGTTCGTCGGTACTCGGTTCGAGTTCTGGACGACTCGACTCCGCGGGCAGTGTGGGACCGTCGCGTGCGTGTGGCGTGGGAGGGTATCAAGGCGTGAGGCGGAGTTACACCGCGCGTGTACGCAGAAGCCGAACCGACGTCCTGTTCGGCTGATGCTTTGTACGGTGTTTCGTTGCGAGAGAAAAACACTGTATTATGGCTGATAAGCAGTTCAAGTGAATAAGACGTGAGACTCTGAGAGTTGGGTATCGGCGCATCTTTTTACTTAGAAAATTTATACTATGGCTCACCGACTGCCGGAGCCCAGGGTATGTCGTGGCCCACCCGGCATACCCTGTGAGTCCGCCCCTGCAGGCCTGCAGATGCCTGCTGCTGCGTCGGCGTGGCTGCCCGAGCTTGAAAGCTAGTAGAGCTATAGGGGCCCGGCCCCTCGTGGCGAAGAAAGCGGCCAGTTGAACACATGCATGCCGGGCCGAGTGGGCACACGGCTCGGGATCGAGGAGCGACTAGCGAACGAACAATCACGCCGTGCCAATGCAGGTACCGTACCGCGGCATGCCACGATTCCTTACATCCGGTCTACCAAAAGCGCGCGCCAGAGCATGCAGATGCACGTGACATGATTGGAGCATCACTCATCCTGCGAGTGCGAGCAAAGCAAGCAGCTACAGTAGTCGCGGTGAAAACCGGGGGGCCGGACGATGCAGCCGGGGCCGGCCCGCGAAAAAGACGGCAACGTGAGTTTTCCAGGTCACCTCACCGACATCAGGCCTCGTTTAGATACCAAATTTATCTCTCAAATTTCACTATAAAAAAGAAGATTCTCGTCACATCAAAATATCGGCACATGCATAGAGTATAAAATATAGATGAAATCAAAAACTAATTGCACAATTTTATTGTACTTTGCGAGACGAACATTTTAAACCTAATTAGTTAATGTTTGAACAATTATTACTAAATAAAAACAAAAATGTTACAGTGCTGTACACTAACTCGGGAAACGCTGATTCCGGCCAACTAAACACGGCCTTGGCCGAATCTGAAGCAAGCAGGCTGGTGGCTGGAGCGCATCTTGACGCGCGCGCGCGAGAATTATTTGCTGCATTGCAGTGGTACTGCACACATGCATGCATGGGGCCAGGCCACGCGCGCAAGGTTTCGTGTTGTTTGCCTGTACGTACCGCTGCGCAATCGTACCCAAACCCATGGAACTTGAGATCCTCTCTGCCGCTCCATGCCATGCGAGAGGGTGCGAATGGCGGCACATGTGGCGAGCGATCCGGAGGATGTCTAGCTCAAGTGGTGCTGCAGCGATCGAGCTGCTCAAGACCTTGCCCGTGTTTCATTTTGGGTGGCCACTGGCCACGCATCCATATGCACTTCTGAATCCAAAAGGAAGAGGATAAACATGTGTACTTATATAAAATGTGACGTGCTTACAAAAGCCGTATGCTCTTCACTCCTGTAAACCTGTGACGTGCTTATAAAATGGGAGGCACAAGTACAACGATCACTAGCAGGCAAACTAGCTAGTAGCTACACTGGGGTAGTATTTGAATGGAAGGCAGTCCATAGCGCGCACTTTCTGGTCTTCTGGGTCGATCCAAAAGGCAAAAGCCCAAAACACACAGCTTCTCGAAACTTTGAAGAACGACACCGTGTTCTTCCTCACAGCCCTTCCCGCCTTTCCAAGCCGGCAAAACCTCGTTGGCCGACCCAAAAGGAGTCAAGGCCAGCTACCAGAAGAACTCTAGAACTCGGCAAAGAAAGGTGGTGGACGAGAGGAGGTAGAGTGCTGGCCGACCGACCTGCTAGCTGCTGCTGAAACGAGAAAAGCCTGGAAGCCAAACCAACCGTGTCGGCCGGTAGCTGCTCGGCCGCTAGCCGATCTTGAATCGGCTCGCCGCTGTTGCTGCTGCGGAACAGCAAAAGCTAGGGTTCGGTGAGGTGAGGGGTCGGCCATGTGATGCGAAATTGTGAATGTGACCTCCACCGGGGTGCCGTGCCTTTCTGTTTACGGCCACTACTACAAAGGACTTTGGCTCACTGCCCTATCGTGTAGCCGCTGTTTGACTTGACTTGACTGCCGGTGCAAAAAGGTTTTGGTCCGCAGCCGTCCGTACCCGAGCTCTGGCAGCTCAACATGGGCGTTGTCTGGTTCGCTGAATCGGTTCGCTGAGGCCCCGTTTAGTTTTCAAAAATTTTCAAGATTTCCATCACATCAAATGTTTAACAGAGAACATTAAACATAGATAAAAAAAAATTAATTACACAGTTTGGTAGAAAAACACGAGATGAATTTTTTGAGCCTAATTAGTTTATGATTGAACATTAATTGACAAATACAAACAAAAGTGCTACAATAGCCAAAGCCAATAATTTTAGCGAATTAAACACACCCTAAATCTGCATAGTTGTGCCTGCACAGTACAGTTCTATCAAATCCGCTGTGTAATGGCCCATGGCCCGAGGAGCTAGATGTTTCAAAGGTGGAATGGCCCCACTGCATCGACAATACTTTTTAATGAATAAATAATATTTTTTTTCTTACAGCAAATCAACATAAGCACGAGTATAAGCCAAATTTTAGCGAACATGTAAAAAATATGGTTGATTTGCAAAGGTGGTTAAGCAGCCATTTATAAAAAACACACTTAGATAATATATATAAGCATTCTTATGGTTGTTTTGGTCATTGTTAAAACAAAGGTGGGCTTGCAAGTATAGTGGTTTTAGATACATGTTGAAGCACTAAGATGGTATCTTGATCTGCGATGCTTGTAGTGGCATATTATACCGAAGTAGACAGAGAGAATTATTTTCTAGGCCTTAAAAAAGTTTTTGTTTCCTTTCTTGGTCTTTTTATTTTTGAAGTTACTTATTTGGCCCAAAATAGAACTTTGCTTCTCTACGTGGCCCTTGTTAGATTTGGCCACCGGCGGTGTTAAGTTGGGCTACCCTTGGGTGAGATAGGAAAGAGAGCGCAGAATTTAGTTTTGATATTTTTCGTTTTGAGGATTGTTTATACTATTTTTGCATGGTTAGAGATTATCATAATTGCACAAAATAAGGTACAATTTATTTTGAACATGGAAGCATTATTTTGTCCAATTTTGTATATGCCAAGCAATTAACTTAAACAATAAGATGCATAAATGCAAACAATTACCTAAACATCTTCACCGTAGTACTTCTTCTGTCCAAAAAAATATATCATCCTCGCTTCACCGAAAAATTAATATTTATGATACATAATTAGTATTATCAATAGATAAAATGTTAGATATATTTTGATAACAAATTTATTTAGAGATATAAATGTTGCTAATATATAAATCTAGTCAAATTTAAGAAAGTTTGACCACATGAAACTCACAGTGGAACCTTTTTTGAGATGGGGAAAGTATGTAAAAACTAGTCCATTAACATGTGCTCTCACATGGGCTAGAATTTTAGGAAATATATTGTTTAATACATATAACTAATAAATATTTTTTTCTATTAAACCATATATTTCATTTTTATTTATTTTCTACGAAATAGACATAATAGATAAACTATATGTTTTATTTTTTATTTATTGTCCACAAAATAGACATACTAGATAGTTCCTAGTCTATATTTAATTATTATATATTTATTATTACCTTTTTGCAAGGAATTGATTAATATGTTTCTCATCCATATTCGTATTTTTTTACTCTGCATGGTACCTCAGTATATTTGAAATATGAAATTAGTTTAAAATCTTGACATTAACTGTGGTTAGTCCTAGGCATAATTGACCGAAGACCGAAGACCGAACCGAACTAACTGAGACCGAGACCGAAGTGACCGAGACCGAAAATTTCGGTCATAAGTTCGGTCTTTAGTTTGAAGTAACCGAACTAACCGGACTTAGTTCGGTCATTACCCTCGGGTAACCGAACTAACCGAATTAACCGAACATTTGAATTTTGTTGACATAATGTGTAATTTAGACTATTATTAGTTGAAAGCATCTAGGCCCCGAGGTTTGGTTTCGGCAATTGATGACAACGCTTTATTACCATGACTAACGTATGTTTTGCAGAAACTTTGGTAAGTTAGGTCATGGAGGTTTTAACTGCTTTGGGCACCATGGTATTCATGCCCCTTGATGGAAATCGTTTCGGTCTTCAAAAGAGTGACGTCAAGATTAAGGACGGTTAGTTCCGGATGTCGAGGTGTTGAGAGACATTTGGAATAGTCGTTAGGATCTTCGTTTTTCTCTTTTGGCCATACTATAAAGGGGGGCATGAGCGGGTGGCTTGACCTAGGCGAGTCCTATGTTTAGGTGTGGTGCACACTTGTTAAACTTGGCGCTAGGCAGCTCTAGAATAGCTCAAAGTTCAGTTGGAAGCAACTTGGTTCAAGTTGTAACGCTTTGCGGAGAGTTTCGGGTCGTTTTCACGTGACCGGACGCGGTCCTCGGCATGACCGGACGCGTCCGGTCAGTTCAGTTCCGCAGTTGGAGTTTCAGCTCTGAGCACCGGACGCGGTCCTCGCGAGGACCGGACGCGGTGGTCAGAAGTCAACACGTGTCACTTAAGGGAAACACCCGATCGGACGCGACCTGGGTGTGATCGGCGCGTCCGGTCATAGTCCAGTAAGGTCCTGAGACGACCGGACGCGTCCGGTCATCACCGATCGGACGCGGTCGCGCGTCCGGTGCGAGTACAGTAAGCTCCACGCACGATCGGACGCGTCCGGTCACCCATGACCGGTGCGTCCGGTCATTTAGGTGTTTTTCGGTTTTTGACCGTTACGAGCGACCGGCGCGTCCGGTCCGTACGACCGGCGCGTCCGGTCAGCTCGAGTTTTGCTGAGTCAGCAGGTAACGGTTCGTTTCGTCTGTGGGGTGTATAAATACATCCCCACCACCTCTTTTAGAGGTCTCTTGCTCATTTGATCAGCTGATAAACACCTTTGAAGTGCAAGGTAGTGCAAGAGCACTAGTGAGGATAGAGATTTGAGAATCAAAGCTTGAGAGTTCCTCACTAGCGATTAGAGAGTAACAAGTGTGCATCCACTTTCTCATTTAGGCTCGTAGAGGTCAAGTGAGAGTTCTAGCTTGTTACTCTTGGTGATCGCCATCACCTAGACGGCTTGGTGGTGATTGGGAGTTTGGTGTTCATCCGGCGGAGCTTGTGGATGACCCAACTCATCTTGTGAGCGGTTGTGGGTGATTCACCGCGACGGAGTGTCGAAGAATCAACCCGTAGAGAGCACTTGATCCTTGCGCGGATCAAGGGGGAGCGACACCCTTGCGCGGGTGCTCCAACGAGGACTAGTGGGGAGTGGCGACTCTCCGATACCTCGGAAAAACATCGCCGTGTTCCTTGCCCCTTTACATTCAAGCATTTACTTTCTCGTATTTACTTACATTGCTTGTTTACATTCCTAGACTTGCCATGCTAGACTAGGTTTGGAAACTAGGGTGCAAAACTTTGTATCGGTAGACTCTCTAGGAACACAAGTAGACACTAGGGGTGAATTCCAGCTTGTAGGATTTATTCCTTGCATTTATTTTTAGAAAAGCCCAATTCACCCCCCTCTTGGGCATCTTGATCCTTTCAATTGGTATCGGAGCCGTGTTGCTCTACTTTTAGGCTTTACCGCCTAGAGCAAGATGTCTAATGGGGAAGGACCACCTCCCACTTTTGAGGGAGACGATTTTCCATATTGGAAAATTCGTATGGAGGCGTACCTCGAAGCCATAGATGTTGGGTGCCTTAGAGCCGCAACCGAAGGGCTTCCCCCCATAAGGGATCCCGCTAACCCAAGTGGAGACGAGGAGAAATACGACCGGTGGAATGCAAAGGCCAAAAATGCACTCTACCGGGGCTTAGGCAAAGATATCTTCAATCGCGTGCGTAATGCAAAGAACGCTCATGAATTGTGGGAAAATCTTTGTGCTCTCCATGAGGGAACTAAGAGTGAGCGTGAGGAACGCTATCACATAGCCTTAAAGAAAATTAATTCTTTTGAGATGCTTCCCAAAGAAAGTGCTAATGACATGTACACTCGCTTGAATGTTCTTGTAGAGGACCTCAATGCTCTTGGGCTCACCAAAATGAGCCAATCGGATGTTGCAAGGAAGATCTTGAGTGTGCTTCCCGTTGAGAAGTATGGACATATTGTCACCGTGCTTCACCAAAGTGATCTTTCCACCGCAACACCAACGCAAGTTTTGGGGAAAATCAATGCTCATGAGATGTACATGCATATCACTCCGGAAGAGGGCTCATCATCTTCCAAGAAGAAAGACTTGGCCTTCAAAGCTAGTCATGACAAGAAGAAGATGAAAGGCCAAGCCATGATGGTGCAAGAAAGCTCAAGTGATAGTGATGTTGATGATGAATCACTTGCACTCATGGTGAGAAAGACCACCAAGATGTTAAAGAAGCTTAACAAGAGTGGCATCAAGTTCGATGGCAAGAAGAAGAAATTCTTCACAAGTAGCAAGAGAAAGCCAATCTCGGAAATGGATTGCTACAATTGTGGTGAACTTGGTCATCTAGCTCATCAATGCCCTAGACCACCAAAAGACAAGTACAAGAACAAAAACAAGGGCAAGAAAAATGATTCAAGTGATGAAGAAGAAGAGAAGAAGAGGAACAAGCCATACAAGAAGAAGGATGGCAAAAAGAAGGAGTTCCACAAGAAAAAGAAGGGAGGAAAGGCATACATTGTTGGTGATTGGCTCACCGACATTGAATCATCATGTGAGTCCTCCGAAGATGAGAGCAATGATGAGAAAGAGAAGGTTGCCGCATTTGTGATGGGGCCATCATCTTCACCAACATCTTCATCACCACCTTCACCGCCTCCTTCACCATCATCGTCCACTACTCACCTATGCCTTATGGCCAAGGGTGAACGAAAGGTACAAAACCATGATAGTGATGATGACGACGATAGTGATAGTGATGATGAATATGACTCACCTTCTTATGATGAACTTGTAAAATTGTTAAACAAATACACTAAAATCATAAGAAGAACTAGAAGTGAAAATGATGATCTTCAAAATGAAAATGAATCACTCTCATCAAAGCTTGAAAATATTCAAAAAACTAGTGGTGAGCTTAGAGTTCAAAATGAAGTGATGTCTTCCACTCTCAAGGAACTCAAAACCTCCTATAAAGAGATTAAAGATCAACATGATAAACTTGAGAAGAAGCATGATGAGCTCATCACTAGATACAATTCTCTAAAGGACAAATACACCACATTAAAAATTGATTATGATAGTCTTGTGGTTGCTAATGAACTTGCTCTTGAGACACATGATGCTACTAAC
The DNA here is from genome assembly GCA_038087645.1 of Saccharum hybrid cultivar R570. Lineage (NCBI taxonomy): Eukaryota > Viridiplantae > Streptophyta > Magnoliopsida > Poales > Poaceae > Saccharum > Saccharum hybrid cultivar. The sequence goes on along the minus strand of JAQSUU010000366.1, from coordinate 6,319,550 downwards.
CATGTTGTTAAGTGTGATATAGCTACATCATGTGATGACTTGATCTTTGAAAGCATTGAGCGAGGTTCTAGTAGCAAAGGCAAGAGTGTGGTTGAGTCAAGCAATCATCATGATTATGCCAAGATTAAGAGTGAGAATGAGAAGCTTGCAAGTGAGAACAAGAAGCTAAAAGGTTTGATGGCTCTTGAGAAGCAACCAACTAATGAGTCACTCATTGAAGAAAACAAAAAGCTCAAGCAAGAAAAAGAGCATCTCAAGACCGGCCTAAGCAAGTTCACAAGAGGCCAACATTTGCAAAGTGAGCTCCTCATGAACACCGTAATGAAGATGGATAGAAGTGGTATTGGGTACTTGGCAAATCAAGAGAAGAAAGCAAAAGCTCAAAAACAACAAAGCAAGTCAAAGCCCAAGCCAAAGAGATGTGTTGAGTGTGGTCAAGAAGGTCACTTTGCTCATGAATGCAAAACTCCACCACCACAACCTTTGCCCAAGCATGCTAGACCTTTCGCTTTCAATGCTCATTATATGCTAAGAAAAGATTCAAATGGAAAGATGAAAGTCATGTTTTTGGGTCCCCCAAACAAGAATAGGCCAAAGAAAATATGGGTTGCCAAGTCACTAGTGGATAAAGTCAAGGGCCCCTCTCAAGTTTGGGTCCCTAAACAAAAAGCTTGATCTCTTGTGTGTAGGTGAACTACAAGACCGGTGGAACTCATTGGGTTATTGATAGTGGTTGCACTCAACATATGACCGGTGATCCTCGTATGTTCACCACCATTGAAGAGAATGGAATATGTCAAGAGAAGATCACATTTGGGGATAATTCAAGAAGCAAAGTCAAGGGTATAGGCAAGATTGCAATATCACATGATCACTCACTTTCAAATGTGCTCTATGTTGCTTCATTGAGTTTCAACTTGTTGTCCGTTGGGCAACTTTGTGACCTTGGCTTCCAATGCTTGTTCACACCAAATGAAGTGGAAGTTTCAAAGATAGATGACAAGCAAGTGATATTCAAAGGCTTTAGATACAATAATCTTTATCTTGTTGACTTCACCTCCGAAGATGCAAATTTGATGACATGTTTGTTCACCAAGACCTCACTTGGTTGGCTTTGTCATAGGAGGCTTGCTCATGTTGGAATGAACACTCTCAACAAGCTATTGAAGAAAGAACTAGTGAGAGGATTGAAGGATGTGAAGTTTGAAAAGGACAAACCTTGTAGTGCATGTCAAGCGGGCAAACAAGTTGCAAACACTCATCCAACCAAAGCTTTCATGTCAACTTCAAGAGTGCTAGAACTTCTACACATGGATTTGTTTGGGCCTACAACATACAAGAGCTTGGGTGGTAATCTCTATTGTCTTGTGATAGTGGATGACTACTCAAGGTATACATGGACTTTCTTCCTTCATGACAAATCCGAAGTGGCAAATTGCTTCAAGAAGTTTGCAAAGAGAGCTCAAAATGAATTTGAAGTCAAGATAAAGAAGATTAGAAGTGACAATGGGAAAGAATTTGACAACACAAACATTGAAGCTTATTGTGATGAAATTGGAATCAAGCATGAGGTGTCTTCAACCTACACTCCTCAACAAAATGGTGTAGTTGAGAGAAAGAACCGAACTTTGATCACTCTTGCAAGAACAATGCTAGATGAGTACAACACTCCGGAGAAGTTGTGGGCCGAGGCAATCAACACCGCATGCTATGCTTCAAATCGCCTCTTCCTATAAAAGTTTCTTGGCAAGACCCCCTATGAGTTGCTTAATGGCAAGAAGCCGGACGTCTCTTTCTTCCGGGTGTTTGGTTGCAAATGTTACATCTACAAGAAGCGTCAACACCTAGGGAAGTTTCAAAGACGTTGTGATATTGGTTTTCTTGTTGGTTACTCATCAAAGTCCAAAGCATATAGAGTATTTAACCATGCCACCGGTTTGGTTGAAGAAACATATGATGTGGAATTTGATGAATCTAACGGCTCCCAAGGAGCAATTGAGAATTGTGATGATGTAGGTGATGAACCCTTGAGGGAGGCCATGAAGAACATGCCGGTGGGAGACATCAAGCCAAAAGATGATGATGACGATGTACAAATTGTTGATCCACCATCTTCATCACGTGTGCCTCAAGATGATGACAAGAATGAGAGAGTTGAAAATGAAGACACTTTTGTCTCTCATGAACAATCCAAGGCACAAGCTCAAGATGTTGATGCTCCTCATCCACCTCCTCAAGTGGTTGATAAAAGAAATTCACCACTACTTCAAGCACATCCACAAGATCTCATCATAGGGAGTCCTACAAAAGGAGTAATGACTCGATCCCAAAAGCTAGCTTCTTTTGTTGAACATCACTCTTTTGTCTCTTGTGTTGAACCTAAGAATGTAGAAGAAGCTCTTCAAGATCCGGATTGGGTGATTGCAATGCATGAAGAATTGAACAATTTCACCCGCAATCAAGTATGGACACTTGAAGAGCATCCCAAAGGTGCAAGAGTCATTGGAACCAAGTGGGTGTTCCGAAACAAGCAAGATGACCAAGGCATAGTGGTGAGGAACAAGCAAGACTAGTTGCAAAGGGGTTCTCTCAAGTTGAAGGTCTTGATTTTGGAGAAACCTTTGCACCCGTTGCAAGACTTGAAGCCATTCGTATCCTCCTTGCTTATGCATCACATCATGATATGAAACTATATCAAATGGATGTGAAAAGTGCATTTTTAAATGGCTTTATAAATGAACTAGTCTATGTTAATCAACCTCCCGGGTTTGAAGACCCTAGATATCCTAATCATGTTTATAGGTTGTCCAAGGCGTTGTATGGGCTCAAGCAAGCCCCTAGAGCGTGGTATGAACGCCTCCGGGACTTCCTCATTGAGAAGGGCTTCACCATTGGGAAGGTCGACACCACACTATTCACCAAGAAGTTTAATGGGGAGATCTTCATTTGTCAAGTATATGTTGATGATATCATCTTCGGATCAACAAATGAAGATTATTGCAAGGAATTTGGTGAATTGATGTCAAAAGAATTCGAGATGTCAATGATTGGTGAGCTCACATTCTTCCTTGGCTTTCAAGTAAAGCAAATGAGAGAAGGGATTTTCATCTCTTAAGAAAAGTATACCAAGGATCTTCTCAAAAGATTCAAGATGGAAGAATGCAAACCAATCAAGACCCCAATGCCGTCAAATGGACATCTCGACCTAGATGAGGGAGGTAAACCGATTGATCAAACTCTCTACCGTTCTATGATTGGTAGCTTGTTATACCTTACCGCATCTAGGCCCGATATCATGTTTAGTGTGTGCATGTGTGCTCGCTTTCAAGCGTGCCCTAAAGAACCTCACCTAAGTGCCGTAAAAGAATCCTAAGATATCTTAAGCTCACCCCAAGCATTGGTCTTTGGTATCCCAAAGGAGCTAGATTCCAACTAGTTGGCTATTCAGATTCAGACTATGCCGGTTGCAAGATTGATAGAAAAAGCACATCCGGAGGGTGCCACTTGCTTGGAAGATCTTTAGTATCTTGGTCATCTAAAAAGCAAAATAGTGTGGCTTTGTCCACCGCCGAGGCGGAATACATTGCCGCGGGGGCTTGTTGTGCACAAATCCTATATATGAAACAAACCCTCCTAGACTATGGAATTGTTCTTGAAAAGGTGCCACTTTTATGTGACAACGAAAGTGCAGTTAAAATTGCTAACAATCCGGTACAACACTCTCGCACTAAGCACATTGATATCCGCCATCACTTTCTAAGAGATCACGTTGCTAAAAATGACATATCACTAGAAGGTGTAAGAAGTGAAAATCAATTAGCGGATATCTTCACCAAACCTTTGGATGAGGCAACCTTTTGTAGGTTAAGAAGTGAACTCAATGTGCTTGATTCTAGTAATTTTAAAAAATGAGCGTGTGTTGTCCCTTGCATTGCATTGTATTATATGCATTTTGTTTTATCGCATTGTTTTTAGGGCTTGGCTAACACGGTTACGATAACCCTTCCTTGGAGGAGTGAAAAAGCCTAACCGTGGATCAAACTTGACAAGCATTCTAGTTTTACCTTCTTGTATTGCATTGCATATGCTTAGTTGTTGTTCTTGTCGTTTCTCTTCGGTTAAGTTTTGAGCAACCTCTGTGTTCGTCCATGGATAGAGAGAGCATTTTGACGCTCCTAATGGTTCAAAAACTCTATTGCGTGGCCATACGTTGCTCCTTGGGTGTTTATTGCCTATTTTCTTAAAAATAATACTAGCCTAAGGCAATCTATTTTAAAATTTTTGAGGGTTTGAGTGAGGTCTCTCTTTTCGTGTTCCAATTGGTGTTTATTTGTGTCTCTTTGAATTGGAACCTGATTGGGAGAAGTCGCGTCGTAGTTGGAACAAAGAAGGGCGAAGAACAGTCACCGGACGCTGCACCGGACGCTGCACCGGACGCAGTAGTGCTTCACCACCGCGTCCGGTCCCGGCGTCCAGCAGCGCGTCCGGTCATCCAGAAGACCAACTCCAGATCTAGTGATCGGACGCTGCACCGGACGCGCCTCTGTTGACCACCGCGTCCGGTCCCGGTTACCACCACCGCGTCCGGTCATTCGCGATGTATTCCCGAACTTCCAACGACCGGACTCAGACCGCGTCCGGTCAGTCCGCACCGGACGCGTCAGGTCACTCCAGGAGCTTACTGGAGTATGACCGGACGCTGCACCACCGCGTCCGGTCATATCGACCACCGCGTCCGGTCATCTCGTGTCGCGCGGATCTAACCCTTTTTAAAACCGATTCGTCCTCGGCCGGTTTTCTTTCACCCGCACGCGCTTCCGCCGCCGCCTTGCCCTAGTCGCCGTCTCGCCGTTTCCGCCGGCCCCTCACCGTCTTCCCTGCCGCCGGCGACCACCTGTCGTGCACGCGCCGCCCCTTCCTCGCCCGCACGCGCTCGCCGCTCGTGCGCTGCTTGCTGCCGCACCGGCCGCTCCCGCGCCACCCGCAGCCGCACCCACGCCCGACGCTGTTGCGCCGCGCGCCATCGCCGCCGGCAAGCCGTCCAACCTCGCCGTGCACCTCGCCAGCAGTAGCCGCAGCTCCCCCGTGCCAACCCTAGCTCTTCTCTCGTCCTTCGGCCGTTTTTTTCTTTTCTAGTGCTTGCCCTCTCCCCTGCCTAGGGTTTTGCCCTAACCCTAGGGTTAGTCGGACGATCGTTCGTCGACGAGTTCCGTCACGCGTCGTCTTCTTCGCGAGAGCTCGTTCGGCGATTTCGGGAATCTCGCAATCTAGGTCACCGTACCCTGTCAGTCATCTCAACGATCTGAGGTAGCTTCACGTTTCGATTCATATCGTATCTCATATGCTTGCTATCTCTAGGACTCGTACCTTTTAGTTATATATGTGTTTATAGTAGATCTCTCTATTCCGTCTTTGCAGCGAGTCTGTTGTGTGTCAGGGTGAGATCAGTTTGCTAAATCCGAGGCCAAGCCTGCGGATACGGATTGAGGCCAAGCCTCTTGAGTGACAGTTCATCATCTTACAGAGGTTCTCAGTCACTGTGTTAGTATGGTGCGTTGCAAGAACGCCGGTGGTGCTCCTGGTGACGGGAACGACAGTCCTCCTCATCGATCTGAGATTACACGTGGGAAGCGTGTCAAGGTCTTGGCCAGAAAGAAGAAGAAGACACTCACTGAGGCAGAGATTGCTCAGGCCATAGCAGATGCAGCAGAGCAGGCAGAGAGAGGTGGCAGGAGCAGCGGCATACGCATAGGCGAGCGTCGTTTTCATCTTGAAGGACGACAGCTCGGCACAGAGGCCACTGAGGGCCCTGAGGATACTAGAGCTGCAGAGGATATGTCAGTTGATCCACCCACAGAGACCACAGAGGCTCCAGAGGCTACAGCAGATACAGAGGAGCAGCCAGCTTAGTCTCCAGTACGTCGCCGCTCTACCCGCGCCCGTACTCAGGTGTCTCCTAGGCCAGAGGGTCAGCGACGTGGAGCACGGCCTCCTCCCAGAGCTAGAGGTTCACCCCCGGTCGAGCACTTTGACTTGAGGGGTGCTTCAGCACATCAGGTGCAGGGTTGAGGTTCGTGGAGGTCAGTCGGTGGTTTCCACCTGTGAGGGATCCCAGAGCTTTAGAAGGATTCTATACCCCTCTTCAGGAGGACTTCTACAGAGCTCTAGTTGACAGCGGGATTGCTTTCCGACCACAGAGGGTCTGTCGACTTGAGTCACTTATCGAGGTTGTGGGAGAGCAGCTACGTCCGCACCTGTCCTTTCTGTCAGGTTTGTCAGATCTTCTTGGACGGACAGGTGCATACTGCGGCACATGGGTCAGAGAGTTTTATGCTTCACTATGGATTGATCCTGCCCATGATTTCATTCACTTTGCATTCCGAGGCCGCGATCACCGCCTATACAGCAGCAGAGTGAGGGAGATTCTCAGACTCCCAGCTTTTGACACAAAGATACATCAGCTATGTTATGGTCAGACTCCTCCTCCGAGACGCCCTCACGGCGGGACAGTGCCACCTACAGATCTGGTTCGACCCTGCTTTCGTGAGCCTTTTGGCGAAGGGTCTCGTCGCACGCCTGCCAGTTTGACACCACTTGCCAGAGTTTTGGATGCTATAGTCAGACGCACTCTACTTCCCAGACTTGGCTACAGAGAGGGACTGACTCGGATGCAGCTATGGGTTGTTCACCACCTCCTCTCATAGACACAGTTTGATATATGGGATCTCATACTTAGTGAGATGGAGGACACCATAGCTGAGGGCTTCAAGGGTAATCGTCAGCTGCCCTATGCACACTGGATCTGCTTCATTATTAGATCATCCATTCAGTTACCAGCAGAGATCTGAGCTGAGATATCAGATACTACCACTGCTTTTCCTGAGTATGATATCCGTCAGCTTTGGGCTTCAGTCACTAGAGATCAGGCCCCAGTGCCAGGACAGCGTATGCGACCTGAGGTTCCTGAGACAGCAGCTGAGCAGGACGCCACAGTTGATGAGCTTGCAGAGGCAGAGCTTGCCGATCTTGACGCTCAGCCTGCTGATCTTCCTGAGGATGTGACATCTGACAGCACTGATGAGGACTACCAGCCCATCCCCAGGTACCGGTCTCCTCGGTCTCACGACCACGAGGCCGGTGGCTCTGGTTCAGCCTCCCGCACAGACCCAGCCATGGTGGCTATACTTGAGAGGTTGACCCAGGCACAGGAGCAGCAACAACAGCAGATACAGCGACAGGCTCAGGACACAGCTGCAGCACTTGCACAGATTCAGGCTCGTCAGGACGAGTTTCAGCGTCAGCAGCTTGAGATCCAGAGGCAGCAGGTTGAAATGCAGCGACAGCAGTTTGAGATTCAGCGACAGAGTGCAGCTAGTCAGCAGCAGTACTTGGACCTCCTGCGCCACCTAGTCACTGTTGGGGTTCCTCCGCCTGCTTCCGTCCTGACTTCTGCTTTACCATCTTTTGATCCATCGAGTCAGGGACAGCCGGGTTTCCAGTTCACATCCCCACAGCAGCAGGTTCCCCAGTCTTTCCAGTCCCCGAGCTTCACTCCTATTCACACGGGGTTTACACCATCAGACCAGCCTCGCCCTCACCTCCTGACAGGCACATCTTTCGGTGATTTCAGTGCTACCTACAGCGAGTTGACTGGTCAGCCGACGCCCTCGCATACTACAGTTGCTACTTCTTCAGGGTTGTCAGCTTCAGAGGCAGCTATTCCTCCAGTGACAGGGACAGATACTATTCCTTCGTCAGTTGCCTCGACAGATCCCCCTGCTATTGGCTCGCTACAGGCTCAGGTCACTCAGACGGATCCTATCATTACTACTACGACAGTACCTGTTCCTGCCGTTCAGACCCAGACAGTTACACAGCCACATGCTTCATCAGAGGGTCAGCCAGATAGCTCAGATTCCGAGGGCGATTCTCTACACTTCATGATTACTCCGCGCACCTTGGCACCCGACATGACTCCGTCTGTCCCCCCGTCCGATCCTTAGATTAGTTTTTGGCGTTTGATGCCAAAGGGGGAGAGAGAGTAGTTTCAGGGGGAGTTTTGAGAGAGTTTTTTTTTCGTTTTTTTGTGTGCTACATTCATGCATCATGTTTACTTTTCAGTCATTGCATTCGTGTGACATGTCGTTGTGAGATAAACCTTGAGTCTTAATGTTTTATCCTGTTAGTGTTATCTCTTGTCACCGTTGTTTTTTTATAGCTCTAAGGTTGTGCTTCCGTGCCTTACTCCGATAATTTATGAGCTATATCCGTTTGTGTACTAACGCTTTTTGTCTTATCTTATGAGTACACTCTTTTGGCTTGGGACACATAAGCAATTCCTTTCTCTACTCTGCTTATTGCTTGTTGCTTATGTGAACCATGCATGCTCAAAAACCTCAACTCCAATCTTTCATATCTGAGTGTTGTCATCAATCACCAAAAAGGGGGAGATTGAAAGCATCTAGGCCCCGAGGTTTGGTTTCGGCAATTGATGACAACGCTTTATTACCATGACTAACGTATGTTTTGCAGAAACTTTGGTAAGTTAGGTCATGGAGGTTTTAACTGCTTTGGGCACCATGGTATTCATGCCCCTTGATGGAAATCGTTTCGGTCTTCAAAAGAGTGACGTCAAGATTAAGGACGGTTAGTTCCGGATGTCGAGGTGTTGAGAGACATTTGGAATAGTCGTTAGGATCTTCGTTTTTCTCTTTTGGCCGTACTATAAAGGGGGGCATGAGCGGGTAGCTTGACCTAGGCGAGTCCTATGTTTAGGTGTGGTGCACACTTGTTAAACTTGGCACTAGGCAGCTCTAGAATAGCTCAAAGTTCAGTTGGAAGCAACTTGGTTCAAGTTGTAACGCTTTGCGGAGAGTTTCGGGTCGTTTTCACGTGACCGGACGCGGTCCTCGGCATGACCGGACGCGTCCGGTCAGTTCAGTTCCGCAGTTGGAGTTTCAGCTCTGAGCACCGGACGCGGTCCTCGCGAGGACCGGACGCGGTGGTCAGAAGTCAACACGTGTCACTTAAGGGAAACACCCGATCGGACGCGACTTGGGTGTGATCGGCGCGTCCGGTCATAGTCCAGTAAGGTCCTGAGACGACCGGACGCGTCCGGTCATCACCGATCGGACGCGGTCGCGCGTCCGGTGCGAGTACAGTAAGCTCCACGCACGATCGGACGCGTCCGGTCACCCATGACCGGTGCGTCCGGTCATTTAGGTGTTTTTCGGTTTTTGACCGTTACGAGCGACCGGCGCGTCCGGTCCGTACGACCGGCGCGTCCGGTCAGCTCGAGTTTTGCTGAGTCAGCAGGTAACGGTTCGTTTCGTCTGTGGGGTGTATAAATACATCCCCACCACCTCTTTTAGAGGTCTCTTGCTCATTTGATCAGCTGATAAACACCTTTGAAGTGCAAGGTAGTGCAAGAGCACTAGTGAGGATAGAGATTTGAGAATCAAAGCTTGAGAGTTCCTCACTAGCGATTAGAGAGTAACAAGTGTGCATCCACTTTCTCATTTAGGCTCGTAGAGGTCAAGTGAGAGTTCTAGCTTGTTACTCTTGGTGATCGCCATCACCTAGACGGCTTGGTGGTGATTGGGAGTTTGGTGTTCATCCGGCGGAGCTTGTGGATGACCCAACTCATCTTGTGAGCGGTTGTGGGTGATTCACCGCGACGGAGTGTCGAAGAATCAACCCGTAGAGAGCACTTGATCCTTGCGCGGATCAAGGGGGAGCGACACCCTTGCGCGGGTGCTCCAACGAGGACTAGTGGGGAGTGGCGACTCTCCGATACCTCGGAAAAACATCGCCGTGTTCCTTGCCCCTTTACATTCAAGCATTTACTTTCTCGTATTTACTTACATTGCTTGTTTACATTCCTAGACTTGCCATGCTAGACTAGGTTTGGAAACTAGGGTGCAAAACTTTGTATCGGTAGACTCTCTAGGAACACAAGTAGACACTAGGGGTGAATTCCAGCTTGTAGGATTTATTCCTTGCATTTATTTTTAGAAAAGCCCAATTCACCCCCCCTCTTGGGCATCTTGATCCTTTCATTAGTGATATAATATTTATTCTAGTGGGTTTATATCAACCATCACTCTTATCACTATGTTTAATCTATATTTTATATTGTATTTTTGCCTTGAAATAGAAAAAAATATTGGTAAAATTTGCTACAAATTACAATATTTAGTAGTTGTTTTGTCTAGTTCAGTTAGTTCGGTCATGACCGAGACCGAACCAAACTAACCGAGACCGAACTTGCTCGGTCCTGAGTTTTGAAACTAACCGATCGGTTTTTGTTTTTAGATGACCGAACTTTCGAAATGACCGAAGAACCGATCGGTTCGGTTTGGTCAGACCGAACGCACAGGCTGAACTGTGGTGGTCGTCGTTACATCACGTATCTTATGAAGCCATGAATCTAAATCTTGTTTTTTCAATTTTTATTCTTATTGACTGCTATAAATTATTTTTGTGCTCAACTTGAAACTTTTGTGCTTATTGTATCTTTGATTAACTCTCATTTGTGCACTTTTTTTAAAAAATAAGAATTTTAGGTCGTAGAGTATGTTCTTCTATACTACAATAACATAAGCAATTGTTTGAAACATGCACCACGTCATTTAAGATAAGTGATATAGTTTGAAGTGGGATCTCATACGGCAGTAGCATGTTGACCTTAATTGGATTTTAATACTTATGTCGTATAATGATCGACTTTTTACTCTAAAGTAATCTTAAAGGGTCAGAAAAATATAGCCACCAACGGTCTCCCATACTTCTCAAGATGATCAAATTTTCTATCAAGAAATTACATGTGCAGTTATGGTTACACTATCAATAAATCAATATAGACGTGTCAAAATTTAGTTAAAATTTATAAGTATATCTAAAGTAACGATCCAGTGGCTATTGTCATCAATGATAGTTAGAGCCTACCAATTTACAGGTCAGCTGTTTCTTATTATTGTGAGAATTTTTAAGATTTATCTTTTTCATAGCGCATCTAGCGAGAATAAACGTGGTGCCTCAGTTGGGGCCTCTAGTTAGTAATAGTAACATATTTATAGATTTTTATTGTATGAATTTACTTACAGTAAAAAATACAGCCACTACTATAAATAAAGTTTATTGAGATGTGTTTTTGGAGATGGCTCTATTAAAAAACGGCTCTAAAAATATTGTTTATGGATGGTCTATTTTTAGAAATTAAATTTCTAGAGTTCTTAGAGGTCCTAGCCGCCTCTAGAGCATTTTAAATACGGTCGGAAACACTAACACTAGCCGCATCCAGATACGCCAGAAGCTTGGGTTTTTGTAGCCCTCGTCTAAAAATAGGTGTATAGACAAAAAATAATTATAGTTTTTTCAAATCAAATTGGATGATGACGTTTTCATTAAGATCATTTATGGTCCCAAATTACAATTTAAATTTTTATCTTTTAAAATTCAAAACTTTGATTTTATTCAAACGATCTTAGATGAATATATGCCCTAAAACAAAACCTTAGTTCTCTATGAGATATAAAATCATGTAATTCAAACCTCTTCATTTGAAATTATTTAGGGAATCAAGGATTCATAAAAAATCATTAAATTTAATTTAAAAGGACAATATCATTCGTTTAATCATAAGTCACAAGAGGGCCTCATCAGGTCTTAAAGTTCAATTACTAGTAGTTGCACGGGCATAAAAATCGTGTGACTTGTTCTAGGTTAGAAAAATGTTCTTGCTATTTTTTAGTTCGCTATCTTTTTTCGTGAAAATATTTTTTAGAGACAGTCATACGAGACTTGTCCTAGTTATAAAAAAATGTTTTTACTATGTTTTACACCTAATTTTTTGTGTGGAATTGATTTTAGAGACAGTCCTAAACTCTTTCCTAGTTCCTAGATATACCGATGATTTTTATACACACGAGTACATCGATTCTGACCGTGACTATACAATACAATGGCTATGTAGCAGTGGATCTTTTCTCTTCGTTAATAAAAATTTGTCTATGCACTCTAACGACGAGTCTGGGCGGCCTGGGGGAAAAATTCTCTGCATACGTGATGCAGAGAAGCTCCGTGCACCATGGCTTATTGGTTGTCGTATGATGATTTTCCTGAATGCATCCGGTGATATTTGCTCAGCTCTGCCTTCACCGGAACTTCTCTGCATCACGTATGCGTAGAGTTTTTTTAGGAAATGTGGCCGAGAGGTAGCGTAGAAACCACCAGGGATGACGGAGGGGGGTTAACGAAGAAGCAGTTGGTGGTCAATGGTTATGATTTTAGTGGCACAAAACGGTCAAACCAGCGATCGAAGTGTAACACCCCAGGTGTTTGTCACCAGTTAAGCAGTGTGTTTGAGCTCAAACATGACAGATTAAGTGGTGATGAAGATATCAAGGTCAAACTTATGGAAAAGAGCCCCAACCAAAACTTGGATATTGCACCCTTGCTTTACATATAGGCCTTTTTAAGATATATGTTTGGGTGGTGTTATTGGAATATCTTCATGTGTCTCACATCAATACCTATCTATATTGGTCACTCGAAAAGTTTCATAAAGTTTAGAATCAAAACGTCACATGAAATGATAAGTTATATCCTTGTTGGAATGACTTTACTAAGTGCTTAAATTGCATTATTATGCGAATGGAAAGGTAGGTCATCAACCAAATCTTGCAACCTTACCCAAATGGCTCTAGATAAACTCTACAACAAAAGTTATTAAGGGTCCATGTTGAGCAAATGCCAAGAAAATGCTCCAATGGATCACAAAGGACAAATTAAGCTTTATCGTGATACTACATTGGTTAAAGTAGAATTGTAGCTTTCTGCACCTGTTTTGAAGTTTGACCTTAAATATGTTATATAGAAGAAACTTTGTTTTTGAACCAAGAGCTAGATCAGCTTGTAAGCTTGTCAAACAGAGGCCACGATTTTTAAATAAGCTGCTGTTTTCTAGCTCGAAATTTTGGCTAAGTCTGAGATTTCAATGTTATTGATGGTTGGCATCTCATGTTCCCGAAATTTTGTTAAGAAACTCAAGTTGTGCCCAATTAGAAAGTTGGAGATAATTTTATGGAGAAGGCCCAGGAAAAGTTGTATTAAGTTTGACCAAGTTTCGACTATGGAATTGGAGCCCAAAGTGAAGCTTGTTAAGTTATTGACACTGCGGTTTTGAGAGGTGATTAACCACTAATCTATTACTCTAATGACCTTGGCCCCTTAACGGAAAATGTAGAGCAGGCCGAGGTGAGCAAACTTTATTTTATGCCCATTAGCTAATTCGTCTTGTAGCCAGCCCAAATTTGCTCCCACCTTGCCCACCGTGACGCTCGGCACGTGTTCGACGCTTTGCCGACGTGGTCACCATGCATGCACGTCGCGTGCCACCTCCATTGCCACATGCCCTGCCTTCTCTGCCGGCGCTGTTGCCTCGATTTGGAGCGCCCAAGCCCTCTCTTGGCCTCCCTCACTCACTCTTGCCCTCCTTGCTCTCTCCCCCTCGCGTTGCTGCTACTGCGGCCACGACCACCATGGCCGGTCGAGCTGCATGGCCGCCGCCGTTCCACCTCCTTGTCATGCCCCTCTCCGTCCCAACCAAGCATGGCATCATCTTCTCCAGCTCGCGCCACACCTCCTGCATTCCTTTGCCGGTCGCCTTCATCACCAGGGCACCTCGCCGCCTGTGCCACTCTGCCATTGGCTCCTATGCTCGTGGCCAGGAGGCCAAGGCTCATCTCCCAACCATCCGCGGCCACTAGCTAGTGCGTGCGGGCCCCCTCGTGCTCGTCTACCACTCCACCGATGCCGATGAGCCCTCTCTGGCCTGAATCGACGAGCTCTCGCGCGCCTCCCTCTGTAAACCGTGACCAGGGACCTTCTGTAGCAATTTGACTAAAAAGGACACTACACCGCAAACCCCCGTTTGCAAACGCATACGTAGCAACGGATTCTCCATCCGTAGTAGATGGGCCGTTTTTTTTTAAGTCCGTAACTCTTCTATCCGTCCCATTATCCCAACACCACACGACCCATTCTCAAAATAGCACCTCGCAACCCTAGTGCATCCCGCATCCTTCTACTGGTGGCGGTTCTAGATCCCATCCCTATTTGCGAAGGGGATGTCAGCCCCATCAAGCTGTGGATCATGCCATACCGCTGTTGAGGTGTGACAGGCGGTGGCGGCGGATTTCCAACACCGTCGACCTAGAGAAGAGCCCACCAGCGGCGGTATGCTACCGGCATCGTCGACCTGGCGAGTCTGGCGGCGGTTGCTGCGGAACACTCGCAAAATCGATCTGGAGAGCTCTGCGCCGGCGGCTTGTGGTCGAATCGACTAATCTGGTACGGCCACGTTGACTACAGCAGAGGAGGAAGCCGCTGGCCACCTGCATATCAGCGTTCAGCACCAAGGATTCTCCGTCACCCCTTGCAGAGTTGCAGTCGAGGCCTAAAAGAACTTGTTAGGGCCTTCCTGCCACAGATCTGTCCCATGTAAGTTCGTCACTTCCTCATCTCCCCTGCTGCCGTGTTCACCTCAAAATACTCTTATTAGTTATTATCAAAATTTGATCTTGCTCACTCTAGGAAAAATAGGGCAGTGTGTGGTATTTTACTTTTGTGTCAACAGCTTTATACATCAAACTTTTGGTCAAACGACTATCACCTTGCTCAGTAAGTACACATTTGTGGATCGTGACTGAATCTATGGCAGGATATATCCTAACGAGAATCATACCTTTGGTTCTATTTCCTCTGAACTACAGAGTCAAAAGAAAGAGAAATAAATTATTTTAATTTCCAATTTAAATATATATAGATGTCAGTTTGAACAGTGACAATGTATACTATAGATCCTCAAAATAACGTCAGGAGCATATTTTAAATTCCATAAGCAATGTATTACTATGTAGGCTCTTTAATTAAATACACTGATGACTACTTGTTTCTTGTGTACAGGTATCATCTTGTACTGATGGCTATCTTGTTTCTTTTCTTCGATAGTTGCGGTAATGATGCTTAATCATAGCTACAACAAAACGTACAATGTTTCTCAGTTCTAGGGCTTGTTTACTTGATAACATCGCAGTTAGACCATGTCTATTTTCATTAGTTTTCTATAATATCAGTAAATTGAATTTAGACATATTTGAGTACAACTTATGTGGTTTTTTTTCTCATATAATATGCAGGAGAGCTGCTACAATATCATTAAAGAAGAAAAACTCTATGTGGCTTGAGAAGACTAATTCATGAGTTCTGAAATGAATAGACAGGTAAAAACTAAATTATATTGATTGACATATCAACTTATGTCCCCATTTAAATCTCTTTGTCCGTTCTGACTTATTTCTGATGACTAGTCAGTTGGATATACTGAAGATCGATATCAGACATGACAAACATACAGATGGATCTTATTCTCATGTAATTTCCATATACAATTGTTTATGTAACGCAACGTCTTGATACTTCCTTGATGCAATGATATAACTAATACAAATATTGTACGATGCTGAAGTTCTTTGATGCTCTTGATATACATACTCAAAGGAAGAATTTTACTAATGTTTTTTCATATCTGACGAATAACCAGTAAAAACTGATATAGTCTCTGATCTTGGTATAAAGCTTTATTGTATCGTTAGAGAAGAGATTACTTGCTAGTAATGAATTAGAGCACATCAGTGAGATTGAATTCATTTTTGGAATAGCTTAAGTGGTAATTCAGTTCAACTGCTTTTATGGCAGGGTTTGTAGGCGAAGGATATGAATCTTAAATTCCATGAGAGCTGCCAGGAACAGGTATATATACATTGGTTCTCTATTTTCCTTCAGTGAGATATATACATTAATTGGAAAAGAAATAGCAGGCATCTTCGAAATATATATTAATTGGAAAAGAAATAGCATGCATCTTCGAAATATATGTATTCTTACAATGACATTGTATATTTTGACAGAGGACAAATACATAACATTTTGGGATGATCAGATGATTGAAGGATGAAGAACAACAATTTTCTCCTGAGACCATTTTTTTTGAGATATAGTGTTTATTTTATTTTCAGTTAACATTGTAATTAGTCAACCGTTGTACAAATTTACACTCTGTGCTATTCTCTTCTATGTACAGAATCATTTATCTAATAAAAATATTCAATATTATCTGGCTTTGTCTACAGATCTGTAGTTTATAGCTGCGGTGATTGTTGTATGGAGTATTATATATTTAATTGACCAAGCGATTTGGTTGAAAATAATTATTATTTTGCAGCATATATACAATTGCAATAGTAATAATAATAAATACGAAAAGCATATGGCATATTTTTTGCAGCAACACATGTATGCGTTGGTGGAACATAGCCACATTCGTTGCTAGCTTGCAACACTTATACACCTCCCTTACCAACACATATATATGTGATGCAATAGAACCTTGCAACGCCACTTTTAGCAACACATGTAACATGCGTTGGTATAGATCTTAGCAACACTTATTTGGGCTTTTAGCAACGCATATATGCGTTGCTAGAGGGGTGTTCCTCTTGTAGTGGGAGGGCCTATGTGTGAACCCCTAGACTCAGATGAATAGTGTCTTTTGGATCTGTTTGCTTTGAAATTGACTGAACTTTGAAAATGCATAGTAATTCATAGAAAAATTGTAAAATAGTAAATGAATATATTTTGGAATCCTTGTGAAATTGTCTATGTGACATGTTTTAGTTAAAGTTATAGTTGTAAAAATAGATTTATGCAACTAGGTTTTTAATGCTAGTTGTATTTGTCTTTTTCATACTGTAGATTTAGGGATCCAAATGAAGTGAAATTTTTATGGCATGCTACTAATGTGATGTTTGATGTGTGGTAAAAATTTTATGGTTATTGGTTGAAAGGTCCTTGTTTGGTTTTGGTAATTGAGTGACAACCTTAGGTGGACTAATTGTGTTTATGTGAGATACACAGAGAATTAGTCCACAGATGATTGTGTCATGAAGGAGCTCATTGCATATGAGACATGACATGGAGTCATGTGACCAAGGTGGCGAAGATCAAGATGAGGCTTGGCTTGATGGACCGGTTGCAAGTGTGAAGGGCAAGTCGGAGGCTTTGGAGCGATGGACCGCGAGGCGGTGAAGCTTGAGCAAGACTTGGTGCCGATGGACCGACGCAACGGTGAAGAGCAAGTGAGGTCAAGATCGATGAACCAATACGGTCATGTGATGATATGAAGTGGATCATATCATTTGGTGATTGGTTGGTGCATGTGTTGCATCAACGTCGGAGGAGATGGAGTGGAATGCGCAAGGCAAAGGTATAACCTAGGGCATTTCTATTTCACCGGTCATAGGTGTGTAGAGAAGTTTATGACCGGGTTTAGGATAGATGACCGTACTATCAAGAGGGGCAAACTTGTTTGCATATCAGTCATCTAGTGTCACTCATGTGATCTAACTATGCATCGTTGCTAGGATCGAGTGGCGTGGCAAGTTGAGTGGTTAACTCCTTCGGTAAAATGATTATGAAAATGCTAACACACGTGCACAAGGTGGTGGTCACTTGTTGGTGTTGGCATATTTACGAAGGCGATGAAGTTTAAGCGGTAGAGAGGATTTGGGTTCCTCTCTCCCTCCCGCCGAGCTTTGCGAGCGCGGGATTCAGGCGTTTTTGAGAAGTTGAAATGTCTATTTTCCACTACGCCGGAAGTCGGAAAAGAAACGGAGGCGAACGGAGGTCACAGAGGTGACCGGACGCTGCACCGGACGCGGTCATGGTATGACCGGACGCGTCCGGTCAGTACAGCGCAGGCGTGGGTGCTAGGGTTTGCAACCGGCGCGTCCGGTCACTCGCGGGACCGGCGCGTCCGGTCAGGTGTCCAGAGGAAACTAAGTACGATCGGACGCGAGGCGCGTCCGGTCACACTTGATCGGACGCGTTCGATCGTTGAAGGAGCTTACTGGACTCTAACCGGACGCGGGCACTGTCGCGTCCGGTCATCGCAAGGAGCGCGTCCGGTCGTTGCGTCGTGGGCGCGTGGGTCAGTGCGATCGGCGCGTCCGGTCGTTCGACAGGCGCGTCCGGTCATCGGGACCGGCGCGTCCGGTCGTTATGAGAAGCGCGTTCGGTCATAGGGTTTGACCGTTGGCGCAGTGACCGTTGGAGGATCGGACGTGGCTGAGCGCGTCCGGTCAGTTACGACCGGCGCGTCCGGTCGTCCCGAAATCTGCCCAGTGAAGGGGTAACGGCTCTATTTGTTCGTGGGGTTATAAATAGATGCCTTGGCCGGCCGTGGCCGGTAGCTGAGCACACTTTGGCCTTGGTGGCTTATGTGGTAGTGCTTGGAAGCCCTCTAACTCACTCATGCTTGATAGTGTTCATCGGATCGAGTGAGAGAGCGATTCTAGTGTGTTGCATCGAGAGGATTGCATTGAGTGGCACTAGGTGATCGTGTTGCAAGCCGGTGGTGCTTGTTACTCTTGGAGGTTGCCACCTCCTAGACGGCTTGGTGGCTTGCGACTCCGTTGAAGCACGCGTGGAGATTGTGCGTGGCTCCGGAGGAGGATTTGTGAGGGGGATTGTGCTCACCCCGCGGGGATCGCGAAGAGCAACTCTAGTAAAGCTCGTGGCTTGGAGGATCCCCATCTTGAGAGTGGATGTGCGGCACCCGCTGAGGGTTTGACTCTTGATAGTCAATTAGCTCGTGATCCATCAAGTGGGTGTATCGCCACAACGGGGACTAGCTTGGTGGCAACCAAGTGAACCTCGGTGAAAAACCGCCGTGTCAACCTTGTGTACTTCTTCTCGGTGGTTTGCTTTCGATTCACAAGCTTGTATTTACTTTCATATACTTGTGCTTGTGTAGTTGCTCTTGTAACTAGTTTGCTTGTGTAGTTAGCTAGTTACCTTCTTGCTTGTGTAGCATAGAAGTAGCTCCCGTTGCGTGGCTAATTTGGTTTGTGTAATCTTGTTAGTCATATTGCTTAGTTTGTGTAGCTAAGTAATTTGCGCTCTCTAGTTTGGCATTAGTTGCCTTGCTATTGAGTATTGCTAGTGAGTATAGGTGGCTTCGTGCTTTTGCTTACTAGAATTGTAGGAGCTCTCTGGCTTTGCTAAAGTACTAGTACATAGGTTTGTGTGACCTTGCTCTAGAATTGTTTAGGAGAGCTCCTGCTAAGGAAAGCACCTTAGTTACATAATTAGAATCTTTGTGAGGTGCTTGTGAACTTAGATAGAGGGGTATAGTCTTGGCTAGACCGATAGTTTTAATTCCGCATTTGTTTCGGTTTGCCGACGCGATTATTTTTAGAAAGGACTATTCACCCCCCCTCTAGTCCGCCATCTCGACCCTTCATTGGTTGCTGTATGAGTGAGTTATTGGTTTACCTTGCTCTCACATGATTTGTTGCATTAGCATTTTGTATTTTTCATAGAGGCTGCTATGCTTATTCAAACGGCTTGAAATTTGTACAGTAGACTTATGGGAGTATGTGTGAGCTACTGTAATTTTTGTAGAATTTACTGGTCACTTTTGGTATATGTTTTTTAATTCACCTTATTATCTAAATAAATTAATAAAATATATTAAAAGAAATTATTTAGTGATGAGCACTATATTTTCTGGTGTTCATTTAACATGTACTTCATGATGGTTATATTGGTTGTGGCCAAATGTATGTTTGAAATATAAGTTAATATTTATTTCTTGCAATTGATGGTTTCTGGATAGTTCTGTGAACTTTGTAAATAACACCATGTAAATGAAGTTTTCTGATAAACATATTTATAACAAAGTTGTAGATAATTCATGTATCTAGCTGCTGTTAAAATTTGGTGGTATTTGGCCAAATAGTTTTTGAGTTACAGCTGTTAAAATTTAGGTCACTGAATTTGTTGTTCTCTGAAATCTCTGGACCAGATTCTGTAAATATGCATGTTTGACTTAGTTAACTTGAGAATCATGCTAATATAATTAAAGATGAATTGTAGATAATTTCATAATCTTTCTAGAATGTCTTGTTGTATGTCAGATTGATCTGTAGAACTCTAGTTATGAATTAAACAAGTAGCTACTGTTTGTAGTCCTCAAAATGATAGATTCTGATTCTAGTAATTGTTGTTGCTTTGTGTGTTGCTAAGTGTGGTTTATGTATTTGATGATGTCAAGTTAATGCACCTGAGATCTTATGAAACTTGTGTGCCATGCCTTTTTATGCTTGCTAGCTTAGCATGATAGTTTGTGTGATGTTTAAGTTAAGCATCGCAAAGTACTTAAGTGTGTTTAGTGTAACCTTATGCTTGTCTTGCATAATCTTGTATTGCATTGAATGCTTATGTGATGCATCTTGTGTTACCATTCATTATATTCATATACATGCATCTTACATCTTATTTAGGTACGCTAGATGAACCACGTGAAGGATGTGATGATAGAGCCAAACCCGAAGACGGTGTTTGGTGAACCTATCCTGAAGATGAAAGGATTAAGCAAACATCGGGATGGGAGATGCTCGCTAAGCGAGTGTCATCTGACAAACACAAACCTAAGTGTTAGATCCCAGACAAGCCCTGGAGCATTCTCTCCATGTGGTTTGTAAAATATCACTATATATATATATATATATATATATATATATATATATATATATATATATATATATATATATATATATATATATATATATATAACTTGATATATCATTTACCCTGATAGATTCAGGATCGACATAAATGCTTAGTCATGCTTAAATCGGTAGAAGCCGGGTGATTTCCTGTCAACTGCGAGATATAGGTGGATACATGATTATGGTTGCCTATAATTGTTATCATGGAAAATAACCAAGTGTTGGTGGATAAATAGAGATCGGACGAAGTCTTTTAGGGTTTTGGACTATAGTGATTCCGTCTGTGTCGGTTAAGGATCGTACCGTTGTACGTCCCTCAGATCATGTTGAACACATGCCCCACATTTAACTAGAAGGGCTTGTTTGGATCTACTGCTCTGAACTTTAAAGCTAAAGCCTCAAAACGGGTAGTCTAAAATTATCTCTAAACTTTAGTTCATCTTATATTAGAGCTTTAGATCTTAAAAATGAGCTAAAATGTTCCTTTCCACGCCCCGACGGAAACTTTCAGGCCCCCACCACCACATCAACCGGGCCCCGTCCTCGGGACTCCCACGTGCCGACATGTGGGGCGCACAACGAGCGGCACAGGACAGGAGCGGGCAACGCGAGGTGCGCACCACCCAGTCTCTCTCTGCCACCTAGGGCCCACCAAGACACCGTCTTTTTACGTACGGGGCCGTCCCCTCGTCGAGGAGCATCTGTGCACTGCAGGTCTGCAGCGGCAGCTGTCCAAGTCAAGGTGACCGTTGGGCGGGGCAGCGCCGAACGGGCCGGCAGCGGCACGAGACGCAACAAAACCCTTGTCAGTCTCCCGAGCCCCAAGGCCTCGCGCACCCACGCCACCGGCACCGCACCCCACCCACCTCAGCGGCGAGTCCGATCCTCCGAGTCCCAGGGCCAGGAGCGAAGGGCGATGGCGGCGATGATGATGGCCACGGGCGACTCCAAGTCCCCGGCTCGCGCGCTGCGGCGGCTGGCCGGCGCCGCGGTCGCCGCCGTGCTGCTCCGCCGCTCCTTCAGCGCCTCCAAGTGGTACGGCGTCCACGTCTTCCTCCGCGCTGTGCCGTTCTGTTTTTCCTTTTCTGCTGCCCCCTTTCTTTGCGATGGGGTTGGGAATGAATCGGATTTGTGTTGCTCTGGCAGCAAGACGGAGGCGCGGATGGCGACGGCGCGGATGAAGCTGCTGCGGAACCGGAGGGAGGCGCAGGTGCGCCAGATGCGCCGCGACGTCGCCGCGCTCCTCCGCGACAAACAGGAGGACACCGCACGCATCAGGGTAAGCACTCGGCAATCATCATCAGCTTCTGCTTCTGTTAGCCTTTTGTGCATTAGACATTCGTTCGTCGGAGAAACTGGGGTTGCTGCTGCCGTTCTCCGGCTGAGCGGCGGAGCTCACTAATTGGGAGCCGTGCGTTATTGGTCGCCGGTGTGGCGGAGGATTTTCGGAGTAGCGAGCCAGGGATAACAAGAAATGGGGGGATGTTATTATTAGTGTATAAGGACAAGAATTTTCTGTATAAGTTAGCAGTTGATTTTGTTCCGTTTCGTCAGGTATGAGTACACAGTCAGTATTGGAGAACTTTGATTGTAAGAGATTATCTGCCTTAAACAATCAGAATCGGAAACTTTCATTGTAAGAGATTTAACTGCCTTAAACATGAACAATCAGAATTGGAAACTTTCATTGTAAGAGATTTAACTGCCTAAAACATGATGTTTCTTTCTTTAATTAATGGAGTTAATAGGATTGACGTAAGGAAACTCATTAATTATGTTTTAATTTTCTTATAAAAGAGCCATATGTAGCACAAATTCTCCTGTGACTTCTCCGTCAGTTCAGGTTCAGCATTGGCCACACCTTTGATGTTGAACCATTATGTAAGTTGTGAGACAAATTAAATCTCTAAACCTTGGTAAAATGCATGATGTTCTTATTAAGATATCTTGTGCACCATATTTTCTTTCAGAGTATGGCAGAAATGGAACAATTGATGCGTCCTGATTTTTTTTTGACATACGGATTTTGGCGATTCTGCAGGTTGAACATGTAATTCGGGAACAGAACTTTATGGCAGCCAATGAGATCATTGAGCTCTTCTGTGAGCTGATTGTTACACGCCTTCCCATCATCGCAAAACAGAAGTTTGTCTTTCACTACCATCACTTAGCTTTCGAAAAATATTTGTTCTCATAAATCAGGAAAAGAAGGTCCTAATCTTGTGCCAACATTTTATTCAGGGAATGTCCAGCAGACTTGAAAGAAGGTATCTGCAGTTTGATATTTGCAGCTCCAAGGTGCTCCGAGCTCCCTGAACTTGGTCGCATGCGTGACATTTTTGAAAAGAAGTATGGCAAAGATTTTGTTTCTGCTGCAGTTGACTTGCGCCCAGACGCTGCTGTTAACAACCTTGTAAGCATGGATGATTCTTCAACGCAAATTCAACCAATTAACTGAACTGTATATATTGCTTATGTCTGTTCTTCTCCACTCTGAACTTGATCCCCTTTTTGAAGCTGATTGAGAAGCTGTCGGTTAAGAAGCCTTCTGGGCAAATTAAGCTGAAAGTTCTAAAGGATATAGCAAAAGAGCATCATATTGATTGGGATACCACTGAGAGTGAGCAGGAGCTTCTGAAACCTTCTGAAGAGTTGATTGTATGCGCTACTGAACCTCTCTTGTGCATACTTTTACCTTACATGCCTTCTTGAGTTAATATGTTTGATTTCTTTGTAGAAAGGGCCAAGTACATTTGTTGAAGCTTCCAATATGCCTGTTAAGACTATTCTGACACCACATGTCCTTCAACCAAATCCAGTTAACTTCAGGTCCTGGTTCTTCTAATCATGTAACCATATAAATGATGTAGATTTGCAGTGGCATAGGTTCCTGATGTCTTCTAATTCTGTTTGCAGCTCTAGGTATTCGGATGATGAATATGATGACAGGGGCACTACGCAATTCAAAGATGCAGCTTCAGCTGCTCGAGCAGCTGCAGAGTCTGCTGAGAGAGCAGCATCTGCTGCGAAGGCTGCAGCTGATTTTGCCAATAAGAACAACCATTCATTTGATGAAGACGAGGATTGCAAAGTTTCAAGCCATGAATTCACTTATCCCCGCAAAAGACAGTCGATGAGCAACTCTAGCAGATCCTCCAGGAAAGAAGATGCAGATGCCTTTGATGAAGTAAAACCCCATGGAGGGAGAGCATCCAGCACAGGAAGCTTCAGTGGAAAGAATCATGTAGAAGATGACAAAGACAGGTACCCTGCAGATTTGGACTCCAGGAAGATGCGGAGAAGGAACGGCCGTGCTGCTCGGAAGGTGCACTCAGAGATAAAGTTTGATGATTCTGAGGGACTTTGTTCAGAATCGGAGGATGAAAATGATGTGGAGATTCAGTCTGTGGAAAGGCCATTACCTCCTACGAGAGAGCCTTTTTCAGAAAACCATCACTCAGAAGACGAAGAGCTTGATCAATATTTCCCTGAATTGCCAAAGACAAACCTTCATTCTCGTGTTCATCCAAATATGCCTCTTGACTATGAAACTCTCACTGCACGCTTTGAGGCGCTCAAGTCCGGCAAGCTTCCTTAGTGCAACAAAAAGAGCAGCCTCACCATGTTACAATTCCTTCTTGCTGCTTCTGTATAATATCACATATTATAGTAGGGTATAGTGTCTACTGATTTGATTTTGGCTGAGCCTAAGGATTTGTCGATTCAAACTATTGCTGCATTTGAATTGTTCGGGTATATAAAGATTTGTTGAAATGATAATTTAAATTTTTTTCTGCGATCTGCTCAGGTCTAGCAGTCTTGTTGCGTCTGAAGAAACACCTCATGTTATGGAGCCTCATTAAACAGTCCATATACATTGCTTGCGGTGCAAAGACCATACGATTTTGATCCATTTCAGAGAGCTACTTGACTATGGTTCAGATTACTCCGGAGTGTTAGTATAAAACACCTCATGGACTGAAAGAATGAATCAAACTCATATGTTTCCTGATCTCCACAGTCCTCCATGAGTCCATGGCGTCGAGTCCTCCACTAGCCGACCGCCCCTAGCGCCGCCCTTCGTTTCAGGCTCCAGCCCACCTTGCCAACCCCAGCCACTACTCACCAGTTGCAGTTCTGCATAGCAGCAGCAGTTGAGGCCTAGTTTAGATTGCATTTTTTTTTGCAAATTTGCTACGGTAACACTTTCGTTTATATTTGACAATTAGTGTCCAATCATGAACTAATTAGGCTTAAAAGATTCGTCCCGTGATTTACAACCAAACTGTGTAATTAATTATTTCTTTTACCTACATTAAGTGCTCCATGCATGCATTCAGGGCCGTCCCTTGGCACGTGCAACGTGTGCGACGGTACAGGGCCTCCAAATATATATAGAGTATATATACGTATATATGTATTGCTTGATAAATAAGAACGTACAGCAGTAGCTTTGGCCTTTGGCCCATTAGCAAAGCGACGTGTACAACAATTGACCAAAGCCCAATAAACAATGGCTTGTTGCCCGGCCGCTGTTCAGTTGGCAATGTTGCCGATCCCAATTCCCCAACTGAATCAGATCGCAAATCTTAGGTCTCACGTACTACCTCTCGACGTCTCGTCTCGTGTCGCCGCCATCGTCTGACGCCGTACCGGCCGCCGGCAGCGTTTCGCGAGGGACAGGGCATGAGCCGTGACGATCTAGCTGCAACCGCAACAGCGAGAGCGAGGCGGCAGGCGCTAAGGCCCTGAAGGTAATATAAATCATTCATATTTATTTTTCAATTCATTCACTGGAGCATATTATTGAAGACTTCATTTCAAAGAACACTAAAAGAATGATGTTATTCAAGTAAAGATTATGTAATATAGGTATCATTCTTGAATCTTGATATATATTTTATTGCAACATACTGCATGCTTTATAATATCGTATATTTAGTTTTTTTTTCTAGGCTAATAGGCCTCATTTCTTAGTATCGTACAGGGCCTCTAATTTTCCCGGGACGGCCCTGATGCATTTAAAGATCGATGTGATGGAGAGAGTGTAAAAATTTGAAATTTGGAAGGGAGGTAAACAAGGCCTGACTATTGATATCGCTATTCAGGGTGTGTGTAGTTCCTCATTTCACCCAAAAAAAATTTAGGTTTTGGCCTATTATTTTGCAGAATGGAACTAAACACCATGTAAAATTTTTGACAAAAAGATATCCATTCTCTATTTTGGATTTCGGCTTCAAGAGGCAAAAAAAAAAGTCAAAAAGGCCTCACCTAACCCATGAAAAATTTGGCATTTTGGATGAAACTAAACATATCCATGAAAATTTTAGTATTTTGTATTTCATCATTCTAAAGTAGCTGGCATTTTGCATTTCATAGAGAACTAAACACAGCCTCACTGTTCTCAAACAAATGAGCTGGTTAAACACTTAACAACGAGCTAGATCGCAAGTTTTTTTTTCCTTCGATGGAGCGAGCAGGTGACATACCAAGGATAAATCTGGGAGCGAGTCGCTTATTTTCAAAACCCTGCTTCTGCTTCGAGCAATACCACAAGGGCGAGCGGCGGCGGCGGTAGAACAAGCAATTCGGAGTAGAGGTGCAGGCGCAGGCGGAGCCCGCAGGTCGTGGTGGGTAGCCGCAAGGAGCTCGCCGTGTACGAGGCTAAGCGCAGGCAGTTCAGGTGCACCCTCTCTCGTTAGCGCTCTTCATCCTCCTCGTCGGCATCGCGGGTTATTCATCCGCTCGCATCTCCAAGGGCACGACCTTTACGTCCCCTCTCCGCCCACAGAGGAGAAGATGCCCGTGCTGGAGTTCGGTGAAATGTGTAAACTCTAGATGGTGTGTGAGATAGCAATCTGATACTAACATCGCGGGTTATCCAGTCCTGCACGTGATTCTGTTTTGTTTGGGAATGTTTGAAAAATCCATCTTAGAGCACTTGTGATGTTGACAACTATAACAGTCTGTCTAGCTGCCTTTTGAGCGCTTTAAATCGACAATCTGGTTTCTATCTTAGTATCTGTTTGATGTGCATGTTGTTTAAATTTGGAGTTGGAGTTTGGGATGATTAATCCATTTTCTTCTAAAGGGACCAGCTTATAGTCTCTATAGACCCAACAGGCAACAGCTAGTAGTAGACTAGTAGCTTTGGCTTCTCTTTCTTCTCTAATCCACCCTAGTGTTGTGATTTAGTTGATTTTTTTTGGTTTGGCCAGGTGGTTAAGAAATTTATTTCAAACCCAGCACACACTTGTACACATGAGCAGCACTTGGATTGACAAATTTATGAAGTACATATACTAAAATTCCCCTTTTCAGTAACACTAAGGTTGATTAAGATCTTTTTTTAGTTACATTTGTGAAATATTATCTTGTGGGTTGATATGATACCAGCATGGCAGCATCAAGATATTGCCAACAAGTGTGTTTGAGAAAAGATATTGCCATCAACTTTTCAGAACCAGTGAATTACAATACAGGTAATGGTCAGTTCTTATTGTGATTATATTACATATTACTGTGTCAGATTGGCATTTTCTTGTTCTCTTGGCCTTTTGTGGTTTATACAGATTTTTTTTTCTTGATCAACAAAACTAGGATTCACCAAGAGTTTCAGCTAATGCTGCATTCCTAATTGGGGTATTTGTTTCCACGAGACAACAGTATAATGGTATTTCCTGAAGGGTATACAGTGTTGCATCTTCCATGGTACATATCAGCGCATGTCTGGCACATGCCAAAATAAACAAGAGAAGGGTATATATATGATACATCCACATGGTAACATTTCTGCATCTGTCACATGTTCAGGTAATCAATCAAAAGTACTACAACATTCTTCACATTTTCCTCTCAACTCTGACAAGTGTTGCATTGTTTCCATTGTGATGCTTACAAAAAATGTCAAGATCCATGCATGTAGAAACCAGTAGCGTCGTGACACTTAAATTGTCACTAGAAAATTTATGATGCCAACAAAGGTTGGTGTTGGAGTATATGTATGTGAGGCCCATGAGGCTAGGCCCATGAGGTCCATGTATGCTACACTATATAGCTATCCTTCTAGGGTTAGCCAAATCA
Organism: Saccharum hybrid cultivar R570; assembly: GCA_038087645.1. Lineage (NCBI taxonomy): Eukaryota > Viridiplantae > Streptophyta > Magnoliopsida > Poales > Poaceae > Saccharum > Saccharum hybrid cultivar. The sequence continues at coordinate 6,291,834 of JAQSUU010000366.1, read as the reverse complement.
ATCAAGACCATACATTCCAACATGGTATCAGCAGCTTAGTTTTCTTTCTCCACCCATCTCCCTCCCTCCCGATCCCGCCAGGGGCCGCCGCCGCCGCCAGCGCGCCGCCGCCAGCGCGCCGCCGCCGGGCGCCATGGCCGGCCATGGCGGGCCTCCCCCTCATCCCTCTTACTTCCTCTCCTTCCCTCTCCTCGCGGGCGGCTCCTCTGACCTTGCGGGCGCCGGCTCCTCTGCCGCCGCGGGGCGGGCTCCTGCCGCGGCCGACCCGCCGGCCACCGGTGCCGCACCAGCTGCCATGCGCCCCGCGCTGGCCCTCACCGCCGTCCCGGGTGCCGCGCGTCCTGCGCTCGCCCTCGCGGACGCTGATGGCGCCACAGAGGCGGCTCCGGTCGTGGCTGCCGCAGGGGAGGCTGCCGGGCCAGAGGCCCCTGCGCTCCCTGGGGACGGCACCTACCTGGACCCGGCCACTGCGGCCACCTACGCCGCCGCTGCCGCCGCAGCTGCGGCCGGCCTGGGCGGTTTGGGGATGCCGCTGTCTTTCTCTCCGAGCACTCTCCTGTCTGTTGGAGGAGCCGCGGCTGCGCAGCTGCATGGGCCGGCCACAGGCGGCGCCTTCAACTTCCCTGCCTCGCCCCCGGCCACCCTCTACGCTCCTCGGCCCACCTCTGCCCTGGCTGCCGCGCTGGTCTCCGCCCGGGCAGCGGCCGCAGCGGGACAGGAGCGCGTCCGTGCGGCTGCCCTTGCCTGGCAGCGCGAGCGGGACGCCGCCGACACTCTGGCCCGCCAGATCGCCGAGGCGGAGCAGCTCCTCACCCAGGACGGGGGGGTCACCTCCTCGGGCTTGACGGGCCATCTCACCTCCACCACTACGGCTCTCTATCACGACCCAGCCGATCCCCTCGTCGCGCAGCTCCACTACCAGGCAGGGGGTGTCCAGAACATCCGGCTGCTCGTCCCGGTCGTCCTCGACCCCGAGTCGCCTTCCTACGCCCGCTGGCGTGACCTGGTGGTCCTCACCCTCCGGTGCTACGTCCTCGACGATCCCACGCCCGCGGTCTAGACTCCGTCGTGGCAGCGTCTGGACATCATCGTGCTCTCCTGGATCCTCGGCACGATCTCCGTCGACCTCCACGACTTCGTCCGCAACACCACCTCTGCTCGCCAGGCCTGGCATGCGCTCGAGGGCCAGTTTCTAGGCAATGCTGAGGCCCGAGCTCTGCGCCTCGACGCGAGCTTCCGCACCTTCGTCCAGGGGGACCTGGCCGTCGGCGAGTTATGCCGGAAGATGAAGGCCATGGCCGACTCCCTCGGCGACCTAGGCTAGCCCGTGGAGGATCGCATCCTCGTCCTCAACGTCCTCCGCGGGCTCAGCGACCGCTACGCCCACCTCAGGACATGGATCACCCGATAGCGGCCTTTCCCCACCTTCTTGCAGGTCTGGGATGACCTTGTCATGGAGGAGATCTCTCAGGGCCTCCAGTCGGGGTCCACCACCGCTCCAGGGTCCTCCTCGACTGTACTTGCTGCTACTCCACCGCCTCGTTGTGGCAGAATCGCCTAATCTAATGCCCTCCCAAAAGTACTTGTCTTCCATTAGACACTAAGTACCCAAGAGAGAACACTAAACTACGCGATTCCGTCGAGCACACCGCAAGGGAGAACTCGAAAATCCACATTTTTACATCAGGATCACAAATGAGAGAGTAAAGCTTACAACATCCTTACCATTTCTTACATCTCTTTTAGTACAACATCAGAGTAATTTACTATGTAGATAAAACGGCGGAATAAAAACATTATCAGAGTTCAGCGGAAATGAAATCATTTAATGACTAGTTAAACATTTACATGAAGAACGTTTAATTGCATGAAATGATAACAAATTAATGGTATTTTCTTCGTAAAACTTTTAGTGAGTTTAATAAATAAACTCTACTCCGCATCGTATAGGAAATCCTCGCTGAGCCCACCAGGAGGTTTCCACACACAAGTGTCAGCTCATCAGCACCTGCTACCTGCAACAGGGTAGAACAAACCCTGAGTACTCAATTGTACTCCATAAGACTTACCCGTCAGGAGGAAGAAAAAGACTCCAAGGATTATGCAAGGCTTTTTGGCTTGTGGGTTTCTGTTTGCGAGAAGCAGCACTGAGAGTGCGTCCTTAAGTTCTTACTTTTAATAGCCATATTTTATTTCTTATCCAACCTTCCATGTAAGCACCAAGTCTATAATCAAGCAGGGTTAAGCAAAAGGAATCATTTCTTCATCTTTCAACTGCCAGTTCTTACTACGATGCCAGAGCGTAGTCAAGTCGTACCGTCACGCAGAAACGGCGATTCGCGAATCAATATGCCCAGCTGGGTACCCCAAAAAACACACGCCTCGCTTGTACCCCAGGCACAAGCAAGACCAACCCGTTCCCCTCCTGTCACGGGTTTCCAGGTCCCAATCTAAACTTGGACTCCTAGTTCCCGTACTTGAGGCCCGATCTCAATACGGTGCTAAGACCTCCACCTATCCCCGCCTCCAATCAGTCGGTCCGGAAAGAGCCGGAGCCCATAACAAGAGAGTAACAAGTCTTCCTAGCCCCCATCCGCTAGTATATGCTCGGGATAAGAAGATCTGTGACTTGACCAGGGTCCATGCAACGAACGGTCCTTAATTGATACAGGCGGAATAAATGCAACCAGAGCCCTGCTCTGTTGCCCAACCAGGTCCAAGTCCATCCAATCCGTTCCGCCCGGTCTCCAATTATCCATGTACATTTATATTCCATGTGATAGTGCGCGTGATAATAGTAACAATATTATAATTCCTATCTCTCGCGAGTGACACAATCACTCGGCTTCTACCGGAATCCTATAGCATAGCATGCTACACGTCCGTATCATACTAGTGAGACTCATGGGATCAGGATATATATATATATATATATATATATATATATATATATATATATATATATATATAAGTGGGTTTCATTTAACTCCTTTAAACTTAATGCACCAGCATAAAATAAAGTGCAGAATAATAGGGATTATGCACCGGGGCTTGCCTGGGTAAAATATAACCAAGTTAGCATTTCGCCATGATAACACGATCATCAAGGCACCGTCTTTTCCGCTACCTCCGGACGACTTCGCGATCCATCAACGCTCCTATAATGACATTCGTGGATGCAATGCAGAGAGACGTAAATACAGACGACAGTCGCAATTTAGAATATGATTTCGTCTCTCAAGCTAACGACTAGCGTAGAGACTAACGTACTAAGCCACGTATCCTTGCTACCCGCAACGCGCTATTTTCCGACAATTATTTTAGTTATGAAACCCAAGTTGTTGCTTTAGCATTTCACCGCTCACACACATGTATTCAAATTAGGGTTCACCGGCTACCCTAACAAATCTATTATTATGGAGCCATCGAAACTACAGTGAGTAGATAATAATATTATAAAGCGAATGTAAAATTTTCGAGGCTAACACTATCACCGTATTGCCACAAAATGTTCCACAAGTTTATATTTTAATAATATTAAGCATGTTGAATTAATTAACGAACTCCTAAAAATATTATGCAACTATGTGGTTAAAACATACTAACAGATAGATCCTGATTTTAGGAGCCTAACAAAATTGGTTTCACCATTTTTGGACTTCTACACAATTCTATTTTTAATTTACAAATTTACCCTAGAAACTAATTTGAGAAAACACTTTAGAAAAAGAAAAGGCCGAGGCCAACGAAGTGGCCTAGCAACCAAAATTGGTCCGCCCGGGAGCGGCCGCGCGCGTAACAGGCCAGCCCAGCAAGCGGCCCGCGGCGGGGAGCCCGCGCGCGCACCCGCGCCTTAAGCAGAAAAGCCCTCACTTCGCAGATTATCACGCGAAACACTAGCGCACTGCTCCTACAGAGACGCACTTTGCGAGAAGGCCCTCGGACCATCCCATCTTCACAACCGAGGGATCCCTGGCGCCACCGCGCTCGCCGGCGCGGCCATGGCCGGCACCGAGCGATCGAACCGGCCAACTAAGTGCCTAAGCGGTCCGCATAACGAGCCGATAGGGACCTTCGGGCCAGCTCGGGGTGACGCGGAGCGGAAGGAAGCGCCGTGATGCACTACTGAGGCCTACCTCCGACGCCGGGCCGAACCGCATGGCGGCGCAATAGCACCGGCAGACCTACTCGTTAACGGAGGGAGAGCGGTGGCGGGGAAGCATCCAGCGCTTACCGCGGTCCGTACTATGGTGACGGTCGAGCCGGAGGAAGTTCGAGCCGAGCTGGCCACGTGCACCCGATCGGTGCGACGGCGCTCCGGCGCGGCAAGGTGGCTCTAGCTGACGCCGGTGAGGTCCCTGCCCAAACCAAGACGAGCACCGAAAAGAGGAGGTCAAGGGCTACTCAGCGCTACCAACAAACGAACCGAAAATGATCAATCGAGGATTACCCCAATTACGCCGCACCTCAACTGCGAGCTGCCCGGCGGCCGCGGAAACTCTAAAGCCCACCCCGGTCAGGGCACGACACGACCTCGGTAGGGGTTGGCCGGCTAGCTAAATCCCTAAGCTACCTGCCCGCGGGAGGAATCGAACCGAAAAGCCTCGAGCTAGGTGAATTTGGGAAGAGGAACGGGAGGCTCTCGCCGGCATGCTCTGCTCTCGGTAGCAAGGCAATCGATGATGGCTCAGCAAGGCTTGGCCCCCATGGACCGAGGCCGTATTAAGTAGACGAGGCGAGCTGCAGCGGCTGTGATGCCGAGCCGGGGCCGACAGCGGGTGCAGAGCCACTGGGGCGCAGATGCGACGGCGATGGCAGTAGCAGCACAGAGCGAGGCAGCAGCAACAAGGGCGGCATCGGGGCGGCACGGAACGGCAGCGGGGCAGCAAACGCAAGCAGGACAGCGGGACAGCGACGCATGCAAGCAGGCGTTTTGACTTTGGAGTGCATGCGTGAGTGTGCTGTGGTGTGTGTTTTGGTTTTCCAATTTTTTTATTATATATATATATATTTTACCAGCACATATAGATAATTATGTTATTATTTCTTTGTCACTAATATTCCTACACAGATGCATATACTGTATGATTAAACGTATATACTTATCTATAGAGATACACTCGGAAAGAAACCAATTGGCACACTACTTTTAACTACTTTACCAACATGCTTATCAAGACGAAATACGTGAGTGTATACCTCTCTATATACTTTTATTTGTTTATTAAATTGTACTGAGTAAATTAACTTATATATTTATTTGATTTCTCTCAATCATAAGCGTGAGTCGCATAATATTTGTTTATCACTTCAAGTGACTTGTAAATCTAAAAAATCCGAGGAACTCATTGCCGTAATTTCTCTCCATCCTTAATCCTGCGGTTAAGCGAGCTCGTAACACCAGAGGTGTTACACGCGTCCGTCTGCACCACCCACGCCACCGTCGTCTGTCTTGGGTCCTCTCCCCTACGGGCCCAGCGGGGGTGGGGGGGCCGTGGCAAGAGGAAGGGCCGTGGAGGACGTTCTGGTGGGGAGGGGGCCTGGCCGTGGTGGAAACCCGACTCCTCAGCCGCCACGGGGTGCTCCCTGGCCGTCCTTCCACAACCCCTGGTTCGGACGCATCTCTATGTGGCCCTTCCAGGCTCCTGGGGGGAGCCTCGTCCACCGGCCGCCATGTTCGCTGGGGGCCCTCTAGGGTTCTACCCTGCGTCCCCGTGGGGCACACCTTCCGGTGCTTCACCGGGGCCTGTCGGATGGAGCCCGAAGGCGTTGGCACGCTCCTTCAGCACTATGGGCCTGACACCTCTTGTTGGCCCAGAGTGGATCGCCGACTCCAGAGCTACCTACCACACCACACCGGACCCTGGTATACTCTCGTCTGCTCGCCCTCCTTCGTCCTCTCACCCTTCATCCGTCATGGTCGCCAATGGCTCGTGTCTTCCTGTCACCTCTGTGGGTGCTGCCGGCACTCATGGCTCCTTTCATCTTTCTGATGTTCTTGTTGCACCCTCTATGGTTCACAATCTTCTTTCTATTCGTCGTTTTACAGCTGACAATTCTTGTTCTGTGGAGTTTGACTCTTCTAGTCTTACTGTGAAGGATTTGGCTACCCGGCGTCCTCTGCTCCGATGTGACCGTACGGGGTCCCTTTACACCCTTCGTTTTCCGGCGTCTGCCTCGCCGTCTTCACTTTTGTCAGCTGCATTCGCCACCACCTCTTCCACTACTTGGCACCGGCGCCTCGGCTATCCTGGACGTGATGCCATGATGCAGCTTAGTCATAGCTCAGACATTCGTTGTACTCGAACTCATGATGAGCATTTGTGTCACGCGTGCCAAATGGGTCGTCATGTTCGTCTTCCTTTTTCTAGTTCATCTTCACATACGGCTCGCATTTTTGATCTTGTTCATTGTGACCTATGGACGTCTTCTGTACTCAGCATTTCTGGCTATAAGTACTATCTTGTGGTGGTTGATGGTTTTTCTCACTATTCGTGGACTTTTCCCTTACGTGCCAAGTCTGAGGCATTCCCCGCGATTCATCACTTTTTCGCTTGGGTTTCCACTCAGTTCGGCCTCACCATCAAGCTCGTCCAGTGCGACAATGGCCGTGAGTTCGATAACTCCGGCTCACGGGCTTTCTTCCTCTCTCGCGGTGTCCAGTTGCGCATGTCTTGCCCGTACACCTCATCTCAGAACGGCAAGGTTGAGCGCATGATTCACACCACCAACGACACCGTGCGTATCCTTTTACTCCAGGCCTCACTCCCCGCTCGTTTCTGGGATGAGAGCCTACACACCTCCACCTATCTCCTTAACCGCCTTCCTTCCGCTGCTTGTCCGGCTCCCACGCCGCACCACGCTCTTTTCGGTACCCCTCCTAGGTATGACCACCTTCGAGTTTTCGGGTATGCGTGTTACCCTAACACCACGGCCACTGCTCCGCACAAGTTGGCTCCCCAGTCCACCCTCTGTGTCTTCCTCGGGTACTCCCCTGACCACAAGGGGTACCGCTGCTACGACCTCACTTCTCGTCGGGTCCTCATCTCTCGCCATGTGGTGTTCGATGAGTCTGTCTTCCCCTTTTCCACCGCCACCACCCCTTCCGGCTCCGAGCTTGACCTCTCCTCTTTGTTTCCCACTGATGCGGTGGTCGAGCCACCTTTGCCGTTGTTTTCTGCAGGTATTGCGGCCCCGTGCCCCAGCTCGCCGTCGACCGGTGACTACCCCGACCCTGCTCCCCGTTCGAACATGGACGGGTCACCTTTCGGTCCTGTCCCTGTCATTCCGACTGACGGGGGTCCCAGGCTGTCGCCTCCGGCTCAGCATGCGCGCTTCGCCCAGCCGGTCCTTGTGTACCAGCGCCGGGCCCGGACTGCGCCGGCACCTTCGCCACCGCCGGTGGCTCCTTCTTCGCCGGAGTCACCACCGGGGGCGTCTTCCTCTCCATCGGGGACACCGGAGCCGTCGCAGCGGCCTCCAACCGCCCATGTCGATACCCCGGTGTATCACCCGCCGCTCCTTCACCGCCACCCGCGTCATGATCACCCTATGGTGACACGACACACGGCTGGGACCCTGCAGCCCCGGGCTCTTGCGACGATGCCCGGTGACTCGCAGGTCTCTCCAGTACCCTCTTCCGTCCGCGAGGCCTTGTCGGACCCTCACTGGCGTCACGCGATGGAAGAGGAGTACAAGGCTCTTGTCGGTGTTCGGACCGAGGGGGTCCTAAACCAATGAGTAAATGCTGCGTGACTCTTTCCTGGATGGTGATGCAAGGAGAACACACGGGGGTTTATCCTGGTTCGGGCAAAAGAAGGCCCTACGTCCAGCGGGGAAGAGAGGTTTGTATTTCCTTGCACCGAGGTGCTCGTGTAGGGGTTACAAGCAGGCGAGAGAGGGTGTCGAGCCCCAAGTCTCAAAGAGAAAAAGGAGAAAGGTGGTTGCTTGAGATGTTGATCTCTGGCTTTCGTTGTTCGATCGGGTGGTTGGTTGTTTCGTCCTTCCGTGATGCTTCTTTTTTCTCCTCCTCCCCCCTCAGTCGAACTCTGGCCTACCCTTTTATAAGGCGAGAGGAGGCCAAGCCGAGGGGAGCCCTGAGGTGATGCTTTGTCGATTCCTGTGGAGTTGACTGTAGCGACGTGCCTCAGGGATGGCCGGCCATCCCTGAGTACCCTGACGTTGTGGGAGACAAGATGGCGAAATGACCCAGAGCGCCATACCAAACCGTCCTTCGGACTGAGCCGAGCATCGAGGCTGGGTCGAGGCCGGGTCGAGGTCGGTTGGATAAGGCCGAATCCCTGGTATCGCGGGGGACGGACCTTGTCTTATCCTCCCTCGAGGGTGATTGATGGTGAATAGTGCGCGGTATGGTGGATACAGTGACGGCTTTCACCTCCCATCACGGGATGGGCGGTAAAACAGTGAGACTTGACGTGGGTATTGTCCCCGCGTTGACCCATGCCGTAGCCATGCCGGTCGGTGGTATTAGGTAACCGCATTGAATGCTATGGCTTTTGTCCCGGGTAGGTAAAGAAAGGGTGTCGAGGAGCCGGGGCGCGGTCGAGGCACCCCGTCGAGCGGGCCTCGTACGAGTCGGAGCCGGGACGCGGTCGAGGCACCCCGTCGAGCGGGCCTCGTACGAGTCGGAGCCGGGACGCGGTCGAGGCGCCCCGTCGAGCGGGCTATCTTTTCATTGTGGTTTCGGTTATGTTAGTTTTTTGGCGATAGGTGTGGGTACCCCCGTACTGTTGGTACCGACAGTAGCCCCCGAGCCTTTGGGTGAGTGTGTGATCACTCTCCCAGAGGTTGGTCAGAACTGGAGTCGTGGCATCGTGATTTTTTCCGGTGGGGGCGCGCGAGCGCACCCGCCGGGTGTAGCCCCCGAGGCCTTGGTGGAGTATGGAGACTCCTCCGAGGTCTTGTACGCGTTTGATTGGGGAACGTTTCGTTGCGGTCAAGCCCCCGAGCCTCGCGCGCGCGAGGTCGATCAGGGTCCCGGCCGTCTTTCGCTGTGCGACCCTCGCGCTCCTTTTTCGAAAAAAGGAGGAGGGGTGGAGAATGTCGTACTACCCTCGTTTGGGCCCGAGTTACGACTATCTCCGGTGAGCTGCTAGCGGGTGAATTCGAGTGAGAACCCGTGCCCCGTTCGTTAGGGGTCGGCTAGGGGCCCGGAGGCGCCCTCAAAAATGCCAAGAAGCGGTCGTGTGGATCTCGATTCCCTTCGACAGGATTCGAGGGCTCGATGCCTCCCCCGGAGGGATTCCTACCACAACCTTCTCCTTCGGCCTCGAATACGTCCTGGGGTGCCTCGAGAGCGTGGCTCGAGCCCTTGGCCATGTACGGGCGCACCCTGGGTCGTCCCTAACTCTGTTGCTCGAGGGCAGCTGTCGAACCCCGTTCGAGGGCCAGCTTTCGCTCCCTCGAGACTTATTGCGGGTTTCGCACCCATTTTTGTGGTCGGGACCCCGAGCCTCGCACGCACGAGGTCGATCAGAGTCCCGGCCGTCTTTCGCGACCCTCACGCTCCTTTTTCGAAAAAAGGAGGAGGGGTGGAGAATGTCATACTACCCTCGTTTGGGCCCGAGTTACGACGATCTCCGGTGAGCTGCTAGCGGGGGAATTCGAGTGAGAACCCGTGCCCCGTTCGTTAGGGGTCGGCTAGTGGCCCGGAGGCGCCCTCAAAAATGCCAAGAAGCGGTCGTGTGGATCTCGATTCCCTTCGACAGGATTCGAGGGCTCGATGCCTCCCCCGGAGGGATTCCTACCACAACCTTCTCCTTCGGCCTCGAATACGTCCTGGGGTGCCTCGAGAGCGTGGCTCGAGCCCTTGGCCATGTACGGGCGCACCCTGGGTCGTCCCTAACTCTGTTGCTCGAGGGCAGCTGTCGAACCCCGTTCGAGGGCCAGCTTTCGCTCCCTCGAGACTTATTGCGGGTTTCGCACCCATTTTTGCGGTCGGGACCCCGAGCCTCGCACGCACGAGGTCGATCAGAGTCCCGGCCGTCTTTCGCGACCCTCACGCTCCTTTTTCGAAAAAAGGAGGAGGGGTGGAGAATGTCATACTACCCTCGTTTGGGCCCGAGTTACGACGATCTCCGGTGAGCTGCTAGTGGGGGAATTCGAGTGAGAACCCGTGCCCCGTTCGTTAGGGGTCGGCTAGTGGCCCGGAGGCGCCCTCAAAAATGCCAAGAAGCGGTCGTGTGGATCTCGATTCCCTTCGACAGGATTCGAGGGCTCGATGCCTCCCCCGGAGGGATTCCTACCACAACCTTCTCATTCGGCCTCGAATACGTCCTGGGGTGCCTCGAGAGCGTGGCTCGATCCCTTGGCCATGTACGGGCGCACCCTGGGACGTCCCTAACTCTGTTGCTCGAGGGCAGCTGTCGAACCCCGTTCGAGGGCCAGCTTTCGCTCCCTCGAGACTTATTGCGGGTTTCGCACCCATTTAAGACATACCTGGAGATATTTCGTTGGCCGGGCGCGTTTTTTCGGGAGACGAGACCGGCGCGTTATCGGCGTATGGTTACGACGTGGGGAGCGGCCACGTGCTCAGTTCCTGCGAGATATAAGGAAACGGTTAGGTGAGCGGGTTTATCGCGAAAAACTGCTCCTTACTTTTCGCGCGGCCGTTGGGCTTCCGTCCGAGCATATAAAGCTAAGGCCTTGGGGTCTCCGTTCCCCACCGGTTACTTGCATCCCTGCAATCCTTTGTCCTAGACATCCCCTGCCACATCGCGTTCTCCGCCCGTCTTGCCGCAGCCACCACATCCTTTCCTTCCATCCCCTTCCGACGACATCGATGGCAGGAAAGAGCCAGATCCTTCCCGCCGACGACTGGGCCGCCTCCTCAGTGACGGAGAGGAGGTTGGAGGAGTTGGTCGAGGACGGGCTGCTGCGGCCGAGGACGAACTCGGCGCGGCCGGAGTGGGTGGCGCCGCCCCCCGCCCACCAGGAGCCAGTGCCCCCTGAAGGGTACGTGGTGAGCTTCGTCAGCTTTCATGAGCGGGGGTTCGGCGTGCCGGCGTCGGTCTTCATGCGCGCGCTCCTCCACTACTACCGGGTGGAGCTTCATCACCTTTCCCCCAACGCCGTCGCGCAGGCCGCCATCTTTGCGGCGGTCTGCGAGGGCTACCTCGGGGTGGAGCCTCAGTGGAACTTGTGGCTTCACCTTTTTAAGGCCGAGCTCTTCGCCAAGAGGGCGGGGGAGAAAGGCGTCCTGTGCGCGGCCCGAGTGGGGAGCTGCGTGCTGCAAGTGAGATCGGGTCGGACGGATCTATACATCCCGGCCCGACTCATCTCCTCGAACAGTGGGTGGCACGAGGGTTGGTTCTACCTCCGCAATGATGAAAATCAGTTGCCGAGGTACACCGGCCGCGTGCTGACTGCTCGAGAAGAGCATTGGTCGTACGGAGTGCCCGAGGCCGAGAAGACGCGCTTGGATCCGCTGCTGGCGGCGCTGCAGCAGCTTCGCCTTCGGGGCCTGACGGCTGCGGCGGTGGCTGCGGGCTTCCATCGCCGCAGAGTGATGCCGTTGTGCCAGCGTCGTCTCCGCCTGGATCAGATGACTCCGGAGGCGAACCTGGAGGGTACCCGGATGTCTCACGAATCCCTCACCCTTGAGGAGGTCCTCCGGCGGGCTCGCCGGATGGTCGGGAACTTCAAGGCGGAGGAGGCCAATCAGGTTCCCATGAGGCCTACCGAAGGGTGTGAATCCGTGGTACGTATCTCGGGGCTGAGGTATTGCTTTTCTTGTTTTTCTGTGAATTTCGCTGATGTGGTCGAGGCCGGCGTGTAGGATTTGTCGGCGTTGCGGGAAACGCGCCCACCAGTCCCGGAGGACCGGCCCGCCCGGGAGGCTCGACGCCTGCATGCCTCCCAGAAGAAGCAGGCCAAGGAGACGGCCAAGAAGCGGGCGATCCGCAAGGCCAAGAAGGCGGAGGCGTTGAAGAAGCGCCGGCGCCAGCAGACCATCGACGGAGTGCCCCTGTCGCCGTCTCCTTCCGAGACAGTCTCGGGGGAGGGCGACAGCAGCAGTGACGAAGATGACGATGCCCTGTCGCGGTATGAGATTGCGACCAGGCTTGGGGATCTCCCCGACATTCGCCCCCTGCTGGAGCCTATCAGGGGAGGGTCCTCCTCGGTCGTCGTGGTCGAGGAGGTCGAGAAGAAGAAGGTGGAGAAGGAATCCGGCCCTTCGAGGGGAGGGGCCGTTTTACCCCGAACCCGGCGAGAGGGGTCGACGGGGACGTCCGCACCAGCCGTGGCCTCGCAAGCTCCGGCAGGGGCGGAGACGGTGGTACCGGCATCGTCATCGGCGGCGGCGCCGGCGGGAGTAAGGACCCGAGGCCAGCTGGCCTCGGAAGCGCAAAGGGCGCAGGGCGGCGTGTCGGCCGGGGCTCCCAGGAGTGCTCGGCCTGCTGGTGAGGCCGCCGCGAGGCCACCAGCGGCCGTCCCGGGAGGCTCGAGCCGCGCAGGGTCGAGGTACTTGGTGCCGATTTCCGGGTAAGTATCTCAACTTGGTCGTCCTGCCTTTCCCAAAGTCCGTTGGCCGACAATCCTTCTCACTTCGCAGGCTGAAGCGGAAGGCGGAGCCAATGGGGCCTACCCCTGTGAAGTCGCTGCGAGCCAGCGCCGTTGTCCTCAACCGGACGGCGGAGCAGGACGCGGCCTGGGTCCGTCAGGTCGAGGCCACGAAAGGGCGCCTGCGACATCAACAAGGGTCAGCCAACGCCGCGGCGGTTGCCGGCCCGGAGTCCGCCGTCGAGGGGGCCGAACCGGCAAAGGCGGCGGCTCTTGACGTGGTCGAGGCGGAGCCCAGGCCGTTGGGGACGGCCGAGGCTGCCGTTGCGGTCGCGACGAGCGAGGCACCCGTCCGCGACGCGGAGCGAGCGGGTGCTGACGTGACCAGGGGGGAGGTCGCTTCGGTGTCAGGGCAGGAGATGGTCCTGTCGAAGGGGTCGCAGCCGCGACAAGGCCCGTTGGCAGAGCCAGCGGGCATGGTGGAGATCGGGGCGGTCGAGCCCCTACCCGGAGCACCCGAAGAAGAGGCGACGACTCCGGCGGTGCCGACGGTCGAGGCGCGGGTACCGGAGCCGTCGTCGGTCGAGGCGCCGGCTCCGGAGGCGCCGGCGGTCGTAAGTGCCCGCCCTCACGCTCCCCTCGACAACGTCTCCCTGGACAAGGGAAAACAAACGATAGGGGTCGAGGGGGGTGAGGTCGCGGACCAGGCCGGTGTCGCGACGGCTGTTGGAGAGGTGGATACCGCGGGCGAGGCCGGTCCTTCCGCGGGACCGGGAGACGCCCCGGCCGGGTCATCCTCTTCGTGGCCCGACATCGCCGCGCTGACGATAGCGCGGGTCGAGGCGGAGCTGCCGAAGTGGGGGGGGGGCGTCCCTTGAGTTCAGGGACGCTACGAACCCCGACACCGAGCCCGTCTTTGTCCTGAGCGACAAAGATGAGGTGCACCGATGGGAGTACCTCGAGGGCGTCCGCCAGCACCTCGACCGGTTGCTCCGAGTGGCGTCCGGTGCCGTGCGGAGTATGGGGGATGCCACCGAGGTATGATCGACCCGCCGGCTCGCTTGATACGCTGTTTTTTCTTCGGATTTGTGACCTTTTCGAATCGCGTTCAGGAGCTGAAGGAGTACTCCCGCCGCAAGTCGCTCTTCATCCGGGACGAGAGCGGCGTGTGGGGCGCGCTGTCCCAGCAACGGGTTCTGGTCGAGGAGGCCCAGAAACGGCTATCCGATCGGAACGCCGAGATGGCTGAACTGCGCGTCGCATACGCCACATTGAAGGAAGAGGCGGCGCAGGCATGGGCGGCCGAGGTCGTGATGCGCACAAGCCTGGACAAGGCTCGGGAGGAGGCTGCCCAGGCGCGCAGGGACCTCGAGCCCTTGTCTGCGCGGGTGAAGGAGCTCGAGGAGGATGTTTCCCAGGTCAGTCTTCAGCGCGACGCCTTTCACGCCGAGGTCACGACGCTGCAGGGAGCCGTCCAAAAGAAGGACGCAGCTCTCGAGTCTGCTCGGTAGGAGGTCGAGGCGCTAAAGGCAGCCATCCGTGACAAGGACAGCGCCTTCCTGGGGCTCGAGCGAACATGTGGGGGGCTCCGCGACGAGGTCGTGGGCCTGCAGACCCACGTCGAGGGTAAGTGTGGTTGTTATAGTCATGACGTTGAAGGCCCCGCGTTGGGCACTAATTTGTTTGTCGTGTTTCAGAGCTGGAGAGAGAGAACCGAGAGGCCCAATCGTGCGCTAACTCCTTCCAGAGCCTTTTCGAAGCCGAGGTCCGGAGGACCCAACTTCTCCAGGGCGCAATCACCACTGTGTGTGATGGCCTAGGGGTCGAGCCTGACACCGATGCCGGGGAAGATGTTCCGGGGAACTCCTTCGTCCGACGGATGGTGGCGCTGGGCCGCCTTGCCTGGGAGAAGATACGGAACGGCCTCCATCACGGCGTGAAGAGGGCGCTGGCCGTCGTCCGTTCGGGGTTTGTGTTTGACATGAGGCTCGTTGCCGAGGGCTTCATCACAGACCCCGATCGGACAGACGAGGAGAACGAGGATGCCTGCGTGGAGCTGATCGAAGCCGCCGAAGAACCTGGAAGTCGTCTGGCCTCGCTTTTTGAAGCCGAGGTGGTTCCGCCTGCCGGCGACGAAGGCCTGTGAGCCAAATCTGGGCATGAAGGCCCATGTAATAAGTTAGTATTTCGAATTTTGATCGTGGTGGCCGCGGAGGCCTAAAAGACTCGAAACATAAACCGGTTCGTGGTTGATTCAGTTTTACTCGAGCTTTTCTTCCCTTTATCGCACGGATCGTGTTCTCGCGTGATTTACTTAGCGCGCAGCTACATCCTTTGGCGTAAGGGAGCGAGTGGAGGTACCGTAGCCTCGGAGGCGTAAGTGATCTCGCGGCTCGACTGCCCTCGAGCTTCAGGGTGATGTTGCGGCCTAGTAAATCGTGTGAGAGCCTGATCTAAGCGACAGGGGGTATGCTCTTTTTTAATTTTAGGAACCGTTGTTTAGATCTTCTCAGCGTGAAGGCGTACCTCTAAAAGGCGTAAGGGTTGAGTGGAGGTACCGTAGCCTCGGAGGCGTAGGTGATGCTCCAGACTCGAGAGCCCTTTTGAACCTTAGGGTGCTCTTTCAGCGAAGTCGATCTAAGAAGCGGTTCTTAAATTTTAAAAAAGAGCATAAGTTTTTTCGGGGACCGGGGGTTCCCCCCTTGCAGCCCCCGAGGGAGGGTTGACTCTGGGAGTGCAGGGTCGACCCTTCCTTATTACAAAACGAAAAATTTTGAACATCGCTGTATTCTTTATTGACGAAAAAGGAAATACAGAGCCTCGAGGCTTTTTAAGGAAAGAAGCGACGTAGCTGTTCAATGTTCCAAGCGTTGGTGAGGATTTCGCCCTTCTCGTTGGATAGCTTGTAGGTGCCCGGCTTTAGTACTTCTGCGATGATGTACGGCCCTTCCCATGGTGGTATGAGCTTGTGCCGTCCCTTGGTGTTCTGGTTCCGCCGTAGCACCAAGTCACCAACGTTGAGGTCACGCTTGCGGACGTATCTGTCGTGGTAGCGTCGGAGACCCTGCTGGTACCTGGCAGAATGCAACAGAGCCACATCTCGGGCTTCCTCGAGCTGGTCGAGGGCGTCCTGTCTCGTGGCGTCGTTGTGTCCTTCGTTGTATGCCTTCAACCTCGGGGACCCGTATTCTATATCGGTTGGTAGCATAGCCTCAGACCCGTAGACTAAGAAAAACGGAGTGAACCCCGTAGCTCGACTCGGCGTTGTTCTTAGGCTCCACAGGACCGAGGGTAGCTCGGCAGCCCATCTTTTGCCATGTTTGTTTAGTTTGTCAAAGATTCTGGGCTTAAGGCCTTGTAGAACCATGCCGTTGGCACGTTCCACTTGCCCGTTTGTTTTTGGATGAGCCACGGCCGACCAGAGCACACGGATGTGGTGGTTGTCGCAGAAATCCAAAAACTTTTTGCCAGTGAACTGGGTGCCGTTGTCCGTGATGATACAGTTGGGGACCCCGAAGCGATGGACAATGTTGGTGAAGAAGAGTACAGCTTGTTCGGACCTGATGCTGGTGATAGGGCGGGCCTCGATCCACTTGGAGAATTTGTCGATTGCGACGAGCAAGTGTGTGAAGCCACCGGTCGTCCTTTTCAGTGGTCCGACAAGGTCGAGCCCCCAAACGGCGAACGGCCATGTGATGGGGATAGTTTGTAGGGCATGTGCCGGAAGATGAGTCTGTCTCGCATAGTACTGACAACCTTCGCAGGAGCGTACTAGCTTGACAGCGTCGGAGACCGCGGTCGGCCAATAGAATCCTTGTCGAAAGGCGTTTCCGACAAGGGTTCGAGGCGCAGCGTGGTGACCGCAAGCCCCCGAGTGAAGATCGCCAAGCAGATTTCTGCCTTGCTCTTTCGTGATGCAACGTTGGAGGATACCGGTAGGGCTACGACGGTAGAGCTCCCTGCTGTCGCCCATGATCACAAAAGTTTTGGCCCGGCGTGCGATCCGTCGAGCCTCAGTCCTATCCGAGGGGAGGTCCCCCTGGATGAGGTAGTCGAGGTACGGGACGCGCCAATCAGGCTCGAGGTCAGACGGTGACGTCGAGTCTTCTACCTGCATGGCTTCAGCCCCGGTCGAGGGGGCTTCTGCTTCAGGTGGAAGGTCGATCGACGCCTCGTCGACCCCCCCGTCTGGCCTGAGGTCGACGGATGGGCGCTGAAGGTCTTTGGCGAAGACGTCCGGTGGAACCGTGGCTCGACCGGACGCGATTTTTGCCAGTTCATCAGCGGCCTCATTATACCTGCGTGCGATGTGGTTGAGCTCGAGGCCATGAAACTTGTCCTCGAGGCGCCGTACTTCTTGGCAGTAGGCCTCCATCTTGGGGTCGCGGCAGCTCGAGTTCTTCATGACCTGATCGATCACGAGTTGAGAGTCGCCTCGGACGTCGAGGTGTCGGACCCCGAGCTCGATGGCGATTCTCAACCCCGTGACGAGTGCCTCGTATTCGGCGACGTTGTTAGACGCAGGGAAATGAAGCCGGATGACGTAGCGCATGTGAACCCCGAGGGGTGAGACGAAGAGCAAGCCCGCGCCTGCTCCCGTTTTCATCAATGACCCGTCGAAGTACATGGTCCACAGCTCCGCCTGGAGCTGTGCAGGTGGGAGTTGTGTGTCAGTCCACTCGGCCAGAAAATCTACTAACGCCTGTGACTTGATAGCTTTTCGCGGCGCATAGGACAATGCCTCGCCCATAAGCTCGACCGCCCATTTGGCAACCCTACCCGAGGCTTCCCGGTTCTGGGCTATCTCTCCCAAGGGGAAAGAAGAAACCACAGTAATCGGGTGACCCTCGAAGTAGTGTCGGAGCTTGCGCCGTGTCAAGATGACAGCATATAGCAGTTTCTGGATCTGTGGGTACCGACACTTTGTTTCTGAGAGCACCTCGCTAACGAAATAGACCGGCCTCTGGACGAGCAAGGTGTGTGCCTCCTCGGCCCGTTCGACAACCAGGGCAGCACTGACTACTTGTGATGTCGCGGCGACATAGAGTAGGAGTGGTTCCCCCGGGGTCGGAGGGACGAGGATCGGTGAGCTAGAGAGGGTGGCTTTCAGTTTCGTGAGAGCCTCCTCAGCCTCGAGGTTCCAAGAAAAATGGTCTGATTTCCTCAAGAGACGGTACAGAGGGAGTGCTTTTTCGCCGAGGCGCGAAATGAAACGGCTGAGTGCCGCCAAGCAACCTGTGACTCTCTGTACGCCTTTGAGATCTCGGATGGGGCCCATCTTGGTTATTGCAAGATTTTTTCAGGGTTGGCCTCGATGCCACGTTTAGATACGATAAACCCTAAAAGCATACCTCGTGGGACGCCGAAGACACATTTCTCTGGATTGAGTTTGATGCTTTTTGCTCTGAGGCAATTGAATACAACGTCGAGGTCGCTGACCAGATCGCCGGCACGTTGGGTTTTGACCACAATGTCGTCGACGTAAGCCTCGACGGTCGACCCAATGTGCCCCCCAAAAACATGTTGCATGCATCGCTGGTACGTTGCCCCTGCGTTCCGGAGACCGAAGGGCATCGTAACGTAGCAATACATGCCGAATGGGGTGATGAATGAAGTCGCGAGCTGGTCGGACTCCTTCATTTTGATCTGGTGGTAGCCGGAATATGCATCTAAGAATGAGAGAGTTTCACATCCCGCGGTGGAATCAACGATTTGATCAATGCGTGGCAAAGGGAAGGGAACTTTCGGACATGCTTTATTTAAACCAGTATAGCCTACGCACATCCTCCATTTCCCACTCTTTTTTCTAACTAAGACATGATTAGCTAGCCACTCGGGATGATGAACCTCCTTGATGAACCCGGCCTCCAACAGTTTGTGTATCTCCTCGCCGATGATCCTGCGCTTCTCCTCGTCGAAGCGGCGCAGGCGTTGCTTCACCGGTTTGGATCCGGCCCGGATCTCCAAGGCGTGCTCGGCGACTTCCCTAGGTATGCCCGGCATATCCGAGGGACTCCACGCAAAGATGTCGACGTTCGCGCGGAGAAAGTCGACGAGCACTGCTTCCTATTTAGGATCGAGGGTGGCGCTGACGTTCAGCGCCCTCCCCTTGGGATCAGCGGGGTCGAGGGGTACGAGCTTGACGTCTTCGGCGGGCTCGAAGCTGCCGGCATGGCGTTTTGGGTCGGGGATCGCATTGGCTAGACCGTCGAGGTCTGCAGCCAAGATCGCTGACCCAAAAACAGCCTCGCCGTGCTCGACGCACTCGACGTCGCACTCGTAGGCATGTTCAAACGAGGGCCCCACAGTGATGACACCGTTTGGGCCAGGCATTTTGAGCTTGAGATAGGTGTAGTTCGCGATCGCCATGAACTTGGCGTAGCATGGGCGTCCCAGGATAGCGTGGTACGTTCCACGGAATCCGACCACTTCGAAAGTGAGAGTTTCCTTTCGGAAGTTGGCCGGTGTGCCAAAGCAAACAGGCAGATCGACCCGCCCGAGGGGTTCCGCCCGTTTCCCTGGCACGACTCCGTGGAAGCCCCCGACGCTAGGCTGGAGGCGCGCTCTGTCGACCCCCAAGAGGTCGAGGGTCTGAGAATAGATAATGTTGAGGCTGCTTCCGCCGTCCATGAGCACTTTGGTGAGGCGTGTGTTGGCGATGACGGGGTCAACGACGAGTGGATAGACCCCCGGGTTGGGGACGTAGTCTGGGTGGTCATTACGGTCGAAAGTGATGGCCACCGCAGACCAATCAAGGAAACGAGGTACTGCCGATTGTACGGAGAAGACCTCGCGCCGTTCTCGCTTGCGCTGACGCGCAGAGAGGCAGGTCGAGGGTCCTCCGTAGATCATGTAGCAGTCGCGGATCTCGGGAAATTCCCCGTCCTTGTCGTCACCCTTAGGGTCCTCCCCCTTGTCGTCCTTCTTGGCGCCGGCACCCCCGAAGTACCTGCGCAGCATGTGACAATCCTCGAGGTTATGGTTAGTGAGCCCCTTGTGGTAGGGACACGGCTCTTTGAGCATTTTGTCGAAGACGCCCCCGCCGGGGGGGCCTCGAGGTTTCTTGTGCTCGGTAGCAGTGACGAGCTCGTCGGCCGGGGCCTCGAGCTTGCCCTGCTGGCCTTTCTTCTTCTTGCGGTTGTTTCTCTTGGGGCCTCGGGTGGAACTCGCGGGGTCGTCGACCTTCCGCTCCTCCCTCGCCGGCTCGCCGCCAAAGATCGCACCAACCGCCTCCTCGCCGGAGGCGAAGTTGGTGACGATGTCCATCAATCCGTTGGCAGTGAGCGGGGTGTTACGGCCCAACTCCCGGACTAACTCCTTACAGGTGGTACCGGAGAGGAAGGCCGTAATCACGTCGGAGTCGGTGATGTTGGGGAGCTCGGTGCGCTGCCGGGAGAAGCGCCGGATGTAGTCCCGGAGGGACTCATCTGGTTTCTGCTTGCAGCCCCGGAGGTCCCACGAGTTGTCGGGGCGCATGTAGGTTCCCTTGAAATTTCCCTCGAACACCCTCACGAGATCGTCCCAGTCGTGGATCTGCCAAGGTGGGAGATCCTCGAGCCAGGCTCGGGCGGTGTCGGAGAGGAACAGGGGGAGTTGCCGAATGATGACCCGGTCGTCGGTGGCCCCGCCCAACTGACACGCCAAGCGGAAATCGGCGAGCCAAAGTTCGGGTTTGGTCTCGCCGTTATACTTGGTGAGAGTCGTGGGGGGACGGAACCGAGCCGGGGGCACCGTCTCACGGATAGCCCTACTGAACACCCGAGGACCTGGGGGTTCGGGTGAAGGGCTACGGTCTTCCGAGCTGTCGTAGCGTCCGCCCCTCTGGACGTGGTAGCCTCGAGCTACACCGTCACCGTGTTTGCGTGTGCGACGCTCGACGATGTTGCCACGAGTGTCTCGAGGCTCGCGGTCGTTGTCGATGGGCTCAGGGGCCGGTGCTACCCGGTTTCGCCAGGCAGGCTCGGGATGAACCGAGGCTTCTCTCCCCTGTCGGGAAGGCTCGAGGGTCCGCTCCGAGGCTGCTTCGCGCCGCCTCGAGGCAGAGCTCTCGGCCTGCTGCATGGCGGCAGTCTCGAGGAGTCCTCGGATTTCGTCTCGAGCCCGACGGGCGTCAGGGTTTGATGGCTCGGGCATGTTGCGCAGGAGCATGGCGGCGGCGACGACGTTTTGGCTGGCTCGAGCGAAAACCGGAGGGTCGACCGCCCGGTCCTCGTCGATGCGACGGTTGACGTCGCGAGCTCTCTCACGGGCTCTCTTGCCAAATACGTGTTCCGCACGCTCACGCTCGAGGGTTTGCTGGAGAAGATCCAGGTTTTCCCGTTCCTCGTCAAGCTGGTCCTGCAACTCGCGAATCTGTTCGAGCTGCGCTCCTTGATCCGCAAGGAACTGGGGCTCGTTTCGCTCGGCAGGAAGTTCGACATGAGGGGGCGTGTGCCTTCCTTCGACCGGCTCTTCGTCCTCGGATTCCGAGGTGCTTTCAACGTCGATGTTGAAGCACTCGCGAGTCGGATCATAGGTGTCGTCAGCCGAGTCGGAGTCAGGAGCGCCAAAGTAGTAATATGACGGGGGAATGTGTGGCTGATGCCAACCATCACCGAGGTGGTGACGTGGAGAAGCAGTCACACGAGGTTCTGTTTCAGGTGTCTCCGTAGAGTCCCGATAATCAGAAGCCGGCGTGGACGCGACTAGGTCCAGAGTGGAGCGTAGATGGTGTCCGGGGAGTTCCTCATAAGCGCTCATGCGAGTGCTCACAGAGGATGCATACACCCGGGCGACCGAGTCTAGTCCAAACGGGAATGGTGATGGGGACGTCACTGCCCGTGGCGAAATAGATGCTACGGACAGTGGTGTCTCACCGGACGGGGGAGCGGCGGGATTCCTCGTCGGCACGCGACCCTCAGCCAGGCTCATCCTTCCCAAATCTTCCAAAAGGAGATCTGGGCTGGCGCCTGTCTGGGGGGTGCCGGACCGGGGGATCCCACTGCCCTCCGCGAGGTGGAGACGGTGGTTGTGCCGGGCTCGCCGTCGCCGGGCGGCCCGCGACCGCCTGGAGCGACGGTGCCGGTTGACTGCTCCCCCGGGCTGGGAGAGCTCGTAATCTTCGTCGGTTGGGTGCCTGGGTGGGAGTAGGACCATGTCGTAGCCAGAGCCGAGCGACATGAACTCCAAACTCCCAAACCAGACGACCGTACCCAACGGGATCGGGCGTTCGTGGTTAGCCATCCAGGAAGAACGGCGACAAAGCGAGGTTTGCACGCAGCGAACCCCTACCTGGCGCGCCAACTGTCGGTGTTCGGACCGAGGGGGTCCTAAACCAACGAGTAAATGCTGCGTGACTCTTTCCTGGATGGTGATGCAAGGAGAACACACAGGGGTTTATCCTGGTTCGGGCAAAAGAAGGCCCTACGTCCAGCGGGGAAGAGAGGTTTGTATTTCCTTGCACCGAGGTGCTCGTGTAGGGGTTACAAGCAGGCGAGAGAGGGTGTCGAGCCCCAAGTTTCAAAGAGAAAAAGGAGAAAGGTGGTTGCTTGAGATGTTGATCTCTGGCTTTCGTTGTTCGATCGGGTGGTTGGTTGTTTCGTCCTTCCGTGATGCTTCTTTTTTCTCCTCCTCCCCCCTCAGTCGAACTCTGGCCTACCCTTTTATAAGGCGAGAGGAGGCCAAGCCGAGGGGAGCCCTGAGGTGATGCTTTGTCGATTCCTGTGGAGTTGACTGTAGCGACGTGCCTCAGGGATGGCCGGCCATCCCTGAGTACCCTGACGTTGTGGGAGACAAGATGGCGAAATGACCCAGAGCGCCATACCAAACCGTCCTTCGGACTGAGCCGAGCATCGAGGCTGGGTCGAGGCCGGGTCGAGGTCGGTTGGATAAGGCCGAATCCCTGGTATCGCGGGGGACGGACCTTGTCTTATCCTCCCTCGAGGGTGATTGATGGTGAATAGTGCGCGGTATGGTGGATACAGTGACGGCTTTCACCTCCCATCACGGGATGGGCGGCAAAACAGTGAGACTTGACGTGGGTATTGTCCCCGCGTTGACCCATGCCGTAGCCATGCCGGTCGGTGGTAGTAGGTAACCGCATTGAATGCTATGGCTTTTGTCCCGGGTAGGTAAAGAAAGGGTGTCGAGGAGCCGGGGCGCGGTCGAGGCACCCCGTCGAGCGGGCCTCGTACGAGTCGGAGCCGGGACGCGGTCGAGGCACCCCGTCGAGCGGGCCTCGTACGAGTCGGAGCCGGGACGCGGTCGAGGCGCCCCGTCGAGCGGGCTATCTTTTCATTGTGGTTTCGGTTATGTTAGTTTTTTGGCGATAGGTGTGGGTACCCCCGTACTGTTGGTACCGACAGCTCTCCTCGCCAACCAGACCTGAGATCTGGTGCCACGTCCGCCGGGCTCCAACGTCGTCATTGGCAAGTGGATCTGGACACACAAGCGCCGGGCTGATGGCACTCTCGAGAGATACAAGGCTCCCTAGGTTCTCAGGGGCTTCACTCAGCGGCCTGGTGTTGACTATGATGAGACTTTCAGTCCAGTGGTGAAGCCGGCTACAGTCCGCACGGTGCTCTCACTAGCACTCACTCGCTCTTGGCCCGTGCATCAGCTGAATGTCAAGAATGTTTTCCTGCATGGTTTTCTCACTGAGACAGTTTACTGCAGTCAGCCGGCCGGGTTTGTTGACTCCTCGTGTCCTGACATGGTATGCCGGCTCAACATATCTCTCTATGGCCTCAAGCAGGCTCCACGGGCATGGAACCATCGCTTTGCTGCCTTTCTGCGGTCACTGGGGTTTGTGGAGGCCAAGTCCGATACGTCCCTGTTCATCTACCACCAGGGAGCTGAGACTGCGTATCTACTGCTCTATGTTGATGACATTATCCTCACCGCCTCCAGTGAGTCACTTCTTTGCCGCATCATCACCTCTCTCAAGCAGGAATTTGCTATGAAGGATCTGGGTGTACTCCACCACTTCCTTGGGGTCACCGTTGCACCTCATCCTGCTGGGCTACTTCTTCACCAGCGGCAGTACACTCTTGACATCCTTGAGCGAGCTGGGATGACAGACTGCAACCCCTGCTCTACTCCAGTTGACACACAGGGCAAAATGTTCGAGGCCGAGGGTAACCCGGTGTCCGATCCCACCGCGTACCGGAGTCTTGCTGGTGCTCTGCAGTACCTCACCTTCACTCGACCGGACATCACTTATGCAGTTCAGCAGCTGTGCCTTCATATGCATGATCCGAGGGAGCCCCACCTCACTGTCCTCAAGCGCCTCCTCCGCTACCTCCGCAGCACTGTGGGCTACGGCCTGCTCCTTCACCGGTGGTCCTCCTCCACCGAGATGATTGTCTACACGGACGCTGACTGGGCCGGATGTCCGGACACTCGGCGCTCCACCTCCGGCTACGCTGTCTTCTTGGGTGGTAACCTGGTGTCCTGGTCGTCCAAGCGCCAACAAGTGGCCTCCCGCTCCAGTGCCGAGGCGGAGTACCGCGCCGTGGCCAACGGCGTGGCGGAGGCCTCTTGGCTCCGATAGCTCCTGGCCTAGCTCCATAACCCTCTTCTCCGGAGCACGCTTGTCTACTGCGACAACGTCAGTGCGGTCTACCTCTCCACCAACCCAGTGCAGCACCAGCGGACCAAGCATGTGGAGATCGACCTTCACTTCGTCCGTGATCGGGTTGCCATCGGCGAGGTGCGGGTCCTACACGTACCTACTACGTCCTAGTTCGCAGACATTTTCACCAAGGGCCTCCCATCGTCGACCTTCACCGTCTTCCGCTCCAGCCTCAACATCATCAGTGGCTAGTTACGTCTGTGGGAGGGGGCTCGTATGTGTTTTCTTTTCCTGGTGTCCAGTCTGACTCCGCTGCGACGGTAGTTCAGACTGCGGGGGGTGTTGGAGTATATGTATATGAGGCCCATGAGGCCCATGTATGCTACACTATATAGCTACCCTTTTAGGGTTAGCCAAATCAATTAAAAGCATACATTCCAACAGTTGGATTTATTCTTGATACCTGAAGAATTATAAGTGATCCCATCCATATTTCTTATGCCAGATGCTAAAAAATGATAACTTACAATTTGATCTTGTCCCAGTTCGCAGACATATCCTTGCATATGGTCTTTATTGACCTCGAGAAGGCATATGACAAAGTACCGAGAAATGTCATGTGGTGGGCCTTGGAAAAGCACAAAGTCCCAACTAAGTACGTTACCCTCATCAAGGATATGTACAGGGATGTGGTGACGTTTGTCTGAACATTTGATGGCGACACCAGTGACTTTCCAATTAAAATAGGACTGCATCAGGGGTCAACTTTGAGCCCTTATTTATTTGCTTTGGTGATGGATGAGGTCACAAGGGACATACAAGGTGATATCCCTTGGTGTATGCTCTTTGCTGATGATGTGGTGCTAGTTGACGACAGTAGGGCGGGGGTTAATATAAAGTTAGAACTATGGAGCCACACGTTAGAGTCGAAAGGGTTCAGACTTAGTAGGACTAAGACCGAGTACATGAGGTGCGATTTCAGCGCGACTAGGCACGAGGAGGGAGACGTTAGCCTCGATGAGCAAGTGGTGGCCAAGAAGGATACTTTTTGGTATTTAGGGTCGATGCTACAAAAGGATGGAGACATTAATGAAGATGTTAGGCATAGAATTTCAGCCGGCTGGTTGAAATGGCGTCAAGCTTCTGACGTTCTTTGTGACAAAAAAGTGTCTCAGAAGCTGAAAGGTAAGTTCTATAGAACGACGATTCGTCCGGCGATGTTATACGGTGCTGAGTGTTGGCCTACAAAAAGGCGACATGTCCAGCAATTGAGTGTAGCAGAGATGCGTATGTTGCGTTGGTGTTGTGGGCACACATGGAGGGATAGAGTCCGGAACGACGATATTCGGGATAGGGTTGGGGTGGTACCAATTGAGGAGAAATTGATTCAACATCGGTTGAGATGGTTTGGACATGTCCAACGGAGGCCTCCTGAGGCGCCGGTGCGTAGTGGAGTTCTAAAGCGGGCCGATAATGTAAAGAGCGGTAGAGGCCGACCTAAACTAACTTGGGACGAGTCCGTTAAGAGAGATCTTAAGGAGTGGAATATCTCCAAGGATTTAGCTATGGACAGGAGCGCTTGAAGATTGGCAATCAACGTGCCTGAACCGTGACCTCTTTTTGTCTTGTGCCCTTTATGTCCCTTTATGTGTCTCCCTGTTTCTCGTCTCTTTTGGGTTTCATCTCTAGCCTACCCCAACTTGCTTGGGACAAAAGGCTATGTTGTTGTTGTAGTGAGTAATGTCTTTCAACCCTGTGCTGGCTCTTTTTTTTTCTGAGTCTTCTGTATCATCTTAGTGGGTGGTCTAACTTTTGACTGGCCCAAGCTTAAGTTTTTGATAGCCCAATCTGAACATATGCTGACATGCATGTAGCCTATGGGGCCTCTGTTGTGTGTTAGAGCTTGTTTTTTTTTAAAAGATCCGGTTGTCCAGCATTATATTAATAAGCAAGAAGGAGAGTTGCAATCTTACACGCGCGAGTTGCGCTATCTCATATAGCAGACCGCCATATGAGATCAAAAGTCATCTACACTGTTGGAGTGTGATTGTATTAGGCCCATGAGGGCTCATGTATGGTACCTATATAGCTACCCTTCTAGGGTTAGCCCAAGTTAATGGAATCACATTCTTAAGCATGGTATCGAGCCAACCCTGACTCCTTTCCTCCTCCCCTTCTCTCCCGTACAGAGCAGTGGCGGCGGCGGCTGAGCGCCGAGCACTCTCGCGCACGCTCCGTCCCCGACCGAGCGCCGCCCCTGCCTCGGCCATCGCCCCTCCCCTCCAGCACCGCCCCCTGGCAATCCCCTCTGGTGCCGCCCCCTGCACGGACGCTCTACCTGCCGCCGTCCGCGCTCCCGCCCAGGGTCGCCGCGTCCTCGCATACAGGACCTCCCCGGCCGGCCGATGCGGGTGCCTGCCACCGGCACGGTCCTCTCCACTGGCCTGCGCTCCGGTCCTGCGCCTCGTGGCCAGACCGGTCTGTCGTCCGCGCCACAGGGTGGCCGCGCCATCCGCTCCCCAGGCCCGAGCGCTTGGTGCACCGCCCGCCAGCCGCTGGTGTGCAGCCGCCGCCGGCCAGCCGCCGCCAGCCATGGCAGGTCGGCTTCCCTCCCCTTCTCCTCCCTCCTTCACCACGTTTCCTCCCCCTCTCTTCTCCCCCTGGGATCCGCTGGCGCCGCGCCATCTCCCTCTATCGGGGCTGCAGGCGCCGCCCGCCTCCCTCCCTCCCTCAGGCGCGACCCCGGCGGCGGCCGGCGCTCCCACAGCCGCCAGTGCCGCCGCCCCTTCCCTCCAGGGCGCGCCGCCCCTTCCCTCTAGTGGCGCCGCCCCTCCTCTCCAGTGGCGCCGCCCCTTCTCTCCAGTGGCGCCGCCCCTTCCCTCCAGGGCGCCGCACCTCCTCTCCAGTGGTGCCGCCCCTTCTCTCCAGCAGCCCCACCTCTACAGCGCGCCCCTCTCCTCTAGCCATGGCGCCGCTGCCCTCCCAGCCGCTGCCTTCATGGTCAGCGCGGGGGGGGCACCCTGGAGGGCGCGGATGGTGGCGCGGATGGCGTCCCTGTTGGTGTCCAGCCCCTGCAGCCCCAGGAGCAGCAGCCAGCGGTCGCGGGCCAGCAGTCGCCTCCTTGGGTCTGCCTGGTCGCGCCGCATGGAGCCGCGCTCCCACCTCCTGGAGACCACCCGTTCCCTTCACCTCGGGCCTGCCTTCCCCCTCCTGGAGCAGCAGCCGCCCCGCCGGGAGCACCCGCTCCAGCCGCCGTCCCATCTGGAGGTGCTTCCGCTCCAGTAAGCAGTGGATGGCACGCGGGCGTGCGCCGTACCAGGGCCGGCGCCACTGCCACTGCCACTGCCATTGCCGCTGCATATCGTGTTGCGCGCCGGGCCTTGTCGGCTCCCTACCCTCTGCCATTGCCGCTGCATATGGTGTTGCGCGCCGGGCCTTGTCGGCTCCCACACCATGGCCGCCACCGCCGGGGCCGCTGGCGCGGGGGGCCCGGGCGTCGCCAATCCGGGGTTTCACCCACAATCCCTGTGGGCTACACATTCCGTTTCGGCTACCGTGGCCTCCTCCTTCAGCACCACCGCCAGCACTCCACCAGTTAGTCCTGATTGGATCGCCGACTCGGGCGCCACTTTCCACACCACGCCCAATGCGAGTCTACTTTCTTCTCTCCGTCCTCCCCACCCATCCTGTCCCTCTTCCATCATGGTCGCCAATGGCACCTGCATTCCTGTCTCCTCCGTGGGCACTGCCAGTTCCCACGGCTCATTTCATATCTCTGATGTTCTTGTGGCTCTCGGGATGGTTCACAACCTTCTCTCTATTCGCCGTTTCACCACTGATAACTCTTGTTCGGTTGAGTTTGACCCCTCTGGCCTCACCGTGCGGGATTTGGCCTCCTGGGCTCCTCTGCTCCGGTGTAACAGCACTGGGCCTCTCTACACCTTTCAGTTTCCGGCGTCTGCTTCACCTTCTTCGCCTTCCTCCGCCGCTTTCGCCGCCACTCCTTCCTCCACCACTTGGCACCGTCGCCTCGGCCATCCTGGCCGGGATGCCCTGATGCAGCTCAGTCGTAGTTCCGACATTCGTTGCTCTCAGGCTCACGATGATCACTTGTGTCATACGTGCCAACTGGGCCGTCACGTTCGCCTTCCCTTTCAGTCCTCATCCTCACATGCCCCTCGTGCATTTGATCTTATTCATTGCGACTTGTGGACTTCTCCTGTTCTCAGCATGTCTGGCTATAAGTACTACTTGGTGGTGGTTGATAATTTCTCCCATTATTCCTGGACTTTTCCCCTGCGGGCCAAGTCCGAGGCGTTCTCCACTCTTAGCAACCTCTTTGCTTGGGTATCCACTCAGTTCGGCCTCACCATCAAGGCTGTCCAGTGCGACAATGGCCGTGAGTTCGATAACTCAACCTCCCGTGCCTTCTTCCTTTCTTCCGGTGTCCACCTGCGCATGTCTTGTCCGTATACCTCCTCTCAAAACGGCAAGGCAGAGCGCATGATCCGCACCACCAATGACATCATGCGCACTCTTCTGCTCCAGGCATCTCTACCCGCTCGCTTCTGGGCTGAGTGTCTGCACACCCCCACCTATCTCCTTAACCGCCTTCCTTCTACTACATGCCCAGCTCACACGCCTCACCACGCTCTTTTCGGTACCCCTCCTCGGTACGACCACCTTCGAGTCTTTGGGTGTGCGTGTTACCCTAACACCGGCGCCACCGCTCCCCATAAGCTGGCTCCCCGGTCGACCCTCTGTGTCTTTCTCGGATACTCTCCGGATCACAAGGGTTACCGATGCTTTGACCTTACCTCTCGCCGTGTCCTCATCTCTCGTCATGTCGTGTTTGATGAGTCGGCATTCCCTTACTCCACCACCTCTCAAACCACACCTCCCGCTGACCCTGCGGAGGCTTCCTTCTTCCCCACTGACCCGACGATTCCGCCACCCTTCTCCCTCTACCCTGCAGGTACTGCTCCGGCGCACTCTCCTGGTGGTACCGCCTCGCCGCACCAGGACCTTCCGGTGCCTGACACGGTCGAGGCAGCCCCGGAGCTTCCACCCTCGCTCCCTGTGGCTTCGCTGCCTCCCGTTGTGCCAGATGCTGCCGTTCCGATCGCGGGACCGAGCACACCGACCTCACCTTCTCCCGGGCGCTTCGGACTCGTCTACCAGCGCCGGCGGGAGCCGCGTCCGCCCTCACCTCCTCCCGGACGTTTCGGCATCGTCTACGAGCGCCGGCGTGAGCCGCCTTCGCCGCTCTCGTCCCCAGCGCCGTCGTCATCGGTGCATGCTACGCCGGCATCGCCACGCTCTCGCACCGACCCGCCGGTGTACCACCCGCCTCTTCTTCACTGGGACCCTCGTCACACTCACCCGATGGTGACGAGGCAGGTGTCTCGCCCGCAGGCCCTCACCGCCGCCGCCTGCGAGCCGGGGATCTCTCTGGTACCCTCTTCCGTCCGCGCGGCCTTGGCGGATCCTCACTGGCGCCGCGCGATGGACGAGGAGTACACGGCCCTCCTCGCCAACCAGACGTGGGACCTAGTGTCTCGTCCGCCGGGCTCCAACATTGTCACCGGCAAGTGGATCTAGACGCACAAGAGGCGGGCTGATGGTTCCTTGGAGCGCTACAAGGCTCGCTGGGTCCTCCGCAGCTTCACTCAGCGGCCCGGCATTGACTATGCTGAGACCTTCAGTCCCATGGTGAAGCCAGCTACAGTCTGCACCGTCCTCTCCCTGGCTCTCGAGCGCTCCTGGCCTGTGCATCAGCTGGATGTCAAGAATGCCTTCCTCCATGGCACTCTGACTGAGACGGTCTACTGCACTCAGCCGGCAGGTTTCGTGGATTCTTCTTATCCTGACTTCATCTGCCGGCTCAACAAATCTCTCTACGGGCTCAAGCAGGCACCCCGGGCTTGGTACTCTCGATTCGCTACCTACCTGCAGACTCTTGGGTTCACGGAGGCCAAGTCTGACACCTCCCTGTTCATATACCACTATGGGGGTGAGACTGCTTACCTGCTCCTCTATGTGGATGACATTGTTCTCACCGTCTCCAGCGAGTCTCTGCTCCACCGCATCATTGTCTCACTCTAGAAGGAATTTGCTATGAAGGATCTTGGGGTCCTGCACCACTTCCTCGGCGTCACTGTTGAGTCTCGACCTTCAGGCCCGTTCCTTCACCAGCGGCAGTTCACTTGTGACATTCTGGAGCGAGCAGGGATGACCGCCTGCCAGTCCTGCTCTACACCGGTGGACACCCAGGGCAAGCTGTCAGAGGCTGGGGGTCCGATGCTTGGGCCAGCGGACTCCACCGCCTACCGGAGTCTAGCTGGCGCACTTCAGTACCTCACTTTCACACGGCCGGACATCACTTATGCCGTCCAGCAGCTCTGCCTCTACATGCATGCTCCACGGGAGCCCCACCTGGCTGCTATGAAGTGGCTTCTCCGGTACCTCCGTGGCACACTTGGCTACGGGCTGCTCCTCGGCCGGTCCTCCACTGCCGAGCTGGTTGTCTACACCGACGCAGACTGGGCGGGATGCCCGGACACCCGCAGGTCCACCTCCGGCTACGCTGTCTTCCTCGGCGGCAACCTGGTCTCTTGGTCGTCCAAGCGCCAGCCGGTGGTTTCACGCTCCAGTGCCGAGGCGGAGTACCGTGCCGTGGCCAACGGCGTGGCCGAGGCCGCCTGGCTCCGCCAGCTCCTGGCTGAGCTTCACCGCCCACTCGCCAGGAGCACGCTCGTCTACTGCGACAACGTCAGTGTGGTCTACCTCTCCACCAACCCCGTGCAGCACCAGAGGACCAAGCATGTGGAGATCGATCTACACTTCGTCCGCGACCGGGTGGCTATCGGCGACGTCCGGGTTCTTCACGTCCCGACCACCTCCCAGTTTGCGGACATCTTCACCAAAGGCCTCACTTCCTCGACCTTCTCCGAGTTTCGCTCCAGCCTCAACGTCTCCAGTGGCTAGTTGTGGCTGGGGGGTCCTGTGTGTATTGTGGTCTTACTTGTTTTCTTTCTTGTTCAGCCTTGAACTCCGCTGCGCCGGTAGTTCAGACTGCGGGGGGTGTTGGAGTGTGATTGTATTAGGCCCATGAGGGCCCATGTATGGTACCTATATAGCTACCCTTTTAGGGTTAGCCCAAGTTAATGGAATCACATTCTTAAGCATACACTAATTACTCATATTATTTGGGGCAATCCTTTGGGAGCTAAGTACTCCCCTCCGTGCTGAAGCCCAGTCCGAGAGTTCATCCTTTATTCTTGTCAGCACCGCCTGCTCCGTGCTCCTTGTCATATTGAACACTCTGGCGTTTCTTTCCTTCCAGATGTGCCATAACGTCAGGATCGCTACCGAATGCGCCTCCTTGGTGCCCCCCTGCAGTTAAAGCAATAAACCACTCCTCCATATCATCCTGCTCTGACCAACAGCTAGGCTGTAGATTTGCATGGCTGCTCCATAATGCGACCAGTCTCCATACGTTCCTCGCATAAGGGCATTCGGTGAAGAGATGGTTAGCTGTCTCAAGGTTCCTTTCACAGAGCGCACAGAAATAATTATTCTCCCAACCTCTCAGCTGAAGCTTGGCTCCTGCCCACACTCGGTCTTGAAGGAGCAGCCACATGAAGAACTTACAGCGTGGTGTTTTGAAGTATGAATTATTTGCTCATTTTGCCTCTACTTCTATTACCATGCAAATTTCTGTGGTAAGGCTTGCTGGGTCTCCATACAATTTTTTCTACAAAGCAGATCCATCGACCTATTCAAATTTCCTGGTTTGCTGCTGTTTTACACAGGCTATCTGACAATGAAGATCAGTAAACTCCTAAGTAAAAAAACACAGCCCAAGAGATATGGACATGGAAATGAAGGAAGTTACAAGTACAGAACACGTAGAACACATGCCATTTTGCAGCGATAGGCAAATAACCCACAACAGGTCACAGTAACACACACACGTGCGCGCACGCACACACGTTCACAGTGGATTTGGTGGCTGGGATGTCTTAATATTTTCTGGTTTTCTCTTCTATATACATAGGCAGCCACGAGCGCTCTCCTGCGTGTTCGAGAAAAAAAAAGGCAGCCATGAGCTACAATTTAGGCTGGGCATATTTCCTATTAAATGCTGACAATAACTACTGTTTATTGACTATTACTCCTATTACTTGATGCTCAAATTTAACTAGTAAAGACTAAAGACTATGAACCTAGACACTACATGCACATATACACAGGATTATTCCTAAAGTGCAGCTCCTAAATCTTGATTGCCATAGAGTTTTTAAGTTTCATCTTTGGTCTTTCTCTACATCTCAACTCTGCTGTTCATTTCAGATTTCGCTGGCATTCAGTAAAGAGGCCGAACTGGAGGCACAGTTTCAAGATTCGGTTGAGCTGGTGTACTGCATGGCAGTTGCGCATGGCTTTTGCGTTGTTCACTTGTGCTACATGAACCAACATCTGATTCTATTTTGAACGAACAACCTCTCAGACTTGTAGTCATACTTCTGCAGAAGAAACTTTGTTGCCAAGTAATGTAAGTCCTCACAATTTCCATAAACCAATTATCTCTGACACTGCAGCGAAACATAGGTTCAGAACAAGAATCATGTCTCTCTATTTTCTTGTCCTTATAACACCTTACTTGATCAGTTGCGGGATCAGAAGGCTCTGAATAACACTTATCTAGTTAATATCTTTGCTCTACTAGTACTACCTACACTACACTGAACAGCACTAAACATCAATCTGCTGGCTGGCTTCTACGCACGGCGCCACATGGCTGACATAGTGGCACGACATCGCCATGGTGCTAAGGAAAGCCTGCTCTAGCTCGACAGAGGCGCCTCTCCTGAGCAAACACATGGCGTACTCCATGACCGCCGCGTCGCAGGGGAGCATGATCCTGCCATCGCCGCCCATGAAGCCGAACTCCTCCTGTGACATTTGCAGGAGCTCCCCGAAGACTGATGTGCTAAGGTACACCAGTGGCACCTCGAACCGTGCCCCGTCAGCCGTGTACACCGCGCAATGGCCCTTGCTCGCCACAGAGCTGCAAATCTACAGCAGTCAAGTGAGCTATATATATTCACGGTCCTCTGCCATCCTCTGCCACTTAGCTCATGGCCTTGTCCCTTGCCCAACCATTTAGCTCCAGAGGCCACCTGACCGTGAATATATATAGCTCACTTGACTGCTGGAGCTAAATGCTGGAGCTCCTGCAAATGTCCCAACAAACATGGGGTCCTCTGCCATCCCTTGTGCAGCCATCCTCTGCCACTTCTTCGCGAGATGAGCAATCCTCTTGGCGCTGATCATGGTTAGCTGTTCACTTGTTTCCTTCTTCTTTCTGGATGGAAGCTGGGGAGCTGTGACTTCAGTTTGCTGTGTTTTAGTTTGCTTCTGAAGCTCCAAGTGATGATGTTCAGAGGCCACGTGACCGTGAATATATATAGCTCACTCGACTGCTGGAGCTAAATGGTTGGGCAAGGGACAAGGCCATGAGCACGGTCGGTGCGATGTTGCAAGACACATCTGCGAGCACGATTTGGATGAGATTCTGATGAGGCTGAGTGTCTGGCACATGCCGGTGCTGGTCGTGGTGCGCTATCAGTACTTGCATTGGACATAACCCTTGCTGGTGTTGTGGGGAAGCGGCACGAGGACCCCATGTTTGTTGGGACTTGGAACCAACGTGCAATGTGAGGGCCAGAATTGTTTAGCTGGCGGTTGTGCCATCAGATACATCAGCAGATAAGCTTGGGTTTGTTTCAGAACAGGGTGATGAGGATTCCTTGTTTGCTTTCAGACTGAAAACAAGGCACGGCCCCCAGCAAGATGGAGGACAGGGAAGCATGGACTGAGTGTTTCAATCAGATGGCAATGGCATGCTTCAAGAATAATAGTAGTATAGAAGAACTGGAATGCAGAGAACTTGAAGAAGCTGCTGCGAAGTAGAGGTCACTTGATGTGCAAGTGATCCAGCTGCAGACTGCAAACTGAAGAGGTGATAAAGCTGTTGAGCAAGTTGTCTGGGCCACTGGACAGGCTTTATCTGGTCGCTCAGAGACAATGTACTGTGAGCACAAAAACTGTCAGATATCTTGAGATAGAACATATAACAATTGGTACTGACAGTTTGGACCCAATTTCCATGTGGTCTTCATGGCCCATGGGGCATTGCAGTATGGCAGCACATTGTGATATCCTAGCAGCCAAGGCATTGCTACTGGTGGATCCAACAAGTGCCAACCGCACACTATTTTCTCCTTGCAGCAATGCATGTTCAGAGCTCGTGGGCTTGTCTCTCGACAGCCTGAGTTGATAGATGCACTTGGACCGCATGCTCTGCTCGTTCTCACCTATAAGTGCATCAGCTTAGCAGCAACTCTTCATCTGCCCATCAGCAAGCTAAGCATTACACCTAGCTGAACACCACTTGATACATAAGGTTCTCTGAACTTCAGTCAGGAAAGGAGAGCCGACAACCATGATCAGTGCCAAGAGACTTCTGCAAATGGCAAGGAAGTGGCAAAGGATAGCCGCCCTTGCGAGGAAGAGGGTCATGCCGATCCCGGCGAAAGAAAGCGAAGGATCGTGTAGCACATCGACGTCAGTGGCTGGCAAAGAACACTGCGTTGTGTACTCGGCTGATGGGCTGTGGTTCAAGGTCCCTCTGGCGTACCTTGGCACAGTGGTCTTCAGCGAGCTCCTAATGCTGTCGCAAGAAGAGTTTGGGTTCGAGAGCGATGACGGCAAGATCAAGCTGCCCTGTGATGCTGATGTGATGGAGTACGTGATGTGTTTGCTTAGAAGAGATGCCTCTGAAGAGGTTGTGAGAGCCTTCTTGAGCTCCATGGCCAGGCCATGCCACACTGTCAGCGGCGTGGCACCATGGAACCAACGACTAGCTGTTTGTGTATGACTTAATAGCTCTGATGATGTATTTAAATTTTTGAAGATGAAGTGATGGTCACCTTTATTTCTTTTAACTACCATACACGGGTCGTATAATAAAATGGGTGATTGCTCATGTCACGGTGAAAGCATCTAATTAGCTTTTGCACTGGCATACATGATCTAAAGCACCATGGTGATGCGCAATGCTATCTTCTAGCATATATATATATATATATATATTTGTATTTGGCAATTCTTGCAAAATATCATAGGTTTGATGTGCTTTAAGAATCTATTTTAGGTGATATTTGTGGTGAAATATATGCATTGAAGGTCAAAAATATATGCCATGAGATTGTATGGGAACAAAGAAAGTTATGAGTAAACGGCATGCTGAGCACATGCCATTTTACAGCTCCTGAATCCTGATAGCCAGTTTGTAAGTTCCATCTTTGGTCTTTCTCCACATCTCAACTCTGTTGTTCGCTTGGGATTCCGTAAAGAGGGCTGGACTGGAGGCACGATTTCAACATTCGGTTGAGCTGGTGTCCGGAATGGCAGTTGTGCTTGTGCATGGCTTTTGCGTTTTGCACTTGTGCCACATGCAGGAACCTCTCAGATTATTTTCGGATGAACAACCTCTCGGATTTGACGTCAGAGTTCTGCAGAAGAAACTCTGTTGCCCGTGAAGCCAAACTCTTCCTGTGACATTTGCAGGAACTCCCCGAAGACCGCGGTGCTAAGGCATGCCAGCGGCACCTCGAACCGCGTGCCGTCGGCCGTGTACACAGTGCAGTGGCCCTTGCTCGCCACGGAGCTGCAGCACACGTCGGCTTCCTTTGCTGCCGCCGCCCAGGTGAGGCGCTTCCTCCCTTGTGCAGCCATTCTCTGCCACTTCTTGGCCAGATGAGCAATCCTCTTGGCGCTGATCATGGTTGGTTGTTGGCTTTTTTCCTTCTTCTTTCTGGATGGAAGCTGGAGAGCTGAGACTTAAGTTTGCTGTGTTTTAGTTTGTTTGTGAAGCTGCAGATTTTCAGAGGCCACCTGACCCTGAATATATACCTCACAGGACTGCTAGAGCGAATTGGTTGGGCAAGGGACAAGGCCTTGAGCACGGTGAGTGCGAAGTTGCAAGACGCGTCTGCGGGCACGATTGTGGTGCGCCTGGTGCTGGTCGTGGTGCGCTTTCGGTTGTTGGATTGGACATCACCCTTGCTGGTGTTGTGGGGAAGTGGCACGAGGACCCCATGTTTGTTGGGGCCAACGTGAAGACTGAAGAGTGAGGGCCAGAACTGTTCAGCTGTCAGTTGTGTCGTCAGATACATCGGCATGGCCACAGCAAAATGAGGACAGCAAAGCAAGGATTGAGTGTTTCAATCAGATCGATGTGGCACACTGCAAGAATAATAATAGTACAGAAAAAGTGTAATGTAGAGAACTGCAAGAAGCAGCTGCGAAATAGAGCTCACATGATGTACTAGCGATCCATCTGCCGACCGCAAATTGAAGAGGAGATAAGCTGAAAAGGTTGTCTGAGACATTGTGCCGTGGCCACAAAAACTTTCAGATATCTTGTGGCAGGACGTATAACAATTGGTACTGACAGTTTGGACCCAATCTACATGTGGTCTGCATGGCCCATGAGGCTTTGCAGTATGGCAACACATTGTGATATCCTAGCAACCCAGGCATTGCTAGTACTGGTGGATCCAACAAGTGCCAAACAGATGGCCCCAGAGCAATTTAATCAAAACCACACACTATTTTCTCCTTGCAGCAATGCATGTTCAGAGATCGTGGGCTTGTCTCTAGACAGCCTGAGTTGATAGATGCACTTGGACAGTTGGACCGCATGCTTCTCTCTTTCTCATCAGCTCGTTCTGACCTATAAATGCATCAGTTTAGCAGCAACTCTTCATCAGCCCATCAGCAAGCTAAGCATTACACCTAGCTGAACGCCACCTGATACAAAAGGTTCTCTGAACTTCAGTCAGGAAAGGAGAGCCGGCAACCATGGCCAGCGCCAAGAGACTCGTGCAAATGGCAAGGAAGTGGCAAAGGATAGCCGCCCTTGCGAGGAAGAGGGTCATGCCGATCCCGGCAAAAGAAAGCGAAGGATCATGTAGCACGTCGACGTCGGTGGCTGGCAAAGGACACTGCATTGTGTACTCAACTGATGGGCTGCGGTTCGAGGTCCCGCTGGCGTACCTTGGCACAGTGGTCTTCAGCGAGCTCCTAATGCTGTCGGAAGAAGAGTTTGGGTTCGAGAGCGACGGCGGCAAGATAACGCTGCCCTGTGATGCCGCTGTGATGGAGTACGTGATGTGTTTGTTTAGAAGAGATGCCTCTGAAGAGGTTGTGAGAGCCTTCTTGAGCTCCATGGCCAGGCCATGTCACACTGTCAGCGGCGTGGCACCATGGAACCAACGGCTAGCTGTTTGATGTATATAAAATACACGGGTCGTATAATAAAATGGGTGGTTGTTTATGTCATGGTGAAAGCATCTAAGCTTTTGCTCTGGCATACATGATCTAAAGCATCATGGTGATGCACAGCGCTATTTTCTACTCTCTCCATTCCAAATTATAAGTCTTTCCAACTTTCTTGGAGAGTCAAATCATATCAAGTTTGACCATATTAAGAGAATTACAAAGATATGAATTGGATGTCAAAAACATATGTGCTTTAAGAATCTATTCTAGATGATATTTGTGGTGAAATATATGCATTGAAAGTAAAAATATAGGCCAGGAGATATTGTATGGGAACAAAGAAAGTTCGAGTAAATGACATGCTGAGCACATGCCATTTTACTGCTCCTCAATCCTTATAACCAGTTTATAAGTTCCATCTTGGTCTTTCTCCACATCTCAACTATGCTGTTCGCTTTCAGATTTCGCTGGGATTCAGTAAACAGGGTTGGACTGGAGGCACCATTTCAACATTCGGTTGAGCTGGTGTCCGGAACTGCAGTTGTGCTTATGTGTGGTTTTGTGTTTTGCAGTTGTGCCGCATGAAGGAACCTCAGATTATTTTCGAACCAACAACCTCTCGGATTTGAAGTCAGAGTTTTGCTGTAGAAACTCTGTTGCGAAGTATTCAAGTCATCACAATTTTCATAAACCAATTATTTCTGATTCTGCAGCGAAACATAGGTACAGAACAAGAATCATGTCTCTCTATTTTCTTGTACTTGTAACACTTTACTTGATCAGTCGCAGGATCAGAAGCCTCTGAATAACACTTATCTACTAGTATTCTAGTTATGTTTGCTCTACTACCTACACTGCACTGAACAACACTAAACAACAATCTGCTGGCTGGCTTCTACACACGGCGCCACACGGCTGGCATAGTGGCACGACATCACCATGGTGCTAAGGAAAGCCTGCTCTAGCTCGGCAGAGGCGCCTCTCCTGAGCAAACACATGGCATACTCCATGACCACCGTGTCGCAGGGAAGCATGATCCTGCCATCGCCGCCCGTGAAGCTAAACTCTTCCTGTGACATTTGCAGGAGCTCCCCGAAGACCACAGAGCTAAGGAACGCCAGCGGCACCTCGAACCGCGCGCCGTCAGCCGTGTACACCGTGCAGTGGCCCTTCCTCGCCACGGAGCTGCAACACTCATCGGTCTCCTTTGCTGCCGCTGCCCAGGTGAGGCGCTTCCTCCCTTGTGCAGCCATCCTATGCCACTTCTTGGCCAGATGAGCAATCCTCTTGGCGCTGATCATGGTTGGTTGTTGACTTGTTTCCTTCTTTCTGAATGAAAGCTGGAGAGCTGTGACTTTAGTTTGCTATGTTTTAGTTTGTTTGTGAAGCTGTAAGTGATGATGTTCAGAGGCGACCTGACCCTGAATATATAGATCACAGGACTGCTGGAGCGAAATGGTTGGGCAAGGGACAAGGCCATGAGCACGGTGAGTGCGATGTTGCAAGACGCGTCTGCGGGCACGATTTGGATGAGATTCTAATGGGGGCCTGGTGCCGGTCATGGTGCGCTTTCGGTGCTTGGATTGGAGATCACCTATGCTTGTGTTGTGGGGAAGCGGCACGAGGACCCCATGTTTGCTGGGGCCAACGTGAAGAGTGAGGGCCAGAATTGTTCAGCTGTCAGTTGTGTCGTCAGATACATCGGCATGCCCACAGCAAAATGACTGGGTGTTTCAATCAGATGGATGTGGCACACTGCAAGAATAATAATAGTACAGAACTGCAAGGAGCAGCTGCGAAGTAGAGCTCACATGATGTGCTAGTGATCCAGCTGCAGACCGCAAATTGATGAGGCGATCAGCTGTCTAGCAAGTTGTCTGGGACGCTGGACAGGCTTAATCCGGTTGCTCAGAGACAATGTGGCGTGGGCACAAAAACTTTCAGCTATCTTGTGGCAGAACGTATAACAATTGGTACTGACAGTTTGGACCCAATCTACATGTGGTCTTCATGGCCCATGAGGCATTGCAGTATGGCAGCACATTGTGATATCCTAGCAACCCAGGCATTGCTACTGGTGGACCATCCAACAAGTGCCAAACAGATGGCCCACACTATTTTCTCCTTGCAGCAATGCATGTTTAGAGCTCGTGTGCTTGTCTCTAGACAGCCCAAGTCGATAGATCACTTGGACAGTTGGACCACATGCTCTTCTCTTACTCATCAGTTCGTTCTCATCTATAAATGCACCAGCTTAGCAGCAACTCTTCATCAGTCCATCAGCAAGCTAAGCATTACACCTAGCTGAACACCACCTGATACAAAGGCTCTCTGAATTTCAGTCAGGAAAGGAGAGCCGGCAACCATGATCAGTGCCAAGAGACTTGTGCAAATGGCAAGGAAGTGGCAAAGGATAGCCACCCTTACAAGGAAGAGGGTCATGCCGATCTCGGCGAAAGAAAGCGAAGCATCGTGCAGCACTTCGACGTCGGTGGCTGGCAAAGGACACTGCGTCGTGTACTCGGCTGACGGGCAGCGGTTCGAGGTCCCGCTGGTGTACCTCGGCACGGTGGTCTTCTGCGAGCTCCTAATGCTGTCGCAAGAAGAGTTTGGGTTCACGAGCGACGATGGCAAGATCATGCTGCCCTGTGACGCAGCGGTGATGGAGTATGTAATGTGTTTGCTTAGAAGAGATGCCTCCGAAGAGGTTGTGAGAGCGTTCTTGAGTTCCATGGTCAGGCCATGCCACACTGTCAGCGGCGTGGCACCATGGAGCCAGCGGCTAGCTGTTTGTGTATGACTTAATATAGCTGTGATGATGTATATAATTCTTATGTTAAGTTTTTCTAGAATCATAGGGAATGGTATGAAATGAAGAACGGATTATATCACAAATCTCACCAATCTTTGCAATCGTGGTGACTGGATTCTTGGTTTCTTTTCTATATGAAGTTCCGAACTCGTCTTGTTTAATGAATAGTAGGGACTCGTTCGGTCCAAAAGAATGTAATTATACGTCGGATCTAAGTTGAACCCTTTTAAGGTTATAAGTAAATTTATTGTAAATAGTTTTAATAGGTATGATTCTAAATAGGTATGTTATGAAAATATGTTCCATGATAAATTTAATGGTAATTATTTGATATAGTAAGTATTAGTATTTTTAATATAATTTTGTTTAACTTAAGATGGTTTGACTTAGCATTATAAGTAGTTCATTCTTTTAAGGACTGAGAGTAGAAGGAAACCCCCAAATGTTGCAAATAAACAACACTAAAAACGATTTTTACAAATGCCTCCAGTTTTTTTGGCAGATGAGGTTCTATCAAGAACTGCCTTTAAAAATAAGTTTCTAGCCGGCCCGCCTCTAGAAATCTTTTTTGGAGGTGGCTGAAACCGTCTTTTTTTTTTGAGGTTCCTATGCGACGGCATATGTTTTTTTCCACACTGCATGGCTAGTTGCCTGATATGGTCCTCAGCGCCAACACTTGATAAGTACAATGATAATATAAGATTAAAAATGTTTTTATGTGACAAATGAGTCGACCATCTTACCCATTGGGTTAATAGGTACCGGCCCTATCGACCCATTTTAGTTTTTGAGGCCCTACTTTTTTGGGTTGGGTCAACTATCCAATGGGTCGACCTGACCCATTCCCATCGAAACAAAGAAAGTTAAGAGTATATGACATGCTGGGCACATTCCCTTTGGCATCTCATGAATGATAGCCAGTTTTTATCTTCCATTTTTTTGTCTTTATCCAAATCTTTTGCGTTGTGCACTTCTGCCACATGAAGCAACCTCTCAGATTTTTATTTTGAACGAACAACCTCTCAGCTGATTTTAAATCAGAGTTGCAGAAGAAACTCTGTTGCCATGTAATGTAAGTAGTCCAAACAATTTTCATAAGACAATTATATCGAGGGAAACATATGTAAGTAGTCTCTCTAACTTCTTGTACTTGTAACACCTTACTTGATCAGTTGCAGCTTTGCAGGATCAGAAGGCTCTGAATAATACTTATCTATTTAATATCTTTGCTCTACTACCTACACTACACTGAACAGCACTAAGCAGCAATCTGTTGGCTGGCTTCTACACACGGCGCCACACGGCTGGAATAGTGGCACGACATCGCCATGGTGCTAAGGAAAGCCTGCTCTAGCTCGGCAGAGGCGCCTCTCCTGAGCAAACACATGGCGTACTCCATGACCGCCGCGTCGCAGGGGAGCGTGATCCTGCCATCGCCGCCCGTGAAGCTGAACTCTTCCTGTGACATTTGCAGGAGCTCCCCGAAGACCGCGGTGCTAAGGCACGGTAGAGGCACCTCGAACCGCGTGCCGTCGGCCGTGTACACAGTGCAGTGGCCCTTGCTCGCCACGGAGCTGCAGCACTCGTCGGCTTCCT